>OW388300.1:55695299-58095299 GCA_936450465.1 Gibbula magus
CTAGCAGTGCAAGTTTTACCGTTAGGGGCAAGTTACTAGTTATTATAAGATGTTGGAACATGTATATCACACCTCACTGCGCCTATATTGGCATCTCTCAAAGACCATTACTGTATTATTGTAAATTATTGATGCAACCAAACTGGTTAAATTACATAGAGAGCCTTTGACGAATTTTAACACTGCTAATGCATGTTTTCATGATTTCATTTGTTGTCATTATCTGCTGAGGAACTACTTCATGCAAATACTCTTATCCGTGTTCACACAGGCGGGAAATGGAACTCTGCTAGGTTCTTCAAAAGACGAAAACATGATGTTAAAGCAGTGACAACATTGCTTAAAATAGTTTTACCACAATCACCAGATAACAACGTTTGAATGTCACTCAATCTTGCTTTAAGAAGTTAATTATTAACTATTACACATTACAGAGATGTTTTATGTTTGAAAAACAATTCCCAATTAAAAGGAGTGAGATGGAACAATATTTGCATTAACTACAACACGTCGTTATGTCAAAGTAATGTCGCTTTATCTGATCATTATTGATTGAAAGAGCTTCCGATGATTTCATAACAACCTGTCTTTTGAAATAAGGTAAGTCTATATGAAATTTGAAAATTACAGTTCAGTTTTTCTGTCGGTTTGCCGAGAAATCATTGAGTAGTAATTGGAGTTGCTGCGGCTATTTCGATGCCGACAGCGAATCAGTTGCCAGAATTGATTTCTGAACGTCTTGGCACTGAGTGCGTATACCTAGAAGTTTAATGCATGGTTAAAGTCACACAAGACAAATGCCAATGTGTCCATGAGGTAATAGATAGAGCCCGCCATGGTTCCCATCGGGGGGTCATAATAAGGGGTCAAGATTAGAATAACACATCGAGGCGTCGTCAGTACAACAAGGGTAATTGCTGCAGTAACAAGCATAATGGTAACCTGCCGATGACGTTCGGTGCTTGAAGAATGTTTGTTCTCACCCACAGTTCCCTTGAGATAGCACTTCATTCTCTGAGCTCGTACAATTCCAATTATAATAAGGATGTTGAAAATGAGCAATAGACAACAGGGGATGGTTGCATAGATCATCACATTGATCCAGTTCCAGATGTGCTGGAGGATGAACATGTAATCCTGGAGCCCATGCACTGCAGTAAACCATGTCGGCCTCCTTGTCATCCACAAACGTCATGGTCCAGAAAAGATGAAGAAAGATGGAGGATAGCACCAAGGCTATCAGGGACACAGTCACAGTTGATTTCTTAAAAGACCATATTTGAGCCACCTTCATTGGAAACCAAACTGCTGCACACCTTTATATGGACAAAGCAACGAGAAGCCAATTAGCAAACGAGCTGAGGAAATTACCAAGGTAGCCGAGCAGTTTACATCCAGCCTTCTCTATATGCACTTTGTGGTCGAGCAGCACGAACATGAGCAATTTGCTAATGATGGCCAGATTATCAACGACTGAGAGAAGAGCTATGTAAACCGTGAGAGATTTAGCAGGGAACATTTTGGTGACGGTGACAATGGTGGCACAGTTTCCTGGCAATCCGAGAACAAGAATAATCCAGAGGTACGCAGTCTCCATATCGAAAGCAATGTCATCTATAACCTGCCACGTCTCCCTGGTATTTGTTGTACTGTTTGATAACGCATCAGCTGTACTCATCTCCGGAGTGTAGTTGGTCTCCATCAGTCTTCAAGGCTGAAACGATATTAAGAAAAGTTGAATCACCGCCTCACTGTCTCAATATACTATCAGGAATCCAGTGTTCGTATATTTGTAAATCGAATATATTCACTTAACTTATGTATATATTCTTCTCATGTCAATATTTTTTATCACATGCTTGATAACTTCTAAAATGACACGTTAAGAACATGAACAGATGAAAGCAATTGAAAAGTCAGTCTTTTATCCATTTTTATTAATGCCATGCAAGGTTTCAATATAATAAGACATGTTAACTGTTATGTAGAGGGTAACTCCGAGTAACTCTCCATTCCTTAAAATTAAATTACACTTGTGACGTAATCCTATTCTTCTTTCACTCCATTATTTTTTCAGTAATGGAGAGTTACACATTACATTATATTTTTTAATTAGCTTCATTTATTAATTAGCTTTAATTAACTTTCTAAAGCAATTTTGATAAAAGAGTAATACTTTGAGTGTAATCTCAGTAGGGTTATATCCTCGTTACTCTCCATTCCTTAAAATTAATGGGCCTCGGCCCGTCCGGGGCCTAGGCTACATTATTTTTAAGGAGTGGAGAGTTGCGTGAGTTTGTTTTTTTTTTGAACATTTTTTTATTAACTTCATTTGGATACAGTCAAGATACAGGTACATTCACTGGAAGGGCTGGACATATTGTTATTTTCAAAACAAATAAACATAAGAGGCATAAATACATTTAGTTACATTAAACTGGGAATACTATTACAAAAACGTTTACACATTATAAAGCAATCAAAGTTGATCCATAGATGTTACTGCATTCCATTTTCTATTAAAAGAATCCATGTGTATATTTTTGGCACAGATATATTTTTTCAATTTTATATACATCTTTCAATATTGATTGTGTAAGACTTGGTTTGGAATGGAGAATGGAGAGTTACTCGGACATTACCCTACTTAAATTACACTCAAAGTAGTGCAACTTTAACGGCCTATCATCATCATGTAATTAATACACCATCAATCTAAGAAAACATAGCGAAAGAACAAATATTAGTTGATTATACAAGGCAATTTAGATTCATCACTAACTTGAAATGTGTACGTAATTTAATTGGAATAACAAAGATAACAGCATATCTACTGCGAATAAACGTGACGATGACATCATGCGGCATATCGTTAAATGACCCTTTAAAAACGTTACCGTAAAGTTCCATTAGTGTACAGATATTAAGCCAATACTCCAACAAAAGTAATGCATATATTTTGAGACTTATTTACAGCATTTAAATAATGTCCTAAAATGTCACCATAAAGGAATTTCATTTCTACGTACCATCTATCCTTTAATGCTAAACGTTTGGTTCAAATAACAATTCTCTAGGTGTTTGAACATACATAATAATCAAAATTATGATATCCTGATGAATGCAATTGCTAAGTTCTTTACAATACACATGTGTATCCACAATCGTGTTAGCCAGCAGTATGTTTTAATTTGACCCCGTTGAAAATGTGGTATCGTTTCTTTTTCCCGGTAGTTTATATTGAAACGGAATATACATAATTACTTACATACATAATTTAATAGAAACTCCATGTGAGAACGATTACTTCCAGATAAGCAGGAATGCAATTAAATTGTACAGTAACCATATGGACACTATATGAGTTGTGAATAAGCTAAATTTGTGTAAAATTAAATTAAATTGAGGCTAAATTGAAACGAATTCGACATTATCAGAAAAGCTAGATGTATGGATATTATAAACTATGTAATCGCTACCATATTCTACAAAATGTGATTAATCACTAATTAAAATCGCTTTTTCACGGTAAAAACAACCAATCTCACAGCGTTTCGAAATTGGCAGAGTTTAATGGTGGACAAATAATTACCTTGATGTTTTTTAACTCTTTCAAACTGGTTTTGCAATTTTCTCCCTCCAGCGCTTTAGAGGGTCGAATCGTGTTCGTTATCATACTAAACACCAATGGTTTCATTTCCCCTTTCTTAAATGTTAATAATGTTCTCTATATTTTCAATACAAAAACGACTTTGCATAAATCAAAGTGATGCACCGAATTATGAATTGCATGTCATTTGTCGGAATTCCAGATTTTTGCTCCAATGATATCTGATAGAGTACCATACGACATAATTAACAAAACATCAACAATAGTAATTACCATGTTTCTATGGGCCCTGGACTGCGTTGTCTGCTTCAACTAACGCATATTCATGTGTTGCATTACATACAAGAAGAATCACGACGACAGGAGACAAAACTGTAATGAAACTTGTTTTGAACTTAATGTCAGTATGATACAGAATTTGGAATTGTTAATATCAGTCAGATATAAACTCATATAAATATGCTTACAATGCAGTTTTCACTTGGGATTATAAATAAATAAACTTTAAATTTTAACTTATCCTCAGTATGATACAGAATCCAAAATTGTTAACATCAGTCAGGAAAAACTAATATAAATATGCTTGCAATACACTTTTCCTTTGGGATTATTTGTAAATGACTTACAGAAGAGTTCACATTTGTCAGCTGTCACACGAGCACTTGCTGTCTGCTAATGTGGTTATTGAGTACCTTTACCTACGAGAAGAGAGATATTGTGTTACATGCTTATCATACACATTTCGCTTTGTTATATCGATGTAAAGTTATGACATAGTGTTGTGTTTAACGTTATGGTTAACATGCATTTGCAATGACAAGACCCTATATACATGTAACTTTGTGGCGTCATTACCCGGGAATATCAAGCTTTCGACACATCTGTCCTAAACATAGTATGATCCATTCGCTGTTTACATATGTCATACAAGTCATTTCGTCCCAAGCAACCTATGTTACAATTGGACCATATTTCACACTTCTAGCAAAATCCCCTTGGCGTGAAACTTTTATAAAAAGTTTTTCACATACATTTTATCCAAAGAAATCTAGTCTTCATTGACTTACATTGATTGATGGTATTGTTATTTACTTCGATAATGTTTGATCTAAATCATTTAATGAACCATTTTCATTGTTTGGCTCGCAGCTGGTCTTCTCTATTCGTAAACATGTTTATATTTATTGTTTCCGAAAAGTAAAAAAGCATACATCGAAGATATCATGTCTTCATGTTTCATTTCTATTGTCAATTTCTAACCAAGAACAAATTTGGGATAATGACTTTAGTTGTGACGTCACAGACATTATTGAAAATGCATTTGCGTTCCAAAATGAGAAGTATGAATTAAATAATACATTTTATGAATACATGTGTTGAATGATAATACACTCTATGGATAGTCAACTTCTCTAATGCCTCTCAAAGAAGAAATATATATGTTGATCGTTCTGTTTTCAATGGAATGTTTGCATTGATAGCTGAGGCGATTTGAGAAATAAAAACTCATCCCTAATGTTGTTAAATCAAACCCTACCAGCTTAGGCCTCCTTTCACAAAGCAACCTTTACTAAGGTTAACCTTAAAGGGGCAGTAGCACGTTTTTACGCTGAAATAAGTCGATGAAATGTATTTGAAAAATAATGTCACCAATAGTTAAACACCCTTCTATCTTCGGAAAATCAAGTTTAAAAATTAGTTTACATGGTTCCGTAAAGTCATTTGAATAATAAAATGTGTTCACAATAAAAGGACCGCCATGAAATTGTTGCCTTAAACGCAAAACCATTATTACCACCACGGATAATTGGTTTGTGTAATAAGATGTTTTACCCTCTTAAGTAAATATAAATGACATAAACTATCTTTTTAAATGGGAAATTTGAAAAAATAAAATTTGCAAAAAACGTGCTACTGCCCCTTTAACTACCCTTCTTTAACATTGCACTAAGGCTACCTTAGTGCTTTGTAAAAGTTGACCCTGGCCAGTCACCAAGCAAAGAAACATACATTTAGGATTGGTAAAATATACATTCTGTCAATGCAAGTTAATTCTATGTATTTGACATTATTTTTCCAGGAAGTTTGATTTGTTTAGTGTACATGTATCTATTTCTCACTGCAGTGGTGACTCTATTCATCGGGGCATGTTTCTTTTGTATTAACCGTATTCACACAAAGTTGTCGACCTCTAACATAGCAGTATTTCTTTTCTTTTAATGGTACACATTGTGAAAGCATATTTAGTGTGAAATGTCTTCTTTGTTTCTATTGTAGGTATTTAACTTCGCCTTTATTTATTTATTTATTTATTTATTTATTTATTTATTTATTTATTTATTTATTTATTTATTTATTTATTTATTTATTTATTTATTTATTTATTTATTTATTTATTTAAGACTTTCCTTATGGTATGTATTATATTTGGATTAAATTCTTCCTTACTACAGTTTTATAATTTATTTTGGCTGATATACTGCTTGAATAAAATAGACTGATTTATATTTAGACTGGAAAACATCTTTTTTAATTAGTGCCATTTCTACTTATTTTAGGTGGCAAAAATCTGTGGACAATTAAGTGTTTATATTTCAAATAGATACATTTTTTTACAATTTCTCTCTATGTCTATCAACTTTTTCGATGGCTCTTTAACAAAATGTGCAAAATCATCATCGACTCGATCAGCTTCGACAGGTATGTTTGATTGCTGATTTCATCATGTGCAAGTTTAATAGCTTTCAAATGTCAAATTATACATATATTTTGTTATTTTATCAGACAGTCATGTAATTGGTGAAATTGTAGAATCAATTTTTGATTGTTACAACATCATCGCCACTCTAGCGAATGTAAACGGCGATTTCGTTACAATTAGCACTAGTGGCTCGATTTCCTGATTGGTTGTCTGGCATAGTTTTAAACTTTGCAGATGTCATAGTCCGTTTGTTGTAGATGCAATTAAGTGTTATCTGCAAATCTTTGTTTCTTGATAGCTAATTCGTTGGATTCGCATCATTTCATTACCGTGTTTGACACATCGTTACAACACGTATTAATCAGGTCTAAGGTTCAGTTCCTCCGACTATAGTATGAAGAAATAGACAGAGGGCTGTCAACGTTTTACTTTAATTTATGTATTTGGAATTATTCTTTAACATATGATCCTGATGAGTATTTGCACCATTAAAACGTATAATTTCGATTAGACAGAAGACGTATTTGTTGCATTTCGGTATTAGATTTTATAGAAGACAATACAAATTTACAAACTCATTCTTTTTAACGAACTGCCAAAATTATAATGAAAAATCGTAAATTGTTGTTAACCTACAAAATGTCTCTTTTGGAAACAACTAAGTTTATTCCGTGTTAATAAAAAAACAATAAAAGTAAGATCAGATTCCTACGGAACCGTAGAGGGGACATTTCCCGAGAATTATTTTTTCAATATTAAGTCGTGGCCACGAGTTAATATGTTGTGGCCACGATATAATATGTCGTGGCCACGAGATAATAAGTCGTGGCCACAAGATAATATTTCGTGGCCACGAGATAATAAGTCGTGGCCACGAGATAAGATGTCGTGGCCAGGAGATACTATTTCGTGGCCACGAGATACTATTTCGTGGCCACGAGATAATATTTGGTGGCCATGAGATAAGAAGTCGTGACATCTTATCTCGTGGCCACTACATATTATCTCGTGGCCACTACATCTTATCTCGTGGCCATGACTTATTATCTCGCGGCCACGAAATATTATCTTGTGGCCACGAGTTATCATCTCGTGGCCACGACATCTTATCTCGTGGCCACGAGTTATTATCTCGTGGCCACGACTTATTATCTCGTGGCCACGACTTATTATCTTGTGGCCACGACATCTTATCTCGTGGCCACGACATATTATATCGTGGCCACGACTTAATATTGAAAAAATAATTCTCGGGAAATGTCCCCTCTACGGTTCCTTAGATTCCCGCTTATCGTAATTTCAGTATGAAAAACAAAAAATCTTTACATTACTTTTTGCTTTCCCCTAATCACTGTTTCATTTACTAAATTAAACTTCAAAATAAAAAAACGAGCTCATTACTTACATGTACAGTTCGTCTGTCGTTGATTCTATCTAGTCTCTGCTCTCTGTAACGGCAGGGAGTCAATGGCTATATTTGATTCATTTAAGCAGCGTATACACCGACCATGTGACCGGAGTAAGCCACTCCGGGGACGCACTCAAGTTGAATCAGTGGCGTGTATCGTTTAGAAACAACGTTTGAAAGACATTTACCTTCGTTCTCGCTAAAGGTCCTGGAAGCTGGGTGTGGGCTACCCCGGGTCAGCTGACTGTCAATGTCATGAATGGCTGATTTGCGAACTGCATGGCGATGATTTGAGACAAATGCCGTAGTACAGTCGGAGAAATGATATGTAGTTGTTGTTGTTCTTTACATCTGTAGTTTCACCCTTCGGTTTGAATCTGCTGTACTACTAGGTGCTGTAAACATTGCTGGAATTAATAAACTATTTTAAAAGATCAGTTTTCGTTGATTTTCGTGAGTGTGGACATTGGCTTGAAAGTTTGGAGGTAGCGATATACACGAACTGTCTTGTCGCATACCTTTTGAAATAAAGTTCCGATTATGACCATTTATATCTTATTTTGTGGGGAAATCCTTTAGCTTTCGTATCGCAGTCATCGAAACTTGTTTTTGATGCGAAGACTTTGAATGATCATGGGGTTGTTTCGTCGTTACAACCCTTTCCTTTTATATATTAAAATTGTAGGATCTATATGGGTATATGTTTTTCAAACGCTGTTTCTAAGCAATACACGCCCCTGTTACTTCGAAACCTGACAATTTTGTCATCGTACAGCGGAGAGCGCGGCTACGGCTAATTTACCCTGCGGAACGTATCTAATTTTAATCTAGGTATATGTCTTTCAAGTGCTGTTTCTAAGCGATGCACGCCTCTGCGGAATCAAATGTATTGGTGTATAGACATGAAGTTGTCAGCCTTCCTCAAACTAGTTTAAATAAATATGTCATTTATATGATACACGTTTTATTTCGAAACATGGATTAACAATTTCTTCCAGGACAATGCATTGTTTTTAAGAATCAGTATTATTTTCGAAAGAGATAAAATAGTTATCTCATTGTTAAAAGTAATCTCGTAAAATGAGTTATTGAATGTCAAAAGTAAGATTTTCTAGTATATTAAGCTGATTTCACAATTTAATTAAACGTTGAAGAAGAAGCCTCTGACAAATTGGGTTTTCAGAAGGTGTTGATATTTTAAGGATAAATACTTGTTAAGTGTATACGTGTCACGCTGGTTATGTCGTTTTTGGCAGCGTACGCCGGGCGACTAATCAAGCATAGCCTATAAGAGGCGAGTCGAGTGCCTTCCGGCGGCTCTGGCAGACTTGTGTTGATTCTCTGATAACAGAGGAAGGAGAATATCCCAGTGACAGATGATAAGGGTAGTCATTACAACTATTTTGAACAATTTAGAAATATCGCATTAGATTTTTAATGTAGGATGAAAGATCATCATCATCATCATCATCATCATCGAACTTATTCGAATGTTTCATCTGGGGACAAGATGATATGAGCTGGTAACACACAAAAACAGAGCCATACGGAACAAACGTCGGACTGAGAGAATTCATAGCAAGGTATAGGACAAGAGCGTTGCTATCATCGTAGGAAAAATCCTAGACAATAATTGTTTCCATTACTTTGGGTTAAATATATTTTTTCTTTAATAACATGTTTCTGAATCTGTTACGCTGTGCATTTTATACATATATAGAACATCATACTATTTATACCTTCTTTTTTTTAGCAAATTGGTAAACAAATAAAGTTGCATAAATTCACTGGGACGACGTGCTGCGCATTGATACACGGACGGTTGCTTGACCAGCTCGACTCATGATTTGATATTTTAATAATATCTGTATTTTCTCATTTGTCAGCCCAATAGAGCTTTGAATGATAATTTATCATGTGTGTTAAAACATTCAATTTGCTTTAGATTCATTTAATAACAAAGAACTGAAAAATAGAAACAACATACAGGCTTCGGTCCGTCGTGCTCGTCATGACGTCACAGTCCTAAATGGTTGTGATGTCACAATGACGCAGCATCGCTAGCGAAGCTTACGGCAATGCTTTCAATTCCCCTTACACTTTGCGCTCTTCTGCCTTATTAATGATGATTTGAGTGACATTTTCTCTGCTTGTGTATTTAATATTATGTATAATCCTAGCTGTTACTGCAAAATTACTCGCAGAATATTAAAACATAAATCCGGAGATTGAATTAGGAAAACATTGAAAAGTACGGAAAATTCCGAGAAGTGCCGAAGTTTAGATAAAGTAGAACTGTCACGCATTTCATTGTGCAATACGGAAATTGACCAAGGAAACCGTATTGCACGCCTGTATTACTATCTTAATTTTACAAGTGTATATGTATCATCCCAACTTGGGATACCGTCCCATCTTAAGATGGGACGCGTCCCAACTTGGAATTCCAAGTTGGGACGACCCATCTTAAGATGGGATGGGGTGTATTAAAATATGCGAATAATATGTTTATTTATATGTGAAATTTGGTAATAACGTGTTATACAGATCATTTCGGTATAAACTTTAATTACCTACAATGAAAATTCAATTTGGTGTTTATTTACTTGACTTATTGACTAGGATTCAACTGTTCTCCTCATTGAGTCATAAACATATCATACATTGGTCATAAAAATGATATAAACACAAATCAATTGCATAAATAAATACAATTTACAAACAACTATATCAAGATGTAAAATGGCATCCGTATTTAATTATGTCACAGCCATTATATTTATAATGAAACTATCTAAATGGATGGAAAAGCAGGAAAATGAAATGGCAAACGATTTATTTTTCCACCAAATTATTCATTTTAAGATACAGACTGACTAAATAATGACACTAATTAATCGAATAAATACTTAACTGTTGTAGATTCTGAATCCATATAAAAAAGAGAATGGTAATGTATAGGTTTTACAGTATATATATAATGATATACATTATTGTAACGGGGTAAACTCAAATGGCAAATACTGTGCGATGTAGTAATTCATTTTAAGTTACAAATACTTTTTGATAGTCTTTAAATCGGATGTGTATACGGCATCTTTTCAAATGTTAGTTACTTTGTATATATCCCGAATTAATTTAACATACGTGTTATTGACAAACGAAAAATCCCTGCAAGTAAGTAAATCCACGTGTGATCCAACAACCTGCACCGATCACTATGATTATGTAAATGTGACAGCTTGACAGACAGACAGACAGACAGACAGATATTTTATTCAGTCTCACCTCTTACATAAATACAAAAAGGCATAAAACATAAAATATACGAGCCACCCTTAAAAAAAGGTTATGAGAGACTATTATACTAAGTTAAAAAGAGCACATGTGATATGAATCATAAAATATTATACATTAAAAGGGTAAATTTACATTAAAATATAAATACGGTATAAATTGATTAAAAAGGTAGAACATCATTATTTTACTAAAACTTTGCGGCGTTGTTCTAAAATTAGTTTGCAGCTTCTGGCACTTATTCTAAAAACACTTGGGCAAGCTAAAATAAAAGAGAGTCGTTCAAGGTCGGTTGCAGTATTAAAAAGATTCCATTGTGATTGACACGCAGTAAAAAGGGGTTTTCTTATTGCTGTATACAGCGGACAATGTAGAATGACGTGGAATTCATCTTCAACCTTATCTTGGCAGTGAAAACATCTTCGGTCTTCCGGGGGAGTGTTGTTGTAGCGGCCGGGTTCAACCTGTATAGGAGCAGTCCCACAACGAAACAGGGCGAGTGCTCGTCTATGGGAGCGTACCAGATCCTTCCTTAAATACTCCTCGCATCCAAAATCTTCTTTGAAAGATCTGTATACCCTTAATTTATTGCCGCTTCCTCTCCTCCCAACTTCGTTTGTTAATTCGGTTTTCCAGTCTTCTAAAAACATCTTCCACATCTTTTCATTTAGAATGGTTAAAACGTGCTTTGTACAGTGTCCATTTCTGATATCTACGGCGTGGTCAAGTCCTATTTTCTTGAAGTGGTCTCGAACTTTAAATGCCCAATTCCTCGTCTTAGCAATAGCGAGTTCACTTGCCCACTTGAAAACTCTGGAGGAAAGCCTTGATGGTGTGAGACAACTTAGTCGACAGTATAGCCTGGTAACACTGGTCCATTGTTTCACGATTGGGGGGCACCATCCCATATCTCCAAGAACAGCGTTATTAGGAGCAAACTTGTTTAGTCCCATGTAAAACTTCATCGCTCTATTCTGGATTGCATTAATGCCTGGCCGATTTGAAGTGCCCCATATAGCTGAACCATAGTCGATAACAGACCAAACCATCGAGTTAAACAACTTGGTATACGTCTGATAACGCATTCCGCCTAAAGCCTTGAACTTGGATATTAACAATCCTAGGGCCCTGTTAGCTGAACTTGCCACTGCTTTAGCCATAGTAGAATAGTCCAAGTGTTCAGTGAGCAGTAGGCCCAAGTAATTATAGCTGCTGACGGTTTCCAGAATTTCCGATCCACAGGTGAACACTGATGTTGTGGCGGGAAGAGACTTGTTACGGAAGTGCACGATCTTTGATTTCTTTGGGTTAACCTTCATCCGGTTATCGAGACACCACATGTTTAAACAGTCCAATAAGACATTGAGGTCATTTTCAGTTTCTGCCAATAACACAAGATCGTTTGCATAAGCCAATACACACACTTTTTCATTTCCAATATCGACTCCAATGTTTAAGGCCTTGAGATATACAATAAGATCGTTGATGTAGATATTGAATAAAACTGGGGATAAAAGACATCCTTGCTTCAGTCCAGTATGAACATCGAACCATCCGGATAGCTGCCCGTTTAACCTCACACAGCACTTAACATCGCGGTATAATGACGTCACAGCATTATAAAGTCTTCCTTGCAGTCCAACTTTCGGTAGCTTTTTCCATAATAGATCCCTATCAATTCCATCATAAGCCTTATAAAAGTCGATAAAAGCAGCAAAGGTAGTCTTTTTCTTGGATTTTCTGGATTCTATTATAGAAGTTAAAATAGATATCTGTTCTTGGGTCGATCTGCCTTTCCGGAAGCCATTTTGTTCTTCACATATTATATCGTTATTTTCTGCAAACTGATTCAATCTTCTGTTTAAAATAGCGCAGTAGAGCTTGTACGTGGAGTTTGTCAGGGTGATACCGCGGTAGCTCAGAGGGTCATATCTGTCAGCAGTTGAGGACTTAGGGATCGGGTTGATTATTCCTCTTGTCCATTCTGTTGGGATACGTCCATTTAGGAAACAGCTGTTAAACATCTTCAGTAAAAAGTTAGTGCATTGGCCATTCTTAAAAACATCAACAGGAATCTCGTCACATCCCGGCGACTTGCCTCTTTTTGCAGATTTTAAAGACCACACAACTTCCTCCAACGTTATGGGATTGTTGAACGTTCGCTCTTGTTCTTCCCCGGCATCATGACTGTCTGTTAATACGTCTCTGGTTCCATCTCCATTTAGTAATGTCTCATACTTCTGTCTCCATGTCTCCAGTACAATATCTCTGTCTCCACACAGACTCCCGTCATCAAGTCGAACTTCCATCGGAATACTTTTCATACGGTTCTGTCCGACACCAACCTTTCCAATTTTCCTCCAGAACTCAGAGTCCCCTTCATCACACATTCTATCTAACTCGTTAACAGTGTCGGTAGTATGACGTCGTTTCGCCCGCTTTGCTGCACAATCAAAAAGTTTTCTCTTCTGCTTATATATGGCACGAAACACATGTTTACGAGCTCCATAACATTTACACCAGTCTCTCTCAGCTTTATTCATCTCATTCCATAGGGTAGCTAGGTTATCGGACCACCATGGCTTCTTTCTGTGTCGGTGTTGCTTGTGTTTCCCTACTGAGTGTACTACAGTCCTATTTGGCAGAGTTCTTTCCATTTCACTGTTAATAACTGACACAAAACTATCGTATGCTTGATCAATATCCTTCTGTGTAATCTCAGATGCAGTGAGTATATTGATAGTATTCTGTAATTCTTGAAGAGACACCTGGTTATCAAGGAACGTAGTGGGCATACATGACACATCCCACTTTTTATAGGAAACACTTGTACCATTACAACCCATGTAAGCTTTATCCATGTTCAATCCAATATTGTCTGGTAACTTCAGATTCCACGCTAGAAAGGAGTGATCTAATTTGGCGATAGTCTGTGCACTAAAAGCTCCAACACATCCAGCCTTATCTGCGAGAGCATTGGGACGGATTACCTGAAATTCTGTCAGAGTAGAGATGGTTTCGTATGGTACTATACAATAGTCAACTACAGAGAGCCCTCTGGAAGAAACACATGTATAATCATTGTCACCAGTATCACCACTTCGCCCATTTACTATACAATAATTAACACTAATTAGCAAATCAATAAGTAAACGTCCAAAATTATTCACAACATTATCAATGACATGTCTGTCCACCAGTACATCTGTACCTTCAATAAAGTCTTGTAGACCACCACACCGACTGTTGAAATCACCACATATGTATGCAATATTATTGTGCTGATAATCGGCAATTTGTGTGAGTAAACAGTCATAAAAGTCAGTGCCTTCAATGTTTCTTGTAGAATGTTCAGGGGGTAGATAACAGACACATACTAAACAACTATAGTTACTGCTTTTATGAGCTAAGTTCAGCCATAAAATACCTTCATACGTTTTATCAAAGATTAAAACATCAAAGTCATCAATAATACACTTTTTTATGAAAAACCCGACACCGCCAGATCCAGATTTGGCATTTCGGTGTAATTGTGTCCTATTATGTCCGTACCACACATAATTATCAACGTTTAAAACTTTATTTTGGACTAGATGCGATTCTGCTACTCCGACAATGTCACAGTCCATGAATTGAATACACGAGTCTCGAAGTTTATGACTGTCCGAATCGTTGTCACTTGCCCATGCGTTCACATTCCAGAAGCCACATCTGACCTATCTGCTGCTTTGGTGATTGATGTACCCGCGCGGATGACCTCCTTTACGACCTTTGGCCTCCGTGTCAACCCATTCATCATTTCTTCTACTGTCGTCACGTGGTCCCAAGTAC
The DNA here is from genome assembly GCA_936450465.1 of Gibbula magus. Taxonomy (NCBI): domain Eukaryota; kingdom Metazoa; phylum Mollusca; class Gastropoda; order Trochida; family Trochidae; genus Gibbula; species Gibbula magus. Next base: position 55,710,147 of record OW388300.1, read on the forward strand.
GATCTCCTATTGGCCGTTGTACTGCTCTCCGGTGTGCGTTGACCTCGATTCTCCCTTTCTCTTCGATGATTGGTTGGGTACCGGTCATGTGATGCATGTTTGTCAACACTGTCCCCGTAAGCACGTGTGTGGCTGTCGTCGCGAGTAGGCGATGTGTATGCATCACGTCTGTCGTCTGCGTAGTTTCCCTCGTAGTCAACCCCTCTCCTACGTGTGTGCTGGTCACCTCTCCTCACTCTGCCTCCAGATAGCACCAGATTATCTCCGATCGACTCACAGAGAACTCTCATGTTCGATTCCATCATGCGCTGTTGGTGGGTTTTGTCTGATGATATGTACACATCCTTGAAGTTACGAGACTCCTTTAACTTTCTCTTCTGAGATAATATCGTCGTTTTGTCCTCCATCGTACGACATGTAGCCACAATGACTCCCGAATAGCGTGAGTGTCGTGACTCCTTCCTGTCTGCTCGCTCAACACGGATATCTCTCAGTTTGAGTCCATCGTGTAACATACCCTCTACCTTACTGACCACTTTTTCATTAACACTCTCGGGCAGGTTACGTATAACTATGTTCAGCCGTATATCGTCTCTATCTGGCACAGTGTTGGGGGATTGACAGCGAACATCTTGCAAATCCGATGATATTTTAGCATTTGATTGTTCTTGTTCCTGTATAAAATTGTTCACTTTAGTGTTCAGGCTTTCAACTTTTTCGCCAAAATCATATCGTAAGGTTTCAATTTCTTCCCCAACTATTTTCTTCACTCTTTCTTCCCATTTTTGTTCAAGAGAATCAAATCTGCGGTCAAAGTGTGAGACCAATTTGTCTATAGCGTTCATTAGGCCTATATTCGTGACACTGTGCTCACTGATCTTCTCACCACTGGGGTCAAAGTTCACAGTCAAACTAGGCATAGATTCTTTCACGATCACCGTCTCACCTTTCTGTTTTTTCTGCCCACGATCATGAACATCTTCTTCATTACTATCATCATCCGTCAAACTTCGTTTACGATGTTTCACCTCCGGGGTGATCGGCTTGTTGACAGTGTTGATGACTCGCGGGGTCGCCATTACAGCTTCCACGTAGCTTTCAGCTGAGTCCATGCTTTCGATCATTATGGCCACTGATATAGCAAGTTTGAAACCATATACTGTTTCAAATGTCGATAAATACCTTATCTAGTAGGCAGTTCAGGCTTGATTGCTTCCTTAGTCTTTAATTTAAAAAAATCATTGTGCATATTTAATGAGATATGATGAAAAACTGATAGAAATTCCAAGTTGGGACGGCCATTTCTGAGAGTGAGGGGGTCAATAACACTTACAATGACATGTTTTGAAAGTGTCATTAATTATTTATTACAGGAATAATAACATCTTATAGCATGAGAATATTAGTCTTTAATTAAAAAAAATCATTTTGCATAGTTAATGAGATATGATGAAAAACTGATAGAAATTCCAAGTTGGGACGGCCATTCCTGAGAGTGAGGGGGTCAATAACACTTACAATGACATGTTTTGAAAGTGTCATTAATTATTTATTACAGGAATAATAACATCTTATAGCATGAGAATATTAGTCTTTAATTAAAAAAAATCATTTTGCATATTTAATGAGATATGATGAAAAACTGATAGAAATTCCAAGTTGGGGCGGCCATTTCTGAGAGTGAGGGGGTCAATAACACTTACAATCACATGTTTTGAAAGTATCATTAATTATTTATTACAGGAATAATAACATCTTATAGCATGTGAATATTAGTCTTTAATTAAAAAATATCATTTTGCATAGTTAATGAGATATGATGAAAAACTGATAGAAATTCCAAGTTGGGACGGCCATTCTTGAGAGTGAGGGGGTCAATAACAATTACAATGACATGTTTTGAAAGTGTCATTAATTATTTATTACAGGAATAATACCATCTTATAGCATGAGAATATTAGTCTTTAATTAAAAAAAATCATTTTGCATACTATTTTTTTTATTATTAGTTAATGAGATATGATGAAAAACTGATAGAAATTCCAAGTTGGGACGGCCATTTCTGAGAGTGAGGGGGTCAATAACACTTACAATGACATGTTTTGAAAGTGTCATTAATTATTTGTTACAGGAATAATGACATCTTATAGCATGAGAATATTAGTCTTTAATTAAAAAAAATCATTTTGCATAGTTAATGAGATATGATGAAAAACTGATAGAAATTCCAAGTTGGGACGGCCATTTCTGAGAGTGAGGGGGTCAATAACAATTACAATGACATGTTTTGAAAGTGTCATTAATTATTTATTACAGGAATAATAACATCTTATAGCATGAGAATATTAGTCTTTAATTAAAAAAAATCATTTTGCATAGTTAATGAGATATGATGAAAAACTGATAGAAATTCCAAGTTGGGACGGCCATTCCGGAGAGTGAGGGGGTCAATAACACTTACAATGACATGTTTTGAAAGTGTCATTAATTATTTATTACAGGAATAATAACATCTTATAGCATGAGAATATTAGTCTTTAATTAAAAAAAATCATTTTGCATAGTTAATGAGATATGATGAAAAACTGATAGAAATTCCAAGTTGGGACGGCCATTTCTGAGAGTGAGGGGGTCAATAACACTTACAATGACATGTTTTGAAAGTATCATTAATTATTTATTACAGGAATAATAACATTTTATAGCATGAGAATATTAGTCTTTAATTAAAAAAAATCATTTTGCATAGTTAATGAGATATGATGAAAAACTGATAGAAATTCCAAGTTGGGGCGGCCATTTCTGAGAGTGAGGGGGTCAATAACAATTACAATGACATGTTTTGAAAGTGTCATTAATTATTTATTACAGGAATAATAACATCTTATAGCATGAGAATATTAGTCTTTAATTAAAAAAAATCATTTTGCATACTATTTTTTTATTATTAGTTAATGAGATATGATGAAAAACTGATAGAAATTCCAAGTTGGGGCGGCCATTTCTGAGAGTGAGGGGGTCAATAACAATTACAATGACATGTTTTGAAAGTGTCATTAATTATTTATTACAGGAATAATAACATCTTATAGCATGAGAATATTAGTCTTTAATTTAAAAAAATCATTTTGCATACTATTTTTTTATTATTAGTTAATGAGATATGATGAAAAACTGATAGAAATTCCAAGTTGGGGCGGCCATTTCTGAGAGTGAGGGGGTCAATAACAATTACAATGACATGTTTTGAAAGTGTCATTAATTATTTATTACAGGAATAATACCATCTTATAGCATGAGAATATTAGTCTTTAATTAAAAAAAATCATTTTGCATACTATTTTTTTATTATTAGTTAATGAGATATGATGAAAAACTGAGAGAAATTCCAAGTTGGGACGGCCATTTCTGAGAGTGAGGGGGTCAATAACACTTACAATGACATGTTTTGAAAGTGTCATTAATTATTTATTACAGGAATAATAACATCTTATAGCATGAGAATATTAGTCTTTAATTAAAAAAAATCATTTTGCATATTTAATGAGATATGATGAAAAACTGATAGAAATTCCAAGTTGGGACGGCCATTTCTGAAAGTGAGGGGATCAATAACACTTACAATGACATGTTTTGAAAGTGTCAATTATTATTTATTACAGGAATAATAACATCTTATAGCATGAGAATATTAGTCTTTAATTAAAAAAAATCATTTTGCATAGTTAATGAGATATGATGAAAAACTGATAGAAATTCCAAGTTGGGACGGCCATTTCTGAGAGTGAGGGGGTCAATAACACTTACAATGACATGTTTTGAAAGTGTCATTAATTATTTATTACAGGAATAATAACATCTTATAGCATGAGAATATTAGTCTTTAATTAAAAAAAATCATTTTGCATAGTTAATGAGATATGATGAAAAACTGATAGAAATTCCAAGTTGGGACGGCCATTTCTGAGAGTGAGGGGGTCAATAACACTTACAATGACATGTTTTGAAAGTATCATTAATTATTTATTACAGGAATAATAACATCTTATAGAATGAGAATATTAGTCTTTAATTAAAAAAAAATCATTTTGCATATTTAATGAGATATGATGAAAAACTGATAGAAATTCCAAGTTGGGGCGGCCATTTCTGAGAGTGAGGGGGTCAATAACACTTACAATGACATGTTTTGAAAGTATCATTAATTATTTATTACAGGAATAATAACATCTTATAGCATGAGAATATTAGTCTTTAATTAAAAAAAATCATTTTGCATACATGTAGTTAATGAGATATGATGAAAAACTGATAGAAATTCCAAGTTGGGACGGCCATTTCTGAGAGTGAGGGGGTCAATAACAATTACAATGACATGTTTTGAAAGTGTCATTAATTATTTATTACAGGAATAATAACATCTTATAGCATGAGAATATTAGTCTTTAATTAAAAAAAATCATTTTGCATAGTTAATGAGATATGATGAAAAACTGATAGAAATTCCAAGTTGGGGCGGCCATTTCTGAGAGTGAGGGGGTCAATAACAATTACAATGACATGTTTTGAAAGTGTCATTAATTATTTATTACAGGAATAATAACATCGTATAGCATGAGAATATTAGTCTTTAATTAAAAAAAACCATTTTGCATAGTTAATGAGATATGATGAAAAACTGATAGAAATTCCAAGTTGGGACGGTCATTTCTGAGAGTGAGGGGGTCAATAACAATTACAATGACATGTTTTGAAAGTGTCATTAATTATTTATTACAGGAATAATAACATCTTATAGCATGAGAATATTAGTCTTTAATTAAAAAAAAATCATTTTGCATATTTAATGAGATATGATGAAAAACTGATAGAAATTCCAAGTTGGGGCGGCCATTTCTGAGAGTGAGGGGGTCAATAACAATTACAATGACATGTTTTGAAAGTGTCATTAATTATTTATTACAGGAATAATACCATCTTATAGCATGAGAATATTAGTCTTTAATTAAAAAAAAATCATTTTGCATACTATTTTTTTATTATTAGTTAATGAGATATGATGAAAAACTGAGAGAAATTCCAAGTTGGGACGGCCATTTCTGAGAGTGAGGGGGTCAATAACACTTACAATGACATGTTTTGAAAGTGTCATTAATTATTTATTACAGGAATAATAACATCTTATAGCATGAGAATATTAGTCTTTAATTAAAAAAAATCATTTTGCATATTTAATGAGATATGATGAAAAACTGATAGAAATTCCAAGTTGGGACGGCCATTTCTGAAAGTGAGGGGATCAATAACACTTACAATGACATGTTTTGAAAGTGTCAATTATTATTTATTACAGGAATAATAACATCTTATAGCATGAGAATATTAGTCTTTAATTAAAAAAAATCATTTTGCAAAGTTAATGAGATATGAGGAAAAACTGATAGAAATTCCAAGTTGGGACGGCCATTTCTGAGAGTGAGGGGGTCAATAACACTTACAATGACATGTTTTGAAAGTGTCATTAATTATTTATTACAGGAATAATAACATCTTATAGCATGAGAATATTAGTCTTTAATTAAAAAAAATCATTTTGCATAGTTAATGAGATATGATGAAAAACTGATAGAAATTCCAAGTTGGGACGGCCATTTCTGAGAGTGAGGGGGTCAATAACACTTACAATGACATGTTTTGAAAGTATCATTAATTATTTATTACAGGAATAATAACATCTTATAGAATGAGAATATTAGTCTTTAGTTAAAAAAAAATCATTTTGCATATTTAATGAGATATGATGAAAAACTGATAGAAATTCCAAGTTGGGGCGGCCATTTCTGAGAGTGAGGGGGTCAATAACACTTACAATGACATGTTTTGAAAGTGTCATTAATTATTTATTACAGGAATAATAACATCTTATAGCATGAGAATATTAGTCTTTAATTAAAAAAAATCATTTTGCATACATGTAGTTAATGAGATATGATGAAAAACTGATAGAAATTCCAAGTTGGGACGGCCATTTCTGAGAGTGAGGGGGTCTATAACACTTACAATGACATGTTTTGAAAGTGTCATTAATTATTTATTACAGGAATAATAACATCTTATAGCATGAGAATATTAGTCTTTAATTAAAAAATATCATTTTGCATAGTTAATGAGATATGATGAAAAACTGATAGAAATTCCAAGTTGGGACGGCCATTCTTGAGAGTGAGGGGGTCAATAACAATTACAATGACATGTTTTGAAAGTGTCATTAATTATTTATTACAGGAATAATACCATCTTATAGCATGAGAATATTAGTCTTTAATTAAAAAAAAATCATTTTGCATACTATTTTTTTTATTATTAGTTAATGAGATATGATGAAAAACTGATAGAAATTCCAAGTTGGGACGGCCATTTCTGAGAGTGAGGGGGTCAATAACACTTACAATGACATGTTTTGAAAGTGTCATTAATTATTTATTACAGGAATAATAACATCGTATAGCATGAGAATATTAGTCTTTAATTTAAAAAAACCATTTTGCATAGTTAATGAGATATGATGAAAAACTGATAGAAATTCCAAGTTGGGACGGTCATTTCTGAGAGTGAGGGGGTCAATAACAATTACAATGACATGTTTTGAAAGTGTCATTAATTATTTATTACAGGAATAATAACATCTTATAGCATGAGAATATTAGTCTTTAATTAAAAAAAAATCATTTTGCATATTTAATGAGATATGATGAAAAACTGATAGAAATTCCAAGTTGGGGCGGCCATTTCTGAGAGTGAGGGGGTCAATAACAATTACAATGACATGTTTTGAAAGTGTCATTAATTATTTATTACAGGAATAATAACATCTTATAGCATGAGAATATTAGTCTTTAATTAAAAAAAATCATTTTGCATACTATTTTTTTATTATTAGTTAATGAGATATGATGAAAAACTGATAGAAATTCCAAGTTGGGACGGCCATTCCTGAGAGTGAGGGGGTCAATAACAATTACAATGACATGTTTTGAAAGTGTCATTAATTATTTATTACAGGAATAATAACATCTTATAGCATGAGAATATTAGTCTTTAATTAAAAAAAATCATTTTGCATACTATTTTTTTATTATTAGTTAATGAGATATGATGAAAAACTGATAGAAATTCCAAGTTGGGACGGCCATTTCTGAGAGTGAGGGGGTCAATAACACTTACAATGACATGTTTTGAAAGTTTCATTAATTATTTATTACAGGAATAATAACATCTTATAGCATGAGAATATTAGTCTTTAATTAAAAAAAATCCTTTTGCATATTTAATGAGATATGATGAAAAACTGATTGAAATTCCAAGTTGGGACGGCCATTTCTGAGAGTGAGGGGGTCAATAACACTTACAATGACACGTTTTGAAAGTGTTATACAGTATTTATTGCAGTTAGTTAATTACTTATAGTATAAGAATATTATTATTGTATATCAAAATGTTAGTTTTACTATTTAATGAGACACGGGACACAATGGCTCTAATACCGCTATACTGAATGTTTAGTCAGAAATATACAGTTAATAGTTTATAATTTAATATGTATATCGAACTTGGGAACATATTTCTTTGGCATAACTCAAATAGTTTTAAGTTTGTTAGTTATGCTGAACAATTTACATTTGGATAGGCTAGCTCTTTATATCAATCAAATAAGATGTAAGAGTTGCTAGTTTTAAATCAATCACACGTGTATTCTTTTATTCAATCAATCAAGTAACTAGATAAGATTAAACAAACAAGGTAACGTTGCAGCGTTTAGACAATATACACTCTCTATGTTGTTTTACCCTCACACCAGTGAGCGTGGCCTAATTGGTGTCAATTCATAACTGATTACTTGGGCTTATGAAGGACTCAGTGTCACACATCTTCAGGATGGTCAGTTCTCTTTGACATCAGGCTGTCACATTTACATATTCAGTGTTCGGTGCAGGTTGTTGCATTATACATGCATTGTTGTAAAAGACTCACAAGGATTTTCGTTCGTCAATAACAGGTATGTCAAATTGAATCGTGATATATCCAAAGTAACTAACAATAACGTTTTTAAGAGTAACAAAAAATGCCTAAAATGAATAACTTTGAGGTTGAAACATTGTACCTGCCATACCCCGTTACCATAACTTAGATCGTTATATCACAGATACAACCACTTATAAACTTTAGATAACAATACCTTTTTTTATGTCTAAATAGTATGAACAAGATATATGTATTAAAAATATAATTGTTTTTAAATCAGTCTGTATCTTAAAATGAATAACTGTGGAACAATAAATCGTATATGTGATTTGATTTGAGTTTTCCCCGTTTCACTCCATTCATCATAAATATAACGACTGTGAAATATCTAAATAGCGATGGCATTTAAATTTTGATAAAGTTGTTTGCAAACTGTATTTATTTCTCCCATTAATTTGTGTTTAAATCATTGTTTTGATCAACGTATGATATATTCATTGACTCCCCGATGAGAACAGATGAATCCTAGTCAATAAGTCAAGTAAATAAACATCAAAGTGAATTTTCATTGTAGGTTCTTAAAGTTTATACCTAAATGATCTATAAATACACGTTATTACCAAACTTCATATTTAAATAAAACTATTACTTGCATATTTCATTACACCCCGTCCAATCCCAATCCAATCTTAAGATGGGACGGATCCGCAGTTGGGATGATACATATATACTAATACGTGTGTTCAGTATATCTTATTAAAGCACAGAATACGTAACCATTACATTCACAATTAATAATAAAGATAGAATTCTGTGTATCGTTAATTATTTGAAAGGGCTGTCTTCGTTGATGACCTTGGCAATGTACATATGTGTGGAGGAGGTGACCTTTAAGCGCTTTGCGGCAGCTCAGGTTAGACCAGTGTAATAATGTGACAACCATGCGCTTTGGGCATAACTTTACGGCGTGGATACTGCGCAATATACATGCCACTATTATAATTATTATTATCTGTAAATACTTTCCAATTGACAAGATGATGTGAAGGTGGTGAACTATAAATGAAATGCAGGTATATATACACATTTACTAAAATCCTCGACACGGTGTCCCTTTAATGCATCTTTAAAGGCGACGTACCTCGTTTTGCTTGCTGAAATAGAGTGATCTCACAAAAAGGCAAATAAGTGTTACCAATATCTGAATAAATATCTTGATTGAGTTCTAAAACGAATGTCCCGATCCTAGTTCAGTTCAGCCATGCGGTTCCATTTCCCATCGAGCAACCATTTAAATATGTTCATATGAAAATGGCCGCTCGAAGGTAGTTCAAGTGACCTGACTGATGTAGCGATACCTAACAACCAAAGTAGAGTTTTAAATATGGTACAACGATGGAGTGATCAACCATTGACGACGCGGTACGTCGCCCGTCTGACGAGTTCCACAAAATTGTCGCTTTATACCTCGTACAAAAAAGAGAAAACAAATAATTTACCAAAAAGGTGCTGCAGCGCCTTTAAAGACTTTGTTGACTTGCAATGTGTGAGTGATTTCCCAAATTGGGCCCATTTCACGTCACAAGGATTAACAACTGAAGGCATATTTGTCAGCAAACGGTGATTGTACACAGCTTATTTAGTCTATATATAAATCAAAAACTCATGTATACGACCTAAGCTGCCAGACAAAAGAAAGTACACACCTCAGTTGGTTTCGATTAATTCAATTCAGTTTTTTTAAAATAACTCAGATGAATTTGACAATGGCACGATACAATAATACTTACAAAATGTATCTGCAGTAGTTTGAATGAATCAATTGGTAACTGTGGTAATATTTTAGTTAAAACATCTTTGTTTAATGAGGACAGGGGTAAACAATTCAATTTACACAAACATGACCCCTGCCATGTTGAAAATGTGTACATGCATGCAGAATCAGGCACATTTATTAACGTTTACATAGACTATGGCTTATATGTCCATGAACAGTTGTAGTTTATCAAAAATAATTTTTGAAACAAGGATGCGATTGATTACTGATTACTAATCAGCTGACAACAAGATCTAAAAAAACACGTTTGCCGGGAACATCATGGTAACGTTTTTTGTTGAATCTGCTTTAAACAAGTGGAAGTTGTTAAATACTGACACATTGAGAGATATCTATCCGTTGTTAATATACATGTAGGATGTGCACGGTGACAGATTGAAATTGAAATTGAAATTGCATGAAAACGACATCAATATTGCTTCTGTTTATGCTTTATGTTTATGATAGTCCTAAAATCGTGATTCATTTGTGCATAGCGTTATCTTTGTTATGAGTGATTATTTTGAAATTGAAATGCACTTGTTAAAGGGCATGATAGCATAATATTTCTGGCCATTTCATCACAATTGGCTGTTAGAAATCGGGAGATTACATGTAACAGGCCTATGCGGTTATCAAACTATCAATTAAATTTGATTGAAGTGTTCTTCATGATACGGAATAGCGGGGGTAGAAACATATATATGTTCACTCGTGAAAATAAAAAAAGTTTTACATTACTCGATGAGATAAACATGGTATTTGTCAGCATAAGATATATCCTCAAGTTTTAATAAGAATATTCCAAGAGCGTAACTTGCTTGTCGAAACATTGAAAGTGAGGAAGGTTTGTCTCAGTTATCAGCTTCTCAACCAGGACATCACGTCACATTTGTTACAGGTTGCCAGAGAGTAATAAATAGAATTGAAATGGTCAATAATATTGAAGAACCAGATGTTTATGGTAGTTTAAAAACATCGAGTAAAACAAACTGTTGATCGTAATTTGGTGTTGTTTTGTCTTTTTTGAAAAAAAGATTAACAGTGTAGTGAAGAAGGAATAACGGATTTAATTTTGAAAGTATGACGAACTACAACTACAGGATCCTCTATGTACTTAGTTGTATCTTCAGTTCAACACACGTTACATGGAGATAACATGCGCAGAATCATATGCGCATCTAATGAGTGTATCCCATTTCAAATTTGCAATCTCCATAACGGTGTCTGACAGATTACTCAATTTGGAAGATGTCAGATTAGACGTTTAAATTATCAATCACAGGTCAATGTTATCGATTTAAAACTATTTTATTGCATCAGTTGGAACCTTAATGGCAAAATGAGTCATGGATTCTCCATACTATTATCAACTAGTGTGACATAGTGCCTTTGGGCTTTAAATGAGATTTTCAAGTTAGTTAAACATTCTGACATAGATTCATAGAATGTTGTGAGCTAAAAATGCCAAGTTGTGAGTTGAGTCAACACAAGTATTCAAGATGGATATATTGATGTACTTATGACAAGATGAGGAACGCTTAGAGTTCTGCAATATCTCCGATTTGCAGCTCTCATATTATAATCCAAAGTTCGACTGTAGAACTTTAAGCGCAGATACATCATGGCTGAAAGAGAGGCCTGATTCCATATGAGTATCGTTTGTTCATGGTCGTGTTCGTATCTTTTCAATTACTTCATGTCTCAACTGAATAACTCAATGGGAGTTCAATGCACCTGTGGAACTTTGGAACAGTATTGGAATCAAATACATAAATCTTCTGTTTGCAACATAAAATGCAAAGTATATATTGTTTTGGAAGCATGCATGCAAGGAAAGATTGAGTATATGATCCCCAAAAATGTCAATCCAAAATTCACAAACAGATAACTTTTTGTGTACAATAATCATTTATTACTATAACACTATATCGAGTTTTTAAACATTCAATGTGCAACAATAACACCGTGGATCGGCTTTAAATTATAGCATTTTATGGCAATTGAGATAACTGATGTCAGAGGTGAACCAGATGAAGAGGAGCTTTCTGAAAATTTCCACTAATAAATTATTACAATATAAACAGATTCAGGAAAAATATCACCACGTAAGAACAGTTATGACGTAGGGTTTGATGAAAGTGTAAACAATGGATATTATTATGATAAACCTAGATTACAACACATATTTACTTTAAAATATTGTTATGAATGATTTATTATACGAAGTTCATATACTTATATTACCCTTCTTGCTTCTTTGTTCACTTCAATGGAAACATTCATGAAGTTCTACACAAGTCTTAAACTTCCCAACATGACCGATAATATGAAAAACAAGAGAAGAATGTAGCCAAGTAACTGTTAACATTTCAGAAGATATAATTTTCTTGACAGTAATATTGTCTTCAAATTGAGTGAATGTTGCAAGAACTAGCTGCTCCCTGCACGCAATGATCAAATTGTTTTGCTTAACATCAAACGCTAAATCCGTCATATCTTGGAACTGATGGTGAAGATGTTTTCGTTCGTGATTAGTCCCCATAAATCCAATTCTGAACAGGGAGTCCTCTTGAAGACAAATGATTGCTCCACTGTAGAAGCAGAAGGTTGGCCTAATCAATCTGGTCAAGAAAGATCATTGATATGAATGTTACATATAAAAGCTTAGGACGCTAATTGTATAATGGAAACATCCTTATCCAATTGCACTGACTATGCATGATACGTATGAATGATAGTATGAAATATATGGAGGAGATTTAAAACTTACATTGAATACTTTATTTTTACATGCAGTTGACAGAAAGGACAGAAAATGTGCCTACTGTCAAATTTTGAGACACCGATGTTTGATTATATGAATATGTAAGCAAATAAAAAGGGCCGAAAATGAAACGCAACAAGGTGAAATCATGTCCTCGTCCCTCGAATCTGTCATTCTCCAGAACGCAGGGACGGTTGTAACGTTCATTTCGTCTCCGATACACACGAATCCTTCAATCATGATGAAGTAACTTGAAGCGTAACTCATCACGGAACCAACTTTTTTTCCAGTGTACCAGGGTCCATGGCCGTACATTTCCACTCCATCACCACCTTGCCAACGACGGTGATGCTTCAGAATCGGCCCAGTAAAGGGTCTCTTTGGTCATACCATGTTGTCGAAGATGGTTCCTCGCGGTCTGTGCTGACAACGTCCAGGAATGTTGTGTGCTGTGTATGTTTCAGTGATAGTCCGATTCTGAAACTATCCTATGCAGGAGTTGTCGCCCTTGGTCTACCACTTCTCGGTCAGTCTCTTGTAACATTAAAGCCATTGTAACGTTGCCAAAGTCGGGAAATTGTACTTCTATGTACAATTAGGACACAGGCTACTGGAGACTGGAGAGTCTCAAAAGCCTGTAAATGTCCAATTGCTCTTTTACGTAAATCGTCACTCAGTCTAGGCATCTTGATGTTGTCATATTCTGATCAAATGTGTATATTTCAGGACAAGATTGTCACATTTATATAACCACATGTGTGGACCACTTACCTTTTCCCACGTACATGTTATGAATTTGATTCAGCTGATGTGTTCTTGCGAAACGTACCTTAATGCTAGATTTTCTCCATAACAACTTCTTAAATGTGAAAATACACGACGTTTCGGAGTACATACTCACTCCTTCATCAGATGGAATGTAAGGAAATAACAAATTATGATACATTTATATAGCAAACAAAACAATTGGTGAGGAAACTCAATCAGGGAGATTAACATGCATGAGAATGGTATACAATGGGGATTTGTAATACAAACATGAAGGGGTAAAGCATGAGAATGGTATACAATGAGGATTTGCAATACAAACATGAGTGGAGTAAGTTCTTGAGTGGTGGATAAACAATGACCTGTAGGCTTTATTGAAGATGTAAATAAACACACATTATGAAACGAGGGGGGCAAATTGGCTGTATTGAAATTGTATTGGAACTGGAGAAGAAGGTGGAAATAGTTTTTTAAGGTTGTGACCCCTGTGACCCCATTTCGGGTCAGGGGGGTCACAAAATCAACAATTTAGGATCCTCATTACCCAAGGGGTATGCACACAACTGTTCATCTCTCTAGACCTTTTGGAACTGGAGAAGAAGATTAAAATAGGTTTTTAAGATTGTGACCAATTTTGGGTCACGGGGTTTACGAAATCTACAATTTAGAATCCCTATTAGCCAAGGACTCTACATATAAAATTTCTCTCTAGAGTCATTGGTTCTGGAGAAGAAGTCGAAAAAGCGAAAAAGTTTACGGATGGATGGACGGACGGACGGACGGACGGATGGATGGACGCCGGACGCCATTCATTGCCATAAGCCCATTGGGCCTTTCAAGCCCGATGAGCTAAACATTCATTTGGCAGAAGAAGGAGGTAAATCTGCAGAACATTCCAACATCCTGTACAGTGAAACATTAAGTTATGGATATAAATTTCCTCATTAGGTCTTCAAGACGAAAAAACAAAACGGAAATGGTGAAGTAACGGTTGGACTGATTTGCATGAAATTTTCAGGGTTAATAGCCGATGACATTCTCTCGAAAATAAAGAGGGCGATTTTTTTAGTTTCGACTTCTTTCTTGAGTTATCTCTCCTTGAAGCCAAAACGTCACACCTTAACAGCTCCAAAACGAATTAAGCTAATTTCACAAAACTTTCACCAAAATGTTGACAACAACATTCTCCATCGAACAGCTCAATGTTTTTATGAGGGTATATGTCTTTGAAAATGTACTCCTCCCTCAATGTTATGAGTACTGCTATATATGATGCTTATTATGAAGATAAATGAATTGTTAAGGGGGCTCATGTGGTTGAATTTTGAATTTCGTCCCAGAATGTCCGTTATCTGCCCTTGAACGTGGTTCTTTTTATAAGTTCGAATTTCGACTTAATGTTCAAAGGGACATTACTCAGGAATAAATACAGATATCACAAAGTTACTTATTGCAATCTTATGCGGATCAATTACCTGATATTTCTGTTTCACATCTTAACCATGTAAAAGTTTATGGTTTGGTCACAAGTTGAACATTTGCCAAAATATATCTAATTTCGGGATTTTGAGAATGTTTGAAGAATTGTTTTTTTTTGTAAACCGCTGAAGATACAAAGAGGTTTAATAGCTTATTTTGAAGCAGATGTATCATTTTATTAAAGACAATAACGTTCAAGCATGTAATATTGTCAGTGAGGATGTGAGTGAGGCCTTAGAAGGCAATATGTAGTTAGTTTGCAGTCAAAAACGTAGGAGAAACGTTGATGGTGACAGGTGCTCTTTGCAGCAAAAGTTGTTTGTGAAATGCTCCCGTTGCAATTGTGCAACAAAATTAAATATCACAATGTCTGAACTGTCCAGATGAGAAGGAATGCATGTTTCAAAGTTGAAATATTGCGACAGTTGAAGTAGAAATTGCGTTAAAGAAGCTTTCAAACCCACCGAGTATAATATGCTGCATGGTCAGGACTACCTTTCTGTTTTCTATATTTATATATAAAAAATCTCGACTCTACGAAGCGAAGCAAGGAAGCTTTATGTGTTGGCCACGCTGTCGTGGTTGATTGGGAATATGCCTTTTGCATGTACATGTGCGTATCTATATACACGCGTACTTATATACAGGCATTCGGTCTTGTTATATCTTCACCAAATATTCATTCTGAAGACATCTGCTGCAGAGCACAAATGGAAAATCGCCATTTTCAGCAAAGTTCAAATGATCATAACTGCGTTACTTACTAATTAAGATATTGAAATTATATTTACATCCTCGGATGCACAATTTCAAGAACAACAACGTTTCTGGCTTTCAAGTTGATTGTTAAACTCCTGACATCGCAAACGTTGTCTATGGGTCCTCATTCAAGCATGTTTTAGTATTTTCTTGAATATTCAATCTTAATGATGACTACATGTACTTAGGTGGACATTAAAGCACAACTTCTTCTATGTGACACCTTAGTATGAAAACATTAAACATTTTGTCTTAATCGTGAGACAGATCATGTAGTGGTCCAATAATCTTTGGAGATTTTTTGTAAAAAGACTATTAAAGGTAGAGACATGTTTGATAGCTCATTTGCAAGCAGAGAAACTGATGAATAACCGAAAATCCTACATGGAGTTCAAGGTCAAGCAGAAGTCTTGAAGGCCTAAGAATTGACGCGTCAATCCTAGTTCTGTATCAAAGATGCCATAGCTTCTCTACAGAGTGTTCTATTATTTGTAACAGGCGAGGGTTGTTTAATGTGAACAGCTGCAACTGTACAGCATTTATACTTACTTGATACTTGGGCAGAAAAAACGATGTACTCTGAATTCCGACTTTAAAGGACCTCCAAAGAAAGTTATTTTAAAAGTATCCCCTGATGTGACTAGACCAAGATTATCGTCTCCTCTATCCATATGTACTTTAAACAGTTGATGAACTCTTTTCTCAGGAAAACAACACTTGAATCTGTATTGTACATTGAGCACTTCCCATGACTTTTCATCGAAGAATCTGAAGACTTTGATGACACAGGAACATTTTGAAGGCTCTGTATCTCCCAGCAGTATGTAGAGTATTCTGTCATTGGCAACACTACTAGCAATGGACAAGACCTCAGAGGATTCTAGGCTGTTTGATTTGGATGAAGGTCTGGATTTCTCCAAATCGGAATGGCTTTGTTGATGATGTTTGGGAAGTCCTGTTCAAGGTAGCAATCATTATCGTTCATCAGTATGATCTATTCTCATACAATATATCCTAAATATGTAAAATTGGGCAGTTCAGTTAAATAATGGGCAGTAATGATTTTAGTTCTGTATCCGGCAGGGAACTTGTGGAATTAAGAACACATATATCTATAAAGACGTATTGTATAAAGCTTTCTACGAAGTTCCTATTAATTGTTGTTGTTATTTAGAAAGCAAAATTACCTGTTAACAAGTGTCAAATGCAATTAAAAAAGTTTCAACTCTATTGCCATACCTTTGTTTCTTTGCCTTATTCCACTCGGTACAGACACATTGGCTTTGACTTGATTTACCAAATTCTTCACCATTCTTGATTTCAAGACTGATCTAGGCAACCCCTGTTATATTGGACATGCTCAATGACAAAACTTATGAAAAGCTTATAGTTTAACAACGTTGTATGACTTTAAAGGGGCTGTATTACGTTGTTTTGCAAAAAAAAGTTTTTTTTAATTTTCAATTTATAATGATAGTTTTTGTCATTTATATTTACTTTAGAGCGTTAAACATATTGTTACACAAACCAATTATCCGTAGTGGTAATAACGATCTGGTGTATAAAGGAAAAAGTGCATGACGGCCATTTAAATGTGAACACAATTTATTATTTCGAATAAGAAAAACGATTCCCATGGCTTTCCAGACCATGTACACTCATTTTTAACTTGATTTTCTGAAGAGAGAATGGTGTTTTTATATTGGTGACATCATTTTTCAAATACATTTCATGGACCTTTTTTGAGCGAAAAACCTTTCCTTTCCCCTTTAAATGATATCGATTTTGAAAAAGAGATTTTCACATCCCAAGTGTAATTGAACAGACATGAAAAATTATGTATGAAATTGGGGGTACCAATTTACACATCATGTCCCGATAAATAGAATTCAAAATCGACTATCTCCGCCAGCATCATTTTTATTACACCATTGAAAGTGTGGTGACGTTTCTTGTGCGGTTGAGTGTAGAATTTAACCGTACTCACATTGATGATGCATTCAAGCTGATCCTCCTTGTACTTCATAGGCAAATTTCTACCCAACCTCTTGACCATTTCTCTGCACATCTTGAATCCATAGGGTTTTTTTCTGGTAAAGGTAATGTCACTTGTACAGCTCACATAGGTCAAACATAGACCTAACATAGTGACTGTACGAAGCATGTCCATCTTTGAAGACTTGGTCACAGTACCTATCCTGAACTTAATAATCAGAATTTAAATTTGGTCTGTATTTAACCAGAATAATTCTTTAATTTTTAGAAGATCAATATCATAACTCTTCCAATTCTACTTTTAAGTATCAAATTATATCCAGGCAGACAGTTAAATTATTCCACAGAAAGAGCTAGCTTGGTTTTTCAAAATGTCACATGATTACATGAAAGAGTATTGTTTATCAGATTAAATTAAATTCCCGTAATGGTCAAATTGAAACATAAAATTAAATAGTTTATTAAAACTGAAGCCCTTTGATTGAAAAAGTAAGGACAGGAAAAGAATAAGGCGATTTTTTTGTGTTTTATGTTGTGATTTTGTTTACATTGATCACTACTCATTGTCCCTTAGATTTACAGTTTCTCATATTAGTAATATAAGCTATATAAAATTGTCAAACTATCCATATAACTTCACAACATTCGAAGAATTATTTAAAATCTTCATTTGATAACTTAGCTTGTGAATATCGTGATCAACCCACTTAACACTGGATACCATAGTTTCCTTATAAATTGATCATCACCATACTGGTTGAAGAGAGAACATATACACATGAGCTTCCAAATTCGTTGAAACGAATAATACAATACAACTTAGCTTATCCAACCGTTTTCAAACTTGGAAGAAATGGATATATGGCATTATCGCAATTGATGTACTTGTTTTTTAGTAAAAACAGCCAAATGAAATTCTAAATTAAGGGGGGTCGTGCCGAGACCAAAACCGATGTCCCACATATCTTATTATTTGCATCAAATTATCTAATTGAACCTGGGAAGATACATATTTTTTAAAAGAACGAATATTTGAAATTGAGGATAAGTTATTCTTGAATCAATAAAATGGAAACTTTACCTCTATACCTTGTTGAGACATGGCTGATTCCATGTCATACCCGCACAGTTTGAGCTGGAGTCATCAGATGTTTAAGGTACATCCATTGTGTTGTTGGGGGTCACATATTGCAAACGTTATAAATGATGTTACTTTATCGAGATGTACCGACTGTTACCGAAAACTACCATTTTGATGATCGTAGACTTAGCGTATTGACAATATGAAGGTAAAAGTAGTGATTTCTGATCGAAAACCGGACAATGCAGTGCGTGTGGCGCGCGCTAATGAGTCAAACGTAATTTTGGAATCTTATTCAAAACAGACACAAAGACAATTTTGAGTTGATAATGTTTAATAGGTCACATAACGACTGTGCATGTAAATTGAACGTTTCGGTTTCTGCATATGCATAAAGATGTTACTCAAGTTTGATTGGAAACTAATAATTATGATATATTTGGCGATTGAGGATAATTTGCAAGCTTAGTGAATTTATTTGTATTCTAGACATCACATGTGGTGAGTTTTAACGTATTAAGGAGAGATGTGACGATAAAACGAAATATTTTAGAATTCGCTTATTTTTTTAAAATAGCAAGTTTATCATATCTTTTGTCTAAAAAAGTAACAAAATTGGGTGGTCACCGAATGAGTTATCGGTATCCATAGTAACACCCCTGTCAGCAAATTACGCTATTTCTGACCGATTTCACCTACTGAAATAAAGTGCGCGCATTCATTGATTAAACTCAGAATCCTTTCAGATACAATTATTATCACAAAGCGGATACATAGCAAGTTTATATTACAAAATAAATGACACTGTTAAGGGAAATAAAATAAAATTAAGAAGTTTAAAATTAAAAGCGGCATTTTTATCATCGTTTATCGCATATTCAACAGGAATTTTCAGTGACACACATATTTTAGATATTGCTAAAACTGTAATATGATGTGCGCAGCTGAATAAACAAATTCAGATTTAAAAATAGGGGGTCACCGAAAATGTTTCATCACTTAAATGTCATAATTTAAATCACCTACAAAAACGTAAAAACCTGACGTCACGGCAGTTTTGGTCAATTCAAGTGCGACTTTGACGGCCTATCGTGTAATTATTATTGAATATACTATCAATCTAAGAGTGCTTTGTGGAAGAACAACTATCAGTTCATTATACAAAGCGATTTATATTCATCACTTACTGGAAATAAGTATGTAATTCAAATAACACACATAATAACATTTTTAGCGCGAATATAGGTGACAGTAACGACATGCGGCATGTCTTAATATGGCCGTTAGAAATACCTTGCGGTGAATTTAAGCGCTTTTAGTTTATTGATAAAAATATTCTTTGAAAGATTTAATGCATAAATTTTGAGACTTATTCACAGCATTAAACTGTTGTCGCAAAATGTAACCGTAAGTGAGTTCGATTTCTTCGTCCCATCTCTCCTTAAAGATTAATCCTCATTGATTCCTTGAGACAATACATTTGCCGCATACTCCTGTAAAAATAATGCAGTTATGAGTCCGATTGATTGAGTTACATGCTTATCACCTTGAATAATTTTGCTTGGCTGTAAAATAGTATTACAACTTCTCTGATGAAAAGGTCAAGATTATATTCCCAAATGCTTCTTGTGCATGAATGTGCAAATGGCACCAACGAGATGCAAGTTTCGAGTTTGGAGTCGACAATTGTCTTAAGTTTCTATAATCAATAGGGCGCCTGAATCACGTGACAAACATGTACGAATTCGATTTGGTGTACTTTTTGGACACTCATTATGATTGCGTATCTTTTTAAAAATGTTTATGTATCTCAGTGCATTATGAAAATTGTATCCATGTAAAACTTCTGAGATTAGAGGGGAGATACAACTCGAAAAAAGTCGCAATGAAAAAGTCTGTTAAACCGAAATTGAACCATAACTTTCCTTATCGTTAATAATATATCATCAAACTACTCAAAATAACTCATCAAAAATAAAACGTCACAGATAAAATTGAGAATTTTATATTGGAGCAGGATATTGTGAATCAAAGTACAGTGTGAGTGGATATAGTCTGATGTATTGCGCATCCATTCAGCATGGAAAAGGTCAAGTTAATTGCTGTGCGTCTACAAGTGGTGGTCAAGTCAATTGCTGTGGTCACTGTATTTAGTATCTGATATGGCCACGATATGTTGATTAAGGAGCGACACCCGCCATGTTGGATTCGTTTTCAAACCTCCGACTCGAATACATTTGTGGCTTATATCTCATATTATACATTTTGTCAGCTGAAATAACTTACCGCCGGTCCTTTATTCGGTTTCATAGAATTCAGTAAAATTTTACGTCGTGGAGCGGGTGCATTGTTTGGACGAGAGTAGCTCTATATATGAGTACCTGTTATGGAATAAGCAGTTTAAACATTTGTCTTGATCATGTATGACACTAAAGTTAAACTTAGGGCCATCATTTAACGGGACCCGACTTCTTTATGTGGTTTTGTTTATCAAACTTAATGAAATCAATGTCAACAAGTGCCTTGAAAAAATTAATGATATGATTCACAACATTTTTTTTTACCAACTTCAGACATTTCAGATGCAGTGTGAATACGCAATATAATTCGTCAAACATGAGATATGTAATGGAGAAACCTATCTGTCGAGGACTGATCGGAGATTCTTGATCCCTAAGAGGAGGTTAAGAGACGCTTTGTTATTGCGTTATCGAAAATCCCTTGTAAAATAAGAGTCGCTCGTTAAATACCTGATTACGGTTACGGCCGAGCTATCTACATGTATATGTTACCTTAGCTCACGAACCACAGGTCTTACTGCTTACGGGTTCGAGACGCACTTTTGTCAAACATTTGCGGTTCATAATGTACTATATATATGAGAAATTGTTATCTAAGATAGTCTAAGATAGTTTCTTCAGAGCTATGCTTTCACACCATCCTCTTATGAAACTTCTCAGGGTTTACAATCATTGTAATTCCTCCAAACAGGGTTTACAAATGTCTCTGTAAACCCTCCTGGAGGGACTTTCATCGTTGTAAGGCACTCGTACCGTGTAATACCTGAATGCGAGGGCGTTCTAGCAAAGAGAGGCCTTTGCCCTAGGGAAGACCCGAGGGTGCGCCCTAGTTCCTTTCGTAGGGAAGTTCTCCCGTAAAAACAAATAGATTCAAAGAGTGTTAAATGGACCTTGAGGTATATACAGAAATGTAATCAATGCTAACCATATGATACAATATTGAACAGACTGTCTGAAATCAACGACTTTACAGAGGTAGGTTGATAAGTTAGTTTCCAGCTAACACATATGCATACCCTACTTCAAACAGAACGTCGATATTGAGAGAAATAATTACACTGACAGCTTATTCTCATTGGGATTCTGTCAAAAACCAATATGTCATACATTTGTCTTTCCCCTACCCTTGGACTATACCTTAATATTACTAATAATAAGAGCGAGGGGAATGCTTGTAAGAGGAATTCAGCGTCGTATGTGTTGAGGACGAAAATGTGTAAGTAAATGGCCCGAACCCTTGAAACAACAGCAATACCTTAAATAAGGGTGACATGACATTTTAATCTCAATCACATACAAGTGTTTATTCAACAATGTTCTTTAAACCCTCAGAATAACTTGAATGTTTCTCCCGTGCGCTCTTTATAGGCATCTATTAGCATTATGTTCATGTCGATCTCGTTCTGTGAGTCTCTCAAAGGTATTTGTATATCTACGGGCGTGTGATCTAAGTAGCTTAAACATATGAAGTCAGTCTTAAATGTTAATAATGATGATAATAGTGAGGTGACCAGTACCTGTAATTTGACAGTGTCACAATAAATATATTATTGTTTATGATCGAATGTTTAAACTTGACATTCTAAAACATTTAAAATATGCCAATCATAATTAAATTGGATAACAAGATTGGTGAGAATTTGGACCCCAAGAAAGGTTGACGGTGTGTTGGTTGACATTATTATACCCCCGACCAACGGTTGGGATATCTAGTAATATCACTGAATCCGTCCGTCTGTCCGAAGATATTGTTTGTCCGATCGATTACAGAAAAAAACATTCATCTAATCTTGGCACATGTCTTCTTCACCACTAGGGGAGATGTATTACGGAATTTCACCCAAATTGATGAATTTGTGATTTGTTGGCGAATTTTGTTAATCAGCTCGTCTGGCCTGAAAGGCATGGTGTCCGGCGTCCGTCCGTCTGTCTGTAAACTTTTCGCATTTTCGTCTTCTCCTCCAGAACCACTTGGTCTAGGGAGCTGAATTTTTGTGTACTGACTCCGTGGACAATCGGGATTCTAAATTGTAAAATTGGTGACCCTGTGACTCAAAATAGGAGTCACGAATTTAAAAACCTATTTTCATCTTCTTCTTCAGTAGCAAAAGATCTAGAAAGCTGAAATGATGTGTTCAGACTCCTTGGCCAAAGGGGATTCTAAATTGTAAATCCTGACCCCAATTATGGGTCACAGGGGTCATGACCTGAAAACCTATTTTCATCTTCTTCTCAAGTATGAAAAGCTCTAGAAAGCTGGATTGTTGGGTTCAGACTCCTTGGCCAAAGGAGATTCTAAATTGTAGATTTGGTAATGTATGACTTGAGATAACTTAGATATTCAACCTAAGACGTCATTACAACGTTGAAACACAACGTCAATACAACGTTGTACATTGGTTAGGTTAAAAACCAACGTACTTACAACGTCATAAGGACGTTTTATACTAACGTCTAATTCTAACATAAATACAACGTTGAAACACAACGTCAATACAACGTTGTGATTAGGTTCAGTTAAAAACCAACGTTCCTACAACGTCCTTAGAACGTTGTATTCTTACGTCGCATTCTAACATCAATACAAGGTTGAAACACAACATCATTAAAAACGTTGATAATTGATTAGGTTAAAAACCAACGTGCCTACAACGTTATATGTACATTGGTTAGGTTAACGTCTAATTCTAACGTAAATACAACGTTGTGAATAGGTTCAGGTAAAATCCAACGTTCCTACAAAGTTGTATTATAACTTCGTATTCTAACATCAAATACAATGTGAAACACAACGTCATTACATATGGACGTTGTATTCGAACGTCTTATTCTAACGTCAATACAACGTTGAAACACAACGTCAATACAACGTTGTTTCTTGGTTAGGTTGAAACCAACGTGTCTGCGACGTCATTGGGACGTTGTAATCCATATCTTATTATAACGTCAATACAACGTTGAAACACAACGTCAATACAACGTTGTTACTAGGTTAGGTTAAAACAAACGTTCCTACAACGTCATTAGGACGTTGTGTTCTTACGTCGTATCTAACGTCAATACAACATTGAACACAACGTCAGTACAACGTTGTGAATATGTTAGGTTAAAAACCAACGTTCCTACAACGTCATTAAGACGTTATATTCTAACGTCTAATTCTAACGTAAATACAACGTTAAAATACAACGTATTTACAACGTTGTGAATTGGTCAGGGTTAAAAACCAACTTTCTTACAACGTCAATACAACAATGAAACACAAACGTCAACGTCAGGAAAACGTTGTGAATGGTCAGGTTTAAAGCCGACGTTCCTACAACAGCACAAGGGCGTTGTATTCCAATGTCAAATTCTAACGTCAATCCAACGTTGTGCATTGGTTAGGTTAGGTAAAGTTTACCACAACGTCATAAGAGCATTTTATTCGAATTTCTAATGCAATAGAACGTTGAAACACGACGTCAATACAACGTTCTGAATTGTTGAAATTAAACCCGACGTTCTTACACAGTCATAAACAAATGTTATTCCCACATCCAGTTCTGATATCAAGACACTATTTAAAAACGACACAGTTTTAAATTTGTTAAATTAAGAGTTATGAACAAAGTACACGTGTTGATAAGTCAACCTTTCTTATTTAGCCCTAACCATATGTTTATGTATGTATTCTAATGAATGCCCATTGCTAACACTTGATGTTTTATTTGTGTGACTGTTTTCTTTCCTGGCATATATCCTATACGACTGGCTTGTATTTCTCTTCTCTAGGTGTTCACAAGTTTACATGTTCAGTTTAGATATTATATTTTGTTTAAATTATCGATAAAATCATACAGCCGTTAAATGGGGGCGTATTTTACAAACAGACCGGGTAACACAATGACCTGTACGTTTCACCCAAACAAATCTAACAGTAGGTTAACTAAGTATTTTTAAAATATTTTATTAAAAATAAATCATGAAAAATAACTATTTGCAGCTTAAGAACAGGACGATTTTCTGGATAACAACTTCTTTAATGTGAAAATACGCGACGTTTCGGAGTACATACTCACTCCTTCATCAGTATGTACTCCGTGTATTTTCACATTAAAGAAGTTGTAATCCAGAAAATCTTCCTGTTCTTATGTATACCACTTCTAAATGCCCTTCAAAGACCTATTTGCAGTTTTTAGACAAAAACCACGCAGTGTATTTTATATACTTTTTTCGCTTTCCGACACAGACAATGTGCAACCCTTGATTTGTCTATTCATAATGTGACATTAGGTGACACAAAACGATATTTTGGCAAATGAAAATTCATTCCCTGAACATAAATAAAAAATATATTAAGTACTGTTAAGATTATTTTAAAAGAATGAATAGCAGATTGTGCACAAACTAAATCAGTTTTAATAAATGTTGATTGAAAAGAAAACATGACGATGAATTCAAATAATGAATGTTGTACTAAAATGTCAATGTCTAATTTTCAATGTATATATTCAGACAATGGTAAATCCGAATTTATTTAACTGAATTTTTTGGATGATGTATGACCGTTAAAATATGCAGTCAAAGATATCTTCAGAGATGTTTCATTGGTAACCTATTTAGTGAAGCGCGTTAAAAAAATTAAAATTATCGCCCCTTTGACAATTCCATTGACGTTTCCCGTAGGTTTGCATATAAACATTTTACTGTAGAGGTAATTAGTTACACATTAATTGTATGTATTTATTATAATACCATAGCCAAGCAACAAAATTCCTTTGTATCGCGAGACAGCAACATTATTGAGGTTTGTTTTAAACAAACGTATCATTTCAAATTTATCAATCTATATTGAAACCACGTTAACTTTCCCAATTAACATTTCAACCGTAACAATAACAATACAGCATGGACATGACGTTATAATGACAAGATTTTTACATTTTACATCATTTAATGAATACAGATGCGGGGAAAGGACACGTAATCACTGTAATCGTATCAAGAGACGTGTTTTCACATGGACTCCTACAACACGTTAAAGGTGCATCCATTGTGTTTCATAAAATTGTATTTGCCTTTAATACATGCCAACATACAATATGTGCTGATATCAGTTCAAATAATTTCATTCAACTCGCATATTCATCCCCAATCGCCAAATATATAATAATTACTACTTTCCAATTAAAATCGAGTAACATCATTGTAATTGTGCAGAAACCGAAACTACTCGTTCCATTTACATGCATAGTTTTTATAAGACCTATTTAACATTATCAACTTAAAGGTTTCTTTTAATCTGTTGTAAATAAGTTTTCCAAAATTACGTTTGACTAATTGACGCGCGCCACACGCAGTGCATTGTCCGGTTTTCGATCAGAAATCGATACTTTTACCTTTATATCGTCGGTATACTGAGCCGTGCCATCAGTTAACGGACGGTGACTTTATTTTCATAGACTTGCATGTTAATTTGGTCCAGGATAAATAATTTTCATAATTAAGATTTTTTAGGATTGTTGCAACTCACCATATGTGCTGTTTACGTTCAATTATTGTCACTCAGCTTGCATGTTCATCCCAATCGCAAAATATAACTATTTAATAGTTTCCAATTAAAATCTAGCAACATCATTATGCATGTACAGAAATCGAAACCACACTTCCGGCCATTTACATGCGCAATAGTTATATGATCTATTCAACATTATTAACTCATATTTGTCTTTTTGTTTGTGGGAAATAAGATTCAAAAATAAGATTTGTCTAATTGACATGGCGCGCGTCAATCGCGGTGCAGTGTGCGGTTTCCGATAATTAAAAAAAACTACTTTTACCTTCATATCGTCAATGTACAAAGTCGACTATCGTCAAAATAGTAGTTTTCGATAACTGTCATTGCATCTCGATACAATAACACCATTTTTATCGTTTGGAATAAGTATGTGACCGCAAGAACACAATGGATGAACCTTTAAATGTCCTATGCCTCGTACACACGGTGCCCTCGCTAAATTTCGGTTTGGAGTTACCACATTGCAGATTAAAACAGATCGCTATGCAAACGTTAAATTAATGGATAGATCATGTTTTAATTGCATTCATGAAACTAAGGATGAACTCAACACACTGTTAAAATGCCCGTTGTATGAATCACATGTATGCATGACTGTCTGTGCCAAACTTTTGAAAGCGACGTTAAAAACTCAAATCATCTCAAGTCAAATCATTTCCTATATTTTGACTAAATACTGTCTCACTATACATACATTGTGCTTACTGCATTTCATGAAGCCTAACTTAATCAATGGTTTTTAATACGGACTTTCAAATATCACAAAAATACGAATGCTGTCGCGCTTACATTATTGTTGGTATATATGATTTAGTTTAAACACTTGAGGATATATTTCTTTCATCGTGTATGCTATCGAAATATACTACGTTCACAAATATATTGAAAGTCTTAAAAAATGCACCTGTTTCAAGCTAAAGAAATACATTCAAATACTTTCAACTATACCAATTATTATATAGGCCTACCTACTCTTTGTACATTCTAATGTAATCTAATCGGTTATTCTGAATCGACTTTAATTGATATCATTAATAAGGATTAAGAAATTTACATGTATATTGATATACATGTATACATGTTTATAATTGTGCTGGTTTAGGAACACTAATAGTCTATAGCTGACTGTAGCTGAAATAATGGAATGACATGATGAACTAAACTAGTGTCCAAAAGAAACGATACCACGTCTTTGAGCGGTCATTACAGGAAAACTTAATGACACAGAAATTTAGAATTGGTATTATTCTTTTGAGATTTCGTTCATTTAACATGTGTACAAAATTCATTTCAATCAGTACTTTGTATTCATTTGTACAGGTCTGTATTGACGTGAGGGGTCTGAAAATGAAAATTTCATTCACACAAATGACTGAGACAAATGTTGAACATGTCAAAAGAGGCGTCACTAAGTCACAGTTGTATTCGGTATGTCCATCCCGAGCGTCAGAACGGGCAAGTACACGCATATGGGTTGATGACGTCAGGCGTCGGATGACGTCAGAAGATGTCTACCATTGTTCTTGAAGATGCAAACTCTGCTCCCATATGAGAGCATGACCATTGCTCAGTCTCGCTGTTGCCAACGTTGAATTCGTCTGTTTGTTTACTCGTTGTTGACGCCTCAGGAACGTTTTGTGGTATGGACGACGTGTTCAGATATCATGAGTCTTCAATCTCTTTTACCAAGTTTGTCTGCTAATCACGTGTCTCAGTGACGTCTTTGACGTTAAAGGCGCTGTAGCACGTTTTTTGCAAAATTTATTTTTTCAAATTTCCCATTTATAATGATAGTTTATGTCATTTAAATTAACTTTAGAGGGTAAAACATCTTATTACACAAACCAATTAACTGTAGTGGTAAGAACTATGTTGCGTATAAAGCAAAAATTGCATGGCGGCCATTTTATTGTGAACACAATTTATTATTTTGTATTACAAAAACGATTCCCATGGCTTTACCGAAGCATGTACACTCATTTTCAACTTTATTTTCCGAAGAGAGAAGAATGTTTTACTATTGGTGAAATTATTTTTCAAATACATTTCATCAACTTATTTGAGCCAAAAAACGTGCTACTGCCCCTTTAACGTCATAATGATGAATGGCTTTCGGAGATGAAATACCCGGATGTGGCGGTCTTCAATAAGCGTTATCAACTTCTTCTCGACCTGCATGTTGTTCGATCTCTATCACGTAACCGTTGCGTTAACCTGGTGACTGCTATGCGCGCGCAACCGAACCTTCTGGCGTCGTAGGCGTGTGAGACTCGCTATGTGACAATTCCAACGGCTCTCTCACTCTCAATGGCTGTGAAACCCGATATTTTCTTGTGTGCTTTTTGTTGCTTTGATACCAACGTGTATGGTCAGCCGTTTTATACACTTTATCTGCAATTGCAAACTATGCTACCTTAAATAATGTCATTCTCACAAAGTGCACCATTTCTTCGGATGTGATAAAATGTTCTCGGTATTTTCGATTGAATACACTGCATTTGGGTTGTGGGATACGCAAAACCATGTGTTCATACGAAGAAAATCACTTTGTAAAAAGATATTTTAAAAAATAGATGGTATCGTTTCTTTTGGACACTAGTTTATTAACAATTGTAGTTCTCTATTGTTTATTTTGAATGTTCACCTTGCCGGGTAAGACTTACACATAAATAAGTTAGTTTCGGCATCATCATGTACATTCATGAGTTAGTTCATACCATTGCCCAAAGATACACTTGGAATATTTATTATGATATATCAAGAATAATATTCCCCTTTGTTTGCTGCCGATTGATTGATTGAAACATATTTCATTCATTTTAGAAACGGATTAGGCAAAAGTTATAAAACTTATAGAAGCCCTCTCAACATAATCGACACATCAATTGACAAGGCTAAAATACATAACACATGCAGAATACAAATGAAGGAAAGGCGTAGTTTCAGTGGGTACACATGTAATATAAATCATTAACGCATTATACATTGACAAATATCATTGCTATGACAAATACATGATATATATGAATATGTTTTAATTGAACCGCTGACCCTTTCCAATGAATCATCAACATGGTGAAACATGTTTTCATTGACTTATTGTGGTAGATTTGGATTGCCATAGAGGGTTGTACTTAGATTTAATTCTCCCTTTAAATTTTGAAAAACGGTCAGCCAATTGAATTAGTTACTTATTTTAAATATTTGGGTATATAGTCTTTTCCTGCAGAAATATTGTTTTTCAAAAGCATGCCATGATACTCTGGCAAAACAATGAAATAAACCTTTAGCGCCCGTTCTTAATATGTTCAGTTGTTTCCAGAATTTACCAGTATACTTATGACTTATTTTCGTAATTTTCGATTTGAACGAAAGTGGGTTTTTTTTATAAATAAAATAAATAGAAATAGTTCACATTACGTTTTGTAAATATGTTCTTAAAATAAACCGGTTTTTTAAAATGTCTAATGCAGTAATTAGTGTTAGTGAATTAACGGCCGATTAAAGTTAACGTATACCAACGTGTTATACAATTTTGGTTAAACATTATTAGAACGTTAGAAAATCGGTCGGTAAAACATTGTTATTCATATGCAACGATATTTCGATTACCAAGGGCAACGTATATATGTGTCCGATTTGTACTATTTTCATATATGTTTGGCAAACTCAAATGTTGGTGATGTGAACAAGTGTTTAGTATATTTAGTGCGAAAGATGTGTGATGCAAGACTGCATGTCTGCCCATTGCATGCATCTTCAACGTTACCATCTTACTGTACCTTTAAGACGACCCTTCGGATTGAGCCATTTTTAAATCAAAGAAAGTCAGCCAAACTGCGTCGCTTCCTTTCCAAATTCAGATGTACTTCTTCCAAACTAAATAGTATCACATCGACGCTCTATTTCTAGTACAATCATTGAGGCTAATTGCAAATTTTGTGGGGGTGATCTTGAAGATGAATACATGCATACCAAATTGAATTGAATTTATAGATACATTAAACACACTTTTAAAGGATACTTGTTCCACTTTATTATCACAAGCATCCAACAAGTTCATTCAACTAAACTGTCCAGCCATGATAGTACACTTATGAACAACTTAAAACGTTATGTGACAAAACTGTTTAATGTTCGAAATGCAAAATAATATAAATCTATATAATAGACTGTCGACATACTGTATTGTATAATGAAGTCTCTAAGTCGGAAAGGTTTGACATCATTTTATTGTCTTGAATGAATGAATTTGTATTTCTTTTCATCAGAATTTCGACAATGACATGCACTAATTTTAGATAATATATTTATTATTTATGTTCATAAGAATCCTACAATATATCTTTGTATTTGATATCTTTTCACTTTATAGCAATGAACGAAATACGCGCCTGTCAATAAACATAAGGGTCTTTTTATTTAAGAAATAGAAGACGAGTTGGCGTACTTGATCGTTAAATAAAACATAGCAGGGAGCATAAAACAAAACAAAACAATGATCGATGGGACCCAGAAATCGAACTCGCTTACGGCAACATTTTGCGACAACAAAATTTGGTCTTAGATCATTTTAGCTTTTGACATCGGACATTATCTTAATGGCGGCGGATTTTGTTGAAAACGTAGGTGAAAACTTATTCAAAACTTGGATCGGTTGGCCAAGGATATGAACGATATCCGATTTCCGGACGACAAACCTAGCTAGAAAGATACAATTATTTCTAATTTGTTGGTATCCTTAGCTACTACAATACCCTCATTCCCTGAGCCAAAAATGTAAATTAATGTTAGTATTGTTCCTGTAAGTCACATGGGAGTTACACATTTTCCTACCTTTTGATTGGCTGTTACAAAAAACAAACTTTTCCTTTTGTTGCCGGAACTATTTCATTCATCTTTCTAAATTGTCCCGACTGTTGACTGTAGAATCTATCTACTGCATTTAAACATGGTTTATTTGTTTCTCGTAGTTGAAATTAGAATGTTCTTACATGCGCCTACGCATCAAATGTCGGAAGAAACAATTAAATTGTTATACAATTTTAAAACTAGTGATTACTAATTTGCTATATATAACCACAGAAGCTTCAAGAGCGACGGCTATCGTTCGAAAGCAATGACGTCATAGGTGTGAGTGGTTATGATGTCACAGTGTTGATTGTAAAGTCATAGAGGTTTTCGGTTTGCGCCGACTTGCTTTTGGGCTTCCCAAATCTCTTGATATGAAATTTGTAATAACTTATAGCGTATAATCATGGATTGATAGTATTGGGCAGAAATACAACACTTTCAACTATGTTTTATTGTGAAATACATTTTCGCAGGGGACATTTTAATCGCGCGTAGTAAACAAGGATAGGTAGGCCTACACAAGTAGTGAATCCACGTCACTAACGTATGGATATGGAGATTCGCCTTATTCTCGGGTCCTTTTAGGGAAACTGTTGGCTTTTAATATTCGCGTTTTTATTTTATTGTTTATTATGGGTAATCTAAACAATAACCAACTCGTGACGGGGAATGAGAGATTATCTTTCGCTCGTTATATCAAATATGTAATTCTCTCGCCAAGATAATGTCGAGGGTTTGGTGCAGAAAGGTAGGCCTACCAAGTGCATATTTGCTCATTTTGAGAAAATCGCATTTTTAGTTTCCAATGTTCATACAATGTATCTCTGGCACTGAAAATGTTGACATAATCACTTCAAGGATTTTAAATGAAGGCGGCTTTGAAGTATAGTATGCCTTATTGTCTCTGGCAAATACAGCCATAATTTATTATTCATGTTAATTATTGCAGGTGGTACCGCCGTTTTGTTCAATCACTTTGAGGCAAAAAGGTCTTTCTGCACTGACTTTTCCCAACTGTTTTATTGTGAATCACAGTGCTGTAAGGTACCAAGTGACACTTGGTTCCTTTCTGCCCAATATATTTCTGAGTTATTCATTTGGTACCTTTTTACATAATTAAATAGTTGAGTGATTACTGAAGATAGAGTCTCGACATTTTAACACAACATGAAGAACATTGAAGCAATCAATAATTTCTAAAAAAAAAAAGTGAAAATGTGCGGAAAATGCACTTGGTACTTTCTGCACCTGCACCAAGCCCACGATTTGTCATTCCACGTTACCCGCAACAGCATTGTGTCATCATCGACATCATTACTACGACTTATTTCGTCATCAACTCTGAGACGTCATGGCTTTGTCAGCTATGTTCACATTCTGAGGTTATTGTAACATGACTTCAGTGTATCCTTGATAATGATTGGTTGATTTCCTTATGTAGAATGACAATGAATACCCTCAAATTACATGCGGCGAATCACCGCGAACTGATACATTATGTTTTCTGGATTCAGTCCGACTCAAGATTTAACTTTTCTATTTCTCTTATATGTGTGGGCCTTACTCAAGTTTGACATGTGTCATTGTCATTTTCTAATGTGTATACCGCATATGGTCACAAATAACTCTCAATATGAATTAGTTTCAAGTAACTTAAATGTTTACAACTAGTTAAATTTGTCTAAGTTTGACGCCTTCTTTTATGCGGCTGTGTTTACCGAATGCCGTTGCCATTGCATGACGTCATAGTGATCAACCGTTTTGACGTCACAATGCTACCGTCATTGTCACAATGGTTAAGATGTTTGTTCCTAGGTATTTTACTATGTTGATGTCGTCGATAAATGTTTATCGCCATCTAAAAGGATACGTGAATATTGTAAGTGACCATAGCTTGTTTTGACCTGACCACATCTCTTACACAATAGAACAGTCGTAAAGTCTTCTCCACTCAGAGTTAGGTAGGCCTACACAAAAGGAGAGTTCGCTTCAAAACGAACTGATAACTATCGGTCTGTCATGTTACAATATCGATAAAAAGTTGCGTTTGAACAATTTCTGGGATGCATTGTTATTCAACACCCGCAAATTTCAGCGTTTAAAACGTCCGGCTACCGCAGTCGGTTTTAACGTTGAATATAAAAAACTAAACGATGTCCTGTTTGATAACATGTTTATGAAACTATAGTAAATGGTTTGGTATTTTAACGAGTGAAAGCGAGTTAAATACCGATGCCATTCACGAGTTTCATAAACATGTTATCAAACGGCATCGAGTTTAGTATTTTATTCATTACTCAATGATGTAAATAGCGCTGAATTGAAAGAAAATCGGTTTTTGTGACGCTCACTTGCAAATAGGTCACCTGATATTGCAGCCGCGCGGCTAACATTGTGACGTCAACCAAAAACGACTATGACGTCATGCGCCGATTATGAAGTTGCAGCAGCACGCGGTGGTATCACACATGTGTTTAACCAACTCATTGTTATCTAATGAGTGATCTCACCACGGTTGAGTAATAAACTAAATTTGCGAGTGTTGAATAACAATGAATCCCGGACATTTAACAAAAGCACCTATTTCTCTTATAATTGACTGATCATGTATCGAGGTGTGATTGATAATTCTAATGTATTATGCTACAAACAAAGGAGTAAAAAGGAATCAATTCAAATAAACATATTGGAGCGCTTTTATATCGGTTCTATGTAAAACACAGCACACAGCTACGAATCGGGAACATTGTTCCAGATCTCTGTACCGTGTCAAAATTGTGTTAATATTATATACAGGCAAATTATCGATTGCGACCAAAAACAGACTGCAAGTTATTTTATATAAAGGCACTGTGCACTTTTGGTACATTATTATCGCTCTTTCATTCATTATCTTTTATCGGGCAAAGACTTTTAAGTTTAAATATAACATACATTATTATAAAGGGCAAAGTAAGCGATCTGTTGATTTACGTAAAGGTCATTACATGTTACTTGTCGTTTTCAGTAATGAAGAAAATTCATTAAACTATTACGTAACAACAATTCTAATTTTAATTGTTTTACTAAAAAAACGAGCACATGGTTACTATAACACATTTACATTTGATTATTTTTAAATCAGCGCACTCACTTTTACGCTTATTTACAGACAAAATCTAAAAAATAGGCTTTGGGTTTTAATATTGGAGTAACCATTCTTGATAATGTAGATTGCTATCCTTATCTCGGAATTACACTTCAGAAAAATAATAAATTCACTAAAACCAAAAGTTTGTTGGTTGAAAAGGCTACAAAGGCAATGTTTTTCGTATTAAGTCAAGGAAGAAAACTTAAACTTTCTATTTACTGTCATTTGAAATTATTTGATCGTATGATTATCCCAATTCTTTTATATGGATGTGAAGTCTGGGGTTTTGAAAATGCGTCCTGTTTTGAAAATGTCCATCTACGATTCCTTAAATATTTGTCGTCATTGCGCAAAGGTACCCCCAACTACATGGTCTATGGCGAGTTTGGTCGATTCCCGCTTGTAAATATTATTAAATGCAGAATGGAATGTTTTGGGGCCAAAATTCTGACTGGTAAATCGTCAAAAGTGTGCCTTCTTGTTTATAAATTGTTATTTAATGATTTTCTCTTTGGCAAATGTTCACACAAACGGATATGTTATATCAAACGAATTTTTGATGATCTTGGACTGAGTTTTGTTTGGAAATCTCAAAACTTCAAAAGTACCATTTGGCTAAAATCTATAGTTAAAATCAAATTAAAAGATATTTTTCAGCAAAATTGGTTATCAACAATTGAAAATTCTTCCAAAGCAACTATATACAATATCTTCAAAAATCCATCTCTCCAGTTTGAACAATACCTACATTTTTTTAATTACAATAACTTGTTAAGATTTCGAATAGCTAATCACTTTCTGCCAATCGAGACCGGTAGATGGAAAAATATCCCAGTTCATGAAAGAAAATGTACTCTTTGAAATTTAAACGATCTTGGGGACGAATTTCATTATTTATTTGTTTGTCCTATATTACAATCAGAAAGAGAAAAGTATATTCACAAATATTATTACAATAGGCCAAATATGTACAAAATGAATATTTTATTTAATTCTACGTAGCTAGGAACTTTAAGAAAACTCTCAAATTTTTGTAAAATCATTATGTCTTTGTTCAAGAAATAGCTTTTATAATCATATGTACCTTTATACCAGCTGTACATACCTATTATATTGTATATTGTATCAATGTATATATGTTTATGTACCTCTTATGCTGCTGTTTGCAGCCTGAGTTCTTGAATAAAGTTCAGTTCAGTTCAGGTGGCTTATGTCTAGAGATGGGACGAAGAAATTGAATTCACTTACGGTTACATTTTGAGAAACAATCTACTGTTGTAAATAAATCTTAAGATATATGCATTACATTTGTTTAAGCATAGATTTCTCAATAAACTAACGGAAAGCGCTTAAAATTGCCGCAACGCCTTTGTAACGGCAAGTTTACGACATGCCGCATGTCGTTACCGTCACCTATATTCGCGGTATATATGTGACCATGTGTGTTATTTCAATATTACGTACATATCTCCAGTAAATGATGAATATAAATCGCCTTGTATAATCAACTGGTAGTTGTTCTTCCATTAAACACTCGTATATTGATAGTATAGTCAATAATAATTACACAATAGGCCGTCAAAGTTACATTTGAATTTATCATAACTGCCGTGACGTAAGATTTTTACGTTTATGTAGGTGATTTAAAAAATGAGGTTTAAGTGATGAAAAACGTTCTGTGACCCCCTATTGTTATTTCTGAATTCGTTTGCTTATTCAACTGGGCACATCATGTTAACGTTTTTGCAATATCTAAAATATGTGTGTCAGTGAAAAATCCTGTTGAATATGCGAAAAACGATGATAAAATGCCGTTTTCATTTAAAAACTGCTTAATCTTATTTTATTACATTTAACAGTGTCATTAATTTTCAAATTTATAAACTTGCTATGTATCCGCATATGTGATAAAGTAGTATCTGAAAGGATTCAGAGTTTAATCGTTGAAAGCGTGAAAGCGGACAAAAATAGCGTAATTTGCAGATAGGGGTGTTACTATTAATACCGATAACTCTTTAATCATTTGGTGACCCCCCAAAGTTTATTACATTTTTGGATAAAAGACATGATAACATTTCTGTTTTGAAAAAATAAGCGAATTCTAAAATATTTCATTTCATCGTCCATCTCTCCGTAAGAGCCAATATATCATTTCAGAGACTTAATTGTAGTCTAGGCTATGTCGTTAGTTAATTTCTAGCCATCTTAGACTTCCAGAAAGTAGGCGTCTATACTATATTACTATTCATCTCGAGATGATATAATGAAAATAAAACAAACACGTTTAAACAATCGTTTGTAAAAATAACGAAAATGTAAGAATAAAATGGGAAGGTGTTCAGGCATTATAATATTCTATCTTCAACTGAAGCTAAGTTTTATGTAACATATGAACATGCACATGGCTGATCTGAGTGAGAGATATTTACAAATTAGTTCAACATTGTTGCAACGTCATACTGAAGAAATGGGCAGCAAGATGAAATCAGAAAACGACAACTATGTTTTAAGCAGAAAGATACATTGTTCACGCATTTTTGGTTTTTAAAGTTTACTAAGTCACGGCTTGCAAACATCTGAGAGGTGATTT
Source organism: Gibbula magus (assembly GCA_936450465.1). NCBI lineage: Eukaryota > Metazoa > Mollusca > Gastropoda > Trochida > Trochidae > Gibbula > Gibbula magus. Next base: position 55,747,268 of record OW388300.1, read on the forward strand.
TCATTGAAAGGCTGAATTTACACTGCGACCGATCTTCTCTGCATTGTGTCACTCGTTTCGTCCAAAAAAGTGCAAGCAGTACTGTTTTCCATTTCGTGAAGAAAATTTCAACTGAAATCACTAGATACAAACAAAATGCAACTTTTATCGATGTTATAATTAAATATGGTAATAAAGGGTAAGTAAAATTTAATTGCTTGAGCCAAATAAAATTCCATTCTGTCCTGAGAAGAAGGAGCTACTTAATCAGGATAAAAACAGACATTTCAGGAAAGGTAAGTTGTTTTTATCCATTCTTACTAGACTTTGTAATTAAATTGGGATTTCTATTATAGGCCTATATACGGTCGAAAAGTATCGTAGGTCTTATAATTTTACATGCATATGCAAATTTGTTGAATCTTGCTCATCCTCGATAATTTCGAAAACACGGCTGGTTTTAATAAAAAACATTCACGTCGCGCGATCACTTCCTATCCATTTGATACATGACTAACATTCCAAAAAGAATTATATATGTGTAAAGCTTGATCAAGTCTAAGTGTGGTGGCGAAGCGTCTACATATTAGCCTAAATTAAATGTTTGCTGCTATCATAAAAGTTAATGTTCATTGTACTAAGGTAATTTTGGCCGACTGCAAGAGTTGCTACGCATACAAATTGGTTGCGATGTATGAAAACAGTCGGTTGACGCGAATCGACGTTACCATGGGCACACTTGATTACGGAACGGGGGGGGGGGGGGGGGGGGGGGGGGGGGGCGTGGAACAGCCGGAACGTCGGAACGTCGTTCAATTTGTCTTTTCTTGACTAATACCACGTTTACCTCATCGACTGAGGTAGAAAGTATATATTTTCACGAGATGAGATTAACATGCATGGTGTTTGTCAAAAATTGACCGATATTCTATTTCGTTTATGATGTTATCCTTGTAATTTACGCCTTCATGTTGAACGACCGCTAGGAACATCCGGTCACCACAGAAACAATTTGACGTCATAAGCCAATTAGCTACATCAAACCTTTGTTTTATGACGTAATATATATAATAAATATAGAACATCATACTTGTGCATTTGGATCGTTTGTATTGAACGAGAAGATGTCATGGAAGCGGAGGAACAACGAGTTCGAAGAACGAGTTGTTCCTCCGCTTCCATGACAGCTTCGAGTTCAATACAAACGATCCCAATGCACAAGTATGATGTTCTATATTTATTATATACCCCTTTTTATTAGCAAATTGGTAAACAAATAAAGTTGCATAAATTTACTGGGACGATGTGCTGCGTATTGATACACGGACGGTTGCAGCACGACTCACGATTTGATATCTTAATCATATCTCTATTTTCTCATTTGTCAGCCCAATAGAGCTTTAAGTGAAATTTTCTTCACTGTGGTTACATAATTAAACCATCAAATTTGCTTTACTATCATTTAATTACAAAGAACTGAAAATAAGAAACAACATTCAGGCTTCCGTCTGTCGTGCTTCTTTCGAATGACGTAACCATGGTTATGACGTCACAATAGTAAACGGTTGTGACGTCACAATAACACAGCATCGCTAGCGAAGCTTTCGGCAATGCTTTCAATTCTCCTTATACTTTGCGCTTTTCTGCCTTGTAATGATAATTTGAGTAACATTTACCCTGCTTGTGCTGTTAATATTAGGTCTAAATCCAAGCTGATACTTTAATCAACTAAAGCATTACCAGCAGTGTTATTAAAATATAAATTTCGGAGATTGAATTGGGGAAAACATTGAAAATTACGGAAAATTACGAGAAGTGCCGAAGTTTAGAGAAAGTAGAACCGTCAGCCGAGCAATACGGAATTCACCGTGCAATACGGAAATCGATGACGGAAACAGTATTGCACCCATGTATTACTATCTTAAGGTTACATGGGTGTATATATATATATATATATATATATATATATATAGAAAATACTAAACGACATCCCGTTTAATAACACATTTATGAAGAAAGTTCATAAGTTTCATAAATGTGTTATTAAACGGGAACGAGTTTAGTATCTTATTTATTACTCATTGATTTAAATGTCACTTAATTCTACAAAATCGTCGATAAATGGGACACACTCCATTGCGACAGCAGCGCTAACATTGTGACGTCATATGTCAATCGGCAGCACGCGATGTGATTACACAATGTGTAATAACATTGTAGATTTATTAATCTGCGATATCTTCAACGGGCGAGTAATAAATAATTACATGTATGTCAGTCACTGGTCACAGTAGAATATAAGTTATTTTCACTGTAGCTTGATAGACAGTTTATTTCACTGATAAATCCCTGTATTTCATTGTTCGTCATGTAATAACTAATTTTATTTGATTTATCAGGATTTTATTTCACCACTTTATTTACAAAAATATACATGTAACTATCATTCTAAGATGCCTAGCAGTTAGTACAATCGAAATGAGATTGTCACTGCAGTCGAGTTACCTCGATATTAGGGTATAATAAGCATGCACGTCTTTTTTTTTAAATTTGGTAAATGAATAGTTCTATACTACTATTATACATATCAAGAACCTATTGTGAAATCACTGTTTCTGTGGCATTGGGTTCTAAGGGGGATAACTCTAAGGTAAGTTTCAGATGGGGGTTACACATTACACTTCAGGAGCCACGCTGTTTTCGGAGTGTTTTACAGACAGCTGGGCCTATTTCAGTGTAGATTGTAGATTGTCCCTTTCAGGTATAGTAAACAACATAAATATCATTTCCACAATCAGATTGTATTTTCAAGATCACATTTACATAATGTCGCTGTGTTGCAGTCAAAAGATAAAGTGAACAGGGCGAGTGCCAGCTTGACGGGTTTCACGGACAACGTGACCGATCATGACCTTGTCAGTATTTTTATTTTATTATTTTTTTTTTATAAATATAGCAATTACTGTCATCGTATAGATCTAGATCTATATGTTTTATACAAGTGAAGAAGGCCGTGAAGAATATTCAGTGTAATCAAAGTTTCTTATTTTGAAAGCAAAATTATTTGGAATTTTAAACCCTCGTTGTCTCCCATGTCCGCTAGGTGTCGTATAATCCAAGATGGCTGCGCCCACGGTTCATGAAGTTACATGTTTACGTTATGGCTCATGGTGTACACCGAGACTGAGAGTGTTAACCTGTAATGGCTCAAATATATTGTATTTTGGTATGAAACCATGTTTGTTTTTTTCTCAGACCACCGTGAGTCGTGACCTAGAATCAGGATGAACTCCCTGTTGATGAAATTAGAGACACGCCAGGATCTTGCAAAGCGTGACGTGACGTAAGGCAGTTTTTGGACACATTGTACAGACGTCTGTGAAAAAACTTTTACTTTTACTGAAGCCGGCTATAACCTATCGGAGTCGCCACTTTTATATGTTTAATCAGACATTTTTTTGCAACAAAATAAAAAAAGTTGATTGAGCATTCTCTCTTCAATCAGTTTGGTTGGTCATGAACCAGGTATGGATTTATCAAAGAAAAAAAGAAAAGAAAACATATATTTAATACAATAAATAATTATAATAAATAAAAACTATTTTCAGGATACACATACTGTACTGTAATACTGTACATATTTCATATTTTGGCTGTGAGAACAACTTGCAACATCATTAACACCTGTGACATTGAATGATATGAATGTTACATGATTAACAGATGTGTAACAATGTATATGTGAAGAGTATTTGCCGTAATGTCAGGAATTTCAGGAATTAAAAGTTACTAATAAATGTTAATTATTTCATCAAAATAAAACCCAACCTCTATTGTTTTCTTTCTTCTAGATGAATCCACGTTGACATCATATAGGTCCGTTTAAGGAGTGATGCTAGTTTATCTTAAGACTTTGCAACATGGGTAATCAACAGACCAGTCACAATGACATGACTGCAGGCGAATAGAAAACATACCCAATGTAGTATATTATAAAGTTCATTAAGTAACAAATTATCAAATTCATTCCTCCTTCCAATTCTAGGATGTCAGTGATATTGATCAAGTAAGTTCATTATCTTATCTTAGAAATATGTTCAACATAAGTTTTAATTAAGTTGCATAAATTAAAATACTGGCAAGTGTTGGATATTGTTTAACTATTTATGTCTATATGTATACTTCAGAGAATTATGGGGATCTGATGGATGCAAGCGGGATCGTGACTACATTTCCATATGATTGCCTAGCATTGTGACTACAGGTCTCTTCACCAAATGAGGGTAAGCAGGGATCACTTTAGGCAGGGATCACTTTAGGCAGGGATTTGGGGATATTTACTCATTGATGTACCAAGATAATGAAGATATCCCATAATAAATACTGACGAGGGGAGAAAATCCCATTGCAAAAATGTAAAATGATTGTTATTATTTAGAAATATCCCATTACTTTATCTGAAAATCCCATTGTGTAAGGCAAAGGGGAGATTAATTGACACTCATGATCATCTCAGACAGGGTGATCCCTGGGTAAGTTAGATCCTTGGCTACTGTTTGTCACAGCATGAGGCAAATTTTATCATGTAACATTGACTAGATACATGCTGATGATATATGCTAGATAGTAGATACATGCCTGCAGGTTTTAGACAATTAGCCTGTGCTAACATAATTGTATAATATGTAAAATAACTCTGTCGAGAAATCATTTCTTTTGGCAAACAGATTACACTTTCTTTCATTTTGGAGTAATAATATTCATCAAAATCATCTGCAAAAACATCTGCAATTTCTTACCATTGTTTTAAATTGATTAAATATATTTATTTTCATCTTCTTCTCCAGTACAAAGAAATCTCAAGAAAACTGAAATTCCTTGGCCAATTGGGATTCAAAATTGTAGATTGCGTGAGTCTGACGATGTGACCCCAAATTTGGGTGTCGGGGGTCATGACCTAAAATTTTGTGGATATTACTTAGATCTTCAACATTAGATAATAATACACTGAAGTCCTGATGAGCTTTCTTTAGTTTATCATGTTAAAAACCTTATGAACTACAGTGCCAATTCCTAGTATATTTTCAATTTATTTCTTTGATTTACAAGACACATTAACACTAAGGTAATTTGTTTCCTATCATACAATCAGATTTGCAACAACTTCAATTTATATTTCAGACTTTTAAAGACGTGGTTCAAATACAACCACAGGCAATATGGACACACTGTTGATGGATGGCGTCAACAAATATCATGAGGCTATCACTTGTTTGGCCCAAGTTTCAAGACGACATCTTTGAAGCAAGTTGACACTGGACAGAAAATGTAAGATTTACACCGACAGTTTAATGGGTGACCTTTTGAAAGCATAAAAATGTTTGGAACTTTAAAGCATATTGTCAATTTAAAAATAAATTGGGTCATATGTATTTATTTAATTCCACATATTGCATTTTCTAATTTACATATTAGTTCATTTAGATGAGACAATATACCAAGGATGTTTAGCTCATCAGGCAAGATAGACATACATCATGGGTCATCCTCCGCAAACCGTTCACATTTTCGACTTGTCCCCCAGAACCACTGCAACCCCAAAGCTGAAGTTTTGTGGGGAGGCAACTAGCAGTTTGTCGATCAAAGTTTGTCTATTTGGTCTTGACGTCCCCTTAAATATGGGCGGGCAGGCATGTTCACTAAAACCTTTAAACGACTAGCTCGCCGAAAGCTGTAGCTATAAGAAACGAACATTGTCAGATTAACAGGTTTATTATTTATATATGTTGAAGACAAATTTATTAATTTTGTCCTGAAACCCTCATATGGGCGTGGCAAGCATTTTGCCTGAAACCTTTTAATGACTACTCCAAAACAAAAAGATATAGGAAGCTAAAATTTCAGGATAATATCATTGTTACATGAAGACTAAAGTTTGTTCATTTGGTCCTCTAGGCTCTAGGCTCCAGAGAGCTGAAATCATTTTTGATGTGAGTTCTTCTAACATGTGCTTTGAGAAATGGTTGTTGAGAAAGAGAAGTCGAGACTTGAAAACTAAGAATTGATGGTCAAACAAATTTTGCCAATATTCTAAATTTTAGATTTGGTGACCCTGTTACCCCAAACATGGGCCACAAGGGTCATGACCTAAAACTAGTTTTATCTTCTTCAGTACAAACAGCTCTATATAGCTGAAATGTACTGAATCATTGATGAATGCGGATTCTAAATTGCAGATATGGTGACCCTCTGACCCAAAATGTAGGTTACAGGGGTCAATGACCTAAAAGCTATTTTCAACTTCTTCTCTAAAGCTCTAGAACGCTGAAATGTTGTTTTAGCGAGTGACTGCAAAATGAGTACCGGTAACAGTTGTCACCGGTAACAGTTGTCATGACTCGGATTGTGACCAGCTGCTTGAACATTTGCTGTTATGTAGCAAAGTTTTCCCCACTCGCAGCGCCGATGAATGGCTTAAGTTCTCATAGTTTCTATTTCTCAACAATTGTGCGCTTATGTTTATCAAGTTGTGAACTATAAAGTCATCCAAATATTACCTTCATTAGTATCTTTCAATTTGACTGTTTTAATCATGTATTAATAACGTATTTGTGTAAACGGGAATATCCTCTCGAATTTCGTTTCCACAATAAATATCTCGATAGAACCCTCCTTTTCAGGCTTTGTGTTAAAGTTCACACACTTTTTAGGTTTAGGTTCCTTACTAATTTAAAAATCTCGAGAAAATGCTAATGTATTACTACATACATGGAAGAACATATGCTATATCCATTGCTGTAGGTTTTTTGGGGAAATATGAGCTTCAAATGGGGGGGGGGGGGGGGGGGGGGGGGATGATAGGAGGTACACAACAATAAACATTTTTATATTTATGGCCTTAATTTAATTAAAGGGTTATGGTTACACGTTTATTTTCAAGCCTTTAATACTTATAATTGGAATTTTACAAATTTTATTGTTTCTGTTAAACATTAAAGGCGCTGTAGCACGTTTTTTCGCTCAAATAAGTTGATGAAATGTATCTGAAAAATAATTTCACCAATAGTAAAACATCCTTTTCTCCTCGGAAAATAAAGTTTAAAACGAGTGTACATGTTTTGGTTAAGCCATGGGAATCGTTTTTGTAATACAAAATAATAAATTGTGTTCACAATAAAATGGCCGCCATGCAATTTTTTCTTTATACGCAACATAGTTTTTACCACTACAGATAATTTGTTTGTGTAATAAGACGTTTTACCCTCTAAAGTTAATTTAAATGACATAAACTATCATTATAAATGGGAAATTTGAAAAAATAAATTTTGCAAAAAACGTGCTACAGCGCCTTTAATATGTATGTCAAACACTCACTAGATTTAGATTTGCTGGGGGAATAAATCACTGTTTGATAGAAATATATTTCAACAACAAAATTAAACCAAAAGCATATGTATCAAGGCTAACTTGAATAATAATTTGTTTAAAACCTGGAGAAGTTGTCAATTTTAACTTGCAAGGGAGATAACTCTTATAATATATGCACGACCGTTTCCCCTTAAAGAGGTTCCCAACAATAATCAAAATAAATGAAAAATTGCTGTAAATTGGCATGATGCAAGCTGAATATGTATTATTCGAGATTCAAAAAGAACAAGTGCATGTTACGGACCTTTTTTGGTGCAATATGATGTTTTTTGTGGTAATGTCTGAAAAATGGCAAACTTGGTTTAATTTGTTAAAGTCACTTTTTTAAAAATAATGATACTCATTCAGAGTTATATTGTTGTTTCTTTCATGACTGGAATGTTATTAGAATAGAAAAGTGATTTCTAAAATTTGTATGGTTTTTTTTTCATTAACCTTGTTTGATAAAATATAATGTCAACAATGGATTCTGCAGAAATAACTTCAAAAGTCCTGTTTAAGAATAAAAATAAATGAAAAATAATTCAAACATGATATAACTTGTGGAAAACTCGCCACTGAAGAATAATAGGAAAGACAAAAAAATATATGTCACGAACCTACATTTGTATGTTATGAGTAATTTAATGCTCAAAATGAATTTTTATGAAAAGTATTGGCAAAGGGAGATAACTCTTCGGTGGAACATTTAAATGTGTATTACATTATTAAGTTATATAAGGTTGAAGAGCAGAATTTTGTTTTACCATAAAACATAAACTATTTCACACAACCATAATGCCATTACCTTTCTTTATTAGTATCCAAAGGCAATTCGATTTTTAATGTTTATTACAACACGCTGTTGATGAAAAATTTACCAAAGCTATTAAGTTCTGAGAGCGAAAATCGGACAATTGAAGATGTACGTGGGCAATTGTTGCAAACCCCTTTAACCTAGATTACAGAGCAAAATAACAAAATATATCTCTTTATAATAAAACAAATACTATGTTTCACAATTATAATACAATGAATTTATTATCATATTTCTATACAGTTATTTAAGTATCTTATGTGCATGTGACTACAAGGTCTATCTTAATCTGACAACTGAGGATGCTCAGAAGCAATGGTAAAGAACCCCCATAAATATACTATATATAACTATGAAATAACTAGAAGAAGAGAAAAAATATCACTTAATTTTTTATCATTTTCTGTCATATGGGGATTTTAGTCTACACCATTTGAATAAGAAAGATCGAAAGGACCATGCAGAAAATGTGCAGCAATTGTGCACCTACACTGAAAAATGTTGGTGACCATAGATATTACAAGGCCATGTCAAATGTATCTGCTTATGGCACTATTATGTTCTGTAACATGGTTATATTTGGGATATCACTACCTTATATACCAAATATAACCATGTTATATTTCTTCACTATCTAAATGGCAAGTATATCTAATATTATGTTCTGGTTTCCATGGAAATATTTCGAACGAAGAGGTCAGACAAATAAAATAATTTGAACTAAGAGGCTATGAAAGGAACCCCAAATATGGAAACAAGTTCCATTTATTCTACATTTGTAATAGATTAACCTTTTTGGATTGGCGTAAGTGGTAAATTCGGGTAAGATGATTAGGTTGGATTGAAAGTTGGAGCAGGGAACATCATAGTGCATTACATGCACATATTTCTAGACTTTAATAATTGCATTAATTAAAGGTGCATCCATTGTGTTTCATAACATTTTATTTGGCTTCAATACGTTCCAAAACACCATATGTGCCATATGTGCTGTTTACAATACAAACAAATTGCATACTCATCCCCAATCGGCAAACATATCATAATTACGATTTTCAAATTAAAATCGAGTAACTTCATTATGCATGTGCAGAAACCGAAAGTGCACGTCCTATTTACATGCACAGAAGTTATATGACCTATTGAACATTATTAACCCAAATTTGTTATTTTGTCTAGTTTTAAAAAGATTCTAAAATTACGTTTGACTCATTGGCGCGCGCCACACGCGGTGCATTGTCCAGTTTTCGATCAGAAATCGATACTTTTACCTTCATATCGTCAATATACTAAGTCAAGTATCATCAAAATGGTAGTTGTCGATAACAGTTGGTACTTCTCGATAAAATAAGACCAGTTATAACGTTTGGCATGTTTGACCCCCAATAACACAATGGATGTACCTTTAATGTCTGAGGCCACGGGCATTATTACACTTTTGTCCTGTGTCAGTACTTCAAATTATTTTTTAGATTTAGATTCTCATCACAAATGGTTGATTGCTAATAGATGAAATATTTATATTTCTGTTTTTATTTCAGTTATTATGAAGATCCAAATGGTGATTCAACTGTAAACCTTCCAGTCCCTTACTGCTGCATTGTTTAGTGAAGAAAAGAAGCATACAGTTACCAAAATTGCGGCTTAACATGTCAATCTTAAAAATGAAAAAATAATGTGCACAATATGTATTTACGCTGCGATGCAATAAACTTTTGGTTCTGACTTGTCTTGTCTCTTTTGCATGAGTTGAAGTTAAATTATCCTAGTGCCCTTGGTCCTCTTTTCACAAATCACACTTAGGTGATCGTTAATCACTGATGCAATATTTGAAGAAATGTGAAAATCAACCTTTTGTGAAATAGCCCTACCTAGGTTTGTTTTTCATGTACAAATTTTCTATTAGAAACCGCTGCCATTTAATTGATCCTTCAGAGAATCTAATGTTCAATATTGCTAACTAAACAATTCCTTGAGTAGGATTCTAAGAGGCAATTGTCAATGAAAAATACATGGTTGAAAAAGTATCAAAACATGTACTGAATATCGTAAATAAACAAACATGTATGAGGTTACATGTTACAAAAACAAAACTTCAGCAAGCAAACATTTCATACACGTTTAAAGGTTTCCTGTGTTCAGGGGAGTTAGTTTCTGACATTAATGGGATGTAGGTTTTCTATTTTCAGGGCATGTTCGGTTCCAAGGAAACATTGTTTTCCGATGTTCATGGGACGTTGGTTTCTGACGTTGTGGGGATGTTGGTTTCCGACATTGAGGAAACGTTGGTTTACAACGTTCAGGGGACGTTGGTTTACAACGTTGAATGGATGTTGGCTTCCAACGTTCAGGGGACGTTGGTTTCCGATGTTGTGGGAACGTTGGTTTCTGACGTTGTGGGGATGTTGGTTTCCGACGTTGAGAGAACATTGTTTTACAACGTTCAGGGGACGTTCTTTAACAATGTTGAGAGGACGTTGGTTTCCAACGTTCATGAAACGTTGGTTCCCAACGTTGTTGGGATGTTGGTTTCCAACGTTGAGAGAACGTTGTTTTACAACGTTGCTAGGACGTTGATATTGTAACGTTACAAAACTAACGTTAGAATTACGTAAAAAGGAATCTACAAATAACGTTCAAATAACGTTACAAAACTAACGTTGGCAGGACGTTGGTTTTGTAACGTTACAAAACTAACGTTGCCAGGACGTTGCTTTTGTAACGTTACACAATTAACGTTGCCAGGACGTTGATTTTGTAACGTTACAAAATAACGTTATAATTACGTAAAAAGGAATCTACAAATAACGTCCAAACAACGTAACAAAACTAACGTTGCCAGGACGTTGGTTTTTGTAACGTTTCAAAACTAACGTTGACAGGACGTTGCTTTTGTAACGTTACAAAACTAACGTTGTCAGGACGTTTGTTTTGTAACGTTACAAAACTAACGTTGCCAGGACGTTGGTTTTGTAACGTTACAAAATGACGTTATAATTACGTAAAAAGGAATCTACAAATAACGTCCAAACAACGTTACAAAATAACGTTAATGACACCTTCTGACAACGTTGTCACAACGTTGTGACAACGTTAAATTGTTTGCTGGGACACTCTATGGATAGTCAACTTCTCTAATGCCTCTCAAAGAAGAAATATATATATGTTGTTAAATCAAACCCTACCAGCTTTCGCCTCCTTTCACAAAGCAACCTTTACTAAGGTTAATTAACCTTGAAGGGGCAGTAGCACGTTTTTACGCTGAAATAAATCGATGAAATGTATTTGAAAATAATGTCACCAATAGTAAAACACCCTTCTATCTTCGGAAAATCAAGTTAAAAAATTAGTTTACATGGTTCCGTAAAGTCATGGTAATCGTTTTTTTCATTCAAAATAATAAAATGTGTTCACAATAAAATGGCCGCCATGCAATTGTTGCCTTAAACGTAAAACCATTATTACCACCACGGATAATTAGTTTGTGTAATAAGATGTTTTACCCTCTTAAGTAAATATAAATGACATAAACTATCATTTAAAATGGGAAATTTGAAAAAATAAAACTTGCAAAAAACGTGCTACTGCCCCTTTAACTCCCATCCTTTAACATTGCACTAAGGCTACCTTAGTGCTTTGTGAAAGGAGACCCTGGCCAGTCACCAAGCAAAGAAACATACATTTAGGATTGGTAAAATATACATTCTGTCAATGCAAGTTAATTCTATGTATTTGACATTATTTTTCCAGGAAGTTTGATTTGTTTAGTGTACATGTATCTATTTCTCACTGCAGTGGTGAATCTATTCATCGGGGCATGTTTCTTTTGTATTATTAACCGTATTCACACAGAGTTGTCGACCTCTAACATAGCAGTATTTCTTTTCTTTTAATGGTACACATTTTTTTTATTGTAGGTATTTAACTTCGCCTTTATTTATTTATTTAAGACTTTTCTTATGTATTATATTTGGATTAAATTATTCCTTACTACAGTTTTATAATTTATTTTGGCTGATATACCGCTTGAATAAAATAGTCTGATTTATATTTAGACATTTTGCCATTTCTGCTTATTTTAGGTGGACAAAATCTGTGGACAATTAAGTGTTTATATTTCAAATAGATACATTTTTTTACAATTTCTCTCTATGTCTATCAACTTTTTCGATGGCTCTTTAACAAAATGTACAAAATCATCATCGACTCGATCAGCTTCGACAGGTATGTTTGATTGCTGATTTCATCTTGTGCAAGTTTAATAGCTTTCCAATGTCAAATTACACATATATTTTGTAATTTTATCGGAGCAGTCATGTAATTGGTGAAATTGTAGAATCAATTTTTGATTGTTACAACATTATCGCCACTCTACAGTACTGTAGTAGCGAATGTAAACGGCGATTTCGTTGGCAGCTGCTAAGGGGCGTAACTCGTGATCACATTAGATTTTGCTACTTCGTTTCACAGTTTTCGATATCATTGTGGGCAAGATAAATAGGCATAGAGTTAATCTCTGGCTCTGAGCTGGCTCTGTAGCTCATAGTTCAAAGCTTCCCTCTAATCATGCATTGAATCATAGCGAGGCAAATTTCGAAACATCTTGCCGCCTCACCACGCCGTATGTTAATAGTACCACTTAACCAATCATATCGTTCAAATGGTTATCGACTGTGGAGTAACATTCACTGGAGAGGTTGTTGTGGTCCAATAGCTATTAAATTTGTTTAAGGGATGATACATGATTGAAATCAGGTACGTGCGTTCATTTGTAAATGTCCTAAATGACCTCATGTTGATTGAACCCTTATATCTGCAATGTGACTGCCCTTGCTCCTTTACTCTATTGATGTAAATAGGATAACGAGTTCCTGTGGTTTAAGACCACCGAAAGCACAGCGAGAAGTGACACGCTTGAGACAAGGTGAAACGCAAAATGGACAGAAACAGAAAATTACTGACTGAATTCATGCAGTAGTTGGCCAAAATTATAGCGCTTACATGTCAATAGATGATAAAGTCTTATTTTAGTTGAACCGTGCAATGCATCAAATGGCAATAATTTGTGAAGGTCAGAAGTGACTTTGCAATAAGCACTAGTGCCTCGATTTCCTGATTGGTTGTCTGGCATAGTTTTTAAACTTTGCAGATGTCATAGTCTGTTTGTTGTAGATGCAATTAAGTGTTATCTGCAAATCTTAGTTTCTTGATAGCTAATTCGTTGGATTCGCATCATTTCATTATCGTGTTATGACACATCGTTACAACACGTATTAATCAAGTCTAAGGTTCAGTTGCTCCGACTCTATATAGAAGAAATAGACAGAGGCCTGTCAACGTTTAACTTTAATTTATGTATTTTGAATTTTTCTTTTACATGTGATCCTGTTGAGTATTTGCACCATTAAAACGTATAATTACGATAAGACAAAAGACGTATTTGTTGCATTTCGGTATTAGATTTTATAGAAGACAATACAAATTTGCAAACTCATTCTTTTTAAACAACTGCCAAAATTATAATGAAAAATCGTAAATTGTTGTTAACCTTCAAAATGTCTCTTTTGGAAACAACTAAGTTTATTCGGTGTTAATCAAAAACCAATAAAAGTAAGATCAGATTCCCGCTTATCGTAATTTCAATACGAAAAAAAAAAATATTTACATTACTTTTTGCTTTCCCCTAATCACTATTTCATTTACTTAATTAAACTTCAAATAAAAACCGAGCTCATTACTTACATGTACAGTGCGTATGTCGTTGATTCTATCTGCTCTCTGTAACGGCAGGGAGTCAATGGCTATATTTGATTCATTTAAGCAGTTCATACACCGACCATGTGACCGGAGTAAGCCACTCCGGGGACGCACTCAAGTTGAATCAATGGCGTGTATCGTTTAGAAACAACGTTTGAAAGACATTTACCTTCGTTCTCGCTAAAGGTCCTGGAAGCTGGGTGTGGGCTACCCCGGGTCAGCTGACTGTCAATGTCATGAATGGCTGATTTGCGAATTGCATGGTGATGATTTGAGACAAATGCCGTAGTACAGTCGGAGAAATGATATGTAGTTGTTGTAATATTTCTTTACATCTGTAGTTTCACCCTTCGGTTCGAAACTGCTGTAAACAAAGATCAGTTTTCGTTGATTTCTGTGAGTGGTGACATTGGCTTGAAAGTTTGGAGGTAGCGATATACAAGAACTGTCTTGTCGCATACCTTTTGAAATAATCTTCCGATTGTGACCATTTATAGCTTATTTTGTAGGGAAATCATTTAGCTTTCGTAACGCTGTTTCTAAGCAATACACGCCCCTGTTATTTCGAAACCTTACAATTTTGTCATCGTATAGCGGCGAGCGCGGTTACGGCTAATTTACCCTGCAGAACGTATCTAATTTTAACCTAGGTATATGTCTTTCAAACGCTGTTTCTAAGCGATACACGCCTCTGTTTAATCAAATGTATTGGTGTATAGACATGAAGTTGTCAGCCTCCCTCAAACTAGTTTCAATAAATATGTCATTTATATGATACACGTTTTATTTCGAAACATGGATTAACAATTTCTTCCAGGACAATGCATTGTTTTTAAGAATCAGTATTATTTTCAAAAGAGATAAAATAGTTATCTCATTGTTAAAAGTAATCTCGTAAAATGAGTTATTGAATGTCAAAAGTAAGATTTTTCTGGTATATTAAGCTGATTTCACAATTTAATTAAACGTTGAAGAAGAAGCCTCTGACAAATTGGGTTTTCAGAAGGTGTTGATATTTTATGGATAAATACTTGTTAAGTGTATACGTGTCACGCCGGTTATGTCGTTTTTGGCAGTGTATGCCGGGCGACCAATCAAGCATAGCTTATAAGAGGCGAGTCGAGTGCCTTCCGGCGGCTCTGGCAGACTTGTATTGATTCTCTGATAACAGAGGAAGGAGAACATCCCAGTGACAGATGATAAGGGTAGTCATTACAACTATTTTGAACAATTTAGAAATATCGCATTAGATTTTTAATGTAGGATGAAAGATCATCATCATCATCATCATCATCATCATCATCATCATCATCGAACTTATTCGAATGTTTCATCTGGGGACAAGATGATATGAGCTGGTAACACACAAAAACAGAGCCATACGGAACAAAAGTCGAACTGAGAGAATGCATAGCAAGGTATAGGACAAGAGCGTTGCTATCATCGTAGGAAAAATCCTCGGCTTACACATGATTTATTAGTCAATATTTGTTTTCATAACTTTGGGTTAAATATATTTTTTCTTTAATAACATGTTTCTGAATCTGTTCCGCTGTTCATTTTATACATATATAGAACATCATACTATTTATACCTTCTTTTATTAGCAAATTGGTAAACAAATAAAGTTGCATAAATTCACTTGGACGACGTGCTGCGCATTGATACACGGACGGTTGCTTGACCGGCTCGACCCATGATTTGATAGTTTAATAATATCTGTATTTTCTCATTTGTCAGCCCAATAGAGCTTTGAATGATATTTTATCATGTGTGTTAACATGATTAAAACATTCAATTTGCTTTTGATTCATTTAATTACAAAGAACTGAAAAGTAGAAACAACATACAGGCTTCCGTCCGTCGTGCTCGTCGTGACGTCACAGTACTAAATGGTTGTGATGTCACAATCACGCAGCATCGCTATTCAATTCCCCTTACACTTTGCGCTCTTCTGTCTTATTAATGATGATTTGAGTGACATTTTCTCTGCTTGTGTTGTTAATATAATGTATATATCTAGCTGGTACTGCAAAATTACTCGCAGAATATTAAAACATAAATCCGGAGATTGAATTAGGAAAACATTGAAAAGTACGGAAAATTCCGAGAAGTGCCGAAGTTTAGATAAAGTAGAACTGTCAGCCGTGCAATACGCATTTCATTGTGCAATACGGAAATTGACCAATGAAACCGTATTGCACGCCTGTATTACTATCTTAAGTTTACAAGTGTATATACTAATACGTGTGTTCAGTATATATTATTAAAGCACAGAATACGTTACCATTACATTCACAATTAATGATAAAGACCTTGGCAATGTACATATGTGTGGAGGAGGTGACCTTTAAGCGCTTTGCGACAGCTCAGGTTAGACCAGTGTAATAATGTGACAACCTTGTGCTTTGGGCATAACTTTACGGCGTGGATACTTCGCAATATAAATGCCACTATTATAATTATTATTATGTGTACATACTTTCCAATTGACAAGATGATGTGACGGTTTTGAACTATAAATGAAATGCAGGTATATATACACATTTACTAAAATCCTCGACACGGTTTCCCTTTAATGCATCTTTAAAGGCGACGTACCTCGTTTTGCTTGCTGAAATAGAGTGATCTCACAAAAAGGTGTTACCAATAACTGAATAAATCTCTTGATTGAGTTCTAAAACGAATGTCCCGATCCTGGTTCAGTTCAGCCATGCGATTCCATTTCCCATCGTACAACCATTTAAATATGTTCATATTAAAATGGCCGCTCGAAGGTAGTTCAAGTGACCTGACTGATGTAGCGATACCTAACAACCAAAGTAGAGTTTTGAATATGGTACAACGATGGAATGGTCAACCATTGACGACGTGGTACGTCGCCCATCTGACGAGTTCCACAAAATTGTCGCTTTATACGTCGTACAAAAAAGAGAAAACAAATAATTTGCCAAAAAGGTGCTGCAGCGCCTTTAAAGACTTTGTTAACTTGCAATGTGTGAGTGATTTCCCAAATTGGGCCCATGTCACGTTACAAGGATTAACAACTGAAGGCATATTTGTCAGCAAACGGTGATTGTACACAGCTTTTTTAGTCTATATATAAATCAAAAACTCATGTATACGACCTAAGCTGCCAGGCAAAAGAAAGTACACACCTCAGTTGGTTTCGATTAATTCAATTCATTTTTTTAAAGTAACTCAGATGAATTTGACAATGGCACGATACAATAATACTTACAAAATGTATCTACAGTAGTTTGAATGAATCAATTGGTATATGTGGTAATATTTTAGTTAAAACATCTTTGTTTAATGAGGACAGGGGTAAACAATTCAATTTACACAAACATGACCCCTGCCATGTTGAAAATGTGTACATGCATGCAGAATCAGGCACATTTATTAACGTTTACATAGACTATGGCTTATATGTCCATGAACAGTTGTAGTTTATCAACAATAATTTTTCAAACAAGGATGCGATTGATTACTGATTACTAATCAGCTGGCAACAAGATCTAAAAAAAAAACGTTTGCCGAGAACATCATGGTAACTTTTTTTTTTGAATCTGCTTTAAACAAGTGGAAGTTGTTAAATACTGACACATTGAGCGATAACGATCCGTTGTTAATATACATGTAGGATGTGCACGGTGACAGATTGAAATTGAAATTGCATGAAAACGACATCAATATTGCTTCTGTTTATGCTTAGTTTATGTTTATGATAGTCCTTAAATCGTGATTCATTTGTGCATAGCGTTATCTTTGTTATGAGTGATTATTCCTAAATTGAAATGCACTTGTTAAAGGGCATGATAGCATAATATTTCTGGCCATTTCATCACAATTGGCTGTTAGAAAGCGGGAGATTAACAGGCCTATGCGGTTATCAAACTATCAATTAAATTTGATTGAAGTGTTCTTCATGATACGGAATCGCGGGTGTAGAAACATATATATGTTCACTCGTGAAAATAAAAAAGTTTTACATTACTCGATGAGATAAACATGGTATTTGGCAGCATAAGATATATCCTCAAGTTTTAATAAGAATATTCCAAGAGCGTAACTTGCTTGTCGGAACATCGAAAGTGAGAAAGGTTTGTCTCAGTTATCAGCTTCTCAACCAGGACATCACGTCACATGTGTTACAGGTTGCCAGAGAGTAATAAATAGAATTGAAATGATCAATAATATTGAAGAACCAGATTTTTATGGTAGTTTAAAAACATCGAGTAAAACAAACTGTTGATCGTAGTTTGGTGTCGTTTTGTCTTTTTTGAAAACAAGATTAACAGTGTAGTGAAGAAGGAATGACGGATTTAATTTTGAAAGTATGACGAACTACAACTACAGGATGCTCTATGTACTCAGTTGTATCTTCAGTTCAACACACGTTACATGGAGATAACATGCGCAGAATCATATGCGCATCTAATGAGTGTATCCAATTTCAAATTTGCAATCTCCATAACGGTGTCTGACAGATTACTCAATTTGGAAGATGTCAGCTTAGACGGTTAAATTATCAATCACAGGTCAATGTTATCGATTTAAAACTATTTTATTGCATCAGTTGGAACCTTAATGGCAAAATGAGTCATGGATTCTCAATACTATTATCAACTAGTGTGACATAGTGCCTTTGGGCTTTAAATGAGATTTTCAAGTTAGTTAAACATTCTGACATAGATTCATAGAATGTTGTGAGCTAAAAATGCCAAGTTGTGAGTTGAGTCAACACAAGTATTCAAGATGGATATATTGATGTACTTATGACAAGATGAGGAACGCTTAGAGTTCTGCAATATCTCCGATTTGCAGCTCTCATATTATAATCCAAAGTTCGACTGTAGAACTTTAAGCGCAGATACATCATGGCTGAAAGAGAGGCCTGATTTCATATGAGTATCGTTTGTTCATGGTCGTGTTCGTATCTTTTCAATTACTTCATGTCTCAACTGAATAACTCAATGGGAGTTCAATGCACCTGTGGAACTTTGGAACAGTATTGGAATCAAATACATAAATCTTCTGTTTGCAACATCAAATGCAACACTGCTAGAAAATTGGGGGTATCCTGATACAGTATACCTCATGAAACCCTAAGGGTTTAATGAGGTATCCTGCTCAGGATACCCTAAGGGTTTAATGAGGTATCATGATCAGTTTACAGGGAATTTCCTGAGCACAGGATACTTCAGGAAACTCAAGGAAACTCCAGTATATGAACGGAAATTATCAGCGCTATAACATAACGAGGACTTTGTATTTATTCACCAAATATAAATAGTCATGTTACATTTCATTGTTAAAAATTAAGATAGTGTGTTAAAAATGTGCATTTTGATCTGTTAGTTGAATGCTTGACGGGGCTGAGGGGGGGGGGGGGGGGGGGGGGGGGGGGGGGGGGGGGGTGTCATTATTCAAATGAAAAGGGAATTATTTATACATGAGAAGCAGTTTTCAAAATGATTAACTCGCATTTCTAAGAAACAAACTGAAAACTTTGTTTTTAACATTATTTTGTCACTGTTTCATAGAAGTCAGATGCTTGTAAGAGACATCTTGAAAGATTTGATATACGAATGAAGAGGAGGATTTTGCCACATGTCTTGGCAACTTAACAAATAATGATACATTCACTGATTTTACCTTCTTTCTATATTCGTTATGAATATTGAACGATAATGTTACAATTAACAGTTCATTTATTTTCTCAATGATAACATCTAATAACATTTCAGAGGGTAGCAGGATCACGATAAACAAAAGCATATCACTTATTTACTTTGTCAGTATTTATTATAAGGTTTAACAATATACGGTTCAGAAAAACAAAATATATGGACAATCAAATTTATAATAAATATAAATGTCGCTCAAATTACAGTCAGCAATTTCATTGATTTCAATATGGTTTGCTGTTACCTAAGAGGTTGGTTGTTGTTTAACTGTCGTCCATTCAGGATAATAAATGTTTTCATTGAATAATATTTGGTAATCAAATCAAGTATCAAATATTAGGAATTAATGAAAGAAGCTTACCTTATCACCGAATCCAACAATATGAATATCCAGATACACAAGAACACAAATTGTAAACTTATAAATCCTTCAATGTTAGAACTTTGAACCACAAGATTGCGAAACTTGTCCTACTTCAACAAAAGTCTTTTCGCAACTGGCAAAGTTTGCAAACAAATTGTTCTCACGATTTCATACTTAATTTAATTTCATTGGTTCCTTGGTTTACCCATTAATTGTCATTGGACAACTAGATTGAGAAAAAATAGTGTTCATGTTGTTACACTCATGACACTGAGACAGAGAGACAGACAATTGTCTCAGTACCACCTGCAATTGTTTATTCAAGTGACACTGACATTATCTGGTCAGGTGGCTTACCGGGAAGCAGACATTTGGTATTACAGTTAAAATCCTTTGATGCTTGAGAGATGATGGCTTGTGTTGTTATAACGGATAAACTTTTTTGATTATACCAATGCTGAACTACTTAACGAAATCGGCCGGTCACTACAGTGACTTAATTGCATTGTCTTAAAGACAGAGCAACACACAGACAAGTAAAAACATGTCATAGAATGAAAATTACATTTTTTATAGCAGTACAACATATTCAGATATAATCAATAAAGCATACTCAACCCCTTTTGATAAAATTAGGTAAAAAAATTGATAAAATTAGGTATACGTGTCACGCCGGTTATGTCGTTTTTGGCAGTGTATGCCGGGCGACCAATCAAGCATAGCTTATAAGAGGCGAGTCGAGTGCCTTCCGGCGGCTCTGGCAGACTTGTATTGATTCTCTGATAACAGAGGAAGGAGAACATCCCAGTGACAGATGATAAGGGTAGTCATTACAACTATTTTGAACAATTTAGAAATATCGCATTAGATTTTTAATGTAGGATGAAAGATCATCATCATCATCATCATCATCATCATCATCATCATCATCGAACTTATTCGAATGTTTCATCTGGGGACAAGATGATATGAGCTGGTAACACACAAAAACAGAGCCATACGGAACAAAAGTCGAACTGAGAGAATGCATAGCAAGGTATAGGACAAGAGCGTTGCTATCATCGTAGGAAAAATCCTCGGCTTACACATGATTTATTAGTCAATATTTGTTTTCATAACTTTGGGTTAAATATATTTTTTCTTTAATAACATGTTTCTGAATCTGTTCCGCTGTTCATTTTATACATATATAGAACATCATACTATTTTAACCTTCTTTTATTAGCAAATTGGTAAACAAATAAAGTTGCATAAATTCACTTGGACGACGTGCTGCGCATTGATACACGGACGGTTGCTTGACCGGCTCGACCCATGATTTGATAGTTTAATAATATCTGTATTTTCTCATTTGTCAGCCCAATAGAGCTTTGAATGATATTTTATCATGTGTGTTAACATGATTAAAACATTCAATTTGCTTTTGATTCATTTAATTACAAAGAACTGAAAAGTAGAAACAACATACAGGCTTCCGTCCGTCGTGCTCGTCGTGACGTCACAGTACTAAATGGTTGTGATGTCACAATCACGCAGCATCGCTAGCGAAGCTTACGGCAATGCTTTCAATTCCCCTTACACTTTGCGCTCTTCTGTCTTATTAATGATGATTTGAGTGACATTTTCTCTGCTTGTGTTGTTAATATAATGTATATATCTAGCTGGTACTGCAAAATTACTCGCAGAATATTAAAACATAAATCCGGAGATTGAATTAGGAAAACATTGAAAAGTACGGAAAATTCCGAGAAGTGCCGAAGTTTAGATAAAGTAGAACTGTCAGCCGTGCAATACGCATTTCATTGTGCAATACGGAAATTGACCAATGAAACCGTATTGCACGCCTGTATTACTATCTTAAGTTTACAAGTGTATATACTAATACGTGTGTTCAGTATATATTATTAAAGCACAGAATACGTTACCATTACATTCACAATTAATGATAAAGACCTTGGCAATGTACATATGTGTGGAGGAGGTGACCTTTAAGCGCTTTGCGACAGCTCAGGTTAGACCAGTGTAATAATGTGACAACCTTGTGCTTTGGGCATAACTTTACGGCGTGGATACTTCGCAATATAAATGCCACTATTATAATTATTATTATGTGTACATACTTTCCAATTGACAAGATGATGTGACGGTTTTGAACTATAAATGAAATGCAGGTATATATACACATTTACTAAAATCCTCGACACGGTTTCCCTTTAATGCATCTTTAAAGGCGACGTACCTCGTTTTGCTTGCTGAAATAGAGTGATCTCACAAAAAGGTGTTACCAATAACTGAATAAATCTCTTGATTGAGTTCTAAAACGAATGTCCCGATCCTGGTTCAGTTCAGCCATGCGATTCCATTTCCCATCGTACAACCATTTAAATATGTTCATATTAAAATGGCCGCTCGAAGGTAGTTCAAGTGACCTGACTGATGTAGCGATACCTAACAACCAAAGTAGAGTTTTGAATATGGTACAACGATGGAATGGTCAACCATTGACGACGTGGTACGTCGCCCATCTGACGAGTTCCACAAAATTGTCGCTTTATACGTCGTACAAAAAAGAGAAAACAAATAATTTGCCAAAAAGGTGCTGCAGCGCCTTTAAAGACTTTGTTAACTTGCAATGTGTGAGTGATTTCCCAAATTGGGCCCATGTCACGTTACAAGGATTAACAACTGAAGGCATATTTGTCAGCAAACGGTGATTGTACACAGCTTTTTTAGTCTATATATAAATCAAAAACTCATGTATACGACCTAAGCTGCCAGGCAAAAGAAAGTACACACCTCAGTTGGTTTCGATTAATTCAATTCATTTTTTTAAAGTAACTCAGATGAATTTGACAATGGCACGATACAATAATACTTACAAAATGTATCTACAGTAGTTTGAATGAATCAATTGGTATATGTGGTAATATTTTAGTTAAAACATCTTTGTTTAATGAGGACAGGGGTAAACAATTCAATTTACACAAACATGACCCCTGCCATGTTGAAAATGTGTACATGCATGCAGAATCAGGCACATTTATTAACGTTTACATAGACTATGGCTTATATGTCCATGAACAGTTGTAGTTTATCAACAATAATTTTTCAAACAAGGATGCGATTGATTACTGATTACTAATCAGCTGGCAACAAGATCTAAAAAAAAAACGTTTGCCGAGAACATCATGGTAACTTTTTTTTTTGAATCTGCTTTAAACAAGTGGAAGTTGTTAAATACTGACACATTGAGCGATAACGATCCGTTGTTAATATACATGTAGGATGTGCACGGTGACAGATTGAAATTGAAATTGCATGAAAACGACATCAATATTGCTTCTGTTTATGCTTAGTTTATGTTTATGATAGTCCTTAAATCGTGATTCATTTGTGCATAGCGTTATCTTTGTTATGAGTGATTATTCCTAAATTGAAATGCACTTGTTAAAGGGCATGATAGCATAATATTTCTGGCCATTTCATCACAATTGGCTGTTAGAAAGCGGGAGATTAACAGGCCTATGCGGTTATCAAACTATCAATTAAATTTGATTGAAGTGTTCTTCATGATACGGAATCGCGGGTGTAGAAACATATATATGTTCACTCGTGAAAATAAAAAAGTTTTACATTACTCGATGAGATAAACATGGTATTTGGCAGCATAAGATATATCCTCAAGTTTTAATAAGAATATTCCAAGAGCGTAACTTGCTTGTCGGAACATCGAAAGTGAGAAAGGTTTGTCTCAGTTATCAGCTTCTCAACCAGGACATCACGTCACATGTGTTACAGGTTGCCAGAGAGTAATAAATAGAATTGAAATGATCAATAATATTGAAGAACCAGATTTTTATGGTAGTTTAAAAACATCGAGTAAAACAAACTGTTGATCGTAGTTTGGTGTCGTTTTGTCTTTTTTGAAAACAAGATTAACAGTGTAGTGAAGAAGGAATGACGGATTTAATTTTGAAAGTATGACGAACTACAACTACAGGATGCTCTATGTACTCAGTTGTATCTTCAGTTCAACACACGTTACATGGAGATAACATGCGCAGAATCATATGCGCATCTAATGAGTGTATCCAATTTCAAATTTGCAATCTCCATAACGGTGTCTGACAGATTACTCAATTTGGAAGATGTCAGCTTAGACGGTTAAATTATCAATCACAGGTCAATGTTATCGATTTAAAACTATTTTATTGCATCAGTTGGAACCTTAATGGCAAAATGAGTCATGGATTCTCAATACTATTATCAACTAGTGTGACATAGTGCCTTTGGGCTTTAAATGAGATTTTCAAGTTAGTTAAACATTCTGACATAGATTCATAGAATGTTGTGAGCTAAAAATGCCAAGTTGTGAGTTGAGTCAACACAAGTATTCAAGATGGATATATTGATGTACTTATGACAAGATGAGGAACGCTTAGAGTTCTGCAATATCTCCGATTTGCAGCTCTCATATTATAATCCAAAGTTCGACTGTAGAACTTTAAGCGCAGATACATCATGGCTGAAAGAGAGGCCTGATTTCATATGAGTATCGTTTGTTCATGGTCGTGTTCGTATCTTTTCAATTACTTCATGTCTCAACTGAATAACTCAATGGGAGTTCAATGCACCTGTGGAACTTTGGAACAGTATTGGAATCAAATACATAAATCTTCTGTTTGCAACATCAAATGCAACACTGCTAGAAAATTGGGGGTATCCTGATACAGTATACCTCATGAAACCCTAAGGGTTTAATGAGGTATCCTGCTCAGGATACCCTAAGGGTTTAATGAGGTATCATGATCAGTTTACAGGGAATTTCCTGAGCACAGGATACTTCAGGAAACTCAAGGAAACTCCAGTATATGAACGGAAATTATCAGCGCTATAACATAACGAGGACTTTGTATTTATTCACCAAATATAAATAGTCATGTTACATTTCATTGTTAAAAATTAAGATAGTGTGTTAAAAATGTGCATTTTGATCTGTTAGTTGAATGCTTGACGGGGCTGAGGGGGGGGGGGGGGGTGTCATTATTCAAATGAAAAGGGAATTATTTATACATGAGAAGCAGTTTTCAAAATGATTAACTCGCATTTCTAAGAAACAAACTGAAAACTTTGTTTTTAACATTATTTTGTCACTGTTTCATAGAAGTCAGATGCTTGTAAGAGACATCTTGAAAGATTTGATATACGAATGAAGAGGAGGATTTTGCCACATGTCTTGGCAACTTAACAAATAATGATACATTCACTGATTTTACCTTCTTTCTATATTCGTTATGAATATTGAACGATAATGTTACAATTAACAGTTCATTTATTTTCTCAATGATAACATCTAATAACATTTCAGAGGGTAGCAGGATCACGATAAACAAAAGCATATCACTTATTTACTTTGTCAGTATTTATTATAAGGTTTAACAATATACGGTTCAGAAAAACAAAATATATGGACAATCAAATTTATAATAAATATAAATGTCGCTCAAATTACAGTCAGCAATTTCATTGATTTCAATATGGTTTGCTGTTACCTAAGAGGTTGGTTGTTGTTTAACTGTCGTCCATTCAGGATAATAAATGTTTTCATTGAATAATATTTGGTAATCAAATCAAGTATCAAATATTAGGAATTAATGAAAGAAGCTTACCTTATCACCGAATCCAACAATATGAATATCCAGATACACAAGAACACAAATTGTAAACTTATAAATCCTTCAATGTTAGAACTTTGAACCACAAGATTGCGAAACTTGTCCTACTTCAACAAAAGTCTTTTCGCAACTGGCAAAGTTTGCAAACAAATTGTTCTCACGATTTCATACTTAATTTAATTTCATTGGTTCCTTGGTTTACCCATTAATTGTCATTGGACAACTAGATTGAGAAAAAATAGTGTTCATGTTGTTACACTCATGACACTGAGACAGAGAGACAGACAATTGTCTCAGTACCACCTGCAATTGTTTATTCAAGTGACACTGACATTATCTGGTCAGGTGGCTTACCGGGAAGCAGACATTTGGTATTACAGTTAAAATCCTTTGATGCTTGAGAGATGATGGCTTGTGTTGTTATAACGGATAAACTTTTTTGATTATACCAATGCTGAACTACTTAACGAAATCGGCCGGTCACTACAGTGACTTAATTGCATTGTCTTAAAGACAGAGCAACACACAGACAAGTAAAAACATGTCATAGAATGAAAATTACATTTTTTATAGCAGTACAACATATTCAGATATAATCAATAAAGCATACTCAACCCCTTTTGATAAAATTAGGTATAGGTTTATATTAGATGGACATGAGTGAAATATCTTGTGTACAATATATTAAGGAAGATATCACTGTATAATATCTACATCACTTGTTCAATGTATTTATTTGCTTGCACAGGTGTCCAATAAATTAACATACCCCGTATCTAGAAACTTTCTAGTGCGTATCTAGAAACTTTCTAGTGCATATCTAGAAACTTTCTAGTGCATATCTAGAAACTTTCTATCAAACACTTTCTATGTACCATGTACCATGTGCCATCTGGACATATTTTTGCAAATCACTAATCACACTTCATCCTTGGAAACATGACACAAATATTTTTCATAAACCCCAGAGACAACAGTAGGACCCCCATGTTGCATCAACTGTTTTACTACATTTAATCATCCGTAAAATCATGGTGAGACCTGAACGAAATAAAACATTTTGTGTCATTATAACTGTCCATGACCTGTCCATGTGTATGTCACTTTGATTTAACTGTATTTTGTTAGGGAGCAGCATTAACATAAGCATTATTTGCTTGTTTGCCAATCCCGTTTTGTTTTTGAAATAAAAATATGTTTAAACCATATAAAACTGATATCAATATCACGTATAAAAAGGGCGTACTTACTAAATCCTGCGTACCAATGTTCTTGGCCTTTCAAATGTAAAACAGTGATTCACTGCGTTGGTTATGCTATCTTTTTAATAATTTGTATTGAACTAAAGAAGTGTCTCTGGGTTTAAGGTTGTCTGCTTAGCTCAATTCGAGAAATATATTAAGTTTGCCATATTTTGAATCCTTATTTGTAAGTTTATTTTTCAAATGAACAATAAATGTGTCATTTGAATGATGATAACAGTATACATGTAAGTACAGGTAGCAGAGTATTTATAGTAAGGCGTCTCAACGAATATGAATGTATTTGTTCCTAAACTGATTGGAATATCAAATCAAGTGACTGATTTTAATTCATTTGTTGTTACTTACTACATATGAACAGAAACAATATTAATAAATCCGGAGAGACTCACTAATGCAATTTCTATAGATTAAGTAATGAAAGGGGTTGAGTGATGCATGTCAGACATAGGGGCAAGAATGAGCTAAGAAACTTCGTATTGTAAGTGGTTAAGAAACTATAATCCATATCACACGTTGTAAAACCTACCGAATTCTAAATGCCCTATACTCATTTAATAAGAACCATTTTACCATTACCTGTTTCCCGGTTTTTCCTAGCCTAACAATATTGATACAAGTAATGAGCCTACATAAGATGTGTATTTAGATCAAAGGTTAATTGCTTTTTCAGGTTATTAAACATAAGTTCTGATAATTACACTGAGTCAAACATACATTTTCATACTTAATAGTTTTATCACTTTAATCGGGACATTTTGATGGTACCATTTTGATTTTTGTCCTGTAAACCAGAGATTATTAGAGCGTAAAATTAACCTCGCGTTACCGACAATTACTCGTTAAGAGAGATAAAACACTGAGGCCGCCAAAGAGTTTTACGAGACACGCGCATGAACAGCAATGGTGCAATGTATTTCATTTATACGTGTATATCTCTAACTAAACAGTCATGGCTGGTGTATATGATCAGCCAGTTTCCTGTCATCCCAGGTTTTGAGGACACCTGTTCAGCAACTCAAACGTGGTAAGCTGTGGACCCGCCGTTGTGTCATTCATTCAATGGTAAGATTACATAATGAAGTATACAAGATCATTGAAAGAAGAAAATGGTGTATATTTGAAAGATGGTGTTTTGTCAGCCATTTATTTATGTATTTAGGAAAGAAGTTTTATGTCTTCAATAAGCTGATATCTTGATTATCTCATGTAACGCCGATGGAGAGAATTAACATTTGAATTTGAACTGAAAATCACATATTCTAAATGTCCATCAATCATCTACCATGCTTGATTAAACTTATGTCTTATTAACACTGCATGTGCTTATTGCGCAATCAAGATGAAAATTATTACTGAGGGTGATATATGTATGACTTTATATTTGAGAACTTACTTGAGAGCCTACATAAGTTGTAGTCGTTGAACCAAAGTTATTAATCATGTGAGGTTAGAAAAGTAAAACTTCTTATCACTGAGTAGGAATTCGTTTGTTCGTCTAAAATACATAACAGTGATATGGTAGTTCACACATTATTAGTATTTGGCATCTCTCTCAACCACAATTAACTATCAATGAACGTAAATCCCCCACAAAACAATACATCCACAAATTTGTATTTGATTAAAGTTATTTGAATGAGTAGACCTTTGGTCATTTGCATTCATTTGCTCATATTACATTGTTCTTTTATGATAAAACACAGTAAGTATTGGATCCGTTTAATGAGTAGAATTCATTTGTTTATGGGTATTTAAGAAAGCAGTTTGATATAAATATCCAACCAAGAACCCATACACTTAACCAAGGCAATAATATTGTATTTGTGGCGTTTGTCAAGAATCATTCACAAATAAAACGTAGGAAATGTACATTTAGTACCCTACCGAAACATGTTTGAAGGGGTATTGAAACACCAAAACAAACTAAAATACCAAAGTAAAAATAAACATTTTGAAATACATTTCCATACTCAATTATTATCCCTTTAACCTATTTTCAACTCAGTTTTGTAACGCCATCGGAAACTTTGTCTTGAAACCACTAGATCAGTAGCGCGGAACAATAAGCTTGAGCATGAACTGATAAAATACAATCACAGAGGCCGCACAAGAGCTACATAAGAGACAGACGTGTGTACATCAGTGTCGCAATATATTGTTTATATACGTAGACGTATATACAACAACTTAAATCACCGGCTGTTGTACATGACTAGACAGTTTTCGTTCATTGGGAACCACTTGTTATACTCGTGTATCAATGATACCGAAACATGCGTGATTAGCAGGGTATTCAAAGCACTGTCGTGGAGCTTCTCTAACTTCATGATACTGCGTAATTAAACACTGGTTTTGATATCGTCAACCTAATCTTATAGTTCTTTAATTGTTACAAACATGACAAATCAAAAGTTACGTATTCATTGCGGTATAGTATGAAAATCAGCGTGTATATAGATTACACTATTGACCAATTGTGAGCGCACGAATATGAAATATAAGCAAATTTGAAAACGTGCATACTATTTATTTCATTACATTTGTTTCGTATTGATAAGTATCCACACTTATACATGAGTGTAAATACGTCTGTGACAATGCCATTAAAACCCTATTTCCACAAAGGTGAAGATTGTTGTATGTAAGTGTCACACAAAAACTGACTTATAGGGCCCTATAAAACATAGTATACAAAAGAATAAACACATATTTAAAAAGAAATACCATAGGATAATGTCAATAACCAAGGGAGACAGTATGAAATATACATGTCGTATCGTATCGATGTTTAAGTTGTAATGTATAATATCATTTAAAACCGTTGCCGTCAAACAATAAGAATCTAACCGTAAAAACATTGATTAAACATCGTATTCATCATAAAATATATATTGCCGTCACACATCCAACAAAAGCCATTTTAGTTTGTGCATATTTAGATAATTATAATCTACAATGTATATGAGAAATAAATGAATATTCAAAACAAAGTACATGTATTGTAAAATTTAAGAATCGACGGAATACTTAATTATCATATTCTATAACATGCAGACACAATTTGGAAATTGCATAGTTACTGGACATTGATTTTGATTTCTCAGTATGGTATAATAAATGTAATTTGTGATGGGATATTTGAAATGAATCAAGTCAATTCAATTCTTTATTATTTATAAGTTGTATCAGTGTATACAGTACAGTATTTTAGTGTCTAATTGCCATCACTCATCCTGTGAGGAGCCCAGTCGCGCTATTAACGAGTTAAATAAAATATGCAAGCCTGGATATACTAGGATATGTGTGTATTGCAAGGGGGCAATCTGTGCGGCTATTACCATAAACCAATTTACGGATGTGTATTGTCGCCAATACTGCTTATTCAATCTGATTAAATTTACACGTGTGTAGTTGACTCAGAGATATATTCAAGTGGTCCCTGGAATGTTCAGGAGATACGGTTCACTGACTTCATGGATAAACCCTAAAGTTTCTGAGATTTTTGAAAAAGTGGTATATATTTATTTTGATTTCATTTGAATGAAAACCGGAGAGCATATTGGTTGAAGGCTTATTCAAATTTGATAATTCTGAGGGAAGGAAAATTGTGTGACAAAAGGCTATTCGTAAAAATTGTCCATCAAAATCGTAAGACATCTTGTATAAAACAGAGAGAGACCAGCCGAAATTGTAAACAAATCAAATGATTAAGAACATGTGTAATGTAGATTTTGCATACGCCTCTTCACTGCTGTCAACAATCTAAATCTAAAAATTGGAGACTTATTTCAAGATTAAATAGATAGTGTTCGGATAATGCAAAATTGGTGACTCGATGTTAAAATACAATATTTAATCTTATCTTGAATATATAAATAATCGAAAATGTAATATGTTTACTTGCATCCCCGACAGTATTTTTAGTATTTATTGTAATAGGGGAATTGTTATAACAGTCGCGTAAAACGTAACGCTTTTCAATATCCATCCAGTGGTTCTTGAACATAAATATTGGTTACTAGTAGATGAAGGAGAATGAGTTCTATGGATATACAACTTCTTTAATGCAGGAGTGCGACGTTTCGTGGTAGCTTGATAACAGTTTTAGAAACTCGTTCTCCTTCATATATATATTGAAATTGATTTTAAAATTTTACAAAATTAAGAAAACAATATGTATTGATGACAGCATATAAACATCTTGTTTGCAAATCCTTTTCTATTTACTGAACAAGATATGTTAAACTCTATCCCATAATATTGACATGGATTTGATTATCCCTGAATCGGTATTATGTTTTAAACATATTTATTCATGTTAATTATACATGAATAAGGACATGCAAATAAGCCAAAGGTTTATCTAAATGCCTGTCCTCGTCAAGATACAATACATACAATATAAATACGGATGGCATCATGAATACACACACGCACATTTCATACAGTGATTGCAATGTCAGAACAGTAATGATTTATTAGATCGGTATTATATAGTAAAACAGGTATCCACTTGTGTAACTACGTTTAATTTTTCATAGAATACATTATGACAAAGCTAAAGTTGACTTCCCAGATAAACCGTTACCAGATGTTGATTATATGAGTTGACATAAATAAGGCAAGTGGCCCAGATACACTTAGTAATAAGTTCACCAAGCTAGCTGCATAATCAATTTCCTTGCCCCTTATATATTTACATTTACATAAATCATTGTGTGGGTATATATTTCCTCCCTTATGGAAAGAAGTTTCTGTATATCATTTGCACAAGAAAGGCAGTGTAAATGAATATCAAAATTATAGACCTGTAGTATTTCCTTCCTGTATTTGAAAGATGAGTTTTCAAACAGTGTTCAACTTTTTTCGAGACAAAAATGTCAGGGTTTATGCCAGGTGAAAGTAATGCATATCAACTTACATACCTCTATGACATCATAGCAAACGCTTTAGACAATTATTATGTTAATGGATTTAATTTGAAAACCGTTCTTTAAGGTAAAAATGACTTATCTGATGAGATTAACTTAACAATTGTGGATTCTGTTGACACATTTATTGACTTAAGTTAACGTTTCTAAATTTAGAAAGCACGTGAAGTTTAACCAAATGTTATATTTGTTAGCATGCAACACGTACATTTCTTATTTATTATTATTATTTATTTCCAAAAAGAAATCTGGATTGGCGAACAAGCCATAGGCTTATTTCAACGCCGCTCCAGTACAATGAAAGCAAAAGCTGGACGCAGAAACAATATATATGGAATAATTTTTAAGCAAAAGACAAATCAGTTAATCCTCGAATCTGTCTATAATTTTATTCAAGAGTCACTAACATTTAAATCATCCTATTCAGCATGTGTCCTTTTAGATATTTCCGAATTAGTGTTTTGCTTTTTGCCTTTGTGTAATCATTTGATCACTGAATTTGTACATTGATCTTGAATTATAAATTGTACTTTGATATATTTAGTAGAGCGGCACTACATAAGCCAATAAGTCGAAGTATCATCCTTTCAGTGCATTACTGTTTTACCTAAATGGTTATTTTACTAATTTCCTTGTGAAAATTAAATGTTGAAAATTAATGTTATTCTATTACATGTATTCACCTTTATTTAATGTTGTGCTTTCTCAGTTTTGATGAATGAATATGTATTCTGTACTGGAGAGGTATTTATAAAGGTGTAATGTATGTGGTTTAAACATATTTATTCATGAAGAATGTGGTTTGGTAAAAAGCAAACTGTTGCTTATATTAACACACGAGAACTGGACATAAAAACAACCAGCTATAACATAATCATATGGTTTAAACTCATTATTATTCAATAAAGAATCTGTGCACATGATTGTTGTTTATGAACATTCTCTACATGTGTAATGTATACATTCATTCTGCTTCGAATCACTACCCGCTCATACATTTTATTGCATCAACATGTATAAATTACTCTGTATGACACATTAATAAACAATATATCTTTCCTCATTTTGAGTGAGACGCTCAGGGTTCATTCATCCATAACAAGGCTACTGGTCACGCATTTAGCATTCCCGGCTAAGAACCTTTTGATCAAAGGGGATCACAGCAGGAGGGCTAATTAGTGTCACAGTGTGTATCCACTGCGATGAGTGAACTGTCTATCTGCTCTAAAACAGGTTACAGCCCCACAGTCAAGTAACCATCTAATCCCCTCTTAATCCCTGTCAAAACATACAGATGTGTGACAGGGTGAGGTGTCACCATGACACAAGATCAAAGTTAATCTGTTTGTGTTTAAAGATTAAAAAGAACCAAATATTTAAGAATACATTACAAAAACAACTAACAAAAATATATATCATATATCAACATAATATATACTAATATATTATATAATTTGTGACTTTTTTCTTGTAACATGTGTCCCTACATTCAACTCTACACGGCAATATTATAATTGTAAATTAGTTCCTTATTCAGACAGAAAGTAGTTAGCAAACTTTGAAACCGATAATTTAATTTCTTTTCATATTATCAGGTCCTTGTTATAATGATTTCAGGAAAGCTTATATTCAACCTTGATATTTGAATAAAGCTAGTTGTTTAAGAAGTGAAATAAAATTATATTCTCTGCATTGTCCTCAACCTATATGTTTATGATCACTTTGGTTTAAACATATAGCAGACTAGGAGAATTTAACAATAAACTAAAACAAAAAGCCACAATGTTATGTATGTTTGTGCCGTGCCGTGCCTTGTTGGCGTTACCTATATCCAGATATCTATTCTGCTGACATCATAACACCTAGTTTTGTTTGGTGTTTTTGTTTCTTATAATATTACTTGTCTTGTTTTGTTTTGTTGTTGAATTTGTAAATTTATGATATTTTGTAAATTCACCATGACGCATAATGTCCTGTAGTCTGGAGCTGTATTCACTTTAACTTTTAAAGTTCGTTTACCAATCCATTTCTTGTATGAAATAAATAAGTTTAAACCATATTTAAACGTATTTTATTTCATAAACATGAAAAAATTATTGGCGAACAAGGCACAATCCGCTCCGGCACATATATATTTTTAAAAATCATATTTTGAAAATCATTCTAAATTATCTAAATAAATATAATGGAACGAAACTGCAACAAATTATCAATTAACACTTATGTACGTATATCTATAGTTTGATTGTCTTGATTTTTCATTTGTTGTTAACATGTTACCAGCTCTTGTGAATTTGTTTATGTTTTATGTAGTGGTGAGGCATTCACATAAGCAGAGTTTTGCTTGTTTGCCAAACCACATTCTTATTGAATAAACATATGTTTAAACCATATATTTTTAAAAAGCTGGTTACAAGATAAATGAGACAGAAAAATGAAAATTAACATTTGTATAACATCAGACATGAATATTGTTATGTTGTTAGGTGTGACTAATAATGAAGAATTTAATCATTAACTACAATAACTTTCAAAGAAACCGGTTGCTTTTACTGATAAACTGATGTAATGAGTTCAAAATATTATTGTAAGTGGTGTCCTTCAAGGAGCTGTTATCATATGATTTAAACAGTATTTATTTTCCAGATGGTACATGGAAAGGGGGATCGATAAACAGGGTTACCCCTATATAAATATCTCTCCCCGTGATCATATTATACTGTTGTTATGTCCTAGCCTTGATTGTAAAAATACATATTTGATCTTAAATGGTAGTAGCTTCAGCAAGTAAACAGATAGCGAAGTACATGTAAGTTTTCGTTATTGTGACAACATGAAAATCTGGACGTTTCCGAGATATGTGATTTAAACATATTTATTCCATAAATGGATCCGGATTGGCAAACAAGTTGACGCTTATGTCAATGCCGCTCTGGGATACAAAATACATAAAATAAATGTCATGATGAATGTACAATAAATTGTATTACATGTCTGAAAAGAATAATACACCAATTTATGATATATGTCTATTATAACGGTGGGTAATCCATAATCCAGGCTCTTCATTTCTCATAGCAAACGCTTCTTATGAAATATCTATTAAAATGATGTTGTGTTTTTCTACATTCATGTATGTATGATTATATTTATGATGTAATTATCCTGTTTTATGTTCTTTTCGGGAGAAACAGTTATATAGGGAAAACCTGTTTGTTGATTCCCCTGAGTACATGAATAAATATTGTTAAAACCATATAAAATCTGAATAAGTTTATTTCAACATTTACAGGAGAGCTGTAGTCATCTATCAAGAGACATGAGCTTTGCCTCAAGTTGGTACCCATATTGACCACACTAATTAATCCATCGTTAATCCCTCGTCTGGGTGAATCTTGTTGACACTCTGAGGTGTACAAACTAAACGGGCTCTTTGTTTGTTATTTAACATTGTGTTCATCTCTTGTGAATACCATCCGTGAAATGCAGACGTCTTTGTTAAGTGTCAATTAAGATACTCAGACAATACTAGTAATTCACTTGTGACCAGCTAAGCAGGTGTGAACTAGTCACCTGTAAAAACACACACGGGTGGCTTATGGGCCTTATGTTGCCTGTCAATAGAATCACGTCACAGCCAATGGATGATATACTGTTTTGAGTTATCCAATGAAATCAGTAACTGTTAAGTGAAACACCAATGAGATTTGAGCTGAAATCCGGGATAATCAATTGGGCAAGATGTTAACCATTTATCTCGAGTTACTACACGTGTAAACACCTAAGAGTTTCATCAATGGTGGATACACATGTTGTGTAGTGTTAATACCTGTATTTGATTTGGATATTCATAGTGTTCTTTCGGATGCGCTTTTTTAAAAGGTGAGTTTTAGGTTTTTCATAAATCTATCACGATCCAGACAACAATTATAAAAGAACTTGTATAAAGAACTTTAATGCAGGTAACTTAAACTTATGCATTTGATACTGATACATATGATAGGGAAGCAACAATGACAAAGAGCCACACATATCAAACGTGATTTTACACATGCTTCAATGTATAATTTTCTCAATAAAAAGCGTCTACATGAATCTAATGTCGTCTGACAGAAACAACTAATGCCAAAACTGTATGACAGGGTTAAACCTCGTTCGTCTGTGGTATAATTTGCAGTATTATGTGTAATATTTTAAAATTTCTAACAAATTCCGATAGTTTAATATAGTTTCCTGAAGTATCCTGAAGTATTCTGACGTATCCTGAATCATGAAACCCGGAGTATCCAGAACAGGATATTTTTGGATACCCCGAGTATCCTATGGTATACTGATACTGAAATTCGGAGTATCCTGGTCAGGAAACTTCATGAAATCACTTCTGTTTCTCATGTGCAAAGTATATATTGTTTTGGAAGCATGCATGCAAGGAAAGATTGAGTATATGATCCCCAAAAATGTCAATCCAAAATTCACCAACAGATAACTTTTTGTGTACAATAATCATTTATTACTATAACACTATATCGACTTTTTAAACATTCAATGTGCAACAATAACACCATGGATCGGCTTTAAATTATAGCATTTTATGGCAATTGAGATAACTGATGTCAGAGGTGAACCAGATGAAGAGGAGCTTTCTGAAAATTTAAAATAATAAATTATTACAATATAAACAGATTCAGGCAAAATATTACCACCTCATGAGAACAATTATGACGTAGGGTTTGATGAAAGTGTAAACAATGGATATTATTATAATAAACCTAGATTGCAACACATATTTACTTTAAAATATTGTTATGAATGATATATTATACGAAGTTCATATACTTATATTACCCTTCTTGCCCCATTGTTCACTTCAATGGAAACATTCATGAAGTTCTACACAAGTCTTAAACTTCCCAACATGACCGATAATATGAAAAACAAGAGAAGAACGTAGCCAAGTAACTGTTAACATTTCAGAAGATATAATTTTCTTGATAGTAATATTGTCTTCAAATTGAGTGAATGTTGCAAGAACTAGCTGCTCCCTGCACGCAATGATCAAATTGTTTTGCTTAACATCAAACGCTAAATCCGTCATATCTTGGAACTGATGGTGAAGATGTTTTCGTTCGTGATTAGTCCCCATCAATCCAATTCTGAACAGGGAGTCCTCTTGAAGACAAATGATTGCTCCACTGTAGAAGCAGAAGGTTGGCCTTATCAATCTGGTCAAGAAAGATCATTGATATAAATGTTACAGATAAAAGCTTAGGACGCCAGTTGTATAATGGAAACATCCTTATCCAATTGCACTGACTATGCATGATACGTATGAA
The DNA here is from genome assembly GCA_936450465.1 of Gibbula magus. NCBI lineage: Eukaryota > Metazoa > Mollusca > Gastropoda > Trochida > Trochidae > Gibbula > Gibbula magus. The sequence continues at coordinate 55,784,489 of OW388300.1, forward strand.
TGATAGTATGAAATGTATGGAGGAGATTTAAAACTTACATTGAATACTTTATTTTACATGCAGTTGACAGAAAGGAAAGAAAATGTGCTTCCTGTCACATTTTGAGACACCGATGTTTGATAATATGAATATGTAAGCAAATAAAAAGGGCCGAAAATGAAACGCAACAAGGTGAAATCAGTGAATGTCTATGTTTAATTCAAAATCTGTTTACTGGATATATTTTGAACGCACACAAATATAATTTGACAGGAATATACGAACATGTGTCCCGAGGTATGGACAACAATTACATGCAGCTTGAACGGCTATGCACCACAATATCAGCTTAAAGGGACATAATCATGTTGGTGAGGTCACATATAAGTCCAATGTTAGAACTGGTGTTATTTAAATTAGTATTATCAACCGAAAATAACAAGCGTAAGGTAAATTAGTTCAGTATAACGTAAATACAACCATTCAAAGTCATGGTCTTGATCGAAAACCGGACACTGGACCTTGGCTTGCTGCAGCAATTAAGTCAAACGTAAATTTGGAAACTTTAATAAAGTAGATAGGAAGACATATTTACTTCTATAGTGTTTAATAGGTCTCATCACTATTATATGCGTGAGAGCTATCATTGTCGGCTACTACACATGTATTGTTTTCATAGAAACATTTGGGGATGAATAGGAAAGTCGAGTAAGACAATATAACCTAAAACAGCACCTATTGTAATTTGGTACATTTTAGAGCCAAATAAAATATCATCCAAAATTTATCATGCATCTTTAAAATCAGTATCTGCTATGTCCTCCACCGGCAACACAGCTTGGCATCTCCTGGGCATAGACTGTGTCAACTGCCGAATTCGACGCTGTGGTATTCTTCTCCATTCTCCTCTAATGCTTGGCGTAACTGGTGAAGTGTCTGAGATTGGGGTCGTCGTGCCTTACACGTCTATCAAGATAGTCCCATAAATGTTGATAGGGTTAAGATCGGGATATTTCTGTTTATAAGTGCGAAGTGTGGTCGGCAATTGTCCTGATGGAAAATCTCACGCCGAACGTTGATTGATGGCAAAAGGTGATGCTGAAGAAAGTTGTCACAATAAGGAAATATACATCCAGATTTTGTTGAATTTTAACCAAATTTGTCATCCCATTTGCAGATATTACTGCCCACACCATGATACCTCCTCCCTCGAAAATGTCATTCTCCAGAACGCAGAGACGGTTGTAACGTTCATTTCGTCTCCGATACACACGAATCCTTCAATCATGATGAAGTAACTTGAAGCGTAACTCATCATGGAACCAACTTTTTTTTCCAGTGTACCAGGGTCCATGGGCGTATATTTCCACTCCATCACCACCTTGCCAACGACGGTGATGCTTCATAATCGGCCCAGTAAAGGGTCTCTTTGGTCATACCATGTTGTCGAAGACGGTTCCTGGCAGTCTGTGCTGACAACGTCCAGGAATGTTGTGTGCTGTGTATGTTTCAGTGATAGTCCGATTCTGAAACTATCCTATGCAGGAGTTGTCGCCCTTGGTCTACCACTTCTCGGTCAGTCTCATGTAACATTAAAGCCATTGTAACGTTGCCAAAGTCGGGAAATTGTACTTCTATGTACAATTAGGACACAGGCTACTGGAGACTGGGGAGTCTCCCAAGCCTGTAAATGTCCAATTGCTCTATTACGTAAATCGTCACTCAGTCTAGGCATCTTGATGTTGTCATATTCTGATCAAATGTGTATATTTCAGGACAAGATTGTCACATTTATATAACCACATGTGTGGACCACTTACCTTTTCCCACGTACATGTTATGAATTTGATTCAGCTGATGTGTTCTTGCGAAACGTACCTTAATGCTAGAAAAAACGGAAGATTTTCTCCATAACAACTTCTTAAATGTGAAAATACACGACGTTTCGGAGTACATACTCACTCCTTCATCAGATGGAATGTAAGGAAATAACAAATTATGATACATTTATATAGCAAACAAAACAATTGGTGAGGAAACTCAATCAGGGAGATTAACATGCATGAGAATGGTATACAATGGGGATTTGTAATACAAACATGAAGGGGTAAAGCATGAGAATGGTATACAATGAGGATTTGCAATACAAACATGAGGGGAGTAAGTTCTTGAGTGGTGGATAAACAATGACCTGTAGGCTTTATTGAAGATGTAAATAAACACACATTATGAAACGAGGGGGGCCAATTGGCTGTATTGAAATTGTATTGGAACTGGAGAAGAAGGTGGAAATAGTTTTTTAAGGTTGTGACCCCTGTGACCCCATTTCGGGTCAGGGGGGTCACAAAATCAACAATTTAGGATCCTCATTACCCAAGGGGTATGCACACAACTGTTCATCTCTCTAGACCTTTTGGAACTGGAGAAGAAGATTAAAATAGGTTTTTAAGATTGTGACCCATTTTGGGTCACGGGGTTACGAAATCTACAATTTAGAATCCCTATTAGCCAAGGACTTTACATATAAAATTTCTCTCTAGAGTCATTGGTTCTGGAGAAGAAGTCGAAAAAGCGAAAAAGTTTAAGGATGGATGGATGGACGCCGGACGCCATTCATTGCCATAAGCCCATTGGGCCTTTCAAGCCCGATGAGCTAAACATTCATTTGGCAGAAGAAGGAGGTAAATCTGCAGAACATTCCAACATCCTGTACAGTGAAACATTAAGTTATGGATATAAATTTCCTCATTAGGTCTTCAAGACGAAAAAACAAAACGGAAATGGTGAAGTAACGGTTGGACTGATTTGCATGAAATTTTCAGGGTTAATAGCCGATGACATTCTCTCGAAAATAAAGAGGGCGATTTTTTTATTTTCGACTTTTTTCTTGAGTTATCTCTCCTTGAAGCCAAAACGTCACACCTTAACAGCTCCAAAACGAATTAAGCTAATTTCACAAAACTTTCACCAAAATGTTGACAACAACATTCTCCATCGAACAGCTCAATGTTTTTATGAGGGTATATGTCTTTGAAAATGTACTCCTCCCTCAATGTTATGAGTACTGCTATATATGATGCTTATTATGAAGATAAATGAATTGTTAAGGGGGCTCTTGTGGTTGAATTTTGAATTTCGTCCCAGAATGTCCGTTATCTGCCCTTGAACGTGGTTCTTTTTATAAGTTCGAATTTCGACTTAATGTTCAAAGGGACATTACTCAGGAATAAATAAAGATATCACAAAGTTACTTATTGCAATCTTATGCGGATCAATTACCTGATATTTCTGTTTCACATCTTAACCATGTAAAAGTTTATGGTTTGGTCACAAGTTGAACATTTGCCAAAATATATCTAATTTCGTGATTTTGAGAATTTTTGAAGAATTGTTTATTTTTGTAAACCGCTGAAGATACAAAGAGGTTTAATAGCTTATTTTGAAGCAGATGTATCATTTTATTAAAGACAATAACGTTCAAGCATGTAATTTTGTCAGTGAGGGTGTGAGTGAGGCCTTAGAAGGCAATATGTAGTTAGTTTGCAGTCAAAAACGTAGGAGAAACGTTGATGGTGACAGGTGCTCTTTGCAGCAAAAGTTGTTTGTGAAATGCTCCTGTTGCAATTGTGCAACAAAATTAAATATCACAATGTCTGAACTGTCCAGATGAGAAGGAATGCATGTTTAAAAGTTGAAATATTGCGACAGTTGAAGTAGAAATTGCGTTAAAGAAGCTTTCAAACCCACCCGAGTATAATATGCTGCATGGTCAGGACTACCTTTCTGTTTTCTACATTTATATATAAAAAATCTCGACTCTACGAAGCGAAGCAAGGAAGCTTTATGTGTTGGCCACGCTGTCGTGGTTGATTGGGAATATGCCTTTTGCATGTACATGTGCGTATCTATATACACGCGTACTTATATACAGGCATTCGGTCTTGTTATATCTTCACCAAATATTCATTCTGAAGACATCTGCTGCAGAGCACAAATGGAAAATCGCCATTTTCAGCAAAGTTCAAATGATCATAACTGCGTTACTTACTAATTAAGATATTGAAATTATATTTACATCTTCGGATGCACAATTTCAAGAACAACAACGTTTCTGGCCATCAAGTTGATTGTTAAACTCCTGACATCGCAAACGTTGTCTATGGGTCCAAATTCAAGCATGTTTTAGTATTTTCTTGAATATTCAATCTTAATGATGATTACATGTACTTAGGTGGACATTAAAGCACAACTTCTTCTATGTGACACCTTAGTATGAAAACATTAAACATTTTGTCTTAATCGTGAGACAGATCATGTAGTGGTCCATTAATCTTTGGAGATTTTGTGTAAAAAGACTATTAAAGGTAGAGACATGTTTGATAGCTCATTTGCAAGCAGAGAAACTGATGAATAACCGAAAATCCTACATGGAGTTCAAGGTCAAGCAGAAGTCTTGAAGGCCTAAGAATTGACGCGTCAATCCTAGTTCTGTATCAAAGATGCCATAGCTTCTCTACAGAGTGTTCTATTATTTGTAACAGGCGAGGGTAGTTTAATGTGAACAGCTGCAACTGTACAGCATTTATACTTACTTGATACTTGGGCAGAAAAAACGATGTACTCTGAATTCCGACTTTAAAGGACCTCCAAAGAAAGTTATTTTAAAAGTATCCCCTGATGTGACTAGACCAAGATTATCGTCTCCTCTATCCATATGTACTTTAAACAGTTGATGAACTCTTTTCTCAGGAAAACAACACTTGAATCTGTATTGTACATTGAGCACTTCCCATGACTTTTCATCGAAGAATCTGAAGACTTTGATGACACAGGAACATTTTGAAGGCTCTGTATCTCCCAGCAGTATGTAGAGTATTCTGTCATTGGCAACACTACTAGCAATGGACAAGACCTCATAGGATTCTAGGCTGTTTGATTTGGATGAAGGTCTGGATTTCTCCAAATCGGAATGGCTTTGTTGATGATGTTTGGGAAGTCCTGTTCAAGGTAGCAATCATTATCGTTCATCAGTATGATCTATTCTCATACAATATATCCTAAATATGTAAAATTGGGCAGTTCAGTTAAATAATGGGCAGTAATGATTTGAGTTCTGTATCCGGCAGGGAACTTGAGGAATTAAGAACACACATATCTATAAAGACGTATTGTATAAAGCTTTCTACGAAGTTCCTATTAATTGTTGTTGTTATTTAGAAAGCAAAATTACCTGTTAACAAGTGTCAAATGCAATTAAAAAAGTTTCAACTCTATTGCCATACCTTTGTTTCTTTGCCTTATTCCACTCGGTACAGACACATTGGCTTTGTCTTGATTTACCAAATTCTTCACCATTCTTGATTTCAAGACTGATCTAGGCAACCCCTGTTATATTGGACATGCTCAATGACAAAACTTATGAAAAGCTTATAGTTTAACAACGTTGTATGACTTTAATGGGGCTGTATTACGTTGTTTTGCAAAAAAAAAAAAATTTAATTTTCAATTTGTCATTTATATTTACTTTAGAGCGTTAAACATATTGTTACACAAACCAATTATCCGTAGTGGTAATAACGATCTGGTGTATAAAGGAAAAAGTGCATGACGGCCATTTAAATGTGAACACAATTTATTATTTCGAATAAGAAAAACGATTCCCATGGCTTTCCAGACCATGTACACTCATTTTTAACTTGATTTTCTGAAGAGAGAATGGTGTTTTTATATTGGTGACATCATTTTTCAAATACATTTCATGGACCTTTTTTGAGCGAAAAACCTTTCCTTTCCCCTTTAAATGATATCGATTTTGAAAAAGAGATTTTCACATCCCAAGTGTAATTGAACAGACATGAAAAATTATGTATGAAATTGGGGGTACCAATTTACACATCATGTCCCGATAAATAGAATTCAAAATCGACTATCTCCGCCAGCATCATTTTTATTACACCATTGAAAGTGTGGTGACGTTTCTTGTGCGGTTGAGTGTAGAATTTAACCGTACTCACATTGATGATGCATTCAAGCTGATCCTCCTTGTACTTCATAGGCAAATTTCTACCCAACCTCTTGACCATTTCTCTGCACATCTTGAATCCATAGGGTTTTTTTCTGGTAAAGGTAATGTCACTTGTACAGCTCACATAGGTCAAACATAGACCTAACATAGTGACTGTACGAAGCATGTCCATCTTTGAAGACTTGGTCACAGTACCTATCCTGAACTTAATAATCAGAATTTAAATTTGGTCTGTATTTAACCAGAATAATTCTTTAATTTTTAGAAGATCAATATCATAACTCTTCCAATTCTACTTTTAAGTATCAAATTATATCCAGGCAGACAGTTAAATTATTCCACAGAAAGAGCTAGCTTGGTTTTTCAAAATGTCACATGATTACATGAAAGAGTATAGTTTATCAGATTAAATTAAATTCCCGTAATGGTCAAATTGAAACATAAAATTAAATAGTTTATTAAAACTGACGCCCTTTGATTGAAAAAGTAAGGACAGGAAAAGAATAAGGCGATTTTTTTGTGTTTTATGTTGTGATTTTGTTTACATTGATCACTACTCATTGTCCCTTAGATTTACAGTTTCTCATATTAGTAATATAAGCTATATAAAATTGTCAAACTATCCATATAACTTCACAACATTCGAAGAATTATTTAAAATCTTCATTTGATAACTTAGCTTGTGAATATCGTGATCAACCCACTTAACACTGGATACCATAGTTTCCTTATAAATTGATCATCACCATACTGGTTGAAGAGAGAACATATACACATGAGCTTCCAAATTCGTTGAAACGAATAATACAATACAACTTAGCTTATCCAACCGTTTTCAAACTTGGAAGAAATGGATATATGGCATTATCGCAATTGATGTACTTGTTTTTTAGTAAAAACAGCCAAATGAAATTCTAAATTAAGGGGGGTCGTGCCGAGACCAAAACCGATGTCCCACATATCTTATTATTTGCATCAAATTATCTAATTGAACCTGGGAAGATACATATTTTTTAAAAGAACGAATATTTGAAATTGAGGATAAGTTATTCTTGAATCAATAAAATGGAAACTTTACCTCTATACCTTGTTGAGACATGGCTGATTCCATGTCATACCGCACAGTTTGAGCTGGAGTCATCAGATGTTTAAGGTACATCCATTGTGTTGTTGGGGGTCACATATTGCAAACGTTATAAATGATGTTACTTTATCGAGATGTACCGACTGTTACCGAAAACTACCATTTTGATGATCGTAGACTTAGCGTATTGACAATATGAAGGTAAAAGTAGTGATTTCTGATCGAAAACCGGACAATGCAGTGCGTGTGGCGCGCGCTAATGAGTCAAACGTAATTTTGGAATCTTATTCAAAACAGACACAAAGACAATTTTGAGTTGATAATGTTTAATAGGTCACATAACGACTGTGCATGTAAATTGAACGTTTCGGTTTCTGCATATGCATAAAGATGTTACTCAAGTTTGATTGGAAACTAATAATTATGATATATTTGGCGATTGAGGATAATTTGCAAGCTTAGTGAATTTATTTGTATTCTAGACATCACATGTGGTGAGTTTTAACGTATTAAGGAGAGATGTGACGATAAAACGAAATATTTTAGAATTCGCTTATTTTTTTAAAATAGCAAGTTTATCATATCTTTTGTCTAAAAAAAGTAACAAAATTGGGTGGTCACCGAATGAGTTATCGGTATCCATAGTAACACCCCTGTCAGCAAATTACGCTATTTCTGACCGATTTCACCTACTGAAATAAAGTGCGCGCATTCATTGATTAAACTCAGAATCCTTTCAGATACAATTATTATCACAAAGCGGATACATAGCAAGTTTATATTACAAAATAAATGACACTGTTAAGGGAAATAAAATAAAATTAAGAAGTTTAGAATTAAAAGCGGCATTTTTATCATCGTTTATCGCATATTCAACAGGAATTTTCAGTGACACACATATTTTAGATATTGCTAAAACTGTAATATGATGTGCGCAGTTGAATAAACAAATTCAGATTGAAAAATAGGGGGTCACCGAAAATGTTTCATCACTTAAATGTCATAATTTAAATCACCTACAAAAACGTAAAAACCTGACGTCACGGCAGTTTTGGTCAATTCAAGTGCGACTTTGACGGCATATCGTGTAATTATTATTGAATATACTATCAATCTAAGAGTGCTTTGTGGAAGAACAACTATCAGTTCATTATACAAAGCGATTTATATTCATCACTTACTGGAAATAAGTATGTAATTCAAATAACACACATAATAACATTTTTAGCGCGAATATAGGTGACAGTAACGACATGCGGCATGTCTTAATATGGCCGTTAGAAATACCTTGCGGTGAATTTAAGCGCTTTTAGTTTATTGATAAAAATATTCTTTGAAAGATTTAATGCATAAATTTTGAGACTTATTCACAGCATTAAACTGTTGTCGCAAAATGTAACCGTAAGTGAGTTCGATTTCTTCGTCCCATCTCTCCTTAAAGATTAATCCTCATTGATTCCTTGAGACAATACATTTGCCGCATACTCCTGTAAAAATAATGCAGTTATGAGTCCGATTGATTGAGTTACATGCTTATCACCTTGAATAATTTTGCTTGGCTGTAAAATAGTATTACAACTTCTCTGATGAAAAGGTCAAGATTATATTCCCAAATGCTTCTTGTGCATGAATGTGCAAATGGCACCAACGAGATGCAAGTTTCGAGTTTGGAGTCGACAATTGTCTTAAGTTTCTATAATCAATAGGGCGCCTGAATCACGTGACAAACATGTACGAATTCGATTTGGTGTACTTTTTGGACACTCATTATGATTGCGTATCTTTTTAAAAATGTTTATGTATCTCAGTGCATTATGAAAATTGTATCCATGTAAAACTTCTGAGATTAGAGGGGAGATACAACTCGAAAAAAGTCGCAATGAAAAAGTCTGTTAAACCGAAATTGAACCATAACTTTCCTTATCGTTAATAATATATCATCAAACTACTCAAAATAACTCATCAAAAATAAAACGTCACAGATAAAATTGAGAATTTTATATTGGAGCAGGATATTGTGAATCAAAGTACAGTGTGAGTGGATATAGTCTGATGTATTGCGCATCCATTCAGCATGGAAAAGGTCAAGTTAATTGCTGTGCGTCTACAAGTGGTGGTCAAGTCAATTGCTGTGGTCACTGTATTTAGTATCTGATATGGCCACGATATGTTGATTAAGGAGCGACACCCGCCATGTTGGATTCGTTTTCAAACCTCCGACTCGAATACATTTGTGGCTTATATCTCATATTATACATTTTGTCAGCTGAAATAACTTACCGCCGGTCCTTTATTCGGTTTCATAGAATTCAGTAAAATTTGACGTCGTGGAGCGGGTGCATTGTTTGGACGAGAGTAGCTCTATGTATGAGTACCTGTTATGGAATAAGCAGCTTAAACATTTGTCTTGATCATGTATGACACTAAAGTTAAACTTAGGGCCATCATTTAACGGGACTCGACTTCTTTATGTGGTTTTGTTTATCAAACTTAATGAAATCAATGTCAACAAGTGCCTTGAAAAAATTAATGATATGATTCACAACATTTTTTTTTACCAACTTCAGACATTTCAGATGCAGTGTGAATACGCAATATAATTCGTCAAACATGAGATATGTAATGGAGAAACCTATCTGTCGAGGACTGATCGGAGATTCTTGATCCCTAAGAGGAGGTTAAGAGACGCTTTGTTATTGCGTTATCGAAAATCCCTTGTAAAATAAGAGTCGCTCGTAAAATACCTGATTACGGTTACGGCCGAGCTATCTACATGTATATGTTACCTTAGCTCACGAACCACAGGTCTTACTGCTTACGGGTTCGAGACGCACTTTTGTCAAACATTTGCGGTTCATAATGTACTATATATATGAGAAATTGTTATCTAAGATAGTCTAAGATAGTTTCTTCAGAGCTATGCTTTCACACCATCCTCTTATGAAACTTCTCAGGGTTTACAATCATTGTAATTCCTCCAAACAGGGTTTACAAATGTCTCTGTAAACCCTCCTGGAGGGACTTTCATCGTTGTAAGGCACTCGTACCGTGTAATACCTGAATGCGAGGGCGTTCTAGCAAAGAGAGGCCTTTGCCCTAGGGAAGACCCGAGGGTGCGCCCTAGTTCCTTTCGTAGGGAAGTTCTCCCGGAAAAACAAATAGATTCAAAGAGTGTTAAATGGACCTTGAGGTATATACAGAAATGTAATCAATGCTAACCATATGATACAATATTGAACAGACTGTCTGAAATCAACGACTTTACAGAGGTAGGTTGATAAGTTAGTTTCCAGCTAACACATATGCATACCCTACTTCAAACAGAACGTCGATATTGAGAGAAATAATTACACTGACAGCTTATTCTCATTGGGATTCTGTCAAAAACCAATATGTCATACATTTGTCTTTCCCCTACCCTTGGACTATACCTTAATATTACTAATAATAAGAGCGAGGGGAATGCTTGTAAGAGGAATTCAGCGTCGTATGTGTTGAGGACGAAAATGTGTAAGTAAATGGCCCGAACCCTTGAAACAACAGCAATACCTTAAATAAGGGTGACATGACATTTTAATCTCAATCACATACAAGTGTTTATTCAACAATGTTCTTTAAACCCTCAGAATAACTTGAATGTTTCTCCCGTGCGCTCTTTATAGGCATCTATTAGCATTATGTTCATGTCGATCTCGTTCTGTGAGTCTCTCAAAGGTATTTGTATATCTACGGGCGTGTGATCTAAGTAGCTTAAACATATGAAGTCAGTCTTAAATGTTAATAATGATGATAATAGTGAGGTGACCAGTACCTGTTATTTGACAGTGTCACAATAAATATATTATTGTTTATGATCGAATGTTTAAACTTGACATTCTAAAACATTTAAAATATGCCAATCATAATTAAATTGGATAACAAGATTGGTGAGAATTTGGACCCCAAGAAAGGTTGACGGTGTGTTGGTTGACATTATTATACCCCCGACCAACGGTTGGGATATCTAGTAATATCACTGAATCCGTCCGTCTGTCCGAAGACATTGTTTGTCCGATCGATTACAGAAAAAAACATTCATCTAATCTTGGCACATGTCTTCTTCACCACTAGGGGAGATGTATTACGGAATTTCACCCAAATTGATGAATTTGTGATTTGTTGGCGAATTTTGTTAATCAGCTCGTCTGGCCTGAAAGGCATGGTGTCCGGCGTCCGTCCGTCTATCTGTAAACTTTTCGAATTTTCGTCTTCTCCTCCAGAACCACTTGGTCTAGGGAGCTGAATTTTTGTGTACTGACTCCGTGGACAATCGGGATTCTAAATTGTAAAATTGGTGACCCTGTGACTCAAAATAGGAGTCACGAATTTAAAAACCTATTTTCATCTTCTTCTTCAGTAGCAAAAGATCTAGAAAGCTGAAATGATGTGTTCAGACTCCTTGGCCAAAGGGGATTCTAAATTGTAAATCCTGACCCCAATTATGGGTCACAGGGGTCATGACCTGAAAACCTATTTTCATCTTCTTCTCAAGTATGAAAAGCTCTAGAAAGCTGGATTGTTGGGTTCAGACTCCTTGGCCAAAGGAGATTCTAAATTGTAGATTTGGTAATGTATGACTTGAGATAACTTAGATATTCAACCTAAGATGATAAATCAATGACGTCCAGATGAGCTCCAGAGCTCTGGCTCTATTTTTTAAAACTTAGTCATATCCGGAGCGAGAATGTCCGATCGATTACAGAAAAAAATATTTACCTCATCCTTTTCAAATTTGGGGCATCTCTCTGTGCTTTCTTGGTGTGCCATGTACATGTACCTGATGTTTCAAGTCACTCGAATAAATCATTATGATGAATTATTTTCCAAAATAGAGTTGAAATCGGTGGTTATGGTAGCAGTGTATTATGTTATCCCTACCTTTTCAAGTTATTCTTACTCCGGTTTTTAAAACCACATTTTTTACATGAAGAGACTTGCCCTACTCTTTCCACAAACACTTTAACCATAGCCATTCCATTTCATAGATTATCAATCCTTAGGTTTGCAGACACCTCTCTCTATACGTAAAGTAAAAATGTCAAACTTTTACAGTCGGTGGTATTAGTGCTTCCTCGGTTACCCAGGGTTTTATATATGCTCCGTTACTCTCCATTTTTTTGCTTGCAATTGTTCGTATTATGGATTACATTGACTGAAATCCAGTTTCCTGGTAGTTATAATCCCCTTTTCTACTCCACTTTTATAAAATGTTTTAAGTGTTGAAATTGTGATTGAATAGGATAAATTTCATCAATATTATTTGGATCAATATATTGTTTTTTCCTGCCAAAAATGTTTTCTATGCTAATGAAGATTTAAGAATGTTCACCAAAAGTTAATATGGTTTCAAAAGGTATTTTGCATGGGAAAAATCATTCTTAGCCCTTCTCCATATTTGCTTTAGCGTTTATTTCATCATTTATATCAATCCAAATGTATTTGAAAAACATTTTATCAAGGGAACACTTATTTTTGCTAGATGGTTGGGAGAAACAGTCAGCGGAATACTAGTCTAGATTATATTCAATATCATTGATAACAATGCCTGGGATGTCTTCATTATTTCTTATCATACAACCGAGAATCCCCGCGCTGATGATATTATAAACAGCAACTTATACATGTGGGGCTCCAGTCCAGTAATATTTTATCTTTATTTGCTTTTGGAATAACGTGATTACACCCCTTTTCATATTCAAAGATAGTTCATTTTTTTTAGACCTCTTTTATAAACTATTCCTATCAGCTCCAATCACCATCCAACTACTTCAAAGCCACCAAAATCAACCATTGACCTCTCCTCCAATCAACTGCATGTTATCATTGTTTGTTTTACAATTCCAGTAAAGCAAATTAACCTCCCTCGTTTTTTCAGTTGCGTTTATTTACATCTTCAATAGTATAACCTTTATTTCCAATACTTAGAGGCCCCAGGCCGATAGTACAACAACGTTCAAACGATTCACTTGTAAACAAACATAAAAAAAACCCACCTCAACAGGGATCACATCATCATAAGTTAGCATTTGAACATACTAAATATTAACATTTCACTTCTGACATAAACATATTATATCATGTTATATTTTATCACATGTGTGAAAATATAGCTCAGAATGACTCTCAAAACCAGCCCTATGGCTGTGAACTGCTACCAAATATCAAAAGCCAGCAGGCAGATTTATTTAAACAAACTCAAAAGTATTTTGCTAGAATTGTACAAGGTCTTGATAAAAGATCATCCTCAATATCTACTATTGCAAACTTGGGCTTATGGTCACTCATTGAATATATAGTTAAATGTAAACTTTTATTTCTTGGACGCTTATGTAACATCGAATGTAATAACTTTTCAAAACACGTATTTTGTGCTTCTATATCAGTTCCAGCAAAAATGGACAACATTTGTGGTGATCTCATATCAATATCTGAAACATATAATCTTTACAACTGTGTTGCTCAAGCTACATTTCCTCCTAAACATGTTTGGAGAAGAATTGTAAATAATACTGTTCATAATTATGAAGAGCAACTTTGGCGATCGCAATCTGTATATCGATCGAACATGTCGTTCTATAGGTTAATTCATACGACGCTATCTTATTATGTTTAATGGCAACTAGCATATAAATACACTGATTATAAATATAACTTGCAATTCTGTGTCAATATTTCCTCAAGAGATAAAATATCAAACTAAGGCACTCGTTGCAATAATAAAACTTTTGACTATGATTTTCATAATCTTCTCTACTGTTAAAAATTAATACAACAAAGAAACGAGTTCTTTACATTTTTACTAGATAGCTTTGACGTTTAAACTTATGTCATTTTTAAATGCAAGAAGAATTTATCATTCTTTGAAAGATTCATCATTGTATGAAAGTATTCTTCTACGCTTTTTACTATACGCATATGAGCTAAAACAATACCTCTTGGACTCCTGAACTGAATGAATGTTTTGTACCCATGTTTTTTAATGTTTTGTATTATCATTTAAACACTGTAAATATCAATTTATAATGCGTTTGTTATTTGAGGAAATAAAGACTCTCTCTCTCTTATATGTATTTCCAAATAAAATGCCTTAGATGAAAGTTGATAAGTACTGTCATTATTTATTTAAAAGCAAAGTGAATTTCAACCTATTTGGATGTACATTTGTCTTGCAAATCCTCATTGTAAACCATTTTCATTTTTATTATATATATATATATATATATATATATATATATATATATATATATATATATATATATATATATATATATATATATATATATATATATATATTTGAAATAAGGTGATTCTTCAAGTGTACAGTAATCATATGCTGATATGAGTTTAAAAAGAATAACTAACTCCGATTTCCTCCTACATGTTTCGCTTTACTCTTCAGGGAGGTTTACATTACATTGATTATGACGTCACGTTTCTGTGACGTTGCAACAATACACTGACTATGACGGCACTGCTCTATGACGTCACTGGCGCGGCTTTCAGCTGTAAGTGGACAAGCTGTTGAGGGATGGACACAGTGATTGTAAATTTAGTTTCCTTATTGGCAGCGCACGTGTCCAAATGTTCACTGAGTGGAATACATCCTGTTTTTTTGAAAAATATTTTGTTTCCTTCCACTTAAGTGTTTGCAAGTCCCGCAATTTCCGCGGTCACATTTTGAAACACCATAATTCATTGTGGCTTCCGAATCGAATTGTGCCTTCGTTAGTATCGTCTTAAGGTTGTTGGTCTGCCGTTTGCTTTTGATAATTTTGATGTCGTTCATGATTTCGTTCATTCTTTCATCTGAATTAAGAATGATTTTATTCTCACGGATGACATTGAATAGTTCTGGATTCTTTGGGTTCTGTGTCGATACAACGGCAATATCACTGTTTGGATTTTCAATATTGTCTCTCACTGAAAGCAGTGTTTCTCTATCTAATTCCACTGCCTTTGTTATTCCATCTTTTATCAATAATTTGGGGTATCCACGCTCAAATATGTGTTTAGCTCCAGTAGGCGGATGTCTCGTATCTTTGGTTGTGAGACAATCATGCAGATTCTTCTTGCTAGATTATATGGGAAACTTCTATTGATGTGACTAGGGTGACATGATGAGAACTGGATATATTGTTTAGTGTCCGAAGCTTTATAATAAATGTCTGTGTCAATTCTATTTCCTGATAGTTTTATCATGGTATCTAGGAATGGAATTTCATGATCACTTACATCAATAGTGAATTCAAGGTGTATATTAAGACTGTTCAAAAGGTCATGAAACTCA
Organism: Gibbula magus; assembly: GCA_936450465.1. Lineage (NCBI taxonomy): Eukaryota > Metazoa > Mollusca > Gastropoda > Trochida > Trochidae > Gibbula > Gibbula magus. The sequence continues at coordinate 55,799,903 of OW388300.1, forward strand.
TTAAGTTTCTCTTGCGTTATTGTCAACAAGATAAAGCAGTCGTCAAGAAATCTGCGCCAATTTGTCGAATGCAAATCCAAATTGTGTCTCAACTTGTTTTCTAGTTTTCTTTCCATTTTTGTTCCCATTGCTGTATATTTTATTTGTTGATAGCAATTTCCATAAAAATAGAAAATGTTGTTTGATAAAATGAATTTGATACTTTCTAGAATGAAGTCTTTCGAAAATATGTTTTGGATCAATTCCGGGTATTTATCTAACCAAAATGAAATGGCTTCAATTCCTAAATCATGAGTAATGTTTGAATATAAATTCTTTACATCAAAAGTTACTAGTTTTGTATTCCCAGGGACTTCTTCTGGTAAGTAATTGAGAACATTCATTGTGTGTCTGGTGTAACCCTGAGCTTGATTAATAAATGGTTTCAGCAAGATATCTATGAAATTGCTTAGTCCATGGGTGGCACAGCTTGTACCTGCAACTACGGGTATTAATTTTAAATCATCTGGGTGATCAATTGAAATGCAGCTCTCACTTGGGTCTTGATCTTGTATATATTGACTTGTATGCACTTTTGGTAAGCCATAGAAGTTGCTTTCTTTACATTGCAACTTAGTCAGGTAATCTAATTCCTTTTCGGTGGTTTGGTTTGAGTATTTTTCCAAAAAACTTTTTAATTGCTTTAAAACATCTCCAATTATGTCCAGAGCCATCAATTCATATGTTCCTCTATAAATAATTACAATTATATATATACAAGGATATAGTATTCTTGAAAAAGACATGTAGGGAAAGATTGAATATATAGTCCCCAACATTTTCAATCAAACATTCACCAAAAGATATATAAATTATTAAAGTGTGTTTCCGTAATATCATATGAGAGAATGTCACTCCACATACTGCCAGTTACGTTTCTCAATGATTAGAAAACAGTTTTAGGATTCGCATGAGAGATGTGTGTTTTTTTTGCGAAAGTAGTTCGTGGATTTGATCTTAAATCTGTTTTGCATATTTATCAGATGTTGATACTAAATGTTCAGATTGCTTATTGCATCGACAACACCATCCTTTCATTATATACAATAATCATTTATTATCATAATAATACATTGAGTTTTTAAAAACATAGTACGAAATTATAACACAATATATCAATTTTTAACAAATCATGATGTAGGATTTGAAAATACACGTCATTGTTCACTTACCTGATTGAACTACGAAGATGAATATGATTACGATATACATAGATTACAACACGTATTAACTGAAAAATATTAAATTTATTATAAAAAGTTCAATTAATTATGTCTACTTTCCTGCTTCGTTGTTCAGTTTGATGAAAACAATTATTGACATCTAGACAAGTCTTAAACTTCCCAAAACGACCGATATTATGGAATACAAAAGAAGAACGTAACCACGTAACTGTTAACATCCCAGGATATAGAGTTTTATTGACAAGGATAGTGTCTTCAACTGGGATGAACTCTGCCAGAACTATCCGCTCTCTGCATGCAATGACCAAATTGTTTTGCTTCGCATCATATGCTAGATCCACCATATATTGGAACTGATGACGTATCTCTTCCCGTTCAGGTAATATCTGATTGTGATGCAGTTGAAGTCTAAACAAGGAGTCCTTCTGAAGACAAATGATTTGTCCATAGTAGAAGCAGAAGGTTGGTCCTTTCAACCTGGCCAAGAAAAGAAAAACGTTACATGTAAACACTTCTAACAAGAGAAAACTGATTACTGAAAACTGATCCAAATGAAGACATCATCCAATTGTACTGACTTTAATTGTAACAATCTAGGATATTTCGAATCAATGTAAACATATTTCAACGTGGAGTGATGAAAGTGATGTGTGATGAAACAGCCAGAAATAAGTAGGACTAAGTATATAAAATAAATGAATTACTTTCACAAACGTAAATGCTTATTATTGAACTGTTGGAAAGGTTTGAATTTACTGTAAAGCTAATGTAATGAATTTATTAAACTTGTTGTGACGTGCGTTTCTCCAGAAAGTGTTTTAAACTATTAAGTTTAAGTGATGAAAAACGTTCAATGAACACCATTTTTTATTTCCAAATGCGTCTGTTCATCCAGCACAATCTATATTCCCTGTGGAAAAGGATAACATAATTATATTTCAAAACTTCAAAATTTCGTGATTTTGTCTCCTGACGTTGATACATCCCCATGACATATGTGACTAGAATATATGTCATTTGATTCTAAGCTTATTCATCGAAAGCGACAACTATTTATGTAAATCCAGTATATTGTATATACTATTCCTATATTGACACCTCATATGTCAGATATAAAAGACGGATGTCAATGTTGAGTGGTTAGTATCTGTATTCAGGTAAGATGGACATTAAATAATTCGGCTACCAACAAACATATTCCTTCTTCTGCGATGAATAATGCACAAGTACAGATTAGATGTACACAATGAAGGCACATGTATCACCATGGTTGTACACTTTTTAACAAAATAAGTTTAATTTTATTCTAACTCTTTTTTTTATTTATCAAGTTTACATGCGTTTCCTTGGTTGCTTTACAGACGCTCAGTGACAGCTGCATGGATGCACCAAGATCCTCAGTGGATAACTAGTCATAAATCAGGTCACAATTACAAAAAGAAATGACCTATCTGAAATATTCCATCATTAATACATTAACACAATACATTCAGTTTGGTTCTTAGTTTAACCACTTATCTAAGAAAATGCAAACAAGTAAATCAGTTTATAGATACATGGATGGCAATAAGATGGAAGATATTTAACTCGCAAGTTTGTCTATGCTGGACATACCAGGATGACATGGAGTTTATATTCAAGCCGTGCGTACACTATGAACAAGATATGATTTTTGTAATATATATAAGCATTCATACTGAAAACATGTATATTACAGCATAATTTTGTCAGGCATTTCAGGCATCCTGCATTATTGATTGATGAATATTTCTCAGGAAAGTAGTCATGTTTTATGAAGAATACAAATTAAGAGAGCTTGATAAGATATTAAGTGGATCCATTTTTGGAAGTATATATCTTGACATCGTTGGTTAACATATTTCAGGAACTAGTTTTTATTTAGAATGGTCTGATACGTCTATACTTAATTAAAACTGTATTTGCAAAGGGTATTGAATATATTTTGTGTGATCGATCAGCATTTTGGTTTTATTCGAACATACTCTGCGATTTGAATATAACAAATAAGTTGTTTGTGACTCCCGTAAGACGATGAAAACATATGGCAAGACAGCATGAACAGATGTGCGTATTCACCAAGGTTACAAATGCGACTTGTATATCCCTATTGCATTACATTGGAGAACGGAACGACGTCGAACGTCAGTTTTGTAGCCTGTTCATACTCTATGGCGATGTCAGTCAGTGTAAATGTAATCCCCCATAACTTTTCGGGCTGCACAACTCCTAATTTGAAGTACATTGATGAAACAACTACATCTTGCTCGTGTCTTAAGGGAGTGTAATGGGGTATTGGAGGACTCAAATACTCCAACACTTGCCAGTAAATATATGTGAGGGTACATGTAGTTGAATGTACATAGCATTTATATAATGAAGAACTAATTTATGGATGTAAAACGCTTTTATTTTTGTAGGTGACGTTTTGACATAATATAATATAGTAATGCCTAAAATGTCACAACATCCTTCAGTATTTATACTTACTTGTTACAGGTGCTGGGAACACCAAATAATTAATTTATGGATATAGACTTCTTCATTCTGTATTGGTGATGTTTCGACATATACCCTGATACATATCAAAGATTCCATAGCTTCTCTACAGAGTGTTTTATTATTTGTAACAGGCGAGGGTAGTTTAATGTGAACAGCAACTGTACAGCATTTATACTTACTTGTTACTGGTGTTGACAACATCAAATTCTCTGAATTTCGACTTTGAAGGATCTTTAAAGAGAGTTATTCTTAAAGTTTCGCCTGATGTGACAAGCCCAAGGGAATCTGCTCCTCTGTAAATACCTCTTTTAAACAGTTGATGAACTCTTTTCTCAGTCGAACAACATTTGAAATTGAATGAAGGTCCATTGAGCACGTTCCATGACGTTACATTAAAGAATCTGAAGACCCTGATGAAGCAGGAACAGTTAGAAGACTCTGTATCTCTCAGTAGTATGTAGAGTATTCTGTCATGGGTCATACTACCAGCAATGGACAAGACCTCGTAGGATTCTAGGCTGTTTGATTTAGGTGAAGGTTGGCATTTCTTTAGACCAGAATCTTTTTGTTGGTGATGTTTAGGATGTCCTGTTCACGTAAACAATAACAACAATGCTACAATTTCATATGAAATGTTCCCTAGACTCAAATGGACCATTGCCAATAAAGAATGGTTAATTATTTGAGTTCACAGCAAGTAAAATTTAAACTTCAACGGGACATTTTGGGAAATGATTAACATATATTTTAGACATACATAGTGTACACATCTTTCTATAACCCCCTTTTTAGGTATTTAGAAAGCAAAAACATATTTAATTCGTCAAATTTAATGAGAATGTTTAAACTCAAATGCAAAATCTTTGTTTTATTCCTCACTTATAAAGCAAAGAAACTGTCAAATACAATTTAAAAGTTTGAACTCAATTGCCATACCTCTGAGTCCTTGCCTTATTCCTCTTGGTACTGGAATATTTGCTTTGCCATGATTCACCAAAACCTGCACCATTCTTGATTGTACGGCTTGTCTAGGCAAGACCTGTTATATTAGACATTATCAATGTAACAAAACAAATATGTATGACTTTATATACTAAAGAAAAGGATAATATAATGATATACAATATTCGACTTGAATTTGACAAACTCACTTGGACAATATTCACTTTGATGATGCACTCAAGCTGATCCTCCTCGTACTCGTCATGTACAGTTCCGCAGAACCTGTTGACCATTTCTTTGCACATCCTGGCTCCATAGGGTTTAAAGGAAACATCACTTGCACAGCATACAAAGACAAAACAAAAACAAAACATCATGAATGCAAGAAGCACCTTCATGTTTGAAGACTTGATCACAGCGCTCATCATTGACTCAATAATCAGAAAACGAATTTGTTCTGTATTTAACCAAAATGTTCCATTAATTTGTCTCAAGATTAATATCATAACTCATTCAATTTTTTAGTTTCAAAGTGTCTTTAGGAAGACAGTTTAATTATTACACATAAAGAGCTAATTTGATATTTCAAAATGTCATATGATTAGAAAACAGACAGAATAGTTTAACAGATTCCCATAAATGGTCAAAATGAGATATAAAATCAATGATTTAATTACATTGAAACCCATTGCCTAAAAACAGGAGGAAAATAGAGCTTGACTAATTAACTAGCGATTATCAAAATGTAGTGGGTAAAACTGTGATTACTACTCACTGTTCCTTAATTTACCCCATACGGTATACCATAATACATTAATTTTAACTAAATAGAATCATCAAATAATCAAATACAAACGTTACGCTAAGATTGCTTCAGAAAATTGATTTAACCTAAAACAGCTTTAAAAGTGAAAGAAATGGTAAATTCAATCACCAATACCAACGTTGGTCATGGAAATATGGTAAAAGCATTACAAAACAAACCACAATCACAATCTCTTACATGTAATCATCTTCCGCACACATCGGGTCATATATGCACCTTTAGAAAATGCATACTGACCCTTGCAACGACTCGAAGGGATTTCTGAGACGGGGTCAGCGCCACCTATCGCCCAAAGAGAGTTACGTCCCCTCTATTGACCAATGAAATCAGTCGTTACCAACCTAATCGATCCAAAAGTTAGTAATGCACTAACAGCTATACAAATTGCTTATAATACTTTGGGATTTTTCATCTCGGATGTTAAGCTCATTTGCATAATATAAGTTTCAAAACGGATTTTAACTGCAATGGAAAAATTAAACAAGAGAGCTATTATCAGATCTTGAATAAATTGTGGTCTGTTTCATTTACCCGCACGTTTTGATTTAGTTTTAGCACTTATTAATCGAGCGTAATCAGCGTAGTACGGGTAATTCAAATTAAAAGAAGAAACGTTCACCCAACGTATCTGTGATTGATTTGTAAACGCGCATTTGATTGGTCTACACCATAGCTCAATAGTCGTGTTACTTCCTGTCTCAGAAATCCCTTCGAGTTGTCGCAAGGGTCAGTATGCATTTTCTAAAAGTGCATATATGGCCCGATGCGTGCGGAAGATGACATGTAATCGCATATTAATAAATGCTACTGATACAGAGGCTGTGACATGGTTGACATTGCTCTCAGATCTGCTGTTCCTTACAAAGAAAACCCAAAGTAGGTTTTGAAAGAAACAAACATATGAGGAAGTATTAAATAATGGCAACTTCTTTGTTCTTAATATGTAACGTAATAGATTCATATCAAGATTTGTATCGACTTAGGTGTTATGTCGTACTCCATTTGATAAACTGGTAAATACATATGTCATACAATTGATGGTGTTCTCGGCGGGATAACGGCAACTGATCTTTTCGATAACCGTTGGGGTCATGTACGGATAAAGATGCAAATTACAGAGGTCAAGTGACGAAGTTTCTTTTGAAAATGACGTTACGCGCGTTAACATTTCGAAAGCCTGTAATAACGTAACAGCTTCATGTAAATATACATGCTTCATTTCATATACCGGTACATTAATTGAGACATGAGAAAACAAATACTATGCAATGCATGATGATCAAACAGTGCAAAGCATATTCGTCTACCGAGCATGCACTATATAAATAATCACAGGTAACAAAGGCAGTTCGAGTTACATATTCATTAACCGAACGACAATCTTCACAGTTCCATAATGTGATTTATGTTTAGGGGATAATATAATAAGCTGCTTAATAGTCAGTTTAGCTATCAGTGTGTTATGTGAGTCGCCATTTGCAACCGGAAGGGAAGCGACTCTCGTCCCGTCGTGAGACTCGCCCCCAATCATGATTACACAAAAGTAACAGGACGCGAGTTCCATATTTTTCATTTAAAAAACGTATTTTGAAACGTATTAAAACATTGAAAACTTAGATCATGCCACAATAACCATGATTTCACTGAAAACATCATTTAGGAGGCATTATTTTGTGTCATTTTACCGTGAAAATAACACGCTGTTCATTTGCATATATCAATTCGCTTAGAAAAGAAAAGTTCAACTTAGAAATAAATGTTGTCAAGCTGTTTTGCGCAAAATGAATGAAGAATGACATTGTATGATAAAGAAGTTATCATTCTCGTGTCACAGTTTCGCTGTTGTTCACATAAATTAGCCGTTGAGACTGGCAGGTATTTGGATATTCCAAAACATGATAGACTTTGTAAGGTCTGTAACTCTGGTCATGTTGAGACAGAGTATCACTTTTTGCTAATTTGTGAAACTTATCATTATCTTCGACAACGATATATTCCAGTTAAATATTAAGAATTTCCGACAATGTCTAAGTTCAATATACTAATGTCGTCTCAATGTGAAATTACCATAAGGAATTTGGCATGCTTCTTATTTCATGCAACAAATCTCCGGCTAGAAATCCTTCAGGTATGATTGTTATTGTTTTCTGTGGACCATGTTGTACATAGGGCCGATGGCCCACACCAGTACTGAATAAAGAATATATAAAAAAAAGGAGGCATTATTTTGTGTCATTTTACCGTGAAAATAACACGCTGTTCATTTGCATATATCAATTCGCTTAGAAAAGAAAAGTTCAACTTATCATTCTCGTGTGTTTTGGGATGGTAAATATCCTGCATTAGGAATAAATACTAATGAAGTTATCTTGCCAAGGCTCGCAAAATACAATGTTTATCCCTAATGCGGGTTATTCACCATCACTCTCTCACGATAGAAGAGACTGCAGTTTCAGTGTTAAATTATGTTTATCAACATCTTGAGAAACCTGCTGCTTATATTATAAAGTGAATTATAGATTAGTATTTGTTGACTTCTCCACAGACTTTATTGTTCAGTCTAACATTTTATTTCTAAGATATTTTTGGATTTAAATATAGACCTCCATCTCCAGTTATATGGACAGCCTAATTTTTTTCTAACAGATCCCAATATGACAACATTAAAAGTACTTGGTCCCGGATTGTGTTTATCAACACCGGTGCTCCTCAAGGATGTGTATTGTCTTCAATACATTTCTGTATACTAATGACTAAGTTCTCAACAAAACTGTTCTAGGTTCAGGCTCGTCAATGATACAACTTTTAGCTATCTGCTATTGACAGTTAGATTAACTCAAAAGAAGAAATAAATGTAATGCTTGTGTTAAGTGCTGTCGTGAAAACGTTTTGGTACTAAAGAATAAAAAACAAATCAACTCAGTATGGATATTTGAAGGAATAAACAAGCAACTAGTCCAGTCATTATTAATGGATCCGGAGATGTGATAGAAGTAGGTACATGTAGTAGTTACCAATATCTGTGAACTCAAACTGAAAGCGTCTATGAAAATACAGATCATATTTCTCGCCTTCCTTTCCTTAGGAAACTCCGATCTTATTACAGTATATGGACTTTAGTACACAGTTTGATATTATCTAGCTGAATATGGACGTGAGATGATAACATTGATCAAGTGTATCAAGACTTTGAAACTATCATCAAGCAGCAGAAAAGATCTCTACACGCTGAATAGTGGTGTTGGTGAATAAACATTTGGCTAGACATATTTTGTGGTTGAAAATTACTGAAAATTGTGTTTTTCTCAAATTTGATAACTTAACCGTGATTTGTTATATGCATGTGCCTTTATACACCCAGAGGGGTCAACGTTTTATTACGAAGCTATTTTGTAAAAATGGTGTCACTTTATTTCAAGTTATTTTACTAGAGGTACTGTCTAAAATGCAAGATGTACATATGTTGTGGGGAGGGGACTTTAACGCGCGTACAGGTACAGACTTAGACTTTGTTGAAGATGATATCATTGAATACACCGACGGTGAAGAGCGCTCAACGTGGGATTAACTTCAGACTATTTCAACATCAAACGGTTTTCTACTGATAAAGTTGTTAATAATTTTGGTAAATGACTTCTCAATGTATGTTCTGTATTGAATATACACATAATAAATGGTCGATGTGGCACAGATGCTGAAGTTGATGATACAACCTCTATCCCTGTTAACAGTACGAGTGCTGTCGAATATATCATAGCGTCGTCGTTTGATAGTGTTCGGGACTTTCTCAATTCACCCCCGCGCAGAATCTGATCATCTACCACTCACGTCCGCTCCATACGGGTGAGCAGCCCGACTACAATGAACATAAGTCTTAGAGATTCATTTGGGAACATGATAAAGTAGAGGAATTTAGACAAAACATTCTTGTTTTTCAGAAAATGTGCACGAACTACTCATTGAGTCACTTGATTAAATTTTTACTGATATAGAAAGAAGTATTTAATAATTCTTATCTACGAGGGCAATCACAGTGGAGTTCATATTTTTCATACGATGCCCTAGGGCAAAATATCATCTAAGTTTGAATTCATCGATTTTGTCTGGGTAAGATGTGTGAGCATCGAATCCATGCACATTCTTAACACAAGGTCTATTTTAATTGTTTTACCTACATGTATATCTCAAATATTGATTATAATTTGAGCACATTTTGTTCAAGTGTGGTAAAGGAAACCTGTCCAAAAGATCCGACGGTCAGTAGAAGTGTTCTGTATCCTTTTTCAATCACGTCACGTCTCTTCGATAGATATACCGTAATGGATGACATTGCATAGTTATATGAAGTCATGGAACGACTTGAAAAGTTATGGCTTGAGGGACCGTTGCACAAAACAAATTTAACATTAAGGTTAACTTTAGGGAATGACTTTAATATTTTGTTATTACTTACTCAAATAAACCAAGCGAATTTGCCAACAGTGTGCTGAAGGTGAGATGTAAATATGCAAATGAAGTTGTTCGGCGTGAGGTGAGGTGAGGTGAGTTGGGGTTAAACGCCGCTTTCAAGAGTATTTCACTTATATCGCGGCTGCTAGTATTAAAGCAAGGAGAAATCCCGCAACGCCATGTGGCTATGCATTGCGGTGAAACCTGCGAGCATCGGCTGGAACTAGAGAACCATGGGTGGTACTACGCTGAGAATCAATGTAGCAATGCACCCAAACCTTACTGCGTGTAGAACAGTTCTCTACTGCAGACAAAGTTTCCGTGCCCCTGGCGGGATTCTGTTAGGCGTAAACAAACGGCGTTCATAACAAATTTTCAAATGAATTTTTGATTGAAGGATCCTCAACATTAATACATGTGATGTTTAATGTAATGTTTGAAGAGGAAACACTTATTCCTAAGTGCATTATGACAGGGATTTGTGATAAATTGCTGTTATGATGCATCAACAAATTCTAAATAATGTTTATTGTAGATCGAGATGATGTTGTATATTTTCACCCATGGGTCATGATTTTACTGAAAAATACACATCAACAGTCAACACCAAGGTATAAACAGTCAGCAGTGGAAATGTAATGACAATGAACATGCCCACACAAGAGGCGTCACTTCGTTCCCTCAGAACAACTGGTCGTTCATCTCTGTTGCGCAATAATAAATGCGCTAAACTTCACCTCTGATGCAACAGTGGATCTTTTTCGATACATGACAAGATATGTTTACCGGCACTCTACTGGAGTCTACAGTCATATCGTTACAGTAACGGTTATAACGTTGACGCGAAAAACAAAAAGACCTATGTCAGCAAATACAGCTTCAATTTGACTGTACCTACCTACGATATAAATCGATGAAATCTGCATAATCAAACGTCATACGTCCAAACATCCCATAAGGATCTATTGAAAATGGAGGCGTTCTCCGACGTCTTTTGAAACGAAAACACGTAAGCGGCATAGTTCTCAGAAGCGTCATCAAAAGAGGTCCACAAAAAATAAATGATAATGGAAATAAACTGTATATCATATGTTATGCTGATATTAATTTTTCTTAAACTAAAATCATAATAAGTAGGAATACTAAATACATATTCTAGGCTATGCTGTTTTAATTATGTGTAGAATCTACGGTATGGTCTGTAATAATATTGTATGGTCTGTAATTATAATGTAAGCATGATACATGTAGATAACATCTTCTTTTTTTATTTAAGTTGTATTTTATGTAAGAGTAGTTTAATTGGGGAAATACTTAGTTATTAAGGGGGCAGTAGCACTTTTTTGTACATTTTATGTTTTCAAATTTCCCATTTATAATGATAGTTTATGTCATTTAAATTGACTTTCGAGGGTAAAACCTCTTATTACACAGACCAATTATCCACAGTGGTGATAACGGGGTTGCGTATAAAGCAAAACTTGCATTGCGGCCATTTTAATGTGATCACATTTTATTATTTCGAATGACAAAAACGATTCCCATGGCTTTACTGAACCATATACACTCATTTTTTACGTTATTTTCCGAAGAGAGAAGGGTGTTTTACTGTTAGTGACATTATTTTTCAAATACATTTCATTTGAGCTAATAAAACGTGCTACTGCCCCTCATCATTACACCATTAATGTACGAGTTAAGAGTTGGTGAAATTGAATGTTTTATCCTCGTGAATATTTTAAGCCTTTATAATATTCTCCTATTTTGACATTGTTCTGCACGTCACTATTCTTACAAACTATGTAAAATGGTTTAAAAATACAGTTATATTCAGGTTCATTGTTTTCAATTTCAATTTCATTTTTCACATACATTCAATAACTTTCCCATTGCTAAAAAAAACTGCTGAAATATTAATGTTAAAATGTCAGATTTTCTCTTAATTTTACAAAATATGTTTTAGTCAAATGTTTATTTAAACCATTGTGACGTCACACCTCGTCGTAACTGTGACGTAATACTTGCAGCTGTATTTCAGTAGTTTAATATGGCAGTATCTTTTACGGGAAAAACTTATGTTGACTTCGTTTAGATATTTCAGACACTGTGTAAACACGAAATATTCTTCGTCAAACATCTGACATTTTCGCTTTAAGGTTTCATGTATGCATACCCTACCTCAAACAGAACATCAATATTGAAAGCCATAACAAATGAAACTCTGAAAACTTATCCTCATTGGGTATTCTGGTTAGTACCAATATGTCATATATTTGTCTTCCTCTACCGTTGGGCTACAAATTAAATATCAATACATTAAGAGAGAGATTAATGTTTGGAAAGAAGAACGTCAAATATGTACATAGATCTCTTCATCACGGTGATGAGTGGGTAAATGAGCCGAACCCTTGGGACATCAGCCCTTCTCTCTCACTCTACATGTTGGTTAAATCATGTTTTATAAATGTCTCAATTTATAATTGCCTCAACAGAGACAATTGTTCATTCAAGAAGGTTCCTTTGCGTTCTGAATAACCTTTATGTTTCTCACTTGCGCTTTTTATATGCATCTATCAACATGTTGCTATTAATCTTTAGCAGTTGTTTCATTGAGTGTACAAGGAAACGTATTTATGTACATAGTCAATCATCCACGGGGATGTTATACACTTTCAGTTACCCCAAGATTCTCTTTGACACTTCCGGGACCTGTCATACGATTTTAACTCTGGGAATAACATAAAGATGCCTTACGTATTTAGTATGTAAGTGTAAAGTAAAGCGATTGAATGCATTACACATTCGAGACATTAATAAGATATTCTCATATTTCAATGGATGACACCATTCCAAATTATTTAGGAAATAAAGTTCGCTGTATCCAATTGTGTTTTGTAAAGTAAAGTTTTACCCTGAACTATTACAGATAAAGCACGAGGACGTTAGAGTTATTGTCTGATAAAGCACGTTTTGTCGATTATTGTAACAGCTAGGCATCTTATAAATCAATTAACAATGACACATGCCTTCCATGGATGTTTTAATCTTTTCGGTTGAAAATATTACTGAAGAAACATTAACAAACAATCCTCTGCACAACATATCACGGTACAACAAAAATGATCATCTGTAAATCAACAAAAAATATCATCCATAAATCAACAAAAATGATCATCTGTAAATCAACACAAAAAATCATCCAATATTGTAAAATTTAAATCTCTTATAAGATTTTAGGTTATGCTTAGTAATTTTATCAGCACAATCATGGATTGAATTCTATACATATAATGATAATTTGAGATTCATTAAATTAATATTTGTATGATTTGGTCTTGATTCGAGTTAAATCATTAATAATCTTTACCAGACGTTAAAATTGTCAAGGAACCACTCTTCCCTCCACCAGGCAATGAGGAGTTTATTTGCATTTTCAGTACATTGTTTGACATCAACATTGGCTTGTATAATGAGTGCAATGGAAATGATATCCTAAAATTTCAATAGGGGTGTAGAGCTCTTGTTGCTAATCTCTGTGGAAAATGGCGAAATAGCTTCGCAGGCTTTAAATCACATGATGCATTTTTTATGAATGTGTTGGTTGTGATGTAATACGCACTGCTCGCTGTTTGAATCACCTCAGGTTGTACGATTTATTGTTCCCCTACTTAGCATTACAAGCATACCTTGGCAACAAACTATGGAACCATTGACAAGAAATACTTTTCCCCAGTCTGATTAAAATCGACGGTTTTCCGTGGAATAAAAATTACAAAATAGTGCATCTACCGGGATACGAAGTCATGTCAGTCGTAGGTTCCACGCACAACCGTCTGATAACAGCCCGTAGACTCGCGTGTTCGAGCGCAATTCAGGTAGCCAATCAAAAGACGCCGAACAAATGCTTTCGACGCGAGAAGCTAGGGGCAGTTAACTCCAAACAGCTAACCTTCGGTCTGTTCCGAATGCTTTCAAAACAGTGACCGCTTAAAAACTACGTTGTGATTGGTCAGCTATTTAACTGGGCTTTGGCTGTGTTAAACTGGTTCGGAACATTCGCCTATACGGGGTGTTCTCAGACCTTGTGGAGAGGAATCTACAGAACCTGTTTGTATACCGGTAGATGCATAATGTTGCAAATTGTATTCCTCGGAATAAGGTCGATTTTAATCAGACTGTACTTTTCCCCTAGTTACAAACCACTACGGTTTTGATCAACATCATATCGTAAATAACGGACCTAGGATGAAGGCAAACATAAATGGAATGATGTCCAGCAAATGTGGGATTCAGCTAGATGTGTTGCTCATCTGGACCACACCACAAAGCATGAACTGACGTCGGAGCCAGTCGCCCGTGCTGATATAACTGGAGGACAGGGAATAACTCGATGTTGGTCGATATCTTAAACTCAGACGTGGATTATATACGTTAGGGAATCCAGCAAATGCAGCAGTATTTAGCAGATCCGTTTTTCGATCAGGTATAGGCGGTATAGGTATGCAATGGTGTCATGCTCGAAATATAATGAGATGGGTCAACTACATATCATACAAGAAAGCAAATTGTGTCACATGTTCGTCGTGATCGACAAAACCACTCAAAATCATTTTGGGTTGCGTTCGCTCATGTGTGAGATTCTAAATTCTACCATACCTTTGCGAAAAAAATCCTGTCTGATTGGCTGCTGTGAAAAATCAGAGACGGATAAATTAGCTTTAACCCTGCTGTGTTTATTTCACCCGATGTGCAAGAATACACTTATTTCAAAGAAACGATAGTGACTGCGATAATGCTACTTGCTTTCAGTGCACAAACGTGGATTTAAACGAGTCTTTGGTGTGATCAAAGGGACACTATTATCTGAAAGCGATCAAAGGAGACCCGAAACGGAGACAATTAGCAATGCAGTTGGAAAGATCTATCTTTCAACAAATTTCAGAAATGTTCTTAAATAAATTTAAATCGGGTGAAAAAAAACCTGACAGCATATCACCCGAAAACTGTCGGAATGTAGATTGAATTTCCTAAAACTGTATTTACAAAATCGACGCAATAATACCGATGTCAATTTTGAAAATAAAAAAGTATCCCGAATTTAGACGCCGGTTGCGAAACGTTATCGTCTACAGAAGAGGGTGAGCTCCCTTTAATACATTCGGGAATTGTTGCTGTTTTCCGAAACCTTGGTCGTGTTCAAGATAGGTTTCAAAGTAATCGCTCAATTAGCGATTACTTTTAAACCTCTCTTGAACGCGATTGCTCAATGTAGCGCTACGTAGCAAGGCGAGCAAACTTTCAGGAATTTGCACTGTGTCGTTCAAGAGAGAAGAAGCGCTCATTGAGCGATCAATGAGCGCTACGAAGCGCTTCATTGTGTTGAATCGTCGACTTATGTAGCAACTAATTACGTCATTCAGATAACCAAATACATAATATCTTGGCCTTGGAATTACTGCACGGTGTCTCATGACAGATCACTATGCCGAGTCAGCGCGTCAATATTAAATTGTTAAAATTGGTACAATAGATATATCAATATACTGAACTATCAGCGTCATATAACGGAATTTATATAGGTCAATATAGTATTACATATATATTGTTCAAGTGTAAGATCAGTATATATTCAAATGGTAGTTAAAAGAATAACTAACGCCGATTTCCTCCTAGATGTTTCATTACAGTATTTATGACGTCACGATTCTGTGCAACAAAACACTGTTTGTGATTCGACCTTGATAACATTAATAATTACAGGGTATCATAATGTGTTCGTTGAAATTGTGGAACGTGCAAACACTTAGTGGAAGGAGAGTAAATATTGTTCGAACAAAAGAACAAATATTTGCATATACATCATACTCTGGACTGTTCTACCAAAATGTGACCTTTGTAATAACATGGAAAGGATGTGAAGAACAATATATCGCTCAAACCGAATGTCTGAGAGACAGAGTGCGGATTAACAAACATCAGATCAAGGACCCCAAAACACGATGTATTCCACTGAGTTAACATTTAGATACATGCGCTGTCAATAAGGATATACAATTTACAATGTATCCATTTTATAGCACAAACCCTAAATGATATGTTATATCATGGCCTCGACGTAGGGTTGATTGGTATCCAAGGGCTAATGGGATCAGTACAGCAGCTACCAATCTAGCCGCTTTTATATATATATATACATTGCAAGCTTAACTGTGGTCGGAAATGACTGTTCGCGATCGATTTTATTATTAATTCGAAAAGACCATAGTATAATCTTACTCTCCTAAAAATATAATAAAATTAGGTAGATATTTGAGTTACGTCCCCTTGAAGTTTGCATTTTTTTTTAAATTGCCGGGTTTCGAGTAAACACGTATTACTAGTTTTCGGCTGCAGTTGGCAACCTACAACATACAATGCTTCAGCTACATTATGTGTAGATATGAGCTTTCTAATGCTGGTATCTTCAGAGGACAAGATTGTCAAATGTGCGTGGGTCGGGGAATTTAAAAAGTGCGAAAAAAGCAATATTGCAGCGAAACCACGTGACCTACGAATTCGTCATGGTTTATTTTTCTCATCGCATTGTCAATCCGCATTTTTATAAAAAAAAAAAGTTGTAAGTCTCTTGCTGCATTTTGAAAAAATTTCCCATATTTCCCATATTAAACATCGAAGTTAAGATTCGAAATGGACCCTTAATGGATGGGCCTATTGGGCCAAATGGTTAAAATCCTTAATTAACCGTGAGCAGCAGTGGTAATAACAAATGTACAGTGAATCTTGTACTTGTCGATGAAATATATGCTCAGCCTACTTTATGTTTCACAAGTGCAATGGAAATTTGAATGACGTAACTAGGTCAGATACCGTGGTGGTGTAGGACTCGACCGATAACCTGACCTGATAATAAGATATACAAGTTTAGCATCAAGTACATCCCGATGAGATGTTGGGTCGAACAAATTCACTCTCAACAGAGGAATGAGGCGTGAAGTTTATATTTTCATCAGGGTATTTGCACTCATGTTCTTATTAAATATGCATATACTGTTGTAACTGTCTGATTCCATAGCTAAAGTGCTATTAATTATTCTGACAACTACACATTATATGTTTACTTCACGAGCCACAGTGTATTTTTATAATATTTTATTGTCTTTTCATACGTGCCGAAAGACCACATATATGATAATTATTTGTTTCAAATGATAGGAATTTTAACATGTGCAGTCACCGCAATTTACACGTTCCATATATATGCACTTTAGTAATATGACTTCTACATATTAATAACCCACATCTGTCCAAAAAAACATTTGATCAATTGACGCGCGTCCGGTTGTCCAGTTTTCGATAATTACTCCCGACTTCAACCTTTGTGTTGTCATACATTCATATATTGAATAAACTAATATTAAATGGATAATGTGCAGCAACAGTCACTACTTCAAGATAAATTATAACAATATATAACGTTTGACATAACGTGAACCCAACAACATACTCAATGGCAGTTTAACATTGAGGATGGAGGAACTACGTAGACAGGTAAATGAGTTTACAATTTACGACTTTTATGCCAGGCATATAGACTCTTCAAAGTGACATTAATCCACCCAGTTAAGTTTTTAAAAAGGTGTACGGCAAACTGACCGAAGCTCGGACAGTGATCCGATTCAAATATTATTTAAGACTGTATAATAGATAACTATCTTTAAAATGTCAATTTCAGCAAATCAAAATATTGAATATAAAGTATTTTACTCGATTTTAGATAGATATTTCGGGCGACTTCGGATGGTGTGCGAACTTCGGTAAATTTGCCCTTAGTAGCATGGATTGTTTCTTCGGCAATCTGCCAAGTATGATGTCATATAATTGAATACATGGCCGCATTGGGCTGATGTTAAGGAAAAACTACCACCGACTATCAATACCATAAACCAGGGTCTGTCTGAAATGGAATTCCCCGCTCATGATGAAACGTGACTGCAATATGTACATATCTCAAACCAACGAATGCATTGACAACTTTATGTACATTCGTGCGATAAGCGCTGACCCACCTCGAACAGAATTATTCTTTAAACACGTATGTACGTAGTGAAAGTGAAAGTGTTGCTGGGTAAAGTAAGTATAATCATAGCTAAGAGAAAGATATTCTATATTAGCCAGTGTAAAAGTATAAACAATCATTCAATGACATACCAAACGTATTGCAACAAACTAGCTAATAGGGGTTCCAATGAATGTATTTCATAAGGATATATTTTGTAAAGGAGTATTCACAATTTCATTCATCAGGTTGTGGCATTTTAAAATTGTTTGCCTCTAAAAGGGGCAGTAGCACGTTTTGTCGCTCAAATAAGTTGATGAAATGTATTTGAAAAAATAATGTCACCTCTCTTCGGAAAATCAAGTTTAAAAATAAGTGTACATGGTTCGGTAAAGCAATGGTAATCGTTTTGGAAAATGTAATCCTTTGCTGGTAAAACATTATTAAGCCAAAGTTCAAATTCATTCAAGAATGTTGTGGTTTCGCAACACTCCCAATAAACATGACAAATGCTTTCGGAAGAATCTTACAAACTCTACACAAATCATTGTCAACAAAATTCATTCTAAACACTTCCTTTTTAGTATACACAACTCTATGCGAAAAAATCTGTATTGAAAATCAAGTAGTTTAACATCTTTCAAATTCTACCTGTATGTATTAAATATGTTTAAAATTTAATACGCGGTCATCAAATATCTTTTCCTATTTGTTACAAGTTTCAAGCTTATCATCTGTTGAAATCAGCTTATCATAAAATAGTCTTGAACCTTTTGAGGGTTTCATTAGGTTTTGGTGGTAATAAGTGATGTACAAATTGAAATTGAGAATGGTTCTTGTATTTTTAATGATCTTTTTCCAATATTCAGGTAGTATATGGAGTAGGTAATTATAATTTAGCATTGTGCCCCTTTTTATGAACCTTGATTCTATCTGATTAAAAGTCATAAATCCATGTTCACCACATAGGTCTTAAATAGTTAATAAACCCTTTTCAACCCAATGTTTTATAACATGATATGGATTTTTAAAAATTACGATTATGATCAATGTTGTCTCATTCAAAATGGTATAAATTATCATTATAAATGAGAAATTTGAAAAAATAAAATTTGCAAAACATGTGCTACAGCCCCTTTCAACCACACAATTGTGTGGTAAAATCACTTTTTCAAAAATGGGTTTGGACATAAGATGTGAACTGAAATAAATAGGTATCCATGATTTGATTTATGACATAATGATATTTAATCGATCGTTATATGTTATATCTGTTCAAACTCACATGGGGCGCTGAAATTGCCTGATTAAGAGGGATTTTGGACATTATGTTTTGTAATTGAGGTGAGGTGTCATGAAATTAGGATATTATGTTAGTACACGATGATGTCGATATAATGTGCCTTCTCCTTTAAATCGACAATAAACAAAGAAGAAAAAATAAGAGACAAATATCAAAATAGTTCATTTGTGTTATTTATATCAGATATAATCGAAGGACACATGCTAATGAGCAAGACCCTTAAGAGTCAAATGCCTAGATCTTTGAAGTCACTCGGTCGACTGGCCGCTGAAAGATGACTTCTCATTGGTTAAAAAGCAGGGATACAGTATGAAATTCCCATTTCCCACGTTAGGGGATTTTGCTGGAGTTCTGTTCTAAAGGACACTTCTGTACCTGTAACTAGGGGTATATTATGTAATAATTACAAAATGGTTTTGTTACACTAATTTCCGCGTTTCTGATTGGACGAGAGCTCTCAAAAACCTGCTGCCATTTCTCGATGAATGCAGATAAAATGTACAACCATACCTCGTGCATTCGTGCCTTATGACGTCACAATCCATCAGAACAAACGGACGTGTCAGTTGGTTCTTACAACTGAGCGTAACGTTTTGATGCAAAATAAGATATACACATGTCGTTTCGTCTGGAATATTCATTCCTTTTCCGAATGAGACAATTAATTTCACCGGGAACACTTTTAATCGATACAAGTCCTCAAGCTTGTTCATCCACTAGCGCTTCGCAAACGGTAGCCATGTTTGAACGTCGCGTGATATGCTAATGAGGGTTAATCACAAATTGCATAAACCAGAAAAAACGAGCCCTGATTGTATGCATGTGAATGCTGTGAAAACGAAATTGAATCCTCTGCCGTTTTAGATTAAGGATTCCTCAATTTTGCTTCAGCCATGTATTGTTGCGTGTAACACGCTGCTGCCTCCCGTGATAAATGACAAATATATTAGATTTGTGTAAATATTTAAAGAAAAACTTGTTGATTTTATAATTATAAGGATTGTTTTACATGTTTCGTGCCTCTATCGAAGTAT
Source organism: Gibbula magus (assembly GCA_936450465.1). Taxonomy (NCBI): domain Eukaryota; kingdom Metazoa; phylum Mollusca; class Gastropoda; order Trochida; family Trochidae; genus Gibbula; species Gibbula magus. Next base: position 55,820,256 of record OW388300.1, read on the forward strand.
AACAGCAACAAATTTGTTGCTGTTATATTTCGATAGAGGCACAAAACATGTAAAACAATCCTTAAATATAAGATACCCACGGCAATAAGACACAGGCGGTCAATGGGACCGACGGCGTGCTTTATGATACAATAAAACATGCTCGTGATTTTAGACGTCAATTAGAGCCGTCGTTTAGCAAATGATGTCATATTTAACGTCACGTTGATTGTTCAATGCTAGCGAATGTGTTCTATAATATAAACGCGAGTTACTGTTAAAGGGCATCTCATATAAGAAATAGAAGACTCGTTGTTGTGCTTTACGTAGAATAAAACATAGCAGAGAGCATAAAACACCCAGGGCTGCGCCCTTCGTGTTTTATGCTCCCTGCTATGTTTTATTCAACGATAAAGCACGCCAATCCGTCTTCTATTTCTTAATTTAAGTGGCCGTCATCTGGTCGTTTATCAACGAATTCGTGGATTCTATGAAGTGCATAATCTGTACACTTTAATGGTAACATGGGATATCCATTCGTGATGCTTGATGAAAACAAACGTTTCCATGTGTGAGTGAGTGAGTGAGTGAGTGAGTGAGTGAGTGAGTGAGTGAGTGAGTAAGTAAGTTATTGTTTAACGCCGCTTCGGCAATATTGCAGTCATTAGCGGCTATCCATATGTGACAGTCTTAGGATAGCAAATTGCTGTTTAAAGTAGGAAAGTGATATTTGGTTTCAAATATTGAAACTGGACACACACTTGAACAAAGAAGCGTGATATCCAATGACACGTTTGTTATAATGATAAGGAAAAGTCGGCTTTCCAATTTCAGACTGACAGTACCTGTGTTCTGAAATCAACTCCTCCCACAGTTGTTGATCAATCTTTCTGAAACTTTACACATGGTTTGGATATACATCGGTGATACGCATGTGCGTTTTGGGATTGGATTGTTATTTTAAGATAAGAGCGCTTAGCATTCCAATTTCAGACCGACAGTAACTTTTAATTTGTCAGCATTTGAAAATTTTATGTATCCAAGTCACACACTGAGGTTGTAACTTTTGACCTTGTGACCTTGACATTGATGTAGGATCCATTGTGTTGTTTGGGGTCACATATTCTAAACGTTATAAATTGTCTTATTTTATCGAGAAGTAATGACTGTTGCCGAAAATTGCCATTTTGATCTTAGTCGACTCAATGTAAAAGTAGCAATTTCTGACCGAAAACCGGACAATGCACTGGGTGTGGCGCGCGTCAATAAGTCAAACGTAATTTTTGAAATTTATTTACAACAGACTTAGAGAAAACTGTAAGTTGATAATGTTTAATAGGTCTTATAACTACTGTGCATGTACATGGAACGCGTAGATTCGGCTTCTGCACAAGCATAATTATGTTACTCGATCTTAATTGGAAACCAGTAATTATTATATATTTGGCGATTGGGGATGAATATGCGAGTTGAGTGAAATTATTTGAACTGATACCAGCACATAGTGTATGTTGGCATGTATTAAAGGCAAATAAAATTTTATGAAACACAATGGATGCACCTTTAAGTGATATAGAGTATTTGTATCAGAATTAATACGTGTCAAGATACATTGTATCAATGTGCTAATTAAGGTTAAACTCATTTCACCCGAACACTTATTCAACCGTAAGTGACAAGTATGTGTCACTTACTTTTTTTTTAGTGAAAACCCAGCAACGGCCTTTCACATGTTCATAAGCCGAAAGTACGCGTCCAAGTTATATAACTGATTAAACAGAACCAACCTACATCTGTCTCCGTGTCTACTATAGAAAAGTTTCATTTAACTAACTGGCTTATGACTGAACACCTTAAAATTATTACTATACTGAACCAGTCCAAATCAAATCCAAACCAAAAAATCAGCAATTCTCGATAAAATAACACCACTGATAACGTTTGGCAAATGTGACTACAACACAATACCCTATGTAAGACATGTCAGACTGTGTACACCAATCAATCGCTTGTGATATACATGTATATATATAATTGCAGACTTTATTATTTTGTAGAACTAAAACTATCAAAGATACTACATTTTCCTTATAGTTATCAATTTCTCCTTCGTTTAAAAATCTTTCCCTGTTCTGTCATGAATTGATTTTCGATTCATATCTGACAAAGGAGATTGCTCATCGCTATTATCTCAATGGTTTTGACTATCCTCTGACGTGACTACTGCTCGCGGGAACGATATTATAGCTTAGTTGTCTAGCCCAATTTCATTTAAAAAGTGAAATTTACAGAAAGTCTTAAAAGCTCAATATAGAGGCTTAGTTTCGTTGCATATTCACTCGTCCGTTATATACATGTAGTCACTTAACGTCAACGGGGGACTAAGCATTTCAGTCGCGTCCATCCGTATGTCCGTCTCGTTTCGGCCTCGTGTCCCAGTCTTCAATTATTAAACAGCTCACATTCGGTGATTACGCAGTTGACGTTGGCGATCTTGATCCTACTGTCGAGGCAACCACGACGCATTGACCTCTTGTCACACTAACCTCATCAACCATTGCATCCACTGTCTTCCAATCGGATCACATTCCACATTCCACCGGGGATCCACCGGGGATGTAGCTCAGTTGGTAGAGTGTCCGCTCATCACCCGGAAGGTCGAGGTTCGATTCCCGACCGCGTCAAACCAAAAGACGTTAAAAGATGGGAGTTGTTGCTTCCTTGCTTGGCACTCAGCATTATAAGGATAGAACAACGCATGAACTGGCGCTGCACTGTGGCTGCCGGGTACCAATGGTACAAAACAAATTTCCGAATTTACATTGTAATGAGGACAATAAAGTGTTATTTATTTATTTTATTTATTATTATTAAGGGGTTACACAAACACCACGGTCACCATAACACTTTGACCACTTGTCATTATATCATGAACCGTTTCATCCACTGTCTTCAAATTTGGTGACAGTTTTCTGAGATAAGCTTTTTCACAAAATGGGGTGTTTTACCGATTATTGTACCAATATAGTGTATAAACTTCAATAATAAATGGCAAATTGGGAAAACATAATGTAAAATAATAATGTAACATATGCAATAAAAGTGCTACAGGGCCTTTAAAACGCAATGTTTCAACACAAAAAGTGGTCAAGCAACAATGTTCAACGTTCTTGAAAATCGGTTATGAACTTGAGGATATGCAATGAAATTGAAAACATTCAACATGCATTCGAACACCATTGGTTTAGTTTAGCGGTAACAATGTCTGTTTGGATGTAACAAACTGATTGCGAAATATCTCAAATAAACACTTCTGAGTTTCGTGTTGTTGTGTAGTTAAAACCGTTTGTTGTTAAAGTCTTCAGATTTTGTAACGAGCATTATGTTAAAAAAGGTGGATAATATTTTTGACAGTCAGTCAGAATTTCAAGACCATTTAGCATACAACTGCCAAAGGCAAATGTTTCATCAGGAAAATATCAGACTCTTCCTTACATAGAATTTATCGCCATTTTTCTGACCAATTCGAGCATAACGAAAGCCCTTGTTTCTGATACATAATAGGATCAAACAGCAAATAGAGTAGTTATATACTGGCTCGCCTCAACAATTAAAAACGTCTATTGATGTTAGCTTCGACACTCCAAAAGGATTCGGATTACAGAACCCGTAAAAACCGTCTCTAAGAAATTCAGTAACATCAGTTTGAGCAGTCAACCATTGATATCCCAATGGCGAATTCAGAGAGGTAGCGATTTTATGAGTGTCTGGGTGTAGCGAGGAGATTCAGGGGGTTCGACCCCTCCCTACCCCTACCCCCACCCCCTCCCCGTCCCCATGTTTTGATACTTCCTGGACCTGCCTACAGCTGTTCGTATCTCTGTGAGTAATCTGTTCTTCCATGCCTTGTCATTTTCATTAGAGGTTTTAACATTAAAAGTTTAAGGATTACAGGTAAACCACCATGCGCTTCTATTTTGAGAGACTATATCATACCCTAGTTTGTCAAATGTTTATCAGGTTCTCGACACGCATTTCTGTATTTTACTTCCTGGATAAGTTTGAAGGGACGTTTACTGTTTGAAATGATCAGTGCAGCCATGGCCCTCCTCACAGTCGGTCTTCTGTTAACACTGGTCCATGCATCATTGCAGTGGAGAGGGTAGGTCGTTTAACAGTTTACTTTATCAAAATGTACTTTTCAGTTTTATGTTTAAATCATTCTGCAAAACGTTTGTGTTATGCTAACGGGTAGTTATTTCTAAACTAACATTAAGTAAAAGTAAATGATATGAAGTTTTAGAGTTTTAGCTATTTTAGCATTATTTTTTTTAAAAATCGGATATGGGTTATTGAAATCAATTAACATATTCAAATTTGTAGAGCGGTTTACTGGAATACAGTTATTGAAGTGTTATTCTCTCTAAATTCTCTTTAAGTTCACCCATTGTTAGCCTACTTCATCCTCCTTCATCCTACTCGGGCTAAAATAATCGATTATTCGAGAGCTCTCACGAAACTCGCATCGCTGCTCTCTGAAAATGATAACATGTACATTATCCATATAAGAATCCAATAATCCCGCTTATATATGAATAACATCGATGGTATCAATGTTGTAAACTAATCTAACCACTTGTTAGCGGATAACAAAATATATATTTACTACCAAATAGAAATCATTGACAACAGTTTAATATTAAAATCACTATTTTGTTCAAGGGCAAAGAACAAACATTTTACTTCCTGCATCCATTTGTACCCCTATCTCCTTTCTCCGTTGCTGCATTCATTTCTAAACATCCACAACAACGACCTGCAACTTCCTTCATCCATCCTTCATATCCAACTCTACACCTTCCTGTACCATTACCATTTCTCTATTGATTTACCACATCCTTTATCCTTCTCTAAACCTTCATCTTCCTGCATTTATCTGTGCACCTTCATTTTCCACTTCCTACGTCCATCTCTATCCATTGATTTTTCACATCCTTTATCCTTCTCTAAACCTCCACCTTCCTCTTCCTGCATCCATCTATACATCTATCTATCATTCTCCACTTGCTGCAAATACCTCCTCCCCTTTATCTACCACTTTTTGTATCCATCTTTACACCATCATCTACCACTTCTAGTCTACATTTAACACTCGCTGCATCCATCTCTAACTGTCCTCCTGTCACTTCCTGCAACCATCTCTAACTGTCCTCCTGTCACTTCCTGCAACCATCTCTAACGTTCCTCCTGTCACTTCCTGCAACCATCTCTAACGTTCCTCCTGTCACTTCCTGCAACCATCTCTAACGTTCCTCCTGTCATTTCCGGCAACCATCTCTAACTGTCCTACTGTCACTTCCTGCAACCATCTCTAACTGTCCTCCTGTCACTTCCTGCAACCATCTCTAACTGTCCTCCTGTCACTTCCTGCAGCCATCTCTAACTGTCCTCCTGTCACTTCCTGCAACCATCTCTAACTGTCCTCCTGTCATTTCCTGCAACCATCTCTAACTGTCCTCCTGTCACTTCCTACAACCATCTCTAACCGTCCTCCTGTCACTTCCTGCAACCATCTCTAACCGTCCTCCTGTCACTTCCTGCAACCATCTCTAACTGTCCTCCTGTCACTTCCTGCAACCATCTCTAACTGTCCTCCTGTCACTTCCTGCAACCATCTCTAACTGTCGTCCTGCCATTTCCTGCAACCATCTCTAACTGTCCTCCTGTCACTTCCTGCAACCATCTCTAACCGTCCTCCTGTCACTTCCTGCAACCATCTCTAACGTTCCTCCTGTCACTTCCTGCAACCATCTCTAAAGTTCCTCCTGTCACTTCCTGCAACCATCTCTAACGTTCCTCCTGTCACTTCCTGCAACCATCTCTAACTGTCCTCCTGTCACTTCCTGCAACCATCTCTAACGTTCCTCCTGTCACTTCCTGCAACCATCTCTAACGTTCCTCCTGTCATTTCCTGCAACCATCTCTAACTGTCCTCCTGTCACTTCCTGCAACCATCTCTAACTGTCCTCCTGTCACTTCCTGCAACCATCTCTAACTGTCGTCCTGCCATTTCCTGCAACCATCTCTAACTGTCCTCCTGTCACTTCCTGCAATCATCTCTAACCGTCCTCCTGTCACTTCCTGCAACCATCTCTAACGTTCCTCCTGTCACTTCCTGCAACCATCTCTAAAGTTCCTCCTGTCACTTCCTGCAACCATCTCTAACGTTCCTCCTGTCATTTCCGGCAACCATCTCTAACTGTCCTACTGTCACTTCCTGCAACCATTTCTAACCGTCCTCCTGTCACTTCCTGCAACCATCTCTAACTGTCCTCCTGTCACTTCCTGCAACCATCTCTAACTGTCCTCCTGTCACTTCCTGCAACCATCTCTAACTGTCCTCCTGTCACTTCCTGCAACCATCTCTAACTGTCCTCCTGTCATTTCCTGCAACCATCTCTAACTGTCCTCCTGTCACTTCCTGCAACCATCTCTAACCGTCCTCCTGTCACTTCCTGCAACCATCTCTAACTGTCCTCCTGTCACTTCCTGCAACCATCTCTAACTGTCCTCCTGTCACTTCCTGCAACCATCTCTAACTGTCGTCCTGCCATTTCCTGCAACCATCTCTAACTGTCCTCCTGTCACTTCCTGCAACCATCTCTAACCGTCCTCCTGTCACTTCCTGCAACCATCTCTAACCGTCCTCCTGTCACTTCCTGCAACCATCTCTAACTGTCCTCCTGTCACTTCCTGCAACCATCTCTAACTGTCCTCCTGTCACTTCCTGCAACCATCTCTAACTGTCGTCCTGCCATTTCCTGCAACCATCTCTAACTGTCCTCCTGTCACTTCCTGCAACCATCTCTAACCGTCCTCCTGTCACTTCCTGCAACCATCTCTAACTGTCCTACTGTCACTTCCTGCAACCATCTCTAACTGTCCTCCTGTCACTTCCTGCAACCATCTCTAACTGTCCTCCTGCCATTTCCTGCAACCATCTCTAACTGTCCTCCTGTCACTTCCTGCAACCATCTCTAACCGTCCTCCTGTCACTTCCTGCAACCATCTCTAACTGTCCTACTGTCACTTCCTGCAACCATCTCTAACTGTCCTCCTGTCACTTTCTGCAACCATCTCTAACTGTCCTCCTGTCACTTCCTGCAACCATCTCTAACTGTCCTCCTGTCACTTCCTGCAACCATCTCTAACCGTCCTCCTGTCACTTCTTGCATCCATCTTTAACCGTCCTCCTGTCACTTCCTGCAACCATCTCTAACCGTCCTCCTGTCACTTCCTGCAACCATCTCTAACTGTCCTCCTGTCACTTCCTGCAACCATCTCTAACTGTCCTCCTGTCATTTCCTGCAACCATCTCTAACTGTCCTCCTGTCACTTCCTGCAACCATCTCTAACGTTCCTCCTGTCATTTCCTGCAACCATCTCTAACTGTCCTCCTGTCACTTCCTGCAACCATTTCTAACCGTCCTCCTGTCACTTCCTGCAACCATCTCTAACTGTCCTCCTGTCACTTCCTGCAACCATCTCTAACTGTCCTCCTGTCACTTCCTGCAACCATCTCTAACTGTCCTCCTGTCACTTCCTGCAACCATCTCTAACTGTCCTCCTGTCATTTCCTGCAACCATCTCTAACTGTCCTCCTGTCACTTCCTGCAACCATCTCTAACCGTCCTCCTGTCACTTCCTGCAACCATCTCTAACCGTCCTCCTGTCACTTCCTGCAACCATCTCTAACTGTCCTCCTGTCACTTCCTGCAACCATCTCTAACTGTCCTCCTGTCACTTCCTGCAACCATCTCTAACTGTCGTCCTGCCATTTCCTGCAACCATCTCTAACTGTCCTCCTGTCACTTCCTGCAACCATCTCTAACCGTCCTCCTGTCACTTCCTGCAACCATCTCTAACTGTCCTACTGTCACTTCCTGCAACCATCTCTAACTGTCCTCCTGTCACTTCCTGCAACCATCTCTAACTGTCCTCCTGCCATTTCCTGCAACCATCTCTAACTGTCCTCCTGTCACTTCCTGCAACCATCTCTAACCGTCCTCCTGTCACTTCCTGCAACCATCTCTAACTGTCCTACTGTCACTTCCTGCAACCATCTCTAACTGTCCTCCTGTCACTTCCTGCAACCATCTCTAACTGTCCTCCTGTCACTTTCTGCAACCATCTCTAACTGTCCTCCTGTCACTTCCTGCAACCATCTCTAACCGTCCTCCTGTCACTTCTTGCATCCATCTTTAACCGTCCTCCTGTCACTTCCTGCAACCATCTCTAACCGTCCTCCTGTCACTTCCTGCAACCATCTCTAACTGTCCTCCTGTCACTTCCTGCAACCATCTCTAACTGTCCTCCTGTCATTTCCTGCAATCATCTCTAACCGTCCTCCTGTCACTTCTTGCAACCATCTCTAACTGTCGTCCTGTCACTTCCTGCAACCATCTCTAACTGTCCTCCTGTCACTTCCTGCAACCATCTCTAACTGTCCTCCTGTCACTTCCTGCAACCATCTCTAACTGTCCTCCTGTCACTTCCTGCAACCATCTCTAACTGTCCTCCTGTCACTTCCTGCAACCATCTCTAACCGTCCTCCTGTCACTTCTTGCATCCATCTCTAACCGTCCTCCTGTCACTTCCTGCAACCATCTCTAACTGTCCTCCTGTCATTTCCTGCAATCATCTCTAACCGTCCTCCTGTCACTTCTTGCAACCATCTCTAACTGTCGTCCTGTCACTTCCTGCAACCATCTCTAACTGTCCTCCTGTCACTTCCTGCAACCATCTCTAACTGTCCTCCTGTCACTTCCTGCAACCATCTCTAACCGTCCTCCTGTCACTTCTTGCATCCATCTCTAACCGTCCTCCTGTCATTTCCTGCAACCATCTCTAACCGTCCTCCTGTCACTTCCTGCATCCATCTCTAACCGGCCTCCTGTCACTTCCTGCATCCATCTCTATACATCATTCTTTCACAGATTCGAAGTACAATCTGTATCCGCCCCTTACTTTGAAAGCTTGTGTCAAGAAGGGCATTCTTCCTTGCCAAAGCTTCTCGATCCTGATCCTGACCATACCATAAGAACAAGTTCACGATTTATAACTGCACACTTGTATACATATCTGTTAACTATATGCATAAAGGTACATGCAGCACATTCGATTATACACGTAGGTGTTTGTGATAGGTCAAGTAAGTTGAAATAGAAATCTAATCTTAATCGCTTCCTTCGTAGTGACCTACATATATTTCCATTGGCACTGAAGTCTTTCAAACAATGTTCATAAAAAACAGCTCATTTGTTGTTGTATTTGCGACATACTGCTTCCTTAATATCTTACAACTATGAACACTCTTCAGAGATTGCAGTGTGGTGTTTAACCATCGTTAAATCAAGTTATTCGATTACTGGAAAACACTTATTATCAATGAACATTTGTTTTCTATAGGATGGTCCAGCACCGAGGCATCATTATCATAATTATAGACCAGGGCCCCCTTCACAAGGCAACCTTTACTTTAACTCTCATTCTTTTCATTGTGTTTGAATTGGACATATCAACATGCTTATTCTTTCATGTTGCGTCGGCTACTGCAAACGAAAGAAAAATGAGATATCTCATAGCAATGTATTAACTATTTAAGGAGCTATGTGGTAATGCGATCTACTGATAAAATACCAGTTAGTGCAAAGAACCAGTTCAATCTATGTGTAGTACTCATAAGCGAGGTGAAAAGGGACATATAGTTCTGCGAATTATAAAATGCACGAGTAAAATGAAATGAGGCAAATAAATGAATATAAAATTCCATGATAAATTATTTTTACATTTAGGGAAAAATATTATGAGAGGTTATCACCTGATTTAGATGGGGTTATCACGCGAATGTCTATTGGAATGATCAACAACCTGCATTAGGTTTACACATTGATTTCCATTGCGTGCTAAGAAGTGTTCATTCCCAAAGCAAATTATTATCTCAAAACAGGATAACATGATAACCTATCTTTGTCATACAATGTTTCTCTGTATTTCCGTTATGAAAGTTGAAGATTTCTTCAAATGTGAGCATTGATACATGTAAGTGGACAGTGCGAGCACTCCCACAAGAGACAAATTACAAACGAGACAAACCGAGACAATACGGGACAAATCGAGAGAAACCGCAGATATCCCCATTCCTGTCCAAATGTGTTAGAACGTGTTGAGACGCAAGATAACAAGGGTGGTATGAGTAGTAGAACCTTGAGGACACAGACGAGGACGTGAATTAAAGCTTTCTGAGTTATTCGAGTTGACACTTTCAAGTGTTAAACTACAGATGTCGACAAAAGTTTCATTATTTGGTTTACATGATATGATTCACCTTTGATGAGATACGATTACTGTCTCGTAAGTTAGGTAACTGAACCCGGACATATTTTTTGAGTTTCATGAATGTATTTATCCTCTAACCTGTAACTCGCCTTGGTTGACCAAATAATTTTGGAGGAAGAGATAGTCGTAACCAAGATAATTTAGCCTTTAAAGTCCTGCAATGAGTCGACGGATTTATCAACTTTATTAACACGGACATCGTATATTCTACATTTCTTAATAAATATATTTATCTCATTCCTATTAAATCATGTCTCAAGAAAAAATGACTTGCATCCAAACTAACACACTATATTTGTCATGTTTTTTCATTGTGGAGGAGAAATACACAAATACGCAAGCTGCGTCGGTTATTCAAGTTTAAATTTCACGTTTCAACCAGGTTATAATATTATGACATTCATTTCTTAAATGTAGACGCAAGATCAAACAAGACAACGCAACCTTGGGGACCAAGAATTGTTTATTTAAGATAACATTTCTGTTTCACTATGCTGATACCATTTGATCAGCTCAATCTTCAGCTTAGACAAGACTATAAATCAAATAACAAAGTGATATTTTCGAACTATTCAAATAATGAAGCAATTAGGCTCAGAGGTCATATCCTAGCCAATTTTCATTTATAATGGCCAACTGAGCTTTGCACAGGAAGGCGTCAAATGAAAATTGATCAAAACATGTGAGTCATATTTACATGAGATATTTGTATGTTTCGATTATGTTCGTCACGGGGTCTGTGCTGTCTGTTTCCTTATGTGCTTTATATTTGGAGGTGTCAACATTAATAATACTGCACACGCGGATCAATGGATTCGTTCACAGTCAACGAGACCCTTACTGAACTTTAATGGGACCGTATCACGTTTTTTCGCCCAAATAAGTTGATGAAATAATTTGGAAAAATAATGTCACCAATAGTAAAACACCCCCTCTCTCTTCGGAAAGTCAAGGCTCAGCCATAGGAATCGTTTTTTTAAAATTCGAAATAATAAAATGCATTCACATTTAAATGGCCGAAATATATACGCAACACCGTTATTACCACTAAGGATAATTGGTATGTGTAATGAGATGTTTACCGTTTAAAGTACATTTAAGTGACACAAACTATCGTTATAAATGGGAAATTTGAAATAATAAATCTTGGAAAAAACGTGCTACTGCCCCTTTTAAATGTTATTTTCCCAATTATATGGCACAAAATGCCCTAATATTGTGAAATATCGATGCTCACTTATCGCTTATGTGACAATTAGCTATACGGTTCTCGTGAAACGGTTAAGCAGGTATATTTCAACCAAACGTAATACAAAATTTGATACATATTTCAGAATTAAAGCAAAGTGATTTCTCTTTCCATTAAAACAAACATCAACGACATCGGTGCATTATGTTTCTACCTACGACACTTGAAACACGTCAAACTTGAGTGGGCCAAAATGGTGTCTCAGAAATACATCGATAAAAATCGAGAAAAAAGTCGATATTTCATTCCTAGCATAAGCAATCAATCTCGAGAAGAATTTTCTCCCATCACTTTACATCCCTGATACATTTGACACGTGGTATCTTACCGTAACACCTTTATTGCAACTTTACAGTAACTACAAGGAAATCTGCGAGCCACCTCTACCATCTTGGAGGAAATGACGTATACAGATACGGATTGAATTAACAGCAGTCAGCTGATTGATAAAAAAATAAAAATTTAGCCAATCAGCTGAGAGCTGTTAATTCAGTGCGTTGGAAATGTAGGTCACCATACGTCACTTCCTAGGAACTGTTTTGTTTCAGCAACACAAACCCCTGGGACTGTTTCGTAGCCTAGTGGACCAAGGTCTTCCAGCGACATAAATAAAGGTTTCCCCGTTTGAATATTGGGACACACATTGCACATGATTGGTTTTTTTTATATTTCAGAAGCTATGCTCAACCCGAGATATATATTGATACATGACGTGGTCTGATTAAAAATCTCCAATGCCTGCAGTGAATTGAGCGTTTTAAATAAGTAATGAACATAAATAATATTTACTCATCAAAAACAGAAGAATATGATAACTCTTTGTTTCATACAATATTATTCTGCATTCTCATTTTGAATGTTGATTTGTTTTCAAATGTGAACATAAATACATAAAAGTGGAGATTTCAAGGACTCGCACGGTAAAGTAAGGAAATCCGAAACAATCCAACATAATACGATACAAATGAGACAATCCGAGAAAAAACGAGACACATCGAGACCGGTGCGCCAATTCTTAACCAACTGAGTAATTTGTTTGCAAAAGATAATTAAATATTAATTTCAAGAACCAAGACGCGTTTGTGGACACAGACAAGGATTTGAATAACACTTTTAAGTGTTAATGTACAGATGACAAAAAGGGTTTCATTATTTTGACGGTTTTATAGATGAAATGATACACTTTTGTTACTTTGTCTTTAATTCTGTTATTGATTTCGGACATATCTGTTGGGTTTCATGAATGTATTTATCCTCTAACCTGTAGCTCGCCAAGTTTGACCAGTTCATTTTGGAAGGATAGTTAATAACCAAGATAATATGGCGTGTAAAGTCCTGCAATAAGGGGACGGATTTATTAATTTCAATTATAATATTTGCTACGTTTTTTTAAATATAATTTTTCTAAACATGTGGCTCATCTAATGCTGACAAGTTCTAACCAGAACTAATCAATATATTGTATTGTAAAGGCAGGCAATAAGCAGACAGATTTATTACTTTTATTAACACGGACATCCAATTTGTTATAACTAGAGGATATCTGTTTTTCTTGACAGATATCATGTTTATCTGGTTGATAGAGGTAGAAAAGTAGATATTTCAAGAGTGGCGCAGACCTTTTTTCTTATATCATTATTTCTATGTTGACGTGGAGTTATTTCAACGGTAAACGTACAGCCTTCGCAAGCTGACAATATGTCGTCATAACATTGTCCCGATGACGACACGCGAGTGGTGATAAAGGTTATCGTCTTAATAGAGGGTTTATTCACTGATAGAATTGAGTATCTCACTCTAAATTATATAATAAGTACATTTATTTAAATCTAAATAATTCATCTATCAACGAAAAAGGATATTCTTCCATAATACAGTGATTTTAGACGTTGTGGAGGAGAGGTATTTCGCGTTTTATCTAATTATCTATGTCATAGTAGTCAAACGTAACTCCGAATTCTTTGGTAGTTATATGTTTACCTACAAGACAAATATGATAGTCAGAAATAATTAAAAAGCAGCTTGCCTAAACCTTATCACAAAACTGACATTCATAATAGCATGTAGAACTACGTGTACATATAAGCTGTAAGGAGCAGTCAGTAATTACGTTGTTGTGAGTTGAAAACATGCTTTCGCCAAAAGCACACTAAAAATTCGTATTGACCCGATAAGGACATGGGTATTAACCAAGGGGACTCTTTACACTTCTGTACAGCGAATATTTACAGGCGAAAGTCAGATTGAAGCTGTTTTGACTATACACCCAAGGGCAGGAGAAACGATACAAGGGAAGAGGCAAGGTATTTCAAGAGTGGTGAACACGACTGAAACAGAGTTACACTATGCCTGTTAAAGTAAACTTAATTTTTAATTTTTGAAAACAATTTCATGTCATAGTTCTAAAATACGGCTATTAAAATTCGTCGTTTTGAGATGGGATAGTGAAATGTGGCTCTCTGGCTTGTTTACGACATCCTACAGCAACGATGAGTCATCGATTTGAAGTCCAAGAAGGTACAATACGTCATCAAAATCTAGCACTAACATAATGTCCTTATTTCATGAAGTTTTACCTTAAACAATGAACAGATTTAAAACATAAACTATTACACTCTCATGAACGAACTTATGTTTTTATCTTTACGAGATATATACTCATCAGAAACATTCAAAATTGACTTAATCCGGCAGAAATAGTTTTGTTTTTTGAGGTATCGTTTATTTAGTACCTCGGTTTATCATATTGATATGAACAGAGAAATTAAAAGATATGTATTCTCATTTATCACAGAAGATCTTAAACAGGAAGCTGTTACAGGTCAAATGTAAAGCTGCCATACCTAAGACAACCTTAGCTACGATTTTCAGATAAGGTAGTTAATCACCATAACTGGTTTATCCCCTGAGACTACCTGTATTATTTAGGGGACATTATAAGTTTTAAGTTTGTTGAGATAGATTGCCTTTATTTCTTCATAGTTTGAAGATTCGAAAATAAGTGTTTACATGAACCGTATAGCTCTGTATATGAACATGTCATGTCCAGAGTACAGCTGTCTTTTTAAGATTCTTCAAGATTCATAGTGTCTTATTTGTTCAGTTGTAAGTGTGGACAAGTGTGGTTTTGAAAAGATAGTCATGTACAGATTTTAAATATCATATTTAAGTACAGATCTAAATGATGTCATCTAACAAATTGTGGTTGTTGTTGTTGCATTTAAAACTGGTCCTTAGGTTAGAAATCCAACACATCGTCCATGTTATTTATTTATTAGGCAATGCATTTTAACAGCTATTTCATAATCTTCACACTTTGCCTAGTGTCATGTTGATGCGTATTTAGATATATACATGCTGATCGTGACCTCACTTTGTGGCAAAGATAACTCACGTCCTGGGAGGTAGTAATATTATCTTATCTCTGAGCCCCATGCTCAATGTTCACTGCAAATGTAGTCGCTAGATACAAATGAGGCAATATATCATTTTATTGATTTATTTTTTTATTTTGTTTGTTTTTTGTTTTTTTTGGTTTTTTTTTTAAAAAGTAGTTTATTCATTCACACCTGCAACATCAAATCAACTTCCATTCCAGGAAAATGAAGGCCACTTGTACAAGTTTAATTAGGTTTAACATGAGTGAGAATTTCTCAACAACATACAGCACTCACTCACACAGTCTCACAGATTTTTAAAATCTCCTTTAAAGTTTAATACAATATCACCATCATTTCATTATTACTCTACTTTATGCAGGCCTTCTTCAAACGAAGTGTGTGAATTAACTGTTCAGTGATGGGCAGTATTTATTAATGAAAAATGCTTCTTTAGTCTCTAAAGTTAAACTTCCAATTTGTGAATTGGAGAATAATTTATAAAATGGAAAAATAACAAACTTTCCATAGATGTAGTCTGCTTTATGCTTACTGAACTTTAGGTGACGACGATTAGGATAATTGATTTGCTCTTTAATCTCACGTGAAGTAAGTTTATATATAGAAAAGAGTAAACATCAGATGGTTTTGACTGGTTCAATCTCCTTTAATACAATATATATACATAGGTATGTGGTATCAAACGTGGATAAGTGTATAAGTAAATTTAAATAATACACTGAAGACGTATATCAACTTTCATAATCGATACTTTATATTCCGATATGCATATTTCTGCTTCTTGTTTCGAAGCTTCATCAGGGAATAATTGTTTGAAGCATAGCAGTAGTCTTATAGTCTATGTACAAATGGTCTGTCTTGGCAACACAGGTTAACGTCAAAGCAATCAACAAGCGTCTTTGAAAGTTATCCCCACTATAATCTGATTGGTCTTAATTGGCCGTGATAGGATTAGGGATTATGGTGTTAACTGCTGTACATGTACATGTTTAATGGGTGGATACACGTGGGATCGACAATTTGAATTCGGGAATACACGCCTGATCGACAAGCGGCATGCTTTGATGTAAGGTGTATTTATACAATGGATTAGCCCCAGCGCGTTAATCCCAGCGTGTTGTTTTAGTAGTCGACATCAGCTAGTCAGTCACAGAACACAGTTCACATTTTGATGTGAATTCATTTATGATATCAATTTTACCCTAAAATATATAAAATACAAGATAGAATATTCATACATTAAAATGGACTATAAATTCAAGAAGATTTTCGTCTTTATAAAATATGTCTGCAGGTTTTGGCAACAATACATACAACCTCTGGACTTGACATTGTGAAGTAAAATAATAGAGACTCACACTGTTGAAAATATGAGCCACCCAAATAGGGTTACGAGAGACAAAAAATAGGTGTCTACCTGATGTCTACCTGAACTGAACTTTATTCAAGAACTCAGGCTGCAAACAGCAGCATAAGAGGTACATAAACATATATACATTGATACAATATACAATATAATAGGTATGTACAGCTGGTATAAAGGTACATATGATTATAAAATCTATTTCTTGAACAAAGACATAATGATTTTACAAAAAATTGAGAGTTTTCTTAAAGTTCCTAGCTTAGTACAATTAAATAAAATATTCATTTTGTACAGATACTGTCGACAACTGTTTTCATAAGGGTCAGGATTATCCTTGCGTTAATCCCCCTCAGCCAATCGACTTTTCTCGATTAGGAGAGGTGCCATACACGCGGGATCGACAGTATTTTGCCCATTTTTAATCCGCAAACTGAAATTGTCGATCCCACGTGTATGAACCTTTTAATGAAGGGGACAATTTTGAAATGAAATACTGTTCTTTTGTTAATAATTGTGTCGTAATGTCACCTCCATTATTGTATATTTCGTAAAAAGGAAATATTTTGAATGTACCTTTACTACACTGAGATATATGTTTGCTAACTTTTAAGTAAATTTTCATCTCTTATTTGCTGTTTGTGCACTGTAACTTATTTTGAAGGCTATTAGTTTGTTCAATGTATGTGAGATCACAATTTTCACAAGAAATGACATAAATCACGTTTTTCGATTTGCATGACATATTACTCTTAACATGGAAGTCTTAGCCATTTTCAAAAGTAACTGATGAACCCTCCTTGATATAGGGACACGTTCCACATCTTTTATCCAAACATTTTTTAACACTTGGAAAATTGTGGTTGTTTGTAAATTTTGCACATGTCAGTATCTTTTTCAGGTTTTCGGGTTGACGCTTACTTTTTAATATTTTAGTTTTCTTTAGCATTTGTGCGAGACGGTCATCTCTATCTCTCTCTCTCTCTCTCTCTCTCTCTCTCTCTCTCTCTCTCTCTCTCTCTCTCTCTCTCTCTCTCTCTCTCTCTCTCTCTCTCTCTCTCTCTCTCTCTCTCTCTCTCTCTCTCTCTCTCTCTCTCTCTCTCTCTCTCTCTCTCTCTCTCTCTCTCTCTCTCTCTCTCTCTCTCTCTCTTTTATGAATAAGATGAGTTTCTCTCACGTGAAGTAAGGTTATATATAGAGATTATGAACCAAGTGTCTTTCCGTATCATTAATATCATATTTTTGGAATAAAAATTGTATTATACGAGCATAATGTATTATTTTTTAATCCAAATATATTATGTTAATGATACGGAAACACACGAGGTTAATAATCTATTTATCATTTAATGTTTTTATGAAAATTAGCGATGTGTTGTGTTAAAAATGGTAAGAGGATTGACCTAGTTTTAGCGGAGTAATTTCATAGACGGTACATCAAAGTGATGATCACGATATTGGCGATATATGACTGTGAAGTGCCTGGAAATAGTTCTTAATTAAAACAATTTAATAACACGATGTGCGCGATTCTTACTGATAATTGGTCCCTGATTTCATGTTCATGGAGATATTTTCAATCAGTTCATAAGTATCTATCTTATAATTAATAACCATTCGTAAATCACTAGTCACGTTAGAACAAGGGAAGTAACTCTAGTTTCAACGTTTTGGAAGCTGCGTTGCAGGGTTGATTTGGATTGCTGCATAACAGTATCTTTCACACTTAAACGGTAATTATTTGTGAGGTGTGGTTGTTTCCTTTGTTTATGACAATACGTACCTATTTATGTAATTAATACCGTATGCTCAGCCCTCAAGAACGGTGAAATGTTAGTGCGATCGACTAGGCGCGTCAGTAGGCCACACACTGACACATCACATTCATTTTGTACACAGAACATTGAAACTACTTGCTGATGCTCTTTGTCAATAGCGCACTCCAGATTTGAATGATTTCTAAAATAAATCTATAATTATCTTGACTTTGTTAATACTATAATGCACTGTATCATATCCGATGATTTCGTGATTTTGAATATCCAGTCATTCAAGCGGAAATACTCGGGTAAACTCCCGGTAACGCTTTTCAATGATTCGTTAACAGTTTAAGGTTTCGCATGAAAAGAGTGGAATTTTGCGAAAGTAGTTCGTGTATTTGACCTTTGACCTGTTTTGCATATTTATCAGATTTGGGTACCAAGTTTATCAGATTGCTTTATTGCATCGATAACACCCTCCACTATATGATAAATAGAAAAGAGTAAACATCAGATGGTTTTGACTGGATCAATCTTCTTTAATACAATACGATGAGCTCATTTCGACCGGTGTATTGGTCTCTTTAAGTATGGTTAACATATGGAAGATTGCATATTTATGTATGAACAAAAACAATAGCATGTTGTAATGCTCAACATCTTAACACGTCAGTGTATTGACACAAAAATCAGTCATTGTCTTTCAATCACGTACGTGAATTGCCTCGAGGTCTTCAAGTGGATGTCACTCCAGGAGAATGAGGTTAACGGTTGTCTTAAGTTTCAATCCTTAATTATGGAAGGTCAAAAATTTCAATTTGAAAATGGGCAACATGTTATTGATATACACAACATGAATTGCAGATCTAAAAGTGTAATTTACGCAATCCTATGTCCGAAATGTCATGGAGCAATAGCAGTCACGTGACGAGCCGTGTCACAATGACCTTTCTTAAAGGCACTGTAGCACGTTTTTCATACTGAAATAAAGTGATCTCACGAAAAGGTAAATAAGTGTCACCAATGGCAAAATAAAACTCCTGAATCAATAAAAAAAAATAGTTCTATAACGCATGTTAATGGTTCGGTTAAGCCATGCTAGTCCATTTCGCTTAGAGCTGCCACTTTCATTAAAATGGCCGCTCGAAGGTAATTCAAGTGACGGCTATAGTAATACCTAAACACTAAAGCAGAGTTTTGAATATGCTACCATGATTCGCATGAGACCTACAAATCTACCTCTCACACTGAAGAGTTCCACACCACTGTCGCTATATACGTCGCACCATTTTCTTTCAATAGGGATAACCGTTTTCTATGGATTTGGCTAATTGGGTCGTGTAATGAAATGTTTTATCCTCGAACATAACAATGTATTATATACACTTAAATCATAAATAGCAAATTTTAGATAATAAAATGTGCAAAAAGACGCGATATAGCGCCGTTAAATTAATTAGGTATAGCTTGTATAACACTCTACCTAGGCTTTGCTTATGGTTACAAAACCATCGGAAAGAAAGCGCACATCGGTGAAGTAAGACCTCATTCTTGGTTTTCGGTCCCACTTCACCCTCAGTTTTACTTCCCTTCCACAGGTTTAATAACCCAAAGCATAACCTCCAACACATACTGTATCCTCCACATAATCAACCGTTAACGTAATCATTAATTAAGTAATGGAACTACATAGCATCCTCCTGAAGGAATGTCTTAAATAAACATTATGATTACATGTAAGTTTGATTGATAAAATCTAAATAGTGTGATGGTCAATGATATTATTGTGAAAGGAAGTGAATCCTGTGACTAGTCTTTATGACACGTTTTGAAATTATTTGCACAAATTGCCCGGGACCCTTTATAGTGTTTTCACTATTGTATGGGTACCAACAAAGACCTTATTGTAGTATGAATTTCTCGGTACAGTTTTGAAGAAAATCCATCAATATGATTTGAGATTTTCCAGTAATATTACAATGGCATTTCTGTCTCACTTGTCCACAAAATATGTACCATTGTACCTTATCGTACTAATAGAACTAAGCATGAGAGAAATAGAACAAAATAGAAACAAGAAAGGCCTTTAAAAAGGCAAGCATGGGGCACCTGGGTAGAGGGAACATTGAGTGGTGATTTGTTAATGGGGGTGAATATGGGTGCTGGGTGAACTAACGGGTTTTACGCATCTCAGGTATAATGTAAATTGCCAGGCAATGGAAAGTACACACCTCAGTTTGTTTCGATTAATTCAATATTTTAAAGACATCAGATGCATTTGACTATGGCACGATTCGATAATACTTATCCGCAGTATTGTGAATGAATTAATTGGTGACTGCGGTTATATGTAAGTTAAAATATCTTTATTTGATGAAGACAAGGGTAAGGAATGAAATTTACACCAACATGACCCCTACCATGTTTAAAATGTTGTTTTTTTCTAGTCTAGTTAGAGCATATTGTTTATCAATTTCTATTGAACTAGTTTTGTATTGGAACCAGGTGAGAACATGTCGAACCCCTCAGATTTCTTAACTTGTAATTTACTTTTTACTTTTTTTGTTTTTATTCTTTGGAGTACAAATTTAATTACATTGCTTTCATTAACGCTATGCACACTTCAAGGAAAAGTATACATGTCAGCAAAACGGAACGTAGTTTCCGATTCTGGAATACGATATAATCTACTGAACTTGTACACTAGTGTTCTCGACTGAATTGATGGTTACTAGTTAACTGTTGTTTCTGATGAGAAAATATAGAGAATTTCTGTCAAAATGACAAATATTGACGTTTCTACATCAAAATGAGCTATTAAAAGTCTTCCTATATTCATTTGTTCATGATCGAAAATTCTCCAAAAAATATGCCCCTCGAAAAGTCTCAAAATCACAGAATTTCCACTGTTTGGGCCAATGGTTAAATTGTGGCAAAACTATCAACTTTTATATGATACAGATCTGAAACAGAAATGTTAAGGAACATATCTGGGACAGATTGCAATAAATATCTCTCATATATCTCCATGTTTGACATAGCTATGTCCCTTTGAACATGAGACCGAAAATCTCCCTTTCTAATAATGACAATTTCAAAGGAAAAGTCCTCAAATACCAAATCGAAATTCCAAAATCGTGCGATTTAACGTTATTCAGCAGTTATTCAGCTTCACATTGAGCTATAATACATAGCTATATGTATTGCCGATATTTAGTAGAAGATTTTCAAAGACGCGTTAAACGTTACCTCAGAACCGCGAAAGGAAACAAAACTTTCATTTTTTTTAAATAGCAAAACATTTATTATTACGGCCGATAGAGGCTTATCGATGGAGAAAGTTATTGCCCACATTTTGGTGATGGTTTTGTGAAAGTATCTTAATTAGTTTTCGAGCTATTGAGGTGTGAAGTTTCAACTTCAAGGGGAGATAACTCAAGAAAGAAGTCGTAAATCAAAATTCGGCAAACGTGCAGGGCTAGTTTTTGTCACAGGCTATGATGCCTGAAAATTTCATGCGAATCGGTCAAGTCGTTACTTCAGAATCCGCATCATCAAATCCTGCAAATCATAATAATAAGAAACAAATCTGAATAAGAACAATAGGTCTTCAGACATTCGTCTTGAAGGCCTAATAATAATAAGAAAAAAATCCGGATAAGAACAACAGGTCTTCCAGACATACGTCTTGAAGACCTAATAATGCGTAAGATAAAAGAAGAGCATTTTAATAAAACACTGGGTCCATTCCCTCAACAGCTAACCCAGTTACAGCTGAAAGTCGCGCCAGTGACGTCATAGAGCAGTGACGTCACAGTCAGTGTATTGTTGCAACGTCACAGAAATGTGACGTCATAATCACTTATAAGATAAATAGTTGCGTTTGTACAATTTCCGGGATTCATTGCTATTCAACACCCGCAAATTTAGTTTAAAACCGACGGCGTTAGCCGGAGGTTTTAAACGCTGAATTTTGCGGGTGTTGAATAGCAATGAATCCCGGAAATTGTACAAACGCAACTATTTATCGATATTGTAACATGACCGTTAGTTATCAGGCGTTTTGAAACGAACTCTCTTTTTGCGTACCTATCTTTGAGTGGAAAGGACTTTGCGACTGTTCCATTTTTGTAAGAGGTGTAGTCAGGTCAAAACAAATGTAAATACTCGGCGTAA
Source organism: Gibbula magus (assembly GCA_936450465.1). NCBI lineage: Eukaryota > Metazoa > Mollusca > Gastropoda > Trochida > Trochidae > Gibbula > Gibbula magus. Next base: position 55,842,579 of record OW388300.1, read on the forward strand.
TATGTAGGCTACATTAGCAACAATTTACACATAAGCTCAAACAGTGTCACTCAACTATGTTCACATCACAATATTCACTTATCCTTTTAGATGGCGATAAACATTTATCTACGACATCAACACAGCAAATGACCTAGGAACAAAAATCTTAAACTTTCCCTAACCCATTGTGACAATGACGCTAGCATTGTGACGTCAAAACGGTTGATCACTATGACGTCATGCCATGGCAACGGCATTCGGTAAACACAACCGCATGGAAGAAGGCGTCAAATCTTACTAGTTGAAAACATTTTAGTTACTTGAAACTAATTCATTTTGAGAGTTATTTGTTACCTACACTGCTATACACAAGTTAGAAAATGACAATGCCACCTGTCAAATTTGAGTAAGGGGCACATATTAAGAGAAATAGACAAATAAGATTTTGAGTCGGGCCGGATCTTGTAAACATGATGTATATGTTCGCGGTGATTCGCCCCAAGTAATTTGCGGGTATTCATTGTCATTCAACATAGGCAAATCAACCAATCAGAATCAAGGATCCTACGTAATCATGTTACAATGTAATGTAAACTTTCCTGAAGAGTAAAACGGAATATGTAGGAGGAAATTCGAGTTAGTTATTCTTTTTAAACTCATTTCAATATATGATTACTGTACACTTGAAGAAATATCTTATTTCAAATATATAGTTATCATACAATGGGTGTGTTCTCGGCAGGATCAAGGCAACGGATATTTTCGGTATCCGTTGGGGTCATATATGGATAAAGATGCAAATTACAGAGGTCAAGTGACGGAACTTCTTTTGAAAATACGTCACACGCGTTAACATTTCGAACGCCTGTAATAACCGAAACAATGACAAAACAAACATTGTGCAATCCATAGTGCGGCAAAATTTATTATGATCAAGCACTGTCAAAATGTGTTCATCGCGAGTTGAAAACTACCGAGCAAACATTTGATAAATATTCACAGGTAACAAAGGCAGTTTGAGTCACGTGTCTAATTATCGAACGTTAATCTTCACTGTTCCATAATGTGACTTTTGTAAAGGGGATTTTAGAATTACCCGTATTCATCCTAATAATCGCCCTCTACTAAAAAACGCCCCCCTTAGCCATTTTTAACTCGCCGAAAACGGAAGTTTTCAATCGTCCTATCAACCTCTTGTGTCTCTTGCTTCTAACAAGGAATTAGATGTGATATACGTCTTTGCTTCTAATGATGACACTATCGTCTTTATTTTGATTTAAATAAAGAATAATATGACCCGGAAATAGTGTTTACATAATCGTTCTGCACCATGAGCTTATCAGCTGATTGTGTTTATGCTGCCGTTCATTGGTGGTTATAATCAGATTCCTAGGGAACTAACGTTTCGTTGGATAAGAGTAATGACGCGACAATATGGCGGATTCAATCGCTCGATGTATCTTCGTGAGTTTTATTAAGAAATAGATTTCATAATGTGTTTGTTCACTAGCTTATAAACGGTTTGAAAGGTGCAAGTTAAACTGGTATAAATGCCGGAGCTTGTCGACGGCATTTATACTACAGTTTAACTTGAACTTTCAAACCGTTTATAAACCAGCGAACAAACACATTATGAAATCTATTTCTTATAAATTCAAACTTTGAAATTTAAGTGATTTCTTATTAGTAAATAAACTTTTGAATATAAAAAAACTCTGCAAAACGTGTACAGTGCATGATAAAACAATTGTTAAGTATTGTCTTAGATCATGCGTTAAGCTCCGCCCACAATAATACCGCAGCACTTATGTGTCACCACGCGCAAAACGTAGTTCACAAATATGATTAAAGTATTAAATTTTTGGTTCTAATATGCTTTTTTAATCAAACTTTCAAATCAAACTACAATTATAATTCACGTTGTAAGGTTTTTAACAAGTTTTATCAAGAAAAGAGCATGTGATAGCAGTGTAATAATTGCGCAAAGATACAGTGATGAAGTAGTACCGCAGGTTATTTTTTGTAAACGTCAGGTTATGAAGGTTATCCTTTTCAGCTGTCAGTCTTGTGTTTATGCGAATGTATACCGGTCACATGACCTTGTATAATCCAATCAACAGAGAGCATATCGCTTAAATTTCAAAGTCTGAATTTATATTAGTTTAAATTTCCATTGCAAATTGTGTATCAGTACTGGTTGGAATTTGATACAAATAAAAAAAATGCGACATTTAACTCTTCTTTACATTTATTTGATACACTTATTTTGATTAAAACTCTGACATAAGATCGATGTTTCTTTTTCTTTTGAACATCAACAGACATTTTTTTAATAAACGCCCCCTTTTTTACGATTTGTAAAGTCAATTTAATAAACGCCCCCTTCTTTCCAATTTTTTAAACGCCCAGGGCTTCTATTACGGCGAATACGGTAACTGCCCAACATTCAGTTTAGCTCTCCGTGTGGTATTGTGAGTCGCCATTTGCAACCGGGCGGACGGGAAGCAACTCTCGCCCCTCGCTTACAGTTATGGTTAAACGCAAGCGACAGGACGCGAGTTCGAATTCGCTGTCCTCACGATAAATACTTTTCAATCGAAAACGAATTTTAAAAAGTGTCAAAACATTGGCAATTCAGATAATGCCAAAATCAACAATTATTTTAACTAAAATCATAATTTAGGAGTTAGTTTGGGTCATGTTACCGTGAGAATAGCATGCAGTTCATGTTCATGTATCAAAACGCGTAGCTAAAGAAAAGTTCAACTTTGAAATTAATGTTGTCATGCTGTTTTGCGCGAAATGATTTGTGACTTTATGTTATTTGATAGCCATCTAATTGTGGGTGATGTAACCTGGTTTATATATGTGTGCACTGTGTATTGTATATATATATATATATATATATATATATATATATATATATATACACATAAAGTTCACAATCGGAAGATTGTCTAACTCTCAGGTAGTAAATATGGAAAAAATAATGGATTTAGAAGTAGAAATCATCCATTTTAATGGCGAGCGCTTTCAGCTACACAGCCTCTTCAGGCCATACATAACGGATAATACGTTGTCAGGCAACGTCGTCGTGTACATTATGACGTCATTACATTGTTACGTCACAATCTAAGGTAAAGACATGGACACATCAAGTTTTAGCGTTTAACTTTGGTGAAAACATTTGGATAAATCTGCTTTCTTTTGTTTCTAAAAGCTTGTTATTATCAAAATTTAATTTATACATTGGGAAGACAGAAAAATGCCCGTTTCCACATTCAGCTAAATGTTTACTTAATGGAATAGTACGGTTTTTGGGCTGATTTATGTGGGATCTGTGTAAGTTCATTCGTAATTTCAACTTTAGTTCTGTCTTCCCAATGTATTTTTCATTACAACCAGTACATATGATGACATATACAACATTTTTGCTGTTACAGTTGAGATTTTGACGAACAGAAAACACTTGAGTTTCAGTAATCTGTACAGTAGACCCGACAAGAATATTTTTACATGTAAGACAGCGTGAATCGCCGCACCTAGATACAACTGGTTCTACATAGCTTGAATCAAACTTAGAAGAAGTTAAAAACCTGCGAAGATTCTTAGGTTGCTTAAGACTGTTTACAATTCGGGATTTACTTAAAACCTTTTCCATACCTTTACATTGGTGTAAAATGGGTAAGTTTTTCTCAATGATAGAAACAGCACTCTGGTGGTTAGGATTGAAAGTAGAGACCAACGGGACAATATCTTTGTTAGGTTTAGGATCTCTTAGTTGACATTGATCAAATGAAGCGGCTTTCGTCACACCATCTAAAACTAAATTTTCAGGGTAATTTTGTATCAATAAAAACTCTTTGAGTTCATTTAAACGTTCCTTCTTTTGAGTGTCATCTGTCACAATAGCACATATTCTTCTCGCAAGGCAGTATGGGATGTTTCGCTTTGTATGACTTGGATGGCAAGATTGAAAATCCAGATACTGGTGTGTATCTGTAGGTTTGTAATACAAATCGGTCTCTACACGGCCGTCCTGTTTCACAATTACCGTCACATCCAGAAAACTTAAATCAGAGGCACTGGTTTCCATAGTGAATTTCAATGATGGATTTAGGGAGTTCAGAATATCATGCAGTTTACACAGTTCCTCCTTTGTTCCTGTAAATGGCATAAAGCAGTCATCTAAAAACCTCTTCCAATACAGTTCAATATGCTCCTGCATATTCTGCCCGAGTGACTGTCCCACTTTCTCATATAGGAAAGTTTCAAGGTATCCCAAAACCAGGGTAGTATAGGTGGGTGCAACTTTTGTACCCATAGCAACGCCTTTAGTTTGCGTGTAAAATTCACCATCAAAATAAAACACATTGTTTGATATGACAAGATCAAGAGCATTTAGAATAAATCTATCTGAAAACCTATCATCAATATCACACCTGTATTCTTTTAACCAGTATTCTATAGCTTCTAGACCCAATTGTTTATCAATGTTATTATACATGTTAACAATATCAAAGCTAACTAAACTGGTACCTGGATTCACTTGTTTTGGAAGTTTGCATAAGAAATCTAAATCATCTCTCAGATAACTTTTAACATTACTACACAAAGGCTTCAGAATGATATCAATGAAATTACTTAATCGCTGTGTCGGACTTTCCGGGCCTCCGACAATAGGACGAAAAGATAAGTCTTCCGGATCTTCAGCTGTAATCACAATGTCATTCTGTTCTTTAATTTCTTTTTGGATAATTTTACTCTTATGGATTTTAGGCAGTCCATAAAAATAAGCTGTTTTCGCTTCATAATTACAGAGGTAGTCCCGTTCCTGGTCTGTTAGCTCCGAACAGTGTTGTTTAAGTAAAGAAGTTACTTTCCGTTTGATGCGATTCTCTTCTGTTTGACTTGAAGTATTGTAATAACTTCGATTATCTAACATATCTGTAATCTTCTTCTGATAAAACTCTCTATTCATTAATACCACTGCTCCACCTTTGTCCGCTTCTTTTATGATAATGTCAGAATTTCTCTTCAATTGTTGTAAAGCGTTCTTTTCTCCGGCAGATAAATTATGTCTGATTTGTTTTGATTGTACAGGCGTTGATTCCACAGCTTGAATAAAGTCATCCACATATTTGTTTCTTCCCGGTTTTGGAGTGAATTTAGACTTGTTTCTCACTAAACTGGAATTCATGGAATTCTGTAGCTCCTCGGAATCGTCACTGTCACTATCATCCTCTTTATCTGCAAAAAATTCTGCTAGTCGGACTTTTCTAGTAAAATCTTTTAATTCCGATTTTAAAACATCTTCATTTCCAGAAGGAGTCGGAGTGAATTTTAATCCTCTTTTTAAAAGCTTGATTTCATCTGCAGACAGAAGGTGACTGCTAAGATTTATGATTTTAGGATGAGTTACGTTATGCGGGACCGTCCCATCACCTGATTCCTGTGAATATTTGGATTGGTGCCTTTTCCTAAAAAATACTTATTGACAGCTCTTCCAATGTATGTTGTGTTTCTGTCGTCCCGAGGTGCTTGATTGCGTCGAAACTGGTTTGTACCGGCTTTGTTAGACTTTACATGCTGCTGTCTTCTAACCACAGTTCTCTTTTGTTGTTTTCTCCAATTTCCACGACCAGTTTCCGAAAATTGTTGTCGGAATCCATTAGATATCCGTGTCTTGATTTCCTGTCCAGAGAGTGGAGTGAACTTGTTGGAGAAGGATCTGTTTGTCTTCACCGCTCCAGCAAAGCTCTCTGGCGACTTAGGTTTCCACGGATTCGATTTGGTCTTCTGCTTATTAGCATTTGCACTGGGTCGGGGATGATGTGTATGGGTTTCTGGCGGAATTCTAACAGGTTTCTGCGTCGGCGTCTTAAAGAAACTATCCCCATAGCTGTCCTTGTAGTTGGCCAACCACTGTTCTTTCTTATTCCATCTGTCCCGGGCTTTTGCTTCATCCTGGTCACATTCTGACTTCCATATGTTCATGAGTGTGTTGAACATTTTCCCGGTAAACTTGGCAAATAGAAACTCATGAAAGGAAGAATCCACCTTTACATACTCTCTTCTGTAACTATCAGAATTGATTTTTAGCAGTTCTATGTGCGCTGTAAATTTCTGAACAGCAAGTCTCACACGAATGTCTTTGGCTTGTTCACTTTCTCCCACTATGGGTTTTAGTCTGAACTTAACTGGCAGAAGCATACTCTCATCACATCTCCATGTCTCATAGATGATACTATGATTCTCAACATTGAGGAAATTCCAGTAGGCATTAGAGCGGGCCTTCCGATAATCTTTCCACTGTTTTATCATGGATTTCCTTCTTCTGTAAGCTTCAGTCTCTAATGTAATGCGTTCCATTTCCTGTAAGTATGGATTCGTCTCGGAACCATTTCTTGAAAACACACACTTAGGATTTGTCTCCTCTTCATCATTGAATGATATTTCTTGAGAACTAACTGTTACAACACGTTTTCGTGTGAGTTCTACAATTTCTTTCAACAGTTCATTAGTAGTGTCTATTTTCAAGGATAAATCAGTAACTTTACCTCGGATTTCCTCAACTTCTCGGTAAAGGTCCTGTTGGTCTTGTCTTTGTACACGACTCATTACTTCTTCTTCCATGAGAGCGTAGAAATATACACATAAAGTTCACAATCGGAAGATTGTCTAACTCTCAGGTAGTAAATATGGAAAAAATAATGGATTTAGAAGTAGAAATCATCCATTTTAATGGCGAGCGCTTTCAGCTACACAGCCTCTTCAGGCCATACATAACGGATAATACGTTGTCAGGCAACGTCGTCGTGTACATTATGACGTCATTACATTGTTACGTCACAATCTAAGGTAAAGACATGGACACATCAAGTTTTAGCGTTTAACTTTGGTGAAAACATTTGGATAAATCTGCTTTCTTTTGTTTCTAAAAGCTTGTTATTATCAAAATTTAATTTATACATTGGGAAGACAGAAAAATGCCCGTTTCCACATTCAGCTAAATGTTTACTTAATGGAATAGTACGGTTTTTGGGCTGATTTATGTGGGATCTGTGTAAGTTCATTCGTAATTTCAACTTTAGTTCTGTCTTCCCAATGTATTTTTCATTACAACCAGTACATATGATGACATATACAACATTTTTGCTGTTACAGTTGAGATTTTGACGAACAGAAAACACTTGAGTTTCAGTAATCTGTACAGTAGACCCGACAAGAATATTTTTACATGTAAGACAGCGTGAATCGCCGCACCTAGATACAACTGGTTCTACATAGCTTGAATCAAACTTAGAAGAAGTTAAAAACCTGCGAAGATTCTTAGGTTGCTTAAGACTGTTTACAATTCGGGATTTACTTAAAACCTTTTCCATACCTTTACATTGGTGTAAAATGGGTAAGTTTTTCTCAATGATAGAAACAGCACTCTGGTGGTTAGGATTGAAAGTAGAGACCAACGGGACAATATCTTTGTTAGGTTTAGGATCTCTTAGTTGACATTGATCAAATGAAGCGGCTTTCGTCACACCATCTAAAACTAAATTTTCAGGGTAATTTTGTATCAATAAAAACTCTTTGAGTTCATTTAAACGTTCCTTCTTTTGAGTGTCATCTGTCACAATAGCACATATTCTTCTCGCAAGGCAGTATGGGATGTTTCGCTTTGTATGACTTGGATGGCAAGATTGAAAATCCAGATACTGGTGTGTATCTGTAGGTTTGTAATACAAATCGGTCTCTACACGGCCGTCCTGTTTCACAATTACCGTCACATCCAGAAAACTTAAATCAGAGGCACTGGTTTCCATAGTGAATTTCAATGATGGATTTAGGGAGTTCAGAATATCATGCAGTTTACACAGTTCCTCCTTTGTTCCTGTAAATGGCATAAAGCAGTCATCTAAAAACCTCTTCCAATACAGTTCAATATGCTCCTGCATATTCTGCCCGAGTGACTGTCCCACTTTCTCATATAGGAAAGTTTCAAGGTATCCCAAAACCAGGGTAGTATAGGTGGGTGCAACTTTTGTACCCATAGCAACGCCTTTAGTTTGCGTGTAAAATTCACCATCAAAATAAAACACATTGTTTGATATGACAAGATCAAGAGCATTTAGAATAAATCTATCTGAAAACCTATCATCAATATCACACCTGTATTCTTTTAACCAGTATTCTATAGCTTCTAGACCCAATTGTTTATCAATGTTATTATACATGTTAACAATATCAAAGCTAACTAAACTGGTACCTGGATTCACTTGTTTTGGAAGTTTGCATAAGAAATCTAAATCATCTCTCAGATAACTTTTAACATTACTACACAAAGGCTTCAGAATGATATCAATGAAATTACTTAATCGCTGTGTCGGACTTTCCGGGCCTCCGACAATAGGACGAAAAGATAAGTCTTCCGGATCTTCAGCTGTAATCACAATGTCATTCTGTTCTTTAATTTCTTTTTGGATAATTTTACTCTTATGGATTTTAGGCAGTCCATAAAAATAAGCTGTTTTCGCTTCATAATTACAGAGGTAGTCCCGTTCCTGGTCTGTTAGCTCCGAACAGTGTTGTTTAAGTAAAGAAGTTACTTTCCGTTTGATGCGATTCTCTTCTGTTTGACTTGAAGTATTGTAATAACTTCGATTATCTAACATATCTGTAATCTTCTTCTGATAAAACTCTCTATTCATTAATACCACTGCTCCACCTTTGTCCGCTTCTTTTATGATAATGTCAGAATTTCTCTTCAATTGTTGTAAAGCGTTCTTTTCTCCGGCAGATAAATTATGTCTGATTTGTTTTGATTGTACAGGCGTTGATTCCACAGCTTGAATAAAGTCATCCACATATTTGTTTCTTCCCGGTTTTGGAGTGAATTTAGACTTGTTTCTCACTAAACTGGAATTCATGGAATTCTGTAGCTCCTCGGAATCGTCACTGTCACTATCATCCTCTTTATCTGCAAAAAATTCTGCTAGTCGGACTTTTCTAGTAAAATCTTTTAATTCCGATTTTAAAACATCTTCATTTCCAGAAGGAGTCGGAGTGAATTTTAATCCTCTTTTTAAAAGCTTGATTTCATCTGCAGACAGAAGGTGACTGCTAAGATTTATGATTTTAGGATGAGTTACGTTATGCGGGACCGTCCCATCACCTGATTCCTGTGAATATTTGGATTGGTGCCTTTTCCTAAAAAATACTTATTGACAGCTCTTCCAATGTATGTTGTGTTTCTGTCGTCCCGAGGTGCTTGATTGCGTCGAAACTGGTTTGTACCGGCTTTGTTAGACTTTACATGCTGCTGTCTTCTAACCACAGTTCTCTTTTGTTGTTTTCTCCAATTTCCACGACCAGTTTCCGAAAATTGTTGTCGGAATCCATTAGATATCCGTGTCTTGATTTCCTGTCCAGAGAGTGGAGTGAACTTGTTGGAGAAGGATCTGTTTGTCTTCACCGCTCCAGCAAAGCTCTCTGGCGACTTAGGTTTCCACGGATTCGATTTGGTCTTCTGCTTATTAGCATTTGCACTGGGTCGGGGATGATGTGTATGGGTTTCTGGCGGAATTCTAACAGGTTTCTGCGTCGGCGTCTTAAAGAAACTATCCCCATAGCTGTCCTTGTAGTTGGCCAACCACTGTTCTTTCTTATTCCATCTGTCCCGGGCTTTTGCTTCATCCTGGTCACATTCTGACTTCCATATGTTCATGAGTGTGTTGAACATTTTCCCGGTAAACTTGGCAAATAGAAACTCATGAAAGGAAGAATCCACCTTTACATACTCTCTTCTGTAACTATCAGAATTGATTTTTAGCAGTTCTATGTGCGCTGTAAATTTCTGAACAGCAAGTCTCACACGAATGTCTTTGGCTTGTTCACTTTCTCCCACTATGGGTTTTAGTCTGAACTTAACTGGCAGAAGCATACTCTCATCACATCTCCATGTCTCATAGATGATACTATGATTCTCAACATTGAGGAAATTCCAGTAGGCATTAGAGCGGGCCTTCCGATAATCTTTCCACTGTTTTATCATGGATTTCCTTCTTCTGTAAGCTTCAGTCTCTAATGTAATGCGTTCCATTTCCTGTAAGTATGGATTCGTCTCGGAACCATTTCTTGAAAACACACACTTAGGATTTGTCTCCTCTTCATCATTGAATGATATTTCTTGAGAACTAACTGTTACAACACGTTTTCGTGTGAGTTCTACAATTTCTTTCAACAGTTCATTAGTAGTGTCTATTTTCAAGGATAAATCAGTAACTTTACCTCGGATTTCCTCAACTTCTCGGTAAAGGTCCTGTTGGTCTTGTCTTTGTACACGACTCATTACTTCTTCTTCCATGAGAGCGTAGAAATATACACATAAAGTTCACAATCGGAAGATTGTCTAACTCTCAGGTAGTAAATATGGAAAAAATAATGGATTTAGAAGTAGAAATCATCCATTTTAATGGCGAGCGCTTTCAGCTACACAGCCTCTTCAGGCCATACATAACGGATAATACGTTGTCAGGCAACGTCGTCGTGTACATTATGACGTCATTACATTGTTACGTCACAATCTAAGGTAAAGACATGGACACATCAAGTTTTAGCGTTTAACTTTGGTGAAAACATTTGGATAAATCTGCTTTCTTTTGTTTCTAAAAGCTTGTTATTATCAAAATTTAATTTATACATTGGGAAGACAGAAAAATGCCCGTTTCCACATTCAGCTAAATGTTTACTTAATGGAATAGTACGGTTTTTGGGCTGATTTATGTGGGATCTGTGTAAGTTCATTCGTAATTTCAACTTTAGTTCTGTCTTCCCAATGTATTTTTCATTACAACCAGTACATATGATGACATATACAACATTTTTGCTGTTACAGTTGAGATTTTGACGAACAGAAAACACTTGAGTTTCAGTAATCTGTACTGATATATTATTAACTTCTAATAACAGTAGTACTGTCTTACATGTAAAAATATTCTTGTCGGGTCTACTGTACAGATTACTGAAACTCAAGTGTTTTCTGTTCGTCAAAATCTCAACTGTAACAGCAAAAATGTTGTATATGTCATCATATGTACTGGTTGTAATGAAAAATACATTGGGAAGACAGAACTAAAGTTGAAATTACGAATGAACTTACACAGATCCCACATAAATCAGCCCAAAAACCGTACTATTCCATTAAGTAAACATTTAGCTGAATGTGGAAACGGGCATTTTTCTGTCTTCCCAATGTATAAATTAAATTTTGATAATAACAAGCTTTTAGAAACAAAAGAAAGCAGATTTATCCAAATGTTTTCACCAAAGTTAAACGCTAAAACTTGATGTGTCCATGTCTTTACCTTAGATTGTGACGTAACAATGTAATGACGTCATAATGTACACGACGACGTTGCCTGACAACGTATTATCCGTTATGTATGGCCTGAAGAGGCTGTGTAGCTGAAAGCGCTCGCCATTAAAATGGATGATTTCTACTTCTAAATCCATTATTTTTTCCATATATATATATATATATATATATATATATATATATATATTTATCTCTTACAGGACTTACAGGAGGGTTTACAGAGACAATTGTAAACCCTGATAGGAGGAATTACAACCATTGTAAACCTTTATATTTGCTAAGATAACGGTATGGAAGTAAAGATCGCAAGAAACTATCTAAGACTAATATTGAAAAAGAAATCTCAAATATTTGTCAGAATATAAAGATTTTATTAACGACTCTTTTTATCAGGTAACGCCAATATAACGCGATAACAAAGGATCTTTAACAGTAAAAACCGGTTTATACTATAAAGGAGCCATTCTACCTCGGATATGGTAAAGTTGTAGACCCTGATAGTCAGGACAAAACTTCGGATAATCGTACGGTAATCAGGGGGTGACAACCATTATTGACAATGATGTAAAATGAAGAAAGTGAGCTCGGCTTCAGCTGTGTTTAGGTGATGTAGTTTGATGATTGTGCTGCGTTTTCGGTTTTGACTGATTTTAAGCAAAGTGTAATGCTTGGCTGAATGCCATATGAGGTTTGCAAACATTAGAGACTTTTTATATATGCAAGGACTATGTGGACTATGGTCTATAATTGCCACTAAACGGCTCCGAAACTTCGGTTTAGGTTTTCATGGCCGTTAAGTGGATATGTCTACAATGGATATGTGCTTCTATTTCAGGCATTACCAAACATACGTGAAGAGCACACTATATCGAGACATAGTATGGTGTGATTACCATTGCTGGTGGCAGTGAGTAGTTTCATGAAACCTTCAATCTAAGTTCCATCTTTCTTTCTTTTTTAAAGTTTGTTAATAGAACTCATTAATCACGTCAAATTGAATGTCAATAGATGTAATTTGACAATGAACGGGTTAGTATCCCATGTGTTTCACAATAAATAAATTGTTTAAAATCCCCTTTTTAATGATTTTACATCTGAAAGATTCGATTTTTATTACCTTCACTCCAAAGCTGCTGCCACTACAGTCACAGACCAGAGGTTATCATATATTATGACAAAAGATGTGATACTATGTGGACACACAATGGAGACCAAAACTGCAATATACGTGAGTACACATATTCTCTTCCCACAGCGGTTACTCCATTTTGATTTTCTATGGTAACCTTTGTATTATAGCGAGTAATTTCTCGGCTGGAAATATAAAACTTTTTGGTTTCATCAGAATTTAGTTGTCCAATCACCAACATTGTTTCAAACTTAGCCTTCGCTGATGTCAAACGATGTTTAACGGGGCCTTATAAGGACGTTACAAGTGAACAGTGAGAAAGGTGAAATATATCCTATACATAACAGAAGTTTCGATAGAAATCTGAGTGGAATACCGTGTTTCCTCTAATAGGAGCCGGGCCTCAAATAGGAGCCGGGCCTCTAATAGCAGCCGGGGGGTAAAGGTACCTAAAGGTGAATAAGAGCCGGGCCTCCAATAAGGCCCGGGTCTCTGATAGGGGTCCGGTTTATATCGCATTATTAATTACTCCCTACTAGATAATATTCCCCATATATGTTCCCAGGTACTAAGAGGGTTAAACTACCATTCTAAATTAGGTTTTCGTCAAATGGCGAGGAGTTTGTGTTTTTCTGAGACATTTTCGTCAGTTATCAGATATTATCACGTGCATTGGTCAAACCTAATAATGAAATAAGGGCCGGGCCTCAAATAAGAGCCGGGCCTCCAATAAGCGCCGGGGGGTAAGAGCCTTAACATGTTAATAAGGGCCCGGGCCCCAATTAGAGGAAATACGGTAACCTTTGTTGGAAGAGAATAGATTCCATCAAAACATATTTTAATAACGATACTTTGAAATGAATTGTGTTTTTAGTAGATTATGCACTCTTATGTCTTTCTTTGGGATGAGTATGCGAAGCTATATACTTTGTTTTGTTACCAATAGCATTATGCTCGAGTACATGCTCTGAGCGCGAGGAGTGCGTTGTGAAACCCAGTGGAGCACACGTGTGTCAGTGCAAGTCAGGCTTCGTTGGAGCTGGTTGTGATTGTCCCGATGGAATGACTGGACCAAACTGTGAAGTGGGTACGTTAATATACAATGTATATATATCATATACCTATTAAAGATATGGTATGTTTTGCATGTGTGATAGAGGTTTGGAAACCGCACCCATATTGCTGCCCGGTCCGCAAATCCATATCAGCCGAGTGACGTTAGATCAGAGTGATCTCCCTTTGCTTACAGGCACGCTAACACAGAGTAGAGTCGGGACGGCAAAAACGGTACACTTTTGGACACCCAGCGGTTCGGTCGAGTTACCGATACCCGGATGTAGCCTTACGGCATGTCAAAATGAAGCTCATCCAATCATCTTGCTTGTTTCATAAACAAATCTTACATTGCATTCAACGTATTGATAGGGGGTTATTGAATAAGCATGGTACCCCATACATTTAATACCGTACAGGTACCTCCTAATACCGTACGCCATGTCCTGTAATACCGTACGCTACATTAGGCTTCCACAATGTCTTATCCAAAGCATCCAAAGTCAGCTACAAACGGTTATATGTGTTCTTAGATACAGATAATCATATTGCATTACTTAGACAATATCATTTCTCAATTTCTTAATCACTAACGACCAATGCATGTTCTACTTTCACTGCCTGAACGTATTTCCGACTACCACCATGTACGCTGAATGACAAGTTTTTAAAAAGAAAAATGAAAAATAATTCACGAAATAATAAAGAAAAAGCTTAAGTTCACATTATCTAGACACTAGCTGGTCAAGATACAATTATTTGTAGAGTGTGCTAGTATTTATCCAATCGCTACATAGGCCTATGGAATTTATTTCTAATGTTATTTTACAAAATAAATAATCTAGGCCTACTGGTGAATTTATTTGTTCTTTTAATTTAACATTAATAAACTGTATAATCTTTATATTATATGTTCTTTTGTTGTAAATTGAAAAATCGTCATTGGACAATGTATTATCTGTGAAAGGCAATACCGTTTGTAGGATAAGTCGTTCATTCGTTTATGAAGTTCGTTCAGATAAATATTTTCAATAGGCCTAACGTAATGATTCATAGTAATTTGTTCTGTTATCTTTTTCTTATCAATTCAACATTAAATTCATGTTTGTGAGTGAGAACGCAGCCGAAAAATCGATTTGAGAAGCCTCTCTGGGCGCTTAAAATAATTAATTGTATATGTTTTACGTGAGCAAATGTAACATATGGGGTTGGGATTAAGAGAGCACGACCCTGTGTTCAAATGGGTGGCGAGTTTGAATTTTTTGGGACATTTAATTTTGACAGTTGAAAATTGTTTAGATTTGAGTTGAGCGAAACACGTTCGCACATAGGGAAACCGGTCGTTCATCTCTGTTGCGCAACATATTTGCGCTAAACTTCACCTGTAGGTGAACGTACACGTTTCAACAAATGAAGCTAGAAACTCTCGTGTACTGACAACGTTAATCAATTCGCTGTAAATGAATGAAATTCATTGAAATTTAGTGTGGTTCCAGGCGATGACCACAAGATTAAGCACATTATATAGTCACAAGTGTATTTCGTCTTCCCCTCAAAATACTAGCGAGTATGATACAGAATAAACCTTGAAAGCGGTCATTAATCTCACCAAGTGCCCAACTAATATTACAATTCGTCGTACTCCAGTCACCTGCAGCTACAAGGACCCGTGTTACCCTGGCAACTGTAACAAAGGACCGTCTCATGTCAACTGTAACTGCCAGAAGAACTTCAAGGGGACGACGTGTCTTGAAGGTTTGATATATGATGATTAAACAGACATATAAAGAACATACTGGATAAATATACGGTCAACTGACTACAGTGTTATCAAAATGTAATCCAAACGTCAAACCGCTAAGTTTGTCTCTTTGGAATAGTAATACTGAAATGGGTAAAAAGTTCCTTGAAACTATTCAACCAGAGATTCTGTGCCTTCCAGGAAAATATTACATACATATCTTTATTTACAATTTGCTTAATTGTGCATTTCAACTGCATACACATGTCCATTATAACATATACATAACATTGCAGTTCCTGATGACTGGAAAGCAACAATAGCTGAAACTTCAGCTCGCTTTTCTTTCTGGAAGAGGGCCACATCAAACCCCAAAGAGGAATATGCTCTGGAAATCTACTCTACAGAGAAAGAGACAACTAAATGGACAAACATGAAGACGTTCAACTGGTTGAATGTTTCCGGAACGGCCATGTTCAACACCAAAACTCCTATGACACCTGATTACATCAGTAAATCTGGGTTTGGCATCACGGACGCAAGGGTCAACATTAAGCTTCTCAAAAGATCTGTTAAAGGTGAGTTGTCATGAACAACAATACACTTTCATAACGATTTTTTCGTTCGCTTACACATGAAATCTATACGATGTATCTAATCAATATAAACCATTCATGACACTATCCCAGTATCTCATCAATATAAACCATGCATGACACTATCCCAGTATCTCATCAATATAAACCATGCATGACACTATCCCAGTATCTCATCAATATCAACCATGCATGACACTATCCCAGTATCTCATCAATATAAACCATGCATGACACTATCCCAGTATTTCATCAATATAAACCATGCATGACACTATCCCAGTATCTCATCAATATAAACCATGCATGACACACAGTATCTCATCAACATAAACCATGAATGTCACACACAGTATCCCATCAATATACATCATGCATGACACACACTGTATCTCATCAATATACACCATGCATGACATACACAGTATCCCATCAATATATACCATGCATGACAAACACTGTATCCCATCAATATACATCATGCATGACACACACTGTATCTCATCAATATACACCATGCATGACATACACAGTATCCCATCAATATACACCATGCATGACACACGCTGTATCCCATCAATATACACCATGCATGACACACGCAGTATCTCATCAATTTACACCATGCATGACACACGCTGTATCCCAGTAATATACATCATGCATAAAATACACAGTATCCCATCAATATACACCATGCATGACACACGCTGTATCCCATCAATATACACCATGCATGACACACGCAGTATCTCATCAATATACACCATGCATGACACACGCTGTATCCCAGTAATATACACCATGCATAACATACACAGTATCACATCAATATACACCATGCATGACACACGCAGTATCTCATCACAATACACCATGCATGACACACACCGTATCTCATCAATATACACTATGCATAACATACACAGTATACCATCAATATACACCATGCATGACACAAACACTGTATCCCATCAATATACACCATGCATGACACACGCTGTATCTCATCAATATACACCATGCATGACACACGCTGTATCTCATCAATATACACCATGCATGACAAACACTGTATCCCATCAATATACACCATGCATGACACACGCTGTATCTCATCAATATACACCATGCATGACACACGCTGTATCTCATCAATATACACCATGCATAACATACACTGTATCCAATCAATATACACCATGCATGACAAACACTGTATCCCATCAATATACGGCATGCATGACAAACACTGTATCCCATCAATATACACCATGCATGACACACGCAGTAGATCATCAATATACACCATGCATGACACACGCTGTATCCCATCAATATACACCATGCATGACACACGCAGTATCTCATCAATTTACACCATGCATGACACACGCTGTATCCCAGTAATATACATCATGCATAAAATACACAGTATCCCATCAATATACACCATGCATGACACACGCTGTATCCCATCAATATACACCATGCATGACACACGCAGTATCTCATCAATATACACCATGCATGACACACGCTGTATCCCAGTAATATACACCATGCATAACATACACAGTATCACATCAATATACACCATGCATGACACACGCAGTATCTCATCACAATACACCATGCATGACACACACCGTATCTCATCAATATACACTATGCATAACATACACAGTATACCATCAATATACACCATGCATGACACAAACACTGTATCCCATCAATATACACCATGCATGACAAACACTGTATCCCATCAATATACACCATGCATGACACACGCAGTATCTCATCGATATACACCATGCATGACACACGCAGTATCTCATCAATATACACCATGCATGACACACGCTGTATCTCATCAATATACACCATGCATAACATACACAGTATCCCATCAATATACACCATGCAAGACAAACACTGTATCCCATCAATATACACCATGCATGACACACACAGTATCCCATCAATATACACCATGCATTACACACGCAGTATCTCATCAATATACACAATGCATGACACACGCTGTATCTCATCAATATACATCATGCATAACATACACAGTATCCCATCAATATACACCATGCATGACACACGCAGTATCTCATCAATATACACCATGCATGACACACGCTGTATCTCATCAATATACACCATGCATGACATACACTGTATCCCATCAATATACACCATGCATGACAAACACTGTATCCCATCAATATACGGCATGCATGACAAACACTGTATCCCATCAATATACACCATGCATGACACACGCTGTATCGCATCAATATACACCATGCATGAAACACGCTGTATCTCATCAATATACACCATGCATGACACACGCTGTATCTCATCAATATACACCATGCATGACACACGCTGTATCTCATCAATATACACCATGCATGACACACACAGTATCTCATCAATAAACACCATGCAGGAAGCACGCTGTATCTCATCAATATACACCATGCATGACACACGCAGTATCCAATCAATATACACCATGCATGACACACGCAGTATCTCATCAAAATACACCATGCATGACACACACCGTATCTCATCAATATACACAATGCTTAACATACACAGTATACCATCAATATACACCATGCATGACAAACACTGTATCTCATCAATATACACCATGCATGACACACGCAGTATCTCATCAATATACACCATGCATGAAACACGCTGTATCCCATCATAATATACACGATGCATGAAACAGGCTGTATCCAATCAATATACACCAAGCATGACACGCGCTGTATCTCATCAATATACACCATGCATGACACACGCAGTATCTCATCAATATACACCATGCATGGAACACGCTGTATCTCATCAATATACACAATGCATGACACACGCAGTATCTCATCAATATACACCATGCATGACACACGCAGTATCTCATCAATATACACCATGCATGAAGCACGCTGTATCTCATCAATATACACCATGCATGACACACGCAGTATCTCATCAATATACACCATGCATGGAACACGCTGTATCTCATCAATATACACAATGCATGGAACACGCTGTATCTCATCAATATACACAATGCATGACACACACAGTATCTCATCAATATACACCATGCATGACACACGCTGTATCTCATCAATATACACCATGCATGACACACGCTGTATCTCATCAATATACACCATGCATGGAACACGCTGTATCTCATCAATATACACAATGCATGACACACGCAGTATCTCATCAATATACACCATGCATGACACACGCAGTATCTCATCAATATACACCATGCATGAAGCACGCTGTATCTCATCAATATACACCATGCATGACACACGCAGTATCTCATCAATATACACCATTCATGACACACGCTGCAGCTCATCAATATACACCATGCATGACACAAGCTGTATCTCATCAATTTACAACATGCATGACACACACTGTATCCCATCAATATACACCATGCATAACAAACACTGTATCCCATCAATATACACCATGCATGACAAACACAGTATCCCATCAATATACACCATGCATGACACACGCAGTATCTCAACAATATACATCATGCATAACAAACATTGTATCCCATCAATATACACCATGCATGAAAAAAACTGTATCCCATCAATATACACCATGCATGACACACGCAGTATCTCATCAATATACACCATGCATAACAAACACTGTATCCCATCAATATACACCATGTATAACAAACACTGTATAGCATCAATATCCACCATGCATGACACACGCAGTATCTCATCAATATACACCATGCATGACACACACTGCATATCATCAATATACACCATGTATTACAAACACTGTATCCCATCAATATACACCTTGCATGACACACGCAGTATCTCATCAATATACACCATGCATAACAAACATTGTATCCAATCAATATACACCATGCATGACAAACACTGTATCCCAGCAATATACACCATGCATGACACACACAGTATCTCATCAATATACACCATGCATAACAAAATCTGTTTCCCATCAATATACACCATGCATGAAACACACTGTATCCCATCAATATACACCATGCATGACACACGCAGTATCTCATCAATATACACCATGCATGACACACGCTGTATCTTATCAATATACACCATGCATGACACAAGCTGTATATCATCAATATACACCATGCATGACACACACTGTATCCCATCAATATACACCATGCATAACAAACACTGAATCCAATCAATATACACCATGCATGACACACGCTGTATCTCATCAATATACACCATGCATAACAAACATTGTATCCCATCAATATACACCATGCATGACACACGCAGTATCTCATCAATATACACCATGCATAACAAACATTGTATCCCTTCAATATACACCATGCATGAAACACGCTGTATCTCATCAATATACACCATGCAGACACACACTGTATCGCATCATTATACACCATGCATAACAAACACTGTATCCCATCAATATCCACCATGCATGACACACGCAGTATCTCATCAACATACACCATGCATGACACACACTGTATCTCATCAATATACATCATGTATAACAAACACTGTATCCCATCAATATACACCATGCATGACACACGCAGTATCTCATCAATATACACCATGCATGACACACGCTGTATCTTATCAATATACACCATGCATGACACAAGCTGTATATCATCAATATACACCATGCATGACACACACTGTATCCCATCAATATACACCATGCATAACAAACACTGAATCCAATCAATATACACCATGCATGACACACGCTGTATCTCATCAATATACACCATGCATAACAAACATTGTATCCCATCAATATACACCATGCATGACACACGCAGTATCTCATCAATATACACCATGCATAACAAACATTGTATCCCTTCAATATACACCATGCATGAAACACGCTGTATCTCATCAATATACACCATGCAGACACACACTGTATCGCATCATTATACACCATGCATAACAAACACTGTATCCCATCAATATCCACCATGCATGACACACGCAGTATCTCATCAACATACACCATGCATGACACACACTGTATCTCATCAATATACATCATGTATAACAAACACTGTATCCCATCAATATACACCATGCATGACACACGCAGTATCTCATCAATATACACCATGCATAACAAACATTGTATCCCTTCAATATACACCATGCATGAAACACGCTGTATCTCATCAATATACACCATGCAGACACACACTGTATCCCATCAATATACACCATGCATGACAAACACTGTATCCCATCAATATACACCATGCATGACACACGCAGTATCTCATCAATATACACCATGCATAACAAACACTGTATCCCATCAATATACACCATGCATGAAACGCGCTGTATCTCATCAATATACATCATGCATGACACACACTGTATCTCATTAATATACACCATGTATAACAAAAACTGTATCCCATCAATATACACCATGCATGACACACGCAGTATCTCATCAATATACACCATGCATGACACACGCTGCATCTCATCAATATACACCATGCATGACAAACACTGTATCTCATCAATATACACCATGCATGACACACACTGTATCCCATCAATATACACCATGCATGAAACACGCTGTATCTCATCAATATACACAATGCATGACACACGCTGTATCTCATCAATATACATCATGCATGACACACGCAGTATCTCATCAATATACACCATGCATAACACACGCAGTATCTCATCACTCTACACCATGCATGACAAACACTGTATCCCATCAATATACACCATGAATGAAACACGCTGTATCCCATAAATGTACACCATGCATGACACACGCCGTATCTCATCAATATACACCATGCATGACACACAATACCTCATCAATATACACCATGCATGACACACGCTGTATCTCATCAATATACACCATGCATGAAACACGCTGTATCCCATCAATATACACCATGCATGACACACGCTGTATCTCATCACTATACACCATGCATGACACACAATACCTCATCAATATACATCATGCATGACACACGCTGTATCTCATCAATATACACCATGCATGAAACACTCTGTATCCCATCAATATAAACCATGCATGACACACGCTGTATCTCATCAATATACACCATGCATGACATACGCTGTATCTCATCAATATACACCATGCATGACACACACTGTATCCCATCAATATACACCATGCATAACAAACACTGTATCCCATCAATATACACCACGCATGATACACGCTGTATCTCATCAATATACACCATGCATGAAACAGGCTGTATCTCATCAATATACACCATGCCTGAAACACGCTGTATCTCATCAATACAAACCATGCATGACACACTCATCATCTCATCAATATAAGCCATGCATGACACACAGTACCTCATCAATATAAGCCATGCATGACACACAGTACCTCATCAATATAAACCATGCATGACACACAGAGTATCTCATCAATAGAAACCATGTATGACACTATATCCACTCCACAATGCATAGAACGGATTACATTTAAATATTAGTGAAATAATGTGAAGAAGCATGTTGATTATTTCAGGGAGAATGTTGAATGACTGACCTTTGGTGTCTGCAACATGAAATATAATAACATCCAAAAATTAGCTTTATCTGTCGTGATTGTTACATAACCTCAGCATCTCTTACTAACAGGTGCACTGGATGCGATATTAAACAATGACACTCGGGTATGTGATGCTGGTGTTACGTACAAGACACCTACACATCAAGTGGACTGTAAGATTAACGAACCAAATTTTCCTTGGCTTCTTGAAAATGGAGACAGGTATAGTACACTTTTTCTCGAAACATTTACATTTTACAATAAGTGTTAACAAGAAATTTAGTCGAAGCAGCTTGAATGGTCTTGCGGTATAAAATTATTAAAGATATTTCAACGTTGATATTGGTTTCACCATAAGAATAAATATATGACATAAATACTATGACAGGGACATTGAAACTTAGATTTACTTCAGTTGGTAAAACTAGTCCCATATTCCCATTTCATGTTTTTTTTTTACACCAGTCAATGAAATTGCCGCTAGGGTTTGCTGGACATATGCATCATATCGCCATTTATGTAATGGCTCATTTCAACAGCAAACTAGATATATCATTCACTGAAACATCAACAATTCGTCCGTCAAGAGTCCAATAAGGTACATTTTGCTGACAACATTTCATATTTCATATTTCTTAAGGTTATATCAACAATTCTTTCGCAAAACCCTTTCATATAGCAATTTCAGCACCCCATGTGTTTGAACAGATATGTTTTGTTTGGTCATGATACTTTTCATTTCAGACTTACTTTAGAGTTCGTTATCTCTGCGGGAGGTTTTAGGAACCTCATTAATAGAAGAACGGGAGCCTTCCAAAGAACAGAACGATACACAGAAAACAAAGTGTCTTCTTCCGTGGTGTACAGGTTCGACTCCGTGACACCCACCTTTGCAAGTAAAGAAAATGCTTTCTTCACAGACAGTGAGTTTACTAAGGTAATATGCACACCAGAATATACAACCAGAAAGATTAATTAACAAAAAGTGTTGAACGTAATAATAATAATAATAATAATAATAATAAGAACTAGGATTGACGCGTCAATACTTAGGTCTTCAAGACTTCTGCTTGACCTTGAACTCCATGTTGGACTCAGGGTTATTCGCCAGTTTCTCTGCTTTAAAATGAGCTATCAAACATGTCTCTATCTTTAGATAATGACCCTTTTATAAATATAACAATCGCTTATTAATGGATCCCTACATCATCTTTCTCACGATTAGGACAAAATGGTTAATACTTTCATACTGAGGTGAGCATAGAAAATGTAGTGCTTTTATATCGACTAAAATAGATGTTATCATCATTAAGATTGCATACATCAGTAATGTGTTATATTCTTCTGAATATTCAAGAAAATACTCAAAAATACTTAAATTTTGACCCCTAGACAACGTTTGCGATGTTCGGAGCTTAACTATCAACTTTTTGATGAAAGGGTTGTTCTAGTAATTGTTCATCCGGAGATGTAAATATAGTTTCAATATCTTAATTAGTTATGCTCCTTTGAACTTTGCTGAAAATGGCGATTTTTGAAAAATGACAATATTCTATGACTTGTTACGTGTAAAGTATGATAGATACATGATTGAAATTTATTATTCTTCATAAATGACACCTTTGCTTCAAAATGAAGTATTAAGCATTATTGTATCTTCAGTGGTTTACAATGGAAAATTCTCACAAAAAAATACCCCTCGAAAAATCTCAAAATCATTAAATTTTATTTTTTAGTTTCTAAGTTTAAATTGTGCCGAAACTGTCAACTTTTACATGATAATGATATGTAATGGAATTGTTTAGCTCTTAATTAGAAAGAGATGGGAATACATAAACTTGACATAAGTTGTTATAAAATCGTTCAATTTATCCTAACAATCCCAAAGCACCACCTTTCAGTTTACAAACTAGGGTGTTGCTTAATTAATTTCAAAGTGTTTTTATCAGAATACATTATCATTGTTTATGTGAGGTAAATAATTTAAACATTTAGATGTATGGTATATAATGTGATAAAAATTAAATGAGTGTAGATGACATAAAAATGTAAACTCTGTTATGTAAATATTCTAAATTTCATATATCAAACTATATCATGTTAACTACAACACCATAAAATGATAAAATATGCTGTGTTTTGTTGTCAGATATGGTCAAGTTCACTTCTTATATAAGGGTGGCCTGTTTTTTTCTCGGTCTGCCTTCACTTTTATTATGACTGTAGGCAGATCGAGACGTAGACAGATCGAGAGTAAACCTAGTCTTTCAGGCCTGGTGAGCTAAAATAAACTAGGTGAAAACTATTTTTTTCTGGCAAATATTTACAGTATCTGTTTAAAGTAGATGATGCATTGTGGTAAAAAAAAGTATTGCAAATACATATTTTTAATTAACTCTTTCAAATAATGTAGACACCAATACGTCTGAAATGGAGCGGCTGGACAGATGAACTCTCTGGTATGGGCAGGTACACATGGGAAGTGTTCAACCTCAAGCCTAATGGTGACGGAGACTTGACAGAAGAGAACAAGATGAGACCAATCATTCACCGCGGTGTGAACCATACATCTCCTATCTCCTATCCTTTACCTTACACTCCGAAAGAACCGGGCATGTATTCCTTCATTCTGGAAGCCGTGGACAAGGCCAATAACTCTGTGTACATGAGGAAATGTGTTCTGTATGACCCAAAGTCCTCTGTCTCTACCGACAGTAAATATCAGATGCTGTTCTCCTCGGCTCATCGTGACAACCAGGGGCACCAGTGGATATCAGGACAGACAAATCAACTCACAGTAACTTGGGCTGACCATTTTGTTAACTATTTGCATGAAAAGGGCAAATTCCTGAACAGGATTTTGAAATATTCAGTTCAGCTGGTAGAAGGGGAGAATATTTACAAACGTGTTGACTCTGCAAACGATGATCACGAAGGTGCTAGAACCGTGGATGCTGTTCCAAATAAGAGGGGTATTCGAGAGTTCGAGACAGCTCACGTTGTCAACAAAAGTGGAGAAGTAATAGATGAACACACTCTTAATTGGAACAGAGATTTAAATTTAACAACCTCGACAGTCATTACTAAAGGTGAGATTACTTCGATTCATAAATTAGTTTTGGGATCTAATTTTGTTTAGAAGGGGTGTTTATGTGTTTAGTAAAAGGTCTCAAATCAAAACAATATTTATATTTTATATTAATCTCTAATAAAACACAAACATTGCAATTGCTGCCATGTAAGGAATTGTATGTGACAATATTTTCGAGTATATAATGATTACTCTAAGAATATCGCTCTAACATCGTTTGTTTCAGTTAACTCAACAAGTGGAGACTCTCTGACAGTTTGGGTGAAGGCCACTGATTACCTGGGCAACAGAAAGACTGATTCCACAACAGTTACGTTTGATTTCTCAGTGCCCATTGTTGGAATACCAGATCTCCATAGAAACCAGGCTTCAGAGGTTCCTTTTAGTTCAAAGTAAGTTGCATTTCAAAAGTCCGACCCCTCATTGCCTGTTCAATAAAAAATATTTAATTCATATTTTTAATTGCACATATTTGGACATAAAATAATGACTAACTGATCATTTCTCCCTTCTATGATGGTGGTGGTTTTGATCACGAACTCTTATTTGCACATATCTGCAGACTTCAACTTGAGATGATGGACGAAGAGAGTGGGATAGAGCACGTGCGACTCAAGGTTACTGACCTGCGTGATGGCTACCTTCTGACCAATCAGACACTAGCAGTTGAAACACTTCCGGTAAATATATAATGTTATTTCCATTTTAACATTGACTTGACCTAGTCATTGAATATTTAATCTAAATTTCATATCCAAAATTTAAAAAGGAATTTCCGACAACAGATAAACCCAGTAAATGATATTTGTAGGTAGAAAGAGTACGACTAAGACAGACTTTTGCTTAGTTTACCTTCTTGCAGGCAGGCAGGCAACTGAACGTCATATTTTAAAGTTATGGCTCCAATCAGCAAATCATAATAAATAACAACATATGTTGCAGCCCAAAGACTGCAAAGACACAAATGTCTGTTATTGCCCGAAAGCCCTGTCTGTCTGCTACAAGCGAGTGAACGACCTGTATATCAGCAACTGCTGGCTCATGGTGTCGAAGGACTCTCTGAAGACAGCTCAGGTCAGACTGGTCATGGATGTGGTCAACAGAGCCGGACTTGTCAAGACTCCACCCGCCAAAACTGTAATTATTCCATTTTCTCGCGACTATGTAACTAACATTAAAACAAGAATGAACCCTGATGGAGGTCGACTGATTGATGTGTTCCCATGTTTAACTGACCTGAATCACATTATATTCAAATCTTAGGTAACACTCGTGCCAGGTTACCTTAACATCTGACTACTGGACTGCAGTGGACATGTTTCCTTACCTTTTACTTAAACCAATCATCCACGAGGCTAGGCGGTAATCGGTACGGATAATTCTACCATGACATTGCTGGATACTCGATTCATATTGGTTCTCCAGAAAAATCAAACATGATCAATTCTGGATTGAACCTCCTCCTACGTGTTCGGTTTCAATTTTAAATTTACTTGCTAACAATCCAGTATATCATGTCTCTGATTTTCAATCACAGTAGGTTTATCTCCTAAGTATAAAATGCTTCTTTGATAAGTTTAATTTATGGAAGGTGATACAGAGGACATGAGAGAAGGCGCCTGTAGAGCAGTCGCAGATTTGAATATAGCGAGGGTGTATGTGTAAGTGTTGGGTAAGATGTGGCTTTGATGAAATTCAATATCCACTCAAAGATACGCCCATATCGTGTTTAAAGCAGGCAAAAACTCGGCAATGACAAAATGGCTAAAATGGAACTGTTATTCCTTTCCAAATAATACTTTCTGGTATTTTGTATTTATAAAATGAGTTTAGTAAAACCAAAGCTTACAACTTCTAAAGTATTAACTTTTATTGCAGGTCACCGACTTGATGTCATTAAACGGAACTGAGGCTTGTAAGTACAAATAATTCTAAATAAATATATAACTTCTATTACTTATAACTAAGAATCCAAAACATATAGTATTTCAATAATAACACGTGCATTTGCCCCTAATCTAGATTTTGGACCAATGAACGTCAAGGTAGAGAAAATCAGCCAATCAGGAGTGAGAGTTACCTGGCACCACGCCCCAAGCTGCTACCCCCGGACTTTCATCTGGCTCAGTTTTGACGACTCCAGCAAGATGATCAAGATCCAGAAGGACGCCGAATACTATGGTTTGACTGATCTAGAGCCGGGCAAAGACTACACAGTCAAGATACAGACGGACTATGGGGGCATTAAGAGCAAGGCGGTTGCAGTATCATTCAAAACACGTAGGGTGCTCACGTAATATAATCTTCAGTCAGTATGGACATATAAACTGAATATCAAATATAGATATAAAATGTTCGCAATATCCCAATATGACCTCACGTAGCTATCATATTATGATATTACCCCCGCCACAACGACATTGGTGGGGATATACATCGTACATGTAGAAATTAGACGTCCGTGCGTCTAGCTAGGCTTCCATGGAAACAAACCTAAAATTATGTTTCCGGGCCAAAACTCGAACAAGTTCAATGAACTTTTGCATGTAGAATACTCAACGTGTTTAGATGTTTGTTTTGGGTTTCCAGTTTCTTTTGAAAAGACACCTTAAAATTGTGTTAGAACCAGAAATAATTTTTTTTAGGATTAGCTCAATGCAACTCGGTTTGTGGAACAATGGTCATGTGGAGATGCACTTTTCTGGACCTTTTAGGACTTTTACTTTTTAGTTGTTTCAATGGAAATGCACCTTCAATTTTGTATACAAAGCAAAAGTCAAAATGCCTGTTTATCTAGGTGTGACGTTATGAATTCTAACTTCTTTGGATTTCGTTTTAGCGGATTCCATGAAAATGTAATTTAAAATTTCACTTCCAAAACAGATCATAAACACAGTAAGAATTATATCAATTCAGAAGAAGAACGATATTCAAGTGTATTACCACTGATTTGAAGAGCTAACAAAATATATAAAGGCCATATGAAGAACAATATCTTCATAATTATTGTACAATACATTCAATACTTTTCCTACTTGGCGAGGGAAATGGTCAACTGTATGTATATATATAATTATGTAAGTTATCGGAATTATTTTCCAGTGGATGCTCCGGGAATTGGTGCTGGAACCATTGCAGGAATAGTCATTGGTAAGATTTTGCATCTTCATCAATCTCTCTGACTGAGAAATTATATAATGAGCACATCCGCATTCGTTGATCATAGTTTAAAGTAATTTTCTTTTTTATATTGAAGTGAGGAAACACTCCTCGATCATAAGGTTTTGATAGTTCCAGTCCAGGGCCTACATTTTTTTAAGGTTCACATAACATAAATTTTTTCAACATAATACAATGTTAGCACTAAGAGGGCTTAGACAACTTGAACAATATATCAGCAATCCGGAACCCCAACTATATGTGTATAGGACTGAAACTTTAAGAAGAGCCTGTGGTTGAAAATACACATCACTTTCTACCCAGGGGTCCTTCTGATATTCACGGTGCTTGGGGTGGGGTTGTTTCTGTGGAGGACGGGCAAGGGGGCAGCCATGGTGAGACGGGGACGAACTACCTTACGCAGGACCATGCGCAGGAGGAACCAGTCTTCAGACAACCTGAGGGTTAATAACGTCCTAGTGGCAAACAATTCCAAGGCAAACAAAGGAATGCTGGCATTCAAGGTATTTAGAGAAAAAAATGATCATGTGCAATCATGAAGGAAAAGTTGTAATTAAAGCTACATATCTTGTTTTGACCTTTTTTTTTATTATTTGATAAGATATCATCTCTATTGCGAATCTGTGCAGTCTGTGTTTACTCATCCTCGGTTACCCAGGGTTTTATATATAGTATGCTCCGTTACTTTCCACTTTATCACCCATGGGAAATTCTATCAGAGAAATCTGTACTCAAATTATCCGCCCTTGGCCAGCGTGAGCTAATCAAACTGCTACGCAGCTTGGACCTGCGAGCCAATGACAATTCATATCACTTTGTTGCAAAACACGCGTGGTCATTTTGTTTGCCATTTGTCACCGGTTAGCTCCCTTCACCATTTCCGTCTTATCCTAACGAGCTTTTTCTCTGGTTACTGACTTCGTCACGCCGGACAAGGGCGGGTAATTTTAGTACAGATTTCTCTGATAGAGTTTCCTAGGGGTGGCATAGTGGAGAGTAACGAAGCATATATAAAACCCTGGGTAACCGAGGATGGTGTTTACTGTGCTAAATGTAATTATTATACTCTTTTATTTTGTGATTTAGCGGATGTCAGTTCATCACTAACAAAACCAACTAATGAAAACGTTTTCCCGCTTTATTTTATATCATAACAGCAGTTGTGTACGTCACATAGTACATGTTCCATGTTGTAGGCAATGTTTCTTCTTATTACAGTTTTTCTCAGGAATTATTTTCAAATTAGAAATATATGTCATTTCGTCAGGTATATGTAGCTGCATGGGTAAGATGTTGGAACAGTTGATGCTGGCGATGGGTGCCTGATTCTATGGGTGTTGGTTCAAATCCACCAAAGGACTAGACCCGAAAAAAGTCGTGTACAAAATAGTACACCACTGCTGGCAGTGTAATCCAATATATATAACATTGTTACATTTCCAAATAATTCAACGTCCTTTGTTTCTTATCGTTAATGCTCAGAACCAGACGTATGCTATGGATGATGACATCTATGTGTACGGGAGCATGGAGTTTGGAAGTGAGCAGCCCTGGTACATCCCGGAGAATAACCTCACTTTGGTGGAGGAGATTGCCAGTGGAAGGTTTGCACGTATCTATAAGGCTTCCTACAAGAATGGTTCCTCTCAAGAAGTTGCAGCAAAAATCCTGAAAGGTAAGTGTTTATATCGTCAAGATGAAATACCATGTTTAACAACGTTTTGACAAAATAAGACAAAGAAATCGCAGAGGGAGGGGGGAAGGTTTACGTCTTGGTGTCTTCTTCTGGATACAAGGAGGTTCCTACCTCGACCGCAACTTTATAGGTGCATCTATTGTGTTGTTAAGGATCACATATGATAAACGTTATAAATGGTGTTATTATTGTTTTTGAAAATTTCTTGGATGAACATCAGTGATACACATTTCGACAGTAAAATCGACGAGTTCCGGCCCTTGGATAAAAGCTCTTAACCAATTCATGATCCGAACGAGGATATAATTTAATCTTGGCTTCATCAATCAGTGATAGTACATCATACTTGATGTGATACTTGTGTGTGATACTTGACATGCGAGTGTATCCCTTGTCACAAAAACATTAAATTGTGGTCATAATGTTTGACCTTGACTTTGTTGTATTACACATTTCCTGAAAATATTATCAATGGGCATTCCGCATTCGAACTTTCGATTGGTCAGTGATTTGATACGTATTATATTGGTTCAATATGGAAATCAGGTGACGATTTCCTTTCACTATCAAAACACTAATGAATGATTTTGATTGGATCAAAGTGGTTGAAATGTATATGTTATTGGTTGTGTAGAATCAATAAGCTGGGTTTCTTTTAAGTAGTATATTACTTAAACCTCCAGTTGAGCCGACAGAGGAGACGATGATGCTGATGATGGCCAAGATCAACTTCGCTGCCACTCAGGTCGGCCAACACCGCAACGTCCTGGGCTTCGTCGGGGCAGTCCTGGATAACGATGCACGTAGGTTATTTGCTACTTGTCTAAACTATTGTCTGAAATCATGCGTTCCCATTTCACAATTTCTTGGGAGTTGATTAAATAAATCAATGTTAGGTAAAATGGTAAGCCTATTCTACCATCTGTTATTCCTTTCTATTCACAAACTTTAACTGAACTGTCAGTGGGTCCTGTGCTGGTTATGGAGTACTGCGAGAACGGACAACTGGACAAGTGGCTGACCGCCCGACAGAGGAACGTGGATATGGACGTGCTGGAGAAGCTTCAGACATTCGTGCTACAGATCGCCCGCGGCATGGACTACCTCACACAGAAGGGGGTTCGTATTGACATTCGTATTTTGAAAACAAAATCATCCTGCTTATCTTCGATACAGTACATTGGAAACGTCTGACGGTTATATCCCTAAGGTATGTGGGTTTTTAGATTGCCAAACATATTCCAAACCCGCTAATGAGAGGCCAATTTGTGACCCACTGTTTAGTTGTTGACATTTATGTAATGGTTACAGTTTTAAAACTGACAATCAAAATAATGAGATTCGGCTACGTGAGACAAAAGGGCTGCATAGTCTTTGCATGTTTATCCTTATAAGATATCGCCATAACTCACCTAACATCCGTTTATTTCATTCATGAATATTGATTGCAGTTTCGAAACCCAATGCTTATCATTATTTTGTTGATCAAACAATAATTTTCTTCTTCAAGGTTAATTGCATTTTACTATCGAACTGTGTATCCCTGTTTTGTTGGGCCCAACAATAAAGAGAGGATGGCGACAATGCTGACCAGAGTGCTAATTTATTTCCAGGTTGTCCACAGGAAGCTGGCAGTGCGGAATTGTCTCCTGACCTTCCTGAATGAAGTGAAGATAGCAGGATTCGGACCCAGCAAGATGGACGAACAAACTGAGGAGGACAGTGGAAAAGGAGTAAGAATGTTTGAAACCTTATAGTTATATATATTTCAAAGTATGAGTTGTCGTTTCACCAAAATATCGTGTAAAACCCCCCATAACACATCATTTTGTCACTGGATTCGATGAATTGCTGTCTACTAATTTTTTTTTAAATTCTAAAAATTTGTACTATACATGTATGTACCTTACAAGTAAAAAATATTCAGCTAATGATGTTTGAAAATGTATAAAAGCAACCGAAGGTCATTGCACATTTTCAAATTCGTGCAGGTTCTGAAGATTTCTAAAGCTTTAAAAATGTTTATCAGACGTTTCCTTTTGACATTTACATTATGTACTTTCCCTCAAGGACCGGATCCCAGTGAAGTGGACAGCGCCCGAGTGTCTACAGTCTCTGAGAGGAGCCAATGAGAAGAGTGACATCTGGTCCTTCGGGGTCACAATGTGGGAGATCTTCAGCATGGGTAGGTTGATGTTAGTGCTGTTCTTGAATGGGGTGAAGATACATCTTGTGAGTCACAACAGTTTATTTTGGGATCAAAGTTTGGCACGCGAATGTAATTCATTATAAACCTGCTGGCTAAAACACTTTGGAGGATAGAGTTACTCTCTTTCTCAGCTTTTCGTAAGTGTGTACGTCCATAAAATCAAGCAAATTGACAGTCAAGAATAACCTAAGGGAAGTAACCCTAATTGATGTTCCTGAAATGAAATTCGTGCTGAAACCTCAAACACAATTTTAGGAGTGCATGTCATGTTGTTCAAGTGTTATTCTCTATCCTTCATAGAATAAATGATTTGTATGTATTTGTTTATGTCGACCAGATGACTTAAATACAAGTACCTCTTTCTGAGCTTTCCAGTCGATATAAGTCAAGATTGATATAAGGGTAGTAACTCTAATAAATGTATCTATAGTTATGCGCAGGCAATATAACAGCATTTAACTAATTACAAATCGGTTCATTTTTCTAATGCTCTCTAAATCATCAGTTATACATATCGGTCAACATTGATCCAATCGCCCTTAAATTCACTCGTGATACCTCTATAGCTACCCTAATCTGGCTACAGTTAACAGTTGAAAAAGGCGGGGAATTAATTGAATAACGACCAACTAAATCACCTAAATATACGTACATTTACATATATTTGCTAAAATGGTAAAACTTTTGTGCAGGCCAGTCCCCTTATTCCGAACTTCGGAGCAGGGATCTTCCAACAAAGATTCGAAATGGACACAGACTGACGCGGCCTGAATATTCTGAAGATATGTAAGCATATTGAAATCTATTTAATCAATGGCGGTTCACCAAGAGTGTCAAATTTATATGCAAAAAGGTTCAAAAGTGGATCCGCCATTGATTAAACATGATAATTATTACTTTACAGAAAGTAATGAAGTAACACTCTAATTATCATATATCTATCAATGATATGAGATGTTTTGCATATGTGATAGAGGTCAGGACACCGCACCAATATCGCTGCCCAGTCCGAAAATCCATATCAGCCATATCAGCCATATCAGCCATATCAGCCCTGTCCTCAAATCCATATCAATATCAGCCCGGGTGACGTTAGGTTAGAGTTATCTCCCTTTGCTAACACAGGGTAACGTAGGCGACTAAAGCCACAAGCGAAGCATTGTCAGAGTAGTTCGTTTCAAAAACAAGGATGCTGTTGACGCTTTTAACTTATTTTATCAACATATAATCAAATATACTATTAATTGTAAAATTGAATAAGAGGCACGGCTTACACATTTTTAAAAACAATCTTGTATAGTGGAGGGTTTATTCGTCTTGTCTCCTAATGGTTAATTTTCGCACGTAAACATATTCTTTAAGCTTTTTGTCTTGCTTTAGAAAAAAGTATGATATATGATAAAAAGGTTACAACATGTCATTTTTCATACTTTACCCCATTTGAGCCCTCGGGCTGATATGGGGTATGGTATGATAAATGACATGTTACAACCTTTTTATCACGTTAGAAGAAAACCAAACCTATTGCTAGAGTTGAGTGGCCGAATTGTTGCTCTTGGATATCCAAACTATATAATATCATTGCATAATCCATTATATAATACCAATAACAAGAGTATGTACATGTATTAATTTCATTGTTATTAGAAATTGCATTGTAAGAAAGCAATATTTTAATATGCATTTAATCATGAACTAAACAAAAACTACACAATTCAACTACCTGTTCATGTGTGCAATGTATGTTCTACTTCAGCCACTACGACATGATGAAGAACTGCTGGATGCTGAAGCCGGACCAGAGACCAACTTTCACCATGGTTCTGGACAAACTGGAGACGTCCTTCGGTCTCAGACCAGCGTCCGGAGCCGTGTACTACTACTCAAAATAACTGACGAATTTACTTTTCCATTTTATAAACGTTGGACTGAGCAAAATAAACAATAACACTGCTGTGATTGTTCGAATTCGTACATTTTGAAATGTTGAAGTATAGATGTAATGCTTGGCATCACCTGATAATGTCAATATAATGCTTGTCATCTTCTGATAATGTAGATGGTATGCTTGCTATCTTCTAATAATGTAGATGTTATGCTTGCCATCTTCTGATAATTGACATGTAATGCTTGCCATCTTCTGAAAATATATGGAGGGATCATAATCATGTTTGATACTCTAGCGTTGGTTTGTTGGTTAAATTGTAGCTAGACATTGTAAGCATAGAAGGTATTTTTTCTCAAATAAGACTATCAATCGTACATTTGAAGAACATCATTTTGTCAAAAGTTGATTTATAACATGTGGATATAGTCTCTAATGAAAATGTGATAAAGGACTGGAAGTACTGTATGTGGTATTGCAGTGATGTTTTCACCCATTTTAACCCTGATTTGGTTTCTATATTTCAACAGGACTGAAAATATAAATCATTCCTATAACTCTCTATATCTGTGATTTCAATCAAGTTTGTTTACGATGCTTTAACGATGATTTTTCGAATATAAAAACAACACTTACACTGTCATCATAGTTTTGTACATTTGAAAAATTCTTTTACTCGATAGTTCATATTTTAATGATGTGTATTTTGCGATGTACATTCACCTTTCATCCAAGTATTATACCAAATGTACTGTGCCCGTATTCCTTCATCTTCTAGATCTATTATTGTCATTGAATGTCTGTAATTTCCAAAAGATTTCCGGATTTAACAATAAAATGCCAATTATCTTCAGCGGGTTTAATTTGTTATAATTCATCACACGAAACGAGGAGGGGATATTGGCTTAGACGGCGTCCATTAACTCGACGATAACGGTTTAGCCATCGAATTCGGAATTTGGAATGGAACCGTGGCCCAATTTTCTGTTCCTTTGTGTACACTGTGTTAAATTCTTATTTCCTTTTTGATCAACTCGGTTTATTTCAAGCTGCATGCGAAAATTATATTGAGCTTATAGCCACTTAATATTAGAGATAAAGAGTGTTGCTGGGGCAAAAAGAAATGTTAAATATCTTTAATCACGTTGCCGGCCTTCATTTATCATTTTGATGGCGGCATAACAATTGTCACTTTATACTTGTATTGGTCTTACACTAATTTCATATTGCCATATGCTTATTACACTGAAGTATCTTCCATGGGGGAGTTTTTAATTATTGCTATATTCCTTACAATATGGAAATCTAAACGACGTTATTACTTTTATTTTTGTTACATTTATTCATTCATCTATCCTCTAATCAACCCATTCTAACATCAGCAGTAGTGGTAATTTATTGCAAAATAAGTTATTAAAGAAGGTTATTTTCGGTCTAACCGAATGCATGTACTATGTATAACATGTAACAAGCCATATAGAATTTTTTTAAAAATAAAAACGAAACCCGCTATCTTTTCGACTGAACCAAATGCTTGCTGAGATATTATTTGAAGGTCACGGAGTTTTAAAGATAATAAAACCTCTGTTTTGTTCGATGTTAATTCGTTTATTCATAAAGACAAAACACTAAATAATGCTTCGAAGCGTCACCTACTCAGCAAGATATCGAGGTTCAAAGTGAGTAAAATTGGCCTGCTAATTATCTCATTCTTGAAACAGTTTTCCGCGGCCACTCAGTGTAGCATAACCTTCGTCAGCGATGTGACGTCATACACAGGAGTTGTACAATGGAATACTTAGGCGATTTGTCGATTTTCATCGATGATTCGTTTAAAACATAATAACAACTTTTGACATTGTAAGTTTCCGATAGAATGGGTATTTGTGCATCTGTAGGGAGTAACTTCGGAGTTTTTGAAGCATCTTTAGATATTCAATATATGGTTTTAGTTTTGTTCTTTTCCCAAACGAGTGGAGCGTTAGGTTATTATATAGGCTACAATATGTTTTGAAATGAATAACTGACAATTCAAATATACAAACAGTCATGCAAATTCAATTATAAACGTCATTATTATGTAAGTGTTTGTTGTGCTTGATTTTCTGTTTCAAGAGGCCTGTATAGATTGAGGTTTACTGAGTCAATATTTCTCATGGTAACGTTTTATTGATAATAGAACAATTTCATTAGAACTTACAATTCATACAATATTCAACATTTTTACTGGTTTACAGTTGTTAGAATGAAACAATTGGGCTTTCGTTAAATTTGAAATCTTGTTCATTTACAACTACTTACATTCAGGCAGTTATTTTATTCAGTGTAATACAACTGTAGAGAAATGTGACGGGTGTAGGCTTTAGGAATCATGATTAAGTTCAAATCGAAATGACAAAAGGCGTTTTCTTTTTCGGTACACATTTTCTTTCAGATTCTTTTCTATCAATATCACGTTATTTGGGTAAAATCGATGAAATGTTAATTTACAGTGCTGAAAATCTAGTTTTGAATTTAATTCTATATTGTTGAGATGTTAGTCATGAAATCAACACTCACTAATTACGCTTAACGCATTAACACCATTGCTTTGATGCCAGATATCAGTCGCTTGGCCGGTTCAATTATATAAGAGGTGGTGTGTCAGGATATTGTCAACGTCGTGTCAAATGACGTAACTGGTGATACAAAACTGGTCGTTAGTAAATTAAAGATACACATGTAGGCGGCATTCAGTCTGGACATAGTGAGCCAATGAAAGTTAGGAAATTAAGAATATGATGTTCTGCTGTTTCGTCGGTGATAGCAGCCGGTCATTCACTATTATGTATGATGCACACCTGTGTACATGGATTAGCAATCACACGATGACAACTGGTTCGTTATTTAAATCAATAAGGACATCGTAAAGTGTTATTCACATGCGAACTAGTTAGAAAATCATCACAATGTAGTTCAACACTTGTTGATATGTATTTCTTTTAATTTGTAAAATGATATAGATATACGTCGCATAAGTCTCGTTTTTCGCTGAGTAGGATTAGTATGAATTCTTGGCTTGTTTGCCAATCCAATTCTTCATTCAAATCTTTGTTATCGCTTGACTTACGTTGTTCAAAGCGAGTGAGTGAGTTATTGTTTAACGCCACTTGGGCAATATTGCAGCCATTAGCGGTGTTCAAAGCGAGATATCATTGCTAGAATAAGAGTCTTACATAACGGAAATGGTCAGTGATGGACATACACGCAGTAATGCTATAGAACTGACACTTAAAAATGACACACAAAAACGACAATGGAGGTAGATTTACGCTGAAAGGTATACACTCAGCATTATCGGAGACTAAACAACACATGTGTACAATAACCAAAGTTAAAGGAGCAGTAGCACGTTTTTTGCAAAATTTATTTTTTTAAATTTCCCATTTATAATAGTTTATGTCATTTAAATTAACTTTAGAGTGTAAAACATCTTATTACACAAACCAATTATCTGTAGTGGTACAAACTATGTTGCGTATAAAGCGAAAATTGCATGGCGGCCATTTTATTGTGAACACAATTTATCATTTTGTATTACAAAAACGATTCCCATGGCTTTACGGAAACATGTACACTCATTTTAAACTTTATTTTCTGAAGAGAGAAGGATCTTTTACTATCGGTGAAATTATTTTTCAAATACATTTCATCAACTTATTTGAGCGAAAAAACGTGCTACTGCCCCCTTTAATTAACGACAGAACAGAATATGCCGACATTGTTTCTCATAGCTCTGATCACTTTTAGGCTGTTTTCACAAGTGAAATCAGTGAAAAATACGTGACGGCTATACGAGTGTATAATGTAAACAACAACATAAGCCAGATACAAGTTAGGGCACGACACCTGATCATGAGTAACACGTTACACCTCTGCTAGCAGCTGATTGGCTGATGTAACGTTTGGCGGGTGTGTTAAGTATTTTTAAAAAACGTTTTTTTCTACTATTTTGGGGTGGATTTGTAATTCAATATTTTTGTGTCGTTATTCTTTAATGTTGTCAGAATCATTTCCGCGAAACCTACCCCCCTGTGGTTAGAATATATTTAAGAAAAACAGTTCTTACCAACTGTGGTTGAAACTGGTTTCAATAAACGAATCCATGTTAACTGACGTAAATTGGTCAAGCACTTCTCTACATTCTTATTAGAAAAAAATGCATTGAGTTTGGTTTTAATAAATAGTATACAATGAAACAGGTTGATTAAGATAACTGCATATCATGTAAATGTCATGTTAAACTGAAATGAAGGCGTGTTGGATAGCAATTATCTACTGATGTATTTATTAAAAGTTAAAGATAGTAACAAATCAATTACATGTGCAAAGTGAAGACGTTTTTGATGGATCGAAACACTGATATACACTTTTGAAAATTAGATAGGCCTATTGATCGTGAGAGATTGTTTGGCATCCTGTCATATAATTTTAATCTGAAATCAAACTAGCGGACATGCACGGGTCCCTGGGAACCCTGTTTCATGTTGGATACAACTTGGATCGAGTCCTACTTTCTATAAATCGAGCACCTGGTAATAACAAACGTATGCAAGGAATATATGATGTTTATATTTCATAGAGCTTGAATTTAAGAATAGGCCAATGGATTCCATTAACACCATGTACGTACATTAATCATTAAACGTTTGTAAAACCATGGTTCAATATTATTTTCACCTTCTCTTAAAATTTCTGTAAGAGTTTCTTAAGATCCTCTTCGAATTTTCTAAAACTTTATTGTTATATTTTCGGATAATTGTCGAATTGGATATATGTTAATGGGTAACTAATTTCATGTTTTAAAAGTTTGTGTGATAAACAACACCATTACATGTACATATACAAGATTAGATTGTTACCAGCTGTATGTTCACAAGGTGTGCAAACAGTTCTCTCAGATTAAGACAAGTTGGTTGCTTCCTTGTTGCACTGAGACGACAAACAGCAGGTAGAGAGGAGCCATGTTGTTGTTTCTTCTCTCGTTGTTTCTCCTGGTACTTGTTCAAGAATCCACTCAGTGGAGTGGGTAAGTGAATAAACTTGATTACCAAGTTCTTTATTAAAATATGTAAAATCATATAAGAATTATAAAATGACTGAAAACATTTTCTGAATGGCCATCTGATGTTAGTTGGATTTGAGGATAATTACCTCCATTCAGCCAAATACTCAGCGGGAATAAAAATTCGTTTCCATTGAGTTTCCATGATGGCAATGTCAATTTCTTCGGCTGCACAGGGGAAGGTTGCAATTGGAAAATTAGATGGTTGCTCTTTGTAAGTTTGTGTGTGCCATTAGCAAATATTCTGTTGACTATGGGCGCAGCATTGAACTGATTTCATAAACGTTACGTTCTAAAATGTTGATGCATTCATTAACAGAATATTCATTGGAGTATTGCCAGACTTTGTTGAGAAATTGCATTTTGAACAAATTGAAATTTACATATTTGTAAATAAATCGGAATGGCCTTATTATGTCCATATGAAAAACAACATTACTGATGTTCAATATCAGCTTGTAATCGAGTTCACCAAAAGGTGTTCAGGTCAAGTCTGTACACAACATTTCAGTTTTGTAGGCATTTTCGTTCTGGAGAAAAAGTCGTCAAAGCGAATGGACGGACGGACGGACAGACGGACACCGGACGCCATGCCATAAGCGGGCATTTCAGGCCTGTTGATACTGAGAGATCCCCGTTTTTTTTTATCCCCGGGACTATGTATTCAGCGGCGTCCGTCCGTCCGTACGCACGTACGTATGTCACATTTCTTGTTTACGCGATATCTTATGAAGCGTTGCATCCAAAGTCTTCAAATTTGGTGTCTGCCTACATTGTGGGAAGACGCAGACACCAGTCAATTTTGGTGACATTGGTCTTATTTTCAATGTCACCACGACACTTTGACCACTTTTAGAACTCGTATTAACACGATATATCATGAACCCAAGCACCCAAAGTCTTAAAATATGCTGATCATCATGGCACTTTTTACCAGTAATGCAATATGTAAAGTAGCTCCAATGATGGCCTTATTTTCAAGGTCACCACGTCTTTTTGACCACTCTTTGAACTCTTGTTAAGGTGATATCTCATGAAATATTGCATCCAAAGTCTTCAAATTAGTTGTCAGCCTACATTGGGGAAAGACACAGAGACCAGTTTATTTTGGTTGCCTTGACCTTATTTTCAAGGTCAACGTGACACTTTGACCACTTTAATAACTCTTGTTAACGCGATATATCTTGACCGGTTGGACTCAAAGTCTTCAAATTTAGTGTCAGTCTACACTGGGGGATGACGCAGACATCAGGGGATCTTTGTGACCTTGACCTTATTTTCAAGGTCACTACAACACTTTGACCACTTTTCGAACTCTTGTTATCAGCATTTATTATGACCGGTTGGACCCAATGTTTTCAAATTAGGTGTAAGCCTACATTGGGCGAAGACGCAGACACCAGTCGATTTTGGTGACCTTGACCTTTTTCAAGGTCACTGCGACACTTTGACCACTTTTCAAACTCTTGCTTACGCGATATATCATGACCGGTTGGACCAATTTTTTTTCAAATTTGGTGTCAATCTACATTGAGGGATGACACACACCAGTACATTTTGGTGACCTTGACCTTATTGTCAAGGTCACCACAACACTTTGACCACTTTTAGAACTCTTATTAACACGATATATCATGAACCCAAGCACCCAAAGTCTTAAAATGTGCTGATCATCATGGCACTTTTTACCAGTAATGCAATATGTAAAGTAGCTCCAATGATGTGTCTTACTTACTCAATGTCACCGGCGGGGGACATTGCCATGTTAGTAGCAAACACTTGTTATAGTTTGAATGCAATGGCAAAGTGTATATTTAGTATTCACTATCTATTTTCAGCCATTACACTGCATACGTGAAAGAAATAGGTCACAAATATGTGGAATATTGTGAAACCGAATGCTGGTGGCAGTGAGTATACGTCTAAAGAAAGCAATATGTTATTATCTTCCGCAAAATTGTCTTTGAAATATCGAAATGCACAATCAATCTAGGCTTTTCGTTTATGGACTATAAAGCAACAATTGTCATTATATTTTCATGGAAGCAAGTACATCTAAATATGCAACTGTAAAAATATGCCTTTTGAGCTTTTTAAAACTTCTTTGGGTTTTTATTTGCCGGAAACTCAAAACTGATCATTTCATTTCATGTCCGCAGCAGAACTCAAATTCGTACGGGCAGTCAAAAGGAACTTCATTTGTGGACCAATCATTATATGTAGATTTGCCTTTTGAGGTTAGAACAGGTTTCCACGGGTGGACTCACAACTGTGAATGAAACATATGTGAAACATTCAGCTTATGAAGATTGAATTATTACGGAAGATGTTGATAGCTTTTAACAATTTTAACACATAACGTGCAATTGATTGGTATAAGAATAAAGTCTCATGATCTTGATCAATATACTCTGTCTGACTGATGTGATTTGATAATCGTAATTCACCGTAACTTCTAGGCATATAGTAATGTATTCTACAATTTCCCAAAAGCTGCTGCAGCAAAAGTCACAGAATCGAGACTATCACAGTTACTGCCAACAGATGTCACGCCATGTGGACACACAATGGAGACCAGAACTGCAACATACGTGAGTATACCGTAGCAGTGATTTAGAATGTTTTCGATTCGATAGTTTCCAAATTCTCCCGCACGACATAACTTGCGCCAATCTCAATCACTGGGTAACTTTAATGGTCGACTTTAAAAGACATTCAGTCTATTTCATAATATTTTATTTGGCTGTCATACGTGCCGACAAATCATATACAGCGGTTTATATAGACATCCATTTAGTTTCGTGATATTTCATTGGGCTTTAAGTCGTGCCAAAATACCATATGTGCTGATTTCAGATCAAATAAGTTTACTCAACTTGCATATTCATCCCCAATCGCCAAATATATCACGATTATTAGTTTCCAATGAAATTTGAGCAACATGTTCACGTGAGACATCGAAACTACACGCCACATTTAGATACACAGTAGTTATATGACAAATTAAATATTTATAACCCAAATTTGTCTTTTTGTCTGTTGTAAATGAGTTCTCAAAATTACCTTTAACTGATTGACAAATCTGTCTGTTTGCGATTTTATAATATTATTTTTCAAGCGATTAATTGGGCTATACAAGGGGTTGAGGTAAATAATACGCTAACATTTAAAGCTTTGAAAAATGATACCTTTGTTATTACCCGATCGAGTGTTATGTTTGATGGGGTTTTAAAAATATATAGAGGATATTTAACATTTCTCGTCAAATACCATGTATATCTCATCTCGTGAAGTAGCAATGTATATGTTCACGAGTGGCGCAGAAAATATCGGCTTTACCCCGTCACGAGATGAGAGATAAGTGATAACACGCTGAACGAACAAAATATTCTGTTATTATATGCTTCTGTGGTCTAAAATGTTGTGTTTTAGGTCCAAAATTGCGTCACTAGAGCGAGTTCTGGAGTTCATACCATTGTTGCTCTGTCACTTAGCAACGGCGATGATGTACACGATGATGAACTGTACATATGACGTCATCCCAATTGTGATATTTTCACTGTGTTGAGAAAGTGATATCAAACTGCACTGA
The DNA here is from genome assembly GCA_936450465.1 of Gibbula magus. Lineage (NCBI taxonomy): Eukaryota > Metazoa > Mollusca > Gastropoda > Trochida > Trochidae > Gibbula > Gibbula magus. The sequence goes on from OW388300.1 coordinate 55,885,919, forward strand.
TAAGAACACGTTTTCTCAAACTGAGAAAACTCACACATCGCTTAAATTTGAATTTGATTTGACGTGGTATATACTTTTGAATGATAATATGATAACGACATTCAGTACTATAATTTCAAACGGACACCCCTTTATTTTGTTTATAGTATAACGGCTGGGTCGTCGACTTTATATACTTTTTAATCGCTAGATTTCGACGATACAAGCCCCTGTGATCGGAAAGCTCTGTAACATATAGGAAGCAAGGCGTAAATAAGCAAGTAATAGAGACTAGTGTGAGGTATGATTTGCGGGGGAAGTTGAATTGAACCTTGATAAAGTAGTTTAAATTTCCAAATGATAATGCCTTCTATACGAGTTATTAGTGTTGTTTTAAAGTTATTTACATGTTCATGTCAATCGTATTAATTCAGTACGAAAAGTTATTCTTTTAACTCATATTTTATCTTTATAGCGTTATGCTCGAGTAGTTGCTCAGACCGCGAGGAGTGCGTTGCGAAACCCAGTGGAGCACACATGTGTCAGTGCAAGTCAGGTTTTGTAGGAGCTGGTTGTGATTGTCCCGATGGGAGAAATGGTTCAAACTGTATCCAAAGTTAGTGAATACAAACTTCACCCCTCCCCCTTTGTATGTAATACCCTGGGATATAGTTGTCGTCCTGTCCGTCTGTCTGTCCGTCCGTCCGTCTGTCAATCCGTCCGTCCGCAATCATTTCGTTTCCGGAGCAGAACTCGAAAACCGTTCACGATATCTTTCTTAAACTTTCCATGTGTATTACCAACCAAGTGGTGCCTTTTGATATTTTCAGATTTCTGAAAATGTTATTTGTTTTCATTTCGATAGAAACGTGTTGAATTTGGATTTTGTTCAGAGATAGGTTTGTTTCCGTAGCACAGCTTCCAAACTCTTCATCATATCTTCCTGAAACTGTGTATGTGTATTACCCACTAACTGAAGTGGTGCCTTTCCATATTTTCAGATTTCTGAAGAAAAGAAAAAAATTTCCGTTTTTTTTTTTCGTTTGGTTTGGTTTTCCGTTTCCACAGAAACATGTTGAATTTGGATTTTGTTCAGATATGGGTCTGCGTTCGGAGCAGAACTCTAAAGCCCTTCATCGTACCTGTAACTGAACATGTGTATTACCAACTAAATGATATAGTAGATATACAAGTATATGTCAAAGATGTATTTTACAAATTATGTTGGACCTGTGGGATATGTCATCTTCTGATGACTCTTGTTTATTTCTTGTTGTTGATTTATGCAAGGTATTTATAAACCTAGCTCAAGAACTTAACACATGCTTTGGATATACATCATTGACGACGCGCAAATCGAAAGTCCGGAGTGAATGGATTAATATGTTATTACCTTTGACTTCAAGCGCTTGAATTATTTGTACAAGACATTCCCTCAAAAACACATTCATAACCTTATTGGCCAGCAATAAATGTGTATCAGAGACCATCTCATCTTAAATGTTTATCAAGATTAAAAGAGTACTACCTGAATCAACTACCCTTATTTTTTAACTGATTATCTAGAGGATCGAGTGTGCACAATGCGGCGTTCCCCAAATCATTTGGCATAATAATTACCTACAATGGGATCTCGGTTTACTGAATAGCCATCTGTTTAAAAGTCATAACGATTGTTTATCATGTAAGTGACATGTCTATTTTCAGCTGGATCAATAATCGGATAGGAGAGCAGAGAAAATAACTTTGAGGACCAAATAGACCACACTTTCAAGAAGGAAACAATGCGGGAACTAAGTTGTGTAATTCTCGTAATACATTTAATTGTACCGATAAATCATGTGTTTAGTTGTGATCTTAGAGAGAGAGAGAGAGAAGATTGTCAATTCAATTCAATTCTTTATTCTCCAAAAACCACCATGGTGGTACAAGAGCATATTTACAAAATATGATATAATATAAATACAAATTTTGATTCAAAACAACAGATAGGCGAAATCTAAATAGTGACATGGTTCGTTCTAACAAAAGAGGAGAGATGTACAATATATTTTGATAAATTTACTAAGTCTTGGGTATTTTTAGTAGATAACATTTTTATGAACTTTGATATAGTCGGAAATGATGTTAAAATACTAGGTAAATATAGTGTTCTCAAATTATGAAGGGCTACACAATTAAACATGTAATGAAACTCATCTGCAATGTTTTTAGACGTGCATAATTTACACGTTCTTTCATCTCTTGGAACATTATACCAGCGGCCCGTCTCGATAGGTTAACTGTGGTTAGAGGTTCTAAATCTCAATATTGGTAATGCAATATATTTTGGAAGGAGGAGATATACATCGAAGTTCGGAGATGGCTTTAATTGTTGATAATAAATTCCTTTAGGACTAGAGATGACATCGCTTTGCCAGCTTTGAATAAATTGATCTTTGAGAGTGTGTTCAACTTTCGAGACGAGCCATTGGGTAGTACAAACAGAAGGGTTTTCGAATACATATGACAATCCAGTATTGTCAAGTATGTTTTTTACAAGCAGACACCAGGGATTGTCTCTAGTTCTTGTGTGTACTAAATAGTTATAAATTAGATTCGTTAGCTTATAAGGGGCCCCTTGGTAAGTTAACTTATGCCAGAACGTAATTAAACGTTTATATATCATAATTCTAATAGGGAATCTTCCAAGTTCTCCATATAACATGAAACGGGGGGTTGAATTTCTTAAACCAGTAATAAGTCTAAGGAATTTTAGGTGTATTTTCTCCAAGACTTCAAAATTTTCAAAGCTCCATATTTCTGCACCATATGTCAAGATAGGAATTACCATTGAATCAAATGCAAACAGTAAGCAGTCAAATGGAAGGTCTAGCTTTCTTGCTTTTATCACTAAATTATACATTGCTTTTAAAGCGCTATTACAAACAGCTTTGATACTTGATACGAGTTTCCTATTTCTATGAAGCGCTATACCGAGATATGAATAGCTATCAACAATATCAATTTCCTTACTACCCAAGTTAAATTTAACTTTTGTGCTTTTTGCCGGTCCTCCCCCAAATATTACTATTTTAGTTTTCTTTATGTTTACATTTAGCTTCCAAGTGTCACAATAATTCTTAAATGAGTCTAGCGCATCTTGTAATCCTTTCGGTGAAGCATCGAATAATACGGCATCGTCTGCATATAATAAAACTAACAACTTGATATACAACAACAGATCTTCGTCTTCCATATATTCAAGTGTTACCCCACCACAATCGGCGTCAAATAAATGAGATTCGATATCGTTTATGAAAATAGAAAAAAGTAACGGTGAAAGATTCTCCCCCTGTCGGACACCCTTGTTGCATGGAAAATAATTTGATACTTCATCATTACATTGTACACGAGATTTGATATTGCTATACATTGATTTTACGAGATTCAGAAATTTACCCTCAATACCAATCGTTTGCATTTTTTTCCATAATCCCACTCGCCAGACAGTATCGAAAGCTTTGGTGAAATCTATAAAGGCGCAATAGAGTTTTTGCTTCCTACTTTTCGAGGGCTTTTGACTGTTGAACAAAAGTGAACATGCAACATGGACATGTCATTAACAATCATTTAAACACTACCTAAATATGAAAGGAACCATAATGTCTTATAACTTATAATTAACTAATGTTCGAAAATGCGATTAATCGATTACGAATCGTTCAACCCATATATCAAGTTTATGTCCCTTGTGAAGGGACAAGACTTATGACAATGTGATGATGATGATTACGGGGATTTAACGAGCGGTTTTCAGCGGAGCTGTTCTCCCACTCGGGTCACAAGGACCTTTAATAAAGTTCCGAAAGTTCCATAAAATGGATTATTTTGAAGCCACGGCCGAAAGGTGGAGGCAATTTGGGAATTTTGAAATTTGGAATATGAAAATTACCTAGGTTAGGTTAAGCCGGGAAGGGGGGGGGGGGGGAGGAGGAAGGTTAAAATTGTTATTTTTTGATGAAATATAATTTTAGTGTGTTTTTTAGATTCGGTCCAAAAGGCCCGAATCCTTTAAGTAAGTGCCGACCGCTTGGAAGGTACTGTAGTTATTTTGTGGATTTAGAATTTGGTATATGTTATTTGTTTGGATATTGTTTGCCCTTAATTTAAGGTTTAGTATTTGGCGGAAGGCCGCATACTGTGGGCATTCAGTAAGAATGTGGTGAATTGTTTCTGCCTGTGGGCAGTGTGGGCATGTTGCGGGGGTGTTTGTAATTTTAATTTTATTGGTATGATAGTTTAATTTAGTATGCCCCGTTTGGAGCTTAATTATTGCCCTATCAATATTTTTGTTTTTGGAATATATTTTTTGTTTAGTTAGGGGTTTAGAGATAATGTGTTTGGTGTGATGAGCCTGTTTAGAATTTGCATATTGCATATGCCATACTCGCTTTGCGTGTGATTTTGAAAGGCTTTTTTGCCTCTTGTTTCGAATGAAAAAGGGGTAGAATTTTTGGTAATTTAAGGCCCTCCTTGGCAGCTTTGTCGGTTTTTTCGTTGCCAATTATGCCGACGTGTGCTGGTACCCATAGGAGTTTTACTGCCTTGCCTTGGAAATTTAAGTTATGACAATGTACATTGACTGCAAATAAATATAAGTTCTTTTCGTCACCAACACACTCAAAGTACGTGATCATGGAGTCCATGTGTGCTCTCATTTGAGGGGCAGTGGGGGGAGGCGTCGCTTCAAGTTCATCATCACACTCGTCTTGATTGCTCTCGTTAGATTCAATTCATTACAATCACAAACTCCCGATACACAAAGTGAGACATCTCAATTTATTAAAATCACAAACTACTGACACGTTCAACTACCTTGTTAATCTCCTGTCATAGGTGTTTACCGATTCAATCAGTGTGGTGCTCGCTTGTCTAGGGGATTAGCCGAACGCTTTGATGAACCGTCGGATTAATGAAACAGAAATAGCTGTAATTAACAAATCCGTTACAGCTAATTAGCGTTCGGATTCGGAATCGGAAGTAACGGATTAATGAATCCACATTTAATAAGTTTATATAGAGATTAGTTTGGTTACAGCTTGCTACCGTTCGGACACTGCGAGATTCGGATTATCGGTGGCCGGACTATCGCGACTTGACTGTACTTAAAATTGAAGGGATAGTGCTTTTGCAAATACAACAGAGCTAAGGGTTATTCTCAAGATTAACAGAAGAAAATTTAAAGGGTAGATTCAAGCCAATATCCATAATGATAACGATAAAAAAAAACATAAAACACTCTATATACATATATAATAGTAAGAACATATTACTCATGTCGGAGGTGTTGATAAACGTCTCATTAAGATCACAAAAACTCTCAAACATAGTATCAGTTTATTGTCAATGACCCATCACTGCATTTCCTATTCAAATGTCTGCACTTATTTGGTATTCAAATGCCATTCAAGAGGGCAGTTTAATGCAGTGGTTTAGTCTTCGCCTTTGGATCACGATGTCCGGGGATCTAATCCCGTTCCGTTCTTCGATCATCATCATCATCATCATACAAATACTTGTATAGCGCCGATATCCGTAGAACGCTCAAAGGCGCTTCGGGTCTAAGATTGTAAATTCATCACAGAATGTTCAAAGGCCTCGGAGAATAGAGAAGAGAAGAAGAAATATATTTTTTAAGGTTTCACATGCTGCATGGTACAATAAAATTCAGTTTGTATAAAATCATGTTTATAAAAGCAGCATCCGGCCATGTGGCCTATGAGACACGATAAAACTTTAAAAGTAACAGTGTTTTAAAATAACACTTAAACATATACACATAGATACTCGCACACACTCATGCACACACTCATTCACGCACTCATACATCCATACATACGTTGGCATACATACATATACATATTTAAAAATGAAAGTGAAGATAAAATCCTATTCTGCCGAAATATTTCGGCGCCTAAACATAGTATATAGTACAGCGGGAGGGGCTTTATATACTGATTATTATTGAGTAAGAAAACCATTTTATCCATTGATGACATGGACTGGAATGTCATTATGAGCTGTCGTTACATCTATCCAAAGATTATATCTGAGATCTGAATAAAAATCACAGTCAACCAAAAATGCAATTCATCCTCGACAACATTACTGCTACAACGGGTACAAACCCTATCATGAAGAGCAACTTTAGGACGAGAATATCTACCCACTTCTACCTCTAATTATGACAAAGTGCCACAGCGAAATTTACTCAATACACTACGGTGAGCCCGAGGCATAATAATTTCAACATACCGTTCAACCTGCAGAAAATCTTTGAAAAGACGATATGAACATAGTTTATTTCCATTTTCTTGCCCGCTATCATTCCAAAGTCCAGAAAGCCAATCATAACAGTCTAAGGCCTTAAGATGTTCTCTAGCCACAGTAAACTCCTCATAAGAAATATTAAACAAATCAGTTACAGGTAAATGATAGCTGACCAATAATTTATGAACTCCATTATACCAAGATCTTCGCCAACGACCTGACCATCTACTGATAATACTAGGTATTCTATAAGACTCGAGAATATTAAGTTTACGCCAAAAACGAAGAACCTCGATCTTTTGCTTAGTATATTGAGACACCCAGCCCATTTCGCCACGTATTGCTAAATTAGGGGTTTTGCTACCTACTGCTAAAAAGAACCGAGCTGCACGATTTTGAACTGCATAAATGCAACTATATTGTCGTGTTCCCCAAACAGCAGCTCCGTATGAGAGAATGGGCTGAACGAGATTATCGTATAACTTATTGTAAACCTTATAATCCATGCCACCAACTGCTTTAAACTTACAAAATATTACACCCAATGCCCTATTGGCAGACTTAGTTATTTCTCTAGCCATACAATTCAAATCAAGATTCTCATGAAACCATAAACCCAATTATTTATAAGCACAGCTATAAGTAACAACATCACTACCTAATGAAAATACAAACTCGGAGCGTTTAACTGAACAAGGACGGTAATGTACAACTTTAGTCTTATTTATATTAACCAATATGCGCCAACGAGAACACCATCGATCAACACAATCTTGCATACGCTGTAGAGACTCCTCATCCGGTGCAAACAATGCAACATCATCAGCATAAAACAAAGAACTCAACATATGCCCATCGATGTTTTAACCACAATGCAAACTTTCCAATTCGTAAGCCAAATCATTAATATAAACTGAAAAAAGTGTCGGTGACAAAACACAACCTTGACGAACACCCGAGTTTACTTCAAACACATCAGTGAGACTATCATTAATACGAACCCGAGATGACGTGCCATACATTGACTGAACTGCATAGAGAAATTTACCGTTAATACCCATCTTCAACAACTTATACCATAAACAATTCCTATTTACGTTATCAAAAGCTTTCCTTGCATCGATAAAACAAACAAATGTAGATTGCTTAGATAACTGTCTGTTATTCACAATGGAGAAAAGACTATATAAATGTTCATGTGTACTTCTTGAAGTGCGGAAACCATTTTGGACTTCAGCCAATATATCGTTATCTTCCAGCCACTTACTAAAGCGAAAGTTTAAAATGTCTGAATAAATCTTACAAGGCACACATAATAGAGAAATGCCTCTGTATCCAAGGGGATCACTAGCGTCACTATCCGCTTTCTTGATTGGGTAAATTATACTATTTTGCCAGAGTTCAGGACAAACACCATTTTCAAAACAAAATGTCATTAATTTAAACAGAAGTTGTAAGCAGGTATTGTTTTTAAGAGACTCAGCAGGGAGCAAGTCAACACCAGCAGACTTTCCACGCTTGGCACGTGCTAGCGCACGCTGGACTTATTGGAGAGTGATCGGTGTCTTCTTGGTACGCCAACATTTGGGAAAATGCTATTCTTGGAACGCCAACAAAATGTTAACAAAAGAAATTGTTAATCCAATCTAACCAATTAAGCAGGGCTTGAGCTTCACCCTTGAGTGGCTTTAGCCATGCTACTCACCTGACCACTGAACACAGTTCACAATCAGACCGATTAAGTGACAGATAACTACCGCAGTGAACATGGTTGACAATATTAGATTGATTTGGTTAAATTCACTCAGTTTGGGTTCCCAACTATCAGATTTCCTCAGCTTGTAAGCTAAATATACCTTTTATGAAAAGGCTCATTAATAAAAGTGCATCCTATAAAACAGAAGTATCACTGTCATTGGTAACACTTTATAATGGCAAACGCTTTTGTCAACATATCTTTTGTTACGAATTTTTTGTTTAGTTAGGGGTTTAGAGATAATGTGTTTGGTGTGATGAGCCTGTTTAGAATTTGCATATTGCATATGCCATACTCGCTTTGCGTGTGATTTTGAAAGGCTTTTTTGCCTCTTGTTTCGAATGAAAAAGGGGTAGAATTTTTGGTAATTTAAGGCCCTCCTTGGCAGCTTTGTCGGTTTTTTCGTTGCCAATTATGCCGACGTGTGCTGGTACCCATAGGAGTTTTACTGCCTTGCCTTGGAAATTTAAGTTATGACAATGTACATTGACTGCAAATAAATATAAGTTCTTTTCGTCACCAACACACTCAAAGTACGTGATCATGGAGTCCATGTGTGCTCTCATTTGAGGGGCAGTGGGGGGAGGCGTCGCTTCAAGTTCATCATCACACTCGTCTTGATTGCTCTCGTTAGATTCAATTCATTACAATCACAAACTCCCGATACACAAAGTGAGACATCTCAATTTATTAAAATCACAAACTACTGACACGTTCAACTACCTTGTTAATCTCCTGTCATAGGTGTTTACCGATTCAATCAGTGTGGTGCTCGCTTGTCTAGGGGATTAGCCGAACGCTTTGATGAACCGTCGGATTAATGAAACAGAAATAGCTGTAATTAACAAATCCGTTACAGCTAATTAGCGTTCGGATTCGGAATCGGAAGTAACGGATTAATGAATCCACATTTAATAAGTTTATATAGAGATTAGTTTGGTTACAGCTTGCTACCGTTCGGACACTGCGAGATTCGGATTATCGGTGGCCGGACTATCGCGACTTGACTGTACTTAAAATTGAAGGGATAGTGCTTTTGCAAATACAACAGAGCTAAGGGTTATTCTCAAGATTAACAGAAGAAAATTTAAAGGGTAGATTCAAGCCAATATCCATAATGATAACGATAAAAAAAAACATAAAACACTCTATATACATATATAATAGTAAGAACATATTACTCATGTCGGAGGTGTTGATAAACGTCTCATTAAGATCACAAAAACTCTCAAACATAGTATCAGTTTATTGTCAATGACCCATCACTGCATTTCCTATTCAAATGTCTGCACTTATTTGGTATTCAAATGCCATTCAAGAGGGCAGTTTAATGCAGTGGTTTAGTCTTCGCCTTTGGATCACGATGTCCGGGGATCTAATCCCGTTCCGTTCTTCGATCATCATCATCATCATCATACAAATACTTGTATAGCGCCGATATCCGTAGAACGCTCAAAGGCGCTTCGGGTCTAAGATTGTAAATTCATCACAGAATGTTCAAAGCCCTCGGAGAATAGAGAAGAGAAGAAGAAATATATTTTTTAAGGTTTCACATGCTGCATGGTACAATAAAATTCAGTTTGTATAAAATCATGTTTATAAAAGCAGCATCCGGCCATGTGGCCTATGAGACACGATAAAACTTTAAAAGTAACAGTGTTTTAAAATAACACTTAAACATATACACATAGATACTCGCACACACTCATGCACACACTCATTCACGCACTCATACATCCATACATACGTTGGCATACATACATATACATATTTAAAAATGAAAGTGAAGATAAAATCCTATTCTGCCGAAATATTTCGGCGCCTAAACATAGTATATAGTACAGCGGGAGGGGCTTTATATACTGATTATTATTGAGTAAGAAAACCATTTTATCCATTGATGACATGGACTGGAATGTCATTATGAGCTGTCGTTACATCTATCCAAAGATTATATCTGAGATCTGAATAAAAATCACAGTCAACCAAAAATGCAATTCATCCTCGACAACATTACTGCTACAACGGGTACAAACCCTATCATGAAGAGCAACTTTAGGACGAGAATATCTACCCACTTCTACCTCTAATTATGACAAAGTGCCACAGCGAAATTTACTCAATACACTACGGTGAGCCCGAGGCATAATAATTTCAACATACCGTTCAACCTGCAGAAAATCTTTGAAAAGACGATATGAACATAGTTTATTTCCATTTTCTTGCCCGCTATCATTCCAAAGTCCAGAAAGCCAATCATAACAGTCTAAGGCCTTAAGATGTTCTCTAGCCACAGTAAACTCCTCATAAGAAATATTAAACAAATCAGTTACAGGTAAATGATAGCTGACCAATAATTTATGAACTCCATTATACCAAGATCTTCGCCAACGACCTGACCATCTACTGATAATACTAGGTATTCTATAAGACTCGAGAATATTAAGTTTACGCCAAAAACGAAGAACCTCGATCTTTTGCTTAGTATATTGAGACACCCAGCCCATTTCGCCACGTATTGCTAAATTAGGGGTTTTGCTACCTACTGCTAAAAAGAACCGAGCTGCACGATTTTGAACTGCATAAATGCAACTATATTGTCGTGTTCCCCAAACAGCAGCTCCGTATGAGAGAATGGGCTGAACGAGATTATCGTATAACTTATTGTAAACCTTATAATCCATGCCACCAACTGCTTTAAACTTACAAAATATTACACCCAATGCCCTATTGGCAGACTTAGTTATTTCTCTAGCCATACAATTCAAATCAAGATTCTCATGAAACCATAAACCCAATTATTTATAAGCACAGCTATAAGTAACAACATCACTACCTAATGAAAATACAAACTCGGAGCGTTTAACTGAACAAGGACGGTAATGTACAACTTTAGTCTTATTTATATTAACCAATATGCGCCAACGAGAACACCATCGATCAACACAATCTTGCATACGCTGTAGAGACTCCTCATCCGGTGCAAACAATGCAACATCATCAGCATAAAACAAAGAACTCAACATATGCCCATCGATGTTTTAACCACAATGCAAACTTTCCAATTCGTAAGCCAAATCATTAATATAAACTGAAAAAAGTGTCGGTGACAAAACACAACCTTGACGAACACCCGAGTTTACTTCAAACACATCAGTGAGACTATCATTAATACGAACCCGAGATGACGTGCCATACATTGACTGAACTGCATAGAGAAATTTACCGTTAATACCCATCTTCAACAACTTATACCATAAACAATTCCTATTTACGTTATCAAAAGCTTTCCTTGCATCGATAAAACAAACAAATGTAGATTGCTTAGATAACTGTCTGTTATTCACAATGGAGAAAAGACTATATAAATGTTCATGTGTACTTCTTGAAGTGCGGAAACCATTTTGGACTTCAGCCAATATATCGTTATCTTCCAGCCACTTACTAAAGCGAAAGTTTAAAATGTCTGAATAAATCTTACAAGGCACACATAATAGAGAAATGCCTCTGTATCCAAGGGGATCACTAGCGTCACTATCCGCTTTCTTGATTGGGTAAATTATACTATTTTGCCAGAGTTCAGGACAAACACCATTTTCAAAACAAAATGTCATTAATTTAAACAGAAGTTGTAAGCAGGTATTGTTTTTAAGAGACTCAGCAGGGAGCAAGTCAACACCAGCAGACTTTCCACGCTTGGCACGTGCTAGCGCACGCTGGACTTATTGGAGAGTGATCGGTGTCTTCTTGGTACGCCAACATTTGGGAAAATGCTATTCTTGGAACGCCAACAAAATGTTAACAAAAGAAATTGTTAATCCAATCTAACCAATTAAGCAGGGCTTGAGCTTCACCCTTGAGTGGCTTTAGCCATGCTACTCACCTGACCACTGAACACAGTTCACAATCAGACCGATTAAGTGACAGATAACTACCGCAGTGAACATGGTTGACAATATTAGATTGATTTGGTTAAATTCACTCAGTTTGGGTTCCCAACTATCAGATTTCCTCAGCTTGTAAGCTAAATATACCTTTTATGAAAAGGCTCATTAATAAAAGTGCATCCTATAAAACAGAAGTATCACTGTCATTGGTAACACTTTATAATGGCAAACGCTTTTGTCAACATATCTTTTGTTACGAATCGTCTCGGAAATCCAAGTCTTGTACATAATGGCTATAGATTCAAGGTGAAGTTGAATCGCGGCAACAAGACTTACTGGACATGCATTGTACGAGATTGCCCTGCCAGGATCAACACATTGGACAATCAACCTATAAAAGTGTCAGATAACCATAACCACATCTCCGACCCAATTCAAATTAAAGTTGATGAAGTAATGGAAGTTATGAAGAAGCGCTGTGGCGAGGAACTGAAACCAATTCCAAGTTTGTATGACGAGGAAATGGTAAAATTAAGAAACCGAGATTGGGACAATGAAAGTCACAGTTTGGTCGAAAAAATCCCAACATTTCAGTCGTGTAAAGGTAGACTGTATTATAAACGTTCAAAGTTGTTACCAAAACTTCCGTCCTCAAGACAGGAAATTCAACTCGATGGGATCTGGACAGAAACCACAACAGGGGAGCCTTTCCTCATGGTTAACGATGGCGATGGAGACAAGATTTTGATATTTTCCACTGGCAAAAGCCAAATCATATATACGAGGTTGTTGAATCTGATAAAAGGTGTTTGTAACCAGAGAAACCTTAATCTCAACCCAAGCAAAATATTCGTGGACTATATATATTATATTCATTATCAAATTATTTCGTTTTATATGTTGAAATAGTAATGTTATCAAATCAACTGTAACTAGGTTTTTAAAAAATCTGTTTAAAACTTTTTAAAATATCAATCCCTCATTACATGCTTTTTGCATTTTTAAAATGTTAATAAAAGAAGTTGTGCAGAAAATAGTTTTGCAAATTTGTTCGTTGTTTTTATAACCAGGATTATAGACGTCCATGGGTTGATAAACTTGTTGTTGTTGCTAATTATCTCCTGTAAATATTTCTTGGTACGCCAACAAATATTTTGGCCAAAATGACCCATTTTATCCAAATGTTGGCGTAGCAAGAATGAACCGAGTGATCGGCGAATTTAGGTCATTGGTGTCATAAGTTACATTACATGTCACGTGGTCGTTGTCTATTGCATTCCGGATGTTTTGATAGTGAATGTCATCGTGACCTGGGGATGATGATTCAGAAAAAAGAGAAGAGTACTCATGTTTCCATTTATCCAGAACGATTGTTTTATCCGTACAAATGTTGCCATTTACTTCCACCTCCCAAGGAATTACATTTGTCCTATCGTTGGCGGTACCAAGCTTAGTACCGATCGTCCTCCAGAAACTTCGGGAATCATTGTCATTATATTTATCTAGTAACTTCTGTTGTTCAGATAACTGATATGCACGTTTGTGTCGTCGTAATAGTTTATCAAAGCACTTTCTCTCTGACACAAAAAGTTCCCTGAGATGTTTACGTCTTCCAGAACCTTTACTAGATAAATAGTTCTTTTCATACTCACAAGACCTGTCCCATTGGAGTTGCAGTTCGTCGCACCAGAAAGGTTTATACTTGGATTTAGACTTAGATCGAGTAAACACTTTGGGTTTGGCAACCTTATCTAGTTCTGAATGCATTCAGTATATGCTTCATTTATATTTCTTGATATGGTGAGTTTTGATTCGATTTTTGAAATTACAGAGTTTATCTTCTCTACTAGCTCACTCCCATGTAGAAACTGACTTGAAATTTTACTGGCGTTGTACTGTTCAGATTTACTGGTAGGAATATCGTCACACTTATGTTGGCTGACTGGGAACAACATTCCCCATGTAAGAACAGAATGATCAGGAATACTTATAGGAACGTTCGAGCCATCACTGATATCAGACATTTTTATCACATCGAAGTCCTTAAAATAAGGTAAATGCTCGTGTGCAGTCACAACGTAATCCACTACAGATGATCCACTCCTGATACACGTATAATCCTGTCTGCCCAATCTCCCATTCAATACACACAAGTTAGCTTCCACCAGAAAATCCAGGAATAACTGACCATATGAATTCTTCTTGTGATATATCACCTCTCTGTCTGGTACTCCATCTACACCCTGAACATAATCCAAGTGATCACTTATCCTGGCGTTAAAGTCGCCACAGATACACAAAATCCCTTCATTTTGGTGAAGATATATTTTTTCAAGTAACTTATTAAAGAACAATTCTGCATCGTTTATCCGTGTTGACCCTAAAGGTGGTAGATAACATATACATAACACGATGTTAACACTATTATCACTTAATGGAATTAACTTTATCCACATGACGTCGTCATCTTCACGGTCCAGTACTTCCACTCTGAATGATTCCAGTAGAGAGTTTCTAATAAAGACACCGACACCACCAGATACTCACCCGGCGCGTTTGCTGATTTTTCTCCTGTTATTCCCGAACCATGTATATCCGTCTAGTGTGAGGCTTGCCTGCCCCTGCAAAAATGTCTCACAGACCCCAAAAAAGTCATAATTTGACAAGTTAACAACATTTTCACGGAATTGACTATTGTCCAGATTGCGTTGTGCCCAGCCCCCTACATTCCAGAATCCGAGCCGCAAAGGATCCTAGGCCTTGTTTTTGTTTGCGACAAATCGGTTTACATGGAAACGGAATGACTTATCCTTTCCAATTTCCTTGATCAGTGTTTGCATGTTGGCCCTTGTAGCGAGTTCTTCTTGTGAAAGAGCAGAGTCAATATAAACCCGGGAGAACTCTTTAGTATTCTTGAGATACTTTTTGTTCTTTAAAAGTTGGTTTCTCTGTTCGCAGTTATGCACAACACAAACAACCACACCCGGTTTTGTGTCAGTACGAGTTTTACGTGTCGCACTTACCACCTGAACGTCTTTTGAACGTCTTTTAACTTGAGTCCGTCCCTGATTAGCTGATTGACTCGGTTGCACAGCACGTTTGCGTCGTCTGCTTCTCGTCCACCCACCGGAAGATTCCGGATGATGAAACTTCGTTGTACTTCACTCTCGGGGGTGCCCTCAGTCTCTAGTTTCTCCACCCGACGTTCTACCGAAGCTCGCTGGGTTGTTTCATTCTCCATCGTCTTTTCCAAGTGTTTCATTTTATCTGTTAACGTGCGGGTCTGCGCTTCAAAGTCATTTCTTAGCTTTATCGTTTCTTTTCTGAGAATGTCAGTCATTTTTTCGGTCACTCTCTTTTCGCTGTCTTTTATCTCCTGACGGAGTTCCGTGAAACTATTCTGCATGCTTTTTATTGCGTTCATGATTTCAAAGTTCGACACCGACATGTTACCGTCCTGTGATCGTGAATTTGTCTCACTCACATTTGCTTTATGTTTCTTAGCTGCTGACGGTTTACACAATTCATCCTCATTGCTTTCACTGATAGAGTTTGATGTCATTACAGCTTGCACATAGTCTGTTGAGTCCATTAATGAGTTATCACCCATTTGAGACAAATCACACACAAAGTTCTCAAATATGTCTTTTTTGTCAAAAATTCACGCAAATATTGGTCAGGACTGTTACCAGTGGTGATAAAAAGCATAAATACAGTTAGACGATAGTAACTCAAATTTGTACCAAATTCTTCATTTCAAATCCCCGTGAAATTATCTTTAAATAATCGTCTCTCATTTCTTATTTATTTAAAAGTATAACACCCATTTATGATTCTGGGAGGCAGACGGTATGCAATCGAGGCATGTGCATATAGTGTAATTTTTTTTATAAAATAACGCTCCAGACCAGACATAACTTGGAATGAATATACACGATAACGTTTCGGATAGATCCTGGATTGCACTCCTATATGTTAATGTAGCAACGATTCGTCGTGTAGTGTACATTGTCACAATAATAACAAATCTTTACAACAAAGAACACCAACAACGTCAACTAATCATCATTGTATTAATAATTTCAGGTTACATAATATTAAGTCAAAACAATACCGAAACACATTTTAAATGAGCATAATTTTAAAAGTAACACACACATAGGAACGGATTTGACGCCCTTTCATTAAAATAGTTGATTACATTCTCACTTCATCACAATACCAACAAATCAATGTCTATTAAAGAGATTCAAATTGCAGCATTTAGCACTCTGACAGACACCGTTAGTTTTTAAGTAAATTGACATGTATCAAGCAATAATGAATCCCGGAATACCTGATCTCCCGGAATACCATAGATCTGTTATCTCCTAAGACGATTATATTCAAATATAAATATTTTAGAAAAAGTACATTTGAAATTTCTGAAATTGGCAGCAGGACTCAAAATGTCAACGCCAAGCTTTATGGTATATGGTGAGCTCGGTCGAAAACCGATAGACATTTTGATAAACAAAAGAATGATACACTTCTGGCATAAACAGGTATCTGGAACCAATAAACTATCTACTGATATTCTAAACTTAATCACTTTAGATGAATTTGCTAACTTTCAATTACCTTGGGTAAAACACATTGAGTCAGTATTACATAACTGTGGCCTCTCATATGTTTTGTTGTCTCCGAATCTTTATGACAGGCAGTGGCTAGTTTCTACAATAGAGACGATCCTAAGTGACCAATTCTACCAGTCATGGCACAGTTCTATTGATAGCAGTTCTAAAGGCTTTTATTATAAGTATTACAAAACATCACTCTCTTTTGAGCACTACCTTTATCTTCCAAAATATATCGCATACCCCCTAATAAAATTCAGGACAACGAATCATAAATTACCAGTTGAAAAAGGTCGCTGGAAAAATATACCAAAAGAAAATAGAACCTGTCAATTGTGTAATTCAACATCAGTTGCAGATGAATTGCATTATATTTTTCATTGTAGCATCCTTGAGTCCCTAAGAAAGAACACTTTGCCATCTAAATATCTTATACACCGCACTAAACACTCATTCGGATTACTTTTCTCAACAAAGAAAATAACAGAACTTAAATCCTTGGCTAAATTTATAAATATCATCTTAAGATATGTTCCATGAGCACTTTTCTTTCAAATCAAGCATGTATAATGTTGTATTGTTTAACTAACCATCTTGTCAATTACTGTATTGTATCTATTTCATTGTAATGTTATCTTATACCACCATTGGTGGTCTTATGGATAATAAAGAATCTTGAATCTTGTATAAGGTAGCTTTACGTTTTAGAACATTTTAAGAGGTAAATCACTGTAATTTAGTATAAAAATATTCAGTTATACGTGAAAACGTTGAAAGACTGATATATAACAATGAACAAAAATAAAATAGAACATTCTGTAAAACAGCTGAGGACAGATTATACATATCATTTTGATTCTGATGCATGGAGTTAATCGTTGTACGCTTTTGATCATCAGTGTGATAACATTAATGATGAGCCTCACAATATGTCCATGAACATTGAGATACGAATAAAGGACACGACGTTGTAGTTAATGTACCTTTGATACACACAATGTCAAGCATTATTCTCTGCATTGCTGGATATATCGTAATTTCAAGATCTACATATCGTCTACTATACACAATCTTATAATGTTAGTAATAATATTAACATCATACGTAATTTTAAGTAATCAGCCATCAGTATCAAGTAAATCGGTCACTGATGGTACAATCCTAAGATCAATAGTTATTTAAAGATCAATATTTATTCTCACATCAGTAGTTATAGATTATCAATTCAAAATGAAGTATACTGAGTCAAAGTAAACACTTCACAATTTATAATATAAAAGAAATATATGACCAGTTTTAATACAGTTTGTATTCCCGGGGCATGGGTTGATGAAAGAAAAATCACAAAAACACATTTAAGTCAATCCGAACATAATGCATCTGACAATACTGTTAAAACGTGTTTTTTTTCAGTGATGACGGTTACGTAATCTTGTTGTTGCACGGGCTCGGTGACGCCTCCGATGGAATCGGAGATACTGGAATCGAGTTTATTTTAGTAATGAGTCCAGATTTACGGTGATATATGCTGATGGTAGGATGAAGTCTGGAGACGACGCCGTGAACGTTATGCTCAGTGTTTCCAGCAAACCTGACTGTATTGTAAGTTGATAAAGGCATACAGGTTATAGAAACAGTACTGGCCCAGTTTCCAGTTTAACTGAATCGGCCCATTTGAGGCGAAATTGTAATGGCACATTGCTGGCAATGCGGTACTGAAGTATTGGCCAAGCAATGGCTCAATTCAGGTATGACACTCCATGTTAGGGAATTCTAACTCGTCAGAGTCTACGTCACTCCGGAAGTAAGTGAGATGGTGAGCATGCGCATGTCGTCAGTGTGTGTAGCGCATCGGCTGCGACAAGACGCTTGTCGGAGGTTCTGCCGATTGATGTACTGGATCTACAGTGTGTGTGTCAGTGTGTGAGTGTGTGTGTGTGTGTGTAAACGAACAGCGACACTAAAAATGGTGACATCTACTCACAACAGAGACCTAACACAGTTGAATACATACATGTTGTATCTCAATTACGTTAGTATTATTCTTCCAGATCTGAAACATGACATAGGCCTGATTTTGTAAGGATCATTATTACTTACAGTTTTCAACCTTTTATTGAATTTTAAAAACATTAATATTGAACAATGTTATGTCGTTACTCTAACAGTGGTAGGCCTATTATTTTTATAAATAGACATTTTATTCAGTAGCCTACATGACAACTGAATAAAATACATACATTAGCAGATAAAATATAATATTGCATCAGTTTTAAAATAATAAACAAAATTCTGGCATGAGCCGGGGGATATCTAACCTGAGATATATTTCAACATTGAACGCGGCCTTGAAAAGTAAATAATTAGAACTTTAGGTTATTATGGAGAGATAATATAAGTCTTTGGAGAGGTTATCAGACACTTGCACTATCAACTGCTAAAACTCTAAATTTAGAAAATCAAGGATTTAAAGTTTCTTTATAGATTTAATGTGTTTTCAGTGTTTATCTGGATAGATTGTGTTGTTCATGAGGACGGCCACTTTCTTTCATCCAGCGCTTAAATTGTTCTACTTTTTTCTTTGTAATACAGTTGGAAAATTTACGAGGAATGTTCCTTCCAGTCTTTCAGGATAACACTGGTCACCATTACATGTTCCCCACGCGCACTGTAATACCATTTTTGTTTTTGGACAAAAACGTAACTAAGGGCAGTCGGGAATAGCTTGTGGGAAAAACATTGCGGCCACTCGTTGTCAAGTGCGGGCAGAATGCAAGTTTTTTATCTGATTGGCTGATACCATACCTCGACCACTACGCAGAGATCCGTGAATTGTCTCCATTGCTGACTCTATGGCCATGCTCGGAACAGTCCAATATGACTTGTCATTGAGAAGGCGTGAGGCGATGCGTCCTGCCTTAAACAATGACTTTAAGAGTCTGTGTAATGCTGATCACAAAATCACATCATTGCTCTTCGGAGATGACTTGCCGAAAGAAGTGAAAGAAAGATCGGGTGTCAAGTTGTTAAATACAAATCACACCAATTCAAGGGAGACAACTTTTCCCGTATCAGTCGACAACCAAGGGATTTTCAGAGGGGAGGAAAACACCAATTTCGAAAAAGACACCAGTCTGGTTAGAGGTAGAGTCCGAAGCCGAAGTCGGTGGACAGACGCCTAGAGTAAACAAGACACCTAACGCGAAGGTGAGTACTCAATCTTGTTTAGACATTGATTTAAAGTTATCTGCCGAGTCAAAACATAGATCTTTTAAAGCTGGGCAAATCTCTAAATATGTTGATCAATGGAAACTGTTGACAAGTGATTGTGAAATACTAGACATTGTGACCGGCATGCACATTCAGTTGGATTTCCCTCCAATGAGAGATTACATTTAACGAGTAGGAGAAAAATGTAATTGGAAATGAAATTCTAAAGTTATTAGTTATTATCTGACATGACTCTGACATGCTTAGAAGTGATCTTTGACCTACAGGCTTGCAAGGCGAGATAAACTGCTTTTAACTCAAGGTAATTGATAGGCTTGGACTGTTCTGAG
This sequence comes from Gibbula magus, assembly GCA_936450465.1. Taxonomy (NCBI): domain Eukaryota; kingdom Metazoa; phylum Mollusca; class Gastropoda; order Trochida; family Trochidae; genus Gibbula; species Gibbula magus. Next base: position 55,906,029 of record OW388300.1, read on the forward strand.
AGTGACCAATTATCTCCTGCCCGATCAGATTACAAAGTACCTCCCCAACCTAGTGAGCTGGAATCTGTGTACATAACATGATCTGGTTCCTTTCTTTGGATGTAATTGTAAGCTGTGCTAACATTTGCTATCCAACATTTCAGTTCAGATCTAGATTTTTCTGAAAGAATCATGAAACTATCATAATTTCCCTTTTGTTTTTGAATGGACACAGCCTTGTCTTTTTCAATATGTCTATAATACAAAGGTCCATGCTTCACACCAGGAAAACTGGATATTAAATAACAAATCACTCTGGCTACCTCCCTGATCGTAGACTTATTTTTGCTAATCAGGTGTTTACACGCCTCAACAGTGCGCTTTGCCTTAGGCTCAGTAAGTCTTATGGTCATATTGACAGAATTGAATTCAACACTTAACACTTTGCAAAGTCTCCATTGAAACGGTGGTATTCTACATGCTTATTTAAATACTTTAGATTTAGAATCATTCGATGGCTGCCATCTTTTTTGGCTCTGACAAAAATGTTTGAACAATATCGCCATCAACTCTACAAGTTTCTTTAAGAACTCCTATCTCTAATAACTAATTTTATTTGCCCAGCTTTAAAAGATCTATGTTTTGACTCGGCAGATAACTTTAAATCAATGTCTAAACAAGATTGAGTACTCACCTTCGCGTTAGGTGTCTTGTTTACTCTAGGCGTCTGTCCACCGACTTCGGTGACCCCTGTGACCCGATTTAGGGTCACGGGGTCATGAAATCTGCAATTTAGAATCCCCATAAACGAAGGAGGCTGCACACAACGTTCCAGCTCTCTAGACCTTTTGGAACTAGAAAGGAAGATGAAAATAAGTTTTTTAGGTTGTGGCCCCTGTGACCCCATTTGGGATCATGGGGTTGCCAAATCTACAATTTAGAATCTTCATTGGCCAAAGAGTCTGCACACAATTTTTCAGCTCTCTAGACCTTTTGGAACTAGAGAAGAAGATGAACATAGGTTTTTAAGGTTGTGACCCCTGTGACCCCATTTGGGGTCACGGGGTCACGAAATCTACAATTTAGAATTCCCATTACCCAAGGAGTCTGCACATAAAATGTCAGCTCTCTAGAGTCATTGGTTCCGGAGAAGAAGTCGAAAAAGCGTAAAGTTTACGGACGGACGGACGGCCGGTGATGGATGGGCGGACGCCGGACGTCATGCCATGCCATAACCCCATCGGGCTTTTCAGGCCTGATGAGCTAAAATTCTTAATTATTATAGAAGGAACTTATATCAAAACCGAGTAAAGGTGTCATCACTTAAAATCGCTGTATGACAAAACTGATATTATTGATCAAGATCAAGATACTTCTGTAGCATGCGCTGCTCCTCCGTGTCTTGAACCAAGTAAGATTGGGAGGCAGTATACTAAGAAGGATTGACCTAGTAGTTATAGAGATTTGCTCCAGAAACAAACTCTACCCTTAAAATAGTCAAAGTCCAAATTGTTACATTGTACCATGGAAACCAAAATTCTTTTTTTTTAAAAGACACATTTAAAGGCACTATTCTATTCTACTACTGACCATATATTTGTGCTTTACGCACTTATTGAAAATTGTTTATGTAAAAATAGGAAACAAATTTTAAGCCAGTTATATGTTTTAGCATTACATATTCAGATAAGTGGGGTTTCAATGTTGTTCGTGAAGACTTAAGAATACAGACACATGGTCCTTCAAAAGCAATAACTTGAAAATAGTAAACAGTTATAAGTATTTATGTTCTTGATTCACGTGTATCGCAAGCCTGGGCTAATCCCACAGGAACTCGATATCGTAAGTAAAATGTATGTAAAACATAGGTAAAACAAACCTACCCCCTATATAACATAGAGTAAAGGAGCAAGGGCAGCCATGTTGCCGATCTAAGGGTCCATTCAACATTAGGTCAAAAGTTACGCTAAGAATTGGTGACATACACAAATGAACGCACGTACTTATCAATTATACATTTCTCCGCGAAACACGGCTAATTTCCAACATATGTCACCCCTACGATAAGTTTGATAGTTCTTCTAACTCGAAAATCGGCCACAAAAACCTCTCCCGAGAACGTTAGTCCGCAGTAGACACCCGTTCGAACGATCTGATTGATCCGTTGAGCTGAACTATTTATATAGTATCGGTAAACAAACACGACGGCGTGGCGAGACGACAGGATATTTCGAAAATTGCTTCACTATGAATTCAACACTTGATTAGAGGGAAGCTTTGAAATGTGAACTACAGAGCCAGCTCAACGTGATGGTCTTAAACTAATTTTTTTTTAGAATATGCCCTCTTTGAAATGGAGGCCTAGAAGTCGAATATCCTTTACTCTCATTTGTCCAAAATATGATGATTTCCTCTTTAATTACTTACCAAGCGGGTTAAAAAGATTTATGTCCAACTTTAGGAAATCACTGAATACAAATAAGCACATACTTTTAAAATACTCAGTCTCTATATTATGCACTCATATGAGCGATCATGTAAGCTTTTGCAAGAATAATTAAAATGTTTAACACCATAACATATTTATATATAATTTGATTTAGCCAAACCTATCTCTGATGTGTGATCTGCATATCTTGTATATAATATATGTATGCAGATGGACGTGTACCTGTTTAAACTATATATTGTCTGTATGAAACTGTATGTATATGGGCCTGATGACATTCATACTAAATAAAGTTTGAGTGATTTGACAGTGATGGCTAACCTGAATTGGGCCAGTAAAAGTAATGGCCTGATATTTTTAAACTAGTTAAACAATCAAAAGATTTTCCTGACAGATATGGACAGGATTCATGATTTTTGTTTGGTTCTACTTTCGGGGATACAGAATGGAAATACCACCCTAAGGTTTAGTGGGTTGGGTTTGTCAATGACTTTAGGGTACTCAACTACTGATAACATATTATTTTACACGCTTTCATTTTAAAATGCCTTACTCAAAAAGGACAGAAATTCTATTTTGTATATGTTAATGTTTCCAATAAACAGAAGTAAACGATTGAATCATTTATGCTTTGTTCGCATGCACTAATACCAAATATTTGCAATATTACTCAGGTGTAAAATTACACATGTATTCATTGACAAATCAGCCATACGTTCACGTGAGCTTTTAAATAGCAAGATGTGTAAGAAATAGTTTTTGGTAAATGATAATTCGTTTAGCTTTGTTATCTGTTATTGATGTCAGTCAACATGAACGGTCTGGTCTGTTGGCTCAACGTAGTTTTTTGCGGAGAAATATACCATAGTATACAATACCATACCATATAATAGTATGCGATCTCTATAATGAACAAAAGGAACATAGGGACACATATTCAAGGCTGTAATTGCAAAAGGAACTTTCCTAACGAAACGCATATACTTATAACTGGACTCTAAGAAGCATAGAGAAGATTATCTGAACCATGAAGGGTGGTATTTGTATTATTCTGCACAGACACCAGTGCGTTTTGGGATATGTGAACATTGGATCGACAATTTCGAGATTTATCATTTTTCATTCACTTTGCAGAAGGTAGCCCCTCTCCATATCTGGTCGTATAATATAAGTTATAACATTCAGTGGAGGGGGGACATCGTAATTTATTAGACCCGCGTCACTGTTTATCCAACGAGCCGTAGGCGAGTTTGATAAACACTAACAATAGTGTTATAACGTATTTATCTTACCGCATGTCTCAAAATATCATTAAAAAAAACCAAGACAATTTGACAGATGTATGACAGTGTTTATTGATATTTGTTACTGGTCACGTGGACCAATCAGGGATCGACATTCTTACATGAGGTAGGATAAAAGACCTTATAACAGGCAATATCCATTTATAACTCAGTCCATTGTCCTTTCTTTTCTAATTCTGTCTTGACAGTTCTCCTCCAAGTGGTGTTTGGTATGTCACGCTTTCTCTTGCCTGGTGATGTCGAGTTCACCGTGACCTTTTGGAATTCTCTCTTTGTGCAATGTTCATACAGTTGCTTCTTTCCAGAAAACTTGCCTTTGAATTCTTATTGGGCCAGGGTGTCTACTGTGGGTCTTTCTCAGACTGGTATTACGAAATACCGCTGCGTTCTTTATGATCATCTGGCATTCTCAGCCATAGAATGCAGATTATCAGTGTTCGAAATTGACGTCAGTCCGTAGGCCCGGGACCGAATGAAACAGGGCCGGGCCGACAGATTTGGTGTGCTGCAGGTTCTTATGGCCTGAATCTGTCAGGAAGCCAAAACAACTCATCTGATTTTAATATTTTTTAAAGGTGTCACACATTGTTTTTGTTAACTGATGTATTTGTGAAAAAACGTCGATATTCCAAGACAGGAAATGACCCAGAAACGTGTATCTTGACGACGAGTAAAGTTTGTCATCATTGGTTTATGAAAACATCTATAAGACATCCAATTGATTGGTAATAGGAAAATCATTACTATGTACAAATTGTACTTTTCAAGCTTTGATTTTTATAATTTTCAAACATTTCCTTTCTTTCTTAATGCATGTTATTACCGAGAAACTAAATAGTTAATGAAAAGAAATGTCTACAAATCACAAAAGACAAACTTCAAATGTGGTCATGTTTACTGTTTTAGTTTCACTTACTAATTAGATTCTATTGAAATGAATATTTACGTTCATTTAATATTGTGAACTTAAATATGAAAAATTTACAAAAATTTAATCATATCAATCATTGGAGACAATAAACTTGGTTATGCCATGTAATTATGAAAACGTTTGGACCATTTGATCTTATCAACGGGCAATTTACTTCAAGGTTGTGCAATGGTTAACCGTTATATAAAAACGGGCGAACACATACATACTTACAATTGATATAAATTTTCAATTCAGTTCATTTTATTATAGTTTTGTAGGCCATTGGTCCATGTACAATCAGATTACAGTAAACAGTATGAGAGTAGCTAATAAACAAAATAAACTATAGTTACATTATTACAGGTGACATAACACATGTCCTTAAAGCAAGAGCTTCCTTAATATACTTGGAGCAGTTGGAGAGAGAATGACTGCACGTTGCTTCTCAGCATATAACATTTAGTTGACATGTTACCCTGCCTACGAGATGGTATGTAATTTTCTCTAATTGAGTCATATATAAATTTTGGTATATGATGAAGAAATATACATTTCGATTCAATTCAAATATACAATTCAAAGACAAACTATTTTTTTTATCAGTTGGGAATCAAGCCAATTTTGTGAAAATTATGTTCTAACTGATATTTATAAACAGTTTTAGCTTTGGAAATATTAACAACTTTAAAAGTATTACTATTTAGGTTAAGAAAGCTACTAATGCGGGTTTTAACAAAACAACAACGCTAACAAAATATCATTATTTGAATTTAGACCGGTAGGTTTATTTTTCTCATTCGATTATAAAAAGTACCACCACATTTATCAAGTACCTTAAAATGCATCATCATCAGATATTCAAAAATATTAAATTGATACTTATCAGTTGAAACACACAAATTATATTAAATGTAATCTTTGCTTTGATCATCAAATCATCGGACGATTATCAATAATAATTTATCCCTTGATTTTAATTTTTAATTGTTCATAAGATATTGTTAAGAGAACTGTTTTCAAAGAAAGATAATTTATTAGATTTTAACCAAATGTATTTTAATTATGACTTACCTGATAAACTAGCATGATATTGTTTTGGTTTCATGTTTTTTAACTTGGCCTCTGGTATAAAAGAAAAGAATAAAAAAAAGTATTTGGTGTATATGCATTTGTTTTAATTTCGAAACTAAGTTTAGCACGGAATGTTAGGACCCACAGTGTCTCTTAAGGACCCACAGCTTTTCAAACTTATGGGTCCTTGGCCTTCAGTTAATCAGTCTTAGTTTCAAACGCTGCAGATTATATCTTGCTGATGTATTTTTCTAGCGTGGTTCAGTGTTGCAGTATTCTCTTCCTGCCTTTACGAGTTTTGATTGTATTCATTTTTGCTCCATCTTTAATAGTCGCTATCCTGCCTAGGTACATGAATTCTTAAACATTTTCTATTGGTTTGTAATTGTTGATGACTGGGCTCGATGGTTCGGCAACTTTGGAGGCATGTTTATTTTCCCAGTTTTCTGAGCATACTAGTCTTGTTCCGAATTAGTGTTGCTTGTTGGTTGTGTAGATCAATGTAAGATCATCAGCAAATCGAAGTTTACTTGTCAATTGACACTGGGCACTAGATGTTCGTCTACTGTTTGTATTGATATCAATGCATAAGAATATATCTACATGCCTTAAACATTCAGGGTTTTAGGAAATTTAATAATACTCTGAACGATTTAACATGTTCATACTGTTCTTCAGGCCAAACTGAAGATGAATATCATATTCTGTTAATCTGTGAAGCCTTTTCCGAATGCAGGAATAAGTTTTTAAAATGCGTTAATGTTAAACAACAAACGATGTACAATCTTCTAAATGCAAAAAATGCTGATGTCATTCAAAATGTTGCTATATTATAAATTATAAATAATCGATGTACCTTATGAAATCTCATGTAAAATCGCCTTTAAAGTCACGTGATCAAATTGCTTTAATGTAAATTCAACTGTACTATGGGCCAATGAGCCTTACATGCTGAATAAACATGCCTGTCTGTCTGTCCTATTTCAAACTCCTCACAGTGCTGCTACGACTCTCCTGCGTCAAGCTTTTATCAACATCATTCGGGCCGTGACCTCGAACTAGCTCAAGTTGACCCAGCGTTACCAATGACGTCTTCGCATTATTTTTACAGAATATCATAACTATAATTATTTTATATACATAAACATTACATTTTCAAAGTTTAATTATCTACGTTTTATATGCAAATGATAATTAAGACGTTTGAACAAATCGCGTTTCACGAAACCGTGATTTTGCTTGTTTACTTCCGTGTCCTCACAGAGTCGTAACGGTAAAACATAGTCCCGGATCATTTTGGCTGTTTGTATGAATGTTTTTCAGATTTTTTTACAAACCTAATATCGGAATCCTTTAGACAAAGTCACAAGAGCATTTTCATTACATCAATCTCATATCATAACTTCTGGAAAGTACTGAAAATAACTTTGATGGTCAGGAATCCTGACCAAGAGAGGTCCGTGAACCCAGGGATGATAATTGATTATCCCTGAGGACGAGGTTGGACCTATTAATCAATGAAGCAAGAAGGTAGTACCGTAAATCAATCGTAGTGGCATTCCCTGAATACTGAACAATCAACGTTGAGAATCACAAAAGAGCACATGTGAGAATATCGCAAAAACATCACCTTTGTATCATCACCCGTATATTACGCATTGTTACTGATTGCGTTGTGAGCCCTTTGTTCTTTGAAGTCAAAGCATGACAATGTAATAAAGAAATGGCTTCATTCTATACATTTTCAGACTTTAGTAATATATACAAGTACATGTACATAACTTATGTAGAATCTGTGTACCGGAATGTAGACTATAACACTTGTGTATAGATCATGCAACGATCGATTGGGTTGGTTGTTGCCTTGACTATAAATTAAAATTTCACCATTTGGTTTCAATTGTCGCAGTTATTTAAGTTTGGAGAATATTGATCCGACGAGGTATCCTACTGAAATCTGAAGAAGACTTGTAGACTTGTAGAAGCGATTTCAATTAGCCATAATATAATGCTACATGTATAAAGTATTGAACGAACGCCTATGGGGTTTTCAACATACGATCCACAGTGGATATTGGGTGGCTCACAAGATAAAGGACGTCTTCAATTGCATCATGCTGTTAGTCAATGTGAGTTTAACTCTCATACAAAGTATTCTGTCCACGTCTGAAAGGGAAAGAGATAGTTTTCAAATAGCTTGTCTACAGTTACTAGAGGGGACATGTAACAGTTCACGAACCTGGCCAATCGGCTGTCAGAAACAGAAAAGGAATAGCAACAAGGCTATGACATTTTGGACTGAAAACAACAACCTGCAAGGAATGACCAGCGAATTTCAGGTACCAGACAAAAGCGGTAAATCTATCTAATTTATTACCCATGATGTCGTTGTATTCAATTTCATATGTGCAATCTTTCAGTATTTCCACAGATATTTTGTTAATTTAATGCTAGGCTTTGCGTTATTCATTATATGTGAAGTCAATTGAACCGTCATTTTCATATTTTGATGTCACTGTACTGCCGAAAATCACGCGAGTGAAAGAGGTAACAAAAAGTATTTATTTCGAAAATGTGTTCCCAGGGCCTATGGCTATAAAGCTAACCAGGCTTTGTGTATTAGCTCGTTCAGCTAATGAAATTTGTTTCGTCGGTTAATAGATGTTATGTCTGTAACATGTTTCATGTACAAAACATTGACTGTATATTCAACGTCACATAAGGCGATGTTGCAATATTTGTAAAGACAATTTATCAACATTCATAGATGAAAAAACAAACAATAAATATACAAAGGTATTGATAGTATTCAAGACAAATATCCAACCTCCAATTGAAGCATAACCTTTGAAAACAATAAACAACTAAATATGTATTATAGACTTAAATTTTACATTTCATTTACTGAGATAAAACTGTAATCAAGCTACTGATAAACTTGGCTTTCACTATTGTAGTTACGTTTTAAAGGGCCATATTTTCAGGGTAAAATATTAACTGTTCATAGTACGCGTTTGGGTAATGTCACTACAGAATCACATTAGGGGATATAAACTTGTCAATGCAATAAATTCACAATGAAATCGCGAAACGAGGGCAATCAATCTGGTTTAAACATACTTTATTCAATAGAAAAGGATTGGCAAACAAGCCTAAATGGCTTATCTTAATGCCGCTCCAGAGTACATAATACATAGGTTCACATTTAAACAGAATGTTGTACACAAAAACATACACATAAATATAGTATTAAATAATCTAAACATGTTTGTTTCGTGGTCAGCTGATACAAGTAAGTCAAACATGAAGCATAATGTTAAGAATCAAATCGTTTTGAAGAAATAATGAATTGATGAACTGACTCTAGACTATTTATATTCCTCTCGTGCGATATTGAGTTATTACCGTTTAGTACATCCCGTATGGAAAATCCTTTAACGTAGAAGTGTGATTCGTATCGAATACTACTATATTCAGGACACATGAAAACGAAATGGAAGGCATCCTCACATACATATGAGCATGAATAGCGGGAATTATCAGAAATGAAACGATTATATTTATCATTGTTTAAGTCACTGCATCCTAATCTAAGTGAATTATTTGACAGAATCGCGTACCGTAATTCAAATCAAACATTGTATAAGTATCTGCCTGTGGTTTGATTAGGTTCTTAAACTGCCCAACAGAGGAAGCATTTGTAATATTTGAAGGAAGATTATTCCACAACTTGATTGTATCGGGCAGGAACGAATTAGCGTAATAAACAGATATGCATCGTATAGTCTGAAAATTGTCATTATTCCTAAGGTTATAGTTACTGTTGTCAGATACATTCAATGGCACGAGATTACAAAGATAGTCTGGAACCATATGGTAAGTCATTTTATAAATTAAGGTTAATTTGAACTATTCTGTTCTTTTCGCTAAGGAGGTCTGGTTTGTCTCAGTATATAGTTTCGAGTGACTAGTACCTCTAACAGCACCACATATTGTGCGTAAAGCATCCAAATGAAGGTGTTCGAGTGGAATGGATTGTTCAATTGTGCAATTGTCCCAGAGATGGCAGCAATAATCAAATAAAGGCAAAATGAAGGATTTGTACATAATTTCAAGAGTTTAAAACTACGAAGGCAATTTATCATTGGGCTAATTTTTTTAATCATTTCATTAATATGAGAGTGCCACAAGAGGTTTTCCTGAAAAATGATACCTAAATGTTCATTGACTTTGCACTTCATTTATAGGGGTCCCATTCGTCAAGAGTGGAATTTTAATGGAGGGTTCGGTTTTGCGTGAAAATTGGATGGTTTCAGTCTTATTAGGGTTAAATTTTACTTGCCACATTTCAGCCCATTTAGATATTCTCTGTAAGTCTGAATTTAGAGTAGAGGCACTCGTATAGGGATCGTCTATTATTACATAGAGTGACGTGTCGTCTGCAAAGAGGCGTAAGTTACTTTCAATTCCATCAACTTTGTCATGTATGTACACTAGAAATAACAGAGGTCCAAGGACTTATCCCTGAGGCACCCCTGCTGTTATTGGTTTTAATTCAGATTTATAACCTTGAATAACTACTCTTTGCATTCTATTTTGCAAATAACTTTCAAACCATTGCAGTAAATTTCCATCAATTCCACAAGATTTTAGTTTTTGAATGATTCCCTTGTGCCAAATTTTATCAAATGCTTTGCTTATATCGCAAAATACAGCCCTAACTTCTTTTCCGTTATCCATAGCTTTAGCAATGAAAATATATAAATGTGTAAGCTGATAAGCTGTTGGGTCTCCTGGCATGAATCCTGATTGTAAATTCGAGAGACAATTGTTATCCCTCATGAAATTGAAAACATATTTGAATATACATTTTCAAAGACCTTAGACAAACAAGATGTTAAAACGACTGGTCTATAGTAAGAGCAGTCATGAATATTACCTTTCTTATGGATTGGTATGACAGATGATTCTTTCCATATATCTGGAAAAGCTGCTGTTTTAAGAGATTAGTCAATGGTAGTGACAAAGAAGATGATATCAAACGTTTCCAAGAAGCGGTTTCCAATTCCATCTGGTCCGGTCGCTTTGGTAATGTTTAACGATGACAATACATCTTCAACATCCTGCTGTGTTAGACATATATCGCTCAAACTTATAATATCATCGTCCATGAGTAAATCTGGAAGATCTTTATTAGGGGCAGCTATTGTAGCCTGATCAACGAAGTAAGTGTTTAACACGTTTGCTAATGATACTGGTTCTTGATAAACTTCGTTATTATGGGTTATAGGGGGGAAGGATGTACTTACAGATTTTTTGTTTATATAATTTTTTACTAAACGCCACCATAATTTAGAACTATGATTATTGTTGATTTGGGTGTCTTATTTTGTTGTGTATTCTTTCTTGGCTTTTCGTACTATAGAGATTACTTGGTTTCGAAGGGATCTAAAACTCGCCCAGTCGTTTTCAGAGTTGCTTTTCTTAGCAATTTTATGTTGCCGGTTTCGTTTCCGCATTAGATTGCGAATGTTACTATTCATCCACGGGGTATCTTTACATCTTATTGTAACTGTTCTGTTAGGCATGCTTGAATCACAGATATGAGATAGGGGTTTCAATCAGGGCAATAGGCAATCAATCTATCGGAAAATGGTCAAATTGCATATTAAATACATGTTTTCGATATCAAACATGGGTAAATAAGTTCAATAAGAATAATGTTTTGTCGCTCATTGTTTTTATTTTCACATAGAGTATATCTTATTTAAGAAATAGAAGACGAGTTGGCGTGCTTTATTGTTGAATAAACGTAAGGGCGCATCCCTTGGTTTTTTATGCTCTCTGCTATGTTTTATTCTACGATAAAGACCAACAACGAGTCTTCTATTTCTTATATGAGATGCCCTTAAATAGTTACTCGTTTTTCTATAAAATCCGCGGAGAAATAATGTTGTTTGCATAAACTATATTATGAAAATACTAATACCTCCCGTCGTAGACTACATATATTCTCTAGCATTGGACAATAAAAGTGACGTAACATATGACGACATTTGCTAAGCGATGCTCTAACTGTCGTCTAAAATCACGAGCATGTTTTATTGTCTCATAAAGCACGCTGTCGGTCCCATTGACCGCTTGTGTTTTATTGCCGTAGGTATCTTATATATGTCGATAAACACTTGTGTTTTATCCAAATTATGTTTTGAAGAATTTCTAAATTAAAAATTTTACTTTTTGAAAATATAATACCTATACAAACTATATTATATATATTAAGTATTTGTAATCGAAAATCATAGTTTCATTTAATAGGGGTGTACTTTCTTTTGTACATTAATTTATTTCACTTCAAAAGCTATACACCCTATTCTCTATTTGTTTTACCTACACTTTACTTATGGTACAACCCCCAACCCCAACCCCAACCCCCACTATGAAGTTCTACTACGGTAGGACAGGAAGGTTAAGGACATGCGATAAGGCTTAAATAAGCCAGTGATGGAAAGTGGCGCGAGGTCCGCCTTGCGTGCATAATGATATCGAGTTCCTGTGTCATCTCATTATTGCAAAACCTCAAACACTTTCCAAATCACATATATAAAAACCCTCTCGATATTTGCTTGTATGGCTTATGTTATCTGAACATGTAACGGCGTTGAAATGAAATACGTACTACCATGATTATATATTGTAGAACATTTAAGAATATATTGACAATGTGTTGTCTCGTTACTTGCTGTTACTGTTCAGGAGGTTGATTGTCGGTTGTAAAGTATTTTATATATTAGTTCTATTACTTTCGACTATACAAATCCCTGGATTGAGATATTTGATGGTTTTATTCGAACATACATGTTTTGCTGAGAAATGACATCTTTAGTTTCACACATGTCCAAATTACAAAGTAATGCATAAGCGTTGTTGCTATTTTAAAAATATAAAAACAAAATTTATCTTTGTCAAATTTCACTGAAGACCATTTTTAATTGTAAATTATCATTTGTATGTGTGTGAAGTTGTAGAATAGAAAATCAAGAAACACGTGCCCAGCCCAGTCTATCCAAACCGAATCGACCAAAGCAGAATTGTGTGTGTCGAATTTTCATATGTACTTATACATATTTCAGTAGCACGTTTTTTGCATAATATGTTTTCTCAAATTTACCATTCGTCATTTAAGTTTATACATATATTGGTAATGTATATTGGTATGGGTTAAAAGGCTATTACACGACCCGATAAGCATACCCATATGAAACATATGAAACGGTTATCCGTATTTGAAGAAAATGGTGCGAGATATAAAGCGAGAGTGATATGTGACAGTGTGAGATGTAGATTTGTAGGTCTCATGCATTTGCAAGTTCAGACTGTAAGATGGTTGATCATTCCATCATTCCATCATTCAATCATTCAATCATTCCATCAAAACTCTTCTCTGCTTATTAAGGTATCGCATCAATCAGATCAGTTTAACTACCTACGAGCGGTCATTTTAATGTGAACACCTTAAAATTGCTGCTCAATGGAAAATAGTCTTGTATCACTTAACCGAACCATGTACATACATTTTGGACTCTTTTTATTGATTCAGGAGTATCATTTAGTTATGCTTATTTATATGTTTGTGAGATCACTTTACTTCAGTAGGAAAATCGTGCTACAGCGCCTTTTAAGCTATCACGATATTTTCACTTTATACGAATTTCCGTTTCTCTGCACGTTAGCTAAGATAAGGGCAACATCCACGCCACACAACACACGCATCAGAGGAGTATATACATCCACAATAACTGCAGACAAAAATCTACCATTTCCAAACGTATCGCCAAATTTCCAAAATGCAAGACACCGTCAAAATGCTCATAAAAACATAATTTAATACCCCGGTTTAGATGGTCATACTATGCTTGAAAGTAGAGTACATTGTAGGTGTATGTTCCACAACCTCAGTAAGTAATAGGACATTATAATACTGTTATTGAAGATTCATTGCACCGGTACACAAATGGCTATGGTTTGTACAACTTATTGATTGTCAATTTCCATGAGCATATTTATGAATGGTTGGGTTTGAGTAACATTTATGTAGTAAATACAGGCATCATTTAACAATTACATACCCGCATAAAGTGAAATCATTTTCAATGAGGTTATCTTATCTCTGGGTTGGTTAATATATCGACTGGTTTCCATTTGGAGCACATCTGAATTAAGCAAGAGCTGATCGAAATTTTGAAATTTAGAAATTGTTAATGTAATGTGAAATGTGATTTTAAAACTATTTACATGAGATAAGTGTCGTTCCTATTTATAATTAACTCTTACTCTAAAAAAATTTGATTTGAATTTATCAACATCATATAACCAAATCCAAAAGAGTAGATAATGCTGTTATGCCCAGATTGTTTTACCATTGCAAGTGTCTAAACTAATCGAACATTAGACTACGATATATTTCTCAATATTTCTAATCAATCGACCTTGCTAATTTCCCTCGCATTGGTAAGGAACATGTTTTTGTATTGTTAAATAAATTGTATCCTTGTTATATGATAGTTATTGCTGTTATTGTATTTCACCAGATTTATCTTGTATATACTCTGTTGTAACTCTTCATTTCATCTTATGCCGAAAGGATGTGTACCGATACGTCGATATTGTGCAAATAAAGAAGTTGTTCATTCATTAACTTCTTGTCTTGTGCAACAAAGCACCTCTAATCTGTGTCGGGTTCTCACTCAAAGTTTCATGTTGAGGATGTTGGACCAACTGTACATCATCTGCATAAGAGTAGTCCATGAGGGTCAATCACTGAAGGGAGGTAATTGACACACAGAAGAAATAGTATGGGTCCCAGGACTGAGCCTTGTCGTACCCCACACGACAGTTCAATATCTTCTGATTGATTTTCTAGAATTGTTACACACTGAGTTATTCCTCTTTTCTTTTACCATTATCTTTACATATAATTGGCGAGAACATACATATTGTACTATATAGTATACATATACGTATTGATACATGTTTGGTACAAACATGGTGACAATGAAATACTGATAGAAGGTTACTTTTTACTGATTAATTCAGTTCCTTAATGAACTAGCCTTATAGAGATATTTACCTGAGTTAAAAAGTACCTTAACACTATTAACGCTTAGCAATTAAATACGTTTAAATACTGATGGATATTTATAATAATATGGCTTATATACTTTACTCTATAAATATGATATGATGGACATTTAAATATGAAATGAAATTCATCTTCGATATATCGTCTTTACACATTTGGCATTTACGATTTGCATAATCTAAATTTTGGTATCTGCCGGTTTCTACCGCTAAGTTATGGGAGCTAGGTCTAAATTTAGTTAAATACTTCCTATATAAATGTTGAATAGATTTACATAAATAATAATGAAGCGAAGAGTTATCAATAATATTTTCATAAAGTACACATTTCGAAGAGCTGGACAACTGGCTAAAAATAACCTGAATAGCCTGATCATTTATTCTTGTCTGATAACTGAAAGATAATAAGTAGGTAATTCCTGCCGCAACTTAGTGGCATATCATCTAGTCCAATCTGCTTTTTGAGAATATCCAGGAGGATTGTATGGTCAAAGGTATCGAAAGCTGCACTTCAGTTCAGCCATGTTACGAGAGTCAACAATAGTCCACAAGTCGTTCATCACCCGGAACTAAAGTGACAAGGCCTATAAGCCGATTAAAATTGCATTGTCTGACAGATGACCCATGACCTGACAGCTCTCTCAATCAGCTTCGATAGAAATGAGAGATTGGATATAGGCCTAAAGTTGTGCAGGGGAGACGCATCAATATTTCTAATTTTAATTAGAGGCTTGATAATGGCACCTTGTTCACTAGCAAGAAAACTCTAGATTTCAAGCTCTCGTTGTGATAGCAGTGACAACTTGTAATATCATATCTCGCTGCTACACAACCATGAAGGTCGGTATTGGGTCTTTTGCGCATGTTTTATTTGACACTTTGATAAGATTGGCAACTTCTGATACTGAAAAAAGCTTGAGCTCCACCAATCTTTCTCCCTGAAATTGTCTCTCCTCTGATACTTGCCTCTGACTTTCGATGGTTGTTGTCGATGGTTGGTGATGTCTAATGTCCAGAAATTATTGAAATCATCAGCCAACTGTGAGTTTTTGTCACAAGGAGGCAGGACTTCATCTTCACATTTACCTCGAAGTGATGTGGGGAATTTGTGGAGCTGTTGTGGCTTATCAGCAACATCAAAAATCTTGTCTTCATAAAAACGTATCTTACATATGCCTACTAATTTAGTGACCTTATCACTGGACATCTTGTACATCTGACGATGTACTCAAAGTTTTGTTCTCCGCAAGGTTCTCTCCACACGACGACGTTCATGTTCAGCATGAGGAATGTCATTGCAATACCACGGACATCCGGATTTCACTGAGAAAGATCTAGTCTGAGATGGAGCATGTTTATCAAGCAGATTACTGACCGTATTAATGTTGACCTTTGACACACTTGCTTTCGCAAGATTCCTGTCACTCCTAATTATCTAGATACTTAAATACAAGTACAACAAAATGATCTGAAATGTGTTTGTTCTTTACAACAACAGTCTTAACCAGCTTGGATTCGTTTGAAGTAAAAAATGTGTTGATATGTGTCGACAAACTGTTTAAGACCAGGCGATTTTTATTTTTCTAACGTCTGATTTCTTGTTGTCATCAAAATGTACATTGAAATTATAACATAAGACAGCCAGTTTAGATTCAAACCCGATCGAAATTACACTCGGAACTCGTCACGTTCTTGATCACTGTAGGGTCATTTCACGTGACCTTGTCTGTGAGGTGAAAGGTCACTTTAGATGACCCCTGCAAAACATGTCATCGTACGATCTGTTTTTAATGAGAATGTAAACCTACTTTTATCTCTATTGTGTCGTGGTGATGACGGCCATGGTGACATAATGTCCTGACTAACGTAGACTCTGGTAAAGATAAAGAAGTCAATATACAGCCGCCTCAGACATACTTTATTTATTTCAAGAAAGGCTTTTGTCTTCGAAGATGACATTGCGATAATTGTAGAGGTGAAGTCAGAGGAAAATGGGTCTTTCACCGCTTATAATTAGCAAACAAGGTGGCATGCATGATCCTGAATGAATACTTAAATTTTTTTAAATAATGTCAAGATCAGTAAATCGACTTGGCCCTGAATCTTGAATGCCGAAAACTTAAAGTTCTGCTGCGTCCTTGAGAATAATGTCAAGGTCACCATTATCTAATCAGCCCTTTGTCTTCCCTAGGAGAAGCTACAGTGTATGTGTAAGATATGAAGAGAATCTTAAACGCGCAGCGGGGGATAATAAAAGAGCTTCCCTCCCTCCAGCTATGATACAAGTAACTCTCAATATCTACCTTGTCAATGCGCCTGCATGCCTTTTGCTCAAACCAGACTTGCTCCTTGCTGCACATACCATACTGAGTTGCAGGTATGTGATAGTCATCGCAGTGGAATGCGGCTCTACATCCCTCGCCAAAACACGTCATGTACAACAGTCTACCATTGGGGATAAGTGGTGGCACACACAACAGGGCAAGATCTGTGTCAACAGACACATATATGTTAAGCGGGATATCGAAGCAATATGTATTTAAGTCTTTGAAGGGCATTTAGAAGTGGAATACACAAAAACTAATGTGGTCGGACAATGGGGTCAGGATCAAGTTGAGTGTGTTAAACAACTGACCTTGTTTGAATTGGATTGCCGTTTGAGTCCCCGGTTCAGGCACCATTAAGTAGCTTCCTTCCTCAAACTCTACACTTGCAATGAAAGAGACAACACAACCAGTCTTCTGTATACAGGAAGTGGCGCATTTAGCTAAGGATGTCATTGGAACTCGTTTATAGGGAGATAACTGAGTCCCCTTTGACGTATACCAGTCATCCATTTCAAAGAAAAGAAGGGTGGTATTGGATACAATCATGCTGTCGTGTTGCTATATTTTACAATAATTAAAAAGTCTTTAAATATTAATGTTCCAAAATTATTGATGGTTTTTCAATCAGCACGTAAAATGTAATGTCTATAGCAGGGTGCCTTGTGTTCGTGTGGTTCTTCACTCGGATTTACTCACTGGTATAACACAAGACTCTTTACACATTGTAGTTGAAATCTACGGATCATATGCTAACCATTGTAGCAGGTTGACTGTTATCTGATTGCAGAATGAAACAAAGGAAAACCGTAGTGAATCACAAATCGCAAATTTCTTTATTACGAAAACATCGAAACATAAATTTCTCATTCAGCACTTTGCATTTACGTACTTAGTAAGTTTTCATGGGGATGATATCTCAAAGTCATTGACTGTTCCTTAAACATTGTTTTTGATGGGAAATATGACTTTGAATGAGCATGGGGTGGTTTCGTCGTTACATCCCTTTCCTTTTATATAGTATTAGGGTAGGGTCTATATGGGTATATGTCTTTCAAACGCTGTTTCTAAGCGATACACGCCCCTGCGAGTCAACCATTGAACTTCTGTTCTCGTGAATGCTCGGAACATCCCTTTATTGACAATTGCCCGTTTTAACAGGAAACGTCTTATGTTTGGACTCTTCAATTCAATTATCCGCAAATACACACGATGTTCCTATACTTCTGTTAAGGAGTATAGTTGCTGGTTATTATAGGTATAATGCGGCTGATTCAGGGCACTATGTCAGATATAACAAGTGGGGTATTTGTTGCTAGTTATACCGGTACGTAATCAGACTATCCTATCGAAACAGTAAATATGACCGTTAAGTAACAAAAAAGAGATTTTCAGACATCACAAAAGTGACCTTCGTGAATGAAGAACCCCTAACCTCCTAACTACACTTTAAAACGTATCGGCAACTAATTTGTTCGACTCAATTTGTTCGATTTTATTTGACAACTCTGAGTGAGATTTCAAACGATCTCAAACGACCTCGATCTCACAGCTAGACTTTCAGCTTGGCGAACTAAACGATATGTTGTCAGTATTCATCACAGAACCCATTGTGGAAATTATGATGGTACAGAATACAAGTTTGAAAGTATTTTATTAACAACTTGTGACATTCAACGTATTCCCAATGGTATTAGATGCGACGTTTTCACAACCACACAGCCACGCAAGTGCACTCGAAGTATTGGAATACAGAGGAAGCGAGAAAATGTAATCACAATTGAACATGAAGAAGTACTTTGGAAAACAACTTCTTGGGATGGGCATCCAAAAGCTCTCTCAGCTACCATGTTTTTGCTTATTTGGAATAATTTCGGATAAAGAAGGGCTCGGACCATAGGGCATTGTTACATTTTCAGATTGGATCTGACAGTAAGAGGCATACTTGCCTTGGATGTAGGGAGTCTGTGTCATAATCCGACCATGTGGGATTTAAGCATCGGAACATTACCCCTAACACTACACGTACATATGCAAACAAGACTCGACCTGTTTCCTGTCAATGTGTTTCGGACTTACACAAGTAAGTTACATCCCAACACGAATCCTGATGTTGTACAGTCATTTAGCTGCCGGAGACAACACATTGGAAGGGACAGTTTAACATTAAGTATTAAAAACATTAAAAGAGGAAACGTGTGTCAAATGTATCTGTTTGTTTTAAATATCAATTATAGTTAGAGCTTGTCTGTTAATTCTGTGAACTTATAACGTGCATACGTAAAGAACTATATAACGATAGCTTCCTAGATGATTGGTCGTGAATATTCTTGACAGAAAATCATCATTTAAACACCATTTATCATGAATAAAGCTATTACTTAGTGCCTTTAACCACTTGCAATTATAACGTCTGAGTTGATTCTTGCATCGGTCTCAAGACTGACATCAGGATCAAGTAGAAATAGCCAAAAGTTTCATTACCTGCATAATTGCAGTAATGATTTCAACATCCCTAGTCATCTATGTTATTCTGATACCCTTGGTAATCGCTGATGAATTCAAAATGAGGTATTTTTAACATTGAGTCTTTTCGATGTATATTAACAGTATGCGAGAGTTATAGTATAAGTGGTGATTTTAAACATCAGTAGTTATTACGATATCGGTATATATTTCAACATCAGTAGTAATTATGATATCGGTATATATTTCTACATCAGTCGTAATTACGATATCGGTAAATATTTCCACATCAGTCGTAATTAAGATATCGGTTTATATTTCAACATCAGTCGTTGATACGATATCGGTATATATTTCTACATCAGTCGTTATTACGATATCGGTATATATTTCCACATCAGTCGTAATTAAGATATCGGTATATATTTCCACATCAGTCGTTGATACGATATCGGTATATATTTCTACATCAGTCGTTATTACGATATCGGTATATATTTCCACATCAATCGTAATGGATGATAATTTCATTTGAGTTATATTTAGCAACAACACTTTTACTTAAGTAACTTGAGTTTCAATGCACCTAGAACATGCATGTTTAGAGAGAAAACATCAGGCCATATGATATCAATATCTACTTGAAGTGTTTATCAAACAATTGGTGCAGATGTAAGCGTAAACAGTAGTGCATCTAATCTGAGATAAATTGTCACATCATGTGACAGATAAGTTACTACTTCCTAGTTGCATTGTGCGACAAACAACAGGTACAGATGAGAAATGGCATTGTTTCTCCTCTCTTTGTTTCTTCTGGTATATATTCCAGAATCAACCCAATGGAGTGGGTAAGTAATTTTACTTTTTTAGTTTCCGTTTCGCTTAAATGCAAAATTAAATTAAATTTCTGAATTTCTTTTTGATCCACAGTTCAATAACTCTTACCGAAACGTGGAGGTACAAATAGGAACGGAATGCATTTATAAAGTGGATGAACTTTGCATTGTACTATCGCAATGGGGGGGAAATTAGTATTGCCATGGTGAGATATTCTGACAGAGGGCATTAGTCACCGACCTAAAAAAAAACAATAAAGTAAAACAGACGTTGAACTCTTTTAAATGTAATGATACGAATAATAGCTACCAGGATAAGAAACATTTGTTAAAAAAACACAACCTGAAACATGAATTCTTATTTGATGCATTTTATTCTACATTATCTCTTTCCTTTGTTCAAAAATAACTTTACGTATCAGAGGATATTGTATTCATCAAAAAGTTCGTATTCCGAGACCTTGTAAAAGAACCGGAAACTTAAAAGACCATGACTTAACCGAAACATGTACACTCAATTCTAACTTTATTTTCCGAAGAGAGAAGGTTGTTTTACTATTGGTGACAAATATATTTCACCGACGTATTTGAACGAAACGTGCTAATGTCCCTTTAAAAGGTTAAATGCAAAGAGTGTTGATTTGACAAAAAGTTAAAGAGACTCTTTTATAGAAACATTAAACTGACTTCCAATCCCCTCTCTTATCCTTTATGTAGTCTTTGTACATCACATAACTGGTTTCCACTAAACCGATTTTACAACGTTTGTCCATAAAAATAAATCCTTTGTGTAAACAACTAATTTCCATTTCGTTGTAAAACAATTCATTTAAATAACTTTTTTCTCCGTTTTGTATCACTTGCTTGTCGAAACGTCCCGTCTATACTATAAAGAGATTGTATATCCACTAACTTGTCTCTATTCTTCATCACCTCATGCAAATCAAAGAAGTCATCTCACTTCGAGTCCAATCCACTTGATTTTCCTAGTATATTAATATTTGGACATTTGAGAATTTGCATTTGCTTCCGCTTGTGGGGATACAGAATAGAAATACTACCTTAAAGGGAAAGTTCTATCAACGATCTATCGGCAGCATCCACCATCTTGGTTTTATTATAACAAAACTTTAAATAGGGTTAAATATAGCGTGTTTTCATTTCACGAAATGTCAAAGATCCAAGATGGCGGATGCTGCCGATATAGATCGTTGATAGAACTTTCCCTTTAACGGGTCACATGACTACAGATAACAAATCTCATTTCTCTGATCCTGCATACACTGCGCACACTAACACAATCAGTCGCTTTCTTGCACGATCTAATAGCGAACTCTTGTTTTAACAAATGTATTAGTATTATTCATATCACATGTTTTCATCCTTTAATGGTGCCATTGATTTCATGCGTTGTGTACGCTTTCAGTTATATGCAAGTCGGATGACTTATAGATTGTCGAAAAACATGTATCAGAATTTGAGGCTTGCATATCGATGAGAGACGGTGACATTCCGTTTTCGATTCGTCAAGGGTGTGAGTTGTCTCCCTTTCTCTTTTCCTTCCCTGTAAACAATATTGTTGAAAGTTTATCAGCCGATGGTCAAAGGGGTATCTTTGCTGATGATATTGCTCCTTTTGATGTCGGGGCAAAGGCTTGATAAGCTTATTCTTTATTAAGGATTCAGCCCTTTGGGGCAGAATCCTTATTGTTATTGGCTTGTTTTGGTTTTTTATTATTATTATTAGCACCGATTTTGTAGAAGCAACTTTGCAAGAAGGAATGCAGCTATTACAACCAAACTCTACAGACTGATAGCCCTTAATCAGCCCAGCCTTTAAAGGTCCAGTTCGAATCCAAATTTATATTTTTAACATGGGAATTTTTTTTTAAATGCACTTAGAGACTTGGAACTTTTTTTAAAAGGTCGGCATTGCTCATGCGAGCAAAAAAATAAATCGCGGTGAAATCGTAGGTCACGTGGTTTCGACGCCATCTTGGATTTATTAGCTTTTTCAAATTTTCTGACCCCTTGTACCTTTGCGGAAACACCACTCCGAAATTATTTACATCTAAGAGCTGAACCTCAGATTTATACATAGTTGAAGCATTTGGGAATAAAAAAATGATATTTTTAGAGCGAACTCCTAATACTTTTTTTTACAATAACCTTTCGAATTTTGGTGACTTTGAACATTGTTCAAACTTTAATGGCAAATTTCTTTAAAAAAATATGACTCATGATTCATTATTGCATAATATTTTCAGCACTACTAAACTAAATCTAAGTGTATAAGAATCAATAATCAAATCGATCGAGAACAGTCATTACTGGTGGTTAGAAAGGGTACAAAAAGACCGAACGGCTTCCGTTTTTAATTATAACATGGGGACTATTTCAATTAATCTTGGAGACATTCTAGAGACTAAAATGTACCCCCTCCCCTTCTCAGTCACATAAAGGACGGCAACACAGGGAAAACCTGTTCTTTATAGTACATATATGATGAGCTCGCTCTTTGCATACAAATCCTCAATAATGAAGTTTAGGTCAGGATATGACAAGACCCAACGCACGTATGTACGCCCATACGTACGCACAAGTGTACCAAACCCTCATCACACAAGGGCATAGTAACGGGCATAAAAACTTCGCTTGCTTCGCTTACCTAAGCTTATTTTATATTAAATATGAAAAAGGGCTTGTTTGTTATTGTACCTGAAGTCAATTTGACACGAGTTTGAGTGACACAATTGTTAATTTGCCTGTCGCATTATTTCAACTATTAAACATGGGTTCCATCTCATATAGATAGTGTCCACATTTTGATGTTTCACTTTGTTGCAAAATTGCAAAAGGACATTTTCGCAAACACATTTTGCTGCAAAAGGAACATAGCACCATAAACGTTTTTCCTACGTTTTTCACTCCAAACAAACTGTTACTTTTTCAGGCCTCACACGCTCACAGACATTGTTTCTCCTTTCTTTTTGATTACACAATGTTAAGGATACTGCTTCCAATGACAACAGATAACGCATGACGGGCTGAACCATTGTATCGTCGCTTACGACTATATTTTTAAATATAAATTGATAAAAGTAAAAACATTGTTTTAGGACTGGGAGAGTAAGCAATTTCGAAACATTACTTTCACCGTTACAGCACTACAGCACTACAGCATGCACTCAAGTTGAGAATGTCTTAGTCTTAGGTTTATGATCACCCGTATTCGCTTGCTGAAAATGTATCAGATTGTTGGGCCTTAAAGGTGAAATCTTGTATGTTTAGTTATAGTTTTGGTAATGTGTGAATCGCCTGTTGATGACACTGCAGTATAATATTTATACGACAATATTAAACTGATGTAATACCGCTGCAAGTATGACGACAGATTGTGTTCAGTTGTGACGTCATAATGGTCGTACCCCTATAATCAGCATAGTGCTAAACGTCCTTCCATGTAATACACATCTTATTAAATTGGCGAATTTTTTAAAATTAAACTCGCTTTCGCTCGTTCACACGAAATCACTAACTGGTTTAACAAAAATGGTATTAAATGGTAAGTCTACATATCTGTTTTTTATTCAACCATTGTTTTCGGGTACCAATATAACTAAGAGTTCAATATGTTAGAGGCTAATATCTGTATATAAAAAAAATAATCTTATAAATACTATTATTAGCTTGAGAGTATGTGGTTCATATATGTGCATGGACATTCTATGCAATTGTAAAACGGGCAATATATGTCACTTCCTTATTCGACTTTTACTGGACCATCCTTGACTGAATTTCATTAGAATTTCGACAACATGTTGCAAGTAACCAATTTTCATACATATCAACTAATGCACGATTCTATTGATTTTGGGGTGTTTAACTATTTTACTCTCAAGTTGTTAGCCCACCTTTGTCAATATAATGTTGCACCTTGAAATGATGCGAAGAAGTTATTTGAATGTTGTAAAAAATTGAGCGATCGACACTCTGTGCCTCATTTAGCATAACGCACATACAATATTCTATCAAAAACGTGTCAGGCACCAATCACAAGCACTGGCTGTCCCAACAGCTTGGCCATTCAGTCACGAAGACCTCGACAAAAACATTTCTTCGGTTTAACATACGTTTTACATGGAGTACTTTTAAAAATACTATCGTTATTCATCCTTTTGACATGCTTTTATACATTTTAGAGTTATAGACAAGTCACTTTTACTTATATACCGAGTTTATAAATGTTTGATGTCCTGCATCTGCATCTTTTTCAGACATTACCATTCATACACATTGATAACAGGACATCGACATATAGAAAGGTGTAATGGCCATTTTTTGGGATTGTGAGTAGTATATTTCTTAAGCTTAAAAACAGAATTCAAACTTTATCATTGAAAGGTTTTCATAATTCATACAAATATCATGCTTTATATAAGATATTAAGATATTTGATAATATTATGATCTTTACAATGCGAAAGTAACTTAAAATGGCATTAAATCTTAACCTCGTGTCTTTAAAGAAGTTGTTATATCTTTACTTATTTATTCAACATTTTAAAAAGAGCTCCAAAGATTGAATTAGAATTTCTCTACTCCAAAGCTGCACCGGCCACGATAGCCTAATCGAAGATATCACAACTGTTGCCTACAGATGTGACACCATGTGGATGCACAATGGAGACCAAAACTGCAATATACGTGAGAATACCACAGTGACAAAAACTTTTTTCATAAAGCTAATTCAAGAATAATAATGTTTTTCTTGACTATCCCATCTCGTTCTTTGAAACGAATTAAAAAAGCTTTATAATTTTCTCCAATAGCGTCATGCTCGAGTACATGCTTAGACCGCGAGGAGTGCGTTGTGAAACCCAGTGGAGCTCACATGTGTCAGTGCAAGTCAGGCTTTGTTGATGGACCTGGCTGTGATTGTCCCGATGGAAAAACTGGATCTAACTGTGCATTGGGTAAATGATATTAGGATTATTTTATTTTACCCTCTTAAGTAAAGATTGACGGAAGAACAGAATCACGACGTCAATTGGGTTCGTGTGTATATATAACCGATGATCTTAAAGGGACACTCCGTATGTTATTGTAGTAACATAGGTCAAAAGTTACCGAGGGTGTTATATTATCGAGAGGTAATGACTGTTGTCGAAAATTACCCTTTTAGTGCCAATCTGTTCAGTATAGTTACATTATTAAGATGTTTAGTCCTGATTATGATCGAAAACCGGACAATGTTCCGCGGCTGGCGCGCGTCAATTGTTCAAAAGTAATTTTTAAAACTTATATGTTGCTGACAAGGGGACATATATTTGTTGGTACTGTTCAATGGAACATTTAACTGGTATACTCCATATTCACGCGGCGGCCATATTGGCAACGAAAGCGAGGCTAGGAACGCAAGCCGGATCGACAGCGACAGCCATGGTATGGAGCAAGAGCCTGCGCGGTGTTCCTAGTATTTCCCAGGAATATGTGGACCGATGGTCTGAGACTGACAGCAACATTCCGAAGCGGAAACGGGTGAAGGGTTATTCTTTGTACCTGGAAGGGTACATACATGACGTTGAAGGTAATATTTTAGATTGCTGAAACACCTTTGCTTTTGTCCGGTTTTCGTGCACCGGAAATAAGTGTCAATGCCCTTGAATGTGTCGTAAATTTTAATGTTATGCAGCATAAATAGTTATCATGACTAGAGTTTTGGTTAGATTTGTACAGATTGATTTGAAATAATCTTTAAAATGTTCAGTTAAATAGTATACATGTAATACACTTGAAATAATTTCAATAGTTCAAACAATTTCAAGACATTTCACCTTGAAAACGATAAGTACAAGTTACTTTCTGGTGTAATTCATGTAATGGCATGGACGTCACATTTATTTTTGTTAAATCCAAATTTGACCAGCATGCGAAATGAAATTCATAAACAATAGTGTTATCTTATCTTTCTGTAATTATATGTCTATGCTCAGTATGGAATTGTTTTAGGAATATAGATCTCTATTGTCATGGGTCTGTAGCAAGTGACTCCCTAATTATAATTAAATATACATCTAGGCCTATTTTTAAGGAGAATTATTTCCTAAGTTTATCCTAGGTTAAAGTATGTTTTCACAAGAAGGGTTAAAAGTTAATTTAATTGTTGTCGCTCAAATAATCAGCAATGAAAATTTAATCATGTTGCATAATTAACAATGTAAATCTATTGAAATAATATGAAGATATAAATATTATTTATGTCTTAATTAAGTCTGTTTACAAGATCAACTGGTTTTAGAGTTATCCTATTACTAATATCAAAATATCTATTTTCTTACCCACAGTTAAGATAGAAGGCAGAGACTCACTCATAAAAGCGAAAAGTTTCCCTGCATTGCGGAAAAATGACCGTCCCTACAGACTGATGGTATGTATAATATTTTTTTATTTTCATGTTGAGCTGAAATTTTTTTAATTTACTTGATTTACGGAATCCCTTCTAATAATTTTGACAAATAATAATTGAAAGAAAAAATATTGCTAACTCTTTCCTCCCAATTCTGTGTTAATTGCTAATCTGAACACTTTCAGATCATTTTTGATTTACTAATTTGTTTATTTTTTTTTTTGGCCTTGTGCCTTAAAATTCCGTAAATCATGTAATGAATATTGTCCGGCGTATGCATTTATCTAAAACTACATGTTAAATTTTGGAACTGTTATGTTTACAGTTATAATTATTGTTTGTATTATATATGTTTACATCGATGTTAATTTGATGTTAATTCAATTGAAATTTAAAAATCTTTTATCATGTTTTGGGTTTTGTTGACTTCAAGTTCTATTAATATTGTTTTGTTTGTTTGTATTTATTGTGAAAAGCACTGAAATCCAGAATATTCCTCTTGACAACACTCCTGTGCATCATGGATCATCTTCTAGAAGACATCATCAGCTTGGATGGATACTTCACGACAGCAGTAGAATGTAATTTTGTTGAATTCCTTTAAATTTCCACTAACTATTATTTTGTTCAATGTTTTGAAATGTTTATTTAGAAACTCATCTTATTTTTAACAAATTTCAAGAAAGGACTTAAATATTGTTTATTATTGTTTGATTAATAAAGAAAACCATTATTGCCACCAGTGTACGGAATCTGTGCCTGGCATCTAAAATAATCTAAACAATAAGATGTATGTTACCAGTGGCAAATAACATTCACCTGTTATTCTATACTTCTCTTCACCCTCTGTTTTGTCAAATTTCCTAACATTTTGCAGTGTCAGAAAAACAATATTCATGTCTAAATATCCATATACCTCTAAGGTTCTTGCTCTCGCTCAGACAGTTAAAATATCCATACAGTTTGTAATAACAATAGTATGGTATTTATTCTTGTATATGATGTATCTGCATTCACATGAGATATTGCAAGATTAATTGTGTAATATGTATGGGGCGGGATAGCGCAGTGGTTAGCGCGTTAGGCTTCGGATCAAGAGGTCCGGGGTTCGAATCCTGCCAGGGGTACAGCAACTTTGTCTGCAGTAGAGAACTGTTCTACACGCAGTAAGGTTTGGTGCAATGCTACACTTAATTTCAGCGTAGTACCACCCATGGTTCGCTAGTTCCAGCCGATTCTCGCAGGTTTCACCGCAATGCCAAATGGCTTTGTGGGCCTTCTCCCTGCCATAATACAAGCAGCCGTGATATAAGTGAAATACTCTTGAAATCGGCGTTAAACCCCAACTCACTCACTCACTTATGTAAGATTTGAGCCAGTTCCAGTGGGATTAATACAAGAGGCCTTAGAAGGGTGAGAAGTCTGAAGTATAAAACAAAACAGTGTCATTGAAACATCACAAATATATATTGAAGTAATGAATTCAATTTTTGGTGACACATATTTTTTAAATTTCAGGTAACTTTGTCATGTGAAGGTTCACCAACAATAAAGAAGTGTTCCTGTGACTGTAAAGCTGGCAATTGGAACTGTTCTCACTGTTTGGCTCTCTTGTACTTGATCTGTCAGTATCAAAAACAAGAGTTACAGAGTATTCCCCCTGTTGAGAGCAAGACCTCCCGCCCACAGGTGTGGAACATACCTAAGAGAACTGATGGTCTTCATGTTGAAGCTGTAGATTCCATACAAATCAACAAGGTGAAGCCATCTGCTGACATGAAAAAGAGAAAAAGAAAGCAAAAGGTGACTGAAGGTGTTGTACCAAAGGTTTATTGTCCAGTGCAGCAGCCCATTCCTCATCAAGAATTTTCTCACACCTTGATACAGCAACTTTCTTCGATCAACAGTGATGCACAGATACTAAGGTTACTACCGGATCGAAGTCGGACAACGGATACAAGGTTTGGGCCAGTTCCAGTGGGATCCATTCTGTCTTATCAACAGAAGAAGATAGCTTTACAAGAAGAAGACATAATCAATCACCCAGATCATCCTGTTTTTCCTAATTTTTCATTGCCTCAACTGACAAGTACCTACTCTACAGCATTATGCCAGGGAGAAACTGATACTTTGTGTGGATTACAAATTACTGAAGAACTATCTAGGTGAGTGAAATTGTGACATGGATCGGAGTATTCTTAATCGCATATTTCCATTTGTTTCATTCCTGTCTGTACAAATGGTAATACCTGAATTATGACTAAAAACCCTGAAAATTGGACGACTTGCCAATCTCTGGAGGGTGCACGTAAAGCGGCATCGATAGTAGATAAATTTAATGAATGTGTAGTGCATTGAGCATGGATATTTGCGCATAATTATTCATTGAAAGATAAAATTGTGTTTTGACTTATTCTTCTACATATTAATTAAAAAATGAAAACCGTTATGTTTACATATTTGCCTTTACAGTTACTAACATAGTTCTTATTTCATTGTCCAGACAAATTGAGAGTTCAACTCGACAACAGAGCCACAACAGAACATGGCATGATGTGAGAAGACACCGGCTTACCTCCTCTATATTCAAGGATGTGTGTGCAAGGAAGGGTGACCATGATAAACTTGCAAGTAGACTGTTATCTGGTAAAAACATTCAAACAGCTCAAATGAAATTTGGGATTGCTGAAGAACCAAATGCTGCTAAATTGTATGCTGAGGTAACTGGGAATAATGTGTACACAAGTGGTTTTGTTATCAATCCTAGTGCTTGTTACCTGGGTACCTCTCCTGACCGCAAGGTGTTTGATCGTGATAGCAATCCATGCTATGGACTCTTAGAGATAAAGTGCTCTGTTAAAGATAACTTTGCTATGTGTGATTTTCTGAAACAAAATAGAGATGGTACCTGCAAACTAAAATGCAGTCATAGATATTTCTATCAAGTTATGGGACAAATGGCCTTAACTGGCGTGAGGTGGTGTGATTTGCTTGTGAAATGCAAGTTGGATTTTCATAAGGAACGCATATTCTTTGATGATGAAAAATGGGATCAAATGAAATGTTCCTTGGATTCATTTTTCTTTCAGTACTACCTTCCAGCAATTTGTACTTGCAATACTTAATGGAAAAAAAGAGAATTGTAAAGACTTTTTTGAAGTGTAAATTTAATACAGAAAATAGGCATTTTATGTGTTACAGGGGTTAAAATTCTTTTTGTTGAAAATAAGTCAGAAGTCTGAGTCAAGCTCATTTCAGTATTTGATTATCAAAAGAAGAAAACTCATTCTTAAAGATAAGAACATTTTATAGCTTTATATTATATAACTATTTATCAAAATCAGGCCTGTGACCTCAGATTTTTAACCCCTGGTATGAGCATAATATTTAAACACATAAACATGATAGTGTATTTTTCCTATCATGTTTAAGAAATGGTAAGTATATTACAAGTTATATTTAATTATTACAAAATATATTACCCAATGTGTTGATGTACACTAGACAATGAAATAGTGATTATACATTTCACAATAGATTTGAACAAATTAAAAGTTGATCTGTATTTCCTTCTCTTGGTGTCTTTCTTTGAGCACTGTTTACATGCAATTAAGTTAGAAAAGGGGACCACGAAAGTTGGTGAGTATAGCACACACAGTCCATAATTGGTTGATTGAAGAAGCAAGATTAAGTGGGATAACTCCATCAAAGACATGAAATTCTTTAATCCGCCTGATGGCCCTTTCAACGTGAATTCTTAATCGTGCAATGTCATGAGTCAATTTCACCTCATCCTCACTGAATTGTCCTTTCATTTCCAAAAAAGGGGGAATAACAAGACTAGCACCTTTAGTTGCTAACAGGTCCTGAATGAGGAATCCCTTGTCAGCCATTACTTCATCCCCTGGTTCCAGCAAGTCGAGTAAGCCACACTTCGATGTGATTACTTTATCAGAAATTGATCCAGTGTATAGGGAACTCACAAAGGAGACAAAACCACAGGGGGTAATACCAATAAGTCCCTTGAAAGTTGTGTGACTCTTGTAGTGAGAATACAAATTAGAGTTGAGAACTCTAGAACTGGGCGTCTGTACTTTCAACTCGGTGCAATCAATGACGACCCTTGTTCTGGGATAGTTCTTTTTGAAATCTTGTGGCATATGTTCATCTATCTGTGTACGTGATGGCCATATCTGTAGACTACCCAACATCGCATATAAATAGTTGGCCCATGTTATCAAAATACGGCTAACAGATGCTTGGGACACATTAAATTTTATGGCTAAATCCAATTCAGGTAGTCCTTGGTGAACTCTGCACAGAAACATAAAGAATTGATCAATGAGAGTTAAGCATTCTTCTCTGAAAGCATTTACTTTGATGTTGGTTGTATTTGAAGACAAATGTCTCTGCATTTGATTCCATCTAACCATAGACTCTGCTGTTGGTTGCAAAGCTGAAAACACACTCTTCAAAGTAGCATAGTCCTTAAACCCTGTGTAGAAATTTATGGTCTGTGGGTCATTGCAAAACCTATCCAAGAAAAACAATTTATTCTTTGTTGTTGCAAGTTCTTGACGTAGATTGTTCAGTTCTTGCCTTGCTGCTTCCAGTTGCTCCGCCATGGGTTGAGGTGTGACGTTGTAGTCGTGATCCTGCGAAACCAGAGGCACGGCATGAGTGTTCGTAGTATGCTCTTCTGACACACTGCAGATGTTGTCAGTCGAGATAGACTTGCTAGTTGACTCCCTGAAATCAAAAGTAAATAATATTTATAACAAATTAAATTTGAAATACTTTTCTTCATCAGTTGACACAGAAATTAACAATAAAACCACACACAACCAGTATGTAGTGACAATATAAAGGTGAGACACCGATTTTGTTTCTATATCAAAAACCATGCAATGTACTGTGACCTAATATTGGAAACTTAAATCTGAAAGTTGAAACTATAACAGATAAATAGAGAATCTCACCCAAGTGTCTTCTGATATCAAATATATCAACGAGTGTTGATATATTTGATATCAGAAGACACGAGGGTGAGATTCTATTTTAATTTATCATCAAAATCATCCTTATTACGTTTAAGTGAAACAAAAATGTCTCTGAGCACATCTCTGCCATTTGACTCCCAGTGCGATGAGGTCATAGCATTGTGACGTCATCATTTTTATGACGTCATAGGATTGTGATGTCATTACTCGATGATGTAAATGTATTGTGATGTCATGTAATTGACGGTGACAGGGCATTGTGCAAAATCTACTGCCAAAACGATATCTCCTAGGAGCGATATCAAGCGATATCTCCTGTGGAACACAGTTTTGGAAGATAAATAGAGAATCTCACCCAAGTGTCTTCTGATATCAAATATATCAACACGAGTTGATAAAAGTTACAAATATCCGAGGCTTGCCGAGGATATTTTTACTTTTATCAACGAGTGTTGATATATTTGATATCAGAAGACACGAGGGTGAGATTATATTTATCATCCAAAATCATTCTTCATTAGTTTTTAATGAAAAATGAACATATCTGAACACAAAACTGTCATTTGACTTCCAGTGCGGTGATGTTATAGCATTGTGACGTCATCATGTTTATGACGTCATAGCATTGTGACGTCACTACTTGATGATGTAAAAGCATTGTGATGTCATGTAGTTGACGGCGACAGGGCATTGTGCAAAATCTACTACCAAAAGGATATCTCCTAGGAGATATCGCTTGATCTCAGACAAGCGATATCTCCTGTGGAACACAGTTTTGGATGATAAATGACAATATTTGGGTTGATAACAGGTCATATAACGACTTGGCTTGTATATTGGATGTATAATGTTGATTTATGCACATATATATTTGAATTTAAACCAGCACATGTGCAATTTTGTTACATATGAGATCCAATTTTAAAATAAATAATATAAAAAAATACTTATGTCAATTTAACTATGTGAACAAGATATGGTTTTTTTTTAGGCTAAATGTATCTTTTACTTTAATGGTATTGTCATGATCCAAACATTTTTCCTAAATTATTACAAAGACTAAAATAGGAAATATTATGATTAATATATTAGTGAAAGGTAACTTATTCTATAACACACCCATTAACATAACTGAAATAAAGATTTTAAAAAAAGCAATTCAATGTAAGTATTATGATTTATTATCCACCATTGACCCCCAACTGGTAAATGTGGAGAATTCTGACAACTCTGACAATACATCACACAGAAAACAAACACAGTAGGACAAGTTGTCTAAATTCAAAAATATTTCAATCAAATTTGTTAATTATAAATTTATTTTCTGTCAATTTATATTTTCTTACAAGATCAACCACCTCCAGTACCATAAGAATATTAATTAATAATGACTTGTAAATGACAAAAATCACTCACATCCGAGCTCTTTTCCGATGACCGATTCGCTCCGATGGTGTCTGTGTCCAAGGAAACAGTGTAGGAACAGTCCCTGGCTTCAGCATCCTTTTCCCGGTCAATGTTCTCTTGAAGACTGTCGACTCGAAGTGTGATGAACACACCCGTGTTGCATCACTAAGCTGAAAACACACAGACTATATTGCTAATATATCGCTTTGACATAATAAGCTAACGTTTTCTTTCACGAAAAAGTAATTATAAGAAATATAATGCAAGGCCCTATCAAAATGTCAGAAAAATGCACGAAAACTGTATACACCAATTTACTGTTATTGTAATATCTACTTACCCGAAAATTAGAGCCTAAATCCCTTCTGATCTTGATGATCCACTGTTTCTGTAGCGTTCTGTCAGTCGGGAACTTGTGGAATGACAGGGTTTTATTCTTGTCATAACGAGAATCGTTAGCGCACTGCGGTACACAACAGTGATATGCCGCCATTTTGATCGCTCTGTTTGCGTTCCTAGCCTCGTTTTCAATTTCAAAATGGCGTCGCGTGAATAAGGAGTATACATGTAAATAGGGCACATGAATTCGGCTTCTCATCGTGTACTAAGCCGCTGCTCGAGTTTTATTGAAAACAAGTTATGGTCAACTATTTGGCGTTAGAGGATACATATGCAAGTCGAATGAGATGATTTGGACTTAAAGTCGGACATATGATATTCCTGTATGTATCAAATATAAATAAAAGTTCATTAAAAAAATACGTAGTGTCGTCAAAATCATTAATTAAACAAACAGAAAATGACGGATTCAGCAAGTTTTCTAAAACATCAAGTACATATGACTTCAATATTCAGCAGCCGAAAGACTGAGAACTCTCGAGCAACAATAATGTTAATCATTACAATCCCTTATTGTAACATCGCCAGTTTGAATGACTATACTGATTTCCTATTCTCATGTCATCAAAGAGGGTAGGAGTTACAGTCTCTCACTCACATCCCTTAATGTTTAAGTGCCTAAGCAAGTCAACAACAAAAGTACAGGGCGAAGTTTAAGAGCTCCTTTTTTATTTTTATTTTTTTTAAATTTTGATATTTTACAAAAATAATCATTTCAGAGCCTATATGTCAGGCGTTTCGCCGTTCAATTTGTGATCAAGATGTTTCGGGGTTCGAATCCCTAATAAGGCATAATCCATTGCTGTCGACACACTAACTCTTCTACATCGGTACGATATCATCGATATAGTAATATTCTCGTCTCATGAACTTTATATTGAAACGGGTAGATATAACAATATAAGTAGAGAACAAAGATTTTGTCAAATATGTAAGTCTAATATTATAGAAGATGAATACCATTTTTTACTGATTTGTCCTTTGTACAGCATCATCCGAAAGAAATATATCAAAGAAAAATACTATGTAAATCCAAATAAGCAAAAATTGTCTCTTCTTTTAAACAGTGTAAACAAAGAAGAAATTGAAAACCTGTCCATGTTTATCTTTTATGCGTTTGTACATAGAAATCACATTATTTAATGAAATGTCAGTGCACTGTATATCTTGTTCTATAGGCCTGAGGCCTTCTAAGTACTGAAATAAAGATTGATTGAATGATTGAGTAATATTCATTGTTAAACTACCCATGGCTCCTCAATTCAAGGCAATTCCTGCATACAATACAATGCATAGCAAAATTGGTGTTGCGTTATAATATAAGCCATTAGAACTTGCAATGATGCTACTAATGCTTATTTTTTTTATTCTAGTCACCTGCAGCTACAACGACCCGTGTTACCCTGGCAACTGTCACACAGGACCTTCTCATGTCTCATGTAACTGCCAGCAGAACTTCAACGGACCAACGTGTCTGGAAGGTTCGAAATGATGTTAATAAAAAGTTCACTTAATGCAACAAGATATTGCTACGGAGCTTAGTATTTAATTGCCAATCCATGTCGATGGTCAGTGAAAATATGTAGTCTTTAGAAAGAAGTTACATGTGATCCATGTGTTGTTACTACAGTTCCTGGGGACTGGAAGGCAACAATATCGAACACTGGAGCCCGTATGTCCTTCTGGCAGAGAGGTGTAACACAAGCACAAGAGGAATATGCTCTGGAAATCTACTCTACAGAGAAAGAGACAACTAAATGGACAAACATGGAGAGGTTCAACTGGTTGAATGTTTCCGCCACGGCTTTGTTCAACACCAAAACTCCCATGTGGCCGGCCTATGTCAGTGGTGCTGGATTTGGCATTTCAGACGCACGTGTCAACTTAAAGCTGCTCAAGTTACCAGTCAATGGTACTCACTTTCGAGCTATTTATGTTCATAATGTAAAACATAAAATAACTCGGTTTCCGACAAAGTAAGGGATATAATTATCTGGTTTCGACAAATTAATTGAACCAAAATTTAAGAAACCTTGATCCAATAACCCAGTTTTAATTAAGACAGCTTAAAACTGCTTTAATATCTTATCTACTACAGTTCATGAATTCGATTCGAGTATTTTATTAAACTATTTTCCTGTGAACAATGGGGTTGAATGCTCACAATGCTACAGTACAAGATCAAGTTAAGCGTTCCATAAATCCACGTTAACGTATACTACCGGGCAAAGAAACGCTTACTCGTTTTCAACACAGCAAAACCTTAAAATATAATTGGCCGATAGAGTCATTCATGAAAGTTTGAAATCATCAGTTGATTTGTAAATATGCACACACGATTTCATTCATCAGAGCATGATAATTTTATTTGTTGTGAACTTTTGAAACACGTTTTTCGACCAGAATGTTTGTCATTGAAGCTAAAACCTATTAACTTATGAAACAAAAGCTCAGTAATGCAAAATGTATTTGATATAATGTACATTCTTGGACGTTAACGCATCGTTGCTGTGGGTCGTTTTAGAATAAGCAAAAACGTAAAAATTCACTCTCCTATATCCTCTACGAAAACAGTTTTGACGATTATTAAAAAAACAATAACATGTTACGTAACTAATTAATTCAATCAAATTGATTCCAAGAGATATGAGTAACTTTGTTTCAGTCATATTAATTACTTGTGGTTAAAAATATATTTCATTTAGAGGACAAGAGTTTGTTTTGCTCATATGATGCGATTAGAAATTCAGAAGGTCTTACTCGAAGAATGTACCCGGAAATTGAATTCTCTCACTGTAACATGTATGCAACAACAGTCTATTTATTGCGAAAAAGTCCAAAATAATATGCATTGCTTTTGATTTTTAATTGACATATTTTTTCACAGACGGAACGTGCTTTATAGAGTCACAAATGTCAAACGTTATAAATTGTGAAATCCTGACTGATAGCAAAAATTATTATTTTTCAATGATAGTCGACTCGGTATATGCGACGATATAAAGTTGAAAGTAGCGATCTCTTCATCGGAAACCGGACAATACAACTCGGTCAAACGCAACTATCAACACAGACAAATCGAAAAAAAATTGGTTGGTTACGTTTAATAGGCTGTATAACTATTGTGCATTGAACGTATAGTTTCGGTTTGTGGAAATGGAAATTGCACAT
Organism: Gibbula magus; assembly: GCA_936450465.1. Taxonomy (NCBI): domain Eukaryota; kingdom Metazoa; phylum Mollusca; class Gastropoda; order Trochida; family Trochidae; genus Gibbula; species Gibbula magus. Next base: position 55,942,897 of record OW388300.1, read on the forward strand.
TGGAAACAAGTTATTATATAATTATGTTTGGCAAACGGGCATGAAGATATATATGGTTTTTTGACACGTATCAAAGTCAAATGAAAACATTATGAAAACACTGAATGTCCATTTAACCTATCGTCGGACCTTTTCTAATGGTCATTTCAATAAATTATGTTATCGTTATCTATTTTTAAGAAAAATGTTATTATTTACATACTCTAGTTAATAACTCACCGTGGCCATTGAGTCTCTCTCAATTTATCACTCGACTAAAACAACACAGTTAAAGAAGAATAGAGTTGCCTCCACCATCGCCGCTCTCTAGTGCTTATCCCCAGTGACGTGACTTCTTTCTGTCGTCAACAAGATTGGACATCCATTTTGCTAGCTCTCAGGGTTTTGCGATTTTGATTAAATACCCTCGACCGAGGTTTACTAGTTCTGAGTGTTTTATTTGTATTTCATGTACATTTGATGCTCTTTTTTTCCAGCTGGGTTTGAAGAGTGGTTTTGTGATTGCCTTCTACAGTGTGCATCTCCACTGTAAGCGGTTTATCTAGGTCAGCACTTCTCCCTGTGTTTACTGGCACTTGTACGTTTCTTCTCGGGCAGCATGTGCGCGCTCGTGCATGTGCTTGGCACGTGGTTGGATCTGTCGCTACTCGCTGTAGCGTCAGCTGGAGGTGTGTCGTCTGACTGCCTCTCACTCGCTAGCCGCTCCTTTGTCTGACAACTCGCTTCACCTTTCCTCTGATGGCGTCTCGTAACGACATCTTGTAAGGTTGGCCTCCGTCGTCTGTCGGATAGGCGAGTGGACGAACATTGTCTCGAGCAGACGCCTGCTTGAGACAACGCCGTCTCGCTCTTGATAAGGCACCTCTACCGGTCTGTGACGTACCGTCTGTGACGTACGGTCGTAACGACGCCAAGTCGTACGGCTCCCTCTTAATTCGTTGTCGGACATTACAACGCTACTAGTCAGTGGGCGCCGCCCTCCGTCGGACGGAGCGTCCCTTCGTTGGGACTTTAACTTTTTGTTACCTTAGGCTTTGACTTCCCTTGACGTCTCTTCGGTTCGTTTGCCGTTGGAACTTGTGATTGACGTGGACGCTACGAAGTTTGACTCCACTCGTCTCTCAAATCGTCAGGACCCGCCTAGCGTGCGGGAGGAGAGGCAGTTGTCGCTGGTTCACGAAAGCTCTCACCAAGTCGGGACATAGCAAGAAGAAGAAGAAGAAGCATAGCCCCTCTTCCTCTCCTGCCTTCGACGCCAAAGGCCTGACAGAGTCTATTCTCGGCTCCGTCAAAGACATGGTTTCATCCCTTATGGATGCCAGACTTGGTCCGTTGGATGGCGACGTAAGGGCGGACTCTCCTTACCGCACTCCATCGCATCAGACGTCAGGTCACCATCATCTCTCCATCACCGTCCGGTCCGTCTGATATGTCACCTCCGTCGTCTCCTGCTTCCACAGGTCTACTGGACGGAGGGTCTGTCTTCATTGACCCTCCCGACCTCCGATGATTGCAGTGTCGGCGGACCTTACGGTGGAGAATCCGGGGCGGAGCCAGTAGATGTAAGCGATAGCAGACTGGTCAGGCGCCTCTCTCCAGGAGGTCGAAAACTCGCCTTCCTACACCAAGAGGGCGAGGCTGGAGACCTTTTGCAAAGAGGCCATGACTCGTGTCGTACGGCAGATGTTTCGGCCGCATCAGTTGTTCACCACCGCGGCGAAAGATTCCGAGGCTACTATCACGTCCGCCGCCGCTGACGTCTTATGTCTCAGTTAGTACCGACAAAGTACGTCACTGCCGATAGCCGAACCTCTGCTTCCTTTGGTGCCTCGTTGGACAAGGACATCCTTCGAGTGGCGGCACCCTTGGTAGCGCACCCGGTGTCCGACAACCACCTGGTCTAACTAGATAAGGAGGCTATGTCTATCTTGGCGTGTTCTGACTCCATTGCCCACCCATGTCAGGTCATGACAGTGTTCATTAAGCAGGTAGGCATAGAGGAGGGGGTCAAGGTTTACCGGGGCTTTCGGCGCGGTAGCAGGACATGTCACGCAGATCATGTTCAGTGCTGCACGCATCTCGGCGGCCCTCACCAACGTCAGACGAGACGGGTGTTTATCCCGCACTGACTTACCCTCGGAGATTCGGACATGCCTGAGAAATGTTCCACCCTCCGCTTCGACCCTGTTCGGCGGTCAGATTGGAGATGCGCTTCATCAGCGTCAAGGGACGCAACAACAAGAGCTCACCAACAGGCTGGTGTCGGAGCGTCCTCCGGACACTCGGCCACCCCTAACAAGAGGAAGTATGGGCCCTCTCCTTCGCCGGCGGTGAGAAAACAGGCTACGCTTCCTTTCACCATGGGGGTCGTCCCGGCAAGTCTCGCGACTTCCAGGCCGGACCCAGCCCCAAGCGGAGCAACAGCAACAACAACAAGCAGCGAGGAGGTAAGCGGAGGCACCCACAGGAAATCATGATGTGTCGCATCTTCCAACTCTTCCTCCACTGGACGTAGATAATTGGGATGGTCCCGTCGTGGGCCGTCTCGCTCACTTCGTGGCCAACTGGTTGGGCAAACACAGTACCTCCTCTGGGAACCTGGCTAGGGGTTTTCATTCGTCACGTTAAGGAGTTCGTCCCAATCTATAGTGCGTTATTAAACTTCGCATCTCACTTTTCTTCGTTGTTGTGTTGTCTTTTCATTAGCAGTTAATTGGCGACCCGTATGGTCTGTACCGCTGACCCCTTCAGGGGCGGGTGTAATGGAACCCTGAGGGTTGTAGTAAGCTCTTAACGCTGTGACTTACGGTCTGCTAATAGTAGTGGACCAATCGCCAATTCACCCCTTAGGGGGGGCAGTTACCTCTTGTTGCTCTTGGGTTGTCTCGCAGCCAGCCGCCTTCAGTGGCCTGCTTGCTATGGTGAGTTATCAACTAGAGTATGTAAATAATAGTATGTTTTTGATTAAAGGTCATTATTTATACTCGTCGTTGATAACTCACCGGTCGTTATACCCCACCCTTCTCCCCTCCTGCGAGTCTGAGAGCTACCTACGCCCAGGCCCGAGGAGAAAGAAATGACATCACTTGGGATAAGCACTAGAGAGCGGCGATGGGTGAGGTAACTCCATTCTTCTTTAACTGTGTTGTTTTGGTCGATTGAAAAATTTAGAGAGATTCAATGGCCACGGTGAGTTATCAACGGTGAGTATAAATAATGACGTTAAATAAAAAACGTACTATTATATTTGTTGGATCAAACACATACATTTAAGTTTATTTATGTCTGTTTGTGTGTCTATTAGGTGCGCACAGTGGTAAGCTTAAAGAGGCTGCTCATACATGTGATGGACACATCATCTATACGGCACCAACGAATCTGGCTGAATGTAATATCAACAATCCTAATTTTGATTGGGCTCTTGAAAACGGTGACAGGTTTGTTACAAACATTCGATTTTATATAAACTAAATAGAGATATGTAACTTTCAAATTCTTCAGTAGAGGAATTGTCTAGAAAATTGCTGCACTGTGACTAAGGTGTTGGCAAGGTTTGTATTTCATGATGATAGCTTTTTTAAGGGCATTTAGAAGTGGTATACATAAGAACTGGAACATTTTCTCGATGACAACTTCTTTAATGTGAAAATACACGACGTTTCGGAGTACATACTCACTCCTTCATCAGGTGGAAAGTAAGGAAATAACAAAATATGGTACATTTATATAGCAAACAAAACAATGGTGGGGAAACTCAATCAGGGAGATTAACGTGCATGAGAATGGTATACAATGGGAATTTGTGGTATAAAAATGAGGGGGTGAAGCATGAGAATGGTATACAATGAGGATTTGCAAAACAAACACGAGGTGGGGAGCAATTAGATAAACAATGACCTGTAGGCTTTATTGAAGATGTAAATAACACATGATGAAACGAGGGAGGCCAATTGGCTTTATTGAAAATGTAAAACAAACAATAATTTCAGTTGATTGGAAGAGAGGCCAATTGTTGATGTGGGTGGCTTTGAAGTTGTTGCATGGTAATTGGAGCTGATAGGTGTTGATCAGTGGGGACTCCTCGGGTAATTTGCTCCGACAGGAGTGGATATGGAAGGTAGGGATACTTGGATTTGGTTTGGTGCTCCTCGGATATGTATCCAAGTATCCCTACCTTCCATCCACTCCTGTCGGAGTCATGCTTCACCCCCTCATTTTTATATCACAAATTCCCATTGTATACCATTCTCATGCATGTTAATCTCCCTGATTAAGTTTCCCCACCATTGTTTTGTTTGTTATATAAATGTACCATATTTTGTTATTTCCTTACATTCCACCTGATGAAGGAGTGAGTATGTACTCCGAAACGTCGTGTAATTTCACATTAAAGAAGTTGTCATCCAGAACATCTTCCTGTTTTCATGATGATACTATTGAAGAATCTAGGTATTTTAAAGTCCAACGCAACAATCTCATTATAATGTTTAGTGGTAGTTTATTATGGTATCTCCAACATCACTTCAATTACGTTTAAAAAGAGATTGATTAGTGAGTCTTTTGTTCATACATAAACCATTCAATACTTCAGATTTACCATCGAGTTCGTTGTCTCTACTGGTGGGTTCAGAAAACTGATAAATACAAGAACTGGGGCATACCAACGGACAGAGAAATACAAAGAAAACAAGGTGTCGTCGTCGGTTGCTTACAGGTTTGATTTTATTAAACCGTTCTACACAGGATCAACATTGGATGCGTTCAACACCAACAACGATTTCACAAAGGTACTTATTTTCAATTCCTTACACTGTTAAAGATATGTTAGTCTACAGTCAACGTAAATATCATTGAAAACAGAGTTCCAAAGGAAATATTGATTGTCTTTTTACATCCTAAAGTACATGACTCCCGTTGACCTGTTTCCGTAACACAAAAACATGACCTGGTTATGGTTCAGTGTAATCGAATCACTAAAAATAAATAAAATTCCAGTTGGAGAAGGAATGTTTATAGGTACCAATACGTCTACGATGGAGCGGCTGGACAGATGCCCTCTCTGGGATGGGCAGGTACACATGGGAAGTGTTCAACCTCAAGCCTAATGGTGACGGAGACTTGACAGAAGAGAACAAGATGAGACCAATCTATCACCGCGGTGTGAACCACACAGACCCTATCGTCTATCCTTTGCCGTATACTCCGAAAGAACCAGGCATGTACTCCTTTATTCTGGAAGCTGTGGACAAGGCAAATAACTCTGTGTATATGAGAAGATGTGTTCTGTATGACCCGAAGTCCTCGGTTTCCACAGACAACAAACACAAGATGCGCTTTTCACCGGTTCATTATGATAAAGATGGACACCAATGGGTCTCAAAGCAAACAAATCAACTCACAGTTACTTGGGCTGACCATTTTGTGAACTATCTGCATGAAAAGGGGAAATTCCTAAACAAGATTTTGAAATTTTCAGTTCAGCTTATAGAAGGCCAGGACATTTATAAACGTGTGGACCCTGTAAACGATGATCATGGAGGCGACAGAACCGTGGACGCTGTTCATAATAAACGGGGCATAGTCCAGTTTGAGACGGCATTAACTGTCAATGCAAGTGCTGGAACAAAAGCAGATGACTACAGGGTTTGGACTCCAGTGTCCAACTTATCAACATCACAATCAGTTAATATTGGTAAGGACATTTATTTTAATAAAGTTGTTTTCGCTGTATCTTGAAAGGTCATATATGTTTGCTGTAGTGTAATGCATTCATTGTCCGACCTTCTCCTCTTTTCGATGTCTTTCTTAGAATAGCTATCTCCAGAACGAACTTGTTATAAACAGACTCTGTGGCACTTAGATAATATACACGAGAGAGTAACAGGCCAAAGGACCCGAAATAGAGACAACATGAACCATGGTCTAACTTGTTTTATCTTCTCGAAACATGTACATACATTTACAGATTCATTAGCGAGAGGGAACCCCGAATAGAGGTCATGGTTCCACATCCTTACAACATTCTTCTTTTAAAACTAAAATGTTAAACCTTTTGATAATATGACATTTAATTGTTTTATCTGATGAGCTAGAGACTAACGTTTACAAGCGAAACAACGCGTGATATTTCATGTTGTGTTTTTTTCTATCCAGCAAATCAAACTAGTGGAAGTACTCTGACATTTTGGGTGAAAGCAACAGATGCGATGCGTAACACACAAATTGATTCTACAGGGGTAACTTTCGATTTCACAAAACCAGCTATAGGCTTACCGACGCTACAGAGAAATGTTCCATCAAAGATACCCTTCAGCTCAAAGTAAGTATATTAAAACTAAATTGAGGCTGTCACCAGTAGAGAGGATGTACAATATAATGTGATGTCATGTACATTATAATAATTTTTCAGTCTAGCATCAATGGATTTTAGAATATTAATATAAGGAGTTATCAGCATACCCTTGATAATTGGCTGATTATCAAGAACAATGTCATTGGACATTTTTATAAAAAGTATAAAATCAATAGTTATTGCCCTGTTACAAGCTCCCCCAAAAATACATTCTCTGCTAAAAGGCTTACAGTACCTATGATTGACGAAGAAAGTGGAATCGACCACATCCGAGTAAGGATAACCCAGCTGAGTGATGGGTTTATGCTGACCAACAGAACTATTCCAGTAACAGACATTGATGTGAGTATTTCTGACAACATGGAGAAGGAATGGTTGATTTTGATTCAGAAAGGTAATAAAATTGAATCCATTTGGCATGAACCTTACATAGACGTGAATCCAATTAAGTTTTTTGAGAATACATAAAGTTTGTTCATTAGTTGCCTGTTTTCAATTTTGTTCATATAATAATTCGGGAAATTTTGAAGTTTCTACTACTTAACTTATTTCTCAGTTAATTCTCAGTCTCTGAATAGGGACATTGCATAATGATGGCGGTACACAAGAGAGATTATTAAATATTACTGTGTACGATGGACAAAGAAATTATTATCATTTCATGTTACTCATAACACAGCCAAGTGAGTGCGTAGATAAGAAAAGTGACTGCTACTGCCCCGGTTCGCTGTCTGTCTGCTACAAGCGAGTGAACGACCTGTATATCAGTAACTGCTGGCTCATGGTGTCCAAGAACTCTCTGAAGACAGCCCAGGTCAGACTGGTGGTGGATGCTGTGAACAGGGCAGGACTAGAGACCGCAGCTCCAAGTATTACAGTATGTACACATGATACTGTCTCGCATTCAATCATTGTGTTGTAAAATCTACCAGAGGAGTATTACTTATAATAATCATATTGGGTCTCTAAATGTTTTGTCTTTGATGCAAATGCAAATGCAGCTAGTGTTGTAGTGGTTTTATGATTTGAAACACATTCAGTGTTTGGTGAACTAACGAGACTTATAGCATTCGGCTGTGTCCGTATGTACGTACTACGAAATGGAATAACTCAATAGCTATTCACTGGATTCTTTTAATATTTTGCATAAAGGTTCAACATAGTAAGAGTAATGTCCCTCATACATTTAGGAGATAAACCTGTTGTGCTGTATACCCCGCCGCGAATTTATACATCCGTCCGTACGAAATGGAATAACTAATAAGTAATATCCCCTAGATTCGTTTCCTAGTTTGCATATAGGTTCATCATACTGAGATTTATGTTCGTACATACTTTGTGACCTTGACCTTCATTTCAAGGTACCTTTGTCAGCAGGATAGCTCGAGAATAATTTACTGGATTCTCTTTTTTTCTAACATATAGCTTCTCCTAGAGAGAAAAAACATGACTGATTAGTTTTTGGTGACATTATTCGCAGATCACAGCGGAATTTGGAATGTTTTGGCATATAAACCTTGTCAGCAAAGAACCGTTAACTGGAGTCTCATCATATCCACCAAAATTTTTTTTTTGACCATCACGAAGTATAATTTTCCGCTGGGAATCATGTCACCTCAGTGACAATCGCTTGTTGCTAAATATTAAATACCTCTTTAAGGCATGGTCAAATAGAAGCTGTTGCTTCAGATTTTATTTAGCAATATATTTCATGAATTTTGCTTCAGATCACAAACCTGACATCTCTTAATGGAACCGAAGCATGTGAGTATAGGAAACAAATGGTATCGTTTATATTATACAATACATCGGTTGAGATTCACCAATAACGATAGATTAACTATTGGAAACATAGATGGATAAAACTGTCATATCCAAAACATTATGATTCGGATGACTTCTTGTTATTCTCAAGATTTTGGACCAATGAACGTAAAGGTAAAGAAAATCAGCCAATCAGGAGTGAGGGTCACCTGGCACCACGCCCCCAGCTGCTACCCCCGGACTTTCATCTGGCTCAGTTTTGACGGCTCCGGCAAGATGATCAAGATTCACAAGGACGCCGAATCGTATGACTTGACTGATCTGGATTCGGGCAAAGACTACACTGTCAATCTACAGACGGACTATGGGGGCATTAAAAGCAAGGAAGTCAGTGCCAAATTTCGCACATGTAAGCTGATTAAGATAATTGGCTCAGTTTGTCCCCAACCTATTTTCGGGTTTATTAAATAGGGGCTCTTTAAGGCCCGAAGAGTTATTCAAGTCTTATGCTTTTCTCTTTCTACTTTTTTAAGCAAATAATCTGAAAATGTTCCAAATCGGCCCCTCACAGGTACAACTCATTTTGCAAATATATAAAGTTGAAAGTTTAATGGTAATTTGAAAACATGACACATTTCTCCTAACCAGTAAGGTATTGTATTCAGACCGTTTGTATATAGTGTCATTTTAATACACATTTTCGCTTCTCTAATTTAAAGTGGATAAACCTGGAATAGGAAGTGGAACTATTGCTGGAATAGCTATAGGTGGGTGTTTGGAATTTGTTGTATTAAGTTCAATATATAATTGTGCGTTGCATTTACGTACATAAGTGCTGACGAGCCAAAGTACTTCTCGACAATATAACACCATTATAAGTGTGACTCCCAACTATGCACTTGATGTCCCTTTAAAGAAACTTATGAAATATTCCTATCCATACCTTTCTGTCACGTTCATCTGAATGCGCTACCAATTGTATTTTGGGCCAGGCATTCACTATAAAGAGAGTGGTTTAAAGGTTCATTGAATAACTAGTTTTACGCTCGTCTGAAGGAGTGTTACTGATCGTCACTGTACTGGGAGTCGGTTTGTTCCTCTGGAGGACCGGCAAAGCCGCGGCCATGATGAGAAGACAGCGAAGCAGGTATCAGACCAGGCGAGCTGCACGTTCTCCAAGAGTCATCAAGTCTGAACAAACACCTGGGAGAATAAACAACCACCTTGCAGCAGGCAACAATGCAAAGTCAAAACATGGAAATTTGGCATACAAGGTGTGATTATCTACATATTCAATTTTAAACAGATGTACATACAATTTTGACTACTGGCTTTTTCAGTCGCCAGGTACAGAGAATTGACTTGTTGAGACCAGAGCAGAGATACTGGTTAAAATAAATCCAAACATAGGAAGATAAACCACGCACACCTATCCATAAATTTCCAAATGATATTTTCTTGTATGAATTATAAAGTTAACCATATATGACGGTTTCAGCTGTTCAGTGTCCAGGGAGCTTGGGACTGAACTAAATTGAATTTGTCTTCACGAATAAAAATATGTAGCGCCATGGCATGTTTAGATTGTGTAAATGTATGCCCATAATGATGTATTGGTAAAAAAAAAGGACAAGTCTGATTAATATTAAATTTGTGTTATATTTGTGATATTTGTGTTCGTTATTCACGGTAGATATGTACAATGATACTCAGTTCCTGGACAATTTGTGATTGATTTTGCATGTGTTACCAGAACAACGCCTATGACGCGGATGATGACATTTACCTGTATGGCAGCATGGAGTTCGAGACAACCCCGTCCTGGTACATTGCCAAGGATAACCTTACCTTACTGAGGGAGATCAGCACTGGGCGATTTGCACATGTTTACAAGGCCAAACACTTGAGAAAAATTGTTGCAGCCAAGACATTGAAAGGTTGTAAAATGTTGCTTTTAGAGAACATGACATTTTAAAGAATTTTACTGAAACTTTTGAATTTATCTCATTTGATATAGATATCATACATAACTATTTGGTGGAATATATATATATATCGTTTCATGTACATGGAATTATTGTACGATCAGATGATAAGACTGAAGATTCGGTTCTGCTGATGACGGCTAAAATCAACTTCATGGCAACAATGGCTGTAGACCACCGTCACGTCGTCGGCTTTCACGGGGCAGTGTTCGACAACGACGCATGTGCGTAATGTATATAAGAAAGCACGATTTTCTTGATGACAACTTTTTTTTATTGTAAACATACACGGCGTCCCAGAATATATACTTACTCCTTCGTCGGGTGAAAATTGCTATCCAGAAGGTTTTGATTTCTTAATTATTTGATTTCTAATTTGATTTTGAATGTCCAGCAAAGACGTGTTTGCATACGGTTTATTCATCAAATTTCTTAATTATTCTTTGGATTCCTCTTTCTGTCAGGACGACGGTATTTTATGGATTGTTTCAACCAAATCTGGCAAGTTCCAGAAATGAATGAAATTTAGTCGTGACACAACAAATAATTAAAACATTTTAAGTAAATTAAAATCGTGTATATGAAAACCGTTATCCAGAAGAAGAAATGTCTGTAATAAGTTAACATGGTGAGCACACCCATTTTCTCCATTGATGCTGTTTTTATTCACCAACTTTAAATGAACTTAGCTCTGTTTGTCAGTGGGCCCGGTGCTTGTTATGGAGTACTGCGAGAACGGACAACTGGACAAGTGGCTGACCGCCCGACAGAGGAACGTGGATATGGACGTGCTGGAGAAGCTTCAGACATTCGTGTTGCAGATCGCCCGCGGCATGGACTACCTCACACAGAAGGGGGTTCGTATTGACATTCGTATTTTGAAACAAAATCATCCTGCTTTTCTTAGATATAGTACCCTGGAAACATTCTGTCACTTTCTCACGACATACTAAATCTAGATGAATCATAGAAAATGTAAGACATTGAGACATTAACAACATATCTATAGGCGCTGCCTTACATTACTCTACTTAGAAAGAGTTTTATTTTGTTTAATTAGATGGCTATTTGCCATAACCTGTGGTAGTATTAGGTATACAGGTGGTATCATCCTTAAGTATAACTTAAATCAAACTATTGATACATATTTATTTGGATGTGGTTTGCAAACGATCCTAATGTGCATAATACATCTGTTTTCAGATATTATATAGAGCAGTATGCATGTTTGAAATACCCCGTGATCAAGATACTGAGGAGCAAATGTTACATTGAAATGTCGTGTCAATGAGACAATACAGCTGCCATGTCTGTCGATGTTTCAAAATGTAAAATATTTCTTATGAATATTGGCACAGACAAAGCAATTGAAGCTGTACATATCGAACAACACACAAATAAGAAATATATACGAATAGCATACCATTTATAGAACAATTGTTATATAAAGGTTTAAATCTCGGTCGTGACTAAATTATGTGAGGTGTTTCTGCCTAACTAAGTTATTCCTAAAATAATTGAAGTGGCATTTGGTAAACATTTCATAACGGATATCAACAAGGGAACATTTTAATATACTAAGCAAATCATTCCAGTTACAAACGTTACATGTAGTTGCAATTTGTAGATACGCATGTGAAAATGCGTATAATTATTTTATGGAAATATGTTTTTTGTAAATATCTATTCTAATATCAAACATCAAATTTTCGAAATGTTAGTAGAATATCTAAGAATAGAGTACTGTTAAATGTAGAATTATTGTCAAATGCTAGTGCAGAATGTCATTACAATGACACCGTTCAGATTTCAGATTTCAGATTTCAGCACTACAAATAGGATAGGGTTTCACAAAGTTGGATAGTGTGTACCCAATATTTTTTTGTAAATATGGTCAGATCAATTGATAGATCCAAGTTGTTGAATGTTCCCAATGAATCATAGTTCAAACTAGCTGTCATAATTAGCAGTGGGTAATAACCGAGAGTCCGAATATAAGTTGTATTGCGATATCATGTGTCTCTCACAGATTGCTCACCGGAAGCTGGCTTCTCGTAACTGTCTGTTGACCTCCAGTACAGAAGTCAAAGTGGCTGGATTTGGACCAACCCGTTTTGAGGAGGAGACTGAGAGTAGTAAAGGGGTTAGTTATCTTACCATTTTCAATCCCTTTTGAAAAATGTCATCAGATTACCTAATACAAATTGAGTCCACCCAATGAACGTTGATGACTTTATTACAATTGCACAACTGATTAGCATTTATAGCTTCTTGTTATACAACTAAACATCCACAGGTCGATGTGTCCGTGTCATCGTTGAAAACCAAAAAATGATGTTGTCTAACTTATTTATCTTCATATTTTACCATTATTATCTAACTGACGTAATTTCTGTAATCATAGTACAAAGAAAAGACAAATGTATACCATTTATTATCCCCAGGACCGGATCCCAGTGAAGTGGACAGCTCCCGAGTGTCTACAGTCTCTGAGAGGAGCCAATGAGAAGAGTGACATCTGGTCCTTCGGGGTCACAATGTGGGAGATCTTCAGCATGGGTAGGTTGTTGTTAGTGCTGTTAAACCCGTCATTGATTGCAGTTGATATGGTTGAATGACTACCTGTTAGTGTAACATAGTCAGAAACGACATCTTTAAAGATGTAATTTAATGGGGCAAAACTACTATCCACAAATAAAATTCTCTTCTGCTGTTTAGATAATATAGATCCTTAACGACATATGGTGATATTGGTCAGAACCTTAGGTGCTTTACACTCGCTGTCTGCCGTTCTTTGAATCTTGTGTGGGGGCTCGAGAATTCTATCTGAGGAACAGAGTTGTTCTATATTGAGAAGTTTTGGTGCAATGCTACAATAAATTTCATGGGGCACCAGTTTCAGCCGATGCTCGCAGGTTTCACCGCAATGCATAGCCACCATGGCGTTGGGGCCTCTCTTCCTGAAATAACACTAGGAGCCATGATGGAAGTGAAATACTCTTGAAAGCATCGTTAAATCCCAAATCACCTCACCTCTTTGAATCCATGGATACCTTGCTCATGAATCACGTGTTGTGCGAACATCTTCACACACAAAACGTATACCTTGCCATGCCTAAATATTTGTTGTAATATCTTTACATATTTACATTTTTTTTAAATTGTCGTATGTGACTGCATAGTGCTTACTGCTGTTTTCTTGCTTATTTTAATTGTTATCTGAGCGGTGAAGACTCTTTACAACATAAAATAAGATAACATTTGAACCTAATTTATGAAACGTGTATACAAAATACATCTATTTTTTTACTTTCGACACAATAGAGAACCAATTAAGTGTAAGTAGAGAATGAAAAAATTGAGGATGGCCTCACGTGTAAATGTTTAAGAAAATAAAATATTTCAGACGACGCTTACTGTAGGTATCATTTTCATGACTGGATATGCGTCGCATTTCGACTTGTTTACAAGTCTTTTCAACAGTGTGGAGCATTTTCAACATGGCGAATATAAAGGTAGCTTAAACAATGTACAATAGACTTTGATTGATTGGTAAGTGGCAAGTGGTTAGCTTGATTAGCAAACAATAAACTTTTTACGAGGGATTAAAAATATGTACGTATAATATATATAAGAACAGGAAGATTTTCTGGATAACAACTTCTTTAATGTGAAAATACACGACACGAAGTACATACTCACTCCTTCATCAGGTGGAATGTAAGGAAATAACAAAATATGGTACATTTATATAACAAACAAATCAATGGTGAGGAAACTCAATCAGGAAGGTTAACATGCATGAGAATGGTACACAATGGGGATTTGTAATACAAACATGATGGGGGTGAAGCATGAGAATGATACGATTGTATATATTTATGACGTCATAGTGGGGGACACTGTACATTCATGAATTACGCGTCAGAATTTAATTGTATTCAGTTTTGGCTGGTATTTCTTTATGAAATATTCTTCTTTTAAAACTCTTTTTTTGAGTTTTCCATTTGATAGAATGGGAAAATGTTAAATTTTATTTCTGTTTCTTTTGCACACACGTCCAAATGTTCACTGAGAAGGATACAGCGCACCTCTGGACACTTTATTTGCTGTTTGTGGACTCTAACACGGGCTCGTAGATTTTCTGTTTGTCCGATATGCCGTTTCCTTACAGCCTGTACATGTCATACCATATAAAATGTTTTTGGATGCAGAATCAAAATTATGTTTAACTAGGAAATCTCCTTTCCCCTTAAAATTCACTACATTTCCTTCCAATAGATACGGGCATGTACCACAATTGCCTCTTTTGCACTTTCACACAGGTGGAATGGAAATATTTTGTACATTCGAAACAAATTTAGCTTTTGGTAGAATGCTTTTTAGGTTTTTATATTTTCGTTTACTGTTTATAATTCTTCTTGACTCCAAAATTGATTTTATTTTCACATCTTGGTGAAGGAAACACATATTTGATTGGATATTTTGATAGACGATGTGGAATATTAGAGTAAAGATTTTTCATATTAAAAGTAACAAGCTTACATTGTCTTGTATCATTTCTGGTAGTTATGAAAGGAAATGCATATATATATATATTTATTATGATGGTTTATTCAGGTAAAGGGGCCACCGGCCCATCATACACCATGACATGGATAAGTGATATGAGCACCACAAGTAACCAATTTACAATAGAATGTGCATGGACATTTATAAGATAAATAGTTGCGTTTGTAAAATTTCCGGGATTCATTGCTATTCAACACCTGCAAATTTAGTTTAAAACCGACGGCGTTAGCCGGAGGTTTTAAACGCTGAAATTTGCGTTTCAATTTGCTGAACGCTGAAATTTGCTAAATTTCAGCGTTTAAAACCTCCGGCTAACGCCGTCGGTTTTAAACTAATTTGCAGGTGTTGAATAGCAATGAATCCCGGAAATTTTACAAACGCAACTATTTATCGATATTGTAACATGACCCGGCGACATCAGGCGTTTTAAAACGAACTCTCTTTTTGCGTACCTATCTCTGAGTGGAAAGGACTTTGCGACTGTTCCATTTTTGTAAGAGGTGTGGTCAGGTCAAAGCAAATGTAAATACTCGGCGTAATATGTACATTAGTAACAATTTACATATAAGCTCAAACAGTGTCACTCAACTATGTTCCATTCACAATATTCACGTATCCTTTTAGATAGCGATAAACATTTATCTACGACATCAACACAGTAAAAGACCTAGGAACAAATATCTTAAACTTGCCCTAACCCATTGTGACAATGACGCTAGCATTGTGACGTCAAAATGGTTGATCACTATGACGTCATGCCATGGCAACGTCATTCGGTAAACACAGGCGCATGGAAGAAGGCGTCAAACTTGGACAAATCTAACTAGTTAAAAACATTTTAGTTACTTGAAACTAATTAATTTTGAGAGTTATCTGTGACCTATACTGCTATACACACGTTAGAAAATGACAATGCCACCTGTAAAATTTGAGTAAGGAGCACATATTAAGATAAATAGAAAAAATAAATTTTGAATCGGGCCGAATCTTGTGAACACGATGTATATGGTCGCGGTGATTCGCCCCAAGTAATTTGCGGGTATTCATTGTCATTCAACATAGGCAAATCAACCAATCAGAATCAAGGATACACCGAAATCATGTTACAATTTACAATTATTATATATTATACATTCAACAATTTCTGTCTCTTTTTTGGGGACAAGAATATAAATTTGCCTAGACTTATCAAAATAACAGAGTTTATTGAGGAAAATAGCTGGACAAACTTTCTTTCTGATGGATAGTTCCAGAAATACCTTTGTAAACTATTTTGTCGAAGATCTTTATAGAATGGGCAAATAAGCGAAAGGTGAAATTCAACTTTGATTACAGGGATGATACAGAGGGGCGCAATCTCTCCTCTCTCGGGATATAACACTTTCTACCTTCTGATAACATCAACCTATGTCCCGAGCAACGGAATTGTGACAACGAAATACGATAGGCCTGAATATCTATACAGGATAGAAATTTCTCGAATATAATATTGGTTTTAATATTTCTATAGAATATCAAATTTGAAAATGTATTGATCGCCTCGGAATAAATTTGATTATCAATATCGACGCACCTTTGTCTAAATCCAACCATGAACTTATTTCCTTCTTCCACATATTGACGATTCCATACATTTCCAAAACCGTATGTACAAAGTAATGTTTTAACTTTTAGTGCCCAACAGTCGATTCCTCTTTCAACAAGATTGAACTGATACAAGTAAATATGTTTAAGAACATAACTGTCATTCTGGGACAGTAATCTTGTCCAATACTTACTAATGTTGGGATATTGTTTAACTTTGAGTGAAAATCTACCTAATTCACCTCTCACTACAATATTAGGAACACATCTCTTCAAATCAAGAATCATTTTGCAGAATCTAACGTGAATACTCATAATATTGAGAGAAGAGTGGAAACCTGTGATCTCAGATCCATGTAAAAGGATTGGCAATATATATATACATTATCCGTTATGTATGGCCTGAAGAGGCTGTGTAGCTGAAAGCGCTCGCCATTAAAATGGATGATTACTACTTCTAAATCCATTATTTTTCCCATATATATATATATATATATATATATATATATATATATATATATATATATATATATTATATGTCCACCCGATCTAAAGGTCGAAAGCATGCTTGTAATTATGATTAAATCATCGTTATTTTTTCAAACATTTTATTTTTTTTATTTTGAGACCTGTGAGTTGGAAGATGTTTTAAACTGTTGTATATATACATAATATATATAATATGTTTAATATTATATATTAAAGAGTGCATGAAGAGGACTGCAGCCCTCCATCTTCATGGTTAAGTTTTTCAGCAAGAAAATATGTTGATGTTGATTCATCCTATGTTTTCTTGTTGATGATTTAAACGATGACGATGTGACGCTATTCAGATAGAAAGTAATAATGCCAAACCAATGACTCTTGCGATATTGTCTATCTTTACATATGCTTGATTTTAATCCTTGTCTAACAAGTAAACTCACCAATTACGACACTGTTCCGGATTCATTGCAGGGGAAGCCCCATACCCGGATGTTCGGAGCAGAGATCTTCCTAGCAAGATCAAAAATGGCCACCGTCTTGGGAGACCAGAACACTCGGAAGATATGTGGGTCACGCCTCATTATACACACAATCTAGTCAATTATATGATTTATTTCACATACAATCTAGTTAATTATATTATTTATTACACATACAATCTAGTTATGTATATGATCTATTACACATACATGTAACAATCTAGTTAATTATATGATTTATTACACATAAAATCAAGTTAATTATTTGATTTATTACACATACAATCAAATTAATTATATGATTTATTACACATACAATCTAGTTATTTATATGATTTATTACACATACAATCTAGTTAATTATATGATTTATTACACATACAATCAAGTTAATTATATGATTTATTACACATACAATCTAGTTAATTATATGATTTATTACACATACAATCTAGTTCCTTAGTTACAAAACTACTCTTGACATTTACGGGTTGATAATGACCTCATTATACCCAGTAAGCCTCTTCAACATTCTTGGAGCATACTCCAAATGTCTTTGAGTATTTTAGTGTAAAGATCATGACACATTCATAAATATTACAATGTTACAATGTTACAATGTGACACTGGTGTAAATATTAACGGTTTCATCTTGTTATGTGTACTATTCTTACTCTCCTAACTTGGAGGATAAATGAATAGATACTTTTTATATTTGGGATCGCACTATCTGCAAAAGTACAAATTCTTGTACTTTTTCTATCATGGTAGCTAGTCCATCAATATGTCCACTTATCACTTCACGTTCATATAAATAATGTCTCAAAATCTGACAGAAAGACAGCGTCATCATTGTCAGTGGTCTATTCCAATATCAAACCCGCAATCGTAAGATTAATGGATCTAAGGAGAGTACAGACGTAAACGGAACTGTCCCTTTTAGTGTTCTACTATACAAGTAGCTTTAGCATTGAAAACAGGCTGGACCCATTAATTCAGAGGAGTTATTTTCATTGATGCCAAGTCAATGTGTCTGTCATCAATGAGAAAAACTGACATTGTCGTTCTTGCAATAGTGTCTGGCTTATTATGTTGTGCGAGTATTGTCAATGTCGAAATGTCTCTTCTGTATCTGTATTTACTAATTGGTAGTACGAACACCTTTCATAGTAGTTATCATGATTCATAATTTCGAAAACCTATTTCACACTCGGTTTGCAATTCAAATTTGAATATTTGTTTATTTCTAACTTGCAACAATTTGATAAATCTCATTGTGCCGTAAGATAAAATCAATTTGTATAATCGTCTAAACGTATTAGAAGAAACCTATGTGAGTGTACTGTCCATTTAACACTTGCTTTAGACTTATAACAGTTTCAACCAACTGTTCATGGTGCAATGTATGTTTAACTTCAGCCACTACGACATGATGAAGAACTGCTGGATGCTGAAGCCGGACCAGAGACCATCATTCACCATGGTTGTGGACAAACTGGAGACGTCCTTCGGTCTCAGACCAGCGTCCGGAGCCAACTACTATTATGCTAGATAGACTAAAATGATTAATGTCTCTTCTTGATTCGCGATTTCTGCTACATTCTAAAGGGAAAATGCTTTCTGTTGTATACCTTGACAAATATTTTGACAACAATCATATGTTGTCATTTCCTCGCATTATGGTAATAGTTTTCCAATTTAGTTTGTGTTAACATATGTTAAAATGTTGTCCGCGTGTTTTCGTTGTATTTTGAACTGTCAGTAATTTTATATGATCATCTTTGACTTTAAATGTTGACCTTTTTACATGAGTTTTCTGAAATGTGATTTTAGAAGTGATGCGTGACGTCTGACACCCGAAATTGGCAATAGTGTCTGGTGTGTAAATAGATAAATATTGAAATGTTGGCAAAGTCATTTCGTCTAATTTTGTTGACTGTTTTCAATATCTTTTATTATTCTAACATATTTTAAAATGTTGTCTGTGTGTTTGATATTGTGTTTAGAATGGTTAGTTAATTCATATGATCATGTTTGTAGCTGATAATAGTAACATTAGAATTTAAGCAAAACCATAATGCTAGTAAAACTCCATGCATTAACCATGGTAGTGATTTTAATTAATTTTCACAAATTTCTTCGTCGATGAGTCACATCCACATAAATAGTGTGATGTGATATTGAAGTACATATTCTTATTAAATGAAAACGATGAATCGAAATTTGCAGCCGATCCGTCTTTGAATAAAAATATTACTCAGCATTATATTAACCTATTTCTGATTAATGGCGTTTTCTTCATTTCTTCCCAGATTAAGCAAGTGCATTCGAGATTTGCATACACAATATACTCTGTGTTGTCATGTTGTAACTACATTTTTCAATTGAAACTGAAATTTAATCTGAACAAAATTTATTTTGAAATCTATGTCATATACCCTTTGACATTTATATCTTTTGTTAAATCTGCTACATGTATATATATATTTTACAATTGGCATCAAGTTAAAATTAATCAGTATGCATATATCAAATAATGAGTGGTGATTCAAATCAAAACGATTCCTAATGAATAAAGCATCTCTAAATATCCCTGTTGTTTTGGTTATTCAAGTTATTTTGAGCTGTGTCGATTGAAACGCAACTTACCCTTTCGTATTTAAAACAGAACTTAAAACTCGCAAGACTGAGCTCAAAACATTGTTGGAAGTAAAGCAATAAGCTTGTGTTGAATGAATTTATTACTAACGAATTGAATGCTTATAATAATGTTCAACAGATGTGTGCAGTTAGATGACAATAACGTCAGCATTTTCCACTTCCTTACTACCAAATTGACAGCTTTGAAATTGAATGTTTTTAAACTTTTTTTAAGAAAGCACCTGCTATATGCATCTAGTTTAATATACATTGATAAACTACGTTCTTGTCATAAATGCATTTAGTTTAATATACATTAATAAACCACGTTCTTGCCATAAATGCATCAATTTTAATATACATTAATAAACCACGTTCTTGCCATAAATGCATCAATTTTAATATACATTAATAAACCACGTTCTTGCCATAAATGCATCTATTTTAATATACATTAATAAAACACGTTCTTGCCATAAATGCATCTATTTTAATATACATTAAAAAACACGTTCTTGTCATAAATGCATCTAGTTTAATGTGCATTAATAAAACACGTTCTTACCATAAATGCATCAATTTTAATATACATTAATAAACCACGTTCTTGCCATAAATGCATCTATTTTAATATACATTAAAAAACACGTTCTTGTCATAAATGCATCTAGTTTAATGTGCATTAATAAAACACGTTCTTACCATAAATGCATCAATTTTAATATACATTAATAAACCACGTTCTTGCCATAAATGCATCAATTTTGATATACATTAATAAACCACGTTCTTGTCATAAATGTATCAAGTTAACTATGCATTAATAAACCACGTTCTTGTCATAAATGAATCTAGAAAATATCGTTTGCTTTATCGACGTCCTCTATTCAAAATCGATAAATTTGAAATATAATGTTTGATATGCAAATATTCTACTCTGTCTATATACATCTAGCTTCTATGCAGTATAGCAGCAGATACATTATACAACTTTTTTATGATGATAAATATAAATATAAAAAATATCTCCAAATCAAATATGCAAATTGATGATGAAAAATTAAATCCCTTTCCCCTATTCACCTTTTGCATATAAAATATTATTGAAATGCTAAGTATTCATAGAATCAAATTGTATGAATTATATAGACTGTAATTATGTCGTCGTTAACCCTAGTAGAAAATATCGCTTACGTATGGTATGCGTCAGTTTGCATTGACAGAAGACGTATCGCTTGATATAAATATTCATATTACTCTTAAAGTTTGACCGCGAGTCGTTTTTAAGGGAAAATTGCTCAAAATCTTTAAGTAATTATCGTAATTATCAGAGTACAAGTTATAGGGAAGCCAATGTCCTCTTTATGAAGTCCCTGGTTCCTGCAGTAATTGACCCTTTTCGTGATTTTTATCAATGGAGCCTAGATGTATGTTTATGATATTAATAAATCAGTTATTAGTTAATCAATAGTAGATCAAATGTTACTTATTATCGCTCCCATGTGTTTTTT
Source organism: Gibbula magus (assembly GCA_936450465.1). Classification (NCBI taxonomy): domain Eukaryota; kingdom Metazoa; phylum Mollusca; class Gastropoda; order Trochida; family Trochidae; genus Gibbula; species Gibbula magus. The sequence goes on from OW388300.1 coordinate 55,964,270, forward strand.
CTTTATCTGTATACAACAATGACCTACAACCGATGCAATCTTTTTAAATGTATGATTTTGTATTAGTAACAAACACTCCGAGCTCTTCTTAACGCACTCGCTCTCATTTGGGCAGAACTAAATTTCTCTCGTTTCATAAAAATCGCATGACACCATGTTAGGTGTAAAAAGACTTTCTTTAGAGAAGACAGTGGTTTTATTGACGATCAACTTCTCTATTTGGCAATGGACACGGTGCCGCAACGTCGCAATTGCTAATTAAAAAAGATTAAAGATCATCCACAGAAAGCTTTTGTCTTCTCCATCATACCAACTTCTAAAATTCTCCGATAACCTTTAGTTAGTTTCTTCATATATTGTTACCATATTAGTTTGGCTATCTATACAGTTGTATGTACATCGCAAAACAGAAATGTACGTTTCCCACTCAGGTTGTTTGCAACTTACAACCAGAATACCTTCAGAATTAATGTTAATTAATTCACATTGCCTAAGTTTAAAATTCACTATATCGATAATGATAAAATACGATACAAACATAATTCAAGGAGATGCATTCCCTTCACAAAGAGAATACTCCCTACAGTTTTTTTTATATCGTACAATAGACAAAACGAAAGAAGTAACCTCCGTCGGAAGAGAATGAATCAGTTGTGGATAATGCATGTTTATATAAAACAAATGCCTAACATACATGATTAACTTATGGTAAAACAGAAGTTCATGTTTTTATCATTGTTATATGAATGTTGCTCAATGAAGTTATACACAACTTGTGTTACTACATTTACATTTACATTTAATCTATGAAATAGCGTTTTAGATCATGAAAATCTGTAGGTCTTGCTATTTCATATACGTTAGTTGAGTTGTGACTCACTGAATGCCAAACTGTATTACAGGCTATAATTTCATACACATTCATGAAAAAAGCTCTTTATGTCATTCAAGTAATAGATAAAAAAAAATCTCCTCTCCAAATCGAAGCCCGTCCTTTATAAATATACACTCAGCTTGGTGAAGAGAAGGAAGGATGTCAGTAACGATCTTCTCTCGAACCCAGTCCCCACTGGATTCTCATCGAGTAAAATGCATCCCCGATTTGCTGAGTAAGTAAAGAGATATGACAAAATCAAAATAAAAGCCGCTATGGATCCAACCTCCCCTTTCATGCAATTAATAATTAAATTAACCAGCCAAAGCAATATTGACAGTGCCCGGATGATAGAAACCGACAATCAAATTTCAAATCACGACAATTCTTTGGCTGACAACGTAACTGACCTCCAGTGATACTAAGCAAAAGCTTCTTACACAATTATAGGATTATAGTTGGCTTGCGGAATGTGGATAAACTGATGCAGCAGGATCATGTATCATTGGTAATAGAACATAAAGTAACATCAAGGTGTGTGTAGTCAAACATAGATCTATAATTATTAATAGAAATTAAAGAATTACACTGGGTTGGATTTAAATTTCGTAAACATTGCAAAAAATCGGTCCAAGTACAATTTTGGTGCTTAAAGGGGCAATAGCATGTTGGTGTAAATTTCTTTTCTTACCCCTGTCTCCTTTTAAAAATGATATTTTAATTTAAAAATTAACCGTGCAGTTACCAATTAAGTCGTTCAAAATAGCGCCGAAAATTCTGTAGTGCCATAATCAAATACATTGAAAACGAGTGAGTGTTATACTTTCTTTTGCTCGTTAGTTAAGCAAGGAGTGAGCGGTTCTAATGATGCATAAATATGTATTATGTAATACGTTTTTGTCATAACAATAATATTTTTAATGTGTTAAGGATTTATATTACATGTTTACCCACTGAAATAATATTGTCCTTCCTTCACTTGTACATTTTTTGAATTCTCTTCTGCACGTGTTATGTATTTTAGTCATGTCAAATGATGTGTTGATCATGTGGAGAGGGCTTCTAAAATTTGTATTATAACTTGCGCCCAATCCGTTTCTTAAATGAATGAGATATGTTTTCAATCAATGCAGGATAACGTAGTCAACTATCTTGCAATGTCCACGTGTCATTTCCATGTCTATTAGGCCTATAATCCCATTTAATGCATATGTTGTAATATCATATTATTTATCAATGATATATTCAGGAGAATAACACTACATGTCTGTATAATATTCATCTGACAATTATTTATTCTGTAAGAAAATACCATGTTATCAAATAGTGCTAAGAAACCTCTGATGAATGGGAATTTCAGCGGAAGATCTAGAACTAGACATGCTTTTCAAGAAGAATCATGTTAGGTGATGATGAAAATAAAAATAAAAGAGTAAGACTAGTGTAAGAACTACCAATTGATATAACATATATTGCACCATTTTCTGTAAATAATGAGAATTTGAATATTTGAAAATATTTACTTTGAAAGTCTCTCCATAGTTCGACAAGGATCTATGATATATTTTAATGACGCTTCAATCAAGGGGCGTCACTCCTATAAGTGCTCTTCAGTTTTGGAGATAGGGAAAGTCAGGGTCAGTTTCAATCAACTTGATCATGCTTTTTCTGGAGAAATATCATACTATTTACCGATTTGCAACATGTAAGTTAAAGTATAAAGTGAAACATTGAGATACACGAAGTTACGTATTTTTAATTAGCTTGTATACTTATAATCTAGCCATTCTGTTGGTGTTATCGTTTCACTATTGAGGTTTATAAAAAATATTCATTATTTTCGGGTTAGGTTGATTATATTTTGAGCGACAGTGCACTGTGCACTGTGCAACCGCCGGGGTAAAGCACACGATCTTTGGCTGATATTAATTCTGATCGATGTGATCGCTTTAATTTTCACATATCATGCCTTCCTAGATTGTGTGGTAAGTGAACGATATATTTTCCGGCTTTTAATTTGCTTCTTTGTGGCACAAGTAAGTTTGTGTCCTTGGAAGACCTGAAAGGCATGATAAATGTTCGGCTTATTGAAGCGTCCGTAAAATGATCATCATTTGATTTTGCAAACTATAAATGAGGCCTAGTTTTGTTTGATGTATCAGTTAACAACAATTAATATACCATACTATCAATGTTGTCAAAGTGATTTTAAAACTTTCTCTTTTTTACAAAAAATTGATAAAAACATGGTTATAGTGACAATTACTGCTTGTTTACCTAATGGAATTGTGGTAATGCAAAAATGTCCCCTCCCTTTATCTTCCATTCTCTTCCCACAGAGGTTACTCCCTACAGTTTTCCGGTAGGGAAGAGAATGTGTATCTTCATCTTTACCAATTTTGGCTTATATACTGTTAATGCCACACCTCATTCAATATGTCATATCTGTCAGCAGGGCTGAATTTATTGAAGATTAAAGGTCACCTCACATACCGGTGTAAAGTCTGAAAATATACCCGGGTAGATTCTGGGAGCTCCCAAAATCTACCCCTGGGGTATAAATCAAGACGGTAGATTTTAGGAAGATACCTATGTCTACAGCAGTCATTTCCAGATTACACCCTTATTTGATGCCTCATAAGATTATATAAAATTATATTACTGAATCCCAAGACTCCATTTCTACAATTATTCCACAGGACATCAAGGAATGATGAGACAAAATATTAGACGTACATAACAAACTGGAAAAACAACATGGTCACTTTGAATATGAAGGGGTAGATTATGAAAACTCTCAATACTACCCCGGGGCATCTTCCCACGCAAGGCCTAACTAGCGCCAGTCTCCAACTGGCTAATTTGAGACTGGCGCTAGTTAGGCCTTGCGTGGGAAGATGCCCCGGGGTAGATTTTGGGAGCTTCTGTAACTACCCCCAGGGTAGAAAACAGCCAGGAGGGGTAGATTCTGGAAATCTACCAGAATCTACCCGGGGTTAGAATCTGGAAGCTCCAAAATCTACCCGGGTATAGTTTAAATGGGGATAGATTTTGGGACTTTTTATTATCACTGCCGGGTAGTACTCAGATCAAGGAACGAGGTACGAGTTTGTCGTTTTATCTGATGAGATTGATTTGTGGGAAGCATATCACTGATTCACTGTTTTTATGTTTACAGATAACTAATGGAAAATGATAGAGAGTGGCACCCCTGAAGTCAGAACAATAAACAAAATTACAAAATGAATTCGGTATATTCATTTAGAATTAGCAGGTCGCTGGTCCAACTTTTCCAACTTTCATCTCGATGCAAATCAACTTCAACAAATTGTACGAGATGCTCTGTTGCACATATATCTTCTTCTAACAAAGTGTCATCACAATCATGGATGCCATGGACCCTGCAGGTTTATCAAGACAGGCTGCTCACAAGGAGAACGATGGGTGTGACTTGTTTGATGCATGTAAGAACGATGGCGGGGCATAATAAATGGTCAAACATCAAGCACATTAAGGCTGCGAAAGATGGAGAGAGGTCAAAGATAATAGCACAGATAACGAATAAAATAAAACTTGCGCTAAAAGGTTTGTGAACATTCTTATGTCATTACTGATTACATATTTCCATGATAGAACTGCAAGGGGTCAGACTAAAGTGTCTAAGGTACAAGTTACTTCATTTATGTAATAGTAACACCCTGATTCTTGCTCTGATACTAAATTGTGGTTTAAAAACATAGATATAAATAAATATATAGATATATTAACAGTGTATGAAATAATCCTGTAGCCAGCCCTAAGGTGTAATTTTGTGAATTTTAATGCTAAAATAAAAGAAAACCCTTCAAATGTTGCCAGCCAGGACCATAAGTTGCCAGGTTTCTCCATGCATTACAAATGAAATATGAAACTAATCCAGCATTTACTGTTTGTTCCAGAGAATGGTAACCCAGACCCGAAGCTAAACTCAGGTCTCGCCAGACTGGTGGCCGAGGCCAAGTCCAAGAATGTACCAAGCAGCAACATCGATGCAGCTATAGAACAGGCTGTACGTCATTTTACGTGTGATACATACAAGAGTGATCATATCGAGCTTCATATTTACATACAATGCCCCAGGCATTTATCACTTTGAGTGATGTGAATTATGAACAATGTTATGACTTCTCCTTTCATCTATGTCTATCATTCTAAATGGAGTGATTGTGGGTGATCAGCCTTTAAGTTTGAGTTTTGGCGAATTTTGTGTATTTTCCTAAATTTTTCCACTACCTTTCTAATACTTTCTTTGTTTTTAACAATTATGACTGAATAAGGCAATACCCGTCACTCCCACATTCATATATAGGCACTCTCATGGCATAAATATTATTTAGTATGACATGACCACTCATATAAATTTTAAAATATTATATTATATATTTTAGAATAAGCATTGTTCTTGTCTGAATCTATCAGACGATCACTACAGTAATGAAAAAATTGATTTTGTGGAAAAACTTTCACTGCTCAATATATAATGAGTAAAGTCGCATATTTTGAATTAAAATCCAATTATTTCTTTGTGAGAGAGTTACATCCCTAAGTGTGCACAATTCATATCTTTTTCAGAGGATCTTGTTTTAACAGATGGTCCAGGCCACAGTAATGACTTTTCACATGGGCAATATTTGTCCAAACTTAGCTATGCAACTAGAAAACTACCTTCCACCACAAGTCAGAACTCTCACAAGTCTCTATCACTGACTAATTTAAGCCTTACTGTATTCTGTCACTATTTCTGTGCCAAAATGTGCACTACCGAATTGAGGTGAAGCACTATGGTACGGAAAAGCTGATGAAGTACAGCAAAGCTGAAACTAGCAAGTTGTGGGGAATGTTGCTGGAAAACCAATTTTTGCATTGAAGTCATTTGGATACATTTGAAATCAAATTATTGGGTCATTTCTCAAGATTTGGAGACCATGACCCTTTAATCACCTTATGACGCCAACATGACTTGGCCTGTTTCTATAAGATACCAAAGATAACACTATACCTTAGATATTCAATATTGTTTCCCCCCAGGTGAAAGCGAGAAATGCCACGTCCATCGTGTTCTATGAGGGTCGGGGACCCGGAGGCTCATACTTCATTTTAGAGGCGTCCACAGACAAAGCTGTCAAGACTAAGAATGACCTGCAGTCAGTGATCAAGAAGACGGGGTAGGTATCTTCAGTTGTTGAGAGAAGCCTTCTAAACCTTCACCTGTTGATGCAGTAATGTCCAATCATTAGACGTTCAGCTTCGGATCAAGAGGTTCAGAGTTCAAATCCTGCCAGGGGTTCGGCAACTTTGTCTGCTGTAGAGAACTGTGATGCAGTAAAGTGTTTGGGTGCAATGCTACACTGAATTTCAGTGCAGTATCACCCGTGGTTCGCTAGTTCCAGCCGATCGATGTTCATAGGTTTAACTTTACTGCATAGCCACAATGATGTTGCGTGCTTTCTCCCTATATATAGCTAATACTTGCAGCCTGGTTAAAGTTAAATACTCTTGAAAGCAGCGTTAAACCACAAAACAACTCACCTCAAATCATGATTAAAGGTGAGGTACTGAAGGGTTACTTCCTCTACGCCTTTTAAAATCCCTAAAGAAAAGACCTATTGATGTCAATATTTTGAGTGAAGTATCTTGCAGAATGCTAGTCATGTGAAACCCTCTCATTCAGAAATACTCACTATTGTTGATTGCAAGATACAAGATTTCTCAATTTGGTGCACTGAAATAAACTATTGAAAGATGTCTACAACTTCCTGGATCATGAATTAATTGTAGAATTAATTGTCTGCTTTTTAGAGCAAGTATTGGTGAGCAGGGCACCGCAAAGCATGCTTTTGAGAAGAAGGGAGTTGTAGAGGTCACAGTGCCCGAGGGAGAGGTCAACATGGACAATTTTGTTGACATGGCAATAGAGGCTGGTGCTGAGGAGGTTACCATGGAAACGGATGAAATGGATGACAAATACTTGAAGGTATCTTGAATCTTCCAGGATCACATGTTTTCACAAAAAGATTATATTTTGAGTTAATATTTGTTTTAGATTTTCCACCTTACTAAAACTTGCATAATAAATCATGCATATCCTGTAATCCTTTGGTTTAAAATGTCCAATTTTTAATACTTACCCTACTTTTACTAGTGCATATTACCTATATGATCCGATGAAGGATTGAAAACTTGACTGAGACAGGATCCTAACGTAACTGTAGTGAAGTGTAGACAGACTGGCTCTAGGGCACGTCACTACCCGGAAGTGTAGTGCAATCCACATAGCTGCGCGCGCAGTGATATGAAAACCTCACATTTCCTATATCGCAACCTGATTACGGACGTGTTTCTGAGACGGGAATTTTTCTCTTTTCTACTTATCTTCTACTTAAACCGTGTGGTTTAGTTATTGGTATGTCTTTTCTCTGTTTTGTATTGTGAAGTGTATCATGCGTAGTTTCACCTACCTCGTCGTAGAATGGCTTTTCTTCATCCTTCGAGAACGATGTTTTTCTTCGCTCATGTCGCCATTGCATTGTTTCTCGCGAAGAATTTTAGTCTTCTTTTCATGCTACGCACCCTACTATACCGTTTTATCGTGTTTTTAAACACTTTTTCGCTTTTTGGTAGCTATTTGCGTTGTTTTTCTTTGGAGCACGATCCCGTTGGCCATTCAAAATGGCGGCTTCCTTCCTCTTGCTCGATTTGTTGTGGTGACGTCACGACTTTTTGTGTACCGTTTTGTTTGCTTATTTTATCCATATTTATGGATAATTTTGCTTGTTTATTGCTTTTATGTGCTTTAGCATAATGTTTGTATGTGTTATACTTGCTAATTTTACATTGTAAAATTTTTTCTTTGTGGAATTTCACTTGTATTACATTCCATGTTTATGAACCATGATCACAGCGGTTATCTCCCTTTTAACCTTGAGTCTGTGTAGTTCTTTCTTATTCCTTTTTCACTTCAATTATTCATTATTTTTTCATGAGAATTTTTTTGTTTTGGTATTTAAATTTCTTTGTAAATTTTTTATTACCAATGCTTGTAATTTTCATGCTTGATTTAAGCTTTCATTACTCAACCATGTTTGATGTTAAAATTGTTTTTAACATGTTCTGGTGGTTTGTTTGTTTGAATATTTTTGTTCACTGGCTTCTTCTTTTTGTTGACAGTGAACTTGTACTTGCATGCCGCGAGTCTTCTGCGCTGCCTGCAAATCCTCCAAGTCGGCGAAGGACCCACATCCCCTATGCCCAGACTGTTTGGCGGACACACCACGTGAGTGGCCCTCCCGGTGTCGGCATTGTCGTCATCTATCTGAGTCAGAGTTCAAGGCTTACCTGGTCGCTAGGCGTAAGAGGTTCACCCAGAGACGCTGCAGGATGGCCACTTCTGACCTGGATCAGGACACACTTGTCTATTGATGGTCTGTCGCCAGCAAGAGATCACTCTCATGATGTTCTTCCCCCTGCTGGGGACACTGCTCCTTCGAAGTCCAAGGCCAAGCGTGTTTCAAAGGAACAGTTGGAGAATGCGATCAACCCTGGTGCTCCGCCCATCGGGAACGTACCACGCTCAGATAGGAGGCCCAGGAGTGGGTTGTCAGACCCTCCCTCGTCAGACTCTTCCATCAGACAGTCTCTTCCTTCTGAGGAGCGCCGGCGCCTAGAAGATCAACAGCGCCTAGGTGAGCGCCAGCGCCTGGAGCTCGAGGTGGAGAAAGAGGAAGAGAGATACCAACTTTCTCTAAAGGACCTAGAGCGCCAGGAGGACGAGAGACGCCTGGCAGAGTTGAGAGAAACCAGGAGACGTCAAGAGTAGCGTCGTCTGGAACAGAAGCGCCAGGAGGAGTGCTGGAGGACACTCGACGCACAGAGAATGCTCAGCGCCAGGAGTTTGAACGCCAGCGCCGGGAGGATGAGCGCCAGCACTTGGGTTTAGAGGAGGACCGCCGCTTCAGAGAGGAAGAGCGTCAGCGCCTCAAGGACGTCGAATCCCAGCGCCACAAGAACGTTGAGCGCCAGCGTAGAGAGGATGAGCGGTTCAGAGAGGAGGAGCGCCTACGCCTCAAGGAAGTTGAAGCTCTGCGTCACAGAGGCTACGAGTGCCAGCGCCGCGAGGACGAGCGCCTGTGTCGGGAGGATGAGCGCCAGCGCCTCAAGGATGTTGAAGCTCAGCGCCACAAGAACTACGAGCGCCAGCGCCGCGAGGACGAGCGCCTGTGTCGGGAGGATGAGCGTCAGCGCCTCAAGGAGATTGAGCACCAGCGCCTCAGAGAGGAAGAGCGCAATCGTCTTGAGAAGGAGCGCCAGCGTTCTAGGGACCGCCTTTCAAGGGAACAGTTGCCCTCTCAGGACTCTAGTGACTCACTTCTTCGTGACAGATCTCCTATCAGAGACACGCTGGATTTGGAGTCTTCTCCACGTCGAACAGCCTCCACTTACTCAGATGACCGTTACTACGACCCGGTGTCACCATCAAAGTCTGTGGACCCCAGTGAGCCCCAGGGAACTCATCTGCCTTTGGGAGAAGTTTACTCCTGGATTGCTGACAGATTGATAGCTTGTCCATCGCCAGGCCCGGATACTGATGCTTCCTTAGCCGTTTGGCATGAACCGGAATTGCTTATTCCTCCGCACCCGATGATCTCTGATGCTGTGGAATCTCTGGATGATGAGTTCAAGAAACTTTCTCTTAATCCAACGTTTCGACCAGCCAAGAATTCCTCCTCGACTTTCAAGGTCCACTCTCTCCAGGTGTTCGACCATGGTGCCCCTCAGGACGACTCTTGCTCTAGGCTGTCAGATGCGCCGCAGGGCTCTTACAAGGTGCAAGATGTCAGGCTGTTGTCCGTAGACAGAGAGTTGAAACGTATGTTGAAGCCCCTCTCAGCTATCGCTTCAGCTGCTGATGCCCTCACACAGGACCTTACGGAGGAGAACCCATCAAGGATGGATCATCAGTCCACGATGTTAAGGTGGGTCTCCAATTCTGTCTCGGTCATCGTAGACCACGTTCGGTCAGCTATGGCTTCAACCACGCTCATCCGTAGGAACGGTCTACTTGCCCCCTGTGTTTGGGAAGAGGAATTTAAGAAGTCACTGATAAGAGCTCCTCTCTCTACTCCTACCCTTTTCGCGGACAAGATCCCGGAGGTATACAAGGAACATGCTTCGTTGGCACAATCAGACTTTACTTTTCGGGCCATCAAGTCTTTATCAACATCTTTCGCCCCCAGAAACGCCAGGGCCAACCAAATCTACGTGGGAAGGCGCAATTCAGTCAGGATCGCGCAACGTGGAGCTCGTGGTGGAGGACGAGGCAAGTCAGGTAGGGGAGGCTACACCTCTCAGAGACCCCGCCCCGATTTCGACCAGCCAAAGACTCCCAAGACTCCAGCCTACAAGAAACGCCGTTGAAGCGGTGGATATGCACGACTGGCTTCTCCCGCCTCCAGTCGTCCCGTACCAAACTACTCCCGTAGGCGGGAGACTAGGGATCTTCTGGCCAAATTGGACAATCCTAGAAGATCCCTTTGTCACAGAAATCCTCAGGGTTGGATACAAAATGCCAATCTCCAACCCTCCGCCTCTGACCACCCTGCCCCGGTCACGCGTGTACTCGCCGACTCAGATCGTTCAGTTGTCTTCTAACATCCAGACACTGTTAGAGAAGAAAGCAATAGAAGTGGTCCCAGACCCCAGCTTCTCCCCAGGATATTACTCCCCAATCTTCCTGGTTCCGAAGAAGAACTCAGACAAGATGCGGATGATACACAACATGGCTTCATTCAACGATCTATACATGCCGGAGCCTCCGCATTTCACAATGGTTACCCTGGATCTACTGCGTTCCAAGCTTCAACCCAACGATTGGCTGGTCAGTTTAGATCTACAGGACGCTTACCTCCATGTACCAATTTTCAAGCATCATCGGAAGTACCTCAGATTCCTCTTCCAGGGGGTACATTATCAATGAAAGGTTCTTCCGTTTGGAATCTCTACGGCCCCGTGGCTTTTCACTCGCATTACGTCTCCGATCGCCAGGTTTCTCCATCTTCGGGGGATAGAGTTCGACCCCTATATAGACGATTGCCTGATGAGCCACGGGGACTCAACAGCTTTACACAGACAGACCCTATTTACCTTGGACCTGCTGCGACAGTTGGGATGGCTTGTCAATTCAGAGAAATCGCAACTAGTCCCATCCCAGCAGCTGACGTTTATAGGAGGTCTGTTCTTAACCGACATGGATCTTCTCGGAGTACCCCCAGACAGGTGGGAGAAGATAGAGCAGTTAGCATTGCGGGGTCTTCGTCAGGCCTTGTCGGTCCGACAGTGGCAGTCGCTGCTAGGTCTTCTGACGTCGGCTCAGGCCCTCACTCTCAGAGGTCGTCTCATGGCGCGCCCTCTTCAAGTATTTCTGATTCCGTTCTGTCAAGAGGACGATCCCAGGGAAGGTTTGCGGCTTCCACTGCATCTGCACCATTACCTCAGGTGGTGGACGATCCCATCGAACGTTTGCGTAGGAGTCTCTTTGACAGAGTTCAGTCATCATCACGAACTGTTCGTAGACGCTTCACATCAGGGGTGGGGAGCCCACCTGGGTCATCGGACAGCAGCAGGTTTATGGGCAGAGCATCAAGTCGGCTGGCACAGCAACAATCTCGAACTGCAGGCAGTCATCTTGGCCATCGAGCACTGGATCGGAGTCCTCAGAGACTCTCTGGTTCGCATAGCGTCAGACAACTCGACAGTGGTTTACTTGATCAATTTCCAGGGGACGACTCGGTCGCGCCAGTTATTGAGACAGACTCTCCAACTGTTCGAGTTGACGGACGCCAACCACATTCTCATCAGGGCTCGTCACATCCCGGGTTGCAGGAACATTTTGGCAGACGCTCTGTCCAGACCAGACAAGCCATCGCCAACGGAGTGGATGCTCAACCCGGAAGTTTTCACCCTGATTTGTCAGCAACACCATCGTCCCCTGATGGACTTGTTCGCCACAAGATTCAACAACCAGTTGCCAACTTATGTCTCTCCCCTTCCAGATCCGATGGCGTGGGCAGTGGACGCCCTGTCCCTGTCTTGGGACGGTCTAGACGCGTTCGCGTTTCCACCTCCAATTCTGTTGCCAAAGGTTCTGGCCAAGATCAGGGAGACCAAATCGATGAATCTGCTTTTGGTCGCGCCCTTTTGGCCGGCCAGAACTTGGTTTCCAGAACTTCGTCTGCTAGCGGAAGGAGAACCAAACCCGTTGCCCCCGTGGCCAAACCTCCTTCTGCATCCTCACAGTCGGCAGATACATCCAGACCCGCAACGATTTCATCTGTGCGTTTGAACCATTTGCAGAAGACTCTAAGAGATAAGGGGTATTCAGCGCCGGTAGCCAGCGCTATTACTGGAGCTCATCGGCCTTTAACTAGAGCCCTTTATGACGATAAATGGCTGTCTTTTGAGAGTTTTTGCAGATCCCATAAGCAAGACCCTTTGTCAGCTTCACCACAGTTCTTGGCAGATTTTTTGTTCCATTTACGCTCGAAGAGGCACCTCAAGGGTGGAACGATTTCTACCTATCTTTCGGCCCTCAATTCAGTTCTCGCTGTTAAAACAGACAGGAAGATATCTAAAATCCCGGAACTGATAGCCATGCTGAAGTCCTTTAAGCTGGAAGACCAGAAAGTCAAGTTTCGGCCTCCAGCTTGGGATCTGAACCTGGTCCTGAAGCACCTTCGTGGAGCTCCATATGAACCTCAATCGAAGGCATCTTTTGAGAACCTTTCCAGGAAGACGGCGTTCCTACTTTCCTTGGCAACCGCTGCCAGAGTGAGCGAACTACACGCTATTGATGTGACCAGGATCCGGTTCGAGCAACAGCGCCATGGCTCAGTGCATCTAGGTTTGTTGTGGGATTTTGTAGCGCAAAAATCAACTGCCTGGTCAACCGGATAGAGCGTTTGTCATTCCGCCGTTGTCTTCAATTGTGGATGAGTCAGAGTCTGAAGAACTCTATTTGTGCCCAGTCCGTGCCCTGAAGGAATACATCTCCCGGTCTACTGACAAGAGGGCTGGGCGAAAGAGGCTGTTCATTCCTTTCTCTTCTACGGCTAAGGGAGAAGTAAACCGGAATACGCTGGCCTTATGGCTTCGATCAACCATCTTGGCAGCTTACGATGCAGCAGGAATTCCTCACCCCTGCGCAAACAACCCTCATGAGATCCGGGCTCTAGCCTCAACTATGGCACTTCACAGGAACTGTTCCGTGCCTGACATCATGAAGGGTTGCTTCTGGAAATCTAACACTGTGTTTGCTAGTCATTATCTGAGAGATGTCTCCGTGGAAGACGTTCAAGGTCTCCAGTCGTTTGGACCTCTCGTAGTGGCGCAGCAGCTCACTTTGCCCTCCTCGTCTTAGGTGAGTTTCTCTTTGTGGATTTAGGACTGTTTCTCGGCCCGTCGAGATCTCTCCTTTTAATCCATTTTTTGTGGTTTCATTTTCTGATTTGGGTTTCCTGTTCGTAGGTTTCCGCTCAGTTGCCACGTCCTACTATTGCTAGTGCTTTTTGGAGGTCCTCGCTGATGGTCCTCTCCCTCCGTCCTACTGTCGAATCAACATGCACTAGTAAAAGTAGGGTAAGTATTAAAAATTTATTAAAATCTAAATATTTTAGATATTTAAAAATACTTACCCTACTTTTAGGGTTTATACCCACCCATCGTTGGATCAACTACCTCCCCGCATTTTAGGACCTCGCTCGGACTGACTCTAGGAAATGTGAGGTTTTCATATCACTGCGCGCGCAGCTATGTGGATTGCACTACACTTCCGGGTAGTGACGTGCCCTAGAGCCAGTCTGTCTACACTTCACTACAGTTACGTTAGGATCCTGTCTCAGTCACGTTTTCAATCCTTCATCGGATCATATAGGTAATATGCACTAGTAAAAGTAGGGTAAGTATTTTTAAATATCTAAAATATTAAGATTTTAATAAAATTGTTTAGATACATTCTGCTTTCTGATATTGTCTCTACTTTGAGAACATGCTCTTCCTAAGTTGTCAACATGTTTGAGTGTATAACCCCAAGCGTATGCTGTTTCCTACAGTTTGTGTGTGAGGCTGACGACCTGTACAGTGTGAAAAAGGAGCTTGAGAAGAGATCTCTGGAACTCCGCAGCTTCAGTGTCGACTTCCTGCCTGTACAAGTTGTCTCCCCTGCTGCCAAGGACATGGAGCTCATCAGCAAACTCATGGAGAAGCTGGAGGACTTCCCCGAAATTCTCCGTGTTTTCATCAATGTGGATGCTCCTGACTCATGACGCAGCTGTGCTTAGATCCCCCTTGTTATCATCTTGAAACATTGTACATTGTAAACTAGAGTGTATGAGCACCATGGAATCAGTAGTTAATAGTGTTTAAGGATTGCTCAGTTCTGAAAAATCTTCCATATTGATACTTTTGACTCTTGACATGGCTGTGCTTAAAACTAACTTGTTATTAAGTATAAATCATTGACTCCATATCATGATTAGTCATTCTTTATGTAAGAAGTTGGCATTTTGTTCTGCATTGATGGAAATTGTTAACAGATCATCTAATTTCTTAATGCCTTTGTATAAACTGCAATATTTCCTTCATTCACTACCTCTAAACTTATATGCATCTTCTTGTTTGTTTACAAACACACCAACAACAATAGCAAGTCTAGAAATAGACAACTTAAACCTGTGAGTCTGCCTACCGCTCACGAAAAGCCCGTGCACCCGCATACACAGTCATGTGACCTGTCAAATACCTTCACTACTTTTTGTTGTTCAACGTGTCAACACGTCTCACACCAACTGAGTTAGAATTCCTTACCTTTCGACGAAACCTTTATCCCATACGTATCCTGATACCGTGAGATTGTTGTTTCCATTTGTTTTTTCACTTGAATATGAATTTGGATGCTATTATTCGCCATTTTAGTGGTTCAAATGTTTCCACGTGGCTTGTAAAATGGCGGCTTCCTCATGTTTTTCTAGCATCGGGCTTGAAGCTTCATTTATTCAATTCACTGCTAATATTCATATTATTTATATATTTATGTTTTGTGGTATATTTAACTATATTACAAACGTATTTTATATTTTATCTCTTGATAGAATTAAATTTCGTTAGTGCGGGATTGGTATCCCCGTTCACTTATCGATTTTTGCTGTATAGTGTTGTGTCACTTCACTTCGCATTGCATTGACTTTGCGTGGTGATTTTAAGGCCGCTTCCTTGCTATATTTTACTATGCGTATCTGTATAGTTTTTGCTTCACGTTTTGTTTAGCTAACTTTATCTACCTTATGTATTATCAGAAATTATTTCTTGATATTTAATTTCTCATACGGTATAGTTTTTGATGGTATTTATTCATGTTTATTAATAAATATCGTTATGTTTTACTATGAGGGGATAGGTTTCAATTTTACCTTTTATGGTAAAGTTTCCTTTTCTCTGCATTTTCTATGTTTTATGATAAACTATTTCATGTTATCATAATCATATACTCATTCTATATATTTATATATAGTATTTTATACACTTATATGAAATTTCGGTTTCTTATATTTGTTTCATTATGGTTTTTCTGTGTGTTAATTCTCCTTAACTTTTCACAGAAATCATGAGCGCTTCGAAGAGATGCGAGGGCTGTAATAAATTCGTGGCTGCGGCTGACCCTCACCCTTGCTGTCCACGTTGCTATGGGGTATCCTGTACCTACGATGTACCCTGTGATGAGTGTGCCAACCTTAACGTTGACGAGTTCCAGGCCTATGTGACTTCGAGAGAAAGAAGCTTGGCCCGTTCGTCGTCGAAGTCGTCTACTGTTTCGGTCCCTCAACCGTCCTCTCTGGCCTCGGACTTGGCCAAATTCAAGTCCATGGCTGCCGAGATGATGCCTCTTATGTCTAAGCTGCTCAACATCCCCGAGTTAGCGGACAAGGTGGAGAAGACCGGATCAAGGCTCACCCCGTCACCAGGGAGAGATAATATCTCTCAAATAACTGGGCGGCGGGGGGGTGAAGAGAAAAATGAAGACATCATCTCCATACTGGCCCCTTCGGTGGTGGAATCCATGAAGCAGACTCCGGGATCGAGGGACCCTCGTCTTCATAAGAAAGCCCACCGGATTAGTGGATCCCGTGCGGCGGATGCGGCCCGCAAGGCAGTCCAGCCGGGAGATGTCAAAGTCGGGGATCCAGGGACCGAACCTACGGGGAAGGTCAAGGCCAAAAAGGACTCCAAGGGAACCGTCACGGGCCTCCACGGATCCAAGATTAAGCCCATCATGTTGCCGACGGAGGGTGCAGCGGACCCGCCACCGGCCTCCACGGACCCGGCCGCCACGGACCCGGCCTCATCTACGGGCCATCCCAGGGATTCGGCGGGCCTGAATAGATCTATTGTGGACTACAATACCTCTACCTCTTCCAAGTCGTCCCATTCGGAGCAGGCCAACCGGGAGAGGAACCGTCGCCTAGCCAGGGAAAATGAACGACCTGCGGGGAACAAACGGAAATCCACGGGGCCCCCGGACCTCTCCTTTTACGGGACGTCAGCGGATTCTTCGGGGAAGAAAGGGAAAAAGGCGGATGCTGCAGACGAATCAGCTCTCTCAGGTCTGTCTTGGTATGACAAGTTAGACGAGGTATACCGGCATTTCCCGGACATTTCCCGCCCTCCGGCTCCTTCGGCTCCTATCCAGAGTGAAATAGGCAGAGGCTCTTCCAAGGTCATCACGACAAAGGCTACCTCGCTACCACCGCCGGATTCCACGGCCAAGCTGGCGGCCCAACTATCGGAGCGAGTGGGGACCTTAGGCTTTGACAAGCAACCCTCTAGGAGTTCCTTCTACCGTTCATTTCCTTACAAGGTGCATGACGCCCAATTTGCCAAGCCTGGGGAAACCGTTTTGGACAGCAATTTCCGGTACCTGATGGGCAAGGGTTCGCCTTCGGAACAGATTAAGATCGGGGATGCCAGGATTAGGGAAATCGAGTCTTCGGTGCACAAGGCCATGCAGACCTCCACCTACATCCATTGGTTTGCCGCTACTGCTGCCAGGCAACTCCCTGCTATACCGGTGGATGCGGAACCGGACGAGTCTACGCCTATCCCTTGTTCAGCGTTGTCAACGGCTAACGACCTCTTTGACTCCATGGGGAGTGCTGTCTTGGATTTAGATCGACACCTTCTATGGATCAATGCGCAACTTACTCTCCTCAGAAGGACCGCCTTTATCAAGCAGTTGCCTCAGACAACCGACAACAAGATAAAAGACAAGCTTTACTCGGCGCCTCTTTTTGGAGCTTCTCTCTTTGGGGATTCAGTGGCGGAGTCTCTAGAGATTAAAGACAAACAACTAGAGAGGAAGAGAAACGAGGATTTACATCAGCTCGCCTTATCAGTCTCGCCAAAAAGAACCCAGTCTCAGTCTCCTTGGAAGAAGCAATCAACTCCCAAGAAGAACTACGTCAAGCAGCAGGCTCCGACCACTCCTAGACGTAATTACGACCGACAGGACAGGACGGCTGACAAGACATTTACGCCCCGCAAGGACGCTGGCCGAGGCCGAGGCAGAGGGCAACCTCAACGTTTTTGACGTCCCTATTCCCCCTCCTCTCCAGTTACCGACCCTCGCCCGTCCACCAACTTTCCCCTTGTCTGTAGTTCCGGGACAGGTCGGGGGTCGTCTGAAACAATTTGCCGCCAACTGGTCGATTGTTTCAAACGACCCCTGGGTACTGTCAGTGGTCTCTCAGGGCTATCGACTTCAGTTCGACACGCTTCCTCCGACAACCCGCCTTCCACAGGGTCCTCGTTTTCATCTGTCCGGGCCTTCTCTGGTGGCAGCAGAGGATGCCATTCAGAAACTTCTCTTGAAGATGGCAGTGCTGGAACTGGACCCGAAGACTGTGACGAAAGGGTTTTATTCCCCCATCTTCCTGGTGCCCAAGAAGGATACGGACGAACTCAGGATGATTATCGACCTGAAGTTTCTGAACCGGAACTTCCTGCAGAGACCTCCTCACTTCAGGATGGAGTCTATAGCAGCGTTGAAACTGGCTCTACGACCAGGAGACTGGATGGTGTCGTTGGATCTCAGGGATGCTTATCTCCACGTGCCGATCCATCCAGTGTCTCAGAAGTATCTTCGGTTTGCTCTCAACGGCAGGTTGTTCCAGTTCAGAGTTCTTCCGTTTGGAATCTCGATCGCTCCTTGGCTTTTCACCAGGATCACAGCTCCGGTACTGAACTTTCTGCATTCCAGTTCGATTCGGATGCACGGCTATCTGGACGATTTTCTCCTCCCAGATCAGTCTCAGAAGAATCTGGAGTCCAACAGAGATCTTGCCATTTCTATCTTGGGGCATCTCGGTTTCATCATCCATCCAGACAAGTCCGACCTGGTTCCGTCGCAGAAGGTCAAGTACATCGGGGCCATCTTCGACACGGAGAATGCCAGACTTTTTCCTCCGGAGGACAGAGTAGAGGTAGCTCGCAATCTGATCCGTTCTATGTCTCAGTCTCCTCAACCCCTACGCCAGTGGATGTCCCTGTTGGGCAGGCTCACGAGCATGCAGGACTTAACCAACAGGGGGAGACTGAGACTTCGACAGTTTCAGCGTTGGATCAACTCCGTGAGATATCTCGATCTCTCAACCGTTTGCTGTCCTCCTCCGGAGATTCTACGATCCATTCTTTGGTGGCATCTGGACCAGAATGTTCTTTTAGGCGTTCAGCTGGTGCCCTTTGTACAGGATGTCCTTCTAGTGACGGACGCTTCCAACGTGGGTTGGGGTGCCCATCTTCTCGACCAGACAGTTCAAGGGACTTGGTCTCTGCAAGAGTCTTCTCTTCACATCAATCTGCTAGAGACGTTGGCCATACTGAAAGCTTTTCGGCATTGGCAGAAGCAGATTGCAGGGAAGAGGGTGATGGTTGCTTCAGACAACTCCACGGTGGTGTCTTACATCAACAGACAGGGAGGGACAAGATCAAAAGACATGTTGGATCTGTGTCTCCAGCTATTTCACTGGATCGATCAGTTCGGTTGCGAGGTCAGGGCAAGACACATTCCAGGTCATCTGAATGTTCTGGCAGACAGGTTGTCCCGACCAAACCAGATCCAGTCCACGGAATGGACTCTACATCCCGAAACTTTCTCCATGGTGTCAGGACTTTGGGAGTCCCCGATGGTGGACCTGTTTGCAACAAGGCTCAACAATCAGCTTCCAATTTACGTCAGCCCAGTACCGGATCCACAGGCCTTTGCAGTGGACGCGATGTCGATCAGCTGGGACGGCCTCATCGCCTACGCGTTTCCTCCACCCGCGCTGGTTCCAGCAGTCTTGGAGAAGGCGAGGCGTCACAGCTGCATCATCATTCTGATTGCTCCAGCATGGCCCAATCGTCCGTGGTATCCGGATCTGTTGATGGAAGCAACACATCCAGCCGTAGAGCTTCCGGTGTTTCCAACACTGTTAAAACAGCCAAGGTCAGACAGGTTCCACCGGAATCCAGAGTCTCTACATCTGCACGCCTGGAGACTATCAACCACAATCTCCGAGAAGGGGGATTCTCGGAGGAAGTTGTACAAGCTGTCAAAGGAGGGCTCAGAACCTCTACTTCCAACCTCTACGACTGCAGGTTCGCCAAGTTCTTGGAGTGGAAGCAGCAGTTTAAGCCTAATGCTGTGGTCTCCGTCCCCCTCGTCGCAGAGTTCCTGCTCTTTCTGAGGAAAGTGAATAAACTAAAAGCAGGAACAATCGATGGGTACAAGTCCGCCTTAATATCTGCCTTGTCGCTACAGGGGGTCGACTTGACTGGAGATCAGACAATCCGCAACTTATCCAGGTCGTTTCACTTGGAGGATCTGAAGTCACCTCGTTTTCAACTAAAGTGGAACTTGTCGGTGGTGCTTTCGGCTCTTTTAGCAGATCCGTTTGAGCCTTTGAAGGAAGTTTCTCTACAGTTCTTGTCTTGGAAGACAGTGTTCCTGCTGGCTCTGGCCTCAGCAGGGAGGGTGTCAGAACTTCATGCTTTGGATATGTCTTCCTTAACACATTCTAAGAATTGGCAGACGATTTCCCTTTCTACCCTCCCGGGTTTCGTCGCTAAAAACCAGAAGTCTATCTCAGGACCATTAGGAAGAAGATCTTTTTCTGTTCCGGCCTTGTCCGCTGCGTTATCTGACGGCATGGAAAGGGATCTTCTTCTCTGTCCAGTCAGGGCTTTGAGAGAATATTTGTCCAGAACCAAACCCTTTAGAAGAGGAAGACATAGGTTGTTTCTCCCGTGTGTTCCTTCTTCGGACAAGGACATTTCGAAAAACACCATTTCGTCATGGCTAAAGAAAACCATCAAGATAGCTTATCACAAATCGGCGACGGTTACCCCGGTTTTTGGTAAGGTATCTGCCCATGAGATTAGGGCCTGGTCCACCTCCGCTCCCCTCTGGCACTCTGCCTCGGTCGAGGATATCGTAGCAGCCGGGTATTGGGCTTCGTCGACGACTTTTTCGACTTTTTACCTACGAGACGTACAGACGGACTTGGAAGACCTACATCAGCTGGGACCGTTTGTGGCAGCAGGGGCCGTCCAAGCAGCGAACAAATAACATAGGTAATTACAACCTTTTACTATCTTTAAGAGGTTGTAAGGACGGAGTTCCTTCTGGAATCTTCGGAATCCTATGTTGGTCAAAGCAGTTTATGGTTGCAAATCCACGATTGCTTTGACCAGCCTACCATTCTGGGTTGTGAAGGAGCTTCGTTCTCATGACTTCTGGTTTTGGTTAAGGCAATTTTCTCCTGTGAGTCGCCTGGTTCGTATACTGATTCGCTACCCTCCTCCGATCTGTGGGATTCTGCATATAAGTTTAGAGGTAGTGAATGAAGGAAATTTAACAAAATTATAATCATTTTGTATATTTCTGAATGATACCTACCTCTAAACTTATAGTTTGGAGCCCGCCCGGTCCTCCCCACGGAGCCATTCATCAGTCTTCGCTTACTTACAACAAAAAGTAGTGAAGGTATTTGACAGGTCACATGACTGTGTATGCGGGTGCACGGGCTTTTCGTGAGCGGTAGGCAGACTCACAGGTTTAAGTTGTCTATTTCTAGACTTGCTATTGTTGTTGGTGTGTTTGTAAACAAACAAGAAGATGCATATAAGTTTAGAGGTAGGTATCATTCAGAAATATACAAAATGATTATAATTTTGTTAAGATCCCTTGGTCTCACTATCTGCAATAGAAAACAATTCTGGTACTTTTTAGGAGGGATCGATTCACAAGTAGGATTCAAACCCACACCGCCAGCATTGATTGTATGTGGGTGGGTATAAATCCTGCAAATGAATCGATCCCGAAAGCCGCTTACCCATTTGGCAACAAAGATTTCTATCTATTTATTCTGATTATTAGTTCAACAGTGAATCTAGGAGAACTAACTAAAATTGGTAAAGGCTTGGCAAACATTTCTCAGAAATCGGTTCATGATTCAGGGATTTGAACTTTCTGACCATCAGGAAAACTCTAGTCTGGTTGTTTCAAAGCTCATAAAAACTACCCTAAAAAGACCCTACTTCAGTCCCCTGATCATCTAGTCAGCTTTCACTTTTGATCGTGCTATTAATAACCAAGTAATGAAATGACTTATTGTCAGTGTCAGTAGGAAAAACTGATGAGGGAGTCAGAGCAACAATCACATTTCAGATTAGAACATCTCATCAGCTGACAATATACAATGTAATATGTAGCAATGAGTAACCAGTCTGATTAAAATCGACCTTGTTCCGAGGAATAAAATTTGCAAATTTTTGCATCTGCCGGGATACGAACAGGTTCTGTAGATTCCTCGCCACAAGGTCTGAGAACACCCCGTATAGGCGTGTGTTCAGAACCAGTTTAGCGCAGCCAAAACCCAGTCAAATAGCTGACCAATCACATCATAGTATTTAAACGGTTGCGGTTTTGAAAGCATTCGGAACAGACAAAAGGATAGCTGTTTGGAGTTATCTGCCCCTAGTTTCTCGCACCGAAAGCATTTGTTGGGCATCTTTTGATTGGCTAGCTGAATTGCGCCCGAACACGCTAGTGTACGGGGTGCTTTCAGACGGTTTGGCGTGGAAACCAACGAACGAGTTCGTATCCCGGTAGATGCACTATTTTGCAATTTTTATTCCACGGAAAACCGTCGATTTTAATCAGACTGAATGAGTAACCAACCATCAGTGATACAAGGCAAAAGTAGAGTATAAGATCAGGGAATGGAAGAAGCCTTGCGGACACACACACCCTTGGAGGGGCTGTCATAGTGACTAACATTTATTAAAAGTTAAAGAATTTTAAAAATCTGATCAGAATCGCACCTGATCTATTATAACATATATCAATGTTCGAACAGGAAATAAAGTACTTTGTATCTAAAACTCCTGAAGGTGTTTATCAATTTATTAGATGCTTCAACACAGAAGAATAAAGTTTCATTGGCTTATTTGTGAACTCACCTGAAAATCATGATGATGTACCAGGGTATGCATTTTTTAAATGCTAGGTACAAAGGAAAATATGGTTATATATAATTGCCTGATTTGATTGTTTGAAGTATTTCATATTAATGAAAATATTTAATTTTGTTGTGTTGTTTACAAAGAGGATGCATTAAACATATATTGCAAAATATTTATTTGTTGTTTGTGGGTAGCGGTTAAGATTGTCTGAGGGTAAAGTTCAAGATCAAAATGGAGGATAGAGTTACATATCAAGATTGACGGGGATTGAAGCTTAAGTAAAATCACAGCCAACCTCTCTTCCATTGTAGATACAAACAACAGTCAACATTTTTGTCATCAGTAACATAAAAACAACTTTCAATTCTGGTTTATCAGAAATCATCAATCATCGCTTCGATGTTATCAGACGTCATCAAAAATCACTTCAATATTATCATAAGTCTTAAATCATCACTTCATTGTTATCATAAGTCTTAAATCATCACTTCATTGTTATCATAAGTCAGAAATCATCACTTCATTGTTATCAGAAGTCTTAAATCATCACTTCATTGTTATCATAAGTCAGAAATCATCACTTCATTGTTGTCAGAAGTCATAAATCATCACTTCATTGTTATCAGAAGTTATAAATCATCACTTCATTGTTATCAGAAGTTATAAATCATCACTTCATTGTTATCAGAAGTCATAAATCATCACTTCATTGTTGTCAGAAGTCATAAATCATCACTTCATTGTTGTCAGAAGTCATAAATCATCACTTCATTGTTATCAGAAGTTATAAATCATCACTTCATTGTTATCAGAAGTCATCAAGCATCGTTATCCCAAGTCATCAAGCATCACTTAAGTGTTATCAGAAGACATCAAGCATCGTTATCCCAAGTCATCAAGCATCACTTCAGTGTTATCAGAAGTCATCAAACATCACTTCATTGTTATCAGAAGTCATAAATCATCATTTCAGTTTTATCAGAAGTCATCAAACATCATTTCAGTTTTATCAGAAGTCATCAAACATCACTTCTAAATTATCAGAAGTCACCAAACATCATTTCAGTGTTATCAGAAGTCATCAAACATCACTTCTTAATTATCAGGAGTCATAAATAATCACTTCGAAATTATCAGAAAACATCATAACTTTTTATTATCAGAAAACATCAAAATACTGCTTATTTGCAGAAGACATCAAATTAGTTCTTATTTACAGAAGACATCAACATACTTCAATATTATCAGAAGATTGTGTATTACATCAACAGAAGTTGTCAAGCATTACTTCTTTATTATCAGCAGACATTACTCAACAAATCACAATCTTGATTTCCATGGTACTTAACTCAACTCAAATCTAAACACACGACATTTTAGTCCTAAAGTTTACATTTGTGTGGTCACAAATCATCACAGCAGTTTCAAAATTAATTTTGATCAGTCCAAACTTTTTAAAAATTAAAATGTAAATTCGTTAGTTATTTTGAGTTTCAGTGATAAACGACAATGAAAACATACAGAAAAATTAGTACTGACAACATTTCAATATTTGTCTAAAATAGTAGTATTTTCACTTTAGGGTTAGGGAAACATCACTTCATGATTAAATAGCATTTCATTTCAGTAAATCAACGTTTTAAGTCCATATTGGTAGTTGGCTTCGGAGGCTGGTTTGAGACCGAAGGACGTCTCCAGTTTGTCCAGAACCATGGTGAAAGTTGGTCTCTGGTCCGGCTTCAGCATCCAGCAGTTCTTCATCATGTCGAAGTGGCTGAAGTAGAACATACATGGCACTATGAACAGTTGGTTGAATCTGTTATTTGTGAAATGTTAAACTGCAATTATGAATGAGGTTTGTATTTTATATTCTCCTTTCACTAAGCAACCTTTACTAAGGTTAACCTTAACTCCCATTCTTTAACATTGCACTAAGGTAACCTTAGTGACTTACGATCACCTTAGTGCTTCGTGAAAGGGGCGAGAAGCAAACTACAGATTTATTTTAGAATTGTATTTCGTCATTCTAAAAGTCGAATATGAAAATAATCATCTAGTATATACCACTAATGTTTATTGTGAAATGTGTCTCGTTCATCTGGATATATGTTATTGTGATTATAGATTTTATTTTCATTGTCAGATGCCTGACATATATTTCTTTCTCATTTTCATCTCGTTACCCTTAACTCATAACGATAATAATTGTTTTGCAAACGGATTTAGTGATACTTCAATAGAAATAACAGGTGGAACCACTCTTATTAAAATGATTACCAAAGAGCCACCTTGATGATTAGCTCCCAAGTAAGGAGAAATTTACTTTGAGGCTGTGATAGCTAACAACCATTGGACCATTGCAGGCGCTACAAATCGTTCCTAAACAGCATTTCTGTGACAGTATCTTGAAAACTGCATCACCAATGAATTACATGCAAAAAGCATTTTCTAAGCAAATCACGTGCCGGCGTGTACAGGCATTAATGTTCGCCGAAACCCGTTATTCGCGAGCAGTCGTTCTCTATTCGTGATGTGCGTCGTGCATAATTTTAGCTTCAGAAAACCAGAATGCAATTTGTTGTAACACGACTCATTTCAACGTACTAGATCAATACATACCTTTCAGCGTGTCCCAAAGGAAGCTCGAGCCGACTTTATCGTGTAAAATACAAGAATCTTGTATTATTGCAGATAGTGTTATCCTAAACACACCAATGTTACATTTGATCACTATCTAAATTGCATGTATGTCTCACTATCTTTCAGGAGTTTTGATGCAACTTTTTGCGAGGTACCGTTCTTGTAGGAAGCCCTATAAAATACGCGCAAATCTTCCATTGGCGATCTCCTCCACCAAGGTGAGGTTATTCTCCGGGATGTACCAGGGCTGCTCACTTCCAAACTCCATGCTCCCGTACACATAGATGTCATCATCCATAGCATACGTCTGGTTCTGAGCACAAGACAACGTCCAGTAGACACATTTGTGTTTAACTTGAATTGAACAATCAGCCACATATTTCATTAACTAGAGACTAATTATTCGTAAGAATAAACATTCCCACAGGATCAGGAAACACCATATACTAAATTGTATGAATTACACGTAAAGGATACGATTTTGTTAATACGTTAAGTTGTTACAGGTCCTAGTGAACCCCATTAGGTCCAAACCGTTCTTACTCAGCAAGACGGGTGGTCATAATATCTCTGCAGAGTAACGTGGAACCTTTGTGTTTTACTTTGAATTAAGCAAATGTTTAACTAGAGACTAATTATTCAAAACACTTAAACTTGGAAGAAGCATTGCCTACATGACCAGGAACACTCAGATCATACATGTAATAAGGTAAAGGATAAAATATCGTTGATCGTTTTAGCTGTTGCTTAACACTGACCAGCAGAATCTAGTAACTTGACAAAATATATGTCATAATAAAAAAAAATCCATGATGCATAAAGCTGTACCTTCCTTACTCAGCAAGGGTGGTCATCATCTCTCTACAGCGAAACGTGGGAAGAAATGAGTTGAGTAACCTCTGCGATTTGTCAAAATAAATGACAGATAACAGTTCCATTGCACATTACCTCAAAAGACGTAATTTCTTTGTTCCAGTTGGAATTCTTCAATACCGTGTAATGATAATATCACAATAAGGGTTAGTGATTAGACTTTAGGTTTCACATTTTACCAGCACCAATTCCTGGCTAGTCTTCTGGAACATAAATATGAACATCTACACATAGAACTTCTCGAGGCTTAAATATAACATTTACAAGGTGTAATATGTGATTAGATTAATCACTTAATAGAGCTGATAATAATATATATATGAGTCTGTTTTCATTAGTAGACAATAAAGGAAAAAAGAACTTTCAAAAATGAGAATGACAATGAAATGATATGATGTGATGCGGAACTATTGGGAAAAGAGCCAAACATTATATGTGCAAAAAAGCAACATGTCATATGTGCAACATTTCATTTTAAACAAACAAGAATATCAGATGTGCAAAGATACATGTACCATGTAAATTATCATTTATGCTAAACAAACACATGTTCTATGTGAACAGTTAGAACAGACATAAATACAAAAGACCCTACTTGTTTTGAATGATACTGCAGCCGCCTTGCTCTTAATGTCCCCATAGTCCGTCTGTAGCTTGACAGTGTAGTCTTTGTCCGGATCCAGACCAGTCAAGTTATACGATTCGGCGTCCTTGTGAATCTTGATCATCTTGCCGGAGTCGTCAAAACTGAGCCAGATGAAAGTCCGGGGGTAGCAGCTGGGGGCGTGGTGCCAGGTGACTCTCACTCCTGATTGGCTGATGTTCTCTATCTTCACGTTCATTGGTCCAAAATCTAGATTAGAGGCAAATGCAATTAACATTTTCGTAAATACGTTTTGTGTTATTTTGAAATTTTGGAAACGTTAGAATTATGTGTACTTACAAGCCTCAGTTCCGTTCAATGACATCAAGTCGGTGACCTGTAATAACAATGTAGTGCAGGTCAATCTTTAGAATTTGTAAGCGTTGGTGTTACTTCACTCATTGAGAAAGCGGAAAGTATGGCCTGCAAAGGATGAATACTGCAATTTTGACTAATATAGCATGTCAGCCATTATATTTTGTCATTCTAGAGTTCGAACTTATTGAATAACTATTGAATTGGTTCAATCTCATTAAAATTAAATCATACCAGCACTTAAACTTCGCTCTGTTATGATCTTACCCGTGCACGGCAGGCGACATATTTCTTGCCCTTGCTGTGTTCTTCACCTATCAAAGGTGCATGATTCACACTCATCATGTACCAACGATGTTCTAACCAAAGAGATAGTCCAGCAGCCAGATCCTAGCCGAGTCTGACACGATTTAAAGGTGAGATTTCAGATTTGATTTAAATATGATTTGGATTGGTCAAACAAGGGCACACAACAACCATCCGGATAACTTTCAATGAAGCTGGAGTCCACCCTTGACTAAACCTTAATTACACAATAGCGACAAAATGGAATAATTACAGTGATGCTGGGTGGAGTATTGACAAGTCCGGCTCTGTTGACTACATCCACCACCAGTCTGACCTGGGCTGTCTTCAGAGAGTCCTTGGACACCATGAGCCAGCAGTTGCTGATATACAGGTCGTTCACTCGCTTGTAGCAGACAGACAGGGCTTTCGGGCAATAACAGACAGTTGTGTCTTTGCAGTCTGTGAGCTGTAACATTGTTTAAACATTATGATAAGCTACTGCTATTTTCTCTTTTTTTGTGTGTGTGTTAATTAGAATTTAGAATCACACGAGACCGATGTGAAATTAAAATATAAATCAACTGCAACAATATATTTACCGGAAGTGTTTCAACTGCTAGTGTCTGATTGGTCAGAAGGGAGCCATCACGCAGGTCAATGACCTTGAGTCGCACGTGCTCTATCCCACTCTCTTCGTCCATCATGTCAATTTGAAGTCTGCAGAAATGTGCACATGTGAATTTGTGCTGAACGCAATTATAATCGTAGAAGGGAAATGATCGGTTCGTCATTGACTTTGTTCAATATAAACGTGAATTGAAACAACCATGTTTATTGATGGAGGAATGAGGAGTTCCAGTGTACTATTTCAAACTTACTTTGAACTAAAGGGAACATCTGAAGCCTGGTTTTTATGAAGACCTGGTATTCCAACATTGGGCGCTGAGAAATCAAACGTAACTGTTGTGGAGTCAGTCTTAAAGTTGCCCAGGTAATCAGTGGCCTTCACCCAAACTGTCAGAGAGTTTCCACTTGTTGCGTTTACTGAAATAATCGGTATATATGGTTATTAGACTAATCATTATGTACTGTAAAACAACATTTGGAACGCAACGTCATAGACGAGGCGTGACGTCATAACATTGTTTATGACGTAACGTCACCATGACAAAGTGATATGTTGCCCTAGGGCATCGTATGCCAAATATGAACCCCGATATGATTACCCTCGTAGGTAATAAGATCAAATATTGTCATATATAATTCTTTAAATTACATGAAATATTTAGACTTAAGCTGTTGACGTGATGCATGATGTCATACTGTTATGGAAATATGCACAAAGTACAAACATTATAATGCACCTTACAAACAATTTTGATCCTTCAAAGTTATTTAATGAATTAAAGTAATCTCACCTTTAGTAATGATCCTCGAAGTTGTCAAATTTGTTTCATTGGTCCAATCAAGAGTGTGTTCATCTATTACTTCTCCACTTTTGTGGACAACGTGAGCTGTCTCGAACTCTCGAATACCCCTCTTATTTTGAACAGCATCCACGGTTCTAGCACCTTCGTGATCATCGTTTGCAGAGTCAACATGTTTGTAAATATCCTCCCCTTCTACCAGCTGAACTGAATATTTCAAAATCCTGTTCAGGAATTTGCCCTTTTCATGCAAATAGTTGACAAAATGGTCAGCCCAAGTTACAGTGAGTTGATCTGTCTGTCCTGATGCCCACTGGTGCCCCTGGTTGTCACGATGAGCCGAGGAGAACCGCATCTGATATTTACTGTCGGTAGAGACAGAGGACTCCGGGTCATACAGAACACATCTTCTCATATACACAGAGTTATTGGCCTTGTCCACAGCTTCCAGAAGGAAGGAATACATGCCTGGTTCTGGTGGTGTATACGGTAAGGGATAGACGATAGGAACTGTGTGGTTCACACCGCGGTGAATGATCGGTTTCATCTTGTTCTCTTCTGTCAAGTCTCCGTCACCATTAGGCTTCAGGATGAACACTTCCCATGTGTACCTGCCCATACCAGAGAGTGCATCTGTCCAGCCGCTCCATCGTTGACGTATTGGTGTCTACATTTTTTTGAAAGCGTAAATTAGAAATGCGTTGAATATTGACAAATACTATTTTCCCCAAGTATGTCAGTTTATTAAATTGTTCAATTCATCTGATACTTAGGCAGCTTACTATAAGTGTATGACAAGCAGATTATATGTGTCATCTGCTTGTTTCTATTTGACCAAAGAGTCAACGTCCAAGGCAAATCTACGCTAGTCAAAAACATTTCTTGTCTCAATTTCAGCATCCATAGTGTTGATAAGAGTTACCTACCTTTCCAAATCAACTAATTTTCCAATGACTAGTTATCGAGTCGCTTTGTTATACTGCCTGGTCAACAAGAAACTTGCATTTGAGATAATACATTTTAAAATGACAACAGACAATTGATATTCTCAAATTTTACACCAACACCATCACAACGAAACAAAGATTTGACAAACAAATCATTTGAAGACACAGCATGATCATTAGAACTCCCGGACCATTGGACGAACGGATGGAAGGACACCATGCTAGTTTAATTTCTGGTGTGGGGTGTAAAAAGACGTATTACTGGACTTATGTTCCTGCACTAGTCGAATATAGCACAAGCAAAATTCTAAACTAAGCTTGAGTTCACGGACATGTGCAGAAAGGCACAGGGAGTTAAACACATCAAAATAACCTGAACGAGTTTAATATTATCTTCTCATTATCATGTAGACGGAAACAGACGTCAAAACGTTTTCAGCTATTGCTAATGTCAGTCGTTTATGTAGACGTTGTAAATTGCATATATTACCTTAGTAAACTCACTGTCTGTGAAGAAAGCATTTTCTTTACTTGCAAAGGAGGGTGTTACGGAGTCGAACCTGTACACCACGGAAGAAGACACTTTGTTTTCCGTGTATCGGTCTGTTCTTTGTAAGGCTCCCGTTCTTCTATTAATGAGATTCCTAAAACCTCCCGCAGAGATAACGAACTCTAGAGTGAGTCTGAAATGAAAAGTATCATGACCAGACAAACTACTCTGAAGGTATAATAGGAGTTAAGTGGCGTGTTTCTAATGATAAAATTATAAGAGTGGAATTTCTATAAAGGAACACTTGTATCGCAGATACCTGGTCATTGTTTCACAAAACTAAATATTGTTCAGTGAACTACATATATAATATATAATAGTTTGCCCGAATCCGACTTGCGGGGAAGATGAGTTGGGGTTTTACGCCGCCTTCAAGAGTATTTCACTTATATCACGGCTGCTAGTATTATTGCAGGGAGAAAGCCCACAACGCCATGGTGGCTATGCATTGTTGTGAAACATATGAGCATCGGCTGTAACTAGCGAACGATGGATGGCATTGCGCTGAGATTCAGTATTGCCTTGCACCCAAACCTTACTGCGTGTTGGACACTTCTCCACAGCAGACAAAGTTGCCGTGCCCCTGGCGGGATTCGAACCCATAACCTCTTGATCCGAAGCCGAACACGCTAAGTTGAAGCTGTACATGCAATCAATATAAAACTGTGAAATACTGCTATCTCGATATCACGTCAGTTCACATAAAAAGAAGTAAATATTTCGAAGAAGAACTGCACAATACCTGTCTCCATTTTCAAGAAGCCACGGAAAGTTTGGTTCGTTAATCGTACAGTCCACTTGATGTGTGGGTGTCGTGTACGTAACACCAGCATCACATACCCGAGAGTCCTCGTTTAATGCCGCAGCCAGTGCACCTGTTAGTACAAAACGATGTGGTTTACCGTAAAAATCAAAAGGGAAATTAAAGTGACTAAAAATGGAGAACTAATCTTGGATATCGACTTCTTGGCCTTTAGGAACATTATCACATACTAAGATGTTTACTTTAAATTATCTCCGGAAATAAAACTACATAATGTTTTAACATGCATGTGTTATCTTAAAGACACTGTATAGTTCATGGAATGAGGATGAGATACAGTGTCAGCAGACGTGGTTAAAGAGCCCTTGAGAATGTCGATAGAAATACAGGAACATTACAAACGTCTCTTTGAAAGATAGTATACACATACTTTTCGCTATTTTTCCAACACCGAATATGTGAATTAATGAAGCTAGTTGATAAAGGTGTTTCCCAGTCGAAATATAGATCAACTCAAGAACGAAACATGTTTATAGTATTTAATATGGAAATGGAAATAACTTTTTGGCGTTTATCTACTTGTCATTTTATTCAGTTAGTTATTTCTATGTAAATTGTCTACAGATATTGAAATAATTGTTTCAAAAGTAGCTATTTAGCTTTAATCGTATAACCAAAGATAATGTATACATATACAAGTTACTGGTATAAGCACAGTACCACTTTACAACTAAAAAGGCCAATAATTTGCATATTGGAAATATATTTGGAAATATGTTAATATATATTGTTATAATACATATCTACATAGCACAAATTACGTACAATGTGATGAAGGTAAATTCGTCTTCTGCCATCATTCAGTGGCGCGCGAGACAGAGTTAGGTGAAATATATATCTCTTGTGATAAATATAATCAAAATATGTTGAACTAATAATTTTGTATTACAATAATACTCAATGGCTCTCTTAATATTGATGAACCTGCTTCAAACCTGTTTGTATTATTGACTACATCTGTAATATGACTACTAAATCAAATATGAATAAAGGCGACCCGATTTTATTATGGAAACCCGAGATTCCATAACTGACCAACATAAATAACATAAGTGAGAAGTTCAAATTCTATCAAAAACCTATTTCTATACTTTAACTAAGATATTGACGAAAATTCCAACTTTCTACCCCGCACCGTACGTCCATGGGCGAGAGGCTGTTCAAATTTGTGTTACACAAAAATTATTTTCTAATTTTTAATAATGGGTCTAGCAGTAACATATTTTAAGTATTTATGAACTCCCCCCATGCACAGGAAATTGTTTTTCCCATGGGCGAGACCTCGCCCATGGGCCAGGTTGCCCATGGGCCGTTTTCCCATGAGCTAGATTTCCCATGGGCCGTTTTCCCATGGGCTAGATTTCCCATGGGCCAATGTTGACTTTGGCAAACATATAATTAATGTTTTTGAAATGTTGACTTTGAAAACAAAAAATTGTGAAATGTTGACTTTGAAAAAAATAGAATTTTTGTGAAATGTTGACTTTGGAAATATTGACTTTTAAAATATTTGTTGATTTTGGTGGAAGTGTTACTTTGATGAAATATGGACTTTGGTGACATGTTGATTTTGTTACATATTTCGAGTTCTATGAATGGCTGACTTATGAAATATTCATTTTAGTGAAATGTTGTGTAGTTTTAGTTTAACTTATATAAAATGTTAACTTTGGTGACATGTTGACTTTGAAAAAGATATTTTGAATTTAGTGAAATGTTGACTTCAATCACATATTGACTTTGATGAAATGTTGACCTCGCCCATGAGCCAGATTTCCCATTTCTAGATTTCCCATGGGCGAGACATCGCCCATGAGCCAGGTTTCCCATGGGCCAATGTTGACTATGCAAATATATAATGTTTGTGAAATGTTGACTTTGAAGAAAAAATAATGTTTGTGAAATGTTTACTTTTGAAATATTTATTTACATTGGTGGAAGTGTTTCTTTGATAAAATGTTAACTTGGATGACATGTTGACTTTGAAAAAGATATTTAGAATTTTATGAAATATTGACTTTGATCACATATTGACTTTGATGAGATGTTGACTTATAAAAGATAGTTTGAGTTAAGCGAATTGTTGACTTATATTAATTATGTTATGTTAATTTATTGTCTTTGGTGAAGTATGCTTATATCATGAAATATTAATGCCATAATTATTCCATTTTATTGATATATATATTTGGTGAAGTTTGACATGTTGACTTTGATGATATATATTGAGTTTGGTGAAATGGTGATTTTGAAATTGATACAACTTTTGTGAAATGTTGACTTAAATTTTTTGAAATGTTGACTTCGGGAATATTGGTTGACTTTTGTGGAGGTTTTTCTTTAATAAAATATTGACTTGGGTGAAATGTTGACTTTGAAAAGATATTTCGAGTTTGATGACATTTTGACTTTGGAACTATTGGTTGACTTTGGTGAAAGTTTATCTTTAATGATATGTTAACGTGGTGACTTATTGACTTTGAGAAGATATTTTGAGTTTAGTGAATTGTTGACTTCTAAAAGATTGACTTTTGTGATATAGTTTGACTTTGAAATATTTATTGGCGTTGTTGAAGTTTGAATTTAATGGGATTTTGAAAACACTATGGTCTGCGTGAAGGAGCGTTTCAAACAGTAAGTATTAGATCATTTGACTACGCTGTTGCCCACAATACACCAGTCACCGGGACTGATGATTTATATACACAACCAAGTGCAGGTTACAAATATATGATATATTAGACCTGTGTATTTGTGTGTATCAGACCCATGTCTATGTAACGAGCGTGCCGTGGTATTACGTAACATGTCTATTCGGTCAACTAACCCATTGTTGTCAATTACGAAAATAAAACAGTCCATTTCTTACCTCACTTGTTTGATTCGATTTCGAGCGGTTTTAACCATTTAATAGCACAGAACATACATACGTATATACATACATGTATTTATGGTAGTGCTCAGTTGTCCCTAGCGTCAAAATACTGCATTGCCTCTTTTGAACAAGGGAATACTTGGCAAATATTATGAACACTGATCTAATATATTCATTATTCGTTTGTATCAATAATCAGCGAAAGTTTAACTTTTAGAAATGTAGTGATATAATGTATTCAGAATGTCCTCATTTTTTTGCGTTATCAAATTCGCCAGTACCCTACAAATTATAATTAATTCGAACTCTTGCAATTAGTTTCCAATTTAGATATTGGGATGACCCACTCACTGTTAGTCTGTTGACAGCAGTGAAGGGGTACGTGAAAAGTCTATATAAAAGGTTCTTAATCATTTGATTTGTTTACAATTTCGGCCGCTTTTTCAATACGATACAGGGATTATCAAAGACATCTTACGATTTTGACGGGTATTATTTATGAAAAGCCTTTTCACACAATTGTCCTTCCCCTAAAAAATATATTAAGTTTATAGACATGTAGTCATTTTTTAAACAGACGTTTCCACAATATACTCTCCGGTTTGCATTCAAAGGAAAATTATCAAAAATGAATATACCACTCTTTTCTAAAATCTCAAAAAATTCCTTAGTGTTTAACCATCAAGTCAGTGAACCGTATCTCCTGAACATCCCAGTGACCATGTGTGTATCTCTGAGTCAACTACACACGTGTCAAAATACTCCGATTGAAATAACAGTATTGGCGACAATACACATATATACGTATTTTTTAATTGGTTTATGGTAATACCCAAACAAACTGCCCCCTTGCAATACACACCTATCCCAGTATATCCAGGCTAGCATATTCCATTTAGCTCGTTAAGAGCGCGACTTGGCTCCTCATAGGATGACTAGTGATGGTGATTAGATTATATAGTACTGTACTGTATACATACTGGTTCATTTCAAATTTTATATGAGAGTTTAATGAACAATTTACATGTTTTTTATTTTTAATTTTAAGTTGACAATGTTGCATAATGTAAGCGTAAATACAGCGTGGTAAAAGTTTGCTACATATATTATGTTTCAAATACTGTGTACGGTTGTTTGAAGTGTGATGATATCTAAATGTCCATGTAGTTACATAAACATTGCTTGCGTCACTTTGTATTTTGTATTCAAATTGCAATAAATGATTTGAAAGCATATATATTTTCAAGTTATCATACAATACCGAGATGAGTTGAACATGGTATTTGTCAAGAATTGACAGATATTTCTATTTATTATATCAATATTTCTGTGAAAATTATCTTATTTTATCGAGAAGTAACAACTGTTACCAAAAACTACCATTTTGATGATACTCGACTTCGTATTTTGACAATATGAAGGTAAAAGTATCGATTTCTGATCGAAAACCGGACAATGCACCTCGTGTGGCGCGCGCCAATGAGTCAAGCGTAATTTTGGAATCTTATTCAAACCAGACAAAATAACAAATTTGGGTTGATAATGTTCTATAGGTCATATAACTACTGCATGTGCATGTGAATAGGACGTGCACTTTCGGTTTCTGCACATGCATAATGATGTTACTTTTAATTGAAAACTAGTAATTATGACATGTTTGGCGACTGGGGATGAATATGCAAGCTAAGTGAATTTGTATTAAAGCCATATAAACATTTATGAAACACAATGGATGTACCTTTTAATGACATCATACATCACAACCTTACATTTGGAGCTACTAAATAACTTTTTCCAACAGCGTATGTATGTGTTTTCTGTGTTGATTTATACAGAACACAATACGATAATCATGTATGATTGCCTATGTACATTGATACGATAATCGACAAACTGTTACAGTACGTACATATACATGATAATGGAAGTTTCATTACTGCCTTCTAATATCGCATATAATACTGTGCGTTAGATCTATAAGAACATTTGAACGAATGTTGGCCACCCCTAATGTTCTGGTGAGAGATACACAAACAATTAAGTGAGGGTGGGGACATGATAATTAGTTAATGGTCATTCCCGCCACCTGGAATTACATCAACTAGCAAATTCCCATGGTCAGTGAAGGGTGACGTATGTAAGACCAGGGACTTTCTAATACACAGCACACTTAAAGACCGTTAAATCATTATATTATCGCATTAAATTAATTTTGT
Source organism: Gibbula magus (assembly GCA_936450465.1). Lineage (NCBI taxonomy): Eukaryota > Metazoa > Mollusca > Gastropoda > Trochida > Trochidae > Gibbula > Gibbula magus. The sequence continues at coordinate 56,000,329 of OW388300.1, forward strand.
TTCTTCATTTGTCAAAATCACTCCATGTCTTTTGCTTGGAGTATGTCTAATGAAATGTGATGTTTATTCAATATTTCAGTATGCATCTGATACTCATGAGAGGTCTATAACTAGTTAATAACTGTCAAAGCAGTGACGATTGTTTGGGTCTCACATAGAATGCACCACCATTAACCTAGTTGTGATGTCCATTGGTTTGGACATATTGAAACAATCAGCTTTTGATGTCCAGTTGAAAGTGTTAAACCTTACAGAAAGGCAAAGACAGTCACAAATTTAGATGGATTTAGAAACATGTTTCCTTCATTATATAAGGATATAAGCCAATGAATAGTTTCCAGTCACCAAAGTCAATCTCTTAAAAGTAAGCAATTCCTACATGATTATTTAAGGCATATTAGAAATGTTCGCCTGTAACAAAAAGAAAATAAATTCATTATCTCAAAGTTACATAATTTGCGTTTGTAACATTTACATTCTCTATAACTAGCGCTATTTTTCCTGGTCGAGAATATCATCTGATCGCAGATGAATTTGCAGTGTAATGCACACAGATCGGGGCAGGGGCATTGTACCGGTAATTAATTACCTGTCGGCCTAATAAGTTGACCGAATACTCATGTTACGTAATACCGAGTGGACGCTTGTTCAACAGTAGAGTATTCCGAGAGTCAATACAAGTCTGATATATCACTTAAACCGCAGTTGCATGGTTATATTGCAATTGTTCTATCTTTATATATCTGTAACCTGCAATCAGTTGTGTATAAATAATCAGTCATGGTGACCGATGTATTGTGGGCAATAGCACTTACACTTACCGGTACTATTTGAAACACTCGCCTTTAGCCAGACATTAGTGTTGAAATTAAAAAAAGTCATTAGATATATACTTCAACAACGCAAATAAATATTTCAAGAGTCAACATTTCATTAAAGTGAATATTTTATAGGAGAGTATAATGTGGAAACGTCTATCCAAAACGTTACTTCATATCTATAAACTCAATATGTATTTAGGGGAGGGTCATGTGTGTGAAAAGACTATTCATTAATAACATCCGTTCAAAACATAAGATGTTTTGGATAAACAGTGTATCGTATTAAGAGAGCGGCCGAAATGGTAAACAAATCAAATGATTAAGAAAATGTTTAATATAGACTTTGCATGTACCCCTTAACAGCTGTCAACAATCTAACAGTGAGTGGGTCATAAGAATAATAATAATAATACTATATTAACGTGTCACATGTCGTATTATAAATAATATTGACATAAAAAAAACCATGATTGTAAAAAAACAGCACCCAGTCCTCAGGCTTACGAGACACGATATCATATATCAATTCACACGAGAATAAAGACACCCGCCCACACCACACCCAGGCGTTGTTTGGTAACACACGAGGTCCAACACATATCTCCTCTCGTGGCGATATTTGAAAAATTTACTGTTAGCTCGAAGAAAAAACCGATAGGCTCGATTTTGAACGGTATTAATTACTTAACGTTCATAAAGCCTCCATATTGCCGCTCCGTAGCTGAGAATAGGATGTACTAATGAGTTGTACCGGGCTGTAAACACATCATATGCCATTCCACCTGCATCACAAAACTTAGTACAGAGAGCACTCAGAGCTCTACCGGCCGATTTTGCCAGTTGATTTCTGGCTAATTTAAAATCAAGGTGTTCATCAAACCAAAAGCCGAGGTACTTATAGGAGTCTCAGTTATGCAAAGAAAAATACCCACATGCAAACTTGAATTGAGAACAGTCTAAAGTGTAGGATTTGACTAATAGATCGACCAATTGAAGTAATATTAGTCATTGAAATTATCATAGCTCAAACAGAAACCTATGCAGAAAATACAAAAGGTTCATATCTCCCATTCTCTAGACAGTCATTTGTCAGCCAGTTCTTAGACAGTAAAGAATCATCGCATTAATTAACGTAACACCCTTTACTGAAATGGAACAATGAAATAGGGCATCCTACTCAATATAAGCTTTTACTGATACGGTCTGTCCTCGTATCGCCTACACCTATCGCCTACGCCACAATCAAAACAAATTCTACATTCTACTTCTGGAACGGCCATCAAAGATGTCATTCTACGGCCCGGGAACGCGTTTTTACAAAACTTGTTTGAACAATGAAGGTGATCGATACAAGTCAAGATTCGGCGATTACAGAATATTGTTTTAACGGTCCATATACATTCCTTTTATGTATATATATATATATATATATATATATATATATATATATATATATATATATATATATATATATATATATATATATATATATATATATATATATATATATATTCCTTACATTAAACAAAAAGACTTAGTCATGCAGTCGGATGCATGTACACATTGTATGAAATACATGTTACCTTTTATCACATCTTTGTTTCACAATAAATATGACATCAATAATCAGAAAGTAAAATAACATAAGCGTAAGATTGTAATGGCATTTTTACACTCCATTTCGAGGTAAGAAAGTGCCAAAGCATAATTAACTCTGAATATTTAGGTGAGAACGTTAAAGAGAAGCAGGAAAACACCAAAAGGCATACCCTTAAAAGTTTCTATTTATATAATTACTCCAAGTGCAGATTTTGCTATTTCGTCAGAAATAAAAGTGAATTATAATTACAAATAAAAATTGTAATTCTTTATTGTGTAAGTACTTTACACGACGCTGAAATACACTTAACAAATGTGTATGTACTTGATATAAACGTTTATAAATATATTTACTTTACTAGCGTATTATTAGTGTGTCATTGACACTCATGTGTATTCAATTATGTTAATTGATGCACATACTGTTGACTAACAACCCGTTGTAGGTATTTCTTGTTTGAAGGGTCAGTCAAACCATAAATTAATAAACTATTATAAAAGTCAACATTTCAAACTAAACCAAAGTCAATAAATTAGAAATATTAATATTTCATGATATAAGCAAACTTCGCCAAAGTTAATACATATTTCAAGTCAACAATTCGGTTAACTCAAAATATATTTTAAAAGTCAACATTTCATCAAAGTAAATACGTGATTAAAGTCAACATTTCACTAAATTCAAAATATCTTTTTCAAAGTCAACATGTCACCAAAGTTAACATTTTATATAAGTCAAACTAAAACTACACAACATTTCACTAAAATGAATATTTCATAAGTCAACCATTCATAGAACTCGAAATATGTATCAAAATCAACATGTCACCAAAGTCCATATTTCATCAAAGTAACACTTCCACCAAAATCAACAAAAATTTTAAAAGTCAATATTTCCAAAGTCAACATTTCACAAACATTTTTTTTTCAAAGTCAACATTTCACAAACATTATATGTTTGCCAAAGTCAACATTGGCCCATGGGAAATCTAGCCCATGGGAAAACGGCCCATGGGCAACCTGGCAAACAATTTCCTTTGCATGGGGGGAGTTCATAAATACCTAAAATATGTTACTGCTAGACCCATTATTAAAAATTAGAAAATAATTTTTGTGTAACACAAATTTGAACAGCCTCTCGCCCATGGGCCGGCCCATGGGCAGGCCCATGGGCGAACTTTCCCATGGGCATACCCATGGGCAAGGGTGTCTGTATCTCACGTACGGGGTAGAAAGTTGGAATTTTCGTCAATATCTTAGTTAAAGTATAGAAATAGGTTTTTGATAGAATTTGAACTTCTCACTTATGTTATTTATGTTGGTCAGTTATGGAATCTCGGGTTTCCATAATAAAATCGGGTCGCCTTAATACATAATCAACTGTAAATGTGAAGATGTATTTTTGGTAAATAAGAAATGGAACAAATCTGCAAGTCGTTCAAGGACGAAGAGACAATACGTCGTGTAATAGCTTAAGATAAGTCGTTATGAAAGTTTGTGGCTGTTGGGACAAATGTTCACCTGCAACAGGTCTTTTGAGAAGCTTAATGTTCACCCTTGCGTCTGTGATGCCAAACCCAGATTTACTGACGTAATCAGGTCGCATAGGAGTTTCGGTGTTGAACATCGCCGTTCCGGAAACATTCAACCAGTTGAACGTCCTCATATTTGTCCATTTAGTTGTATCTTTCTCTGTAGAGTAGATTTCCAGAGCATATTCCTCTTTAGCGGGCTTTCCTGTAGCCCTCTGCCAGAAGGACAGACGAGCTGAAGTTACGGATACTGTTGCTTTCCAGTCATCGGGAACTGCAATGTTATGTGTATGTTATAATGATTAGTTGTATTCAATATACAATGAAATGTACAACGACGCAAACGTAAATAACAGTTGATACTGAACAATTGTCCTGGCAGGCACAGGCTCAGAAGAACAGTTTCAATGAACTCAGTGACCATTAACAAGTTACGAACTTAGTCGTTGACATTTTATTTACATTTTGTTAACAACGTGGTCACGTGAACGGATACGTATCCCGTATATCCTTAATTCACGTGTTAAATCAACATGTATCAAACCTTCCAGACACGTTGGTCCCTTGAAGTTCTGCTGGCAGTTACAGTTGACATGAGACGGTCCTTTGTGACAGTTGCCAGGGTAACACGGGTCGTTGGAGCTGCAGGTGACTGAAGTAAGATGAGTTTTAATATCAGTGCCGCCGATCGATGGCGTTAGTGAGGTTAGATGAAAGGCCTCTTTCAAGATTAATATTGTGTCATACTTGCTAGTTACTAGTATCACAATAAAGATTTGATTGATTTGAGTTGAACATATTTTATTCAATGAAGACAGGGATTAGTTATCTAACTTTGGTTATCTTCTCCCAATCACTTACAAACTGATAGAGTTATAACAACATAATATGATAAGATAGTAATAAAGTACAGAAATTGTAGAAAGATATCTTCAGAGAAATGAACACATGCGCTCATCATGTGTTATGAATTGCTGAACCGCTTTAAATATTGCCTCATTTTTCAAATATGATAGGTTCTTGTTGTCACTTAAATGTATATCTTAATTTATCATGTACATGTAGTTTTAAAAAGTTTTCTTTCTCAGTCAGAAATAGCACTTGAACATTAAGTGAAACACATTTCCAAAAAACATAACCACATTCACATATTAAATCTGACTGATAGCCATCAAATAAACCATAGTTCAGCTCGCTCACACGATATCTTAAACGAGTATGTTAATAATAATAATAATAAGAGTACTTATATAGCGCAGATTTCCACCACACGAGGGCGATGCTCAAAGCGCTGACAAATCATAGGATATATGTACACAGTTATATACAATGGTATTGTTTAACAGTCTGGAAAGTTTATGAAGCATAACGTTGAAAGAGGTGTGTCTTGAGTCTGTTTTTTAAGAGTTGTAAAGTAGGAGCTAGCTTCAGATCAAGGGGCAGAGAGTTCCAAAGGGTAGCTGCTGCATATTGAAAAGAGTTGGCACCAAACGTTTTGAGGCTGTAAGTTGGTAAGGACAGGAGAAACTGATCATGGGAGCGTAGCGTTCTGGCAGGAGTGTACACTGTGATGAGCTCTTGTTATGTTGAGTATTTATTCTGCGGATACCTGTGGAAAACTAGGATGGTGCCATAATAATTGACTTCTCCAAGAATGATTTCCACTTTTCTGTTGATGGTGAGTAATATTACTCAAAAATACTATGGTTGAAAGGATAAAAGACTGACAGGAATGTTCCAACCTACATGATGGAATTACCAACTTTTCTCAGTTCCTTGGTTCATAAGTTATAGAGTCACAAACAGTTCCTTGGTTCATAAGTTATAGAGTCACAAACAGTTCCTTGGTTCATAAGTTATAGAGTCACAAACAGTTCCTTGGTTCATAAGTTATAGAGTCACAAACAGTTCCTTGGTTCATAAGTTATAGAGTCACAAACAGTTCCTTGGTTCATAAGTTATAGAGTAACAAACAGTTCCTTGGTTCATAAGTTATAGAGTCACATACAGTTCCTTGGTTCATAAGTTATAGAGTCACAAACAGTTCCTTGGTTCATAAGTTATAGAGTCACAAACAGTGCATGAGATAAGAGGGAACATTACCACATTGCATTGTATATACAATAATAATTGTGTCATACCCCTGTGGCTATGGAGTAGAAGAAGACAATTATTCTCTCTGTGTGTCAATTGGTACAATATCCATTTAAAAAGATGCTTTCAATAAAAGAGCCATCCTCGGTTACCCATGGTTTTATATATGCTCCGTTACTCTCCACTATATCACATCCTCGAGCTCGGTTACCCATGGTTTTATATATGCTCCGTTACTCTCCACTATATCACATCCTCGAGCTCGGTTACCCATGGTTTTATATATGCTCCGTTACTCTCCACTATATAGTGGAGAGTAACGGAGCATATATAAAACCATGGGTAACCGAGGATGTAAAAGAGCGTACCAGTTGATAACCTAAGTAAAACTTTAGAAAAAAGACCTCCAGTAGTTTATAATTACTTTTAGTTATGCCCGAAAGTGACATATTCATCTAAGTTGACTGCAACATTGATCAAGTTAACAAGTTAAACTAACAATAGGTTTTAAACAATATCTTAACGTACCCAATTCACAGTTGGACCCAGTTCTTCCATCGGGACAATCACAACCAGCTCCTACAAAGCCTGACTTGCACTGACACACGTGAGATCCACTGGGTTTCACAACGCACTCCTCACGCTCTGTGCATGTACTCGAGCATAATGCTATTGGAGAAAATAAAATAACTTTGTAAACTCATTCAAAAGAAAGTCTTAAGTTGTTGGTTGTTTTTTTTAAGACGTTGTGCTGTATACTCACGTATGTTGCAGTTCTGGTCTCCATTGTGTGTCCACATGACGTTACATCTGTAGGCAGTCGTTGTGACAGACTCGGTTCTGTGACTGTGGCTGCAGCAGCTTTGAATTTGGAACATACATTTGTAGCACATGTTTTTGAATGAAAGTTGGAAGTGGAGAAAGGCATGATGTTTTTGAGAAGACGACTTCTTTGTTGCGAAACACATGATGTTTCGGATACTTTGCTTACCTCGTTATTAGGCTTGTCAGGTAAGCTGATTTATAATACACTTGCCATGTTATATATTTTGAGAACTTTGTCATAAAATCAAAAGAGTGATTTATGATAAGTGTGAGTTATGAATTGCATTAGCAATTTTGAAATGGCAAAGAAATATCTAATATTATTGATATAATATTTTATCTTATTAGATGTTGAGCTATCAACTACTCACCCCCACCAGCATTGGTAATCACACCATTCTATGTATCGCTGGCCTGTGATCTCTGTATATGAATAGTAATGTCTGAAACAAAGTCAGTGAATGCTTCATCATATTTCATATATACAACCTACACACACTACACGGTGATCTTCCGTCAGTATATTGATGACCTGTGATATGTATATGTATGTGTGTGTGAAGCGTTATATGAAATTGAATTCCAATGTTGATATTTGAACTATGGGGAACATTTGCTGTATGTGTAGCCCATCAGGCTGATATGGTAATGAACGAGCCATCGTCCAGCATCCTTCCACATTTGACATTATTATCTTCTCCTCCAAAACCGCTGCACCCTCAAACTGAAATTGTGTTGGGATGGTACCCAGAACCTAGGGGATCAAAGTTTTTACATTTGCTCTTGGACCCCCTCAAATATTGATGTTGCAGGCATTTTACCTATTAAAACAACATCTCCTCCGAAACCAGTTGACATAGGAAGCTGAAATGTTCAGAATAAACACCTTAATTGTTACATGGAAACTATAATTTGTTCATTTTGACCTGAGCCCCCTCAAATATTGTTGTAGCAGGCATGTTACCTTAAACCTTTAAACCTACACCTTCTCCGAAACCAGTTGACATAGTAAATGTTCAGAATAAACACCTTAATTGTTACATGGAAACTAAAGTTAGTTGTCCCCCGCCGCAACGCGGAACGGGGGGCTATGTATTCAGCGGCGTCCGTCCGTACGTCACATTTCTTGTTTACGCGATATCTTATGAAGCGTTGCATCCAAAGTCTTCAAATTTCATGTCATTTCAAGACGCAGACACCAGTCACTTTTGGTGACCTTGGCCTTATTTTCAAGGTCACCACGACACTTTGACCACTTTTTGAACTCTTGTTTACGCGATATCTCATGAAGCGTTGCATCCAAAGTCTTCAAATTTGGTTTCGGCCTACATTGGGGAAAGACACAGACACCAGTCTATTTTGGTGACCTTGACCTTATTTTCAAGGTCACTGCAACACTTTGAGCACTTTTCTAACTCTTGTTAACGCGATATATATCTTTACCAGTTGGACTCAAAGTCTTCAAATTTGGTGTCAGTCTACACTGGGGGATGACGCAGATACCAGGGGATTTTGGTGACCTTGACCTTATTTTCAAAGTCACTACAACACTTTGACCACTTTTCGAACTCTTGTTATCACCATTTATTATGACCGGTTGGACCAAATGTTTTCAAATTTGGTGTCAGTCTACATTGGAGGATGATGCAGACGCCAGTCGATTTGGTGACCGTGACCTTATTTTCAAGGTCACCACAACACTTTGACCACTTTTAGAACTCTTATTAACACGATATATCATGAACCCAAGTAGCTCCAATGATGTGTCTTACTAGGTCAATGTCACCGGCGGGGGACATTGCCATGTTAGTGGCCTGAGCCCCCTCAAATATTGTTGTAGCAGGCATGTTACCTAAAACCTTTAAACAACATCTTCTCCGAAACCAGTTGACATAGTAAATGTTCAGAATAAACACCTTAATTTTTACATGGAAACTAAAGTTAGTTCATTTTGACCTGATCCCCCTCAAATATTGTTGTAGCAGGCATGTTACCTAAAACCTTTAAACAACACCTTCTCCGAAACCAGTTGACATAGTAAATGTTCAGAATAAACACCTTTTTTGTAAATGATAGGCAAAAACAATGGTGAACAAACAAGAATTCTTTGGTCACGTAGTTTCGCCGCCATTTTGATTTTATACCCTTTTCCCCCATGCACCTTTGACAATTTTCTCCACTGAATAGAGAGCTGATATTTGCACATATTGTAGCTGAGGCATTATACATATTGACTATCCCCTCACGGGCTCTATTTCGCAATACTTTCTTGAGAGAGAGAGAGTGCTTGAAATCTGAAAATTTTACAAAAACTGCAAACTTCAAACCTCGAGAGCTGAACTTTCGTGGTTAGAGGGTAATTGACACAAAATGTATACGTGCGTATGGACAATTTCAAGAGCAACAACTTTTATTTAGAACTCTTTCATCAACAAGTTTATATTGATAGCTTCAAACAGCACAAACGTCGTCTTGGGATCCGAATATAATTTTAAAAAACAACATTTTCCTGAATATTCAAAAGAACATAACGCATGAATTATGTATGCAATATAAATGATGATTACATATACGTAAGTGGAAATGAAAGCAAAACATTTTCATGTTAAACCTTAATATGAAAATATTAACCGTTTTATCTTAATCATGAAAAAACATAATGTAGGGATCCTTTAATATGTGATTTTTCCATTGTCCCTTACAGACATGAGCAATTTTTTTTTAAACAAATCTACAGACTTGCAACTTGTTTTGAATGATTAACAATGTTATTGTGGCAAAAAAGTAAATTGTGAAAAATTCCTAGGTCACACGGTTTAGCTGCCATTTTGAATTTTTTTTAAATTATGCAATTTTGACATGAAATGTTTTAAATTTGCGTCTCAATAATCTTACAGACATGCAAAGAATTGCAACTTACGTCAAAGATGTGCAATAAAATTGGAATGATGCCTTTATTCATAACATTCAAATTATTTGACTCATTTATTGGCTGAATTCTTTTATCGTCCCTTGTGACTATATTTTTTTCATCAAGATTGTTTTATTTTACTTTATTTAAGGGAAAGATATAATTTTTATGCGTATGAAAGTGCTAAGTTAGCGGTGTGCAACGGATGCCCATGTACCCTTATTCAAGTCACTCAAATCTTTATACTCGCCCCCACATGTACTCTGGCCAATTTGCATGTGGAACCAATGACATGATTAAATAAATGACATTTCGGGTACGCTGAACTGTAGATCCTTGGTAAGTCCCTGCATTGAATATCGGTGCTATGCCTTCTGAAAACTGCGCCTTCAAGAACATGCTTCAAGTTGTCATTAGTTCATCAGATGTGCTTATGTCATAGACTGGCCGTCGTCCGTAAACTATTCACGTTTTCGATTAATCCTCCAGAATCGCTGCACCCATAGAGCTAAAATCTGGGAAACGATAAAAAAAACTTTAAACGATTTCTTCTCTGAAACCATTCAGAATAACGACTTTGTTACAAGGAGACTAAAGTTTGTTCCTACCCCTCCCCTCAGCGAATGGACGTGGCAAGCGCTAGCTATCCTTAAATTGGGTAAACGTCTACTTCTCTAAAATGTGTCGGTATAGGGATGACATCTTTCTGACTTCAATTGATGCTAGAAAATTACAATTTTAAGAATATCAACTTAATGTGTTCGATGGAGAATAAGATATGTAAATTAAATTGTTCTACTGCAAACAACTGGGTAGAATTAGAGGCGTTGCATTCTTTTAATGACTAATTACTATAATGAAATGTCTAATGTATCAATATCTGTATCACATCATCTTCCAAGTGAACCCAAGTTCATGTTCGTAGCAGAGGTCTTAAACCTTAGATGATAAATGATAGATGATAAAAACACTTTGGAAGATACACATCGAATTTGACATGGCCTTTTTAGGGGGCCATTTTGAATCATGACAGTTAATAAGTACATTTTTAAAAAGGAAGTTAAAAAATGAAGTAAAGTAAGAAGCTTACAGGGGCGTTGCTTCGTTGTTATATTGTAAGGGTCATTTTAAAAATGCACTTTCCTCATTTGCAACGATGAAATACTTGTAGACACCCGCAACACATCCTTGATTGGATTTATTCTCATACATTTATCAACACTAGTTCACTTCCTGGTGTGTTTAAGCAAAGGTCTTCCTAACTAATTTGGTCTGACTAACGATATCGTTATGGTTACTTAGGTTTGCAGTAAATATACCAAGCAACAAGAGAAGGCAAGCTGATTCTTGGAATCCTTCACACAATGAGCGCTGCACCCGAAATTTGTATTTGTAGCAAGAAATGGAATATTTTGTATTATATTTTCAGTGGTGAATACGGCAGCAATCAGTTGAAATAGAATAAAATTTCACGCCAACGTAACAATAGATATGCATAATTTGTTAAATCTAATAAATAGATCATTTGACATGTCTCGTCGAATACCAGTTTGCTTTATCGGTAGACTTTTGTGAGTCATTTTGTATAATGCGTTGTCAGTATACTTGGTGCATGTAGATAGACCGCAGGGGGAGTCGGGTAGGACAGATAGACCGCGGTCGAACGCAGGGGGAGTCGGGTAGGACAGATAGACCGCGGCCGAAGGCCGCGGTCTATCTGTCCTACCCGACTCCCCCTGCGGTCTATCTACAGGCACCAAGACCTCGTCTTCGTACCTTAACCGGCTTATGAACTGAGGGAAGATTGCATTTAAAAAATAAAACAAAAATATAGCAGTTCAAACATACTCACACCCCTCTATGAAAATGAACTGGTCCAAATGACTTCATAGGTTTGTGACAGGATTTGGAAACCATTAATAACAATCGTTTTAAAAACGAATTTTAGTTATGTGTTAAGTAATCAAAAGCTGAAAAAAATATTTTCCTTTAACATTACAAACAAAAAGTTGGCAGTAAATATTAGTGTCATCATCAGGCGACGCAGCCGATCACGTGACATTGTGACCGTGCATTTCGTGACACTTGTGCTTAATGCTGAAATGTACACGCTTGCACACTAAACTGTTCGACCAATGACAACATGATCAAAGTTATCCCAAACACAACACAATTTCAATAGTTACAATACCTTTTGCACATAAAACATATTGCTACATTAATAATAATAAAAATAAGTAATGCAGAAACTGGCAATTTTACAAGAGGCAATGAAATAGTGTAATCAATTGGTCATGAAAAAATCATTCTAACTTCAACTGGCTCCGTAGCCTAATGGTATGCATCACGTTTGGTTACAAATCGAAAGGCCAGAGGTGCGATCCCCGACTTTCGAGTGATATATTTGGAAAACTCTTGTGTTGGAAATTATATCAATTTTATAATGGGAAATGTTTGAGATTTGAAAAGAAATTAGTTTAAAATCTAATGTTGAGGTTTTTAAATCACAGATAGGCCTCATACGAGGTCTTTAAATCCTAGATAGACCTCATATGAAGTCTCTAAATCACAGATAGACCTCAAACGAGGTCCGTAAGTTACAGATAGACCTGACTTGATGTAGCCAAGGTCCTACCTCCAGGTTACGGAACGGTGCTAAACAAAGGGATGACGTCAACAGAGGTTTATAAGTATTGCTAATGAGAGGGTCGATATGAATGATATTGAAAAACAGATACTGGAATCTCCCATTACTGACACCGAAATTAGAATCGCTATAAAAGGAATGAAGAAAGATAAATCTCCAGGTGTTGATTGTATTTTAACTGAAATGATAAAATGTTCAGAGACAATTGTCATGCCATTTCTTTTATCTCTGTTTAAACAAGCTTTTTAGCGAAGGTATATGCCCAGATTTATGGACCAAGGCAATCAGTATTCCTCTACATAATAAAGGTAATATACAGAACCCAGATAATTATAGAGGTATATCTTTACTGAGCATTTTAAGTAAGATCTACACAAGCATAATAAATGAACGCCTAACGCAATGGGCAAATGTTATGAACAAAGTATCTGAAAACAAAGCTGGATTTAGAAGAGGTTATTCCACTGTAGACCATATTTTTACATTATACACAATCATTGAAAAGTGTTTAAGTAAGAAAAGGAGAAAATTGTATGTTGCTTTTATAGACTTTAAGAAAGCATTTGATTCTGTTGATAGATCTAAGTTGTTGGTTTTGTTATCAAACTATGGGCTTGGTGGTAAAATGTTACAGGCATTAAAAGGCATTTACATGTCAATTAAATCACGTGTGGTTCAATTCAAATACAACAGACTATTTTGAGTTCCCATTTTGTTTAAGACAAGGGTGTATGTCTTTTTCATTGTTCATTAATGAACTTTCGATAGAAATACTACAAAATGGAAAACACGGCATTCAAATGTGGCATATGATACAAATATTAATGTTGCATTTTACTGACGATGTCATTCTAGTTTCAGACACACAATGTGGTCTTCAATGTCAGCTGAATATTTTAGCCTCTTATACGGAGAAATGGGGATTAACTGTGAACATGGACAAATCAAATGTAGTGGCAATTAGGAAAGGTGGTAGATTATCAAAGAATGATGTTTGGTTTTTCAATGGTGCAAAAAATGAAAATTGTGAATAATTATAAATATTTGGGATTTCTATTTACTTGTAATTTTAGTATGATGAAAGCACTTGCTGATCTTTACCTTAGGGCAAAGAAAGCTCTTACAGAAATAAGTGTTAAAACTCGGAATTATTTCGCCTTCTGTATACTTTAAAATATTCGATAGCCAAATACAACCAATACTCATGTATACTTCAGAGATTTGGGGTTTTAAAAGATATGAGAATATTGAAAAGATTCACCTTTCGGCTTGTAAATTATTTTTAAATGTCTGTCCGCAAACACCAAATGCGATTGTGTATGGTGAATGTGGTCGACATCCGTGTATATATTAACGCTGCTGTTCGCGCTATAAATTATTGGATGAAAATATTGTCAATGCATGAAGATCGTTTACCTAAGAAAGCTAATTATACGTCACTTAATATGGATGATATGGGTCATACTACTTGGGCTTCTGAAATTAGAAACCTTCTCTTCTCCCATGGATTCGGTTTTGTCTGGCTATCACAATGTATAGGGATCAGAGTTTTGTTTGTTAACACTTTTAAAACTAGGGCTAGAGATATGTTCTACCAAAATTGGCATTCAACGCTAAATAACAGTACAAGATACGATTTATATAGAGAATTTAAAAGTTTGCTAACACCAGAAAATTATTTGTTTGAGATTGTAGATTTCAGATTTCGTAAAATTCTTGTCAAATTTCGATCGGGGCTGCTACGATTAAGAATTAAGGAAGGTAGATGGCAGAAAATAGATAGATATTTGAGGATTTGCCCGGTTTGTAATAATGGAATAGAAGACGAATTTCACTTGCTCATTATATGTCCATTTTATAGCGAATTAAGAAAAAATTACCTACCGAAAAATGTAAACGCAAATATACATATGTTTAAAAATCTTCTTACTACTAATGATCAATTTATAATGAAAAAATTAAGTCATTTTATTTTTTACGCATACGATAAAGCTTAATGAATCAGTATTTCATGTTATCTACCATTTGTAAATTTGTAAATTTGTAAACGTGTTGCATTCTGTATTATATATGAATTGTGTGTCCCTGTATTTGGGCCCAGGGGCCTACATACTTGAAATAAAGATGAGTGATGATGATGATGAATATCAGATTTTAAGTATTATATGTCTATAGCCTTTAATATAAAAAATTTAACAGTGTACTCGTTGCTTTGTTAATATCATTTTATTGAAATAGTGTATATTTTATTCGTTATTTAGTCAATATTACATTTTTTTCTTTCAAATTGACATGGATCATTTAAACATTTCTAATAAATAAACTGTAACTCCACTGCATGGATTGGTGTGAACAAAAGACCGAGGGTAAGTACTTAAGGGCCATGCACGGATATATAAATATTTTGTCAGTAAACCAACATTCAAACTGTTACAAGGTAGCAATATATACACATGAAAAGATGAGTGAAAGGTAAACATTGACAGGTGGAGATGAATATACGATCGCTCTTAAAATCAAGACAGGAAACTACATCATGAATCTTAAACTTTGAATTTAGAAGATTTATCGTGAATGACAGACAAGCAGACAATGTTATTCAGAAAGAAGCATTTGGATCATAATACAGACACATAACATTAAGTGTAAGAGTGCACGCAGCAAGACATTATACAGCAGTACATCCTGAAATTATTTAATTTCTGAACATGTTATAGATAAGATTTAACATTATATAATCTCATCAGTTTTGTTTTGCAAAATATTTACAATACTTTGTGTATGTACTTTATGGGACTTTTGTTTTATATAAGCTCATGGCTTGTTTACCAATCCAATTCTTCATGAAATAAATATGTTTAAACCACAAAACGCGTATTTAGACTTAAACACGGTTTATAATATAGAGAAACCATCTAATGTCGGATATGGCAAGGTTATTACAGCTTCGCATCCTCGGGTTTTTCCTTCCACATCCCTTACCATTTGTAGCATTGTTTGATTTCTCCTTACAATACAGAAGGTTAACAATTGTGAGAAGCCTAAGTCAAGAAGAGTGTGACGACCATGCAAACATAGCCTCTGTCAGGATGGCTAATCTTTTCAAATCATTTATTCCAAGGCAAAAGACAATTCAACAAGGTATTTAGATTCAATAACAGTTTTATTCAACAGGTAAACAAGTAACTTCAACAAGTTAAAATGAGATCAGTAAATATATATATGACCAATAATACTGCTTGTTTTTCAGTGTTTTTCCAAGATTCACATCAAATACACCTCAATGATTGATTACTTATTCAACAGTTACATATCATAGTGAAAATCAGTATGTAATATATCACAATATTATGAAGATATGCCTATGCAAGTCAAAGATCAACTGATTCCTGAGGATTGCCTTATCAAGATGAATGCACAAGATGATATTATTGAATATTACTATGAGACACGATTATGTAAGTTTATGTTGATGCTCCTACCAACAAGATAATATGCACTCTCACGAATAATCACGTCAAATTGTCAACGAGAATATCCTGCACTGCTACAATACTGTATCTTATATCACTGATACTATTCTGCCAGCTCGTAATACTATCAGAAACAACACACTGAATTACTACCTATTCACTTTCAGTGTCAACTTTATAAATATACACAACAACAATGTATACAACTCTACAACTAATATAACCATACAATACTTCAAGATTTATTCACAACTCTGCGCTTGCAGCCTGAGATTCACTCAATCTGCTTTCATCGTAAACTTATGCAAAGAAATCCCGAAACACTCCTGTGAAACTTTAATAAATACGAGGAAGTGTTCGTAACTATTCTAACTGCCGAAACGATCTTAATTATGTCCTAATATTAATTATATGAGTCTACTCGCTAAATAAAAGATGGATCCCTCAACGAATTTCTATTAAATCCCAACTAACCTATCTGACATATTGACAATCTCACTGAGTGTCGACCCGAGTAAGACTGGCGGAAGTAAACAAACAGCTCTATTTATAACCTTCGTCACGTGACTTGTTGGAACCAACCAAAACCGACAGAACGCACCATATTTGGTGGGAACCAACGAGCTATTGGTGGAAACCAACATGTGGGAACCGACAGTGATCGGTGGGAACCAACCGTTGACTGTGGGAATCCACCGCCGTGGGAATCAACACTCATTGGTTGGAAAAGTACTTAGTGACCTAAATATAGAAAGTGATCGCCGATGAAGTTACGGGCGAGTAAAATATGAACGAATGCATAGATAAAGGATATTTCCTATACATTAAATATTGGAGCTTTATAATGAAACATTACGATAAATTCATGAAAAGGGAGAATGTTTTATATTACACTCATTTACGATCGATGAAAAATGGAAGCTGACAGCCATTATTGTGAACGAGCGATACACACTACAAATGACTGAAGTTTATGTTCACGGGAAATTGTACGTCTAAAAAGTAGCAAAACTTATTCTAGAATCAATATAATAGACACAAAGACATAAATAAACATTTAGGTAACTCTTATTCACATGTTTTGAAATAATAAAATATGACAGTTCATAGACGTGAAACTTACCCGCGGAAAGTTTGACAGCTGTGACCCGGAAACGCATAAGTTGACCTGGGTCACAGAGGTCAAGGTGAATAGCGGTATTTACAGGGTTGTTGATAAGAATACACGTTGGAGAGGATTGTGAGATAATCGTGAGGTATATAATTGTTGATTTATTGAGATTGTTTAGCATGATAGAAGGATATAATGCCAATATTAACGTGAAGAATTTACGATTACGAGATGAGCCGAAGATTATATTTGAAGAACTCGAACGTAAGGTCTAAATATAAAAGTTCGAAAGGAGATGAAGCAATTATTGTAAATAATGATAAAGGGAGTTTGATACTTTAGAATGAATATGGAAAGTTAATGTAATATGAAATTATTTAGAAGATAAAAATAGTGCAATAAAACCGATTCCTCACAATACCCTCCACTTAAAGACGTTTTACGCCCTCGTAAAAGTGAGATGATTACATATTAATGTAAATAACAATAAGTGGAAACATGAAATTCAACATGGCAAAAACAATTATCAATTAGAGCATCTTCAATATCGTCTTCTTCCGTGGAAGTCCCTCTTCCGGTTCTCCACAAATGGTGGGCGTCGCTCAGGTGATCGGTCATGTTTCATTTCCTTCAGGGTCGTTGTCAACTCTTTCACTGCCTCAGTCCATCGGGCCATTCCTGTAGTGAGGGTGCCGATAGCCGTGGCGACGGTGGTAAGCAAGTCCTTCACCTCGCATGAGGAGGCTGAAGATGACGAAGACGCTGCTGACGGCGAAGGGACGGGTGCAAGGGTCGGTATTTCTTGTCTCTCCGACTCCTGATGAGATTCTGCCTTGCCGAGCGTCACCTCCCTTCTGTCATTAGTTGGTGCTGATTCGTTTATGGCTGGAAGGCTGAACATGTCCATATCAAACAAACTCAGTACATCGTCATTGGTGTTCATGTCTGGCTCTGTCATCCCTACAGACGGCAGTGTAGCAATGGGCAATGCAGTGGCTGCTATGGGCTGTTTAGAGACTGTCGATGACTTCCCCCTCTGCCCCCATGTCTGGTTTGACTCTTCTGTAGACAGCCGCATTAGGTCCGTATCCAAGATAAAGTACGGCGCCATTGAAGCTCTTAGAAATTGGGCCGCCACTACTTCCTCTCCGTTCTCCTCCATCCGAGAGCTCCGATCGCGGTGTTCAGCATAAGCCAAACGTGTCTTTCGAGGTCGTCCTTAGTTTCACTCCTGAAGTTGCACAGGGTGCAGTAATATGGACTCTGGTCCAGAGGTACGTGGTGTTTATAGAAGTGGCTCCTCGCCCTCTTCCTCTCCGCGACTTCTCCACACTTGCCGCATCGGTATGCCCTGCCCCTTGAATTTTTCATTGTAGCCATGTCACGATTGTTGCTGTAAAAACAAATTTGCTTGGTTAGATATGGCTATCTTACATTCAGGCACATTAGATTTTCTTTTTTTGTTTCAAGGCCCTAAGGATCCACTTTGGCTTAAAGTCAGCGCTGTATGGCTTCAATCTATTATGGTGGATAACCCTCTGTTTCCCTGAACCATCCGTCCTGATGACATAATCTAATGCGCTTAATTGTTTATCAATGATTGCAGGCCCCTGATATGGCATCTGTAACTTTTGACAAATCCCTTCCCTTCTGCTAACGTTAAGGTACCAAACCAAGTCTCCCTGTGTGTACGTATTGACTGACTGCTTAATATCATACGTGTCTTTCTGTCGTTTTGAAGCTGCTTTCAAATTTTGTCGTGCAATGTCATGTGCCCGTTGAAGGTTGTCCTTCAACTTCTCAACGTACTCTCCGTACGATGAGACATTTTCTCCTACCAGGGTGGTACCGCTTCCGAATGATATTTCGGCTGGTAGACGTACTTCCCGCCCTAGCATCAAGAGATTTGGAGTCATACCTGTACTCTCTTGTGGCGTGGATCTATATGCGGCGGCTAGACATCCCAGGTTAAGATCCCAGTCTGTCTGTTCCCCTTTCAAATACGCTCTGATCATTCTGATCATAACTCTGTTGAAATTTTCAGTTTGCCCATTACACCTAGGGTTATACGGAGAAGTGCGTGTTTTCCTCACTTCTAGCATTTCACAGAGTTCCCGGAAAACTGCGCTCTCGTAGTTCCTCCCTTGATCGCTATGGAGGTCAAGGGGACAACCATATCGAGCGATGACCTCGTTCAATATGGTGCGTGCTGTAGTTTCTGCACTTTGGTCTGGAACTGCGAAGATCTCAACCCATTTTGAGAAGCTATCCGTAACCACTAAGATGTATCTATTGCCTCTAGGAGTTCTAGGCAGGGGACCCACAAAATCAGTCGCAACTCGATCTAGAGGAGCGCCTACCCTCATGTTCCCCAACGGAGCTCTAGGATTTGTTGGTGGAGATTTATTAGCACCGCATACTCCGCATTGCGCTAACCAATTATTTACATCCTCTCTTGCCTTGAACCAATAGAATTTAGACAACAATTTGCCTTTAGTCTTTTTACGTCCTAAGTGACCTGACAGAAGACTATCGTGCATTTGGTACAGGATCTCCTTCCTCATACCCCTGGGTACCAGCAGCTGCAGATGATTGTCGCTACCTGACGATGTGCATTTTCTAAACAATAAACCATCCTCCACTACCAAGTTGTCCCAAAACAACAGATAGTGTCTTGTGGTAGGACTCATCGTACATGACTCCTCTCTGCTCGGGCGCTTGCCCTGCCCTAACCATTTAAAGATCGGCTTCAGATCTAAATCTATCATCTGCTTCCGACAAATTTCGTCTGAGGTGACTGCGAATCGCCAAGGAAACCATTTTTCCTTCAGACGCTCAGTGTGTCTCGTAGACACCCTTCTGCATATGTCACCGATTCTCCGTGACCATGCATCCCTTATGCCCTTAAGCCTGCAAAGCGGGTCACTTATTAACCCTCCACTCAACACTCGAGTCACTCTACCACAAATCACATGTTTCGCTGTATTCAGTCGACTTGAAACAGCGCTAAACATCATCAACATATTTGTCATGACTACCGACATACTGCAGGAGCTATCACTGCTCAAGCCCAGTATTGTCATAATCAGCAGAACAACAGCTGCGAACTTATCTCTCAATACCCTGACATTTTCCCCTGCTTGAAGGCAACCTCCAAGAAATAAATAATCAGCGGTGTAAGTTCTCCTCGTCCTAGACGTAACGTTCTGCATTTCATCGGCTCTTTTCTTGCACTTGTTGCAGGGTCCACACTTGAGCTCCCCTGTCATATCATCGTCTGCACAAGTGCAATCTCCTGGATTTGGACAACGAGACATGCTGTCAGCGTTGCCGTGCCTAGTACCCTTCCGGTACTGAATGTCATAGTTGTACGCGGATAATATTTCAATCCATCGTGCAACTCTCCCCTTCGGCTCCTTAAAATTCATGAGCCACTTCAATGCTTGGTGATCAGACCTGATCACAAATTTTCTACCTAGAAGATAATGATTAAAATATTCTACAAAGTATCTTACTGCCAATAATTCTTTGTCAGTTACGCAATAATTCCTCTCAGATTTGCTCAGTGTACGACTGGCATACGCAATCACTCGCTCTTGGCCATCTTGGATCTGTGACAAAACAGCTCCCACTGCGAAATCTGAGGCATCAGTATCTAGGATGTAGTCACCACCATGAATCGGTGAGGCCATAATACTGGGACCAGTCAGTGCGCCTTTCAGTGCGTTGAATGACACTTGACAGGGCTCAGACCACTCGAGTGTGCTATCGTCTTTCGTCAGGTCAAACAGAGGCTTAGCGATTTTGGAAAAATCTTTGATGAACCGACGATAGTACGAACACATGCCTAAAAACTGTCTAACTTCTTTTGCATTTTCAGGCTCTTTCCATCCGAGAACTTTCGCCACGTTGTTCGGGTCTGGCTTCACTCCCGATGCTGACACTTTATGTCCTAGAAATGTGACTTCTGATTTCATAAGCTGGCATTTTTCTGGACGTAATTTCATGCCTGCGTTCTTCAATCTTTCTAGGACCTGGCCAAGTCTCTCGATATTCTGCGGCTCATCAATTGACGGAATGATCAGATCATCAATATACAAGATGCAGCATGTCCACTGTAATCCCTTGAGTGCAAGTTCCATGACTCGTTGAAACGTCGCGCCCGCTGTCTTCAGTCCCATCGGCATGGTGATGAACTCATAAAGACCATATTTACTTACGAACGCTGTTTTCGGGATGTCTTCAGCCCTGACAGGCACCTGATGATAACCTGACGTCATGTCCAGCGTGGAAAACACTCTACATCCAGCAACAGTGTCAAGACAATCTTGTATCTTCGGAGTGGGGAAGGCATCATCCAAACTGGCTAGATTAATCCGGCGAAAATCTATCGTTGCCCTGACCCCCCCTGACTTCTTACGGACGAGAACTAATGGTGAGCTCCAAGGGGAGCTGCTTTCTCTTATTACGCCTTGGGCCTTAAGTTTGTCAATTGCCTTTTTTTCCTCGTTTTGAAAAGCTGCTGGAGTCCTCCTGAATGATTGCTTTATTGGTGGTGTGTCACCTGTTCGAATAGCGTGCTCTGCTAAATGCGTCTTCCCAATGTCATTTTCATTCACCGAGAATGTATCTTTGTGCTGGATCAACAACTCTGCAAGTTTTGATTGTATTCCTCTATCTTTGCCTTTAATTGCATCTTCATATAATTTCTTTAGATGGTCAGGTATCTTTGATTTCAAATCTTGTTTTGTAGTGGTTTTTGCTGTATCTTTGTCATTCTGTTTTGTTCTTGCAGTGACTGTTGGCTGTACCATTGGAACATCAAACAAAATACGGCGAATTCGATTGGTGTTTGTGGCCATCTCTTCATCTTCCGTATCCAGTATGGTGCATACAACTCCGTTTTCAGCGATGTCTTCGGCGTAGCCAATTACCGCGTCCTGCTTGATTGAAAAGGGAGTAGAAAACGGATTCATGACCCTGACTTTTGCCGTTGTCCCGTGATTGAGGTCTGCTAGACTTGGAGCCATGACGAGTGGATAGTTTTCCTGAAAGTTGGTTGTTGGTTCAATAATTACTTCGCATCTTTTGCTTTTGTCATCACTTTCCCATCGGTCCACTAAAGCGTCAATGATCATCTCTGACGAGGGTTGAACTACAAAGTGATCTGCCGCTCGCACCTTGCGGATGCAATTCTCGGCGTCCGTGAAGAGAGGTATCTCTATCCCATGAAGGGTCATTTTCCCCTTGCTTAGGAGGATGTCCGCTGGTTCTTTGCCTTTCTCTTTCAAGATATCCATTCCAACTAGGCAATCATCGGATATATCGGTGACAATTACTGGTTTAGTGATGGTGATTGGCCCAAAATCTAGTGGCAGAACACACTTTCCAAAACTGGTTAGCGGTTCTCCCCCGGCATGTGACACTTTTGTCTTTTTTCCTAACGTTGGACGCTTTGCTGCTTCGATGCTGTCAAATATTTCTTTCGATATGAGTGTCTTCTCGGCGCCAGTGTCAATGATGAAATTTACCTTGACTCCTAAAATAGTCCCTTTAATGATTGCATCTTTCGCGGACGAAACTTCTCTTCTAACTGTAGTATCTGGTTCTTCTGACGCACCTGTTTGTTCCTTCTCTTTTTCCCCCGAAAATATGTTTTCATGTTGTTTTTGGCCTGATGTCTTGTCGACCAACTTTAGGCCTGATGAGTTGGTCCCATGCAGTTTAAAGCGTTTCCTTGTTCACTGTTATTGGTCATTTTCTTTAACTGTTGCGCATAGCCTTGATTGGTCGATGCTCGATTTGGGCATTCCCTGACGAAATGCGATGGGTCACCACAGTGATAGCATGCTCTTGGTCCAGACTGCTGTCTCGTTGGAGCTTGATATCTGTTTGTCCTGTTGGGCGGCCGTTGATTTTTCTTCATCTCTTCCAGCAGTAACTTGATGTCTTGTTTCATCTGATCGAACTCATTTGTTTGCTTCTTTTCAACATCATTGGTTGGCTGGAAGGTCTTCTTAATTATCCTGTTCTTGTTTGCCGGGTGAGTCCTAGCTATGACGTTCTCGTCTTCTTCTTCAGAACTCCTCTCGTCCTCGACGGTGGTTGCCCGAGCAAATTTCTCTCTCGGTCTGTCTGGGGTTGCCCTCTGCATTTCTTTAAAGCAGACCATTTCGTAAACCGCGTCATCGATTGTTGCAGGTTCCTTGATATACTCAACATGAAATCTGGCTTTGTCGTCATATGCGCAATCGAAAAATTTCCTCAGTAAATCTTCTTGTCTTGTTTCTTGATCTCTTCGGGGGTATGCCTTATCGTAGAGTCTCTTAAGATCTGCCGCATAGTCCTCCGGAGATTCACCTGACTTTTGTTGCCGCCGACTGTATTGAGTCTTGTAGCTCTTCGTGGTTTCAATGACACGAAAACGGTTGTGGAGCTCCCTGCATAATGCCTTGTAATTTCGTCTGGTTTCAGACGATAGCTGTTCAAAGACAAATTCGCCCGCATGGCCCTGAAGCCTTGGTAGCAATTCATCTAACTTCTCATCGGAATTCAGGCCTTGACGCGCTGAGACTTCCTGGAATCGATTGAACCACACGGTCCATGATTCCTTGCCTGTGAAGGGTGGGAGCTTAAGGTGTTTTTGTGACCTGGCTACAGGCCTACTTTGAAACGAGGTGTTGTTCGCTTCGCTTTCCCCTTCAGATTCGCTTGTGTGTGGCGAATCATATCGTCTAGTGTGTCTAAGTCTCCTACGATTGGACTGGAATCGCTGTTCAGCCATGTCCCTATGTAGACCATCTACTGCCCCCCCAAGTGTTGATACTATTTGACAAACGTGTTGCATCTGATCTTTCATTGCTGCTATATCATTGATGGCGATGCTTGGCGGCTGTATAAATGTGTGTGATGCGCCGCTATGTTGGGACGAGTGCATGCTATTGCTGGAGATGGGAGCATGTTCATATGTTTCATTGTGATTAGTTTCGAGATGAACTAATTCAGGACTGATGGTGCAGGGATCTTGATGAAGGAGTGTGGGACTTATTCTTTGGGACATTGATCTTGTCGTGATCTTGTTTTCATTGGGTGAAGCCATGGTGGATCAATTGAGCCTTATTCTAATAAATTATTAATTTTTTTTATCACTAAGATTTCTAATATCTAAATCTAATATATAACTAAATTTGAAGCTTAAATTCTAATAGAATAAAAAGATAAATGTGCTTTCAGTTTTAAGATACTACTAAAGCTAAATAAGGCTTAACTTTACTTTCTAAAGTTGATTATTACCTTTTGCCTTGAATTCACAATTGCATAAACGAATGCTATACCCAAAAATTAATTGGCCATCAATTTAGAATAAGTTTTTGAGAAAAGATAAATTTACAGGTTCGAATCGCTGGATGTGTTAAAAATTTAATCACATCCCACTTCTGACACCAAAAGTTGTGACGACCATGCAAACATAGCCTCTGTCAGGATGGCTAATCTTTTCAAATCATTTATTCCAAGGCAAAAGACAATTCAACAAGGTATTTAGATTCAATAACAGTTTTATTCAACAGGTAAACAAGTAACTTCAACAAGTTAAAATGAGATCAGTAAATATATATATGACCAATAATACTGCTTGTTTTTCAGTGTTTTTCCAAGATTCACATCAAATACACCTCAATGATTGATTACTTATTCAACAGTTACATATCATAGTGAAAATCAGTATGTAATATATCACAATATTATGAAGATATGCCTATGCAAGTCAAAGATCAACTGATTCCTGAGGATTGCCTTATCAAGATGAATGCACAAGATGATATTATTGAATATTACTATGAGACACGATTATGTAAGTTTATGTTGATGCTCCTACCAACAAGATAATATGCACTCTCACGAATAATCACGTCAAATTGTCAACGAGAATATCCTGCACTGCTACAATACTGTATCTTATATCACTGATACTATTCTGCCAGCTCGTAATACTATCAGAAACAACACACTGAATTACTACCTATTCACTTTCAGTGTCAACTTTATAAATATACACAACAACAATGTATACAACTCTACAACTAATATAACCATACAATACTTCAAGATTTATTCACAACTCTGCGCTTGCAGCCTGAGATTCACTCAATCTGCTTTCATCGTAAACTTATGCAAAGAAATCCCGAAACACTCCTGTGAAACTTTAATAAATACGAGGAAGTGTTCGTAACTATTCTAACTGCCGAAACGATCTTAATTATGTCCTAATATTAATTATATGAGTCTACTCGCTAAATAAAAGATGGATCCCTCAACGAATTTCTATTAAATCCCAACTAACCTATCTGACATATTGACAATCTCACTGAGTGTCGACCCGAGTAAGACTGGCGGAAGTAAACAAACAGCTCTATTTATAACCTTCGTCACGTGACTTGTTGGAACCAACCAAAACCGACAGAACGCACCATATTTGGTGGGAACCAACGAGCTATTGGTGGAAACCAACATGTGGGAACCGACAGTGATCGGTGGGAACCAACCGTTGACTGTGGGAATCCACCGCCGTGGGAATCAACACTCATTGGTTGGAAAAGTACTTAGTGACCTAAATATAGAAAGTGATCGCCGATGAAGTTACGGGCGAGTAAAATATGAACGAATGCATAGATAAAGGATATTTCCTATACATTAAATATTGGAGCTTTATAATGAAACATTACGATAAATTCATGAAAAGGGAGAATGTTTTATATTACACTCATTTACGATCGATGAAAAATGGAAGCTGACAGCCATTATTGTGAACGAGCGATACACACTACAAATGACTGAAGTTTATGTTCACGGGAAATTGTACGTCTAAAAAGTAGCAAAACTTATTCTAGAATCAATATAATAGACACAAAGACATAAATAAACATTTAGGTAACTCTTATTCACATGTTTTGAAATAATAAAATATGACAGTTCATAGACGTGAAACTTACCCGCGGAAAGTTTGACAGCTGTGACCCGGAAACGCATAAGTTGACCTGGGTCACAGAGGTCAAGGTGAATAGCGGTATTTACAGGGTTGTTGATAAGAATACACGTTGGAGAGGATTGTGAGATAATCGTGAGGTATATAATTGTTGATTTATTGAGATTGTTTAGCATGATAGAAGGATATAATGCCAATATTAACGTGAAGAATTTACGATTACGAGATGAGCCGAAGATTATATTTGAAGAACTCGAACGTAAGGTCTAAATATAAAAGTTCGAAAGGAGATGAAGCAATTATTGTAAATAATGATAAAGGGAGTTTGATACTTTAGAATGAATATGGAAAGTTAATGTAATATGAAATTATTTAGAAGATAAAAATAGTGCAATAAAACCGATTCCTCACAAGAGTTAATTACAGTAATATACTTAATTTATGTACATAACGAAAGCTCTATGATTGATCTGGTAATTTCAAATAATATTTGAAAGGATATTTTTGAAACAGGAAAATGTTACAGTTTAAACGACCTATCCACTCCACTGCAATGATGCATGGACCAGTGTGAACAGAAGACCGACTGTAAGGAGGGCCATGGCTGCACTGATCATGTCGATATGTAAACCTACATTTAAACTGGTCCAGGAAATTAAATATACAAATGCGTGAGAAAGGTAAACATTGGCATGTGTGAGAAGGTTTTTTTTCCTGTAAGTAATTTCATCTATCATTGCGAGTCTTTAAAATACGCGCTGTTAACTACACAAAAATGTCACCATAATCCCTACCTTACTTTCTTGGATCATCGAGTATGTTGATAGACATACCGAAAACTACTAAAAACATGTCTCTTTGAAAAATATACACTTAATTTTTCGCAGATTTTTTACAACTCAAAATAAGTGGAGAAATTGCAGTAATTAGTCAAGGTGTTTATATGACGTCAGATTCTTTCGACGCGCGTTCATCGAACTGTGCTTATCTTCGAAAGCAAATTTCATCTGGCTGCACTATGCCATATGACGTCAAAAACGTGATGACACCACAATGCCTGACGTCGTAAATGAATGTAAATACCTCAGTAACTAGTCGTTGGATTTTGACTAAATTTTCTAGTTTTGACACACATGTATCAGCCTTTTTGGACATATTCTTGAAAAAAATCGATTGTTTGCTTAAACAAATATATGGACCGCGTCTGTGTGCAAATATATTTTTTCGGCATGCAGCCTCACATAAAACTGTCTCTTTTAAGCTAGTTCTGCTCAGCTTCTCATTTCTAAAACCAACTTTGTGTTTACTAATGTCTGCTATTTTACAGCCTGAAATATTTTTTGTCATAAGTACCTGAAAACCGATTTATCAAACAAACTATTACACCAAATGCAGAAAAAGAAACTGGACTCTCGCAGAGACATTCGTTCGTGGTGTACACGTTCCTACGGTGTGAAATAGAAATTATTACCCGAGGAAGTGTGCCATATGATTTTTGCGAAACGAGTGTGAATTTTCGTATTGCCCGAGCGACAGCTAGGGCTATACACACATTTGCACGAGTTTCGTAAAATTCATATATGTCACACTTTCGAGTATAATATGTATAGATTCTTTATTACCCATTCTGTTCCGTTTCATTCGCGTAAAAATAGGCAGGAAACGGCCCACTTCTCTTGCGACGGCAATTTACAGTGTCGTTTACGAACAATCGTTTTATGACGTCACAGACGACACAATACGGGAAGCTAGCTAGGCAAACGTGATATGTGCACATGTGCTCATATCAATAATATGAATTCGGTTATTTTCAACCATATGGGTATTAAATAGAGATTATTACCCGAGAAGTGTGTCATATGACGTTTACGAAAAGAGTGTGAACTTCCCGAGCGAGAGCGAGGGTATATATAATACATAAATTTGCACGAGTTTCCAAAAATTTGTTTTCCCATACCCCTCTCTTTTTCTGATCTAATATGGCTTTAACGCACATAAATAAAAGTTGGTCCAAACTCTATTAAATCAATTCAAATATATAGAGAATCTCACCCAAGTGTCTTCTGATATCAAATATATCAACACGAGTTGATTAAAGTTACAAATATCCGAGGCTTGCCGAGGATATTTTCACTTTTATCAACGAGTGTTGATATATTTGATATCAGAAGACACGAGGGTGAGATTCTATTTATCATACAAAATCATTCTTATTACGTTTAAGTGAAAAAAGTATACATCTCTGAGTACATTTCTGCTATTTGACTTCCAGTGCGGTGAGGTCATAGCATTGTGACGTCATCATGTTTATGACGTCTTAGCATTGTGATGTCATTACTCGATGATGCAATAGCATTGTGATGTCATATACTTGACTGTCACAGGGCATTGTGCAAAATCTACTGCCAAAAAGATATCTCCTAGGAGATATCGCTTGATCTCTCACAAGCGATATCGGAGCAACTTTAGAATTGGTTCGCCACCTTGAATACATTCTAAAGATTAACCCTAACCCTAAACCTAACACTACCCCTAACCCTCATACTAACCCTAAACCCTAATACTAACACTAACACTAAACCCTTAACCCTAATACTAACCCTAACCCTAAACCCTAATACTTACCCTAAACCTAAACCCTAATAGGTGGCGAACCAATTCTAAAGTTATACCGCGATATCTCCTGTGGAACACAGTTTTGGGTGATAAAAAGTTTTCAACATATTCAGAGTGGCAGTGTTGAGTGGAGTACCGGCAACTTTGGATAGCGCGTGCACCCTTATGCGCTGCTTAGCGAATCTCAGTGCGATGCGCCGAGTTTACAATAACACCGGAAGTTTTTAAACGAAGGAAAGCACATGGCAAAATGGCAGGAGAAACTGAGAATGGTGTTGATGATTTGAATTTTAAACACTTGACATCTCCTTATTTCGGGAAACCAAAGGCTCATCAGCACAAAGTAACATAATTATAACACATTGACCCGTTGTCTTCTCAAACGCAAATGGTTATGTAAAACCACTTGTTTTCACAAATGTCACTTGTGAGACCCTCACTTTTCGTTCATATACATATCCATGTGATCAGTGACTAATCTAATGAGTTAGTACGCTTTCAGTTGTTTTGGGGCTTTAATCTTATGTTCCACGTAACATATTTTTACATAAATTATTTTCTAAATGATAAATTTTCCTAGAAGGTAAGATTTCGTCAGAATAATAATTAAAATATTGTCTTACTCTTAGAATAGAAATATATGACTATTATACTAAGACATAAATTATTTTCTAAATGATAAATTTTCCTAGAACGTAAGATTTCGTCAGAATAATAAAATATTATTTGTCTTAGAAATATATGACTATATTATACTAAGACTCTTTATCAGGTTGGCAAAGCCCACTATAAATTACATATTATTACCCGATCGAAATATAACGATATATTTTCTGATTTTAAATTGACATGATTTATTTCCACATAAGTAGATGAAGTAATTGCAATAAAGTTGTGATATTCTAAGGTTGTTATTTTTACTCTCTATAAAAAGAATTGTCCCGTGAAATGTTTGCACATTAGCTGCAAATTGACAGTTAAATAAAAGTCCCAAATTGTTCTTGCAAAAATATATATGTCAATATCTTCCAAGGATAATATTTCTGAAAATGTTTTGTTAATTCCAGGATTTACAAGATCTTTTGAAACCTCACATCGAATCATTCAATTACCTGATTCACGAGGGCCTCCAGTCAGCTGTTAATGTAAGTATTTCAGTCAATGCAATCTTGTTTGAATAGGCACTTTCAGAGTGCAATTTCACATATTTTGGTGACTGTACTGATTAAAGTTATTAGTACTTCTTTGCTTTTACCATATGTCAAAAACATAAAGTATGTATTGTTTTTATTAATTTCCAAGATATATTTGAAAAATAATAACATGAAAATTACACTTTTTTGATTCTGGACTATGATTCTTATCTCCTACATTAGGAGTCAATATATAGCCCACACAATCCTTATTGTAATAAACTTAAGATCTATGTCCTTACATGGTATTGCCAGGCTTGCCATTCTACACAGTTTCGTACCCAGATCGCCCAAATGCAGTTTGCTTTTTGAATTTGGGTAAATTTTCATTAATTGATATTTGGAAGATCTATGCTCTGATATTTCAGGACCTTCCACCACTGCAGTTCCAGCTTCCGAATGATGACCGGGTCATCTTTAAGCTGTCAGTAAGTGATATGATTGATTAAAAACTTACATGTATGTCTGGAGAGGAACACTCCGATCTCGACGGACAGATAGGCCTTACTCTTGTTAGAGGATTAATCATGGCCTGGTTAATCTAAAACGGATGATGATGATGATAATGGTATTTGCAAGTCTTATTTTTACATTGAAAAACATTATAACTCTATTTCTGTGGAGAAAGATCCCTTCATGATTAAATGAGTTTCTGGATTTTCTCTCCAGACCCTTTTGGAAATTTCGTGTTTTATTGAAATAAATGTTTAATTATCCCCCGCCGCGCGTTTAGCGCGAAGCGGGGGATATAGTATTCGGCTGCGTCCGTCCGTCCGTATGTCCGTACGAAATGGAATAACTCAAATACTATTCACTGGATTCTTTTCATATTTTGCATATGGGTTCATCATGGGAAGAGTAATGTTCTTACATAGGTTAGTGACCTTGACCTTCATTTCAAGGTCACAACAAGACTTTGTTATTTTACCCTTGTCAGCGGGATATCTCATTAACCATTCTCTGGATTCTCTTCATATTTTACACATAGCTTCTCCAAGGAAAGACGACGGGCTGATTAGATTTTGGTGACCTTGACATTATTTTCAAGGTCACAGCGGAACTTTGAATTTTTCGACATGTTAATGTACATGTAAAGCTTGTCAGCGGGATATCTCAAGAACCATTCACTGGAATTCCATCATTTCTTACACTAAGCACCTTCTAGGGAAGACGACGGGCTGATTAGATTTTGGTGACCTTGACATTATCTTCAAGATCACAGCGGAACTTTGAATTTTTCGACATGTTAATGTACATGTAAAGCTTGTCAGCAGAATATCTCAAGAACCATTCACCGGAATTTCATCATATCTTACACAAAGCGAAAGGACTGATTAGATTATGGTGACCTTGACATTATTCTCAAGGTCACAGTGGAATTTTAAATTTTTCGACATGTTAATGTACATGTAAAGGTTGTCAGCAGGATATCTCAAGAACCATTCACCGGAATTCCATCATATCTTACATAATGCACCTCCTAGGAAAGACAAAGGGCTGATTAGATTTGATGACCTTGACATTTTTGTCAAGGTCACAGTGGAGCTTTGACTTTTTCGACATGTTTGACAGTCGATTTTGCTGATCTTGACATTATTTTTAAATTTTGAAGTATTAATTTTCGGCGGGGGATCATGTCACCTTAGTGACAACTACTTGTTTGTTTTATTTTAGCACCCGAGCGTGTACCTTCCATCCGTTCCAGAAACTAACAAACATGCAAAGACAAGACAGGTTTTTCCTACTGAGGTGAGTTTTCAAAGAAGATAGGATAACATGCAGGTGTGTCAATTTCTCTTCACCAAGTGTCCAATCTAAAACACAAAATCGAGGGGGGATTAGTCATCGCTTCACACAGAAAGGATTAGGGATTTGAAATATAGGAGAGGATTGGTATTACTTTCAAATGTAGTGAAATTAGAATCTATGGCAGTCTGCCCTATGATCTTCTAATGACGATTTGAATTGATAATGTTCGAATTGCATAATTTATGTTGACTTTGTCCATCAGCTTTTTCAGTATAGATCCTTCATGTATGATTATTTAGAATGTTGAAACTTCTGTAACTGAATTCATAATCTTTGAATTCACAATTTGATTCTACTTTACCATCTTGCTTGTCAATCTATCAAACCACCTCATAATTCATGACTGTCACTTTCACCTGTGAAGGTAGATGTAAAGTTGTACTGTTTGTGTTTTAGTGTCGACAGCGGCGGATGACGTACCGAGGTAACGTGTACGTCCACGTCTCCTGCTACATCAATGGGCATCTCATGGAGGAGAAGGAAACATCTCTTGGACAGCTCCCAGTCATGGTCAAGGTGAGAAACCAATAAGCACACATGAGATAAGCTCTAAATGTAGTCTGTTCAAAGTGCTGTTATGTCAATTTATATACCGGTAACAAAATTAAAGAAAAACATCAAAAAGATCCCAGACCAGTCCGAAAGTTTTCAGATTTTTGACAGGCCTTATTTATACACTGCAATAAGTAAAGTGTTTTGCTGGTTGATATTGTAAGAAGAAAGAAGATTATTGAATTCATTCGTCAGCAGGGACTTATGGGTTTATATTTCACTTTAAATGATGACACAAGATTGTCAGGCAAATATCATTTTAGATTAAGAGATGAATGATTGAGTTTTATTTATAACTGTTTCTCAAATGTTGAGGTGTTTGAAGCTTTAAAACAAGAATTAATAATGTGGGTGTGTCAAAAGTTTGAGGCATTACTTATTTGATGCTCTATTACAACACATGTTATATTTTGCAATTGAGAACAAGTTTATTTTCTTTTTCTTTCAGTCAGATTTGTGCAATCTGTCCAAGTTGACACCATCAGAACTTATCAAGAGACAGGAAGACGAGGAGGTAATGTTGGCTCTACCAGGTATCAATAACTTACTGATAAGGAGGTCTAACCCCAGAAACATGTAACTGCAAACATTTTCACCCTCCTCTTCCCCCTTGCTCCCTCTGCGAATATCTACATGTGTTGTTGGCGGCTTTATCCTCCTTCTTAATGATAATAAGTGACTGTTTTCATATATGCTTTTGTGTTACAAGAATACTTTGAATTACCTGTACTCTATATACCTCTTTACAGATTTACCTTACTCTATATATTTCTTTACATATTTGCCCGTGCTCTACATATTTCTTTACAGAATTACCTGTATTCTATATATTTCTTTACAGGAATTTGGAGGATATTTTGTCATCAATGGGAATGAGAAAGTGATTCGAATGTTGATTCTCAATAGAAGAAATCTGGTGAGAACTTATCAATTTTTAGGTCATCAGGTCTATAAGGCCAGACTGGTTTATGACATGGGCCAGGGTCTGGTGAAAGTCCACATTTGACATTTGTGAATCAGTGTGAAACTGATGTTTCCAAATACCTTTAGAGAACTGTTTCTATGAAACCAGTTGGCGTCGGAAGCTTTAATTTTCAGACTTAGATCATAGTTACTTGGTGACTTACGTTTGGAAATTTGGTCTTGATCCCCCTCAAATATGGGCATGGCAGAGGGTCCACACTCAAACGTTCTTTTGACTCTCTCTAGAAACTATTTCTGCTAAGAAGCTTTAAGAATATAATCTTTATTGAATGGAGACTCAGATTTGTAAATTCCATTGACCTCCTCAAAAAACTAAAGGCCTGCTAGTGGTTTCAATATTTCTTTTGATAAAATTGTCTATGTAATCATATAAGCAGTGTAAACAGCTTTCCAACGAGCTAAATTTCTTGTCTGTAGCACCATAAATAGAGGATTGTTTTTCACTAGCATGTAACAGCCTAGCATTGTGTGTAGTTGCTGTATATTCAGTGCAGATGCAGGGTGTCATAGGCAGGCTGGGGCCCAGTTAATTACGACAGTGCTAAACAGTCAGCCAGTTATTTTCAACTCCTGAGATACTATGGATGAGGGTTTGAAACAACTGTCCTTCAATCTTTTTTAGCTTTGGGTAGTGACAACGAAAGTCATTGCTTGGAGTTGGGTATTAGCAATTTAATTTATGACATTTAAGGTATTTTGACACATTTTTTACAACATTTTATTTCTCGAGAAAATGTTTTTACACCATCAACCATAGATAATCGTGCAAATCCTGATGAGATACAGATCCAATGGCTCTAGTTCTATCTTCGTTTCTATGTAAGGTGAGATAAATTACTAAAATGTTTTGTTTAATGGCTCTATTTCTATCTTCACTTCATTTACAGAGTTGTAAACAAATTCAAATGGTGCATCATACATAATTTTGTGGGAAAAAGAGGGATAAATTGTTCCATTCAATGAAAATAATGACAATACTTTCAGCCGTTAGTGTTCAAGCGTGAGAGGTGGCGGTTGCGGGGCAGCAACTACACAGAGTATGGTGCCACCTGCAGGACGGTGAAGGAAGATCATGAAGCACAGGTGGGTTACCTCCCTTGAAGAGGCTTCAGTGGTAAAGTAAACAAGATGTTATTCACTGCAGATAAAAAATCAATATTAGGTCTTCAAGACTACGTCTGGAAGACCTATTGTTATTAACGTGGGTTTTTTTCTTATTCATTATTTGAACCAAATTTTGTCCGCAGGATTCCTGCGTAACGTCTTTTTACCACAATATGTTCAAAGGGACAATAACTCTGTCAAAATTGAATGTAGGTCAAAGTTACTTAGTGAAATCTCTTCCTTATGATCAACGTAACAATTCCATTACATATTATCATTATATAAAAGTTGATAATTAAGACACAATTTTGACATATACACAAAATATTGAGACTTTTCAAATTCAGACTTTTCAAATGGTATTTTTTTTAGAGAATGTTTTATCTTAGACCAAGCACAACATTCTCTATGTTACACCTTAGTATGGAAATATTAACCATTTTGTCTTAATCGTTAGAAAGATCATGTTGGGGTCCATTAATAAGCAATTGTTCAATTTTCAGAGGGTTATTGTCTTTGGAGAATTTTTGTAAAAAAACTACTGAAGATAGAGACATGTTTGATAGCTCATTTTAAAGTGTAGAAACTGCTAAATAATCGAGGGTACAACATGAAGTTCAAGGTCAAGCAGAAGTCTTGAAGATCTAAGTATTGCCTTGGCAATCCTAGTTAATTTTATAATCAGTTTATAAAAACCTTACAGTAAAACTGTTTATTGCTTTCAAATCAGTCTTGCAAATCTTTCAGAGCAACAGGATAATTTTAGTTCGAAACTAAAATCTTTGTTACAGAGATGTCATTATTTATGCATTGAGTTTGCTGATTTGAGCCAATGACATTCATGTTGACTGTTGTACATTTGTTTTACTGAGAAAATTAATAATAATTAAAATTACCAAAATAAATTATTATCAATAGCTTTTTGCTCATCATTAAGTAAGAAGTGAAGTCATTCATCGACACTACAAGTGTGGAAAGCTATGCTATGGCTAAAGGTGACAATGTTGTTCAGTCTAATGACATATTATTTGTTTTGTTATTAAAAAAATGTAAAATTAGTAACAAAAATAGTGTTTTTCTCATTTCACCTAAGCAAAAAAACAAAATGGTGGATACTCCCGATAGAACTCACACATTAATGTAGTGATTCTCAATTTCTCCTATTTATTTGTTACAGAACATGTACTTGCACTACCTGACAACTGGATCTGTGATGACGTGCCTCATATACGATAGAGAAATGTTCTTCATTCCCCTTGTGGTTGTACTTAAGGTATCTGCCATATATATATATATATATATATATTTCATGACAAACTCGTTTCATTCAATAATCAGTACTTTGTCTTCACAAATTTAAAGAACAATATTATTTATATGACATAATAACATATTTGATTTGGATATATATATATATGTTTCATGACAAACTCATTTCATTAAAATAATCTGTCCTTTGTCTTTAGAAATTTAAAGAACAATATTATTTATATGACATAATAACATATTTGATTTTGAATGAATCACACAGATGCTGGTAGTTTAAATTTTTAATTCCATCAGTTTTGTTATTTGATGAAACAAAATACCAACTTTGGATTGTCACATATATAATATTTTCTTCTTTCTAATAGTTGTTGCTTTGTTTCAGGGCTTGATTGATTGTACAGACAAATTTATTTATGATGAACTCACCAAGGGAAAGGAGGAGGACTCTTTCTATAAAGGGTAATAAAACATATACAGTTGTCACTTGTCATTCGAGACTCTCTTTCTCACATTTTTGATGCCAATGAAAACAATTGCAATGATATTTAATTTGCATGTATTTTTGTTCCTGATATCTACCAGTCCAAATTTGTCTTCTTTAATTACACTAAATTCTTAACAAACCTCTCAAAGATTTTTGTAGTGGCTGTAAATTTTCTTTATGAGGAGTAAATGTATATATCTTTCTTATATCGGTAACCGTAAATCCTTCTTAAACCATTTGTAAGTAAAGTGGTATTCTTCTTACCTGATCAAATTGAGCTCATTCAATCGACAATGTCATATTAACCTCTGATTTCTATCTTCTACTCGATCCAGGTGTATTGTGAACATGCTACAGGAAACACTTGCCGACAAACTCTTCACAAAGTCAGATGTTCTGAAGTATTTAGGCCAACACTTCCGCACCAAGCTGGCGAACCGACACTGTCCACCTTGGTACACAGACACACAGGCCGGGGAGCTCTTCAACGAGTGAGGAGCATAATTTATTACTTTGACTTATTACCTACAATGGTAGTCGTATGGAGCTTCATATTTTACATACGATACCCTAGGGCAAAATATCACTCTGTCATGGTGCGTGATGTCATAAATAATGTTATGATGTCACGCTCCTATGACGTTGCATTTTAAATGTGGTGTTAGCGAGCATGACTGTTTGAAGAAGATTTTAGCATATTTTCCTCAAGTCATGAATTCGTTTATAAATAGAACATTATATTCCTGTCTATGTCATACTATGTTTACAACACTCGGGCCTGAATATCGGTATATCCTTTAGTCACACTCAGGAAAAACTGATATTCAGGCACTCGTGTTGTAAACAAAGTATGACATAGACAATCCTTATAGTATGCTCAACGTAGTGATCTAGTCATTAAGGGGCATTTAAAAGTGCCATACATAAGAAACCATGATCTTCTGGTTGACAACTTCTTTACAGTGTATTTACACAATAAAGAAGTTATCTTGGTTCCTATTGATGTAGTGGATCGAATCTGCGTACATGTTAGATTACTTCTGTGTGTCCTCCTTTGTGATTTGTGTTTGTGAATTTTCCTACTATGGAAAAGCGCATTATAAATCCACCATTATTTGTCATGATACCTCTTGTATTACTAATTCACCTGTAAATGGTTAGCGCGTTCATCTTCATATCAAGAGGTCCGGGGTTCGAATCCAGTCAGGGGCACGGCAACTTTGTCTGCAGTAGAGAACTGTTCTACACGCATTAAGGTTTGGGTGCAATGCTACACTGAATTTCAGAGTAGTACCACCCATGGATCGTTAGTTCCAGCCGTTGCTTGCAGGTTTCACCGCAATGCATAGCCACGTGGTGTTTCAGGCTTTCTCCCTGCCGTAATACTAACAGCCGCGATATAAGTGAAATTAAACCCCAACTCACCTCGCCTCACCTGTAAATGCAAACATTTTCTCTTAAATGTTGTTACTTTCTTGTCAAGTCAAAAAATTTGGTTAAGATCTTCAGTGGGAAATTGGTAAACAGTGGAGTGAACAGTGAATGACATTTTGAGAATTAAGTTAACTGCAGGAGTATTCACAATGATTTTTGTTTGCAGATGTATTGTCTAATATTTTTATCGGTATTATACATTAACTTGAGAATATTTACGTAATGTTTTTTGTTTGCAGACATATTGTGTGCTTTCATCTGAAATCCAACAGGGACAAATTTGATTTCTTAGTGTGAGTATTCAATTGTGTTACAGTATTTACCTGAAATATCTTGATTTTCTTACTTTCTTTCTTTCACAGAATAAAGAAAGAAACTTGTAGTCATACTTAATACATCCTGTCTCAGGGTAAAACATATATGCTCCGCTCCACTCCACTTACATACCCAGGGTAGAAAACCATCTCAAACCTGCAAGCGGTGACCTATGGCCAATGACAGCACTTTAAAAGCATGTTGGCCAGCTTGCCACTTCCTGTTTTCAAAGATAAGAAAACATCTTCACCAGGATGCAGGTGGTCGAGTACCTCAGTCTAAGACAGTTTGACCGAAAAAAATTCAGCTCACTTATCTTTGTCATTTTGCGGAGGAGCCGAATGGCAAAGATAACTACAGTTTGAAAGGTTCTGTGGTTGCTGGAAATTTTATTGCTAACAATCACGATAAGACTATTTCATCGGCTGGTTTATTGGTCACCACACTCAGTTTTGGGTGGGGTTTTAACCCTGGGTATGAAAGTGGAGCAGAGCATATTTGTTTTACCCTGAAACTGTATAATAAAAGTATATTTGTGAAGGGTGGGCCTTCACACACATAGGTGTGCTCAAAGTGCTGACTACGTAATATTATTTCACGCAGGTCAATTTGTAATTCAACCCAATCGGTATGCTGTATAAGTGGTTAGATATGTTTTTATGTGTTTAGATGGGTTTTTTTTAAATGGTTGGAAACAAAAAGAGAAAGTAAGACAAATATTTTCATCGCTACCACTGATAGTACTGCTGTACAGATCTGAGTGATCATTGAGGAGAGTAGTTCTCGATCCTATCGGAGATGTATGCAGGTGCTATTTCATCTACGAATTGACTTGCTATGGACAAGATCTAGTGAATCTTGAAACGAAGCCAGTTCAGGGAGTTGGTGTTGGAGACATAAGAGGAGGCAGTGGATGATTGGTGAGTGGATTAATCAGATGCTTGTTTCCTCTCCTCCCTTGCAGACAGATGACTAGGAAGCTGTACGCGTTTGCGAAGGGTGAGTGTGCGGCGGACTCCCCGGACAACCCGATGAATCAGGAGCTCCTGCTGCCCGGACACCTAATCCTCATGCTGCTCAAGGTGCGTACTGGTGTAGTGTATGGATAAGCTGTGGGCTAAATGGATAAGCTGTGGGCTGAATTGATAAGGTGAATGGATAAGCTCTTGACTGATTAGATAATCTGTAGGCTAAATGGATAAGCTGTTGGCTGTATGGATAAGCTATGGGCTGTATGGATAAGCTATGGGCTGAATAGATAAGCTGTTGGCTGATTGGATAAGCTGTTGGCTGATTGGATAAGCTGTTGGCTGTGTGGATAAGCTGTTGGCTGTGTGGATAAGCTGTTGGCTATATGGATAAGCTGTGTGCTGAATAGATAAGCTGTTGGCTGTGTGGATAAGCTGTTGGCTGTGTGGATAAGCTGTTGGCTAACTGAACCAGCTGTTGGCTGTATGATTTAGCTGTTGGCCAAATGAAAAAGCTTTGCCTTAATGGATATGTTGTTGACTGAATGGATAAGCTGTTGGCTGTATAGATAAGCTGTTGGCGGAAATTGAATCTTGTTTTTTTTAGAAAGGCAGAGTGAATCTTGTTTTCTGAAAATTAATCTTTTGGTTATTGTTCACTGAGATTCAATGGTTGCTGGTTTGTGTTGCAGGAGAAGATGAATGATCTGCTGTTGAAGATGAAAGCTATCACCATGAAGTATGCTCAAGCTACAGAAGAGTTCGAACTGAATCCAAGTAGGTGCATTACGTGACTTGTAGCGTCTTCATACTCCCGCTAAGACATAGTTTGGGTTATATAGAGTTTCATGTGTCTGTACGTCCAATATCGTTTACAGAATGTTATTGAAGACTCTATGACTTAGAAACTCAAATTTGGTTAACACCTTCGGAACTTGTAGGCTTAATAATGCATTTATTGACAACAATTAAGTGTAAACAATTAGTGTTTTTGTTACAAGTTATGTACCCCTCAGTAAATAGCATCATGTTTGGTGGACACCTCAATCGATGAGATATGTTTGTTGTCCAAATGCTGTCCACATCCCATTCTCCTGTTCTAGACTAAAGACGTTGTATTGCAGGTATCTTCCAGAAGTGTGTGACGCAGAGTTGCGGAGACAAGTGCGAGGTGACACGTAGTGTGGAGTATCTTCTCTCCACCGGCAACCTCGTCTCTCGCTCCGGACTGGGACTAATGCAGGTGTGTAACCTTTACCTTTCTTACTCTTCTTTTCTTCTTAACTAGCAATGTTTGTAAAAGTATCTTGTAATGCAATCATTAAATTTTGATATTTTGAACTTGAAAGAGTCTCTTGAATTGTGTTCTCTTCAAAAGATCATTAGAGCCAATGGTTATATCACAGGTTATAGCCTCCATATATCAATAACCACAGGCGCCAGACTCTGAATATATGAGTATACCTGCCTATATATATTAATTAGAAGGTGGGAAATGGTCAACCATCTTGGATTCTGCTCTTGGACTGGTGTGCTGGCTCAAATTCGCTTTGTAAAATTTGTAGACTCATTTATTTCATGTCCTGTTGCAGTCTCCCACCCTTTTATGAGTACATGTATATTTTAACCCAAGACAGCTCAACTGAACACCAAAATCCTGTTGGCAACTCTTTTGATGAAATTGTTTAATTTACTAAATTTGCTATAATTTGCAAAAATTGACAAATCCACATTTTCAAACGTGTAACACTGGTTGTATACCAGTACAAGACTTCAAATGTATAACCCATTCCACTCCAGTACTCGGGATTTGCAATTGTGGCCGATCGACTCAACTACTTCCGCTTCCTGTCTCACTTCCGCTGTGTCCACCGCGGAGCCTTCTTCACCACTATGAGATCAACAGGTGTCCGCAAACTGAGACCGGAGGCCTGGGGTAGGTTGTGTCACCATAAACTAACTTGAACTCAATTGACTCTCTATAACACATGAACTAAACTGGGGTTGGTAAAAAATCTAACCTGAGGCCTGGGGTAGGTTCATCTCTTGTAGTGAAGATGATGGAATAAACATTGAAATAGTCATCATGATGAAAGAATTGAAATTTTCTTTACAAGTTTCACATCTGTTTGTATGAGTAAATGAGTTATTGAGTCGAGGGTCAAGTTGCAGATTTAGGTTGCGACTATAATATATCTTCCAGAGAGTCTTGTTAAAAAAAAAATTTAAAAAGATTCCAAATGAAAACATTTTATTTTGAAATGGTGAGAAATAGAAAAATAGGAAGTTTGTATAATACTGTATCTATCCTGAATGTTTATATTGGCCCACAGGGTTCCTGTGTCCAGTGCACACACCAGACGGAGCACCGTGCGGTCTGATGAACCATCTCACCCACAGCTGTCAGGTACTAACTGCATGTAAAATTGCTCATTTAAAGAATGAAAACAATTTTTAAATTGTGACACTCGCAATGGTGATAGCTTTGGTCCTGACTATCAGCGTTGTGCAGCCAAGTCAATAATGTTTTGTAGAAAGAGGGGGGTACCAATGATTTCCAACCTTGTTCTGAGAATCATTAAGACTTGTCTCTCACTGCTATACCAACTTCTATATGCCTTTGAAGAATTCAACCTCCACCTCCAACTGTTCCTTCTCCTTACTGCTACTGAAAACATCTTCTGTCCCCACACCTCTACACCTCTCAGTACTGATGATACTAACCATCTCTCCCATCAGGTAGTGACAGTCCAACACAAGACTGCCCCGCTCCTGCAGGTGCTGGTCAGTATGGGGGTCAGTCGGCTGGACTCGCTGACCCCTGGCTCTGTCAACCAGTGCTACATCGTCTTCCTGGATGGCAAACCGGTTGGTTACGTCGCTGACCACCTCGCACAAAGCTTCTGTGATAGGCTCAGGGTAATGAAGGTCAAGGGGATTGATAAGGTTAGTGTTGTATGAAATAGAAATTCATATTTGTTGAATATTCAGAATATTTGTATATTCATAGTCTTGTAGATCTTGTAGAAAATTTAATGTAAATATGTTTTTTCCACAAGTGATGTATCTCTACATGATTTATATTCAACATACTAGGATGATTCTGTTAACAGGACATCATTACAGTCATATAATGTTGATGTCATTCTGATCATATATGAAGTGGATCAAATTCACCTTTTAAGGGGAAAATATTTTATTGGGAGAATACATTTTGTATTACACTGGATACAGATAAAGTGACTGGTCATTTGAAGATTGTAGAGCAGTTATTTCATGTTGAATGATGTCAATATGGTTACAGAAAGACATATTATCTAGTTGGATAAAACCTAATTAGAGAGTCACAAGTCCTGGTATACCCCTCTTCAATATACTATAACAAATGTTCTTATGTCCAGGTGCCTGCTATCCTGGAGATCTGCCTGGTGCCTAAGACTGAGTTCAGCAGCCAGTACCCAGCTGTCTACCTGTTCCTGGGCTCTACACGGATGATGCGTCCAGTGATGAACCTAAGTCTCGGTCTGGTGGAGATGATTGGGACGTTTGAGCAGGTTTATCTCGACATCTGCATTACTGAAGAAGACATGCACGAAGGGGTAGGTCTGGTTTAATTATTATAATAAGTTACAAATGAACACTTCGAAAGAAATATGTAGACTACTACTAGACGATCTTCATGTGTATTTAGCTTTCCAGAACACTATACATCTTTGAGGAATTTATTGAGCCATGGGAGCCAAAGTTTATCATTATCAATCCTTTTATAACAAATGGTTCACAAACGTACCAAATTTTGATAAAAGTTTCAAATTGATAAAGTTGTACAGTTAAAAGACAATGTGTAAACAGTTCTTATTTTTTCCTGGGTTCTTTCATTCTTCTTTTAGGACCTAATCCTTTATTAAATATTGGTTGCGTTCAAAAAGACTTTAAGGTGATGCATACTTGCTGGTGACATTGCAGAAGACAAGCCACCAGGAGCTGGCCCCCACCACAATGCTGAGTGCGCTAGCTAACATGACGCCCTTCTCCGACTTCAACCAGAGCCCAAGAAACATGTACCAGTGTCAGGTGGGACCTCAGCTTTCTTTTATAACTAACTTGAGCATATTTATTTCTCAGATGATATTTGGATGTACAGTCAAGCCGCGATAGTCTGGCCACCGATAATCCGAATCTCGCAGTGTTCGAATGGTAGCAAGCTGTAACCAAACTAATCTCTATATAAACTCATTAAATGTTGATTCATTAATCCGTTGATTCCGTTTCCGAATCCGAACGCCAATTAGCCGTAACGGATTAGTTAATTACAACTATTTCTGCTTCATTAATCCGGTGACAAGCGACCATCACACT
The DNA here is from genome assembly GCA_936450465.1 of Gibbula magus. Lineage (NCBI taxonomy): Eukaryota > Metazoa > Mollusca > Gastropoda > Trochida > Trochidae > Gibbula > Gibbula magus. The sequence continues at coordinate 56,043,412 of OW388300.1, forward strand.
GATTGGGTAAACTTCAATGACAGTGGATTGACACGGGAGTTGAGCGTGTCAGTAGTTTGTGATTTTAATAAATTGTAATGTTTTTCATTGTGTGTCAGTAGTTTGTGATTGTAATATATTGAAATTTCTCATTTTGTGTGATAGTTATAGATATACAGCATGTCAAAGTCATTTAATATTTTAAATACGTTCTCGTCTGTCTGTAGATTCAAAGGCAATCAACTCCATCTTGTTTGATTCATTTCAGTAGTCCGAACATTTCACTATCTGAATGTTTTTGATGAAAAACGGAAACGTTCGGATTATCGAGGCCTGACTGTATTCAACTTTCTTTTATTTCTGAGTCAAATAATTCTTCTTGAAACAACTATTTTTAAACTCAGTTGGTTTGCCTTTATATAAACAACTATTATAAACAGCAATATAAATCCCCTCCCATCAGATGGCTAAGCAGACGCTGGGTACAGCAGTTCACAACATCCCTCACCGGGCCGACAACAAGCTGTACCGACTACAGACCCCTCAAGCGCCCCTCGTCAGACCCCGGTACTACTCACAACTCAACATGGACGAGTACGCCCCAGGAACTAATGCTGTCATCGCTGTCATCTCGTACACGGTTTGTAGTGTCTGTGATATACAAGTCAAAAGAGACATGGCAATATCAGAAGACATCTTTAAAGCCACTTAAGTCATAATTGATGTTATGTCCCTTATCACTTATAGTAGTGAGCACTTTGAAAGACATCTTGGTACACTTCATTTACATGTGACAGCTGCTGTGGATTGCATTGAAGCCCACGATGATACTAAGCTGCAACTAATGCCAGCCTTGTACTTGACCATTAACTTGCTAGCCCCGGCATGGTCCGGGATGGCCATAAACAATTCCGAGGATGCCGGATGCCAGACTTAAAATAAATCAGCTCTCTCACAGGGAGCTGGCTCCCTCCGCGAGATGCGAGTCGAGATGTCTCCGGGAGTCCCTTCATGAGAAGCTCTCTATTAATGCCCCGCAGTTCACTACGAAACGAGTCCGTTTGAAATGTCCAGCAAAAATCACACCAATTTGCATTTGCATTGTTGAACCGTAACGGATCGATAATTAGCCTTACAAAAGACCAATTTAGTCGGGCTTCGCTCCAAAGCCTGATCTCCCTGGGGGCTCATTATCACCCACGTACAGGCCCGTACAGGCTATCAGCCTCGCATCTCGTGACTGTGTCCCTATTACGGGAACATATAGCGGTAACCCGTTTACTCCAAAATAAAGGGGAAAGAATAGCCTACAATGCCATATAAATCCCATATCACTTCATATAATTTGAAACAAGCGGCGCTTTTCACAACTTCATGCAAAAATTATCACTGCTAAACTACTGAATGCATTTTCATAATTTTATATCACAATAAACAAAAAAGAATCATCTTTTATTCCATATAAAATGCGCATATTTACTCACAGAAATAAAGATACAAGCTTACCTTTTTGAGAGGAATGTAAAACCATGCGACACACAAACTAATCAACATTTTTACATCAGATATGGTTTGAGGTTAGCGTTTATTGGAAAGGTCAAACAACATTACCATATTTGGGTCGACATGTGCTTGTTTGTCAATTGGTTCAAAATTATGATTTCTTGGAAAGTGTGATGAACGACGTAAGTATACATGTTTGCAATGTCGCATCATAAAAGTTCTCAGTATTTACGAAATAAAGACAAACTTTACATGGCTATAGAATTATAACCAAAGGTTGCATTCTAATAATGATTGTTATATCATTGTGAAGCCAAACATCTTGTCTTCAATTCTATATATATTCCTTTAAAGCTGTATGTGTGAGGGTGTCATGAATTTCATCATTACTTCCCGGTGTTGCAGGGCTATGATATGGAGGATGCTATGATCATCAACAAGTCTTCAGCTGAGAGGGGCCTGGCTCATGGATGTATCTATGTCACGAGAGTAAGTCTTTCATTAATTACCACTATGTTAAACTAAATGAAATAGGCATAGCCAATCCCAAAATTTTACTTCCTCAATTTAAATAGAAACAAAACTTTTGAATTTACCAATCCAGAACAAAACTTACCAAATTGCAGGCTGTCAAACGAAGCTTATTTCAAGACTTGGTTCGTATGAAGAACAAATTTCCTGACATTAAAGCCTTTATTTATCATATTTGTCTTCTTGTCTGCATGAATAAGACATAATCGGTATTATATCGTGAATTTGAGATGATTTAAAGATGATGTTGTTTGTTCAGGTGATATGTCTGCAGACAGAATCAGCATCAGTGAACCAGTATTCCTGTGAACTGAGTGAGTAGATGCTAATATCCTACAACTGTTCAATCAATGTTTTTATTTTTATATTCCCGCTATGACATAGTCTGAGATATATAGTGCTCTGTGTGTGCGTGCATGCATGCAAAATCATTTCCTGAGCATTACTTGTAAGCTTTATATGACTATCAGACTTCAAATGATGTTATTTTAACTCCAGCAAAAGGAGCAAATATTTTTCTAAATTTTGACCTGAAACGGTTAGGTTTCACTTTCATTGCGTAACTTGAACTTCAAATTTGTATAGGGAAGTTGTCGATGTAGTGGTGCTGTGATTTTAGGGATTGCAACTCCAGATTGTTCATTGAAAATAATTCATTGACATTATTAAAATAAATTCAAATTTAATTATTCAAATTAATCAATGGTACATGAAGGCAGTCAAACTACATCTGAGCTGTGCTCACTTTTGCCTTGTATTCTGCATTTGTCATAATATTTGACTTTCGTATGATGTGTATTCTGAAGATCCCTCCTGCGACTGAGCATATATTCTTTGACCAGGTTACAACAAGAGCAAGTCTAAGCAGAAGTGGAACCTGGAAGCTGACGGTCTGCCGCCCATCGGGGCCTACCTACAGGACGGGGATGCTCTCTACAGGTATACTTGCCTCTCTGCTCCTGCTTCAGGTTGTAAACTCCATTAGAGTCAAGCAATCAGGTGTCAATGTTAATATAGTGGTTATAGCCAACTTGGCACACAGATGTTTGTGAGTGAGCACTGACTCACACAGTAGTATGCTAATCATCCTGCTATATCAGGATGTTTTTATCTGCAAGGCTCCCTTCGATCTGCCTAGGACGGGATAGCGCAGTGGTTAGCGTGTCCCGCTTCGGATCAAGTGTTCCGGGGTTCGAATCCTGCCAGGGGCACGGCAACTTTGTCTGCAGTAGAGAACTGTTCTACACGCAGTAACGTTTGGGTGCAATACTACACTGAATTTCAGTGCAGTACCACCCATGAGTTCCAGCCATTGCTTGCAGGTTTCACCGCAACACATAGCCACATGGTGTTGCGGGCTTTCTCCCTGCCATAATACTAGCAGCCGTGATATAAGTGAAATACTCTTGAAAGCGGCATTAAACCCACCTCACCTCACCTCACCTCACCTCTGTGAGCACTGACCTACACAGTAGTAGGCTGATCATCCTGCTCTATCAGGATGTTTATATCCGCAAGGCTACTTCAGTCCCTTCCATCTCCTAAACAGCTGTCTTGTTTTATTATAGGCTGATTACTCATTGCAATATATACCGTATTCGCCGTAATAAGCGCCCTGGTCCAATAAGCGCCCCCCAAAGGGTTTTGCAATTAACTCTAATAACCGCCCATGTACCAGCGGTACTAAATAATAAATTCAACTTACCTAAATTCAATCCAACAACCCCTTCAGACGAGAAACTAGTCGCTGAGAGCCCTTGAACTTTAGTTTACAGGGAATTTCCAACCCCAGTGTTCCCGTTTACTGGTATTACCGGAATTTTCGAAGCTGGACCGGTATTTCTCATTACTGTCGGTCCCAATTTCAAAATTGTGTATTTGTGCAGAAATGATCCTAAATAAGCATATATAAATAATAAGTCCTTAATTTGGTATTTATGCTAAATAAGCATTTGTCAATCTTATTATTACACCCAAAACAAATCATAAACATCAATACAAATGCTTATCAGTGCTGCATGGCAACTTCAGACAGGAAACGTCGATCAAGGTGTTGACCTTATTCCATGCAATACCCCAAGAAGAGGGACTGGTTTATTTTTGTATGAGGGTGACAGGAGTTGCATAGTTCAAATAGGATAGAGCACAATAACTTATTAAACGATTATTACTGATAGAAAATAAAGATTGATTTTAGTCTAAACTTATATAAAATAATAAGATAATAGATTTGTCAAACCAAGAAACAATAATCAAATTTGTTTGAAGTTTTTTTCAATTGCCACCCCTGTGTTGAAAATGGATTATCCGGGAGGTCTGCACTATTGTCAACATGCAGATTTTCTGTTTTAAATGTCGTAGTTTTAGACAGCCATGCAGCGCAATGTTACCAAAATCTATATGTTGAGGTATGTTTCAAAATATCACTGAAGAAATGTTTGCAGGTGTAAAATATTTGAAAAGCATTACAAGTTTTTAGTTTAGTAGTTATTGTATGTTTTGTACAATTCCTGCCAACGTGTGACGGCTAAAAATAGCACTGTGTTGATAGGATACTACGATTGCAATTGAGAAATTATCAGCATAAAATTAAAATCAAAATGTGGTTTCTGTTTCACTTTGAGGAATTAAAGGATACATTTAGCAGCAATATGTGTTATTTTCAACTCGATAATGTGTAAGTATGTTTTGAACGCCTGTATCAATTATCAAAGACAACCTAAACACAGTTCCACGTTAATAGTCTTTATTTTTCGTTGGTCACTCACATCATTTTAATAAGCGCCCACCCAAGTCAATTTTTTAAGTGCCCTTGGCGCTTATAATGGCGAATACGGTAGTATTAATTTGTCGGCAATGAAAGGTGATGTTTCTAAATTTTATGGTCCCTCATGGGTCATATGCAATTTCCTCCACTGGACAATAAGAACTGCCATCCATCCTGAAAATGACAATTGACAGTGCGTTCAGTCACAATGATTAGAGGCTTTTAGATTCAATTGGAACATTCAACGCAATATTCTTACTTTAAAACTGGTTTAAATTAATAACTTTAACCAGTAACCTATGAAACACTGTTCACACCAGCTTCATGCACTTTTAAATGCTTGCTAAATTTAGTATCTTTTGATACGTATAGCTACGTGAACGTACAGACAGGACAGATGACGGTGGAGAAGTACAAGGGACAGGAAGCAGCCTACGTGGACAGCGTGAAGATCCTCGCCAACCCGGAGAACACACGAGACTCCAGTCTGCTGCAGAGAGCTGTCATGGTTCTCCGAATTCAGGTTGGGAGTGGACATATATATATATGGAAATTTATGTAGCGCTGTCGTCCATCATACTGCTTGTGATTTATTTTAGAAACATCTAAATGTTAATGTCAGAGTTAGTCTTGATAATTATATATTTACAATGGCTTGTGATTTTCATAGAAGATATCTGAAAGTTAACAGCTAAGTTAGTCTTGATAACCATATGATTATTTCCATGTAATCATCTTCCAAATTGACTGAAAATATTATTTTATTCAAAGTGGCATGTGTATGAATTCCATCATATTAAGATAATGCTTTAGATTAATTGTTGTCTGAATTGAAATGACCATACATAATTTGTTATTTCTTAATTTCATCTTTTAAAATTTATGACTCTAATGAATACAATCTCTGCACAAAGTTCAGTTTTCATCATAATTTCATTCATCATCCAAAATTGATTTTAAACATTACTTGCTGGTTGCAGCCTTGTAGTTTTTGTCTGATCGACAGCAAAGAGCAAATGAAAGTTGTCTCCCTTCATGCCTATTGGTCATGTGTCCTGTTCTGAGTTAACATATTCGCAAATGTTTGTCTGCATGGTTAAGTAAGAGCTACTCTGACAGGATAGTTTTGCATTTTAAGAAATATGTTCGTTTGATCGAGTCATTTGAAATGGATTAAAGTTTCTAAATGAAGTGTAAGACTTGTAAGCCAAGCCATAATGTTTATTTTTCCAGAGGAATCCAATTATTGGTGACAAGTTTGCCACAAGACACGGACAGAAAGGTATTTGCAGGTAAGTAAGAATTAGGGATGGAACAATACAACAACCTATCTATAGATGAAGATTGTCAGATTTGTAGTAGTGCTTTATCAATAGGAAACAAGAAAACACAATCAATGCTTTGATAGTATCGATAGGGTAGTGTTTCCTAAACTGAGATTGATTTAGAATGCCATTCACACATTTCTGCAAGTTTATGTTGAATTATTCCACCCTTGAATGATGAGAAGTGTTATGCACTCTTATTGTGCAAAATGCAAAAGATGTTTCATTGATGTTTTGTTCACACAGTTTGGTGGCATATTACTCCAGGAATTAGATGATTCTAATTAATCAAAAGAGAGCTGATTAAGTTTTTAGCTCATCAGGCCCTTAAACAAAATCATCTTCTCTAGAATACTGGTCTATCACTATCGCAATAATAGGTTGCAATAGGCTATCCCTTTGACTACAAACATGCCATTTACATTAACCTTTACATTATATCTGTATTAGAACAATCATACAATATCAAGGAAGAAAGAATAAAAGACGAATTTGGGAACAAAATGTCAATGTTGTTCTTGACATATTCTGGACGTTCCACCAACTGACTAATGTATTTCTGATGCAGTATGTTCTGGCCAGCTGAAGACATGCCCTTCACGGAGAGTGGGATGAGTCCGGACATCATCTTCAACCCTCATGGTTTCCCCTCCAGAATGACAATCGGTAAGCAGGATACGAAACAAGAATATTTGCAGTCATTCCTTTATTTTTACGATACCTTCTTGTTAAGTATGTGGGGGCAGGATAGCGCAGTGGTTAGTGAGTTCGCCTTCAGATCAAGAGATCCGGAGTTCGAATCCTGCTAGGAGCACGGTAACTTTGTCTGCAGTAGAGAACTGTTCTACACGCAGTAATTTCAGCATAGTACCACCCATGGTTTGCTAGTTCCAGCCTTTGCTAGCAGGTTTCACCGCAATGCATAGCCACATGGTGTTGCAGGCTTTCTCCCTGCCATAATTCTAGCAGCCGTGATATAAATGAAATACTCCTGGAAGCGGCGTTAAACCCTAACTCACCTCACCTTGTTATGTATGTAGATACTGAGATTGTAATGATTGTAAAGAGTTATCTCCCTTTGGTCGCCAATGGGGGCACTTGATTTGCACTATCCCGGGCATAGCCCGCTATAGCCCGGTCACGTGACCGGGCTATCCGGGTGATCCGAGCAGACGAAACAAATGAATTCTTTTTCAGAAGGGATCCTCCTTGGGGTACATATAGCATAATTTTTAACTTGATGACAGATTGTAACTTAATTTTTATACCCCCGCTACGAAGTAGTCGGGGGTATATAGCGCTCAGCGCGTCCGTCCGTCCGGAACACTTTTGGTTCCGCTCATAACTCAAATACTACTTGTTCAATTGTTATGAAACTTTATACATGTACACTTTATGGTCCCTAGATGTGCCTTTTCTATGTTTCACTCAGATCCCATGATTATTTTTTCAGATTTTCCACTTTTAAGCGTCTTTGTGTGCGCGTCTATGGTCACACTTTTGGTTCTGCTCATAACTCAAATGCTACTTGTTCAATTGTTATGAAACTTTACACATGTACACTTTATGGTCCCTAGATGTGCCTTTTCTATGTTTCACTCAGATTCCATGATTATTTTTTCAGATTTTCCACTTTTAAGCGTCTTTGTGTGCGCGTCTATGGTCACACTTTTGGTTCCGCTCATAACTCAAATACTACTTGTTCAGTTGTTATGAAACTTTATACATGTACACTTTATGGTCCCTAGATGTGCCTTTTCTATGTTTCCCTCAGATTCCATGATTATTTTTTCAGATTTTCCACTTTTAAGCGTCTTTGTGTGCGCGTCTATGGTCACACTTTTGGTTCCGCTCATAACTCAAATACTACTTGTTCAATTGTTATGAAACTTTATACATGTACACTTTATGGTCCCCAGATGTGCCTTTTCTATGTTTCACTCAGATCCCATGATTATTTTTTCAGATTTTCCACTTTTAAGCGTCTTTGTGTGCGCGTCTATGCTTACAGTTTTGGTTCCGCTCATAACTCAAATACTACTTGTTCAATTGTTATGAAACTTTATGTATGTACACTTTATGGTCCCCACATGTGCCTTTTGTATGTTTCAGTCACATACCATCTTTATTTTTTCGACTTTTTTTACTTCTAAAAAAATTTACAAGTGTATAATCTATGAAGACATACTTACTCTACTTTAATAATACTTCTGTGATCTATTCATATGAAAGTCTAAACATTGATGTCCTTGCTATTTTAAAACATTTTTTCTTTGACCAATGTTAAAAGCGGGGGTATATGAGTGAGCTGTGCTCACTAATTCTCTTGTTATAAATAACAGTAAAAATAAGTTAAAAAAACACAAAATAAGTGTTTTCCGAACGTGTGACCACCCTGTGTAGAGCCCCATCCCCGTGCAAACCAAGGGACGTAACTCTAATCTCACCACTTATCAATCTGTCATTGAGCTGGCAAGACGTTCTTTCTGCTCCGTGTGTTTTTGACTTTGATTTACATAGGCGTAGGAACGGTTTTTGGGGTGGGGGGGCCCATTTTTTTTTCTTGAGAGCGGGGGGTGGATCGAGCTTTGGTCAGAATACCCCGTCTGTGTTGAGTGGGGGGGCCCAATTAGCTTCTCAGGATGACGGGGGGGGGGGGGGGGGGGGGGGGGGGGCACGAAAATCATTTTGGTTGGGGTTTACAGTGTGTTTCACTGATTATTTAAATTTAAAATCACGTGACCTTGCTTTGGGCCCAAAAAAAGTCACGTGACCTTACTTTGGGACCCAAAAAAGTCACGTGACCTTACTTTTGGGGCAAAAAAAAGTCACGTGACCTTACTTTGGAAGCCAAAAATGTCACGTGACCTTGCTTATGAGGCAAAAAAAAGTTACTTGACACAGGTGTGGCTGTAAAAAAAATCGATTTTATGTCAAGACAATACACCAAATTGTACCTAGATCAAATCAGAAATGAACATTTGAAAATGTGTTTGAACTGAAACATGCACCTGAATAGAATAAGCATCGTTAACATATTTTTAAAGGCGGAAATTTAAAAAAATTATAATAGAAATCATTCATTTTGAGAGAAAGGACAGTATGTCCTAGCTGTGAAAGGGACAGAGACCTATGCTTGCGAGAAAGTTGAAAGTTAGCATGTATCATATTCCTAGTGCTCTTGTTCTTAATATTTCGGATAATAATCATTACAAATATTTAATCTGCATATGCTGCGTTTACACTAGGCCACGATTAGTCCATAATGGCAACAATTTGGAATTTTTGAGTGCGTGTGTTAGGGTACTCAGGACCTGTATGAGCTTCAATATTTGCAGACAAGACAACGTAAGTCACGATAAAATGGAAATAAAATAGGATTGAAATAAAGTCGACAAGTTTGACTTGTTCCAGAGCCTGAGAAAGAACATTCATATCTCAGTTCGATCAGAACTAATCCGGAAATAGCATCGAAAATGATGTCGAAAATCAGGTTTTAAATAAACACTAGACATATTGTTTGAAAAATTACAATTCATAATCCAAGAGACCAATACAAAGACTTTTCATTCTGTAGAAGATCATAAAACCATGACTTCGAAAAGTTACCAAATCTATAAATTATAATCCCCACTTGCCAAGGTGCCTGTACACAGAACTTCAACTCTCTAGAGTTACTGGTTCTGGAGAAAAAGACAAATATAGTCCTTGAGTTTGTGGCCCCTGAGGACCTTATTAGGGATCAAATGGTCACCAAATATATGAATCAGAATCTCCGCTTGCCAAGTTAACTGTACTAATGATTCCAGTTCTCTGGAATCAGTGGTTCTGGAGAATAAGACGAAAATAGGTTTTAATGCTGTGGTTCCTTGGGCCCTTATTAATCAAGATATCCATGATCTAAGGAGTGACAGTAGGAGTATGTACACGAGATGCCAACTGTCTGTAGTCACTACAGAGCTGGTTCTAGAGAAGAAAGACGAAATAGGTTTTTGAGGTCAGGTCTGATGAGCTAAAACCGTTTTCAGGAGTGGCCAATGTTGCCCTTACTAGGGGTCACATGGTCACCAAATGTACAATTTCAATCCCAAATGTCGTAGGAGTCGATATTTGAACTTTCTAGCTCTTACTTCTGGAGAAAAATCCTAAAATAGGTTTTTTGGGCCATGGCATCTGAGGACTAGCAGGGCCACAAACTCTGCAAGTTAAGATCCCCATTTTCTAAGGAGTATGTACACAAGATTTCAGCTTTCTTGGCGTTTTCGTTCTTGAGAAGATGAAAAGGCACACTTTCCGAATTTTGAAACGTATTAAAAACGTATCAAAGCACCCCCCTCCCACCAAACACAGCTATAGGAACAACATTCTTTTCAATTTCGTCTGAAAATTGGGGTTGCCATGTCGTATTTTCACTAGAAGATGCTGTAGGATCAAAATTTTCATCCATATTAGTGTTAAAAATAGGGTGAGGACTCGTCATATTATCTGTTTCTGAAAAAATAATATGAGAAAAGAAATTTTCTTCAAAATTGACACGTACTATTTGCTCCTAGAAAGCGCTATTGAATTTTTTTTTCGTGGGTGAAAAGTGGGGGGGCCGTGCCCCCCCAGTTTCAGAAGTGGGGGGGCCCGGCCCCACCGGGCCCCCCCTGTTCCTACGCCTATGATTTAAGTTTCCTTGAGAAAATGGACAAGACTAAGAATACTGTATGTGTGGTAACCCCTTTTTATTCGTAGAGGCGAATGTTTAGGTTACTTATATGGTTTTTGTCGCGTTGTAACTTCGTTTTTCAATTCGCACGTGCTTCGTATTCTTCGAGTAATGGCGGATGGAAAACGCTCAAAATGGCGGATGCTCAAACAAAATGCAAAGTGTTAGTGTTTTGCTATTTTGTTTTGAGATCTGATTGTTTTGAAGGTTCTTTATCGTGCTTCGCATTGTAGGGCAGCACTTTACTGATGAGGATTTCTCCCTTTTTGAATTTTTTCATTCTCGGGGTCATCGTCTCAGTCGGCAAGATATACTAGGTATATTCATGCTTTATTTCTTTCAGTGGCTTACTATTTATTACTTGCCTAGTGCTTAGTTATTATAGTATCGCCTCTGCGTATTGTTTGTATGATGCACTTTTATCAAACATAAACATTGCACTTACACACATGCACATCCCTAAACATTCTGTTTTTGAATTGCAGTCTTTCACCGAATGTGTGGGATGCAAGTCCCGTATTCCTCCGGCCGACAAGCACGACAGGTGCTTGCCTTGTTTGGTCGAGGATGAACACGACGACACCTCTTGCAAGTTGTGCATCAGTTTCACCCCGAGGGCCAAGAACTGAAGAAGGAGAGGGGCATCGACATGCTCTTCTTCCGCAACCTACAGAAGGCAGGGCAGGAGATTAAGGGAGCCATCCCTCCCTCTAAGGAAAAGAGGAGTAAGGCTAAGGGTAAAGGGAAAAAGAAGGTGCACTCCTCTCCTGTCCCCTCTTCCTCATCGGATGAGGTAGATATGGAGGTGGGGTCACCTGCTGCGGGGGGTACTCCCCCCCCCCCCTCCAGTTCTTTCACCACAAGCACACACTAATGTTGCAAATGTTGCTAACTCTAACACTAATCTGGATGCGGCAGCTATCACTGCCATAATCCAGGGGCAGATGACGGGGATGGTGGGGACGATGATGGCTCAGCTCCGTAAGGAGTTGACTGTCGTCGCCCTGCTGGACCCTGATGCTCAAGGGTCGACCGGCACACATGCAGGTAATGACCTCGGGGGCACTACTGAACCGGGCGCAGGCCCCGGCAAGGTAGTGGCTCCCGACGCAGGCACCCGAGAGATTGCTCCGGCTCTGCCTCGTACCCAAGTAAACAAAGCCCCCCCGTCGGTGCAAGGTGCCGAGGTACGGAGCACGTCGGGGGGCACGGGTAACCCCAAGGGCAAGGGCACCGGTGCTTCGGCGCCGGTGCAGTCGCAGCCCCGGGGACCGGCTCCGGTCGGGGAACGAGCGTCGGTGAGCAGCGCTGGGTACAGCATCCCTCAAACGGACTATCCGAGATCGGGCTTCGGACACTGGGTCACTGATGAGTGGCTCTGGTGCCGGGGAACTGGTGGAGGAAGAATCCGAGTATTCTGAGGAGGATGAGGAATCCGGCCGTGCTGTCTCGCTCGCCGAGCTTCTGAAGGAGACGCGTGACCGAATAGTGATCGCTATCCCGCAGACGCTTGTTCCCGTTCCGGAGCAGGTCGACGAGGAGTTCCGGCTTCCGGGGGAGGCTTTTGCTCCCAGCAAGCCTCCGGCGACCAGGCTCCGCATCATCGACAGCTTGTTGGTTGAGGCGATCAATCCTCTTCTTTCTGGTGCCCGTACGAAGGCTGATTTGCCTGAACTCAACAAGAGGTACCAGTTGGGAGAGGACGGTCTCTTCGACCTTCCAGTTGTGGATGAATGCGTCCTGACCTCCGTCACCCTGTCCGGCGCTCAGGCGCAGCCTTCTGTAGGCAAACAGGGCCGGCGACTGCCTCCATTTCTGTCGCAGGCTGCCATGTTAAAGGCCGAGTTCCGTGCCCATGAGGACACATACAGGAACGGAGCCCAACAACTGAGGGTAGCAGTGCACGGGGCCTACCTTGCTGCTATGCAGGCTAAGGACCTGGCAGAGATGCAGGAACTGGGCACTAAGGTGACCACGTTCCAGAAGCAGTTGGCGGAGGTGTCGAGTTATCTGGCTCGGGACTCAATCAGGAGTGCTGCGAGTCAGATGATGGGCGCAGTCATGGGGATGCGCCGGCTGTGGCTAGCGACGTCCAAGTACTCGCAGTCCACACGCCTTACCTTGCAGAACCTGCCCTTCAGGTTGCGGTCCACCCTCTTTCCTGGATCGCAGGCTGTAGTCAAGGAAGCCGCCGAGCAGAAGGTTGCCTTCGAGGATGTAAAGGTGCTTCTCGAGGAACCAGCTCCGCAAGATAAGCGAGCGCGGTCTTCCCCCCTTGATGACTTATACCCCACGCCGGGGGGTTCGGGTCAAGCTTCTTGGAATGGCCCAATGGGCAACAAGAAGAAGTTCAAGGGGAAGGGAAAGAAAGGGCAATTCCGTGGGCATAAAGGCCAGCGGAATTTTCGGAGCCGAGGGAGGCCAAAACAAGCCGACCTAGGTCATCCGAAGCCTGTGTCACCACTCAAAATTCCAGCAGCTCGAACGCTGCCGGAGACGGGGGTGCACTGTCTTGCGAGAGATCTTCCAGTGGGGGGCAGACTATCTCACTTCATCTCAGAGTGGGAGAAAGTCACCTCAAATACCTGGGTCCTGTCCACACTCAGGGAGGGCCACTTACCACTTTGGAAGTACGACCCACCGACTTTCTCCGGGATACGGCACACGAAGGTGCCCGAGTTGCCCGAGAAGGCGGAAGTCCTTCGTGCCGAGGTGCAGGCTTTGCTAGACAAAGCAGCCATCGAGGTAGTTCCGAAGGGTCAGGAACAGAGCGGTTATTACTCGACCTACTTCCTGGTACCCAAGAAGGACGGAGGGTTCAGACCGATTCTCAATCTGAAGTATTTGAATCGCAGTCTGCAGGTTCCAACGTTCAAGATGGAAACCTTGAGAACGGTCATAGCGTCAGTAGAGAGGGGAGATTGGCTGTCGTCAATAGATCTCAAAGATGCTTATCTCCATGTTCCAATGCACCCCGACTTCAAGGAGTTTCTTCGGTTCTCCTTCGACGGGACTTGTTACCAGTTCCGGGTGTTACCCTTCGGCATTTCAACTGCTCCGAGGGTATTCACCAAGTTAATGTTGATACCGGCGCAGGCCGCCAGATCGCAGGGCAGGTGTTGTCATCCGTACCTGGACGACTGGCTGATCAGAGCCTTGTCTCGAGAACTAAATCAGGAGGCCACCCAGCAGGTGTTAGACATCTTGCTCAAGCTGGGTTGGATCATCAACCTGAAGAAGTCAGACATAGCCCCCAGGCAGGATATAGTCTTCCTGGGCGCAAGGTTCGATACGGCCTCCGGTTCTGTGTCCCTGGCCCCAGATCGGGTGTCCAGAGTGATCGGGGCAGTCCACTTGTTCCTTCAATCGCCAATCCACACAGCCAGGACTTGGCTTCAGTTGTTGGGTCATATGGCGGCGACAGTGGACGTGGTTTGGAGAGCTCGCTTGAGTATGAGACCGGTTCAGCAAGCGCTGGCACGAATGTGGTCACACTCGGACAGCTTCGAGAAGGTTCTAACCACACCGGTTTGGGTGCTAGAGCACCTTCGGTGGTGGGTTTCCAAGAGCAACCTTCTCAAGGGTCTACCGCTAGAGCTTCCAACGCCTTCGGTCACCATCCAGACAGACGCCTCCCTATCAGGCTGGGGGGGGGGGGGGGGTCCTGGAAGACCTGACAGCCTCGGGCCTTTGGTCACAGGAGGAGTCGAAATTGCACATCAACGTGCTAGAGCTCAGAGCAGTTCGACGTGTGTTCGAGTGCTTCAAGGAGCGGATCAGGGGGCTTGTGGTTCGTCTAGAGATGGACAACCAAACAGCCATTTCCTACATTCTGAAACAGGGCGGCACAGTGTCTCCATCTCTCCTACAGGAGTTGTGGCAGTTCCTACTGTGGTGCGACCAGTTCAGCATTCAGGTTGTTCCTGTTTATCTCCCGGGAGTGGACAACGTCCGTGCGGACGCTTTGTCTTGGCGCATCCTAACACCTCACGAGTGGATGCTCGACCGGGGGATATTCGGAACTATCTCCCTGTTGTTCGGGTCGTTCCAGGTGGATCTGTTTGCGTCAGGGATGACGAATCAGATACCTGTGTTCTGCTCAAGAATACCAGATCCAAGGGCTCTAGCCAGAGACGCCTTCGCGATCGACTGGACGGACAGAGTACTATGGGCGTTCCCGCCGGTGCCTCTGATCCCCAGGGTTCTTTCCCAGTTGACCAATCAGTCAGCTCGCCTCCTGGTGCTCGTCGCACCGCTTTGGACGGCTCAGAGTTGGTTCCCGTCCGTTCTCAGGTTTCTCGTACAGCTTCCTGTACTGTTACCCTCGAGACGAGACATACTATTTCAGGAAGGGGCACCACACCCGAATCCAAGGATTCAGTGGGTGGCTTGGCCACTGTCCGGAATCGCCTCCAGGAGAGCGGTATTCCTGCACGAGTTGCAGACACAATACTGGCTTCGAGGAGGGATTCGACAAACCTTCAGTATGAAGATCGATGGGCCTGTTATGCGCGCTGGTGTGGCGATAGAGGGCTTCTCGATCCCTTTTCTACAGATCTAGTCACTGTTTTGGAGTTCCTCCAGTCCAGGTTAGATGCTGGTTTAGCCGCATCGACCGTCAGGGGATACTCTATGGCTATTTCTGCTTTCCGCATACCAGTGGACGGTGCTCTTTTGGGATCGCATCCACTGGTACAGCGTTTCTTAGCAGGTGTGGACAGGATACGTCCGGTTGTCCGGCGTATCAGCCCCACTTGGGACCTTTCAATTGTTTTGGATTGGCTCTCAGGTCCGGGGTTCAAAGACTTGAACGCACTGTCACTGCAGCTTTTGACGTGGAAGACTGCCTTTTTGGTGGCTTTGGCGTCGGGCAGGCGGGTAGGCGATATCCATGCGATGTCTGCTGATCCCGAACTGACTGTCTTCCATAAAGACAGAGTCAGTATCAGGCTGCCCGACAGCTATCGTCCCAAGGTCGACCACTCGTTCCATGTGACGGCTCCTATCGAACTGCCGACTCTTATGCAGCCGGCCTCTTTGGGGTCCACTGGAAACCATGCTCACATTTTGGATGTGCGCAAGGTTCTTAAGATATATATCAAACGCACCAGGGCTATCCGTAAGGATCAGCAACTTTTCTGTTGTTACGGAGGTAGCAAGCCTGGTTTGCCGGCATCGAAGCAGTCAATATCCAGGTGGATAGTGTCTGCAATTGTCATTGGCTACGTTCACAAGGGCTTAGAGGCCCCAGGTCAGTTGAAAGCTCACTCGGTTAGAGCGGTGGCAACGTCTAAGGCGTTTGCTGCGGCTCTGCCCATCGAAGAGATCTGCTCCGCCGCTATCTGGAGCCGGCCGAGCACGTTCATTCGACACTACCAACTAGACAGGCACTCTAGAGAGCGCGCTAGGTTTGGTCAGTCGGTTCTCTCAGGTGGGCAGAGTTGAGACTCTCTAGCTGATTGAGCTTTCGAGTTATTGTTCAGTTTGGTTCAGTTCAGTTTTCTGAGAAGACTAATAAACTAACCTAAGTTGTTCATCCTAACCAGTTGCACTGTTTTTGGGCATTTATATCCTCCGCAGCAGGTGTCCCGGTGGCACTGCCTAGCGGGAAATACTTACTCCTATTGCTCCCCAATAGTCTTTTGAAAAAAAGAGTGGGGGGGGGGGGGGGGGGGGGGGGGGGGGTATTTGGCCTAGAATAACGGTAATCAGGCTGATTAGCCGATCGGTTAGTCCCCAAGGGATCACCCATCCTCAGCCCTCGGCGCGGGAGGTCACGTGATCTGGTAAGTGTGACACCTTTCTTGGATTGAGTAGAGCACTTTTAAGGGGTATTTAGTGTACAGACAGAATCCACATCCTAAGTCTTCTTTGGGAGTCTGCCTTATGCTATATGTACCCCAAGGAGGATCCCTTCTGAAAAAGAATCGAACCAACCTGCAGAGGTTGCAGATTCTTTGAAGGGATCCTCCTTGGGGTACGGCCACCCACCTCCCCTTATTCTGTCTGACATTAGATTGATAAGTGGTGAGATTAGAGTTACGTCCCTTGGTTTGCACGGGGATGGGGCTCTACACAGGGTGGTCACACGTTCGGAAAACACTTATTTTGTGTTTTTTGAACTTATTTTTACTGTTATTTATAAAAATTAAGTTACAATCTGTCATCAAGTTAAAAATTAGGATTTTTATGCTATATGTACCCCAAGGAGGATCCCTTCAAAGAATCTGCAACCTCTGCAGGTTGAATTGGTTGAGTTGAATCGGGTTATCGTTATGGCAACCATCAGAGCCAACTTGGTTGCCCTGCAACTAACAATCGAACTTTTCTAAAGTGTTTGCGACAATGACAACGCTATCTCGACAACAATGAACAATTTTATTACTTCTGCTAGAACAGTTTGCTACATTAGTCTTTCCCTTCAGTACTCTTATTATAAATAATTGTATTGTAAATGTTTAGATGGAAAGATATACGATATTTTCAAATTTGCAAAAACGAGTTTGGTCCGTATGCCGCCATTATTGCCCGCGATAGCCCGCTCATTTGAAACCGGGTCAACCGGGCTACCCCGGCGGGCGATATTGAACACCGCCCGCCTGAATCAAGTGCGTCGCCGCTTCACAACCGGGTTGCGGGCGACACGGGCGATAGCCCGGCTGGCAAATCAAGTCCCCCCAATGTCATGCAAAGCTTCCGGGATAGATTTGTCAAGTGTTTGGATATGTTTTTGCCAGCTTTGTGTATTGATTAATTACCGGTATGTGTTGGAACCTAACCCTGGGACACTTATCTTCTCTCTGGTAAAATATTTTTTTTTTTTTATCCTTGGACGTTATTAAAAGGAGTTCTTAGCTTTTCATTGATTGGTGACTTACTTCGTTATGGGAAAGTAAAACAAAAAAATTTCAGGAAATGTAGGAAAGGAATGTATGATCTTTTTCTTTAGAAATGAAATGAAAATAGGTGATCTAAGTATCACCTCAGTTCTTAAGGCAGTGTACTATTGGCTGGTCATGTGCATAACCAGATAACTACTGCCTGAGCAAAGAAACAGTTTGGAAGTTTCAAATATAATACATTAATAAAGAGTTATCCATCTTTGAAGCTATGCATGTTATTCATTAAGAAAATCTGTCTCTGATAGCATCACAAGATTTCAAACATGTTTCTCTCCAGGTATGATGATTGAGATTATGGCGGGCAAATCATCATCACTCCACGGTCTGTGTCACGACGCCACGCCCTTCACGTTCTCAGAGAACCAGCCAGCCATTGAACACTTCGGGCAGCTCCTCTCTGCAGGTAGGTTTTAGTGTAAGGAGACAGCTGGTGTATTGATAGCACTTTCAGGAAGACAGCAACCATTACTGACACGTTTTTCTGCATCAGAAAGCTATTTCAGCGATTTATTCCATGTCCGTCGAATCACAGAATCGATGCCCAGGGGGCACTGATGTCAGTATATCAGATTTAATGGTTACTTTGGACCTAAAGTCAATTAATTCTCTTATTATGTTGGTATTTCCATTATCAGGGTATTTTTTTTTTAAACAAATAAAACATCAGTGAGTTATTGTTAATCCACTTCAGAGTTGCAGCCATTAGCAGTGAGTTTTTTAATAAAATGAAACATCCTAAATTCTGTAATTGGTTGGCTATAACTATTGGAACTAATAATAATATATGTATTTGTCAAACTTCAAATTCTGCCATCATTCATCAATACACTTGGTGGCACGTAGTCCTGTTCATTGTTCAGTAAACAAGTAAACCACTTTCAGTGAAGTTCAGCAATAATGGGCACGGCTTGCCATATGGGTGGATGATCTGCTTCATTACTGTTATGACTGGGTTTGAAAGGTGATTCTCTGGCCAACATGAGTTGAAAGACTTATGGCATCACCCTGGGGAGTGACTTTATTCAAAGTGTGTCTTTGTTCATCAAGTAGTTAGTAGATAAGTAGGTGTTTCGGCAGCTGATGTTAGACCAGGATAATGATGTTGGACTGTGTATAATTTTGAAGTATGGAAATGCACAATGCAAATCCACAAGTTATCATTATTAACCGTAACATTTTACACCTGCAGCGGGCTACAACTACTACGGGACGGAGAGGATGTACAGCGGTGTGGATGGACGCGAGATGGAGGTCGGCATCTTCTGTGGTATTGTGTACTATCAGCGCCTCAGACACATGGTCTCCGACAAGTTCCAGGTGTGGAGAACATCTATATAATTACTTAATATCTTACCAATTGTAGATTGACATGTATGGAACATGTATTACACAGGTCTCACAGGGATAGGTTTCTGTGGAATCATATATTGTACTGTGGTTAGATTTCTTATAAGGATTTAACTCTGACTTCCACAAATTGTTAGTTAACTTGACATTTGTAGATATTGTAACTGACTTCTTAAGTGGCCTGCTTGCTGAGCTGACAAGTATTTAACTAGAGCCTTTGAGTATCAGTTGACACAAGATAGAAAGTGCAAGTGTTTGACTGCTTCAGGTTCGAAGTACAGGCCCTATTGATCCACTGACCCACCAGCCAGTGAAAGGAAGGAAGAAGGCGGGAGGAATAAGGTTTGGAGAGATGGAGCGAGACGCTCTCATAGCACATGGGACAGCATTCCTTATTCACGATAGGCTCTTCAACTGCTCAGACGGAACCAAGGTATTTATGTATTTCAAACTAAGAGATGTTTAGTTGATGGTGACAGTGTGTGTAATTACTATCTCTATGGAAAAAAACCTCGTTAATTTTAATACCAATCTGCAAATGCTTTGCCGAAAGGCCGTCTCGAACCCAAACCTTTCAAACTGCTGCACACCAAACCTAGCGATCATACCACTATACCACAGCAGCTAAACTGGTCTGTGTGAGTTGGTCTCCATACGTCCTCTTAAACTGACAGCCTGACATAATATTAACGTAACAGTAATTAGTAGTCGGTTGATAATATAGATAACACAAGAATAGGACATGAACCTTTGTATTTCTCTATTCCAGACTCGTATCTGCACATCGTGTGGCAGCATTCTGTCCCCGTGTCTGGACAAACCACCTGCAGCTACTGCCGCCGCGTCAGTGGAGTCCCGTCGAGTGTGGTCATGTAAAGTGTGTCGCAGGTCAGACACTATCCAGACTATAGCAGTGCCCTATGTCTTCCGTTACCTGGTGGCTGAACTAGCGGCCATGAATATCAAACTCAGGCTGGGCGTCAGCTGAGAGGGTAGAACCTTGCATAGCTTATTGGGACATTCAAACTCATCCATCTTTGTGTACATCTTTGAGGGAACAAGCTGTCTGTACAATAAACTTTAACTATACCGCTGTGAGGATATGTTGTGCTTTACAGATGACTTCCAGTTTCATCCAGTGATTGAGGATGGGCATTTGACACCATCTGACCATTGACATTTGCCTGCAGATGTGTGATGTTGGTTTGGCTTGTAGCGACATTGTATTATAAAGTGTGGTGATGATCAAAGCTATTACCAAGAGAAAATTGTGCAGTTTGTTGGTGTAGAGTTACACTGATAAGCTTGATAGTTCAACATGTGCATTTGAAACCTATAAATGGTCCTCATTTGAGATATGTTTGCATTGGCATGTGAATAAGGTATGAAACTATTTTGAATTATTACTGTGTACGTTAAGGACATTACATGTGTTGTGTATAAAATGTTAATACTGGAACATCTGAAGTTTTATATTATTTTAGAAAATGAATAATTTGTTATGAATTGCCGATATATATAAAATAAATAATGAAACATGAAAGACTTATATTCTCTTTTAATTTTGGCTTGGAACATAAAAATAAACTGAATATATACCATATAATTGCTTTGTAAAGAAAATATAACATCGAACAGTGCAATTGATATTACTGAGAGATTGCCATCAATGCAGGCTATTGGTATTTCTAATAATGGTACTGATAATTGTGATTAAATTGTGCTCCATTATACATACAGTTGTTATCTACCGGTAGTTCAAACCCGTGGTAACTTTAACCATATTCCCAATCATCTGAAGATACATGGTATTTGATTGATTGAACATGCTTCTCCACTTGTTTTGCACTTCATTAACCTATGAAATAGAAGGGGATGAAGCGTCAAAACATTTTAAATTCTATCTGGGGTTTTTTTTCAACCCAGTATTTGTGTTCTCGTTTGGAAGTTTCACCCCCCTTCTTTCTAGTGTAATTACATTAGACAAGCTGCCAGACATCTTTTACTGATCCGGGAACCATACTGGTATTTGCAAACTCCTCAGCACTGCCATGGAAAGCACCACTTTTATGTCAGAATCCTATAGATGGATCCACCCTCCACACCTCCACCCTATGTAACAAAACGTAATAGTGCTGTGAGTAAAGATTTCACATAACTAACTTTGGCTGCACAAATGATGTTCATTACAATCTTTCACAGTTAACATCTCTGGTAATTGGGTATTTGTATCAATGTCTGATAAAAGGCTCTTCAATCTTCATAACATCAATAGGTCTCTGGTAATAGGGTATTTGTATCATTGCACTTGAGGCCTGCTTCTTTCGAATTTTGAAAAATGTTCCAAAAATCTAGTACATGTGGGAAGTGAAAGGAGTGTCTCCGAACACTGTTCTGAGCGCATTGAACATGTTCCCATGAAGCAGTAGCACAGCCGAACAGCAATGGAACGTGTTCCGCACACCTCTTCCCACACGTACCGGACGATCTAAACAAACTAGGTATAGTAAATTGAAAGGTGCAGGCCTTAGGTCTCTCGTAATAGGATATTTGTATCAATACACTAGGTCTCTGTTAGTTGAGTCTTCATGACATCAATGCATTATGCCTCTGATAAGAGCTTAAACTGAAACAGAAGAAAAGATTGAATTAATTTTGCATGAATGAAAGTAACCATTATTATGTTATATTTGGTTGAGTTGGAGACAATAAAGCATCATAACATAGGTTTAAAAAGAGTTGCATGATTTGCATGTTTTTACAATTATTTGGACTAACAATTAAGGTGACAACAGGCCAAGTTCAAAATGCATATCAATAATGTGGGTGAATTAGAAAAGAATATCCTATATTACACAAAGTAGTCTTGAGGGGATAGTGGTCAACTTGTGCATTTGTATCTCCAACACTAACTGTTTATATCAAGTTTTTAGCTCATCTGGCCTGGAAGGGCTTATGGCATGGCATGGTGTCTGGCGTCTGTCTGTCCGTCAACTTTTCGCTATTTCATCTTCTTCTCCATAACCACTTGGTCTAGGGAGCTGAAATTTTCTTTACAGACTCCTTGGCCAATGGGGATTCTAAGTTGTAAAATTTGGTGACCTTGTGACCCCAAATAGGGTCACATGGGTCACGACCTTAAAAACCTATTTTCATTTTCTTCTTCAGTACAAAAAGGTCTGTCATGGCCTGAAATACTATTTTCATCTTGAGATGTTATGTGCTCATCAAAGGGGGGTAATTTCATGGAAACAACAGTGATGAATTACATCTTCAAGTGTGCCTTTATTTGTAGGGGATTTTATCTCTGGCCTCAAAGATAGGTCAGAGGGGTAGGGACCTTAAGACCTTTTGTATCTTTTGTACCTCTCACGAAGAAGTTGACATTTTGAATTAGTTAATGTATATAAAGACGGATGAGCCACAGAGCCAGTGGCTCTATTTTGTTTATTTTAGCAGAGAATGTATAACAAATTATGGTAGCTGATTAAAGGTTGAGGGTTTGAAAATATTGTAAATTTCCTGGAAGCCATCCCCTCCCCCCTTTGAAAATATGAAGTAAGAGGATTATGATGATTGACCAACCTTCTCCATTTCGTTACCAAGAGCCTCCATTGTGTTTTTCAACATGGCGAGACGTTTCTGTGCATCCTCCCGCTCAGTCTTAAGCTCCTCACATCGCTGTTCATACTCTGCCTTGTGTTGTCTTAGTACGGAGAGCTTTTCCTCAAGGGAGGTAATCTGACTGCAGATGTTTCCCTCTTGTTTGGCAATATTCCGTACCTGATGAGCCTCTTGTTGCACAGCCTCCGAGAGACGCTCACACTCATGTTTTGCAGAAGATTTCTCCGATTTGAGAATTTCTAGTCTTGTTTTTAGATTCTGAAACTGTTCTCTGTAGTGTCGTCGATCTACTGATGAAGTGGCTGAAACGAAATGAAAACAAGATGTGATGATCCTGAATATAACCTAAGTTTCGATTAAAATATTCGAGTGTTCTCATGGTAAAAAAAAGTACTAATACTACAATCTCATGTTACCGGTACTGCTCTGGTTATGTATTTATGTCAACTATCGCTGATTTATTGTTATGGACAATGTTTAAGATATGGGAAATAGCTCACTGCATTAAGGTTAGAATTGATGACATCATCTGAAAGTTCTCCTCACAAATGATGTACATCAAGTATCAAAGGCCCATCACTGACCAAAAAAAGTCATGGGCAAGGTTACATATTTAGCTCATCAGGCCTGAAAGGTGAGTGTGAGTGAGTGAATTGGTGTTTAAAGCCGCTTTCAAGAGTATTTCACTTCTATCAAGGCTGCTAGTATTATGGCAGGGAGAAAGCCCGCATCGCCATGTGGTTATGCTTTGCTGTGAAACCTGCGAGCATCGACTGGAACTAGTGAACCATGGGCGGTACTACGCTGAAATTCAGTGTAGCATTGCACCCAAACCTTACTGCGTGTAGAACAGTTCTCTACTGCAGACAAAGTTGCCGTGCCCCTGGTGAGATTCGAACCACGGACCTCTTGATCCGAAGCCGAACGCGCTAACCACTGCGCTATCCCGCCCCCCAATGCCATTGCGTCCATCCATCTGTCCGTTTGTTTGTCCGTCTGTCCATAAACTTTTCGCTTTTTCAACTTCTTCTCCAGAACCAATGACTCTAGAGAGCTGAAATTTTATGTACAGACTCTGGTTGAAGAGGATTTTAAAATGTAGATTTGGTGATCGTGTGACCAAATGTGGGTCACAGGGGTCATGACCTCAAAAGCTATTTTTATCTCCCGAACCAATGACTCTAGAGACAGGGTTCAAAACTAGCACTAGTTCAGTAGCCAATGGCTAGTGAAAAAAAGGCTGGGCTAGTAGGGTGAAAAAACTGGTAGTCCTAAAGACTAGTTAAAATTTGATGTGAAATGATCATGGCGATGTATTTGGCGAGCTGGAATAAGTCTGGACTAGTACTTTTAGAAATGCACTAGCCCGAATGGCTGCTGCATTGAAAAGGTTAATTTCAACCCCTGAGAGAGCTGACATTTTATGTACAGACTCCTTGGCTGAAGGGGATTCTAAATTGTAAATATGGGTCACAGCCTAAAAACCCCGCTGTAAGACTTTTGATTTTGTGTGCACTTCTTCATTTTTGAGAAGTATACCCTAAAAAAAGACCTGAGAGAGAGTCATCTCATTTTTAGCTCATCAGGCCTGAAAGGCCCGATGGGCTTATGGCATGGCATGGTGTCCGGCGTCCGTCCGTCCATCCGTCCGTAAACTTTTCGCTTTTTCGACTTCTTCTCCAGAACCAATGACTCCACAGAGCTGAAATTTTATGTGCAGACTCCTTGGCCAATGGGGATTCTAAATTGTAGATTTCGTAACCCCATGACCCTAAATGGGGTCACAGGGGTCACATCCTTAAAAACCTATTTTCATCTTCTTCTCCAGTTCCAAAAGGTCAAGAGCGGTGAAAATTTGTGTACAGGCTCCTTGGTCAATGGGGATTCTAAATTGTAGATTTCGTAACCCCATGACCCCAAATGGGGTCACATCCTTAAAAACCTATTTTCATCTTCTTCTCCAGTTCCAAAAGGTCTAGGGAGCTAAAAAGTTGTATGCAGACTCCTTTGCCAATGGGGATACTAAATTGTAGATTTCGTGACCCCATGACCCCAAATGGGGTCACAGGGGTCACATCCTTAAAAACCTATTTTCATCTTCTTCTCCAGTTCCAAAAGGTCAAGAGCGCTAAAAAGTTGTGTACAGGCTCCTTGGCCAATGGGGATTCTAAATTGTAGATTTCGTAACCCCATGACCCCATCCATCCTTAAAAACCTATTTTCATCTTCTTCTCCAGTTCCAAAAGGTCTAGATAACTGAAAAGTTGTGTGTAGACTCCTTGGCCAATGGGGATACTAAATTGTAGATTCCATGACCCCGTGACCCCAAATGGGGTCACAGGGGTCACATCCTTAAAAACCTATTTTCATCATCTTCTCCACTCTCCAGTTCCAAAAGGTCTAAGGAGCTGAAAAGTTGTGTGCAGACTCCTTTGCCAATGGGGATTGTAGATTTTGTGACCCTGTGGCCCCAATCTAGGTCACGGGTCATGACCCAAAAACCTATTTTCATCTCTATCTCAAGTATGTAAAGCTCTAGAAAGGTAAAATTGTAGGATTGGTTAACTTGTGACTCCAAAGTTGTGTCACAGGGGTCATGATCTAAAAAACCTATTTTTTGCTTGTTAACTATGTATTCCTTGATAGAACTTAGATATTCAACCTTAGATAATAATCAATGAAATCCTGATGAGCTACAGAGCCCATGGCTCTATTTTTTAGTCCTAACATGTGCTTTGAGAATTGCAGGAATTGAGAAAAGAAAGTAATGTTGCAGTTAATCTTATTCAATTGTAATGTGAAATATATGTTGCCTTAAGATTAATATCTACATTATGGATATGTTTGATGTAATCAATGTGAAATGAGAACTATTGATACCCTATGAACTGAATATTGTGACAGGCCGCAAAGGAATAAATTGAAGAGGAGTTAAGAAAATTTTATTTTACATGAGATCTGTCAACTGAATATGACTGGTGGTGAAATGATAAGACTATTAGCTACATAAAATCATGACATCACATCTTCTCCAGTCCCAAAAGCTCTACAAAGCTGAAATGATATGTACAGACTCTTTGGCCACTGGGGATTCTAAATTGTAGATTTGGTGAACCTGTGATCCAAAAGATGAGCCACAGCCTAAAAAAACCTGTTGTAACGGTTTTGAACTTTGAGATTTTATGTGAAGAATTTTTTTATTTACATGAGATATGTGAACTTAATATGAATGATGATAAGATGTGACTATTAAAAGTAGCTACATGAGATTGTGACATCACATCTCCAGGACAGAAAAATGTGTGTGGGGAAAACAACAATTGAAATATATAATTCACTGGCATTGTGTTGACCTGGGCAGTAACCACTCCCTGGTAGAGAGATACAAACAACAGGTTGCAGCAATAGCTGTCACTGCTAATACACAGAGGTTTCAGGTTACTTCAAAATTTTGTGCCTTTGTTACAGTCTGTGCGTGAGACTGGTTTAGTCTTAACACGCAGATGCTCAAGAGAATTTATTCATAAAATATCAATAGAAACAGGATTTTCAGTAAACAGATCAGAACCTTTTCATTATGTAATAATAAGGCATTTCCCAGTCATCAAATTTAAATTTTATTATCAAAATTGCTTACACATTAATCCACATTCACTATAAAATTTTTAGACTTTTGCATTTTATTGTTATAATTCTTATTTGTATTCTGGAAATAGCAACATTTAAGTGATATCTTAAGCTTTTCTTTAGAGATAATGAATAACATAATTCTTGATGAGCTTCAGAGCCAATGGCTCTATTTTAAAAAAAATGCTTCATGTGCCAAAATCAAGGTCACAAGGTCAAGAAGTATGACTTATATAAGTATCAGAGGCCGATCATTAATCATTCCAAAGTTATGGCAAAGGTTAAGGTTTTTCAGACAAATGGACAGGAAGACGGTTGTATACATGAAAAACATTGTTATTATATATACTCAACATTTCTGATTGAGGTGCATGAAAGAATTAAAGATAGCATTATGAAGTGATTTAGGATTTACCTACTAACTTCATACCAGGTAAGCACAGGAAAATAAAGGAAATGTGGCAAGGCTTAAATTACCGTAGACATGGTGTGATGGGGACTCGCCCAGTTTCACACAAAACCTGGTTTATTATAATTCCTAACAGTTTGAACCATTACTATAGTGCACAACATCTTTATTGCAACAATCAGATTGTCAACTGATGTATTGGAACATTTTGTTTCAACCTCATACCCAGAGCTGAACAAGTCATTCCTGGTTTCATGGACCTATCATGCATAGGAGTCTTGACCATCAAAGTTTACTTATTTCCACTAATTATTACATATAATTAAAATGATGAAAATACTCTCACTTTATCTAAAAGATTCTGATTTTCGTTTGTGATAAACCTAGTTAACTTTCCAAGAAAAAGGCCAAATTATCCTGAACTACATTTTACCCTCACAACACAGAGTAGACAGAAAAAAGGAAGCAATATTATTACATGAACAGAACAGTTGATTGGAACATAATTTGTTCCAATGTCTTGATGTATCATTTGAGGATTAGGACTAGGGTCTGAAACTTACTGTTCCTGTGTTCCTGGTAATCTTGGGGGCTGTACTGTTCATCTTTCCTGTATGTGCGAGACGGGGTGGCTTTGTGAGTGGGTTGTCTCCCCTGGTATTCCTGTATTATCTGTTGCAGCATGATGTTACAAGTGGTTGAGCCGATACTGCAGTAACAGTCAGGACAGAGTTCTCTCCCCTGGCAGCAAGCTCGGCACACGGTGTGCCCACATGGTATCAACAGCATTGGGGTGTGATGGGAACCTATCTGTGTTGGGAGGAAAATAAAGTTTTAGTTCCATAGAAATGAAAAAGAATGTAGAATATTTCCTCTATAATATTTAACAGGAGATTACATACATTCATCATCCAGAACTGTTCCACAGGAACTAACGCGTGTATGAGATGAAGCGATATCTCCTGGGATATATTGTTTAGCAGTAGATTTTGGACAATGCCCTATTACTGTCAACTACATGATATCACAATGCTTTTACATCATTGAATAATGACGTCTCAATGCTATTACGTCATAAACATGATGACGTCACAATGCTATGACATCACTGCATTGGAAGTCAACTGGCATAGCTGTTCTCAGAGATGTACGCCTTTTCATTGAAATGTAATAAAGAATGATTTTGGATGATAAATAGAATCTCGTCCTCATGTCTACTTTGATAAAAGTAAACACATCCACGGCAAGCCTTGGATATTTGTAACTTTTATCAAGTCGTGTTGATATATGATATATATCAGAAGACACTTGAGTGAGATTCTCTCTCTATCTATATATATATAGATGTGAGATGCAAAGGCATGGCATTAAGATACATTTATCCTCAATTCTACTAGATATACCTTGATTGATTCTCTGATACGATTTTGACTTTCACTCTTACCGGCTGGTTACTTGTTACGATTTATAGCATGTTTCATGTATTGTGTCAACCAATGAAATGTTGTGATGTGAAAGTATTGTATTGAGCACGACCAATATTGCTAGATTTAAGTCATTTCATTGGATGGTTATTTAAAGCATTACGAGTATAATGCATATCAGACAATCAGGTTATTTGTAGTAGAATCACAGATAAAAATACCCTGATGTGGCATTAAAATAAGGACGTTACCAGCATTGCAACCTTTTACCGCCAGGTGATTTTTCATGAATCATAAAATATGTACAATAGACCTACTGAATATGAAGAGATTTTCATTACTTTAAAGTTTTGTACCGGTATGATACCCACCATGACACCACTGCAGCACGGACAGAGATGATTGGACATGTTCGAGTCACCGGGTGAGAAGGCTTCACTTTCAGAACCAAGTCTTTCAGGAGCTTCAGAACGCTGCTGGGAACCACGGCTGTCTAGATCACGCCAAGCCCTGGACACAATTTTGTCTGCTAAGGCATCAAAGTCTTTTGGTGCCATCAGCCTCGCTCTCAGTTCCTCTGATGTGTCATCATCTGACATTTGTTGATCCTCAAGAAAAAGATAGTCCGCATTTTGGGATGAATTATCATACACTGCTGGAGCTGATTTCCCTCTATCATTTATACTTTCAGATTCAATGTCATGCTTTGATCCTCGAGCTTGGAGCCAGTTCTGAAATTTTCCTCTTGGGTTGATTTCTGTTTTGGTGATAACCGACTTGTCAGATGTTTTATTGTTTTGACGAGGGACAGTAC
Organism: Gibbula magus; assembly: GCA_936450465.1. Taxonomy (NCBI): domain Eukaryota; kingdom Metazoa; phylum Mollusca; class Gastropoda; order Trochida; family Trochidae; genus Gibbula; species Gibbula magus. Next base: position 56,072,375 of record OW388300.1, read on the forward strand.
TGACGTCTGCACTTTGGGTTCTTAATAATGTTGATTTTGTTGCTTCTTTGTTGTTTATACTGTTTCCTGTACGGGACTGTCTTTTACCTGAGGTAATAGAGAGAACACTAAACAATACATTAAAACTGACCGAGGTTGTAACATGTTACGATTGAAATATTTTCAAAGACTGCATGTGAAATAAGTAATTATATATAGAAAATCCTATTGAACAAAGCTCAAAGTCTGATCTAGACTTGCCAAAATGTGAAGGATTTGCCCAAATATGATAGACTTAGTAAAATGTGATAGACGTGCCTTGATACTAAGGGTTTGGCGACAGTCTTTAACTGTTTAAAAAGTTTAATTTGAGCTACTTGTGAGGGTTTTATAAATATATGTTTTATCATAAAATAAATAGGTAAAATAAGTGAAGATATAGCTTTTTCTATAAGGTAAATGATATAGTTTTTCTCGTTCCACGTAATCAGTATGGCAGATACTTTTGATAGAAGTCCCACTTTAAGATACCTGTTGTTGATTGTAGGGAAGCTTCAGATCCATCCTGTCTGTGCTCTTCTCTCTGCTTCAGCCAGTTTTGTTGACGCATCTTTATTTCCCTCACCTTGAAAAACAAGGGCAAAAATGGGAATGGAAATTATTTCAGAATTCAATTATAATCACAGTCTGATAATCACATACTTCATCATGCAGTTTTGTGTGCATTGTCATAAGTGCATGCGTTCATAAATTTAGATCGATTGTTCGATATTATGTTAATACAGTCAATCTAACAGTGAAAGGTTGTCCTACTGACCTTTCGTGTGCAAAAGATGGAAGGTTTGAATTTACCAATTACGTATGGTATCACAAATGGCCCTACAACTGCCTGAAGCTTATAGCTTCAAGTCAAGTTTTCATAAACAATTTGTCCATAAACACATTTTAAAAAAAAATAAATGATTTTTAGTTACAAATATAGAAAGAAGAAGTTATTATGGCTGTATGAAGTGAGTTTTGTTTATGATGAACAAATGTTTGTTCTATTATCTGAAACCTTAGACATAATCCACACCTTGGCAAGTATTGCGAAATAGTCATGGTGGACTAATATCTGTCGAAGCCTACAGTACATTTGGGTATTCCGGATCACAAACGAAGGAGTGAATGCATGTGCATACGCAGAGACAGTAAGTAAAATAAAAACTTTACTTAGCATTAAACATAAAAATTACGTTTTTTCCTTACATCGACAAAAACCCCTTTCACCAGGATATCCCACCGTAACATGAATTCGGCGTTCTCCTGTTTTCGCCGATTGGTAATCTTGCGTTTTCTTACGAGATCGCGCGGAGGGTCAAATGTCAAACTGAAAATGTTTTTACATGTGGTCACGGCAACTCGACATGGACGCACAATTTTCAACTATGAAAACCAAGAAGGCGAGAGTACCAAGAGATATATTAGATATACAAAAATATCCTTATATTCTTAATACATTTTTTCACTTCACAATAAAACCTAGATGATTGTGCTCGCATCGGTCAAGCTCCCCTACGCTGGACTACGCTCCGCTGTTACCAAGTCGTGGGAACAGAGGTTTACCTGTTTACCGGAGATAGTCACGGCGAGCATTACATCGTCTAAATAAAACCCTACAAATAATTACCAAGTCGACTTTCAATTTTATTTTCTATCGTCTGCCAACTGACAATGTTTGCATCATCATATCACGTGATTGATCTGTGAGATGCTACTCGATTAAAAAATTACGGCTGGAATTTTGGGTCCATCCTCAGTTAACCATGGTTTTATATATGCTCCGATACTCTCCACTATATCACCCATGGGAAACCTTGTCAGGAGAATCTGTACTCAAATTACGCGACATTTCCACATTTGACAATTTTATTTAACTCTGGTTTATGCTAAGTAATAAGTCAATGACTTTTTGCCTCTTTGGGTTCCCGCAAAAAACGGAACACCATATTATTTGCTGTGAGAACCTGGACTTAAATTAAGTCCGTGCTGTGAAACATCACCGCCAAAAACAGGTGACGTAATGCACAGGATACCTAAATATATGGGTCATTTTTATCATGGCAGACTTTCCCGGCCGATATGATGCCGATAGAATCATAAATCATATTAGTCAGTTTTCCGAAAGTAACTTAGATTGCCATGAATGAAAAATATTTTTATTATTTTAACACGATTAAACTTTTGCGGCGAATCGCTCTTATGTCGCCGAAAACATGTGAAACTGGGATAAATTTTTCATAGTCGCACGTACTGAGTGAGTGTAACTATGACATTATGATTGGCAAACAAATAAACATTGACCTTGTCAGCGACTTCTTCTTTCTTTTTTCTTGAATCTAATTTCCCTCCTCTAGATGTCATGGTTTTTGATTGACGAGCTGGGTATTAGATCGTAAAATGTAAAATTATTTGCGCTGTCAAAACACGTTTTCCCATCTCCTGGTCGCCATTTGTCAACAATGTACATTCGCATAACTTCGGGGATTTCCGTACACTGCAATGGCTCTGCTTGATTCGGGACCCGGCGTACCATTCGGCGAATCACCAACCTGAGTTTGAAAAACATGCTGATACATAAAGACCAAATGAGAGACAAAACCCGAAAATACTTTATCTCTGTTATTTACTCCAGTCATATTCGAAGCATATGCTTATATGCAAGACACAATTACATATTTAAGAATTAATATGGTTAACATTTTGCTGTTATTTTAGGGGTCATGCTTAAACCATTGGAGAAGGGGACCAACACATCGAGAACAAGCAGTCTATCAACTGCATCTCTACTCATCGCAAATATACAACGTGATATAAATCTGATATAATCCACCAATATCGTGGATATTCTACGTGAATGTTTGTCCAAACGTCTCGTTGGTACATATTATGGGAGAGCCTCGGAAAAACACTTTGGAACTTTGAAGTTTATAGCCATTACATTTTATTTCATTGGGATTGTTTTGTAATTGTATTTTATTTACACTCACGGTAATGAATCGCTCCATTGTTTGTGCCTTTCTGTGTCTTATGTCGTTAACGTTTGCCTTGCACATATGGCTATATTGCATTTGGCTATGGGATAGCTCTTATTATAACGAATATCAGATGTCAGATGGTCATCGCGTGCAAGAAGGAGATTATCCAATATAGAGAATTTGAAAAACAATATCAAGAGTTTCTAAAATTCTGTAATATATGTTCTCAACTTTTGTGAAGTCACTATGTCTGTATACAACAAACTTTTACTAGAATAGTAAAAATACCATATTTAATCACGGTAGTAAACATTTGCACCTGCCCCTGACTAGGTGCAAAATTGCTTATGGTAGTGAAAAAATTGCTTACGGTAGTAAAATATACATATGTGAAAATGCGTCCATACGACAAAATTGGCTCTTGTGTACTGATTTACTCATTTGCAAACGCTCGCCGTACAAACAGGGCTTTAGTCTCTGTTGCTCATTACCGATATGTCAGTGACAAAACATTCCTGTACATAAGTGATACATTCTAAGAAAGGATTCACGGGCACCGAGACGACATACCTACTTCCGGTTTCATGAACTGATTTACGTTCTTGCTGCCCATTTAGCCGCACAATTAAACATCTACTGGATTGATAAGAAACCGTTCGGTACACGCATGTTCTGAGTGTCCCGTCAGTAGACCAAGTGACTGTGGGTGAAAGTCAATGGTAGGACACAACAACTTTAAGATGTAGTTTACAACATCAGCTGCGACTGTGGCAGCAACTACCTTTGGGAAACATCCAGACCAATCAACATAAGCCTCAAGGAAATGTTATTTATATCGTTATGGATTTTTGAAATGTTCACTGTATTTAAATGTAAATGTTTCAGGTCATTCTGACGCTGATGGGGAGGCTTGATCGCTGAACATGAAATGCATAGTGGGCCCCAATTTCCTAGCACAGATATCTTAAGGAAATACTGCTAGGCCTAAATCAGCCAGTAATGGAGACTGGCAAGAAGTATGCCTTGCGTTTGGAAGTTGCATACATTGCACAAACAACATATAAAACCATGTAATAAACAAGCATGTACAGCCCGAATTACAACATAAAATTGAAGGCATTAAACTTAGTAGTTGTTGAAAGCCATATAACAGCAAGGCAATGGCAAGATAATAGATAAGCTAATGTTAAGAAAAGTCCGAAAATCTGTGAAATTTAATTTTTGAAGGGTTTTCATAATATCTTTCGGAAGCATTTCCCTGCATGGTTGATGTTATATTTTACATTTTGGTAAATAAGCTAGTAGTCGTGTACTTTTATATTATAAATATATAGAATGCATCTTCCAAATGTTGTCCACAGGTGCATGTATGTATAGTATCTCAAAGTTATCGAGGAAGGAGTAAACATTAACATGATTATACATCCAGTCATATCATAATGCTAATGCTCAAATGCCCTGATAGAAATGTATGTGTTAAATGGAGCTGTATGCAAAGTTAATGTACAATATAAATTGAAACGACCACCATGCTTGTAACAACATCGGATTAGTTCAGCAACCGTAACCTGCCGACGTTTAGAGACGCCCCTGAATTATCAACCCCTCGTAAGGTTTAACCAATGATCGACCGGCCACAAATTGTAATGTGAAGTTTGTGTGAGTGTTGTTTTAGGAAAGCTTAATTTAGAGCTCGAGGTTTATCTGACTAGACAATAATTTCTGGTTGAAACCCAGTGAGCTTTTAACCGAAGCCGTCAGACCGAGACTGACACCTACTCACAGACTAAAACTACTCGTCTTAACCTCATCTAGGCTTATAAGTAGATGAAAACGTCAATATAAAAAACCTTCACACAACTCAAACTCAAACTCTTTATTCTCTAGAAACCGCCAACGGCGGTACATGAGATAAACATAATATAATTTTTACATAATATACAAGATAGCAGCTTATACTTCATTTTCTAAATACATTAAATATATGATTCAGCTTGTAGGCACCGCTGTACACGGTTTTGGTATCTCTAGCCGAGTTGGCTCTGCCTGGAGCTTGCATGCACTGACTACGTGACAGGAATCATGTTAACAATATCGGGTTACCGATTCCCACGATGAGGGGATGCATTACCGTAGTACATGTTATATGAGTCTCTAATTTTCATAACACAAACCAATTAAAAGGGACTATTAAAGTTGAAGAGAATATACGGTAAAAAATTGGCGCGTTTTTGGCAGAGATACACAGGCTAGCGTGTCTAGGAAGACACCACTTGGACTGGCACTCCATTGCGTTCACACAACATTTTTGAAACGAAGAGAAAAGAGAGAAGAAAAACTGTAAGTATTGTTATTTTATCAAATTTATTTAGATATATGATTACTATAATAGGTACCGGTAATTGATATAAGGCAATCATACTTATTGATCAGTACTGTTGACTATTTTTACTCAAAACTAGGAGATTTACAGACAGTTTTACAGAATGCCAGGAACAATTGGCAATATTCACCAGGGTTGTCCATACTTCAGGTATGCAGGTATTCAGTGCACCGCGGTTGCATTTGTTGCATTATTTCTTAGCTGTGTTAAAAGACCTGAACTATGGAATTCTCATACAATAGATCATGTTGTCGTTAGTGGAAACACTCTCTTTGAAAATACTATACAACCATTAGGCATTGTACAGCCATTACTCCACGAGGAGTTGCCAAGCGAATACAACGGTTTTACATCATTAATTCTAGGGGAATATTTCGGAGTTGTTGGGCAATCTGGCAACACAGAGTCTCAGACATTGGCAGTAACAGCGGCATTTGATCATGCTCTTCACGAGTCAGGTTTATTACTTACTACTTTTGGAGATACAACTGTAGCCGTTATTGTGAATGAAAACGGGATATATGTTTTCGATTCACATAGCCGAAACGTAAATGGTTACTTTGCGGAGATGGGTTCAGCAGTTTTGTTGCATTTCAACACAATGAACAGTTTTCTACATTACATTATGTCCGCCTACGCAACACAGACTTTTCATATATCATCCTTTCAGTTCACTTCACATGGAACTACATATGTTGCAAGTGATTTAGTACAAAGTCATGATGATATTAGAATGAATGTTCAGAATTTCACTTCACATGGAACTACATATGTTGCAAGTGATTTAGTACAAAGTCATGATGATATTAGAATGAATGTTCAGAACGATTGGGACAATCAGGAGCAACATGATAATTTGAGCATACAAAAAGGAAATGAGACCTGGCATACTCATTTAATTACTAACAATAGCAATAGCAATAACATGGATATTACTTCGTCAGCACTAATTTCCGAAAGCTTTCAGATACTTGAAAGAGACAGTTATGATTTGTATGACGAGTCCTATAGCTCATTAATTAGGAAAGAATCAAATGCATCCATGAATATTAAAAGGGCAATGCCACATAATCATACATATTTAGCTCCAAGCTCCAAGAAAAAGAAAAAAAATACATATAAAGTAGATACTATTACATCGAGTATTTCAGAGATATGTGGCCATATTTCCAGTAGTCAAGATGATGATTTGAAACGTTATAACAATACATCTGATAACAGTTTTGTCTCTGCAGCTGATATGGACGATTTTGACATTGCTGCATTTGAGACCATTAGTAATTCTTCTGGGCAGAATGATATCAATGTTGACAGTGTGTCCTCATACTCACTGAATAATAACTCACCAGACAGTACTATCAAAGCATATGAAACCGCCATAAGAAAGAGACCATCCTTTCATTGTTTCTGTTGTCATAAATTTCTATTTGAGGGTCAGATTAATCACTTACACACAGTAAATGATTGTACTTCTAAACTTAATTTGAACCGTGGTAATGAATTATGTTGGTTTTGCCATAACAGATTAAAAAAGAACAACATACCTTCAATTGCAATTTATAACAAAATTTGTCCTGGGAAAATCCCAGATTGTTTAAAAGGATTGTCTCTTATAGAGAAGCGGTTAATAAGTCAAGTTCAGGTATTTATGACAATTTTGATTTTGCCTGGGGGTCAATATGCTCAGAAAGGATTTGCGATAGATTTTCCATCTGATGTTTTATCAACTTTGAGAACGTTACCTGATCTATCAAATAATGCAAATTTAATTATTGTTAGAGGTAATGAAGATCGTGATGGATACAAATCAGGTCAAGGTAGTATACACAGAATAGTTAGACTGAAAAGAGTACATCAAGCTTTGAGATGGCTCCAAGAAAATAATTACCAATACTCCATAATATCTGTAGATCAGTTTTTAGACAACAGCTCAACTGGAAATGAAGAAGTGAATAATGAAATCATTAGTGAAATTGAAAATGTTGGAGTGACAGAAGCAAACCATAGTATACCAGATGTTGATTTGGAATCCGTACTTAAAGGTGTTAAGCTGCCTAGACATAAAGAAAAGCCATGCTCTGTTTATGACATTGCAGGAGGTGAAGAAATGGCATTTCCATATTTGTTTCCATTTGGTAAGAATGGCTTCAAGCAAGATAGGGAAGTACGTATTACACCAGCACAGTATTTTCGTCAAAGATTGATGCATGTAGATGGACGTTTTCGTAAAGATATTTCATATTTAATACATGCTGTAAATCAGTATGAACGCATGCAGTTGTTTAACTTAATCAATATTCACATGCGTATAAGAAAACCTAAATCGAGTTCAAATTCTGTTGAAAGGAATTTGACAGCAGGTGATATAGAAAATTTAAAAAGTAACCCTGACATAATGGACAGTTCATACATGTTTATGAGAAATATTCGAGGCACTGCAGCATACTGGAAAAACACGCTGTTAGATCTTTTGGCAATGTTGAAATCTTTAGGTCCTCCAACACTATTTATGACATTATCAGCAAATGATATGAACTGGCCAGAGTTAATAATGACTCTGAAGAACTGCAGCTTTACTGAAGCGACCAAATGTCCATCAGCACGTAATTTGGTAAAGAATGATCCATTGTTAACTGCAATACATTTTCAGAGGAGATTTGAAGCTCTTATGCAATATGTTTTAAATTCTAAACAGCATCCGCTTGGAAAAATTTCTGACTTTTTTTATCGGGTTGAATTTCAAAATAGAGGAAGTCCACATTTGCATTTATTTTTCTGGATAGAAGGAGTTCCCAGTTTAAAGCATGTTAATTCATCTAATGAGATTATTACTTATATAGATTCTGTTATTTCTACAACAAGGCCTCAATTTCAAGTGGACCCCACTTTGCATTCCCTTGTATGTAAATTGCAAACCCATTCCCACACAGCAAATTATTGTATGAAACATAGACGAAATTGTAGGTTTGGTTTTCCTTTTACGCCTTGCAGCAAGACTCATTTTTTAACAAATGTTAATATATCCTCTTCACGTATCCGTGGTAGATTTTATGAAACATTCAGGCGGGAAGGTGATGAATATGTTAATGCATATAATCCAATTGTTTTAAGACATTGGCGGGCAAATATGGATATACAGTTTGTCGGTAATGCAGAATCAGCTGCATATTATATTTGTGCCTATCTTTGTAAATCTGAACCTGAAAATTTGAGAATAGCATTGCTAGACATTCTAAAAGAAATAAAAACTACCTTCCCATCTCCAAGTTGTAAACAAAAGTTAGCGAAAATTGGTTTTACTGTACTGAAAACTCGTCAGATGAGCGCTCAAGAAGCTGCATACAGGCTTAGCAACTTAAAACTCAGTCAGCGGTCACGTACTGTAATATCCCTAAATACCAAGCCTGCAAACAAAAGGTATGGTATTCTTAAAACAAAAGGAGAACGTGAGCTTCTGGATGCTAATAGCACAGATATATTTGAAAGCAATATCATTGATTATTATTGGTGCAGGCCCAATCACTTAGAAAACATGTGCTTGTATGAATTTGCTCAGTGGTATACGAAATGCCCAGAAAGTAACTGCAAGTCCAGACATGCACAAGAGAGAATTCATTTAATAAATAAACATACAGGTATATGCATGCGGAAAAAGGTAAAATTTTCAGTTATCAGATCGCCTAGACTTACTTCAAATACTCCGGAATATTTTTACAGTATGCTAATGCTTTTCCTGCCTCACAGGCATGAATGTGAGCTTCTGAGGCGATGCAATGGATCTATGTTTACTTGTCCAAAAGAAGCCTTTGCTGTTAAAAATGTTCAGATCTGCAGCCAAAACATAGAATCACAAAGCATTATTGATGAATTAGAAACAGCTGTTAGAATTCTCCAGTGCAGCAGAAAGGAACTTGCCGCATCATTGCTACCATCAACAAGTGAATATGAGTATATGTTTCATTCAGATTCACCACAATTTGCAAATATCAGCTATACTTTGCCAGAGAGTATGCTTCAACAAATGAATCGCAGTAACCAGGAAAGTGCTAACCTTGCAACTGACGAGCAGTATTTGCATCAACTTCAAGTTCCATGTACAAACACTACTCCATTGATAGAAAGATTGCAATCTTTGACAAATGATCAACGAAAAGTAATGGACACTATAATGCAGTATTTTGAGATATCAGATCGACATGAACCATTAAGAATATTTATAACTGGAGGTGCTGGTGTTGGTAAAAGTTACCTCATTCGTTTATTGGTAGAGTGGTTGCGTCTGTCTACTGCGGTCATTGCGAGTTCTGATCCGGTTGTAATTACTGCACCCACTGGGACCGCCGCTCATAAAATAGGTGGTAGAACACTTCACAATGCATTATGTTTGCCAGTTCAGCATGGTAGACAGCCCGAAATAAATAACATGTCACCACGCTCTTTGAAACTGTTACGCATACTTTTCAAGGGTGTTCATACACTTATAATTGATGAGATATCAATGGTCAGTTCGAAAACACTTAGCTACATCCACTGTCGTTTATGTACAATTCTAGATAATGATATGCCGTTTGGAGGACTTAATATTGTTGCTTTTGGTGACTTCTTCCAGTTACGCCCAGTGTGTGGAAAATACGCTTTTGAGAACACAGAATTATGGCAATTATTTACACCTTATTTCCTAAATGAAAATGTCAGACAAATTCATGATAGACCTTATTCACAGCTGCTTAACAGAGCACGGGTTGGGTTACTGAACAAAGATGATTTTGAGGTTTTAAGAAGCCGGATAGTAGAAGTTTTGCCAGTGCCACCAACAACTATTTTACATATATTTCCTACATTGAAACAAGTGACAGCCCATAATGCTAAAATGCAAGCTCTGTTACAAACCAATATATATACTGTTTATGCATCTCATTATTTTTCAACATCGGATACCCATAGTAATGAACATGTCGATGAAAGTTACATTCCTCAAGATGACAGAAAAGCCGGTGGCTTACTAAAAACATTGTCATTTTCAGAAGGTACGCGTGTCATGCTTTTGCGCAACTTACATACTGCGCAAGGGTTAGTAAATGGAGCCATGGGGGAAATTCACTCAATTGACGTAAATCCTGAAACAAATGAACCTTGGGTCATATATATCAAATTTGATGACACAGGTGTAGGAGCACTACTACGAAGACCTGATAGAGATGATTCAATACCCATAGAATTAACCACACAAGAATTTCATAACAAAGGTCGATTTATTATAAGAGAACAATTCCCTCTCATGCCTGCTTGGGCTTGCACTATCCACAAAGTACAAGGTGCAACTTTGGAAAAGTGTGTCCTGTCAATTGGCAATCATATTTTTGAAAAAGGAATGGCTTATGTAGCATTAAGTCGAGTACAATCATTAGAAGGATTATTTATCACACATCTCAATGTTGATAAAATTCAGCCACAAGAGAAGCCTATATTTGAATATGTAAGATTGAAAAAACGTACAAGAAACGCGCACTGAATATCAGTAATACTATACAGACATTTCTATTGTCATGCACACAGATATGCCAACAGTTACACTAAAGAACAATGTAATCCTGTATTGCCACTGCTTCGGCAGCAGCATTCCTATTATGAATATATCAGCGTTACATGAACATTATTTTTTATGCGTATTCTTTGCTATTTATAGTGCTGTTTCTACTCAATTTGCAGCTTATTTCCAAACGGAATGATGCGCATTAAAGCTTTTATATAACAATGTATATCTCTACTGCTTTGTGCTATTGTACAATATTACTGCAAAAAGTTCAGCTGCCTTTATATTATGCTCATCCCCGATTGCTTCTTCATGCGTTTTAGATGCTGTCAATTAAAGAGGCTCTCAAAGTTCCAATCGACACAAACATTGATGTTCGAGTCATGGCTATCAGAAAGCTACCAAGCTACAACAATTCTAGATACCAGCTGAAAATGCTCGTTGCTGACGAGTCAGGGTCCACTACACTGACATCCTACAATGCCAAGATTGCTGGGAAACTTCTTGGAAGCACGGGCCTAACTCTCTGCAATGCCATAAATAAGGGAACTGGATTTGTTGCTACCTCAAAGACGCTGGTAGGGATAACCAACGCCTTCACCATCCCCGACGAGATAATGTCAACACTTGAAGGAGAGACCATTTCCCTCACTACGGCCGTTACCTCGCCAAGTGGCAAGCTCTGCTGTGTGAGAGGCAAGGTTGCTGAAGTGAGTATAACTCAACAAATGACTTCATACATCATTTGATTCATACAAATGACTTACTAAAAAAAAGTAATTGTGTATACTTTTTCCTTGCATATAAATATTTCTTTTGTTTTGAATGAATTTGGTACATTGTTCACCATCTTATATTTTCATATCATTTTGTATGAAAAAACTTAATTGCTACCATCTTTTGTAGATCATCACCCCGCCGCACAAGAAGATGTGCCATGGCATCACCCGCGATTTTGCGGAGGTGATACTTCAAGACACTACCGGGACAGCAACCGTCGCAATGTGGGGTGAGTGCGCCGCCAACCTGAAACCTGCACAACTATTGCAGTTATCGAACGTCAGAGTGAAATTATTCAACGAGGAGAAAAAGCTGTCGACAACTCCCGGGTCAATGAAAGAGGTAATAAATTATTGAATTCTTCACTTTCGATTTTACTCAAGGCAACTCATCTCCACATTAGCTATTTTTGAGCTTGTCATGTGTATGTTTTCATTAATATAATGTTTGAATCAATTATTTAATCAATCAAATAAATCAAACTTTGGATAATGTAATCAATACATTAAATAAACTTAGATGAATTGCAATATATTAGTTCAGCAAATACAGTCATTCACGTTGCCATGTTTATTCACTTTTTCATGTTTCTTGCAGCATAATAATTCCCTTATATTATTTGCAGGAAATCCAAGATGCCATCCTATCGGCCATCCCGACGGCAGATAATGATGGCATTGCTGTCTCTCGGCCGGATGATGGAAGAATAGTTTCCATTATGGATGTAGACATTTTCTATACGTGTCCACAATGTAAGGACTATAAACTGCAGAGCCAGGACAATGTGGACACGGATAGGATAGAAATGTATTGTAAGAACCACTTAGGGTATGTCCCCACTCCAAACGGGACATATGCCATAGAAGTGGCCCTCCTCTTTGATGTAAGGGGAAAGACGTCGGTCTTCAAAGCGTCACTGGACATCATTGAACAATTGCTTGAACAAACTCTTGAACACCAGTTAGACCAGGCCGTAGTAGCGGAAGAACTTCTACCGCTTGTAGACAAAGTCATTAAATTCTCATCCTTCAGGGGAAAGATAGTAAAAGTTCTGTAAATCTGTGAAAGAAAAAAGAACTGTCAATGCTTCACAATGTGACCCTGACCGAACAATGTATATAATGTAATAAATATATTTCTGTAAACCATTACCATTCTGTTTTGAGTGCATGAAGAATCAGAGCGCACAAAGGATAGCAGCACCTTTATGGTGGAATACTTTTAGAGAATCAACATAATCCACTTATCGGATACACCGCTCAAAATTAAGTTCCCACCGATATAATTCCTGTAGACTTGCAAAACATACAGTTCTCTTAATATTCAAGGAAAATATAATGTTAATTATTCCAGCTGAAATAATTTACATCTGTACATCGATATTTAACAATCACTATCTGGCTGTAAGTCAATGGGAATTAGGTCAGTGGGCATTTGGTTTTGGCCGCCGTATGCACATTACATATCATAATTACATTGCTTAATGTTCATAACACACTACAGCATTTAGTATTTTAACCAGCTATAGCCCGACCATTGGCCACTTTTTAAATTGGCCAACTTGTAGATATTTGGCGTTCAAAGATTGTCGGTGTTGGAGAAAAGTTTCACATCTAAATAAGTAGTGAAACTCGTCTCCAACAGCATTAGAATCACAGAGTGGACATTTTCGGTCTTCTCGTGGAATACTCAACCATCGGCCTGTCTCAATAGGTAAATGGTGATTAGCTGTTCTTAATTTCAAAATTGGAAAATGTATGCCTTTTGGAAGGAGGAGATATTTTTCGAAACTAGGTTCGGATTTAAAATATTTATAATAACTGCCCTTTGAGCTTATGGCCACTTGGGATCTCCAGTTTTGAAAGAACTGTGATCTGTAAATGTTTTCCACCATTGAGACAAGCCAAGGCGTCGAGCATATCGACGGATTTAAAAATACATAAGACAGGCCACAGTTATCAAGGATATTTTTCACAAAACATAACCATGGGATTTTACTTGTATGCAAAGTTCTCAATAAAAACTGAACAACCCTGTATAGAAATGAACAGTAAACAACATTGGAAAGTTTTAGTTCTGAAGAGTGCAGCCGTATAGAGAAAACAAGAGCCGTAGTAGTATCCGACTACTGCACTGCAAGCGATCAAGTCTCGTGCCATTTCATTTCAGCGAATCAGCGACGAGGCTGGAAAATCGTCGGTACGATTCTATATATACATGCAGGCCTGTGATTGAAATTGACGAAAGTTAACCAAGAGACATCACATGAGACGAGTGATCTGATTTTAATGAGAGAAGACTACGTATTAAGGAACCTCGCAAGATCAAACTCGTTGTTACTTGATATATATCATTGACTCGTTACATAAACTTCGTATTTCATGGGCAATCTATTTCCATGTAAGATAACCCGACATCTTTATCTCGTCTTCATGGTTATAGTCAGTTAAGTTAAATTTATCATTGGACTTCAGAGTTCGCACAGACATTTGTGGTTTCGTTATTATAGACGTGTCCTATTAGCATATATAGTGTAAGACTATTATTGAAGGTCAAAGTGATTATTATTATTATTAAATATTTCAAATATAGTTTTCAGATTTATTTGCAGTCATTACATCGATGAACACTGTCACGATTGCCGAGATAATTTGTTCTATTGCCGTTGTATGTTGGGAATAAAGTATGTCATGGTTGGCGTTACCTTAACAAGGTTATCACAATCGGATGTTGTGTTATTATTTATTAAAAGCCAAAGTGGCGACCAAACGAAGGAGGCACATGGAAATCACCTATTACAGACAATATGGGAATGAAAGGACACTCCTGTCCACCAATACCCATTATAATCAGTGATGACAAGTAATGGCCTTTTTATGTTTCATCTGTCACATACATTGTCATTTCCTCGTTGCATGTCTTTCTAATACAGCAGCGCTGATCCCCTGCAATTGCTGCAACAACAATAAATTTGCATATTGCATGAAGCGTAGCTTTTACGAGCTAATTTGAAACAGTGTATATACCACCATTTTCTTCATAACGACACACAACGACCGTACTGTTCATCCCTGCAAGGTAAGTTCACACTAGAGCTTTTTGCCTATGTTTTCCGCTCATTAGGCCTGCAATGCAAGATGGGCTTATGGCATGGGCCTTCTTCCGGCCTGACGAGTCTATCCCTTGTCTATCGTTCGGCGTCCGGTCGCATTTGACATTTACGACTCTCCTCCAGAACTGCTGCACCCCCAAGGGGTCAAAGTCTTTTCATTTCGTCCTCACCCCACTAAAATATTTGCATGGGAGGCTTTTTCAGTAAAATGTTAATGACTTCTTTTCCGAAACCGGTTGGAATAGACAGCTTAAATTTTCGAGTAACACCTTTGTTACATGGAGACTAACGTTTGTTCATTTGGTCTTGATCCCTACTCAAATATGGCCTTGGCAGGGGTAATTTTTGGAATAAGATTTTTGATGGATGGAGACTAATTTTGCAAATTTCACTACCATTCCTCCAACAATAAGGTATGCTATGATATGTGGTACAGGAATTCACATATGTAGATTTCAAATGCACTCGATGTTATGACATAAATAAGCAGACTATAGCTTATATAGTCAACAGTACAGCAACATCCTCTTACTGTGTCCGGTACAGATAGGCCAGATAGGCAAGTCAAAGCTGACCATAGTGTGACCTCTTCAGTAGGTATTGCATAATAGCTACAACACTTTTTCTGTAGTTTGAGGGAGGGGGGGGGGGGGGGGGGGGGGGGGGCGGTCACTTGGGAAATACTTGATGAGCTACAGAGCCTCTTTGTTTTAAAATAAGTTAAGGTTTAGTGAGGAATTAAAACCTGTACATGGGATTTTATTTTATCAGTTGCTGTATATATAAGGTTATTGCTGATTTTCGTTGGAGGAACGTAGGCCTAATTCACACACACACGCATACACACACACACACACACACACACACACACACACACACACACACACACACACACACACACACGCGCGCGCGCGCGCAAATATATATATATATATATATATATATATATATATATATATATGGGCGATTTGGGAAGACTATCGAATGAACTTATTTTAAACTTAAACCATCACATATAGTATTTGGGTACGTATTACAGCATAATAAAATATTATGAAACTATTGAATGTCCTTATGGAAATTTAGGGAGGAAATGTCTACTGCTATCATGCTGTCCTACATCACTCGCTAACTTAGCAGTCAATCTTTCTGGGAAACATTTATTCAACTCACCAATATCAATAGCATTTTGAACCATTGGCATTTCTATTAACATATATTCAAAGTTCTTCGCAATATCAAGTATTATTTTGGATCAATGCCATTTTTGTTTCAGGGTATAGACAACTTGATAGCTACAAATGCACTGAAGATGAATGGGACAGCATATGTATTACGGTTAGCCCTGTTGGCATTTATGAAAACACCTCCAAAAATGTCCAATGAACTCCTTTTGTCAAGAAATGATTCAAAATATATGTCAGTTACTGCCGACACCAATGATAAAAGATCTGGAAGAGTTAAGCGGGGTCTGGTCGAAGTGCCAGAATCACCAACAGTTCAAGGTTCATCCTTCACTGCTGAGATTCAGTCAATACCAGAAACTACACCAGCAGATGTACAGCTCCTACGAAAAAAGGCGACAAAAACTGGAAACAGCACTGGATATACGACATCAGAAAACGCAGATCATGTCGGATCCGAAAACACGACTGAAGACAATTTGATGGTAGGAAATAGTGCACCATCAGATGAACATGAACAGAGTACGATAAGAGGACCTTACCTTGGAAACATGACAGAAGAAAGGGGGACCACAATGTCAGAAGGACAACAAGAAGGTACAGTGGGACAGTGGACTTCTATCAAAGAAGGAATCAGATCCGAAGAAACACTGGAAGAAGATGGCACTATGATGATAGGAGGGCAGAATCCAGAAGAAACAACTTTGGGCATGAGGGCCACAACGCTAGCGAATGAAATGGGAACAGCGACAGTAAGAAACACAACTGTAGAAACATCGAATGAAATGGAAACTACAACGGTAGTAAGAAATGTCACTGAAGAAAGAGCAAATGAAATGGAGACAACGGTTATTGGACACAACACTGAAGAAACATCTGTACCTCCATCAGACAAAATTGTCGAAGGACTGTATACTCAGCGTGTGGTAGAAGATATTTGGTATGTATGTCACGGCATTTTCGGGACAATTTTTGAAATATTTGGAATTTTTGGGAACTTCCTTTGCATGTTTGTCCTCCGACATCCAGATATGCGAAGTTCAACAAGCATCTTACTGAGGTCCCTTGCTGTGTATGACGTCATGGTTCTTATATCTTATCTGTTCATGGTCTCTTTGAACCAGGTGTTCAAGCACACGGACCATTTTGAGGGATTCAAGGATTATCTCTACACCCCGTTGTTCCCGGTTTTATTTGGACTAGCAAGTTTATCCTTCATGGGTTCTTACTACACTACAGTGGCAATATCCATTGAACGTTGCCTCGTCGTGTCAGTACCCCTGAAGGCCGCAACATGGTTTTCTGTTGCCCGTGCAAAGGTGGTTTCAGGAATTATCTTACTCTTTGTATTTGTTTACAACATCCCACGATTCATGGTTTTCAGGTATACGTCGTCATGGGACAAAGGAAAGCAAAGGTACGTTATCATGTATGAACAAACAGAATTTTCAAGGAGCCAATTCTACGCTTATATCTACTCCGTGCTCATGAACATTGTTTGCAAAGTGGTCATACCGCTGACAATTTTAGGAATATCATCATGTGTAATGGTAAGAGCAGTTGTGAAAAATAGCAGAATTCGTAAACATCTCCGATCAAATTCCACATCCCACCACGGCCGGTTCACAGCAATGGTTACGGCCATCATGGTCTTCTCCCTGCTGTCACTACTCACTGGGGCGACGGAAGTGGTTCTGTATCGCATCCACGATGGACAGTCCAGTGGGTGTGCAATGGTATGTGGAGCTCTCAGCGCCGTGTCAGAGCTCGTGGCTATTATCAACTCAAGCATCAACTTCCTCTTGTATTGCTTCTTTGGAAGTAAATTCCGGGAGGTTGTGAAGAGGTTTCTTCCTTGGATTAAAACCAATAATAACAGTGATGGATCGAGGAGAACCACCTCTACCCAGCAACAACTAGATGGTTCAGGAAGCATTGCATGATTGTAGCAATATTTAGTTTGACACTATGTTATTCGGTAGGCATGTGTAGTAAATATTTGTTGTGTGATGAAATGATGAATGAAATTATTTGAACTTAAATCATCACATATGGTATATTGGCAGTAAGACCATTTTTATCAGTGACTTTCTATAATCCATTAGAGTGTAACTGTTTTTATTGACTAGTAAAAGAACGATGAAGAGAGATATTTGTCACTGAGAAATGTTTTACTTTCGTCCAAGACACCGACTCTTCGTCATTCATCACTAGCTTGAATTATTATTTCCAAGTTTCCAATGTTTGTTTTCATCCCATTTACATCCTTCACTATAGAACTCAACCAATAAAGTTTTTTCATCTATGAAATCTAATCTGGTCAAGGACTCGGGTATAGGCTGTACAAGAGGGTTACAGTGAAATGGTACCTGGCTTATGTAGTGTCCTTGTTGGACACACTGCTATTTATTCTACCGCGAGCCAGCCGCTTTAGTTGAGAGCCAGCATCGCTAGCTGCAGAGAGGCACATGTGATGAGTCAGCACTGGCGCATGCGCATAAAGCCGTAACTTTCCCTAACAACATTGCTTCCTTCCTAGCAACATAAACCACACATTTAACTCAACCTTCTCTGCTTCATTCATGAATGTTTTCATATATAAATTTATAGTCTTATCTGGAAAGTTAACCTTAGGTCAAAACACTTAGAGTGATATATACCACATGGGCATCGTGTTGAGGTTCCTGGGAGCAGAGTTTATCTGAATGGCTGAATTGTTAAATGTTTAGCAAGCCTTCTCTCTCGAGCCCCAGTGAAAACAGAAGCCATTGAGACCTTACCTAACCAATATGTCATCCACAAATTAAGAGAACATAAACAAACACTGCTTTCCTGTTACAGACACCAATTATCCAGCATCACTTTCAGATAACATTGCTCCTAAATTCTTGCCGCTATTGTTTATGTTAACCCTTACGTTTGAAACGCCAGCACTTTTGTTTGTAAGGATACAGTAGGATGACTGATTGGAAGTTAATGTCCTGCTATTAATAGCCGGTACTTTGTCTCAAACAGCATTGAGACAAAGGGAGTCCAGCAGATAAGTTGGACCTCGTGTTTGTCCCATGTAAGGAGATTGGTTTCAAGAAGTATTTATTGTGTGAATAATAACATCAGTATCTGAAAAACAGGTGAGTAACTATAATTTTGTTAAGGTAAACATTATTGTTTGAGAAACTGAACCAAAACTTATTCAACTTGTTTATCTACATGATAATTCTCTGAGATATTATGGTTCTGTGAGACACAAGATTAAGACCAAAATAAAACAACAAACTCACGACAGTATTTAAACATTTCAGATATGACAAGAATGCTGCAAGTTAATCCATGGCATCAAGATTACAGACTCCATCCTTACAGGATATCGAGTTAATTCATGACAATGCTGTAGAAGGAAACTACAAATTGAAGTTCAAATCTCTCGTTACCTTTTTGAGGAAACATAGCATTCATTCTGAAAAAGATTCAGATCGCATTGAAAATATACGTCGGACATTTCAGAAACTTTGTGGAAATTGGAGAGGAATTTATCAGTCTTATGTCTTGTCTGAGATTCATATTTTTTAATTATGATAAAATAGATATATGTCAGACAATTACACATGAAATTGAATATTCACTCATACAGGATTGAAACAATAAAAAGAACCAAGTGACATTTCTGTTTTTGGACATATAACCAGGCTGTTTCTTAACTCGATTTGACACCAGGAAAATTCATTGATGATATTCCTATCAAACATATCTCTGATGATGATATACCAACCTTATATAGCGAACAAAAGATATGGTTTCCTGACAAAAAGGAATGGGAGAAGATCAAAGTTTTTGAGTGACATTTTCACAAACTGGACTCCAGTCACGCATCACTGATTATTACAGAAGGGATTAGAAGAAGACAAAACTTTCTTCATGAATGTGAAAATGTCACTGCTCTACAACCAATGTTACACAAAGTGTGTAAGACTTTCATTAAAGATAATTCCGATCGTAAAGCTGCAGCTATTTTTCAGAATGTAGTATTGCTCACAGGGCAATCAACGCACATTCCAAGCCATGTTGATGCGACAACCTCAGAAGTAATTCATGAAGTTTTTCCAGATTTGGTATGCAAGGTTGTTTGTGTAGCATGCCAAAAACCTATATATCCTCACATCTCAACACTGTTCATGCAGAGCACTGTCATCAAATAATCTGGCTGAAAGCGGACACACTCAGGACGTATGGAAATCCTGTACAACGTTTTCACCTACATGATGACTGGACACTTGGAAAGCTGAGTAGGAAAACAGTGGCACCACCATTGTTTGAAAATGGTGAATGTAGACCTGATGATGTGTGTTCACACTGTTGCAGTGCAATGTACCATCAGCATCCTCTTGACTGGAGAGAACTAAATATTGTGCAGGAATGGAAATACCATGTTCCACTGTTTGTACAAATAATATTTGGATCTTTCATTAATCCAGACAGTTTAAGGAGAGCAGGCATTCCATCTGATTACCTCAAAAACAAGATTCAACGTCTGTATTCAAACTTTGACATACTGTTAAACATCATCAACAGATGCTATTGTGGAATTTATCAGGAAATTAGTTCTGATGAACTATCTCTCAGCTATCACAGTGTCAACACAGTGTTTGCAATAACTTCACAGTGTGGCATAACATGCAGCTTTCCTGAAGCTGAGCGACGGCTGAAGCGGCAAGCTGATCCAACTGTTCTCTATTATAAGGCATACCTTGAGAAGTATCCTCTGGAGTATGCAACTGCTGCTTGGACCATATTAAAGAGAGTTTCACTGAGAGACTGCTTTTTAGTTCTCTGTGTGGATAACTTGGTACGTCTTACCTTCCATAAAGATGCTAATCGTGGTGATGCAAGATCCTCTCAGATATTCAATTTTTCAATTCTTTTATTTCGGTTTGTAGGCCATAGGCCCATGTACAATATGTAAAAAACATTCCATTGTTTTAAGAGTAGACAAATGTGTACAAAGTTAATGTATTACATCGCTAATGAGCTAACCTTTTTCGATGAGCAAGCGCTTCTCTTATATAATTAGACAAACTTACCAGAGTATGTTTACATTTACTGGTTAATATATTGTTAAATTGAGAAAGTATATTTAACTGACCATTTACATGAATATATCTGTCTCTAAATACATCATAAGCATTACATTCAAACAAAAAATGAATTATAGATTCATTCACACCACTTTCACACAATCTACAACACATATCTACATTCACACCTCTTATACAAGTACGTAAAGGGAGATAATTTAATTTAATAAAGACAACTATTTCTTCTAACTGCTCTAAGATTGATAACATTAACATAAAATTCAACATGCAAAAGTGACTTGATTTCTTTAAAATACACCAATTGAGACGACTGATTAATCCTACCAAGAATACGTTGTTTATCGCAAGTGACATCACCCACATCTTGATTGAACCAAACAAAGCCAAACCCATAGGAGCCTAGTAAATGTTTAACAGAAGTAGCCCATGTTACTGTACCAGCTAAATCTAACTTCCTCATATGTAAATACGATTGTTTAGGATAACGATCATCGGACATCCTCAATAATTTACACCAATAAGTAATGCATCTTACATAATGATCAACATATATATTTAATCCACCGCATTCTGCTAAAAGTCCATTACTTGATACCTGCTTACCAACACCCAGAACATATTTACAAAAGTTAGTGTGAAACATTTCAACTGATTTCCTCTCCTCGAACCCCCAAACTTCAGACCCATATAATAAAACAGGTTTAACTTTACTATCAAACAACTTAAACATAAGCTTTGTGGGAATACTAGGATATTTAATAAACAAGGATTTCAAAGCAAACAGAGCCTTGCTAGCTTTACCAACAAGAGTATGAGTACATTTTGTCCACGATAATCTATTTGAAAATAGAACTCCAAGATAACTATAATATGTTGAGACTGTAACCGGAATACCGTTATAAAACCATTTTTCATACCCACGAAGAATACCACCATTACGAAAAACCAGTACCTGAGTTTTAGCCATATTTACCTCTAAACCCCAAGATCTGCAATATTTATGTAATAAATCTATCTTCCTCTGCAAACCTACAACAGTATCATCAAATAAGTTAAGATCATCTGCATACAACAGTAACAATAAATCCATGTAATCCGAACCAATAAAAATGCCCCTGAGACCTGATTGCTGTCACAGATCATGAAATTCCGACTTAAAACACAACCTTGCCGAACGCCACTAACTGATTCAAAATAGTTCCCAACCGATATGTATCCTACCAATCACTCTCATGGGGTTACCAAAGGATTCAGCAATTGTGCAGACATGGCATGATAATGATTTGTGTGATGGTAGCGACTCTTTCCCCTGCAAACAGCCTGTCACTGTTACACCAAATGATTTTGACAGAGTTTTCCTTAGTCAAACTGCTAAAGAGAAAGAAAAAATGGATTTCTTTCAGCTCAGTATCACATGGGGATTGCAAGATCTCTGACAAGCATTTGAGGATTATCCAGAAGTATTGTCTGCCTTGCATAATGCTATTGATACACCAGGTATGGCAACTTTTGAAGTTGTTGAAAACTTTGAAGTGGATGAAGGATATCTAGAGGATCTCAAATCAATCAATGCAGTCTCTGGAACTGGGTGATATGGATATATCATTTCTTGATGAAACTTTGTCATCAATTGAAGATGAAAATGAAGGTGGAATCTCGGATCCTGGAAATGATCTGAGGGATATAACATATGATGAAGAACTGCCTCTTTTGATGTCAGGTGATGAAGAATCATTGGACGAAGACACAACTTCAGACTTTTCAACTGATGACATTCGAGGAGTTAATCTAAGTGGTCACAATGACGACTGTGGTGTGTTGACTCAAGAGAGTTCTACTGTGAAGACCAAAGACAGCAACGATGCCAGTGTTTCTGACATATTGACAGATACAGTTTCATCTCTAGGTTTCAAAGTCTTCAAGCCACCTCCTTTACTCTGCCGACATCCCCCTACAATGGTAGGAAGAGATGATGACCCAAGAGTATTAAAGGAAATACTACGTGACATCATGCTCAAAACGAGCAATCTCGATGACTCAAATGAAGGTCCTGACAACAAGATCGGAAAGAACTTGTTCAAGATCATGACTTCAGATGAATTCTTCCACAATTACCTTCCAGAATTCCCTCTTCTTCATCTTCGGAAATCTACAATTCGAATCTTGTGCAGTGCTACGATGATGCTGGACTGTATTACCTACTGAGGTTTATGCAAGACAGAGAACTTGACATGCAACATCTAGCCAGTATGGGAAACATTGAGGATGCAACCAGGAATATTAGACGCATTTCTTTTGCACTACATTTAGCCTGCATCATTAAATCCCTTGAGATTCTGCCTGAAGAAGAAGCACATGTTGCAAGAAAACTCCTTTCATCTGAACAAGAAGATTCTTTACGGACTACTAGAATGGAATATCACCAGAAGTATTTGCATTTTCTTCAGACTGGATCCAGCTTAAATGGCACTTTTGCATTACACAAGGAAATGATGGAGCACTGCGATAAAATTCTTGCCATATCAGTTGCTGAAAGAGTTGGTGGAGCTGACGGTTACAATCTACTCCTTGCTGCTGTCAAGTCCTCACTGCCATTTTCATTCCTAAATAGAGACTCAAGTTACGTCGCCTTCTGTTGCAATCTTCTGCATGAGCACTACACTGCTGGACTTTTCCATGATGCCCTGAAGAAAACACTCTCCTCCACTCCATTCAAGGGGAGTAGTAATTTTGGATTAGATACCCAAAGAGAAATGGACCACAGAGAGGTAATTAAGGCATTCCGACCCCGAGCAACTTCATCATCAGTAATCCAAAGAATGTCCCTTGTAGATACCTTTGTTTCAATGAAAAAGACAGACAAAGTATCTCATTCAGAAACAAGCACAGAAGATGTCAGTGCTGATCATGCAATCAGAACATGGAAAATAACAAAGAAAGATGTCTGCCATATTGTTCCAACAGCATTGCTCATTTTGAGACAGGAATCATTATCTCTGAAGGCTGACAACACACCAAATAATGTGTATCATGAAAAAAGACCTGACCTGCATGATGCTGCTCTTGATATGAACACCAATGGTGTTGGAATGTATCTCGTTAAGAGAAACGCTCATATCAATGGACTGTGTGGTCTGCCAAGAAAAATCCCACGTCTCGATGTTGAAAGTGGAAAGCTCCACCATTAGACGAATGAAATGCCGAGTGTCTACCAACAAGGGTGACAGCGAAAAGAGAGAAAAGCAAACGTCAGAAGACAGCAAAGCATCTTTCTGATGTGGCAAAATGCCTAACATCGGAAATGAATATTTGTCAGGCGGTTCGGAAACCTGATTGTACAAAAGCTAATGTGAGCAAGGCATCAGGAATGAAGAACGCCTTAATTTCTTTGATTGGCGGATGGGAGTGTGAAAATCAGCAAAAAAAAGAGACAACAGCACCTTGAAGCAGTTCTCAGTGAATCAGACACTGTGAACTTGGCATCAACAGAAGTACCAACAGCTTTGATACAAAGTTACAAACTGTCAAAGTTGTTGTGATAAAGTTTGCTGGTGTCAAATTCAAATCTGGAGCTGGTACTGGGGTTGACTTTATCCAACACATTGAAGCTAATGTCATCAAACAAACCTTGAAAGATTTTGCAAAGACAGACAAAATAGTCATCTGTGAAGAAAAGTACTCATTCACTCCAGATGAATTTAAAGCTGCAACCAGAGCGAAAGGAGCAACGACCACAAACAAATCAATCGTATATCTAAAAAGAGGCAGTGAAATAATCAGCTTGGAAACCTCCGACAAACATGCAGCCTGTTCTACATCAGAAGGCAAATCCCTGGTTAGTACATTCCTTGCAGCCAATGTAAATAAACTCCATGTCAAACGCCCTTTTGCACTTGTGAGTGGATTATGGAGGTTTGGAGAACTGTGCCTGTGAAGGAGACTATGCTGTACCAATCCAAGCGAAATTTGACGGCAAAGGCATTACAGATAAAGGAAGATTTGTCCATGTCCATCAGAAGAAAGGAGAAGCAGAAATGGCACAGAATGACTGGCGACTGGAGGTTTCATCCGAATTGGAAGATGGCGATAGTGTTGTGTCACTGGTAACATAAGGTGACATTGATGCAGTGCCTATACACCTATTTGCACTGGCTCAAAAATGGCCAAGGAAAGAAAACAACGACTTCAGCTTTCCAGTGTTTGTAGTCCTCAGCAAACCACGGGGGTCATTTGACATTTATCATGTCACAAAGATAATCAGGTTGTTAGAGGACAAATATGGTTCGGGTGCAAGCATGAAGATTGCCACCATACTGTGTTGTGGAGGAAATGACCTTATGCTGAAATTCAACGTCATATCCCATGACAAAATGATGCATGCCTTTGTGAGTGACCAAATCTTCATGAACGATTTGTTGAATTTTTCGGGTTCGAGACAATATCAGTCAGCATCAGTAAACAAATTGATTTTCAAGGATTTCATGAAAGCACTCTATTGTCCAAAAACTCTGATGTCAACAAAATTAACTCTTCACCAAGTCCGTCAGTTGTTAGTGAAGCGTCCCGGGCAGAAAACGATCTCAAACACCTGGAAGTGGATGCCGCCAGATACAGCACTGGATTCTATTGCATCACTTTTGGACCTTCAGATTGAATACCTCTTCACATCTGGCTGCCATTCTGCTGACCTTCCAAAGCTTTTGAAGAAAGGTTGTCTGCTTAAGGACGAAGACGGAAATATTGGATATTACCTTGGGGGCGATGTACATATAGAAAATCCAGAAAACCTGACCGCTAGAAAACCAAAAGAAATGACCAGCAAGAAAGAGACTGATGATGGGCGTCAGAAGAGAAGTCACACACCCAAACTACACACCCCAAAAAGGCCAAAGACGGAAAATGAAACCTGTCACATCTACACCAAGGTAAGTTTCTCTTGCCTATGTTATTGTTAATTTTAAGTATTTTTCAGTTTGAACTGATTTTTTGATAAACAGAATCTCACAGTGCATGAAATGCATCAAGGTTTTAAACACAAATACCACGCCCCATGAGCTTGTTTATAAGAAAGAAAAAAGTATGGTTAATACAAATAAAGTATTGGAGTAGTATGACTTTTGACTGTGTTTGTAACTACAACTTTTTTCCTGTAGCAAGGACAGGCAACAAGAGAAAGAATAGTCCAAGGCCTTAGACAGTGTCATGTTCGTTGAAGGTTTCTTCGATCCTGACTCAGTTGTAGTCCTGTTGTGGTTATCTGATATTCAGATGTCTGTGAACTCAGTTATGTGGAGGAGTTTTTTTTTTGAAGGAAATTTCAAGCTTTAAATGTGCAAATGTTGTATGGAGTTGAATAGTTAGGTGAAACTGACTTTTGCAATAACACATGTGATTGCACATTTACTATTGCAAAACTTGAGAAAGTTGAAGTTTTACAAACACCGAATTGTTATATTATCACTCTCATTCAGTCATTTTGTATGACTGGCAACTATGAACAAGGTATAAACTAAATACAGCCAAGGCCACAGGCTACACGGCTACAATATATCTACATCATTCGCCTATAAAAGGTAGGTAGATTGAACATTTGAATATATTTGGTACCCTCAACAGACTATTACGATAGACTACTGGTAGTGAAGAAATCATCATTGCGATTTTAACTTTTGGGGAACCAACTATTGCAATTATCGATAGCGCAATGTATTGCTGATAATGTGTTTATCAGGGAATATTGCTTCTGTATTGTGGAGGGTTATGTTGATAACCCACGTATCATTGATTACTTCATTACATCCTCACTGTTATTAGAATTTCTTACAACATGAAACATTTTACGACCATACTTGTCTCCTTAGTTGGTTTATCTGTTGGATCAGTCACTATTATGACCTAATGAAGCATTGCATTAATTTTATAAAACTTTTCAGTTTAGATTAATTCATCATTGTATAATTGTATTACATGTCAGAAGTCTTATTTATCAAAAATGATCTGTAATTTCAGTAAATTGAATTATATGCATATTCAAAATAAGTATTATCATAGATCGACATCTCCACCTACATTGCAATATTATTTTCAAGCTGACCACGCATGATGTAACGCAGATATACCAACTGTTCGTTAGCTGCCTCAGGCAATGTGCACTCCAAGCAACAGAGATTTAGTATCGTTATTAAGTAAGATTCGGTAAACTTAGCAATGAATGAGCTTATGGCGACATCGAATGTTTCAGTGTTGCATATTTGAATAAGATTAATTACCATAACACGTTTGGGTTACGGCATGAGAGTATATATAAAGTGAGCTATTACTATGTGGAAGGAAATCTTAATTCGCTGCAAATACATTTACATCTCGACCCTCATCTGTAAGCTATTCTATATTACTTTGTTTATGTCTAAATTGTAATTGTATTATCAAATGTAAATACTGCTTGTTACTTGAACTGTGTGTAACAATTATTCATCACTACATTTGTTTACCTATGTATATTTACCATCATTCTTAGCTTTGTCTATCACTTAGTCCTAACAAGGACGTATATCACAAGGATAAGAAACGCTAGCAGGACCCTAATTTCATGCGCGCCTCGTGTTTACGTACGCTGTAGGGGGCCGTCAGTGCCCGATTCGCTGAGCATGCTGGGAAATCACTAAGTTCACTGACCGCAGAACCGCAAACGGAAAGCCAACTTTTCGTGGTCAATTGACGAGTATTCCTAACTCATAACGTTATGTATATTAATGTACTTTAAATACAAACTAGTGACGAATCCATATCTGCCATTATTTGAGGGTACAATGTTTAGAAATAGTATAAATGACCAATTCCATTTGTCAACCAGTCATCAACATCGGCGCGATATTCAAACAAGATGGCGGATGCTCGATTTAGGAAAAATTGTGAAAAATACGGTTACTTGAGTTCCCGATGTGGCTAATATCTAGTTGAAAGTCCTTAGTTACAAAGGTCAGATGAGAGATACATAACTAAGGATTGTACTTCTGCCATTCATTGTGAAACTTTGTTCTGTGTATTCAATAACAATGCCATTGAAAATGTGTAATTTTCCGTCTGATCGAGATATCTCACGAAATAATCTTAACTATATGTCTTCAATTTATGCACAAAATATCGGTTATAACCATTTTCACAGCCTAATTACTTGTTTCAATGCATACTACTGTATATGGTGATTGTACTCATGTAATTTTATAAGTCCTGGCTCTTTTCATATTAAAAACAAAAACGTGTATAAAATAGTCACATTTTGGTTTCTGTGTCTCTGCCTCCTTGAAGATAGTGTATAAAGAAATCGGTATAAAGCCTGTCTATGCTTATAGTTTAATTTGGAATAATCATATTCATGATATATATATTATATGATATATATTTACTCTTCTTATGCTATTATATATAAATGTCTTATTTCAGATGCCTGCTCGTAACAGGAAGAAAAAGTGATGAATATGAAAGTCTCGTCTTCGTCCCTATTTTCTCTGATTGCACAAATAACTTATTTAGTAATAAAAATGAAAACTATTCTTCATTTCCATTTTTCTGTGTATTTAATATGGCATAATTCATTTATTTACATATATACATACATACATTTTTCAAAATAGTTAATGTTCATCATTTAGATCTGTGCTTATTTATCTTGTTCCAATCATCATGTCAGTATTTGATCCTGCAATGTCTATTAAAATTGTAATAAAATAATTGAACTGTGAACATGTCATTATCTGTTCATATTGTCATTTATTATATCATGTAGCAAAAACATATTGTGAGAAAGCAAATCTGCTACCAAAAAAAATAAATAATGTCGAACCTGCATTCATCACATAACAACCATCAATAATAGTTAAATAAACTTCAATTTTACAATTTTAAATAATGATATATTTATTCACCGACACACTGTTAAAATATCAATCATAAAAGTCCCAATATCCCTAAATTATTTGTCCAGTATATTATTGATGTCTGATGAAAAGAAGTTACGATATCTTTTAAAAATTTGAATGAAAACGGTCACATAGATTTGATAATGAAGACTTAATTGAAAGGGGTCATTATATGTCCACTGAAACCAGACACGGATGAGTATGTTTTCTCACATACAGGGCAAAGATAGGACACCTTCTTGCATGTTACCTGCTACCTTGTAACGAAATGCCTATCCATGTAAATTTTATTTATCATGGGTTTTCAACAATAAGGACGAAACACAACTGACACACGAAGTAAAAGCCTAAACCGGGTGTTTATATCACTAAGGAAGTCGTTTGGGGGAGCTAGAACGCATGCGGCAGATGGGTTCAATGTGGGTTCACCGTTGCTCGAGAGATGTCAGCGGGGTGCCGACAACATGTGCGATCTAGTACACCCAGGCGACCATCAGTTGAGAGATTTAACAGGGTTGCTATCCCTTCGATCTAATTCCTTGGTCCTAACTATGTACAAAACTTGTTTCAAATGATTTTATTATGTGAGCATTCAATTTATATCAAACACCATGAGTGAATTATATACAAATGTCTGCTAGCAATAAGATCAACTTCCAAGTTCTCACATATGTTACTTAGATTTGTTCTTCATGTATAAAAATGAGGGGTCCGTCAGCATTCGGCTCAATAACTTATTACCGTATTTAAAGTAAATGCGTCCTACTGTATTTACTGTATTATAGAAATTGTTGTATTACCGTATTTAAAGTAAATCTATCCTACCGTATTTACTGTAAAAACCTGTTTGTAATTTTACCATATCAACCATTTAGAAATGTTATATTATATAATTTATACTTTTTACTGTGTATTATCTTAACTTACTATTGTAATTAAAATGTATTATTTGAAATTGTATAATACATATATCTTAATTCGCTGCAAATACATTTACATCTCGACCCTCATCTGTGTTCAGGTTATCTTTGGGGCATCCTCCAGCAAATCAGTGTGCTCGACTGTGTGACTGCCAATTTCCCCGATTAACTGTCAACATAAAACTCCTTCAAACCACGTCACTACAACTTGATAAAATCCTCGACGTTGTCGACACCAAAACGATGACAACGACTCGATGAAAGGTGGCTGGAGAACATCGACCCAGACGCACTGATGCCGACTGGAGGAGCAACCCCAACCAACTACCGGGACAAGCTACGGTTTTCAAGCAAGCCCTTACAACAACATCCAATAGGGGGTTTCAGTACCTTCACTATTTCATCTCCTGACAACACTAGTGTGTCATCTCAACCTTAATCTGCTTCATCTCCTGATCAACTCATTGACGTCGTAGAGCAGCCCTCTACCTCAGGACATCATCAGCAGATACAACAACCTCCCCAACATAATAACCCATCTGTTGAGCCAGCCATGACATCCCTTCACCTCCCCAAGTTCAGTGGATCACAAGACGGCCAAGCTTTGTGGACAGATTTTGAAGCATGACTCAAACTGTCAAAACATACAATTGACAGGGCATGTTTGATTTGATCCTTCTACAAAAGGGGGTTTCAGTACCTTCACTATATCATCTCCTGACAACACTAGTGTGTCATCTCAACCTGAATCTGCTTCATCTCCTGATCAACTCATTGACGTCGTAGAGCAGCCCTCTACCTCAGGACATCATCAGCAGATACAACAACCTCCCCAACATAATAACCCATCTGTTGAGCCAGCCATGACATCCCTTCACCTCCCCAAGTTCAGTGGATCACAAGACGGCCAAGCTTGGTGGACAGATTTTGAAGCATGGCTCGAACTGTCAAAACATACAATTGACAGGGCATGTTTGATTTGACCCTTCTACTTGGAAGGCCCAACCAAGCAGTGGCACAGGCATCTACCTGGAGCAACACGGACCACATGGGACAACATCAAGGTTGCTTTCCATGAGCAATTTTGACAGGAAATGCAGAAGGACCTGTCAGTTTTAAATATCAAGCAGCAGCCCACTATAACCGTGACGAGCTACCTAAACAGGGTACAAGAAGGGTCCTACAACAAGGACATCCCATCCCCGATCAATGGACTGCTGCCTGAAATTAAGCAATGGGTGCAGTTGCAGCAACCCAAGACTATGAGAGAGGTTCAGCAACAGGCTAAATTGGGTGAATCTTCTCAGCCATCAGCAAAAGTATGGACATTAATGTGGCACAGGATGTTTAAAATTTAACAATGTTAATGAAAAAATTAATAAGTACCTATGCTGAGGTGGCATCCCTCAGTTTCAATAATCATTCAGACCGCTGACCTCAGCATAAAACAAAATCTTCTAAAAAGAATCACCATTACAAAAAACTGTGCTCAGAATAATCATACCTATTCACCTTCTCTACCTCCTCATGATCATACTCAGTACTCATATCAAACCCCAACTAACCAACATTCTTTCCAACAAGATAATCTTTCTCACAATCTTTACTATCATCCACAGCAACCATCCTTTCCTCCACATCCACAAGCATCTTCTTACCCTAACTACCCTCCTCAAACATCCTTCCCTCATCCTCCCTCCTACTGCAATAAGACTGGACAGCCTCACTCTTTATGTGTCAATGCCTTTCTGGCGTGTGGTCACTCACAATAGGGACTCGCGCCTGTCCCTCAGGTTCCAACACGAGGGGTCAGGCCAGGACTAGCACAAGCTCATGTCTCTTCTGCTTCTACTCCTCAACCCAATGCTATCTATCCAGCTGTTCCATATGATTCCCTCTCCTCTAATGCTCTTCCTACACAACATGAACCAGTCTACATTTCATCTGCTTCAACCCTACTCACGAAAAACACTATTTCTTTGAAATTGAAAGGCTTTAAGACCACAGCGTTAGTGGACACGGGTGCCAGAATTTCTTGTATTCATTCCAAATTCCTTAACAAAATTGGCATTTCTGAAAATTGTTATCAAAGATCTCCCTTAACTGAAGTCATAGGTGTGGGTGGTGAACGACATTCCGACCTTGGCACTGTCACCATAGTTGTTAAGATTAACAATATTAACTACTCTCAGAAATTTCATGTCTTCTCTTCCCTACATCATACCATAATCCTTGGCATGGATTTCCTTGAAACTAACCAAGCTAATGTTGATTTTGTTTCCAAGACACTCACCCTTCATGCAGGTTTGGACTCTGTGTCATTTGTGGAAACAAATGCTGGTCTCGCCAGACCACGCAAAACAGTCATCATCCCAGCTCACTCTGAAGCAGATGTCTCAGTCAAGCTTTCCAGATGTTCCTCACATGAGATTGTTATACTTGAGCCCTAACCTGGCCTCGACATGCTGAATCTACGAGGCGCCAAGTGTCTCATACAGAACACAAAGGTAAGGCTTTCATGCGATTTCTCAGTCCTTCAGATTTTCCTGTCACACTCAGCTGTCGACAAATATCTCTAGTTTCTACGCCTCCACCTTCAACTCAGATCAATTCTGTTTCTGCACCTACCACTGATTCGTCGGACACTCTATCCTTCAATCTTAGTGATTCTGATTTAACTGAAGAACAAAAACTTCAACTAGAGTGCTTCCTTCGTTCTCAACAGTCTGTGTTGCATAAGATTGGTCACAGTTAGGTCGGACTCATTTTCATGAACATCGTATAGAAACTGAAGATGTTTCTCCCATCAGACGAACCTTCTATCGCCAATCTCCAGAGGTTAAGCAAGAATGTACTAAACAAGTTCAGAAAATGTTAGACGCAGGTATAACAGAACCTAGTTCATCAGAATGGCAATCTCCAGTTGTAATGGTAAAGAAATCTGATGGTACTTATCATTTTGCCATAGATTATAGAAGGCTCAATGCTGTTACAAAGCCATTATTTTTTCCTCTTCCTCGTTTTGATGACGTAATTGATGCCATTGGTGAAAAACACAGCAAAATTTCAAAGTCCTAGATTGTGCTAGTGGATTTTGGCAGATACCACTTCATCGAGAAACTAAGCATAAATCTGCGTTCATTATACAGCAAGGTATCTTTGAATTCAACCGTCTTCCTTTTGGTCTTAAAAATGCACCATCAGCATTTCAACAAACAATTTCTAGAGCTCTTCAAGAAATGAATTGGAAGTTCATTTTGGTCTATGTAGATGACATCATAGTCTATTCCAAAAATTCCAAAGAACATCTTCATCATCTTAAATGTGTCTTTGCAAAACTTAAAGAGGCAGGTCTTACCCTGAAACCAAGTAAGTGTAGATTCGCAGCCAGAAAAGTAACTTACCTTGGACATGTCTTCAGCAAAGATGGCATTGAAGTCGATCAAGCCAAATTGTAATTGTAAATAAAATTCCACAACCTAAACATGTTCATGACATTCGTCACTTTTTAGGCCTAGCTTGCTATTACCGCAAATTTGTACCAAGCTTCTCAAAAGGACACCCCTTTTTCATTTGACTCCATCTTGTCAATCATCTTTCGTTAAGCTTAAAGAAGCATTAACTTCAGCTCCTATTCTTACCTATCCTGATCCTGAAAAGCCTTACATCCTGACCACAGATGCTTCTTCATCAGCCATTGGCTATATTCTTGGTCAATAGGACTCTTCAGGAAAAGAACATGTCATCTGTTATGGAGGTCGCGCTCTTCATGCTTCAGAAAAGAAATGGGGAATCACTCAGCTAGAATGCTTGGCAGTTCTTTAAGGAATCCGCACCTTCCGTGTTTATCTTGCCTCCAGGAAGTTCAAAGTCTACACTGACCACAGTGCACTCAAATGGCTCAAGAACATCAAGGCCGAGACAGGTCGTCTTGCCAGATGGTCGTTGATGCTTCAGGAGTATGACTTTGATATTGAACATCGACCCGGCAAGTCAAACACAAATGCTGATGCACTCTCTAGAATGTCCTACCCACGTCTTACTTCTGTACCAATCACATATGACTTTCCTTCTTCACCTGTCATTTCTTCTATCAGTACTTCTTCATTTCCGGCAGAGCAACGTACAGAAGTAGTAGCCTCTGTTACTTCTGATGAATCTACTCATCAAACATCAGATGACATATCATCTTCAGATCAGTACACAACTTACATTCTACCAGATTCTTCAGCAGAATCTGAACCACTTCAAATTGACTTTGTCCCAGGGAGACAGCATCTCCTGGTCCCTTCGTCAATACTATAGATACAGACATCAACGACAATGACCTTGCTGAGAGACAGAGAAAATCAACAGACTTGAAACCCATCATTGATTTCATTGAGAAAGATGAAATTCCACCAGACTACACTCCTGCTCAAGTTAAAGGTCTTCAAGGACGTTCCCAAGAGTATGACCTTATTGACGGTGTTCTATATCACTTCTTTCAGCCCAAACACCGAGGATATAAAGGAAACCGTGTTCCAATAATAACACAGTTGGCGGTCCCCACTAAAGACAGAAAAGACTTACTGTACGCTTACCATGATTCCAAAGCAGGCGGATGTCACTTCGGCCGTGACGCCACTCGCCAATCCATCATGGCAAAATACTATTGGCCAGGGTTGTATCAGGATATAGAAGACTATGTCAAGTCCTGTGATGTTTGTCAGCGTTCCAAGAGGCTCACTCATTCCAAGCCAGCGCCATCCCTTGCCTATTGAAGATACATTTTCAAGACTTCATGTTGACATACTTGGTCCGCTTCCTAAAACCAATGAGGGCTACAAATATATTCTTGTAGCAGTAGATTCATTCTCCCGCTGGATCGAAGCCTTCCCTCAGAAGACCCAAGAAGCAACTGAAGTAGCAAAGATACTCTTTAATGAGATCTTTTCTAGGTATGGTGCCCCAAGATCGGTTTTAACAGATAGAGGTCGCTAATTTACATCGAAGTTGGTCAATGCTATCTGTGAAATCTTGGAAGTCAAGCATCTTCATACCAGTTCATATCATGCTCAATGCAATGGAATGGTTGAAAGGCGAAATGCAACAATCGCTCAGGCTCTAAAGTCCTATAGTCAACCAGACCAGAAAAACTGGGCTGGTATTCTACCCTGTATTCTGATGGCCATGTGGAATGTTTCCTGTCAATCAACTGTTTTTTCACCTCACTTTCTAATGTTTGGAAAAGAAATACATCTTCCATTTGATACCTCTTTATTGCCTAAACCACCTTCAGGTAAAGATGCCGAGATGCATTTGAAAACACTGATTGATAATCTCAAAGTGGTAAAAGCAATTGCTTGGGATAACATGGAGGTCAGTCAAGAAAGTGACAAAGAGCACAAAGACATCAAATCCAAAAAAACATCTTTCACAGTTGGCCAGCATGTCTACCTTCACAACACAGCAATAGGCACAGGTCTTTCACCTAAGCTGGCATAACCATGGAAAGGTCCATACTACATCACTTCCATTGGACCACACTACACCTACAAGATTCGGAGATGTTCAGACGACGCTGAACACAAATCTCCTGTACATGCAAATCGCCTAAAGTTGGTGGTTCTTAGAGCTGATAAACAGCCAACAGAACCACAACCAGACACCTCTGGTACATCAGAATCAGCGCCTACTTCCAATTCTACCAAACGGATCGTAACCATACTTCATCTACAATGGATGATCACAATCTAGAATCAGGCTTACATTCTACTAAGCCAAAGAGCACTTCTTCTGCTCACCCTTCTTCGAGCTCAACCAACGCTCACCATTCAACCAGCACAACTGCTGCACAAAAACCCGCGAGAGTACAAGCCACTCTGCCACAACCAGCACCCAGTACATCATCTTCTGCACGTAATGCACCATCTGCACCAGAACCCTTTAGAGAAGCTAATCCTGTAGAAAAGGTTCTAAGGTCAAAACTCATAAATGGAGTATGACATTATCTTCTCAAATGGCTTCACTTCCCTACACCAAGTTGGGAACCAGAACAGAATGTAGGTCAAGGTCTCAAAGCAGACTTCCACATCAGAAAAACAAATACAGCCAAACGTCGCAAACGACAACAACAACCTCAATACTTCTATTAACATTCCTATTCCTACTACAGTATATAATATTTAACTTTCATTGGAGTTACTGAAAGATATACAGGTTCACCTGTGTCTAAAAGTGCTCGGGGATGCGGATCACATCCTCACCCTAACAAACCGGTCTTTGACTAACATACTGATGATTGTTCTCTTCTCATATACACTTCAACTCCTCCTACCTTCTGGAACTATATATTTCTTGTATCTTCCTTAGGTAAAGCTTTATATTGTATATTGACCATGACGAAGTTCAACCTTTGTTTCATTTTAACTGCCATTTTCAACAATGTGTTATGTACATTTTCATGTGTGAATTGTTTTTGGCTTTCGCGGTCGAAAGTTCCCAAGCGGATGGGTATTGTCATAGATCGAAATATCCTCCTATATTGCAATATTATTTACAAGCTGACAACGCATGATGTAACGAAGTTATACCAAACTGTTCGTTAGCTGCCTCAGGCAATTTGCACTCCAACCAACAGAGATTTAGTATCGTTATTAAGTAAGATTCGGTAAACTTAGCAATGAATGAGCTTCTGGCGACATCGAATGTTTCAGTGTTACATATTTGAATTAGATGAATTACCATGACACGTTTGGGTTACGGCATGTGAGTGTATATAAAGCGAGCTATTACTATGTGGAAGCATATCTTAATTTGCTGCAAGTACATTTACATCTCGACCCTCATCTGTGTTCAGGTACATTTGTAAGCTATGTTATAATACTTTGTTTATGTCTAAATTGTAATTGTATTATCAAATGTAAATACTGCTTGTTACTTGAACTGTGTGTAACAATTACTCACCACTTCATTTGTTTACCTATGTATATTTACCATCATTCTTAGCTATGTCTATCACTTAGTCCTAACTATGTAGAAAACTTGTGTCAAATGATTTTATTATGTGAGCATTCAATTTATATCAAACACCATGAGTGAATTATATACAAATGTCTGCTAGCAATAAGATCAACTTGCAAGTTCTCGCATATGTTACTTAGATTTATTCTTCATGTATAAAAATGAGAGATCCGTCAGCATTCGGCTCAATAACTTATTACCGTATTTAAAGTAAATGCGTCCTACTGTATTTACTGTATTATAGAAATTGTTGTATTACCGTATTTAAAGTAAATCTGTCCTACCGTATTTACTGTAAAAACCTGTATTTACCATATCAACAATTTAGAAATGTTATATTATATAACTTATACTTTTTACTGTGTAACTTAACTAACTATTGTAATTGTAATGTATTATTTGAAATTGTATAATACATATATCTTAATTCGCTGCAAATACATTTACATCTCGACCCTCATCTGTGTTCAGGTTATCTTTGGGGCATCCTCCAGCAAATCAGTGTGCTCAACTGTGTGACTGCTAATTTCCCCGATTAACTGTCAACATAAAACTCCTACAAACCACGTCACTACAACTTGATAAAATCCTCGACGTTGTCGACACCAAAACGATGACGACTCGATGAAAGTATGATAAGTACAATGATGCAATGTATAAGTTTGACTGAAATGCACAATGTTATATATTATCTTAAAACTGGGCTTTTCATTACATATTTGAAAACAGGATAAACTTAATTTATTGTCTTCAAGCCAGTGAACAACATAAGCCAGTGGGAGCCTTTATTGCAACCGTAATTAAATAATTATGCCTTTTAAATCTCAAACAAAATATATTATGGATATTGTAATTGCTAATGAAACTTTATTCTGAAATTGAAACTAAGACGGTGTCAAATTTGTGATATCATGTCAAGATTTTAAAGGAAGCGAATAGAAGTCATAAGTCTGAAAGTG
This sequence comes from Gibbula magus, assembly GCA_936450465.1. Classification (NCBI taxonomy): domain Eukaryota; kingdom Metazoa; phylum Mollusca; class Gastropoda; order Trochida; family Trochidae; genus Gibbula; species Gibbula magus. The sequence continues at coordinate 56,110,259 of OW388300.1, forward strand.
CTTGTACTGTATAACTTTGAAAAGTTTGTAATGGGGAATAATCTTAGATATACTTGTACATATACATGGTTTTTATAGTAAGCCTTCCCGCTAGCAATTCTAAACCTTTACTTCTACTTCATCATGTAAGTCCTGCTATTTATTCATATTCGCCCTTACACATTGAATAAACGGGATTTTTTTTATTTTCTATCAATGTACACTGCCCTGACCTACCGGAAATATAATTCACCGTATGCATATATCCTCTTTATAAGGATCCTCAATGTTTGTGATGTTATCATTGTCATATTTGAACTTATCAAAGTTAAGTGCACAATAATGCAGTGTATCAATACAACAATATCTGCTATTAAAATTTAATGCGAAGATATTCAATTAAAACATAGACACTTTATAAAGGGGTAAAAGAGCTGCACCCACAAGACTAGAACACGCTCAGTGCAGATGGCTGCTGAGAGTGTCATTTGTCAACATTAAAATTATTTCTTATCTGAGAATATGACCCCAGAGGTCATGGAATTGGCTCGTCATCAGGGCTAAGATAAACAACTCACTAGTGAGTGGTTCTTGTGGGGCTCGAGAGAGTAGTGTATTGGATTATTTGGATAAAACCTTTTAGTCCAAGAGATAAGGCCTGATTTATTTACCTCAGAGGTCCAAATCCACAGATTTATTTAATGTTATGTTTTTATGGAAGATTAACATATAAGCTCTCAATAAATATATAATATGTTAGGCTTTCAAGGTATTCCATATAAAAAAATTAACATTTGCAGTGGTGGGGTAGTGCGCAAAAAAAGGCTGAGTCATGACTTCAACACCCTCTAGCGGAAAATTGGTCAGGTTTTGGTTGTAAGACTTAAATATTCTGAAAATTCAGACATTTTTACATAAGAACCAATGTTCAAACCTTTTGGACCTTTCGGGGTAAATAAACGGACCTTATCTCTTGGACTATTTGGTGTTGGATGACAGATCACGGACAGGTAGGTGTTTCAATTTACTTGTTATCGAGATAACGTGACTGTGACTAGACAATCTAACACATGCACTTCACTGTGGAAGCATTTATGAATACAATAATCATTTTCAATTTCTGGAAAAACTTTCAGTTATTAGCAGTATCGTGTTAAAATCATACCAATTACCAACTTGTAGACTTATTGAACATGGCTGGAATGCAGACACAAAATTCGAATATCTGGGTTATTTTATTTCCCAATCTTTAGATATATTAGGCTAATGTTGGACTATATATACTTGATGCATATAATATTAAATAAATATTTTGATTTCATTTATACTGGACAAGCACATATTTTATTACAACACATGCGACCTAGTTCCACGCCTGGAATGCACAGTTCTGTTATCAGCAGGCAACTTCAAACAGCAGCCTTGCAGTGCTGCAACTCTTAACTAAAGTGTAGGCAGTGAAACAGCAGTGGACAGTGTTCTTGTTGAGCGTGTAGAGGGTATGTAGAGATTCTCCCACGATGTGAACAGTCACTAGGTGAGGTAGACTTTTTCTCTTCTTTATAAATAATAAACTAGGTATTTGTATAGCGCAACATATCCAGTAAGTCCTGCTCATGTGCGCTCAGTCATATGCTCTTCTGAAGAGAATGGTCTTCAGACTAGATCTGAAGAGTGTTAGATCTTCAAGTTTTCTGATATCTTCAGGGAGTTGTTTCCACAGAACGGCACCAGCTTTGTTGAAGGTTCTGTCCCCGTATGTTGCTGTTCGGGTGGAGGGAACTGACAGGAGTTTTTGTAGTGAGAGTTTTAGGTGATGGTCTTTCCATTCTTTAAAGACAATTTAGGTATGTCTTGTGACAATTGTGAACAGTTTACATAGACATTTGTCAGGTTCAGTTAGAGAACATTAACATATCTTATCAATTCGACCCATGCGCATCTGCGCGACATGCTGATCCAAGATGGCGGTAGGAATGTGAGAGAGCTCCGAGTTGTGGTGTAGTTTATTCGTAAGCAAATACATGCCTGTAAGTTATTTGCTTGCTTGTGTGAAAAGAACATTCACTTACATGATATCAAGCAAGATTTCGAGTATTTTATCCGACGAAGAAGACAGAAAGGTAGCACAGCTACGAGCAAGCAGAGAGCTAAACGAAGTAGAGAAAGCCGTCATCATCTCCACTTGATGCAGCTCCACCTAAAACTCCAAAGAATCTCCTTCAGACGACGCTATAACTACCTGAAGTACCTGAAAGTTGCAGTCATGTCAAAGCATCTTCCCTTCAACGATCTTCAACTATATCAACGAAGTATCGGTAGATGTACTCACCACCAAATTGGCTAACGTCATGATGATGCCATCACTACAGGACAAGTTCAGGGAATCCGTCACAGCCATTGCGAGAGACATAATCCACGGTGTTGTAGCTGACGTTATGGCGTCGCTCAGACAGGAGAATCAGGATCTGAGGCAGGAGTTGGTGAAAAAGACGGATGAATTGGAGCAGTGTAGTCGTCGTAACTCACTCCGTATAAGTGGTGTAGAGGAAACCCCAGATGACGACCTAGAACTTGCTGTCTCCAACATTCTCCAGAAGGTGCACCCGACCTTAAGTCCAGGGGATATAGACATATGTCACAGAGTTGGGAAGAAGAAGCCAGGCAAAAATGGACATATCCTTGTGAAATTTGTCAGCTATTATGAGAGGAACAAGGTTATGAGGAACAGGCGCTCAGTACACGAGAAACAGGAGACCAGATCTGTGTACATCAATGAAGATCTCACCTAGAGGAGGAGTCTTATCCTCCAGAAGGTTACAGATCTGTCATCCAAGAAAAAGATTCACTCAACGTAGACAAATGATGGAACTGTCTGCGTTTGTGAACAGTTAGAAAGTCTTATTCGCGTGATCAAGTGTGATTTAGATCTGGACAAGTATATGAAGTGATGTGTGTGAACTGATTCAGTACAGTGGATAATCTGTGATATGTAAATAATGTGGGTTCACAAGAACACACCAAGGCAAATGTAAGTAAACTGTAAATAAATGTTTAATCTGTAGATATGATATATCTATACCACAATCACACATAGATACTATTGTGTGCATGTGTCAACCTCTTGTTTGAATCATTATGTGTATATTGTTCGTACAGATTCGTATGTGCTTAATATATATCTATTCCACTTCGTCTCTATCCTCTACACTGTGTATATTACTCAGGCAGCATCAACTATTGCATTAATGTACACATGAGTATTTTAGCAAACACTCATTTTTTGCCTGACCTAACATTCAATACGTGTAATGCTAAAACAACCCAATCGCTTCACACATGTTGTATAATTATTTCTGAAACGTTCCTATGGGTAATGATCTGAGTCAATATATCGTTTAGCGATTGGGTTGTTTGAACAAATCTGCTAAAGGATTTTCATTGAGTTTTCATTATGTAATGCGTTTTTTGCTGAAGGAAGGAAAGATGATGTCTATTATATTGTTAGTTAATCTGATTGCAAGTAATGTTTCTTTGTTTTCTTCGAGCATATTTAGGTAATCACAATGCTATGCTTGTTATATCATTGTTACTTCAGCTTGCATGGATGTTGAATCAAACCCAGGGCCATTTATAGAAATAACATTTGCAGTGATCCAAATATTTCCTTTTTTCATTTAAACACTAGAAGTGTTAGAAATAAGCAGAATTTTTTAAAGGAGTATTTGTCAGATTTTGATGTTATATTTTTTACTGAAACACATTTGGACAAAACCGTTCGAGGCGGAAATCTTGAATGGAAGAACTAACACAAAGTTTGGCGCCGGCCCGCAAGACAATAGGCGTTACCATCTTGTGAGCCAACGCCCGTCTGCGTTGTTTATCCCAGGGAATTAGCTTGATGCTATGGGAGCCAACCTCGGTCGTTCTTGGGAGAGCACATGATGAGAGACACATATGATGATGAAGTCATGGAGATGTTTATTTGGTTGTTACATCATGGTGGTTGTTACATAAATACATATACAGCTGATGATGGTGATGGCAGCAGAGACATAGTGACCGCCAAGGAAGCTTTGTAAGTCTTCCCTGGGGTCTAGTCTCCGCTGGTCCACTCTCCCTTACTCTCTCGTTCTATCCTCTTCTCTATCTCTATCTTTTATCCGCCACTTGTCACTGAGACTGGTCTCTATTTAAGGGATTCATAGGACCAATGACAACAGAGCCCTAAAGCAAATAGAATGTCACCATAGGGTCTGATTGACAAGATACTTCCCTATTCTAAATAAAACAATTGCTGCATTTACAATGCCTAAAGTGATCTACAATAAGGAATAGATAATCACTGAAGCATAAACCATTAAACCTGCAGATGGGTGATAGCCCCAGGTGATAACTACAAGAAACAAATGGACAGTGTCATATGAGAATTAAACTAAGTAACTTGAACATATGATAAACAAAATACATAGGAAAATATCAAATTACAAATGATACATTTATACATGTGTTAGCAGAACTATCACCTGCCAATTCGTAAAGACAGAACTTGTTTTGGAGGGGGTCGTAATGGTTTATGTGTCTAAGAAATTAATTTTCAAAAGAATAATCAATTTGGAAAATAAATATGACGAATCAGTTTGGTTAAAGATATTTCTTCCACAAAAGACGTTGCTACTGTGTACAGTTAATAGACCAGAACACAACTCGGCACACTTTTGGACTCGCCTGGATGAAAGTATTGAGAGAGCAATGGATATATCCAGTAAAATTGCAATTGTTGGCGATTTGAATGATAATCTGTTATCTGGAAAGAGTTGTCATTTAAAGAATATTTTTAACAGAAAACAGTTAGGAAATGTGATTAAGGACCCGACTAGAGTAACAGCAACATCCATCACTTTCTTAGACCCAATCATATTAAGTGATGGTATTATTGTCAGTGATTGATTTCGATAATAACATATATCTGACCATAAGGGAACATATATCTCAATCAGTGAAAATGAAAGTACCAAACATGTCTTACAAAAGAGAGATTTGGTGTTAAAATCAAGCAGATTTCCTCACTCTTAACAGTCTTGTAGAGGATATTGATTGGGCTGAATTGTTTGACCATTATGATAATATAGATGCCATGTGTGATGTTTTCTTTGAGAGACTTATTGCGATGATTCCAACAAGAGTCATCAGAAGATGACATATCCCACCGGTCCCACATAATTTGTAAAACACATCTTTAACATTGTATATTTACTACTTCAGTTAGTGGGTAATACACATGCTGATATACAGATATGATGAAGGTTTTGGAGTTCTGCTCCTGAGCAGATCTATCTCTGAACAAAGTCCAAATCAAACACGTTTCTATGAAAACAGCAACAAAACAAATATAAAACGGCACCACTTCAGTTAGTTGGTAATACACATGCAAAGTTCCAAGGAGATATTATGAAGAGGTTTGGAGCTGTGATCCGGAAACGAACCTGTCTCAATTCAACACGTTTCTATTGAAACGAAAAAAAATAATTTCAGAAATCTCAAAATATCAAAAGGCACCACTTCAGTAGGTGGGTAATACACATGGGCAGTTTCAGAAAGATATCATGAACGGTTTTCGAGTTCTGTTCTGGAAACGAAATGAGTACAGACGGACGGACGGACAGACGGACGGAAAGGGAGACGACTATATCCCACGGTATTACATACCGGTGGGATAACAAAAGAAGTAGTTATAAGACAAGACGACAAACCATGATTTAATTCAGAGCTAAGATGTGAGTTTAGAAAACGAGATAGATAAGAAAGAAAGCCAAAAGAACTGGCAGGGAAAACGACATCACATTAAGTAAGAAACATATTAACAACCATATTTTCAAGGTCACTACAACACTTCGACCACTTTTCAAACTCTTGTTAACGCAATATCTCATGAACCCAAGCACCCAAAGTCAGTCTACATTGGTGGCTGACGCAGACACCAGTTGGTTTTGGTGACCTTTACCTTATTTTCAAGGTGACTTTGACATTTGACCAAATGATGTGTCTTACTAAACTCAATGTTAACGGCGGGGGACAAAAAGAATCCAGAGCAGGTACGATGCAGTCAGGAGGTAATGCGATAACACACGACGTACGTAACACACGACTAAAATGCGAATGCAATGCGAATGTCGGGTTGACCGTCGCATTGGCCTAACGTTACACAGTCTGTACCAATACAACACGGTGACAGCATGATGAGCAACACGACGTCGTATTAAGAGTTCGACGAGTATGCGATGAGAATGCGAAGATGAGCTTGGTGATACGAGCATCACGTGACATCCACATATATAACTCTGTTTGCAGTGACGGCTCGGTGTCAGCCCGGGAAAACTTAATTTCAAATTTTAGGAAGTAATGGGACAGTGTTATATAGGCAGAGAAAGCGCAAATATGATCACTGCTATGAAAACATGGGATTACAGAAATGAGTTAAGCGCAGTTTTCTCTTTTAACTCTGATTACTCCTTTATACACCATGGAGAAGCATTTGAAAACATATCATATTCTATGGTAGACGGTGCAAAAAGGTCCATATCAAATTTACATACATTTTTTAAGTTTTAAAAATTTAGGATTTTTTTTGTCTAAATTAAAAAAATAACACATCTTTAAACATTTCTAACCCCTGAATCCCCACTAGCCCATTACCATTCTGGATAAGCTTATGAGTTAATTATATAATTAGGATGACTACTGAGTAATGACGCAAACATATAGTCAATAAATTTGTCTGAAACCAGTCTAGCGTGAGGAAATCACGTGACCCATTCAATTCACTGTTCCAGCTTCGGCTGTTTCATCGGCGGATGTTCGAAAAATTTTTGCGTGTTAAAAAACTTCCTAACCCGCGTGCGAATCTTCATTTTCGGGGTCAGCACGTGTCTCAATCTTTCCCTTCGCACGGCCATCGAGATGCCATTATGTTACCATTATAGTACTATCTGTCCATCGGTACCATCGCCAGAATATGAAACAATTTGCTTCCCGATTGTCATAAGAAGGCAACGCGACTCGTGATACCTGCGTATAACCATTGTTTAGCATTACGATGCTATCACGATAGAACTAAAATAAGAATATATTATTATATATATATTACTTACAATATATATGATATGTATAGGTGCCGAACAGAGAAGAATTCCGCCGATGACCAAACGAATGTTTAAGATGCGTTTACGAATGGCCCGATTGCTTACGATCCTTTGCGAATTTGAACATTTTCAAATTCGTGTTTCCATCTATTATCAAATTCGGCACAGTGTGAACGGACCATAAGTAAAATCAGTGTAACATAAGATGAAAAAGGTTGTAAGAGGTTGCCTGAGTCGTTACAAAAGACCCACACGATTGTCAGACAGTTCACCATACTTAAATGTTAATGACGCAAGTAAGACAACAATGACCTGGTGTACCCGACGTGGATAACATTTTCTACACGCCGTCTCATGCTGACCACCAGACGCCTGTTCCTCTGTTCGGGGATCTGCTGCCTCCATCATGCTAAGCATGGGTCAATTTCTCATCCTACGTACCAAACTATGTCCCACAGATGTTGTAAAAGCGAGTGTATAGCGAATACCTGCCATTGTATTTTGCGTACGTGAAATGAGCGAAATGTTTTTTGATAAAGTCATTAGTGCGACGGTCGTCACAAAGTGACATAAAGGCGACATTAAATGATTTGGTGTGCATTTTGAAAATTATGACATGCCTAATTTCAACATGAAAATAAATTATGTAAGATTTTATTACCATTTGGCAAAAGTGAGAGTCATTTAACTATGGTACTAGGTGCCTACAAGACCTGTCGTCCCGAGGATGGGTGTCGCATACACCCCCCGGGACAACAACCTACTCATCGAAGCGATGAGAAAAACCTTTGACATTCCTATATTGTAGGGTTCACATATAAATCTATTATGTCCATTTTTCAAACTCTCCATTTTTATCATTATGAAAACAATCAATATTCATATACTTACACCATGTGTGTCTATATTTTTGAAATTTCGCAAATACATTATACTCTTAAAAAAAACATCTTTATGTGCTTTTTTACGTGAGCCTCTACCATTCTACTTTTAGATTGAATAGAGGCCCACTAGCTTATCTCCTCATAGAGGTTATAGGCAAAAACTACTCAATATTAGCTACAACTAGCGTTATTGACTTCTTTAGAACATAAGAAACTTCGACTGTAAACAATCAGTCCATATTACTTCTTGTTCATATGATACTAAACTCTTTTATCTCAAGAGTTTAAGGTTGTCTACCTCTCTAGCAGAAAACACAACAAAACACGTTCTTCTTTCGTCACTGCCATCTACAGATAAATACTTTATTACTGAAATAGAGGTAACGACCATCATCTGAAACACATATATGTTATATACATTTCTTATAAGACACAAACATAACAGTCACTCTATTATGATAAATCCATAACCACACTCTAATCACAGAGATGTTTTGTTATCATCATCTTTTCCGTCCCTTTTCCACCGGAAAACCGGAAGCTCCACCGGAACCGGAAGTCCCACCGGAAATCCCCGGAAGTACCACCGGAACCGGACGTCCCATCCGGACCACCGGAAGTCCCACCGGAAATATACCGGATGTAACTCCACCGGGACATGCGGTCACGTGACCCACCCATAGAGTATATAATGAGAGCTGAAACCATTGCTTCTTCAGTCTGATGAGTCCAAAATTTGTGGACGAAACTAGTAACTCAAAAGCAATATTTCACATTGCCCCTTCATTGCTGCTTAGGTCCCACTCGTCCTTATCTTCTTATGGTACTAGGAGGTAACACACTTCTGTCGCCCTAAAATATCCTTACACACATTTTATGACTGAAATCTTTATTACATATTTTACATTAAACATCGTGAACTATATATATATATGAGGTCTTTGAAGGGCATTTAGAAGTGGTATACATAAGAACAGGAATATTTTCTGGATAACAACTTCTTTAATGTGAAAATACACGACGTTTCGGAGTACATACTCACTCCTTCATCAGGTGGAATGTAAGGAAATAACAAAATATGGTACATTTATATAGCAAACAAAACAATGGTGAGGAAACTCAATCAGGGAGATTAGCATGCATGAGAAAGGTATACAATGGGAATGGCCTTGAAAACAATATACTATTGTATATATTGTTATCCAGAAAATCTTCCTGTTCTTATATATATATGTACATATCAAAGAGGGGGCAAAACAATGACACAACGCTTTTAAAATAATACGCAGACGTTATCTTTGCAGCATCGCATTACGTAATGGTTCAAAGTTGAATTGACACTTTTGTTTAGATCATCAGTCTCGTCGGGTTCTGGCGGCGTCCATAAACTTTTCACGTTTTCGATTTCTACTCTAGAACCGTTACAGCCCCAAAGCTGAAATTTCGTAGGAGATACCTAGTACATAGGGGGTAAAGGTTTATTCATTGAACCTCAACTTTAAAATATGGACGTAGCAGGCGTTTTCTTAAAAACCGTCTTTGGGAGGTGGCAGGGGGAGATCCTTAATCGTGTTTGTGAATTTCACCCCCAGTAATGCTAGGAAGCTCAAGTTTATAGAATATCATCCTTGTTAGGTGAAAAATTGAACTTGTAAATGGTATGTCCTTGGTATGTAAATGATATGTCAACTTGTTACAGGAAAATATCATTTAAGTGATTGAGTGACTACTGTCGTCACATCCTGTCCAAGGGTAAAACGGATATTCTCCGCTCCACTTTCATACCCTGGGTTACAACCCCACTCAAATCTGCACACTATGTCCTATCTAAAACATATAACCGATGATAGCGCTTGAAAGGCGAATCGGCAATATTAAGATGTGCAGGCTTGTCATCCCCTGTTTACAAAGATAAGAAAACGTCAAGCACCTAAGTCTGTGCTTAAGATTATCTCATGGAAAAGAATACCTTTCAGCTTGCTTATCTAAGAACAACACCATTTTTCGGAAGAGCGCAAGAGCAAAATAGCCAACTGCAGTTAGAAAGGCTATTGGCTGAAACTTTATTGCCAGCCATTGGGATAAACTATTTATTGGCTAGATCATAGGTAACATCTGACAGTTTGAGTGGTTATGGCCAGGGGTTTGACAGTAGAGCACAGCTTAAAGCTTTTAGCCTTTAGACTTTGCTGTAAGCACGAAGCAGTGGGTGGCAGTTATGGTTTTTGAATAATTTTTGATTGATGGAAAAAATGACTTTTATGAAAAAAATGTCCTGATGAAACAAATTCTTTATGAAAAATGTCTTTGATGAAAAATAACTATTGTGACCTTGTGGATAGATCCCCGGCAAGTTTAGCATGAAAATGATATCAAAGGCATTCCTTTTATTATTACATAAACGGTTATCATAATTAAAGAGTATACGTAGATGTCAACACATCTACCCAGAAAGCAGAAAATCAGGATAATAAAGTCAATAGTCTATGGAAAGCCTCTCCAGAGATGTCAGGTAGAGTACCCTTAATTCAATTAAACACATTTACACTTTACTTATATTGCAGTCCGATTTCTCAAATGAGTGAGTGAGTTATTGCTTAACGCCGCTTCGGCAGTATCGCAGCCATTAGCGGCGAGAAATTTAAGTTAATTGGTTAATTTTAAAATAATTGCAAAAGCAAAAAGGAATGACACAAAGGTCATACAAAACATCAGCAACATATCATAATTTTGTTAAAAGCTGATAAAAAAGACAAAATTTACAATTTGTGAAATATATTGACTGCTTTCAAAAAGTATAAAATGCGGTGTTCACCAAATTGACTTAAAACTTGAGATAAAGGAATATCAGGATAAAATGTTCCCTGATGTGCGATAGAGATTTGTGAAGTGTGAAGTTTGTTATACTGCTGTTGGTCTCATTGGGACCGCCAACGCTCCTTAATATAAGATTCAATAGCAGGTTTAGAATCTGTATATGGATGTTTAGTAGGAGAAATATGATTGAGGTTTAAGGCTGATTTAGCTGCTGCATCAGCTTTATTATTTCCTCTTATACCCATATGTTTAGGAAGCCAGCAAAAGACGATGTCGCATTAGAGACAAGCGTTTTGAAGTGTTAAAATATCCCTGATAATGGGGTGATCACTCAGACAGTTTTTAATTGCCTGTAAGCAAGAAAGTGAATCAGAAAAAATAATGTAATTATTGGGAGTTGAGTTTTTAATGTGATGGACAGCCTTAAGGATGGCCTTAGCTTCTGCAGTAAATATGCTGCTGTCATCATGCAGCCTTGAAGCATATGTTGTTGAAGGAGTCACAGTTGCTGCTGCAACTGTGGGACCATCCTTAGAGCCGTCAGTATATATTGATTTATACCCTGTGAAAAAAATCACAGAGCTCATAGAAAGTCTGTTGAAAGGTAAGTTGATCTGTATTAGATTTGTTATAAGCAGTTAAACTGAAATTTACACGGGGCTTGACCAACTGCCATGGTTGAGTGACAAGCAGATCGTGTTCTGCTATTGTTGAGAGGTCGATATCTGAATCTCCAACATGTTGTTGAAAGTGATACCAAAAGTTGGAATTATAGAACTGCTGATATTCTGGATTGAATACGCAGTTGTAGGCAGAGTTTGAAGGGTTAGATTTTAGTTTAGTGATATATTGAAGTGCTAGCTTGATGCGCCGATCTTCAAGAAATGGCTCATCAGCTTCAACGTAGTGACTTTTCTAAAAATGAACCCTCAATCTGAAATAAGTTGAATGTCCAACACTTGTGTTTACATCAAGTCTCATTTTCAATTTGTAATTATCGAACTAATGACAAATGCAGATCGTATACTTATTTATATATCTAAACGTCGTAAATAACCGTTGTAAAATATTACCATAAGGATATGGATGGATAGCAAGTTTGTCCTTGTTACTTTCGCGCGACACTGTTAAGTCATTGATTACAGAATTTGAGGTGTGGGTAATGCCTGGTGAAGCTATTAAAGTTAATGTGTAAAGTGTAATGCATTTTTCTCAAGATGACAGATTATTACCTCCACGTATATTATATACCGGAATCAATTGAGCATAAACTAGAGACAATATATTATTAAGGCGATTTTAATTTACCCATATTATCAATGCCGCAATCAGCGCGGCGATCCGCTTTGAAGACCATCCTTGAGGCTTGACTGTTATGAGCACAGACGGGACCCTCTAGACAACTTGTCGGCGGAGATTCATTAATTAATTAAGGTTATTGTGTTTTCCATGTACCTATCCATCTATCTATCCATCTGAGTATCTCTCTCTCTCTCTCTCTCTCTCTCTCTCTCTCTCTCTCTCTCTCTCTCTCTCTCTCTCTCTCTCTCTCTCTGTGTATATATATATAAATCTGATTATATTACACAAACTATGTGATTGTATTAAAATGGATGATTTCTACTTCTAAAGCCATTAAAATGGATGAAATCTACTTCTTTAGCCATTAAAATGGATGATTTCTACTTCTAAAGCCATTAAAATGGATGATTTCTTCTTCTAAAGCCATTAAAATGGATGATACCTACTTCTAAAGCCATTAAAATGGATGATTCCTACTTCTAAATCCATTATTTTTTCCACATATATATATATATATATATATATATATATATATATATATATATATATATATATATATATATATTATCATCCACAACTATGTTCCACAGGAGTTATCGCTTGTGTGAGATCAAGCGATATCTCCTGAGATATCGTTTTTGCAGTAGATTTTGCACAATGACTTGTCACCGTCAACTACATGACATCACAATGTTTTTCATCAAGTTATGACATCACAATGCTATGACGTCATAAACATAATGACGTTACAATGCTATGACATCACCGCATTGCAGGTCAAATGGCATATCTGTGCTCAGAGATGTTCACTATTTTCATTGAGACGTAAACAGAATGATTTTGGATGATAAAGAGAATCTCACCCTCGTGTCTTCTGATATCAAATATATCAACACGAGTTGATAAAAGTAAAAATTTGTAACTTTTATCAACTTGTGTTGACATATGTGATATCAGAAGACACTTGGGTGAGATTCTCTATTTATCATCCAAAATAGTGTTCCACATGAGATATCGCTTGTGTGAGATCAAGATATCTCCTAGGAGATATCGTTTTGTCGTAGATTTTGAGCAATGCCCTGTCACTGTCAACTGCATGACATCATAATGATTTTACATCATTGAGTAATGACATCACAATGCTATGACGTCATAAACATGATGACGCCACAATGCTATGACATCACCGAATTGGAAATCAAATGATAGAGCTCTATCTATCAAAAGAAAAGACAGACATCCATTTTCACTCCAACATGTTTCATTTGTATCGTCAGGAAGTATGACAGTTGTGACGTTATGATGTCACAATGGTACTGACGGAACTTAATGGTATGACGTCGTAATACAGCAAACGGTAGGGGACCCTTGTACATGTAGGCCCAACATAACTTGTAAAACATCATTAAACATTAAGTTTGGGTCTTAATGTTTTGGTAAAATATACTTCTTTGAATTGCCTCACCATTCTATCACTTGTTTCCATTTGATGAAAAGGAAATATTCAAAATTTAATTTCTTTTTTTCCCCACAGGTGTCAGAGTGGGCACTGAGTGGTATACAGTGAGTCTCTGACCATTTTAGTTGTTGTTTATGTACCCGGACTTTGTGTCTGAGGCACTCAGTTTGTCCTATATATTCACTAGAACACCCTTGACAAACAATGACATAGACATCTATATAGAGATTATTACCCGAGGAAGTGTGTCATGTGACTTTTACGAAACGATTGTGACTTTTTTTCCCTAGCGAAAGCGAGGGTTATACATAAATTTGCACGAGTTTCGTAAAAGTTACATGTATATGGCACACGGTGGAGTGTAATACTTTCTTAATTACCCATTTTATTCCATTTTATTCACGTAAAAATAGTCAGAAAACGGTCCACTTCTCTTGCGTCGGCAAGCTACAGTGACATCACGAACAATCGTTTTATGAATTCACATAAGTCTAATGGGTATAGTATAGGTCTATCGGTAAAGTAGGAAAAAAGTATGAGTGTACGGTTTGACACATCTACTTAAAGATATCCCATGGCAACGAGCTAAAGTGGGTTGTCATTGGGGTTTAAGGTAGCTTATCATTTGGTTGAATTTATGTCGAAAATAATTGGGTGAGTGAGTGAGTTATTGTTTAACACCGTTTCTGCAGTATTGCAGCCATTAGCGGCGAGATATTTAATTTATTTGCCTAATTTAAAAAAGAAAATTGCAGTTGAAAAACAGAACACGACACGAAGGCCGCAAAAACATCAGCAAATTATCACAAGTTGAATAAAAGCTGATAATGAAAAGTTAAATTTTACAATTGATCAATAAGGTGTATAGCCTTTCAAAAGTCTAAAACACGATGCTCACCGAAATGAGTAAAAACTTGATTGATTGAAAAAGAAGGATAAGAAGTTTCCTTGATATGTGCAGTGTCCCAACGAAAATAATTGATATGCTTCACATATATACATTAACATTAAAGGCGCTGTAGCACGTTTTTCTTACTGAAATAAAGTGATCTCACGGAAATGTAAATAAATGTCACCAAAGGCTAAATAATACTCCTGAATCAATAAAAAGAGTTCTAAAACGAATGTACATTGATCCGTTGAGCCATGCGAGTCCCTTCGAGCGACCATGCATTGTAATGTGTTCACAACAATATGACCGCTCGAAGGTAGTTCTAGTGATCTGACTGATGAAGCGATTCCTAAACATTCAAAGTAGAGTTTCAAATATGGTAACATGATAATATGGTCAACCAACTTGCTGTCTTAACTCTCACATTCGCATTATACATACAAAACTACCTCTCACACTGAAGAGTTCCACACCACTGTCGCTTGTAACGTCGCATCATTTGCTTTCGATACGGATAACTGTTTTCTATGGATACGGATTCTCGGGTTGTGTAATGGGTTATTTTACCCTCTTATATAACAATACATTGTATAAACTTTAATAATAAATAGAAAATTTGAGAAAACACAATATGCAAAAAACGTGCTACAGCGCCTTTAAAGACATGAGGGTAAAATACCATCTGTTACTGGCGTGCTACACTTACTGACCCGGCTATGGTGAAATTAACCTATAAAACAAGCTGATACATGCTAAATGAATTAGCTTGTTTTACAGAAAGAGTTGGTGAATTAAATTGGTTCATATTTTTAGTTCATTGCCCAATCCTCCAGATGATTTTATTAACTCTCTTGAGCTTGCCTTTTTCAAATTCATATGGAATGATAAAAAATATAAAATAAGTTAAAAAGAAGCACTTTGAAAAGGTTAAAGACAAAAGGGGGATTGGGTATGGTTGATGTAAAAACATTCATTGAAGCTCTAAAACTATCTACCCTCAGACTCTATTGTAAAAAATCTTTAAATATCAACCCTTGTAATATACCATATCATGATATGTTCAACTATGGAGCAAATATAAATAAACTATTCAATATTGAAAATCCATACTGGAAAGATGTCATAAAAGCATGGAAAAATTATTGTAAAAACTTTAAAGTCGAACGTGACAATATTGATGACATTCTTGCAGAGCCACTATGGTTCAACCAGAACTATAAATGTCCTAACTATATTATTAGAAATTGGGCTAAAAATGGTCTATTGATAATAAAAGACTTGTGTGATGAAAACGGTTTCATGCCTTTTGATAAACTACAGTCAAAATATAAGATCAAAGGTACAATATTAGATTATAATTATCTACTTAATATTCTCCCCCACTGTTGGAAATCTTTTATAAAATGTACAAGAATTATTCCTACCTATAACTTGTACACCAGTTTTTACCAAATAAATATTTTGAAATAAAAAAAAGGATCAAGAATCTTTTATGATAAGTTGATTTCCATAAACAAAAAACTTGATATTTGTAATAAGTGGGAAATGATTTTTAATGACTGTGAAAATGACTGGAATGATATATTTAACTCATATAGACATGGTTTGAAGGATGTTAAACTTATTGATTTTCAATATAGATCTACAAAGAGTTATTTATACAAAAAGAGAATTGTTGAGAATGAATCTTGTTGACAGTGATCTATGTAGTTTTTGCAATGATGCTTCTGTGAGCATGTGTCATGTATATTGGAAATGCAGTGTAACCACAACTTTCTGGAATGAACTTGAATTGTGGATAAACAATTATTTACACAAAAAAATTACAATCTCAAAATACTTGATTTGGTTTGTCACATTATACAACAATGTTTTGATAAATCAAATTATTATTTCTGCAAAGAAATATATCAACTTATGTAATATAAAAAATTCAAAACCAAAATTCAGTAATTACCAAAAAATCCTTAAAGAAATCTATTCTGTTGATAAATACATTTTCAAAAGAAACAATGAAATGAACAAATTTAACAAAAAGTGGAAAGCACTAATTCCAATATTCAACTATTAATGTATCTGTTTTAAGACAGACACCTCTCAGCTCAAGGTATATTGTACATATATAGATCCAAAAAGGTCCATGTCAATATATATATATATTATATATTGTATAATTGCAATTGTATTCTGAACTTTGTAACCTTTGGGAACAAATAAAAAAAATAAAAAAAGAGTTGGTGAATTAGGTATCTGCCCACGACTTGAAAACCTATTTTATCTTCTCCAGTATGAATTTTGAGCACAACAAAATTAAAATGTTGTGTATCCACTTCTCAGCCAATGCGAGTCATAAACTGTACGGTTGGTAACTCTGTGACCTACAATAAGGGCAATAAACTTGTGCTGGATACAGGCTCGTTATAGTCAACAGGGGTCATACATTATAGATTTGTCAACTCCTTCTGGAGAAATAAAATTTTCAATATTTTAAAAATGTAATTTACTGCAGATTTGAAATATGAAATTTATTACGACTAGCAACTCATGAGGAGGGCTGTTGTCTGGTCAACTTGTGAGGTACGAGGGGCGTTCAATAAGTGTTGCAACTTCAATATAAAACCAACTCGCGTATACAATTTTTTACTTTTATTTTTCAATATAGTTACCCTTCACCTCAATACACTTATTCCATTTCTCTTTAAGACTTTTGATGCCGCTTTTGTAGAAGTCTTCCGTTTGCCCCCCTAACCACGCCTCTGTGGCAGCTTTGACGTCTTCGTCATCCCGGAAGTGCCTTCCACGTAGGGCGGATTTCAGGTTTCTGAACAGGAAGTAGTCACTGGGGGCTAGGTCTCGGCTGTAGGGTGGATGGTTAAGCTGTTCGAATCCACAATCACGTATAGCGGCCTGTGCAACTCTTGACTTGTGGACTGGAGCGTTGTCATGCAAAATCAGAACACCACGTGTCAACATTCCATGGCGTTTCAGTCGAATTGTCTTTCGCAATTCTTACATTAGGTTGGCATAATATTGACCATTCATTGTAGTTTTGGTTGGCAAGTAATCATTTAATAATTTGCCTTTTGCATCCCAAAAGATTGTCACCATAACCTTGCCAGCTGATGGTTGAGTGCGAAACTTCAGGGGAGGCGGTGAACTCGGGTGCTTCCATTGCTTGGATTCCAGTTTAGTTTCCGGGTCCCAGTGGTGGATCCAGGTTTCGTCACCTGTCACCAGACGAGACAAAAACCTGGCTTCATCCGCATTAAACCGATCCAGGAGCTCCATGCAACTTTCGGTTCTTTTCTGGTGATCTTGTGCTGTGAGGTTTCTGGGTACCCATCTTGCAGATACCTTGGACATACCAAGATGGTCATGAATTATTTTTTCAACACTTCCAACTGATATCTGGAATTCCAAAGACATTTCAGAAACTTTAACACGGCGGTCAGCTAAAATTCGTCTTTCGATAGCGGCAATAACTTCCGGTCGGGTGACTTCAAATGGCCTGCCTGACCTTGGGTCATCGTCTAAGGACTCCCTGCCCCGCTTGAACTGAAGAGACCAGCGACAAACTGTTGAAAAGTTAGGAGCATCCTTACCCATCACATTACACATACGATTATGTATTTCTGTAGCTTTGCATCCCTCTTTAGTAAGGAACTTGATCACAGCGCGTTGTTCATGTTTGAGAGAATCCATGATTATGAGGACCCCTAGGTCAGCGCAGCTATTATATCTAAATAATTGTTATGTCTAGAAATTTGTTGACATGTGTCAATGTTATGTTTTGACTATAGTAACTCCTGCTATAAGCTGACACTGTTCATGTAAACACCAATGCCTATCTTGCAACACTTATTGAACGCCCCTCGTAAGTTTCTTTTACTCTGTTTGCGTACGTATTGCATGGAATATAGACTGTTGACAGTATGTTATAGTTACTACCACAGTTTCCGAGTTGTATCGGGAAATAGCAGGACAGTTTGTAAGAGAGGCCCAGGTCCGAGGACCGGGCTCGAGGACAACTGTTCTGCTATTTCCCGATGCAACGAGGAAACTGTGGTAGTAACTGACTTACATCTCACTTATTCCGAGTGAAATAACATGAAAAATGAGCAGTTTTTAATAATGTAAAATAACATAAGCTTTTTGCGGACCCATCTCTCGTGTATGAATGAAATGTGTAGTACTACGGATGTTCCGCCTGATCGATTTTAGCATGTGATTCTCGCGTGTCAAATTAGGAGTAAAACAGAACGGTTTTAGAAGAGGACGATCATTTCTGGACCATGTATATAGTCTTTATAGTATTGTAAATAATAGAAAAAACAGCAAAAAATCTACTTATTCATGTTTTATCGATTTTAAGAAGGCATTTGACTCCGTAAACAGAGACTTGTTGTGGTTCAAACTCATGGAGTATGGTATATCAGGCAATATCCTACAGGCTATCAGATCACTGTATGACAATGTATTATGCTCTGTACAAGTTAACCATCTTGAAACGGATATCTTCCCTGTGGAATCTGGTGTGAAGCAAGGATGTGTTTTATCCCCAACGTTGTTCGCCATTTACATTAACGACCTAACAAAAAGAAAGCAACTGTGGTATAGAGATTGACAATTTTAACGTTTCCGTTTTATTATATGCAGACGACATTGTTTTACTCAGCCCTGACCCAGAAAGCCTGCAAGTTTTACTGAACAAACTATATCTGTGGACAAAGAAGTGGCGAGTCAGCATAAACCCAAGCAAGACAAACGTTGTACATTTCAGACTAAAAAACGTGATTCAACTTTCCACTGTGGTCATGTGACACTCGATTACGCACACAGCTACCGTTACCTGGGAGTGTGGCTACACGTGCACTGTGATTTACGCTATGCTGTCAAAGAACTGATTAAGTCTGCTTCACGTGCGCTAGGCTATCTTTGTCACAAGTATTACACCTGCGGTGATATGCACTATGACGTTTTTAACCTGTTTTAACTTATTGTTCTGGACTGTGGGGAGTAAACAAGTACAAGGAAGTCTACACCATACAAAACCGAGCATGTCGTGTCTTCCTCGGAGTTTCCAGAAACACCTGTAACACTGCTGTACGAGGAGATATGGGGTGGATGGACTGTCAATATAAGCTTTACTTGGAAGTTGCCCGACTGTGGTGTAGATTACAGCGATTGCCCCCGACCAGACTTACCCATAGAATTCACCAGTGGTCACTTATACGAGGAAAGTCCTGGGAGAAGAAGGTACAGCGTATTTTTAGTGATCTCGGCCTCACAGATATTTTAAATACCACAGATAGATCTACCTCTTGGGCCTTGAATACTATTTTAACCAAACTAGTCCACATTGACAAACTACGTTGGAGAGAAAGCATCGAGATGACACCGAAACTAAGGACTTTTAAACTTTTTAAGACTGAATTATACACTGAGGATTACACCCAACTCCCAATATACCAACGACGAATACTTGCTTCATTACGATGTGGATCCCTAAAACTTGAGATCGAAACGGGCCGGTACTGCTCCCCTCCTATACCTGCTGAACAGCGTTTTTGTAAATATTGTACAGATCAAGTTGAAGATGAGACCCACTTTCTTTTATACTACCCCCTTTATGACGATATTCGTACATCGTATTCTCTTTTGTTTTATCATGCACCTTTAGATATTACAATTTTAAACAATACCTTTAATTTGCCGCTTTTAGGAAGCATGTGCTTCAAAATGTTTATGCGTAGAAAAATGTTTTATATGTAATTTTCCTATACAATGTATACCTCATCTTTTTATACTGTAGCATTTATTTTCTGTATAATTCTAAAACTATACATTCTAACTGTATATTTTAAATATAATTTACATAACCTTTTATTTTTCTATACATTTACCCATATATCATAATGCTCTTAAAATTTTAATTTGTAGTCTCTCATAACCCTTTTGGGTGGCATTTGTACTTTTACACCCCTGCATTTCCGCTTAACCTGTATTTTAACCCATGTTGTACACATGGTGAGACTTTAATAAACTATATTGTATTGTATTGTTTTGTATTGTAGTAAAGATCGTGCAGGTTCATGCAACATACGGGTTGTTTGTGACGACAGTTTGTCAATTGCTAGATTGCTTCTGAAGAGTGAGGTCGTCTTATAAGCGACAATGGAAACTGAAGGTGACTTCTAAATAGAATTACAATCAGTTGGATTTTAGGTATAACTTGAACATTCTTATAAATTCTTTATTTTCTATATTTCCTTAATTGTAAATTATTTTCTATGCTTCAAATTACTATATTTATCATTTCTAACATAACAGTCAATATTCGAAATTTGTGAAATATCTGGAATAGGCAACTTTAGTGAAGAGAGCAGAGAAAAACCATTGTTATTCCATGATTTTCCAAATCTAAAAGACCACATAAATATTTTACTTATAACTCTACTAGTATTAATACTAATGCCTTGAATTTTGCACCAAAAACGAAAAATTCCTATTCGTTGCTTAGTTAAAGGAGATGTCCAACCGATATCGCCCCTCACAGCCAAATTAGAATTAGAACCTACACCCAAATGATCTATTGTGGACCGCATTAATACAACTAAACTGACGATTACCCCAAATAGCAGAGCCATAAGATGATATTGGCTGCACTAAATGCTCATACAATGTATTAAAAACTGAATAGTCTAAACCTTCAACAGCCTTAAACATACATATAATAACACTCAATGCCCGACTAGCAGATTTGGTTATTTCTTTTGAAGTGAAATTAAAATATATATGTTCATGGAACCATATCCCAAGGTATTTATATACATTACTATACTCTATTACATCATTGCCAACAGTAAAAACATAATTAGATTTGATAGCACTAGGAGTGCGAATATTAACAACTTTAGTTTTCTTTGTATTACTCATCAAACGCCACCGTGAACACTAACACATCAAATGAATTCGTTTTTTACGCATTGATCTCAATGAATCACACGTTTAGCTTAATCGTTATATCATTGGCGTTGATAAACTGTAATTAATCCGTGGTCATGACGTCACTCTATTGTGTTATCAGTTGATTATTATTTAAGAATCTATACTGGTCATTGACTGTCCCGGTCAGGGGAGGTGTTAGGTTTTGACATTTTCAGTAATAGCTTACCGAGTACATTTTTATTGACTGATGTGTTTGTCTTGGTGTATCTGAATCGGAACTTAAAATATCTCCCTTTTTAGAAATTAATTTTGTAATGTATGCAACTGGATTCGAACATGCAACCCTTCGTTTGGTAGTCAGAGCTGTTATCCATTAGGCTACCAAGAGCTTTTAGAAACCATGCGATTGTTTGTCAGTAAGAATCATGCGTTGTCTATTAGACAGTTATCGCACGTGGACAGCATGGAAAGGCAGGGTTTTAGCTGTCAATCACATCGCGTCGCGTGGAAATCTTGCGCTGTATGTCGGTGGAAGAATCCATTTCATGAGGGTCGTAGCTACTTGTACCATATCCAATGAATGAGCACCGACATTTGCAAAATAATTGTATATGTAAACTAATCAGATATGCATGTTTCGTGACGTCATACATGGATTCAAGAATGCATTCGGAACAGTGGATTCGTTAAAAATAATCATTGGGTGTCACTTGGTCATTTGGCACGTATGAAAGTCATATAAAATAGTATGAAAAATGAGTGCTCGCTTGAATTACGTGAAAGTCGTGCAGTCTGTGCAGTGTGTACATGTATATGTTAATGTATGCCTCTTAAAGAAAAAAACATTGTCCCCATTCAATAACGAATGAATATTCACCAAAACAAATACATATTCAAGAAAAATTGACATGATTGCATTTCCATATGTTTCTTATAGTCAGGTAAATTATGAATTATATGCCAAAAAAATAATAGACGCTGGTCTCGAATAGGCGCCGGGTCTCGAATAGATATATCTTTGTTTAAAGGGGCAGTAACACGTTTTTTGCATATTTTATTTTTTCAAATGTCCCATTTATAATGATAGTTTGTGTCATTTACATCTTATTACACAAACCAATTATCCGTAGTGGTAATAACGGTGATGCGTATTAAGCAAAAATTCCATTGCGGCCATTTTATTGTGAACACATTTTATTATTTCGAGTGACAAAAACGATTCCCATGGCGTTACCAAACCATGTACACTCATTTTGAACTTGATTTTCCGAAGAGAGAAGGGTCTTTCACTATTGGTGACATTATTTTTCAAATAAATTTCATCGACTTTTTTCAGCGAAAGAACGTGCTACTGCCCCTTTAATGTAGACAGGGGCACGAAATGAAATTTACACCAATTTGACCCCTACCATGTTTAAAATATTATCAATGTTTGTAGAACCAGACACCTTTATTGAAGAAGATGCCCTTTATGTCGATGAACAGTTGTGTTTTATCCAACATTATTTTTGAAAAAATTGTTGACTCAAAACATCATTTTTTCAAAGAAATTTAAAAACCACGTAGAAGTATTCCTTGGCTAAGTGAGAGATATACCCATACTTCCTGAGTGTATCGAATGATACCCTACACTTTTCCCTGTGGGGCCCTTACGAGGCGGAGTGTAGGCGGATACTATTTCATAATATTTCTAAACAAATACAGCTGTAAACAAGCTTGTGCATGAAACGCACAACCCAAATACGGCCTCGTCTGTGACAACGCAGTCCGTGCTGCGTTGTATGGTTACCCATGTTTGGGGCTCGAAATCTAATTGATATGGCCCAATGACGGCATTGTCCCAAACTTCACACCCAAATGGGCTCGGATAGGGCAAACATTATTTTATTCCTAAATCAGGCATATTTGCAGATGTTGTTTTCATAAACACTTAGTTAAAGACATCTAACATGAATTGAGATCACATTTAGTGATACTGAGTGTGAGTTATAGATATCACTCCTTTAAATTAGTTTACTACTTCTTTTAATGAGCGTAAACGCAGTGGAATTTAATGTTTCGTGATTAGTCATTACATTTATGTTTTGAACCTATTATTTCACATACAAGGCCTGTATAAATCCTTCAAGGCCTGATGACCTATTCAGCCAATGGCTAATTTTTTCACCTTGGCAATTGAATTAAGATATTGTTTTTAAACCTAGTATACCTACTGAAATCTAACAATTGTGTCCATGTTAACATTGAAACCCTTTTTGGGCAGTATACATCTGTTTTAAAAGAATATATCATTCAGTGCACGAATATATAATGACACACAAATGAATGGTTACAGTGTTTGAAACTAAGACTGATCAGACCTTAAGGACCCACATATTTGAAAAGCTGTGGGTCCTTAATAGACACTGTGTGTCCTAACATTCCGTACTAAAACTTAGTTTCGGAATTAAAACAAATGCAAATACACCAAATACGTTTTATATTCGTTTCCTTTATACCAGAGGCAGTCTATGGTCTCACATGGAAAATGAAAAATTTGGTATTTTCATAAAATGTGAGAGTATTTTGTGTGAATAATAATTGATTGTGTTGACACTACACTAAGGACCAGGTATGTAATGACATGTGTCTACCATTTTTTGTTCAGTATCATGTTTTCAAGTTAAAAATCATAAAAACCAAAACAATATCATGCTAGTTTATCAGATTAGTCATAATTGAAATAAATTTGGTTAACATTTTATCTAAATAATAAATTATCTTTCTTTGAAAACAGTTCTCTTAACAATATCTTGTGAAAAATTTAAAGTATGTCGAATGAGAAAAATAAACCTATTGGTCTAAATTCAAATAATGTTATTTTGTAAGCATTGACGTTTTGTTCAAACCTGCATTAGTAGCATTCTTAACCAAAATATAAAGTAATAATTTTAAAGTTGTTAATATTTCCAAAGTCAAAACTGTTTTATAAATATCAATTACAAAATATTTTTCACACAAAACTTGTTTCACAACTGCAAACAATAGTTTAGTTTGTCTTTGAATTGTATAGCAATACAAGCAAATCAACCTGATTCTAAACGAAAGCAAAAGAAAAAGATAAAATAATAAAATTGATGAAAGTGGCAATGACTATATCAAACATATTTCAAATATTTCAAACGTGACAGAAACAGTTGGTATAGAAGATCTCACATCAGTTTTTAAAATTCACATAACTCTCTGAAAAAAATAGTTATTGCATTTAATTGTTGTTTAATTAGTTGGAGAATATTTGTAACTGCTGTACTTGCAATCAAAACGTTATGTGTTGACGAGCTCGTAGACAGAAAACATCTGCAATATAATATTACACTGCCATTGCTGAAATTAATTAAGCGTGATGAGAAAACCGCACTTCAATATTCCTTCATCATATATCAACATTTATATCAATTGCAAGTACGTACGTGTTCGGCCGTTTTTATATAACAAATAACGATAACACAACCTGGAAGCAAATTGCCCGCTGTTCAGATCACGTGGTCCAACCGTTTTCATTGCATGTCATAACAAAGTTTATTGTCTCGATTAAACATGATTAAAGTTTCGTAACATGTTTTCATATTTAACTGCACAATATTAAATGAACGTAAATATCCAGTTCAATAGAATCTAATGAATAAGTGAATCGAAAATAGTAAACATGAGCACAAGTTTGTCTTTTTGTGATTTGTACACATTTCTTTTCATTAACTATTCAGTTTCTCGGTAATAACATGCATTAAGAAATAACAGAAAGATTTAAAATTTTAAAAAATCAAAGCTTGAATAGTACAGTTTGTACATGGTAATGATTTTACTGTTACCAATCAATTGGATGTCTAATAGATGTATTCATAAACCAAATATTGACTTACTGTATTTGTTCCCAAGAAACACGTTTCTGGGTCATTTCCTGTCTTGGAATATTGACCCTTTTCACCAATATATTAGTTAACAAAAAGAATATGTGACATCTTTTGGCTTCTTGATAGCTGCAGGCCGTAAGGACATACAGCAAATCAAATCTGTCGGCCCGCACCGATGAAATTTCGTCTGTTTTGGTCAGTTATCTGTCATGTATGCTATGTGTGCGTGATGCATATGCTTGTCATACGTTCCACATAGACAGACAGACAGACAGATATGGTTTATCATAGTGTCACATGTATGTACACACATAAAATACATACAAAATTTACAAAGGTAAAATATACATACACCCAGCCTACAAAGGCTTATGAGACACTGTTAGATTAAAATATCAATAAAACAGGAGGACAATGCGCTGTGCGATTGCAAGGAACACGGTTATAATTCGTATAATGTGTTGACATTCGTTTTGAGTTTTGAGCTACCACTATTTTACCCACGTTTTTGCACGTAGACAGCACGCACCTGCAAGTAAGGCGGGCTTGATTGCCTTCGAACAAATTTTAGGGAAAAATTATTTTTTGGCTCCCAATTCCAGAGTGTTTTTCAACACCTGACAATGACAATAAACACAACTGGCTCTATATAATTTGTACCCTCCCCCCCCCCCCCCCCCCATCATCCATTATCCACTTCTCAGCCAATGCGAGTCTCAGCAAATGCGAGTCACAAACTGTAGAGTTGGTAATTATGTGACCCACAATAAGGGTAATAAACAGGCTCGTTAAAGTCAACAGGGATCATAAATCATAAATTTGTAGACAAACCCCTTACAACTCCTTCTGGAGAAATAAAATTTTCAATATTTAAAAGAGGTGAAATATGACATTTATTACGACTAGCAACTTATGAGGAGGGCTGTTGTCTGGTCAATTGCAACTTGTGAGGTAAGTTTCTTTTACTCTGTGTGCGTACGTATTGCATGGAATATAGATTGTTCACAGTATGTTATAGTTACTACCACAGTTTCCTAGTTGTATCGGGAAATAGCAGGACAGTTTGTCCGAGAGGCCCAGGTCCGAGGACCGGGCTCGAGGACAACTGTTCTGCTATTTCCCGATGCAACGAGGAAACTGTGGTAGTAACTGACTTACATCTCACTTATTCCGAGTGAAATAACATGAAAAATGAGCAGTTTTTAATAATGTAAAATAACATAAGCTTTTTGCGGACCCATCTCTCGTGTATGAATGAAATGTGTAGTACTGTTCTATACAATCTTGGAAGAAAAAATATCTTAAGATTTGACCTATACCATCTTGGAATATTTTCATATTCCAAGATGGTATAACAAATCTTTAGATATGTACGGCTCTAAGGTGTCAAATTAGCCTCATGGTTGGCACTGCGCGCACTGTGTAGGCATAGGTCGCATCCCGATCGGTCGAATTTCTGATTTCAGAGTAGGAAAATTCATTCGACCGATTGGCACAGTGGTATTTGCTGTTAACTAGCTTATGTAACATTGGATCGTACCAAGAAATGACAAAAGGGGTGTTTAGTCTCTCTTTATGTTGTATTATGTTAGAGTCGCATTTCAACGCATTTCTTTGAACGCCACTCAGTTGCATTTCATTCATTTCATTTCATTTGTTTGAATTACAACATGAATGTTATGCATTTCAATATATAATATGTTGTATATTCATTTATAAGATACTGTACATTTCATATATCCACATCACATTCAAATATAGTCCCATTCACCATTCACCACACTGTCCAACACAGTCTACGTATCCCATCACTCCGATGTCGCCGTTGTCTAGTCTCTCCTTTTCAACGCATTTCTTTGAACGCCACTCAGTTGCATTTCATTCATTTCATTTCATTTGTTTGAATTACAACATGAATGTTATGCATTTCAATATATAATATGTTGTATATTCATTTATAAGATACTGTACATTTCATATATCCACATCACATTCAAATATAGTCCCATTCACCATTCACCACACTGTCCAACACAGTCTACGTATCCCATCACTCCGATGTCGCCGTTGTCTAGTCTCTCCTTTTCAACGCATTTCTTTGAACGCCACTCAGTTGCATTTCATTCATTTCATTTCATTTGTTTGAATTACAACATGAATGTTATGCATTTCAATTTATAATATGTTGTATATTCATTTATAAGATACTGTACATTTCATATATCCACATCACATTCAAATATGTTAGACATGTTATACGTGTATTTATATACATGTAATGCTTTAATCTTTTGCTAATACCCTTACTCCAAGTTTTATCATTAACAACATAAGAGAGCTTGAAAATAAAACCCCTTTACTCACTAGCGAAGAGAAGAACACCTCATTCATAAGGATTAAATATTGAAAGATTACATTTGGATTTTTGTAAAAGGTTGTTAGGTGTCAAGAAATCAACATGCAATTCTATGGTATATGCAGAGTTAGGTCGTTATCCACTTTTATTTAAAAGGCAGTATAATATGATTAAATATTGGTGTAAGCTCATTGTGTCTGATAACAGTATCTTACGGGGTTGTTACGAGAATTTGTATGAGGAGGTGGAGACGCGTATCAGGTCAAATGTATTCTGTCAAACATTGGGTTGAGTGAAATGTGGTTGCGGCAGGAACTACCTACTTATTATCTCTCAGTTATCAGACAAAGAATTAATGATCAGGCTATTCAGGTTATTTTTAGCCAGTTGTCCAGCTCGCCCAAATGTGTACTTTATAAAAGTATTATTGATAACTCTTCTCTTCAGTATTATTTATGTAAATCTATTTCACATTTATATAGGAAGTATTTAACTAAATTTAGACTTAGCTCCCATAACTTAGCGGTAGAAACCGGCAGATACCAACATTTAGATTATGCAAATCGTAAATGCCAAATGTGTAAAGACGATACCGAAGATGAATTTCATTTTATACTTAAATGTCCATTATATCATATTTATAGAATAAAGCATATTAAGCCATATTATTGTAAATATCCATCAGTATTTAAACTTATTCAATTGCTTAGCGTTAACAGTGTTAAGGTAATTTGTAACTTAGGTAAATATTTATACAAGGCTAGTTTATTAAGGAATGACTTAATCAGTAAAAAGTAACTGTACATCCTCCATCATTTCACTGTCACCATGTTTGTACCAAACCTGTATCAACACGTATATGTATACCATAAAGTATGTTCATGCCAATTATCTGTAAAGATAACGGTAATAAAAGAATCTGAATCTGAATCTGAATGTCTTATAAAAACATATAAACAACCATCTCCCCTTTACTCACTACCTAAGAGAAGAACACCTCATGCATGTTTTATAAAAACACGGCCACCCGTTCATTAGTGAACTTAGCTTCTCCCAGTGTCTTATGCACGAACGGTGAGCACAAAATCACTCAAGCGTTTTTCGACCGATAGGCACAGTGAATATTTTTATTTTCGACCGATAGGGCCGGAATCGTAGGCATAGCATTACTATTGATAATTACCGTGATGGCAAATATGAATTTGGAGCGCCCCTAATTAACTATCGGTGTGTAGAGGCTGTCGTGTATCAGTCAGGGACACGTCGGCTTTCCGTCCTTGATTTTAGACGGCATGCCGTCTAAAACTCTATAAGATAACTTACCCATTCATTCAAGCATATAGAAAACACAGGATCAGACAAAGCCATAATATTTTGAAAAAAATAAATGCCCCCCTTACCTCTGATGATCTGACCTACAAAAAGATGGATGCTCTCTTTCAGACCAGAGAAAATTACGAAAAACATTGAAAGGCAGAGTGAGGAGTGGTAGTGATTTTATCGATATATCTCAATATTTGTGACTAGGATTTAACTCAAAGAGTGCATACTCAAAGATAAGATATTACAGCATTGGGATATGCAAAAACATGTTTATCATTTCTTTTAGTAAATGGGCATATTTTGGGCATATTTTGTGATATCAGACGGCATACCATCTAATAAAAACATAATTCTGGACGGCATGCCATCTTTAAATAATTTGGAAGGCATGCCGTCTTTATTGTCAGAAGGGAGACATCATTATTTGAAATTTAAATTATAAATATATTTTTATGAATAAATGACGGCTTTCCGTCTCTTTACAAAAATAAAATATTGTCTTATAAAGATGGCATGCCGTCTAAAATTATTGTCTTATCGTGTGTTAAGATTTTTCCCATTGGAATCTGTGATCTCAACTAAGGACCACAGGTAAAAAAATCAACATGTGTCGTCTTCTTCGTCGACAGCTTGGCAGATGGGGATTATAAATTGTAGATCTGGTGTGACCCCAACATATGTGTACAGTCGTCTTGGCAAATAGGGGTTATAAATTGTCGGTTTAGAAAATGTATGGTTTCAACCTCATTTATTGATTTATCTAAGGTATGATCAGTTACAGAGCCAAGTATGTTTATACAGTATGTCAGCAAACAGCTATAAGTCTTTATGGTATTTTAGTTTTAGTAATTGTAAATTATCTTAACCTTGTTTTATGGCATGGTGAAAGAAGTTCTCCCCAATCGAATAAATAGAGATTCGTATCCAAGTGGGGATGTCCTAATGTTTTTACAACACGAAAGGCTGTAAAATTATCTTGTCCCTAGGAAGAGCAAGGGAAACATAATTTACTGGCACGAGTGTTGTAAAACAACATGACATCCATGAAAGTGTGCTAATGTCTTTAACTATATATGTTAATTATCGTTACCACTGAAGGCATTTATTACAAAAAAAGAAAGGTATCAGCATCATCAATGGGGAATTTAATCTTGTCAACACATATAGAAACATCTCTTACACTGTTACTATTGAACGGCTGGACTATCAAAACGATAATGATGCAGGCTATTTTCAAACAACATAATTCAAACTCAAAGATCATTGTTGTTATGTAACAACTCGATTTCCACAGACAGAAATATTACATATTTCGATGTAAAATGTTAATGCTGTGACAATCTTCCTCATTTTACATCAAACGTTTGTATAATATGGCAGATGAATTGGCACTTTCACACTGATCACAAATACGTTCGAGGAACTGTGGGATCGAACCTGCAACCTGATGGTTTCTGGCCGCGTGAACTAACACTACAACCAGATGACATGAGAATGACATTTCTATGCAATTGATTGAGCAATTTATTAGAGTTCTCAGATTTTATTTGACCAAAATGGTTATAAGTTTGCATAGTAGTCTTATTTTTGTCACTTTAAACGAAATATAGCACGCCATTCTAACTAAAAATCCATTACTCTCGCGAAAAGAAACATAAACAATGTAACCAATGGCTAAATAAGACCCCTGAAACAATTAAAGAATTCTATAACGAATGGGCTTCGGATCAAGAGGTCCGGGGTTCGAATCCCGCCAGGGGCACGGCAACTTTGTCTGCAGTAGAGAACTGTTCTACATGCAGTAAGGTTTGGGTGCAATGCTACACTGAATTTCAGCGTAGTACCACCCATGGTTCGCTAGTTCCAGCCGATGCTCGAAAGTTTCACCGCAATGCATAGCCACATGGCGTTGCGGGCTTTCTCCCTGCCATAATACTAGCAGCCGCGATATAAGTGAAATACTCTTGAAAGCGGCGCTAAACCCCAACTCACCTCACCTCACCTCACCTCACCTGTAACGAATGTATTCCGGCCTTGTCATTTTAAGGTGTTCACACTTAATTGCCTGCTCGAAAGTAGTTGAAGCGTTCTGACTGGTTAAGCTATACCTATAAGAGCCATTGTGTATGTTAATAGACATTTCGTATTTTCGTATTGAAATATACACTTAGTTTTTCGCAAATTTACTTTTTTCGACCAAAAATAAGTATGATACGTTTCCAGTTTACATATAGATCAAGTCTTTTATTTTCAAGCGCGAAACATTGTGGTTTTCTCCCAAATAAACATAAAAATAAACAAACAAATACAGGAGACAGTTTATGAGTATTTTAAAAAATATAAATATACGTTGTTGGCGTTTATTTATTTACCATTTATTTCATTATGTAGTATTTACAGATACTGTATCTGTCATATTTTTCTGGTATAATCACAATAAAATACATTTTACAGGTAAATTGTCAATAATTTGTATATTAACAGGATCTTTTGAAACATGATAATATAACAATTGTCACATTCAGTTGAAAACACTTGAGAAAAACGAGCTTCATATGGGTTGACATTGTGGCGACATGTAAAATTGATAAGCCAACACGCCTCGGAAATGTTGCTGGGTGGTACTGTTTTATACAGAAAAGGAAAAGCTGTTAATATGACGTTAGATTCTATTGACGCGCGTTAATCTAAGGCTTGCTTGTCTTTAAAACCAAATTTCATCGGATTGTTGTGATATGAAAATTATGTATCATAGTTTTGTAGATTTCCCTAGCGATTGATACACATAAACATAATGTTGTAGTTAAAACACTTACATACTCAATGGTTCTTTAACACTCAGAGTGGAGTTAAAATATGGCATGATGGAATGGCCAACTATCTTCCTGTCAACCTCTCCAAATTGCATGAAACCAAGCAAACTACTACTCACACTGAAGACTTCCACAAAACTGTCGCTTTTCAGATCGCACCAATTTAAACCAATATGCATTTTTCTACTGATACGGCTTATTGGGTCGGGTAATGAGATGAATTACCCTCTAAACGTAATATATTGTATAAACTTTGATAATTAAATTTTTTTTTAAATGACACATGCAAATTAACGCACTGCAGTAACTTAAAATGGAAGTGCACATTTTTATGTACACAATATGTTGTATTGAGTTTTTTTTTATGTATGTAAGCTGACGATATTGACATTGACAGTACCAACTTGTACATTTCCACGTGCATCACGATTAGTCCCTGCTTTCTGTGAGCTGCCTAACTTAGACACTTTTTTCTGATAAGGACACGTCTCTTTTACCCTAATATGTCAAACAAACGAGAACTGAAAATAAAGCTAATATGTTGTCAATTATGTTTGTGGCTTAGATGTAGTGTTGAGATAGGGTTCAACTTAGACGAACCATTGAGCACGTGAAACATGAACACCTTGGCCTCGTCATTCACGTGCGCGAGGGCTCTAACTGGAACACCTCGGTCTCAGTCGGTAACTCCCAAGTAAGCTCAATACAGCCATGCTGTTATATTTTTAAATATGAGACAGCAGGCCGTTTTGTGAAATATGAAGATGGCATGCCGTCTTAATTTTTTAACATTTGACAAAATGAACTCTCCCCTGAATCATTAAGACGGGATACCGTCTTATACGTTTTATAGACGGCATGCCATCTTTATTAGACAATAATTTTTAGACGGCATACCGTCTCATTGTAACGAGACGGAAAGCCGACATGTCACTGACTGTGTATAGCGTTTTAGAATTTCAAGCAAGTGGGATCATTAATCAATCGTCATGCGTCTCGTCATTATCTTGGTACGCTTGTTTAAGTCTCAGCCGTGGACTATATTCGGTGTCCGGAAAAAAAGTCCTTGGAAAAAAAGTACCGGAAAAAAAGTCTTAAATTCAACTAGGAAAAAAAGTCCTCCGGAAAAAAAGTCCTATTTTAGATTTTAGGTAACAGAGTATGACAAAATAATAAACTTTTGTTGTAATTAACTTTATTCAGATTCAACACATTCAGGTAACACATTGTTTACTGATACAATACATAGATCTCTTTATTCAGATATAACAACATTAATTAGCACTGGTAACACATTGAGTACATGAGTTCTGATTGACTGACTGCTTCACTGGACTTTATTCAGTCTGATGTTCCTAGAAACCACATTCAGGAATTCAGGGACCGACTTCCTCCCTGACCTAATTTAATTACTTCCATGATGTAATGGTTAATATTGACTTTCATTGCATCTATATAGCCTCAGGTGGAAGCCAGTGTTTTCATTTACAATAACCAGACAAAGGTTGAGTTCATTCACTCAGAAAAAAATCACATATAATAATAAATAAATAATAATAATAATATACATTTTAACGCCTACTATCCAGTGCAAGCACTGCTCAATGGCGGTACAATTATTACCCTGAAGGAATTGTACTTTCGGTGCAGCTACTAAGCGCTCCGCGCGACCATATAGGTCCGTACCTCCCGTGTTCAGGTACCCATTTAAACAGCTGGGTGGACTGAGTGCAATGTGGATGAAGTGCCTTGCCCAGGGGCACAACACAGTGTAAGACCCAGGTCACAAATGTTTGGTGTCTCCACCGGGATTCGAACCCGGGCCGTTGGCGTGAGAGGCAAGCATGCTAACCACTACACCACTGTGCTAGCATGAGACTCACATCACATATACTCTTGATTGTGCTTAATTAATCCCTGATTAATCCTTATTTAATATAACATGTGATTCAATAGATTGAGATAAATTCACATTTTAATTTTAATTAATCCAAAATGCCTCTTAAAGTAAACTCTTAAAGTTAATTATCCATATTTAGATATCACAACATCCTTCTTGATACCTCAAGTACAAACAATTCATGTTTTCTTAACAATATCTTTGATGTTAATGTCTATTTAACCTGTTTTTATAGTAATAGGACTTTTTTTCCGGAGGACTTTTTTACCGGTACTTTTTTTCCAAGGACTTTTTTTCCTACATTTGTATAATCCTATATTCTCGGCGCGCTCTGTGCACTGCGCTGTGTCACCGTCAACGGTATATGTATATGATACTTCGGTGATGAAGCTTTCGTTGGGTAGAGGCTGTAGTGTATAGCATTTTAGAATTTCAATCAAGTGGGATAATTAATCAATCGTCATGCGTCTCGTCATTATCTCGGTACGCCCGTCTCAGCCTTGGACTATTTCTTGGCGCGCTCTGTGCACTGCGCTGTGTCAACGGTATATGATATTTCGGTTATGAAGCTTTCGTTGTTCATGTTTAGCATGTACAGTATG
The DNA here is from genome assembly GCA_936450465.1 of Gibbula magus. NCBI lineage: Eukaryota > Metazoa > Mollusca > Gastropoda > Trochida > Trochidae > Gibbula > Gibbula magus. Next base: position 56,144,566 of record OW388300.1, read on the forward strand.
ATACTTATCTTCAACGCAGCTTTTTGTCACATTACACAACGTACGGGAGAGTTAAAATACTTCGCAATTTATCTAAAAGGAAGTAAAGTTAGACGCAAGCCACCGTGCTTTAAAGGTTCCTTAGCGTTAGAAGGAAATATAAATGAACATTACGACAACATTTAATAATTGAATCTCTCAACCTCTGATACTGCTGGTTTAAATTTAAATTTCATTGAGGCTGCATGCTATATTTCGTTAATGCCATATTACCGTAATTATAACACACAATGACATTTCGAATTTATCAGTTTATCACACAGAGTAATCAAGCTTGGTATCAAGTGAAGACATCAACGACTTGGCGGACGATATTACCAACCTCAACGACGGTATATCTGTGGATGAACTTTGTGTCTCCATATTGCTGTACGCAGACGATATAGTTCTCCTAGCCCCAAGTGAAGAGAAGTTACAACATATGCTAGACGTGGTGACACGCTGGTGTACCAAATGGCGGCTCAATATCAACGCAGATAAGACCAAGATTGTGCATTTCAGGCGGATAAACACCAAAAGATCGAATTACCAGTTCCATTGCTGCAACATTGCCTTATCATACAGTGACAGTTATAAGTACTTAGGTCTGTGGTTCGAGGAACACTTGGATATCAAGTTCACAGTAAAGACAGACAGACAGACAGACATATTTATTCAATATTTTAAGGCCAACGGCCCATAATACAGTATGTTTGTACAATTTGTTTGATGCGCAATTTGATATTACATATTTATGATTTCATTTTTTTTCTAATTTTATATACATGGTGCAAGAAATTACAGACATTTTTTATGGTTTCATGGTTATTGCTATTTATAATATTCACAAAAGTGTGTAAATTGATAATATTTGACAATAATGGGGTAATAAACTTAGTTCTGGCATCCTTATATAATTTACAATAAAAAAGAATATGCATTTCATTCTCTATACAATTAATGTTATTTGCTTTACAGTACTCGCACAGTCTATCAGCCATTTGTGTATTATTGTACCTTCCTACCTCTATACCTAGACCAAAATTGCTACACCTAAACTTTGCTAATAGAGATTTCAAAAATGGAGAAAATGGCATAGAAAGATAGCCTTCAACATTAAGCAGTGACTTAAAACCCTTATAAGCAAAAGAATCTGACAAGTTTTGTATAGAAGTAGACCATGATTGTTTAAGATTATCAGAAAGTCTTAGTTTAAAATGCTCCATGAATACCTTACTATCTCCAACATCCTGTGAAACCCATACAAATCCATAACCGAATCTAAATAATATATTTTTTACATGTGTAGCCCAGGTAATCCTCTCTGAATCATCAAGTAAAGGAGATCTCTAAAAGTGCGAGTCGTGCGCTGTCACTCCTGATCACCAAATATAGACAGTGTGGAGATATGGCATACAATGTGTTCACAAAACTCTACGAATCAACGGTACAGCCAATCTTACTCTACTGTGCACCGATTTGGGGACTATATGGACACCGTGAAATCAGCAAGCTACACAACAGAGCTGGTCGTTTTTTCTTGGGTGTACCTCGTAATACGTCTAATAGTGCTGTGCAGGGTGAACTCGGATGGAAGACATGTCTCACTAAACAGCGCATTGAGAGTTTTCGTTCTTTTCTCAAGTTGTATCATATGTCAGACGACAGGCTTCTTGATAAGGTGTTTCGGTGGTCCATCAATCGAAAGGGTTCGTTCGCTTTTAACCTAGTTAAGTTGAGTAAACAGTTGAAGTTGTATGACAAGCTGTCAGCGCCAAACTCTTCCCTGAACAGTAAATTATCAGTTATTAAACAATCCCTGTGTAGATTAGATGAGGAAAGGTGGTTCTCAGAACTTTGGGATGACGTAGGTAAAGTTAATGGTAATAAACTACGAACTTACAGGTTGTTTAAAAAAGATTGTAGACCAGAACTTTATGTCAGAAATATTATGTCCAGACATAGGCGTAGTAACCTAGCTAAGTTACGCTGTGGTGTTTTACCGCTTCATATACAAACGGGAAGATATTGTAAACCCCCCACACCCCTTAGTCATAGATTTTGCCCCTTTTGTGATACTGTTGAATCTGAAGCCCATTTTCTTTTTTATTGTGATTTTTACCATGATCTTAAATGCACCCTTATAGATAACTTTAGTCTTAACCTTGACCAAAGTGATTTCATAAATTTCAATGCAGTTATGAACGCAACTGACATTAAGGCTCTTAAACTTTTAGCTGATACTGTTAATGATATGTTCCGCAGACGTCAGTTACATTCTTAATTTATTTTACCTACACATTATTTTATTACATATTTTTAATTATTATTTTTTATCATCTCTGTTGTATATATCATAGTTCATGTATTTTAATAGTGTCTCGTAGGCCAATATTATGGCTGGGTGATATGTTATATCCAATATGTTTTACAATTTATATTTTACCTGTAACATATCATGTGACACTTAAATAAAATATTTCTGTCTGTCTGTCTGTCTGTCATCATTCAGACAGAAATACTTACTACTTACCATAATTTGATTACAAGCTAGTTGAACAGCTAATCGCAGACAGACAGACAGACTGATTGTTTAGTAACGTCTCACCATATGTACATAGAATGAATAAATAAATAAAATTTGTACAAAATTGATAATAGTTTACCCCCCCCCCCCCCCCCCCCCCCCTTTATGGTCCCCTATGATATGTTCATGATGTTTACATACATTTTTTTGTATTTGAGATTATTGCCTTAAAACACATAGCACAATGGAGATGGTGTCTTTCCGGAATTAGAATCAGTAAAATACTTTTGATGTAGTTTGTTGTTATAATGAACTGGACTGAACTGTACTGAACTGAACTGTTACATGTAGGTGAAATGTAAATGTGTCAAACATATTGTGAAATGTATCAAATGTAAATATATCAAAATATATTTATGTGAAATATATCAAATGTAAATATGTCAGAATATATTTATGTGAAATGTGCTGCTAAACATACATCGAAAGGTGATTTTGCAATGTTATTTATATAATTACTCATTTTTAAATACATTGTTTTGCCTATTTATTTGGGCTAGTCTATTACAATGAATAGGAAACAAGCAGTAACTCAGCTGTGCACCAAACCGTAAATGTTGTTGTTTTAAGGCGTCTGTCAGCTGCCTGTCTTTCAGGTGGGTGGTTACCATTGTCTTTACCGATTAACTTTGGGTTGTAGTTATAGTGGAACTGACCTGCGCAAAATGAACACCAGTAAATTATTAGAACAGATAAGATTTTTTTCAGACTTGAACCCCTCATCTACAATACATTAATAAATGAATAACGTGTACATGAGTGAATGAGTATGAGGCAGGGCATGGATTATTTCCTATGCATACAATGTTTGTTAAATTAGGCAAAATACAGAAAGGTATAATTGTCAGTAGGATGCAACAGTTTCATAAAATTGTGTTAAGATGGATATTACCAAAAATAAAATCTTGGAACATCTAGTGAATATCTATCGCAATTGGTGTTATACTCAAATAGGAAACTCATATCAAGTCAGATATTCTTACAGTATATGAAAAAGGAAATGACCTATACAATCTTGGAATATTCAGTGAATATCTGTCGCAAATGGTGTAATACTCAAAAAGGACATTTATATTAACTCTTAAGATGTTCTTACACTGTATATAACATATTTTGAATATGTATGTTCAGATCACAACCTAGTATGGAACTCTATGTTATGTGAACAATCATTCCTCTAAGACATGACCTATACAATCTTGGAATATCTAGTGAATACCTGTCGCATATGAATTATATTCTATGATATATGAATAAACTGTGAATATGAATATCTGTTGCAAATGGTGTAATACTCAAAAGGACATTTATATTAACTCTTAAGATATTCTTACACTGTATATAACATATTTTGAATATGTATGTTAAGATCACAACCTAGTATGTGAACTCTGTGTTATGTGAAGAACAAACCTTCCTCCAAGACATGACCTATACAATCTTGGAATATCTAGTGAATACCTGTCGCATATGAACTTTACTATACGTGAATAAACTTACCTCCAAGAAATGGCAATACAATCTTGGAATATCTAGTGAATACCTGTCGCTGTGAACTCTATGCTATAATACATGAATAAACTTCCCTCCAGGAAAAGACCTATACAATCTTGGAATATCAAGTTAATACCTGTCGCATATGACCTCTATGCTATGATACATGAATAAACCTCTCTCTAAGAAATGACTTACACAATCTTGGAATATCTAGTGAATACCTGTCGCTGTGAACTCTATGCTATGATACATGACTAAACTTCCCTCCAGGAAATGACCTATACAATCTTATAATATCAAGTTAATACCTGTCGCATATAAACTCTGTGCTATGATATATGAATAAACCTCCCTCCAAGAAATGACTTATACAATCTTGGAATATCTAGTGAATACCTGTCGCTGTGAACTCTATGCTATGATATATGAATAAACCTCCCTCCAAGAAATGACTTATACAATCTGGGAATATCTAGTGAATACCTGTCGCATATGAACTATATACTATGATATATGAATAAACCTCCCTCCAAGAAAATACCTATACAATCTTGGAATATCTAGTGAATACCTATCGCATATGAACTATATGCTATGATATATGAATAAACCTCCCTCCAAGTAATGACCTATACAATCCTGGAATATCTAGTGAATACCTGTCGCATATGAATTATATGCTATGATATATGAATAAACTGTGAATATGAATATCTGTCGCAAATGGTGTAATACTCAAAAAGGACATTTATATTAACTCTCAAGATATTCCTACACTGTATATAACATATATAGATTTATATCAACGCGAAATTGTCATTTCTATCTTGTACATTTTATCCATTGCATTCATTTACTTGTTTATGTAAATATATGCCATTCTCGTGATTTTGTTCATGTTATATTGTTAAGGAGAGGTATTTATATAAGCCATCAGGCTTGTTTACCGATCCGATCCTTTTCATGGAATAAAATACGTTTAAAACACATATTTTGAATATGTATCTTAAGATCACAACCGAATATATGACCGGTTTGTTATGTGGACAAACCTCCCTCCAAGAAATGGCCATACAGTCTTGGAATATCAAGCGAATATCTGTCGCAAATGATGTAATAATCAAATAGGAATTTTTTGAAAATAAATGTTAAAATCACAGCTTTGTTTGTAAAATACCATATAACGAATCACTAAGTGATTACGCCAGGAAAATAGAATCCCGTCCCAATGCTTATTGTTGTACATCCCATTGTTGTCACAGATGCCTCTTGTCAGACAGAATGGCAGTTTCATAATTGTCGCTTTTCTCTGATTGGTCAAGAAAAGGCCATTCAATCTTGGCATTTCAATGCATCTAGATTGTGAAAGGTTTAATCATCAAATGCCACATTTGAATCACCTCTTCCCACATTATATCGCTATGCCTCATTAATTTATATGCATATGCTGAAATAACAGCTTTGTGAAATGCCATAATGAATCATGAAGTGGTTACGTTGGGACAGTATGGCCCTGTCACCACGCTAATTGTTGTATCCTGTTAGACAGGGTGACATTACATAGTTGTCGCCTTTCACTGATTGGCAAATCTTAACATATGAAGTATATATCTGTCGTCAGTGGTCTAATCTTCTCATAGCAACTTTAAATAAATTCGTTTCCTGCTTTTATTCTATTTGCCACATGAATGAAATGGTGTCCGGAAAAAAAGTCTTCGGAAATAAAGTACCGGAAAAAAAGTCCTAAATTCAACTAGGAAAAAAAGTCCTCCGGAAAAAAGTCCTTTTTTAGAATTTAGGTAACAGAGTATGACAAAATAATAAACTTTTGTTGTAATTCACTTTATTCAGATTCAACAATGCAATAATCATTAGCACTGGTAACACATTGTTTACTGATACAATACATAGATCTCTTTATTCAGATACAACAACATTAATTAGCACTGGTAACACATTGTTTATAGATACAATACATAGATATTGTTATTCAGATACAACAACATTAATTAGCACTGGTAACACATTGAGTACATGAGTTCTGATTGACTGACTGCTTCACTGGACTTTATTCAGTCTGATGTTCCTGGAAACCCCATTCAGGAATTCAGGGACCGACTTCCTCCCTGACCTCATGTCATTACAGAGTCTTCCCTGATTAATCCTTATTTAATATAACATGTGATTCAATAGATTGAGATAAACTCACATTTTCTTAATTCTTAATTTATCCAAAATGCCTCTTAAAGTAAAGTCTTAAAGTTAATTGTCCATATTAAGATATCACAACATCCTTCTTGATACCTCAAGTACAAACAATTCATGTTTTCTTAACAATATCTTTGATGTTAATGTCTATTTAACCTGTTTTTATAGTAATAGGACTTTTTCCGGAGGACTTTTTTACCGGGACCTTTTATCCAAGGACATTTTTTCCTATAATCGAATGAAATAACGGAATCCTGAAGTATATACGATTAAGAGACAGGACTGTCAAATGTCACAAATTATGATTGAAATGAATGTAAATATGACAGAATAATTTGAACCTGTTTGTCATATGAAACACTGTTAAGAGATATCGACATATAAACAACACAAACAGTTGTAAGTAAATGGGAAAAGAAGCAGAAGAAACTAGAGGTAAGGGACTGTTGACTAAAACGGGACCACTAAAACTCATACTTCTTACAGTTAAAATAGAATTGCAACATGTGCTGCAGTATATTAATTCTAAAAAATAAGTAAAATCGTGCATTTGATAATCTAACTTTTAAAAATTTAATATGTATTTATATATGTGTATCAATATGTATGTATCAAGTGTTTATGTTCACGTATTTGTATGTATTGTTTATGTACATGTATACGTTTAATAACCTGTCATTCCCAAAATTGTCCATACAAACTTGTGTTTCCAATGTTACTTTGCCGTTATGGCAATAATTTCGTCATAACATGACAAACTCGTCTATACACAAGTACTTATGTATCTATAGCAATATCTTCATCTTTATGTCTTTTAAATTCAAATTTACAGTTCATCAAGGTAATCTATTTAAACTAAGGTCACAGTTTGTATTCACGGTAATTTTCTTCATACAAATAACATTTTCATGAAAGTCATTATTTTAATCAAAGTCTTTTATTCTCCAAAGTCATTTTTTTTCATCAAAATCACTTTTTTCAGCAAAGTCATTATTTTAATCAAAGTCTATATTTTCATTAAATCATTTTTTCACCAAAGTAATTTTTGTTATCAAAGTAATTTTTTCGATTAAAGTCACTTTCTCACCAAAGTCATTATTTTCATCAAAGTCGATATTTTCATTAAAGTTATTTTTTTCATCAGTCAATTTTGTTTCATTAAAGTATTTTTTTTTTCATCAAAGTAATTGTTTTCTTCAAAGTCACTTTTTTTCAGCAAGTCATTATTTTAATCAAAGACAATATTTCATTTAATATTTTTTTCATCAAATCAATTTTTTCATCAAAGTCAAGATTTTCATCAAAGTTATTTTTTTTCATCAAAGTTATTTTTTTTCATCAAAGTTATTGTTTTCACCAAATAAATTTTTCAGCAAAGACACTTTTTTAATCAAAGTCAATATCTTTATTAAAGAAATATTATTCATCAAATTTATTTGTTTTCTTCAAAGTATCTTTTTCCATCAAATCATTTCTTTTCACCAAATCACTTTTTTAATCAAAGTCAATATTTTCATCAGAGTAATTCTTTTCCATCAAAGTTATTTTTTTCATCAAAGTCAATATTTTCATAAAAAAATTCGATATTTTCATATTTTTTTCATCAGAGAAATATTTTCATCAAAGTCATTTTGTTTTCATCAGAGTTATATTTTCATCAAATCCATATTTCACCAAATCACTTTTTTCATCAAAGTTAAGATTTTTTCAAACTCAAGTTTTTCATCAAAGTTATTTTTTTCACCAAATAATGTTTTCAGCAAAGACACTTTTTTAATCAAAGTCAATATCTTTATTAAAGAAATATTATTCATCAATTTTATTTGTTTTCTTCAAAGTGTCTTTTTTCCATCAAAGTCATTTCTTTTCACCAAATTACTTTTTTAATCAAAGTCTATATTTTCATCAGAGTAATTCTTTTCCATCAAAGTTATTTTTTTCATCAAAGTCAATATTTTCATCAAATAATTCGATATTTTCGTTATATTTTTTTTCATCAGAGAAATATTTTCATTTAAGTTATTTTTTTTTCATCAGAGTTATATTTTCATCAAATCCTTTTTTCATCAAAGTTAAGATTTTTTCAAACTCAAATTTTCATTCAAAGTTATTTTCTTTCTTCAGGTTATTTTTTTCACCATATAATTTTTCAGGAAAGACACTTTTTTAATCAAAGTCAATATCATTATTAAAGAAATATTATTAATCTATAGCAATATCTTCATTTTTATGTCTGTTAAATTCAAATTCACAGTACATCAAGGTAATATAATTAAACTTAGGTCACAGTTTGTATTCAAGGTAATTTTCCTCTTACAAATAACATTTTCAGCAAAGCCATTATTTTAATCAAAGTCAATATTTTCATTATATCATTTTTTCACCAAAGTAAATTTTTTTTTATCAAAGTATTTTTTTTGATTAATGTCACTTCCTCATCAAAGTCATTATTTTCATCAAATAATTCGATATTTTCATTATTTTTTTCATCAGAGAAATATTTTCATCAAAGTTATTTTCTTTCATCAAAGTTATTTTTTTCACCAAATCATTTTTTCAGCAAAGACACTTTTTTAATCAAAGTCAATATCATTATAAAAGAAATATCATTTATCTATAGAAATATCTTCATCTTTTTGTCTGTTAAACTCAAATTTACAATTCATCAAGGTAATGTATTTAAACTAAGGTCACAGTTTGTATTCAAGGTAATTTTCTTTCATCAAAGTTATTTTTTTCACCAAATCATTTTTCCAGCAAAGACACTTTTTTAATCAAAGTCAATATCATTATTAAGGAAATATTATTCATTAAATTTATTTGTTTTCTTCAACGTTACTTTTCCCATCAAAGTCATTTCTTTTCACCAAATCACTTTTTTTCATCAAAGGCAACGTTTTCATCAAAGTCATTATTTTCATCAAATAATATTTTCACCAAAATCATTTTTTTTTTCATCAGGCATTTTTTTTTCATCAAGGTAATTTTTTTCTTCAAAGTCACTTTTTCTCAGCAAGTCATTATTTTAATCAAAGACAATATTTCATTAAATCATTTTTCACCAAATCACTTGTTTCATCCAAGTCAAGATTTTTTTTTATCAAATCAAGATTTTCATCAAAGTTATTATTTTTTCATCAAAGTAATTGTTTTCACCAAATAAATTTTTCACCAAAGACACTTTTTTAAATCAAAGTCAATATCTTTATTAAAGAAATATTATTCATCAAAATTATTTGTTTTCTTCAAAGTATCTTTTTCCATCAAAGTCATTTCTTCTCACCAAATCACTTTTTTCATTAAAGTCAATATTTTCATCAGAGTAATTCTTTTCCATCAAAGTTATGTTTTTCATCAAAGTCAATATTTTCATCAAATATTTCGATATTTTCATTATTTTTTTCATCAGAGAAATATTTTCATCAAAGTTATTTTCTTTCATCAAAGTTATTTTTGTCACCAAATCATTTTTTCAGCAAAGACACTTTTTTAATCAAAGTCAATATCATTATAAAAGAAATATCATTCATCTATAGCAATATCTTCATCTTTATGTCTGTTAAATTCAAATTTACAGTTCATCAAGGTAATGTAATTAAACTTAGGTCACAGTTTGTATTCAAGGTAATTTTCTTTCATCAAAGTTATTTTTTTCACCAAATCACTTTTTCCAGCAAAGACACTTTTTTAATCAAAGTCAATATCATTATTAAGGAAATATTATTCATTAAATTTATTTGTTTTCTTCAACGTTATTTTTTCCACCAAAGTCACATCTTTTCACCAAATCACTTTTTTCATCAAAGGCAACGTTTTCGTCAAAGTCATTTTCCTCCCATCAAATCATTTTTCCACAAAAAGTCAATTTTTTAAAATCAAAATCAATATTTCCATCAAAGTCATTTTTTTCATCGAAGACATTTTTTTTCATCGAAGACATTTTTTTTCATCAAAGTCACTTTTTTTCTTATTAAAGACATTTTCCCCATCAAAGTCATTTTTTCATTAAAATAAATTTATGTAAACAATTTTCAAAGTCATTTTATTACAATATCTCAAGATTGAAGATTGAGGTTTCAGGTTATGATGATATCTTAAGATTTCCGTACATATCTTAAGATTTGTTATACCATCTTGGAATATAAAAATATTCCAAGATGGTATAGGCCAAATCTTAAGATATTTTTTCTTCCAAGATTGTATAGAACAGTACTACGGATGTTCCGCCTGATCGATTTTAGCACGTGATTCTCGCGTGTCAAATTAGGAGTAAAGATCGTGCAGGTTCATGCAACCACAGGTGAAGTTTAGCGCAAATATGTTGCGCAACAGAGATGAACGACCAGTTTTCCCTATGTGCGAACGAAGTGAGCAAAGGTTGGCAACGTATTTCTCTCGACTCAAATCGAAATAATTTTCAACTATCAAAATTCATTGTCCCAACAATTCTCGACACCCACACTCGACACCCATTTGAACACAGGGTCGTGCTCTCTTAATCCCAACCCCATATGTTACATTTACTCACGTAAAACATATACAATTAATTAAGAGAGGCTTCTAAATTCGTTCTTCGGCACCATTCTCACTCGCAAACTTCCGGTATTATTTTCATTATGATGGATTAATTTCCAAAATAAAGTTGAATTCAGTGGTAATGGCAGTAGTGTATTATGTTACCCCTACCTTTTCAAGTTACTATTATTCCAACTTGTTTACATGAAGAGACTTTTCGCAAACAGTTTAATCTTAGCAATTACATTTCATAGCTTATCAATCCTTACGTGTGCAGACACCTCTCTCTTTAAGTAAAATAAAAATGTCAAACTTTAACAGTCGGGGGTATTAGTGAGCTTGTTTTATTGAGAAATGATGACTTAAAAATATTGAGCGTATTTTCAATCACAAAATTGCCTGCAGGTGCGTGTTTGACGTCATAATAAAAATGTTACCTAGTCGATTCAATGGGTTGAACTTCAATAGTTAGTGCATGCAAAATGCATAAATTGTACATGATTATGTTCAGAATATCCTAACCTAGCTTATTTACAAATGTGGACATTGAATTAGTTTTTGTTAGAAAATAATGGGAAATTTGCGAAAATGTCGGCAAATGAAAACATCAATCAATTACTTTTTGTAAAATCCGTGAAAATAAAGAATTTCACTTACACTTAGAATAGCACAATCTTCCACAAACAAATTAAAATGTATCTGTGCATTGTTTGTTAATTCTTATTTCCAAATATAGCAATATATCTAACGTGTCGTCAACGGCAGTACCATATCGGTCATTTTTTACAAGTCGCCCCATGGAAAACTTCCCGCTATTTCTCATGTTACGCGAATGATTCCGAATGCTAAAGTAGCCACTATGTGTATCTATGTTAGAAATGGTCGTCGATTTAACCATAGAGTGTTATAAATTGTTAAAATTAAACAAATTGACACTAAAAACGATGTTGTTTTATAAAAATCGATCAAAAGTGCTATATATACATACAAGGAAACTAAATGCATTTCGCAAAGGTTATAATATCTGTAAACTACTACTACTGATGCAAACCAATATTGCCGGACATTGTGAATTTGAATAAATGAATGAATTTCATGAATATATATTTCTTGTCACACCCTTCAGTTTAAGATGTGAAACTAGAAAATATTACGTGATGTGCTAGACCGATTTCAGTCGATTCAGCTAAACTAAGGCTTTTGTGCGAATGTCATAAAGCTATGCACTTGAGGCGAAGTGATTAACATCTAACAGTTATTGGTCACGGAATTAAAACATCAATTTTAATCGATAAGTGTAAGACTAAAGAAACTTGTGGGACAAAGCATTCAACCTAATACATACACACCGAAATACAAACCACGAATGAAACATTTAACAGCTCAGATGGTGAAACACGATACTGAGACAAACTATGTTGTTGCCTTGGTGACAGATTTTCTATAGCTCTGTGGCTGACGACTGTTGTAGCCGCTACCGGGAGGCGGGATAAAGTAGCTGTTCTACATGGCGGCAGTTGATTAACCGTCTTCTTCCTATAAGTTTCGAATCAAGTGGACGTTTTCTTAATTTACCGGTAAGAATTCAATTTTGAACGAATTTCTTATTGGAGCCGACAGTTTATAAACGCACCAGTGTCACAATATTACCGTTATAATTTCGTAATATACCGGGAACGTTTCATACCCATTCCACCCGAAAAGATCCCGATGTAGAATAAATTAATCATTATAGCATTCATATTTTACTATATTTACTCCACGAATGCACTAGTTCGAATATTGAGTATCTATACCGTTTCAGGACAGTCTTCATCCACCAGTAAGAATTAATTTCATTTCTTTGTCTAATGATCGATAGTTTGATACCTATGAGTTCGGATATTATTTGTATCGAACATATTGGGTTACCAAAATTGGTCTGATGAACAAGACAAGGTAAGGTTTTGCAAGTTTGCATTGGGTTTCAGTAATAAAACTTTTAATGTTGTTTTTAGCCGAATTTGAGAGATATTATATTTATGTTGAATCGATTTGGAGATTTTGATAGTTTAGATTGAATGAAATACTAGGTTTCCTTAAACGGCTTATCATATGATGAATAATTTAGATGAAATTGGACGTAAAATGTGGATATATCACGGTAGAACCTTTATATTTACCTGTGGTTCTGTTGGGGAAATCAATGAGTAGGTAGCAAGGAGGGTTTTCTATTCAATTTGAAACAAGGATAAACAATTGTCATGTTCAATCGATAATGGCTGGAATTGGTGAATATTCAACCTTAAAATTATATTCTAAGATACATTATAACTGCTTTGGTCTCGAAAACTATTTTGTAACTATTAAATCTAAAGAGACGTGACGTAGAATTATATTGTTAAGAACTGGTGAGCTACCCATTTATAGGAATATTCGTAAACAAGATGGTATTCCACGGTAATTTCGTTATTGTATGATATGTAAATCGAATTTAGTAGATAACGAATTTCTGTCCAGTGTTATAATGTTTTACATGTTAGATTCTTGAAAATATACCTACACAGTTAAGCAAGAAACAAAGTACCCCCTTTCTAGAAAGTTCTAGAAAGTTTCTAGTGCGTATCTAGAAAGTTTCTAGAAAATTTCTAGAAAATTTCGAGAAATTTCGAGTTTTTATTTTTTGCGAGATATCTAAACAATTTTGGCATATTCTGAAACTGCTTATTAAATTTAACACACATTTTAAAAATAAACTTTATAACTTTATTAGAAAAGCGGGTATTTAATGTTGAAGTTTTCCTACTCTACCATGCTTCCTCATTATAATATATACATGTATGCATGACTGATTCTCTAATTAACGAATGATCTGTGAAGGAATAAGCTGATAAGCGACTATGCATTTACTTATATATCGTCATTTCATTTACACTATTGTGTTTTATCATACTTTATCTTCGTCTGGTATATGCTCTATTAAATGTTGTATCTGACATACTGATTTCTCGATTTGAACATCCATTCATTTCTTTTACATTAAAGTCCGATAAATTACAAGGACATCCAACTGCGTATATAAGCTATGATTTAAAATTCCATCGCTATAGAATTCGATTGCGTTTGTTTATATATATAGAGGGAAGAGGGTCTTTTCCCGATCTGTCAACGTTGTATATTAACGTGAATACAATACTGCGAAAAAAGACGAATATATAAGTGGTTACGGCGTGATTACACAATGCTGTGTCTGTGAATAGATTATAGAATATATTACTGTTTTGTTCATATTCGAATATCGGCTTTGTTATTTGGCTTTTAAGAGTTCTAATATCGCAATATTGATACAAAATTATTTCGTTTGTATGCTTGAAAATTGGTTGATATGAGATCATTCCAAGCATTTGTCAACAATTGTAGTATGCCAGACAGAAGTCGTCACAAAAGTTATATTTGAAGTGGTTATAGTTATTATATATTATAGGTTTTATTACATTTCCAAAAGTTTGTATATGGATGTATAATGAAGCCGTTATTGAAGTGTTCTGTCATCAAAGTATATCTATTGAAATATATAATACCTATATGTTTAATCCTAATACTTGTCCAAACTAAGTTCATAAGTTCATAATAATATGTGTCCACTGCAACATGCTTACATAGCAAAGTACCTTTACATAGTTTTATTTTTTTTAAATAAACAGAAACATTCAACTTTGTCTTAATATTTTAATCATCATATCAATTTATAAATTGTTATTGCGGCATATGTCAATAATAAATTATACATACTGGATATGAGAGACATGCTGTGTTCCCAGGTTAGAAATTGTTACTATTGCAGAACTTATTTCTGCCTCTTCCTTGTGACGATTTTGTCAGAATAAAAATCAATATCCGGTGACTGATTCATTATATCTGTAAAATATTAAACGTGTAACAAAAATGTTGTCAATGTCAATGGACGTTATTCTCAACTTCCATGCATTTGAAAATTAGTTATTTTCTCGACAGATAGAACTGTTTATTTCCAGTTTCTACATGCTTTGGAGCTGCTGAAGTACTTCTAGTTCAAGCTTTTTTAAGAGAAGATGAAATAAATTTATTTGGACTTATTTGGACAAATGTCTTCCTCGTCCACAATTTAAATTATTACAGTCATGAACATAACAAAACATTTAGAGCATTAAGGAGTGGAATACATCAGAAAACACTTTTTTAGAACTAACAATTAGTATAACGATATACTAAGATGCTGTCCAAAAATAATTACTACTGTTACATTTTAGAATCAATTTCACTGGTTATAAAACAAGTCGTAGATTAAAATGTTGTAAGATAAATATGTTCATGTAGTCGGTTATTCCAATTCCCTTTCTTTTGCCGAGTAATAATCCAGATAGTAGTCTCTAATACCGGATATATGAGAAGCGTTAAGTTAAATTATTCTATAACAATAACCACTGTCGGAGATGCTAGTTAAAGGCTTTTTCGATAATTTAAATATTCAAGTCAAGACTAAATCATGTATTTTGACAACCTGTCACCTATTTTGAATTATCCAAAAACACTGTTATCAATTACCGTATTCGCCGTATTAGAAGCCCTGGGCGTTTAAACAAATTTAAAAAGGGGGCGTTTATTAAAATGACTTTAAAAAATCGCAAAAAGGGGGCATTTATTAAAAATGTGTCTGTTGATGTCCAGAAGAAAAACAAACATCGATTTTATTTCAGAGTTTTAATCAAAATAAGTCTATCAAATAAATGTAAAGAAGAGTTAAATGACGCAGTTTATTATTTGTATTAAATTCCAACCGATACTGATACACAATTTGAAATGGAAAAAAGGCTTGGTAGGGCGTTTATTAGGAGAGTGCGTTTATTAGGTTGAATACGGTAATTAAACGGGTAGCCTTTTCATATAATTTCCCTTCCCCTCGGAACTATCTTGAGTTTATAAATATGTAGTACACGTTCCACGGTTCGCATTTAAAGGAAATCAAAAATAAATATACCATTTTTTTCTAGAATCTCAGAATGAAGTCAGTGAACCATATCTCCTGAACATCCCAGTGACCACTTTAATGTTTCTCACGTATATCTACACACGTGTCAAAGTATTCAGATTGAAGTAACAGCATTGGCGACAACACACAGACGTGCTTATTTTTAATTGGTTTGATTAATTAATTTAATCTGCCCTCTTGCAATGCACACATATCCCAGATATTACCTGACTTACATATTCTACTATTTAGGAGCGCGACCTGGCTCATCATAGGATGGCTATAGTGATGGTGATAAGACACTACAATTATTTTGTACTGTGTTCACATTGATTCATTACAAAATGTTGTTTGAGAAAATATTGCCAAATATAAGTGTTACTATAACACTGAAATATGTAAATATATATGCTACAATTTGAAATTCAAATTCTTACAGATAGACAGATGTCATAACTTGGTTTATTACATTTATCGATTAACGCCATCTATTGTGTTTCAAATATTTTGTACGGTTATTGGAAGTGTCATTATACATATCTAAATGTTCATGCAGTTACATAAACATCGTCCACATTCTAATAAATGATTTGTAAACACAATACAGTTATCATACAATACCGAGACATCAACATCTATGTCCCATGACTCTCGAGCTCCCATTTCAATATCGTGTCTTCATTTTATAGAATATGATAAATAAGTATTGCGTCCATTCATACATTATACAGTACCTGTACTTTTATTATTTGAATATTCATTCCTGCATCTCACAGTGCAGCTTATATTTAAATATGCAGAAAACTATAATATGGCTTATGCTCGATTTGTGAAGGCAAGCTATATTTAATGATAAATATTATGTTTGATCAATGTTTTTACGGTTATTTAATTTAATAATTGCTATTGTTTTTCAAAGGAGTTTTTATCAAACTAATAGCATATGTGGTTGATCACTGAGATTAATATCCGAGGTGTCTATTTATGCCCTCCTGGTGTACGGTACAATACAATTAAATAAATATATTGATATACAGCAGATATATATGTTTCTCGTGATCCCATCATTATCTCATCGTGTGAGGGCGAAAGATTATATTTTCGCAGCCACGAGTGAGAATGTATTACTCTTCTACCTCATGAGATGAGATAAACATGGTATCTGTTTATAATTGACAGATATTATATGTATTGTATAAATGTTCCTGTGCTTCAAGTTGAAATGGACGGATTTCAACGGCATTGCTTTTAGTTATATTATACATTACAATCTTTAAGGTGGAGGTAATAAATACGTTTTTCTGACAGCAAATGTATGTGCTTTCTGTGTTGATTCATACAGAAACAAAATAAGATAATTAGTTTATGAGTGCGTGTTTATATGAATAAGATATTCGACTGAGTCTTTACAATACACAATATGTTATTATACATGATCATTGAAGTTTGTTGAAATACACAAACAATTTATTGAGGGTCGGTACGGTAGTCTCCCATAACCCCTACACAGCATATCCCCTACAGGTTATCAAAACAAGTTAACGGTCCACCGCACTCCTAATCCCTAGCTTGTTACCTCTTACTATGCAATGGAACGGCCCAGATTAAAAACAGACACAATTGTCATGATTGTTAGTGTGAGCAACAACGTGAGATTTCATGTTTCACATTCATATATATATGGAAATGTACATAAGAAAAACGATGTTCAAAATTGTACCAATTATCGACCTGTTTCACTTACAAGTTGTTTATCAAAAGTATTTACAAAGTGTGTTTTTAAATATGCATCCAATTTCATCTTAGTTAAAACACAGTTACGTAAACATTAGGATTTGTTATTGTATATTCAATTTGTAATGACAAGTGAAAAATTAATAATCTTGAATTTAAGGGTTGTATATTCAACAAAATTAAGTTTTATTCTCAAAATAGCAAAATAGCAATATGAATTTTCAAGATATCAAATGCTGTCGTTCTAATGATGACATGCTATAAATGACAATAAGAACACTTAACAACTGAGGTACAAATGTAGATTATAAAATTCGTCACTTCAGATGGTTAATTTACCCATATGGTAAATATAATTGTCAAAATAGGTTAGATATATGATATATTGGAAGTTTATTATTGACATTGATACGTAGGAGATACTAAGTCCTACGTAGGAGATAGTATCACAATTTTATTTTTCATCGTGACACTGATACACTTCCGTAGATATTTGATTATTGTGATTTTATTTGGAAAAAAGTTCATTATACATATCCTCTGTATCAATGGTTATGATGTTCAAACTGTTTTAGTGAAACTGTTGTTTTTTTGTGTTTAAAAAACGTTTCCTTCTCCAACCCTTCCTTCCTTCCTACTTCCTACAGTGCCGGAAAAAAGTCACTTCCCCTGTCTTGCAATCTGAAAGTGAAATTACTGCACTATTATCGCAACGGGAATGCAGTCGGCTCGCAGGACTGGCCCGTGATTTCTGCGCTACTATCGCAGTAAAAGAGTGGGAGAGTTGCAGTCCTGGTCGATTGAGCGGTTCAGTGGCTACCGGGAGGGCGGGGCTTACATGTACGCGCTCGTGATTACTGCGATCAATGCTATTGCGGCCATAAATTGATATGGGACAGACAGACAGACAGATGTTTTTATTCATGTCTCACTCGTAGTTACAGAAATGCATATGAAAGTACATCATTAAAAATAAATAAACATTAATATTAACTACGACCAGTCGCTCAGCGACTTATGAGAGACAATATAACATTAAAATGTACAAAATAATGCTAAAAAGTATATATTTAAAAAAATATAACGAAAGCGATATACATATTTAAAAGAGCTAGATAAAAAGTAATAAGTTATCCATATAAAATATCACGACGCAATATAAGAATATCATGGCAGGTTTTGGAGACGCTAAAAATTAAATCATCAGTATTAAAAATACAAGAAAACATTTCTTTAGAAGATAAAGTACTAAAATTTGGTATAATACTTTGACATTTTCTAAAAAGCTTTTCCCTATTAGTAGCGTAAATTGGACAGTATAAAAGAACATGGATTTCATCCTCCACTTGGTTAAAACAGTTAAAACAATATCTTTGGTTATGAGGCAGGTTCTCGTATCTTCCCGTTTCAACTCTTATTGGGGCTACCCCGCATCGGAATTTCGCGAAGGCACTCCTGTGATTCCTGGGAAGTGGGCATTGTACATATTTCTCAGTTACATAATTATGTTTGAAGAGTCTGTAGTTTCGTAGTTTGTTCTTCCCTTGTCTTCCCTCCACCTGAAACAATTTTTCTGACCATGTCCGGTTATAGTTGTTGTGTAGTTCCTCTTGAATGGCAGATATGAAGGGCTTTTTCTCAAGATATTCGGCATCAGTAAGGTGTTCGAATCCCATGTTTTTCAAGAACGATTTGACTTTAAAATTCCAATTTTTTTTCTTGCTTGCATTGGCCCATGTGAATATACGTTTATTTATTCTTCGACTCGTTGTGTTCACAGTTCTTGTCCAATGTCGACACACCGATACCCAATTACGCACTTTAGGAGGTATCCATCCCATCTCACCGTTGACAGCAATATTCGGAGCATATTTTCCAAGACCAAGGAAGAAGCGAAGTGCTCTGTGTTGTACAGCATTAATGACCGAATGTTCAGTTGTTCCCCAGATTGCTGCACCGTAACTTAAAACTGAGTAGACCATGGTATCGTACAGTTTAGTGTAGACATTGTAGGGCATTCCGCCTAAACTTTTAAACTTGGTTATTAAGAGTCCCAGAGCTCTGTTTGCGGATTTTGCTGCTGATTTGGCCATAAAATCATAGTCAAGATGTTCGCTTAGCAGGACACCGAGATAGTGGTACTTGTCCTCAACTGCTAAAACCGCATCTCCACACTTGAACGTTGTAGATGATCTAGTAATAGATGGAGTCCGAAAATGTACTATCTTAGATTTATCTGGGTTAATAGCCATCTTGTTCGTCTCACACCACTGATCCACTGCATCAAGTAAACATTGCAAATCTTCTTCCGTCTCCGCTAATAAAACAATATCATCAGCATATGCGAGCACTGCTATGTTGTCTTCTCCGATTCTTACTCCTCTTCCAAGTGAATTTAAGGTAAAAATCAAGTCATTTATATACAAATTAAAAAGTAAAGGCGAGAGCAAGCAACCTTGTTTGAGACCTCTGTTAACGGAGAACCATGGAGTAAATAATTTGTTGACACGAACACAGCATCTGACGTTTTCATAAAGGGACTTAATGGCTGTTAACATTCTTCCTCCAACACCTGAATCTTGTAATTTCCTCCAAAGAATATCCCTATCAATCCAGTCGTACGCTTTCTTAAAGTCAATAAACGCTGCATAGGTACACTTTTTTGACAATTTTCTAGTTTCAATTATATTTGTTATTGATGAAAGATGGTCCATTGTCGATCTTCCATTTCTAAAGCCATTCTGTTCATCCATTAAAATATCATTTCTCTCAGCCCAAGATAACAGTCGCGCGTTTAGCACCCCACAATAGAGTTTGTATATAGCTGGAGCTAAGGTGATTCCTCTATAGCTCAGCGGGTCTGATTTATCTACCATATTAGATTTAGGTATTGGCGTAATAATTCCCTCTGACCACATCGTTGGTATTTTGGCTGTCTTAAAACATATATTAAAAAGTCTTAGTAAAAGATACACAGTCAGTTCTCCTTTAAGTAGCTGGGTTGGGATTTCATCCACGCCTGGTGCTTTTCCATTCTTTGCCTTCTTCAGCGCTGATCTGACGTCATCTAAGCTAATGTCGTCACTTAGTCCTTCATGCATATCTTCCTTATCCTCTGACGTCAGACTCTCAATCGTGACGTCATTCCCGGCTCTCTCACCATTCAATAATAATTCATAGTCTGACTTCCACTTACTTAATACATCAGCACTGTCCCGAGACACTTCACCATTATCTAATGTCACTTCCATCGGGATTAACTTCTGACGTTCTTGCCCTACACCTATTTTCCCAATGCTTCTCCAGAATTCGTCCCGGTTTTCTTCACAAAGTTCCTCCAAGTCCTGATGAATCTTATTCCTAAATAATCTCTTCTGCTTTTGAACCGCTCGATCGAAATCCTTCCTTAATCGTATATAATTCAGTTTAGTCTGTGGTCTGTTACTCTTATCTGCTTTCCTCCACCTTCTCTCTGATATGCATAGTTCGTTCCACATATTTGTCAAACTTTCTGTCCACCATTTCTGTCGTTGACGTCTTCTTTTATTGTTTACACCTTCATGAAGAAATACCCTTTTAACTGGAAGTTTGTCTTTCATTTCCTGTTTAACGACTTCTACCCATCTATCATACGAGAGGTCAATATTATACTGATCCTTATTGGAAGCCTCCAGGTCCTGTATAATCACGTTTAATTTATCTTGGACTTCATTTGACTGAAGAAAGTCAGCTGGTGGTTTCCCTGTTAAAATATTGTCAACATAGTCAGAGTTATTATTTTTCTCATTATCAGAGTTGATTGAAGTAACCATATTTGTACACCATGTAAGCAAAGAGTGATCCAACTTGAGAAGAGCCTCGCCGTCCACATTACCTACACAACCTGCTTCATTCATCAACTGTGAGGGAAGGGTCACCTTAAAATCACTGAATTTGTGCACATGCTCGTATGGGACAAAACAGTAGTCAACAACTGACATCCCTTGGCTAGATACAAAAGTAAAATCATTTCTACAAGAACTACGCCCATTCAGTATACATAAATTAGCACTTATTAAAAAATCAATACAATGTTTACCGTTAATATTGCATGTAAAATCAACAACATGTCTTTCAGGTAGATAGTCAACGCCTTCTATGAAGTCAGTCTCATCACCACAGCGACTATTAAAGTCACCGCAAATATAAGTCACATTCTGAAACTCATGCACCTGCGAGAGCAGAGTATTATAGAAGTCCTCTGCACATATATTTCTCGAAGAGTTAACAGGCGGCAGGTAGCATACACATATGTAACTAGTAGAGTGATCATGTTTGTTTGTCACTGCTAACCACAATATACCTTCATGTGATTAATCTTTTATTGAAACTTTATTAAAATCTAAAAAAGTGTTCTTTATTAAAAATCCAACTCCCCCGGAGCCCCGGGGGGCACGTCGATGTAGATGGTCTCGATTGTGTCCGTACCACTTGTACCCATCCACAGTTAACTGGTCATCATTACGGAGTTGTGTCTCCGTTATCCCTAGAATATCACAGTCGGAGTGTTTAGCGCAGATTTCCCGAAGAGTTGCGTTTTGTGAATTATAGTCCTTTGACCAACCTTTAACGTTCCAGCACCCGCCGCGTACCTAGTGGTTAGTTGTTTCCCGACGAACAGGCGATCGGCTGCCTCGGTAACGCCCACTTGTTGACATCCGGTCCTCATGTTGATATGTTGCTCGCTGGTTGGTCGGCTCATCTATATCACGTGACCGTTGTTGGTAAACATGGCCACGTGGACGCCTGTCATGTGTAGATCTGTCGTACCCGTGTTGTGACGAATCGGTGCTGTTAAATCTGTTGTACTCACGTTGTGAGGAAGTGTTGTTGTCGTACCTGTTGCCGCGTCTGTCCCCGTTGTAGCGCCGGTTGTTGTCCTGTCTCTCCCTAGCATGGTACAGTCTGCTACCCGCTAGCTTGAGCTGTCCCTCTCCCACTGTCTCCGCTAGCACGCGCATATTCGACTCGAATATACGCTGGTGTAGAGGTTTGTCACTCATAATGAAAACATTTTCAAAGTTTTTACTCTCCCTGAGCTTCTTTTTGTTGGCAAGAATAGTACGCTTGTCCTCCACTGACCTGCACGTAACGATCACCACCCCAGGATACCGTGAACCCCGTGATTCAGTTCTTACTGCTTTATCCACTCTCACTTCACTTAGCTTAAGTCCGTCTCGAAAAACACCATGTACTTTCTTCACAATGTTTTCATTTTTCGATTCCTCGAGGTTTCTTATGATTAGATTAAGATGCAGAGCTGTCTCTTTAGACTCACTTCGCTGTTTTAGTTCACAGATATTAGACTTGAAAGTGTCATGCATACGCGACTGTTCGTCTCGTAACTGGGACACATCATTGTTAACTTGACACAATCTATCATCAAATTCAGCTCGAATGTCTCTTATTTCATGATGTAGCATTGAACTTACTTTATCAAGAATTCGTTCTTCCATGTTGTTAAAACGTTTATCGAAGTGAGCCGACATCTCCTTGAGAGCGTGAAGTATAACATTCACTGATTTCTCGGGTAGCGCTGACGTGTTCAAATCATCCGATTTTCCTCCTAATAAAGAAAGTTTCTCACCATTCCCCTTTTGCTTCTTATTGTTATCCGTTGTAACCTGATCTTCTGAACTTAGGTGACGTTTTCTATCATCTTTCATCTGGGTCCGAGCTGGTGACATGGTGGTCGCCATTACTGCAGTCACAAAATCTTGACTTGCAACCAGGTCCATTTCAAAAATCGACGATCTATCAGAAAATCTTGCTTGATCGGACCTCAGATAACATCTGCCGCAATCCCCACTAATTCGTCGTAATGCCTAAGATCATTTAGAACTTTTCGACAGTTAATTCACTCACTTATTCGATTTTTTCTCAGAGCGATCAAACTTGCCGACTTGTCACTCCAGGGGCCGTAACTCCCTGTCACAACATAACAGTATGGTATTTGACGTGAATCATCAATCATTTGGCCGTAAATGTGCAATTCTAAACATTTACTCCCGCCCATTACAGTAGTAAACCAATCAGCTGTTAACGGCTTAATTTTCGACCTGCCCGAATCGGAATAGCCCCGCCTACATTAACGCAATGAGATTTGAAATTCTTGCGAGAGAGACGCTAAATCAGCGCGAGAGAGTCGCGACCCTACCGCAGGAATAATGCAATCACGACCCAACTGTGCTCCGACACGATCGCGGCAATACTGCAATTTTACTCCCATGACTTTTGTCCGGCACTGTAGATTATAAAATTCGTCACTTCAGATGGTTAATTTACCCATATGGTAAATATAATTGTCAAAATAGGTTAGATATATGATATATTGGAAGTTTATTATTGACATTGATACGTAGGAGATACTAAGTCCTACGTAGGAGATAGTATCACAATTTTATTTTTCATCGTGACACTGATACACTTCCGTAGATATTTGATTATTGTGATTCTATTTGGAAAAAAGTTCATTATACATATCCTCTGTATCAATGGTTATGATGTTCAAACTGTTTTAGTGAAACTGTTGTTTTTTTGTGTTTAAAAAACGTTTCCTTCTCCAACCCTTCCTTCCTTCCTACTTCCTACAGTGCCGGAAAAAAGTCACTTCCCCTGTCTTGCAATCTGAAAGTGAAATTACTGCACTATTATCGCAACGGGAATGCAGTCGGCTCGCAGGACTGGCCCGTGATTTCTGCGCTACTATCGCAGTAAAAGAGTGGGAGAGTTGCAGTCCTGATCGATTGAGCGGTTCAGTGGCTACCGGGAGGGCGGGGCTTACATGTACGCGCTCGTGATTACTGCGATCAATGCTATTGCGGCCATAAATTGCTATGGGCGTAAGATGGTCATGGATGGATGGTTGACTCAATAAACTAAAGATATAGTGATATTTATCTTAATAACGAATTTATTGTTATTTATTTGTAGGTCTCAAAAGTCCTACATGTACATGTACAAATGTACGCCTGTCCGATTATGTAACAAAGTGAGACAGTTTGTAATAAACTAAATTTCTTATTCACTGTTATTGTGAGGTAAACGCGATTAAAGAGAATAGCATTCCTGTAAACACATGCAATTGTACTGGGAAAATTAACTTTATATAAAGTTTGAATATTGTCGTCCACATAATAGTGTATTTAGAATTATATTCAGTGACACAGTGTGTACATATTGTGTAGTGTTTATTATTGTTCTTGTAAAAATAAACTGCTTGGATATGATAGCGGATACATATTTTGTGTAAGTGTTTGTGTGGTATGGGGAAGTTTTTGATGATCAGGAAACGAAATGAGACTCGATTTTCAAAGTGATATAGTATGCTGTAAAGTTGTATTATACATTGATTGTGTTCAACATTAGTTCAATGGTGATTTTATATTGAGATTTTAAATAGATTGGTTTAAAAAAAATTAATACACAGTTGACATGACCATTTTAATAAACATAAATGGAAACGAATATTTATATTAACATGTCACAATACACTAAAACGGCGTTTTCCATTTACATTTATAGCCGGACATGTTATATCCTTGATTTTTTTAACCCATTCAGACATCATTAACATAACCGATTCAATAGTATTACTTTAGTATGAGAGCGTACCTATATTTCCGCTAACAGAGCACTGCGAATATATGAGTTAAAAAGGAATCACTAGTGAATAATTGGGGCTAGAAGAATGGGAGTTTAGGTAGATTAAGGGATTGTTGCTCTGTGACAGAAAAAAACCGAGATACATGTTCATGCTGAATGATCTGTAACAAAAGTTTAAATGCCAATAACTTTGTAGTGAAGTTGAGATGCTTGTATCCTTTACATAATGTATCCAAAAAGTGCGACATGTATCAAATCATGTAGATTAAATAATTAGTTGATGCAATTATATCTACATTCGAAGATCAAAGTAAAGGAAGTATATTGTCGGTACGACTTTAAAGAAAATGACAATAAAAACACAAAGTATTGTATTATCGCGCGTCTTAAGCAATTCAAATAGACTCAGAATACCAAGGTCCAATACTTGAACCGTTCAGATAATTAGCCTAGTTTATGAACAGCGCATATGCACATAATTTGTGAACTTCCATGTATAAGTAAATGTGCCTCCAATTAAGTGAATAAAACCGTAATATAAAAGCGTACCGTCGCTGACACTATCAATGTACATAACACCTACATGAGTGTTAGCAAATCGTGAATATTTGGAATTTTTTAATTACGCTTGATCAGTGGGTGACCAGTGGATCACGTATTGTGATAAACGCGCGACTACCTACATGTATGTTACGTAATCCGGTATATCATTTATTACTAGCGACTGAATACACGCTTTCAATACACAACCCACTTTCAATACACAACCCGTCCCTTGTTTTAAGCAGTTTGCTTATTCGTCTTCGTTGCGTCTCGCCGGGTTTATTGTCTCGCTCGATATGACAAGAGTTTGTGGATAGTATGTTTTAAAACGTAACATGTGTCTCATATGTCAATTTGGCTTGGCATTTACTAATACTTTGTGCTATATAGTGTACAATGAGTTATATGCGTGACACTTTAATAAACTAACTGTCTAACTCTCTGTCACAAGTAATATATAAAATTTGATTTTCCAATAGTATGTGAAACAAACGCAGTCGTTCAAACTGCTAGTGATGCTCTTCTATTTACATGTAGTGTTGATATTTTTGTCATTCAACCGATACGTTGATCGAGGTCACGGTTACCGATTGGTAAACTGTTGGTACAGTCAGTGCTGGTGGTTGGTGCCTTACGCTGAGAAAGTAAGTTCAAATCCCGAAAAAAGTCACTGGTCTAGTGAACCTACCGCCTTTAAATTCAAAATGCAAATTCTTTCGTTTTCGGTTACATTCAGTCTATAGATTTGAAATGTTTCATTCGACTTGTGAATCGTCATATATTTGGGAATATATCAAGACAATATTTCTACAGGTTGTTTATTTGAAACATGTCGAAATGTTTTCAGCACAAGGTCGTTTTTATGGTAATGATTTTAATACTGCATCCATTGTGTTTCATACATTTTTATTAAGCTTTAATACGATCAAACATACCATTTGTGCTGTTTACAGCGCAAATAAATTTACTCGGATTGCATATTTATCCCGAATAATGTAATTAACATAACTATTGGTTTCAAGGTATTTAGTGACGATTATAGAACAGAAAAAGTTACATACACTACAGAAACAAGATAAACTAGTCGACAAGCATTAAAAAAGTGTGGGTAGGCGTTACATAATTTTTGCATTGTTAATTTACGAGATCAACAAGTGTGCCTGTACGCGTGTCTGACACGGCGGTATCCATTGATGTGATTAAATTGCCATTTGAATGGGAGTTGGAGACACGGTGATGCAATGAGCATAGGGGTACCGGTGCCTTTGGGCAATACGGAATATACAAGTGTCTTACGGTTCCGTGCAACCAGTCAAAACACCGTGTATTATATTATATATTATAGTCTATTATATATATTATAAGAATTATATACAAGTACAACTATAATTATTACAAGTAAATAAACACAGAATTATTTATCATATTTTGTAAGATATCTACTTTAAGGAAATGTATAATATACAAACATACACACCCTATACACATGTATGTACTTGGAGAAACACTATACTAACATTAATCCATCTTACTGCCACACTATTGTTTTACCGTGGGGAAATATACACAGGGAAAAAAGGATTGTACCCCTAAATGTCTGATAAGAAAATAGACAATGTATGAGAAAGAAAGTGTGTGATATGACAGGAGCGTCATCTACCAGTGTAACAAAGCAATTTTGTCCATAAAAAAGAAACATTAAAGTCAATAGTGGTTGTTGTAATGTGAGTAATACCATTAAACTGATAAACCTTTAGTACCTGTAAGAATGGAGTTTTATTCAGTTCTTTGTTTTAATTATTTAGATCCCCAAATGTACAATTTTACGAACATATCTAATAATTTATTTTCTATAGTTGATGTTGCAAAATTTTTTTAAATAACTGTAAAAAGTATGTTTATAGACGTCAGTCTGCTACCATTATACAGTTTAAATATATATCGCTAAGACATTCTGCTTCTTACCGTTTTCGTTTTTTCGTATATATATATATATATGATACCTTTTAATGGCTTGTTTTTAAACACATTTTAGTTATTTTATGTCGTATTTAAACTAAAGTATACACATATGTTGAATTTGTGTCACTTTGTCACTATTACATAACATTATCTCATACACACTGTATAAAGTAAGAAATGTTACCGCCGGTAAATTCCACAACATAATACTATGGTATTTATTCGACATGACGACAACTTCAGCAATCATTTGACAGTAAAGGCACATTTCATCTTTACGACCGCCCACTACAGTAGTAGACCAATCAGCTCTTAGCGGCTTAATTTGCGACCTGGACGCATCGGAATAGCTCCACCTACATTAACGCAATCATCTCGCAATTATCGTGCGACAGAGACGCTAATTTGGCGGGAGACTGTCGCGATCCTGTCGCAGGAATAACGCAATCACGACCCAACTGTGCTCGGACACGATCGCGGGAATACTGCAATTTTACTCCCATGACTTTTGTCCGGCACTGTACTCCATACTTAATCACTCGTAAGGGTGAGTTCATTATGTCAGACAGGTAACTGCTTGTGTTGTTTTAACTAATTGTAGGGGAAATGGAGTGTAGGGGATATGGGATGTAGGGGTAATGGGCTATAACCGTCGGTACAAGATAATTAGTTTATGATCCCCGCTCCCTGTAATTACATCATGACGCGAACTACAATGACCACCAAAGGGTGACGCACTTTACTCCAAGCACGTTATGCAAGACACAGCACAAATCATTGAAGACCGATATAAATAATTGTTTTTTCGCCTAAAATGTTAAATGCATTAATTTATTTTCATTTGTCACAATTTTCCCTAGGATATGTTTATACTGAACGAAATGCGGTGTTTGTTTACTATTTCAATCTGCATACATACACATGAGAACTCTATGAGAAGGCTATGAAACTATTTTGTTATATTTTCGGTCTTTCGTGGAATGCACTACCTTCAACCTAGTTGTTATTTCCATGTTTTATTTTCAAATATTTGAAACAATCACGCTTTAATGTCCAATTGAATGTTTTCCTCCAGGAGAGTGAGAGAGAGAGAGAGAGACATTTAACAAATTAAACACGCTCCACTGCAGGACGTTAAATCCCCTGCTAATCACCCTTGTACAGATGTCATCAGTACGTAAGTGATTCCCAATAACCGGAAACAGCCCTGATTGTTTAACCACGTGTATGCCTATCCGTCTATATAAAATACACTGCAAAATTGATTGATTGATACATTCGCCTGTCTCTTATACAACTCTTTGGCGTCCTCTGCCATTGTGTTTTATGAGTTCATGCAAAGGTCTATTAGAATAACTTTCTACAATGTGAACGAATGTGAGTTACGCAAGGTTATTTTTCCGCTCCATTGATCCAGTGGTTCCACGACAAAATTGCCAATGGCCCCACTAAAGTTGAACACAATTTCAAAACTATACTTATTGAGTATGGAAATGTATATTTTATAAACATAAACATTTTACGGACTAGTACTAAATGTACATTCAATAGGTCTTACGTTTTATTTGTCGAATGATTCTTGAGAATTGCCGTACCATATTACTGACTTGTATATTTATACCAAATTCATTTCTTCCAATAACAACTGAATTCTAATTCATGAAACTGAGTTAACTGATTCAATACTTACTCGATTTAATTATCAAAAAATAGTTGATATAAGCAAATGAATGCAAATTACCTTAGGTCTGTACTCATTAAATAACTTTAACCGAGCCCCCTGTCATGATCAAATGCACTTGGTGGGTGACGTTTTTCTGTAAGATTTACGTTCGATCATCGATATTGTAAAGTGATTAATTTGATGTAATTAAACAATGTATTGTATGTAAGCCGAACAAACAAATTCTTTACCATTCATATGCAATTTATTTTAACAAACTCATTTAATTCTAATTTCTTCATCAACACAGTGATAAACCATCAGTAGGCCTATACACGTATAAAGTCGTGTAATTTCAGAACTTTTACATTTCTAACATGACAGGGTAACTTTAACTTACTTGAATCAAAGACTCTAATTCTTATTGGCTCATTATCAGTGTCACGCTAGCTTAAATTTATGTATTTTTATAATTCCAACTTTTTGGTATAATAAAACATATTACCGGTATGTAGTATAAGAATATTCACAGAGTAACAAATAACAAATGTGTGTAAACAGGAATGTCCTCTCGCATTTCGTTTCCACTACACAGATAGAACCCTCTCTTAAAATCGTTCTAATTACTAGTAGATGATTGATGGACATTTAGAATGTACGATTTAAGTTCAAACTCAACCGTTTATACCCATCATCGGCGATACATGAGATAGGCAAGATATCAGCTTATTGAACAGATACAACTTCTGTGCTAAATATATTAATTAAGTAGCTGACAGAATCCCCTTTTGCAAACATACATTTCCTTCTTTTAATCGCCTTCCATAATACATGACGTAATTGTGCCTTTTCTGATTTGTTAATACAATTGTCAATTTCTGACAAGCTACATCGAATGAATCGGGGTCAGAGGAAGATCAACTGTTTTATGTTGCATTTTCGACGTCTCGTTAACACTAACTAATTGAATGCCTCCATTATTTTCATTGGCAAAAATAAAACGATTCTTAATATTACAAATTTAGCATAATTGTCGGAAATAATTAACTGATAACATTTATATTCCAAGAAACACTTCGTTATATCTATGAGAATTCCAACATCAACACAGGTAATCAGTGTCTCACATTGTAAACACTAAGTGCATAAACATTAGTGAGTACGCCCATTTTACACCCTCTAATGATACAACATAAATAAAGATATTATTGACGGAGCTTATATGGTTTGGACATCTATGCATGAATATAAATATACACAATGACAGACAGACAGACAGACAGACAGACAGATAATTTATTTGAGTCTCACCTCAACATAATAAATACAGGTAAAGTACAATATAATATATGCATAAAACAAATTAAAATGTTGAGCCAATCTATACAGATTTATGAGAGACTAATAAACGTATAAGATAAGAAACAAAAGGATTACAGGATATATAATACAAATATTTACAATATAAGTTAACACAATGTGTACGTTTAATAATGAACGCATTTCACGTATTGGAGACGAACTATGCCATGTTAATTAAAACATTTGAATATACAATGTCAAATATATATTCAGTGATCGTAATCTTTATTTCGGGTTACATATTTTCATTCATTCCATTATTCTTCTGGTGATTAATTATAGCAAGGCAGTCGATATAACACCTGTCATGTGAAGATAATCCACACGGGTGTGTATGTTATGTAATCAAGTGATGTATATTCATTGATAAACACAGAATGTCCTCTTCAAAACACATCCTATCCCTTGATCAGCTTGCATTTAATTAAAACATGAATGCCATAATGTGTTGGTCCACGCGATCATAACCTGGTTGAAACGTGAAATTTAGACTTGAATAACAGCTTGCGCAGCCGGTTAATCAAACGTTTAAATTACTCAGTGCAACGATAACATAACTTACTGACCTAGATACCAGTCACTCACTGGCGGATCTCTATTCCTACCAATAACAATGTCATAATACTGAAAGGATGAATATTTAGTTTGATTTTAAATACAACAGAAAACAGTAGTTGTCATCATCAAGTCAACCTAATTCGCGCATTGATTGAATGTGCAGATTTAAGTGCAAATGGGCATTGTCGTCTCGTAACTTTGGTTGCATTGAATGTAAATTTATGTCATGTGACTTTGTTTAGTACAATCAAAAGGCAGCATATCGTTTAAATTGTAATATTGTATATTTCGGGATTTTTAGAAGATGGCCGAATTTATAAACCGAAAACTACCTTATAACAGTAGCCTATATATATGCTAACATTGTAAAGTTTCCAATGTTGAGAACGAGGCGCATTGGTTGTTTATATTCTTATTTGAGAATCTCACTTTTGAATCTCGTCTATGCTAAGATTTAAATTTGTGATTATTTATTTTGTATTTTACGCCTGTCATGTCGCCGACTAGACGCAATATACAGTGTGTGAGTTTGTAGCTTTATATAACTTGTAAATGTTGCCGTGCCGAATAGTGAGTGGGTAGACATATTGATATTTGGAATGAGTTACGGTAAGTTAGAGAGAGGAGGAGGAAATGGGTTTTCTGATGGCCGACTTTTTGATGTATGAAGATAGCTGAGTTTGTTGTTGGCTTGAGGCAGCACCTGAGATCTTGGATGCCTCTTCATATCAGTTGGTGTCGGTGAACTGGTCTTTCGTAATAAACAAAGGGAAAGTAATAACATGTTTTACCGCCATATCAATGAATGAATTAATGTACAGTCGCCCTGATTGGCGTGATTGCATATGTGTTTTCTGCCATCCTTCATTGTCTATCTTGCCGTACGGTACGCTCGACATGATAAAGCCGTTTCCTTTCTCCGCTGTTGAAAGCATTGATAAGATGTAATGAAGATACCTATTTATCAGTGTACACATCTTTAAAATTCTAAAACAATCGCCATTAGGAGAAAGCCAGCAATGGTAAAACTAAACACATAGGAGCTTAATATCAATACTAATAACAGGACATTTCATTGCAAAATTAGGAGCATAGTGATGTCCGTTTAACATAAGACCTTGTATATTATTTATTAAGATAGGAAAAGTGGCGTAGTTACTCCACTTACTTTACAAAAATACTTTAATCAGTTGTTTGATGAACATTTCTCACAGTTTGATTGATTGAAAGTTGTATATGATAATTTTTAGCCGATAATACGATATTAATGAGATCTTATTTAGAAGCTTATACATTATTTCAATTAAATCTCTGAATAAATCCACATATTTCATGTTATAGTCGATGACTATCCTTCATTAATTTACTCACAAGCTACAACAAACCCGTCATGGCGCAGTACAACGAGAGGCTAAACAGCGATTGTTGCAATTAGACTGTCCATTGAGCAGTTCAGCGAGGCGCGTTTTAACGAGGAGACCACGAAACTAAACATCATTTTTCTGTTGTTCTAGTTGAGTTATATTGTTGAAATTTTCAAAATATGCCAAAGTAAATATGCAGTTTCAGAATATCTAAAAATTGTGTGAATATCTCGCAAAAACTCGAAATTTCTATAAATTTCTAGAGAAATCTAGATACGCACTAGAAAGTTTCTAGATACGTTCTAGAAAGTTTCTAGATAAGCACTAGAAAGTTTCTAAATACGCACTAGAAAGTTTCTAGATACGCACTAGAACGTTTCTAGATTCGCACTAGAACGTTTCTAGATTCGGGGTATGTTTATTTATTGGACTACTGTGTGTACATAAATGTAAAAATAATTATCAACAACCTTCAAAATGATACTTATACTCATTTCATATTTAAAGAGGCCTTGATTTTGTCTTTTTAATGCCGTTCCTATGTTAATTGTGCACGTGGGCAGATTATATTTCTACTAGATAAACGATACATTGATTTATAGTTTGAATATGAAGCTTCTATACGTTTTAGGTAAATCTTGATTACCTGGTATAAGAATATATATTTTTGTTGAGTTATCTATTTTATCGACTACCTTAAGCAAAAGGTTGATTTACAAGAAATGTTATTAAAATTATTGGTGAAGATATACTTTACTACCTACCGGAGTACCCTTTCGGAACATTTTGATTCAATATCTAGCTTTCATTTAATTTAAATTATTGTTCGCGTTACTATTAATTCGAATATTTGCTATCTGAACTATTTGAGGAAAGAAGATTTTGTTCAATTTATTTGTGCACTTGTAGTTTGCGGTCAACTGTTAAAGAGGCATTATAGCAGTTGGTGTGGTGAAGAAGACAATGAATTTATGGATACCAGATCATCTTATTTATTTAACAATCGCGACGTTTCGGTATAGATCCCTATAGTGTTATGATAACGGTATATGGTAGAAACAATTTTATAATACGAATAGTTATATTTCGTTATGCCTAAAGCTGAAAACAATGATACTTACATTTTGTAACCCAACCTACCCACGAGATACAGCCGAAATATCTTGCCCTTTAATCGTCTGATTGGTTAGACTTCTCTATTAGTTATCTATAAAAACGCAAAGGAAATACTTCTTTATCATCAGATTATTTAACTTATCAGGCCTGTAAGGCTTGATAGGCGTATTGTATCAGCCGTTATCCGGTGCCCACCCATCGTCCGTCGGGCGTTGTTCGTAAACTTGTCAATAACTGTTGTACCCAAGAAGCTAAACTTTTGCGGAGAGGTACATTGCATAGTCTGTACATTCTTATAAACCTGGTTATTTTGAATTTAAATTACATGTCAATCAGGTACTAACGATTTCTTTCGACGATTCTAACACACACACACACACACACACACACACACACACACACACACACACACACACATACACACACACACACACACACATATATATATATATATATATATATATATATATATATATATATATATATATGTATGTATATATATATAAATACAAATGAGTCGTTTCTCACGTGAAGTAAGATTATATATAGAAAAGAGTAAACATCAGATGGGTTTGACTGGATCAGTCTTCTTTAATACGATGAGCTCATTTCGACCAGTATATCGGTCTTTTCAAGTATGAATATATATATATATATTAATATAAGTTCATATAAGTTCATTTTCGACCGGTTTCACAACTAAGACTAAACCAAACTACCAAGTTAAACAACATTTGGTGTATAATTTAATGCAATTTTTGGAGATTATTCTAAATGATTTCAATAAGAAACTGAACTGTTTTTCCTATTTTGTTTTGGGCCGATTTGATATACAAATAAAGTAATCTTTTCGTGGGAAGAAAAGTTCAAACCATATATTTTTTTTATAATCATACCTTTGATTCTTAATATTCCTTACGTTTAACGTGAACCATTGTTAAACAATATACACATGCACAGCCTCCAAAGCAATTTCTATACAATCTGAATCATTGACAACATACCAGTTATAAATCACAATTTGTGACTGCATCAAGATGTGTTTTAGTGAAACAAACAACGTCGTAGTATGATGTTTATTTTGAAAGACCTTCGAATGTTTAAGTGAAAGATACTCAAATCATTATGTGCCCTTAGTGAGACTGGACCAGGATTTTGTTGCAATGATGAGCAATAGAAACAAGGTGCAAATGACATTGGAGTTTACAGAGGAATGTAGTAAACAGAAATACACTTAAATAATACTACAGCAGATACATAAATAAAAGTGATCATTCATTCCTTGCAGTAACCAGTTCATATAAGATTAGGATGATTTTACTTTTCCTACGTTCAAACGGTTAGTGGAGTAATATTTGCTAATAATGTAGATCAAATGGTTCCCTCTACATCTCAGGGTCATTCATATCCACGTTCTGGCAACACAATCCTAAAGATTGGGG
The DNA here is from genome assembly GCA_936450465.1 of Gibbula magus. NCBI lineage: Eukaryota > Metazoa > Mollusca > Gastropoda > Trochida > Trochidae > Gibbula > Gibbula magus. Next base: position 56,179,766 of record OW388300.1, read on the forward strand.
CATCAACAGGTTGCACATTGAACTTTTAATTGTATAGTATAATGCAAAGTAAAACATTGTTAAACCTATACATGTATCTTACGATGTGTTACGTTGTTGTTAAATGTTTAAACATAGGGATCAACATGGTTTTGTCCATTAATAACAAACGCCATGAAGAATACATTTATATACGATAAACTGTGACCATATCGAGGGAAATTGTGCTAAATAAGGGGCATGTTTGCTATCCGAAACAAGAATAACGCACACTTCGGTATTCATGACAGCATGTTGAATGTTATGTTACAAAATGGGCAAGGGGTAACAGTGACTATACATGTGAAATCGCAGTGTCAGTGTTTGTAAAGCGAATTCATAATCTTTACAAAGGGAGTTTTTACTCTCTTAATATAGTACTTCAAGAGTACTTTTTCAACAGGGCTGGATGTGCTGCACACTTTCTTCAATTTACAGGACTTAAGACCTTGTTTTAAAACTGCAGAGATTATCAATGTTCTTAAAATGGACAGGCAGTATTTAAAATCAAATCAAAATGTTTACAAGTAATGCAACATGTTATCAATATCCCTTGAGTTATTGATATGGATTTTTGACTTTTCCATACAAGCAAATTGATAATCGCTATCTCAAGTTGGAAAAAAAATTAGTTTGATGAGAAAACTGATTTTGATGAAAAAAATCATTAAAATGACAAAACGACTTTGATGAAGAACTGACTTTGATGAAAAAACTGACTTTGATGAAAAAAACAACTTTGATGAAAACAACGATTTTGATGAATCCATTGACGATTGAATTTGATAATAAATGAATTTACTTATGAAGAAAAAGACTTAGAATACACAAATGATTGTTGCAAAATAAACAGACTTTGAAATACAATGATGATACAAAGGATCATTAAAAAATGGGTAAAATATAACTACTACTTAGAGTTTAGACACCCCAAATGTGGATAGATTAAATCATTTTGGGCCAAAACAGTTTCATAACAGACATTCCTTTTCATAATTCAACATTGATGTTGATAAATTGAGTATTTACTAGTTATGAAATCATCTTCTACCATTACATTATAATACTTTAAAATGGCGCTGTAGCACGCAATTCTTACTGAAATAAAGTAACCTCACAAAAAGGTAAATACATGGCTAGATAAAACTCCTTAATAAAAATAGGTAAAAAACGAATGTACATGGTTCAGTTAAGTGTAATGTATTTAACAGTTGGAATTTTGTTATCAAAAGAAGAACTTGGGGAATATGATAGCCATTATTAAAGACCCTGTCTTAACTGATTTGTTCTCTGGTAATTTCATCTCACTTCTTCTACAGTATTGTACCCCTTTACGTAATGTTCAGAAAATGCATACACTGTTACACTTCCAAGCTATAAAACGGACTCAAGGACGACCATTGACATACCAAGGTGAAGTTTCACTGCGAGAACATGTTACAACCAGCTGGGTAGATTAATTACATCCTTGAAACTGAAATACGTCCTGGTTGGTTTATTTATTATCTTGTTGTTGACATTTGTAATATGTTAAACGTTTGAATAAATTTACAACATGTAGAGCGAATATGAAAACCAGTCTCAAAGGGTTTGTTCAAATAACGTACCAACTAAATGGTCTGCAGGAATGGATGTGATTCTGTTTTGTATACTTCTTACATTTCCAAGCTATATTCTGATGAAAAAAACATAATGTATTTTTCCTTTGGCACTATTATTTCCAATAAAAATCAAAAAGAAAATCCTACCGCCTTCGTCACTTTTAAGAAAAAAGTGACCAGAAACATTTATTTTTGTTATCCTTACATAAGTGTTCTGAAAACTGTATTGTAGGAAGAACCTTTCAGTCATACCGTCAATGATATCTAACTTAGCATCTATAAGCCTAAGAGTGTGAAGTATAACCTACTTAGTATTTTCAACAATCACCTTTAAAGGAGGTCTATGAGGGCTAATGAGCCCGCTGATGGCGAACGTGTTGCGTGCTGGTGACATGGTCACGTGACTCGGACTGGGCGCAGACCCAGCGATGTGGTCATGTTTTTGACAGGGGATTCCCCCTTTTCACAGGCGATCGTTGATTGGCTGTTTCATTCTCGTTCTTGTTTTGGACCCCGCCATCGCTCACTACAACGATTTCATGGTCCATGACCAGGTTCGAGACAACACAGCCTACAGACACCAATCCCACAGACGATTTAATTGTGTTGCAGAGGTTTGGACGTCTTGGACAGACGATTTTACTGGAAATCCGGGATCGATTCCTTGATCCCCAAGGGCACTACACTGGGTTTATCGGACTTTAGATGTGTAGATGTGTGGGGGGAAAACGATTACAATAAAACAAAAATGCTAACATGTATTACTATTAATTCATTTGGTATTCTTCATAAAGCAAAACTATTTTCGTAAGGAATGACAGATATTTAATTTAAGAAACCATTGTAGTAAAATATATGTAAAAGATGTATTTTAACTCATAAAACATGTTAAACAAGTTTTGTAGGTAACAACTTCAATATTGTAAAAAAAACCCAGCATTTTTAATGTCATCCAGTCTCTATGAATGTACATCATACATACTGGACAAAACAGTGGCATTTTGAAATTATTCCATAGTGATATATTTATTGATAGTGATGTTTTAATCCTGAAATATATAAACCCCAACTTGGACATATAAATATACTCTGTCAATGTCAATAAATATACAAATTTGTTTTGACATCGATTATCCCGACAATGTTGAATACATGTTTTATAAATGTATTGCTAAACAGTCATTGAATTGTTAATACTGTTCACATAAACCTTCTTATAACAAATTAAATGTACAATATATTGACATGCAAGTCGTGTGTAATTTATCTAGTCAGTAGTGTATACAAAGTGCAGAGAAACTTTGCAATCGACAAATTGTCTAGCCAGACTGGAGACAATTGCAATGCGATTTGGCAATAGAAAGCTTACATATAATGCTTTGAAGTTTCATTCCCAGGGTTCTACTTGAATCTATGTACAAATAACAGTGTTCAATACACATTGTCTGTTATGTCAGCAGCATTTCCTGTATATTAGCGGTTGTCGTCTCCACTGACACTACCAAATACCACAATTATGTAACGTCGCAGATTGTGATCACATCATTACACGGAGCCAGATACCTTTCAATTAGCATTCAATTAGCATTGCTATGTCCCTGTAATGAAGTCTTTTGGTGATATTTTCATTTCTACCACATTTTAAAATATTTGATTTGTTATAAGTTAAGCATAGGGCAAACTGAAAGAAGCCACCAGCTGTAGAAGTCGCCCGAACTTCGGAGACTTTTCACTTCCAGCTGACGCTATAATATCTGCAATAAATGCAATCTGTTTGTTTCCAAATGTTCCTTTTTAATATGTTTTATTTGTATTTTCTTTTTATGAATTATTGATAGTTTGATATATTTTTGTTTTATCAAAACTAGCAATTGCGAGAGGTTCAATTAACGGTTTCATGAAATAATTTGGACACTATTACATTTTCTTTGTAACCACTTGTAAAGTTTTAAATGACCGCGGAAAAAATATGGAAATATGTAGAAATATTACATTATCACATTTGACAACAACATTAAGTTAATTAATTATCAGTTTAGCGCTCACATCGTTTCTGCAGCAGCATACCTGCGAAAATGATTGCGACATCATTTATTCTAACAAAGTATGCGGCAGTTGCTGAAATTTAAATAGGAAAGCATGCTCTCAATAAATGACAAATAACTTCAAGCAGTTTAACTAGGGATAATGTATTGTTCCTGGACTATTATCCATGTGTTTAAGGATATAAAGAATCAGTTTGGTGAATAGTTTAAACCACTGACGCATGCCAGAACATTTGGGTTGTAGGGTCCGAAGTAAGGTCAATCTTGTCCGAACTGATATACGCAACTTTAACCGGTTTTTTTTTCGGTTAATCTAAAGCAATTCTGAAATATCTATGTAAAATCGAGTAAAATACTTTCTATCCAATATTTTGATTTGCTGAAATTGACATTTTAAAGATTATTATTTATTATACAGTCTTTCATAATATTTGAATCGGATCAGTGTCCAAGCTTCGGTCAGTTTGCGCTACTCTAACCTTTTATGTCTGAAACCTTTTATGGGTGAAATAGGTTTAATGTAGTTAAATATCAGATAAGCGAACCAATTTGATATAATTCTTTTATTTTGCGATACACATATGAGTTTGATATCAATAATAGAAAAGGGAAATGGTCTGCATTGTAATAAATATAAGCTCATATCAGTATATCACTATATCTACATTGGAACTTGGTTCATTATGGGCTAATTATTATTATTATGAACACAACGCAAAAAGGTAAATAACGCTATTATTACGAGCTCGAATTATAGACACTCCGTTTCGCCGTTGAGTAAAGCGAAAGAGGGGTCAGACGCGAGAAGATTAGGAGCGCGTAGGATTGCGCAGACAAAACTACGCTGAGTAGAGAGAACGCTAATTGAGATTTCCGGCTCGGCACGCTGTGGTGGTAATTACTCGTGGATCGTTTTAATTATCCCGCACAGACCTCCTTTAAACTGATGATGCAGCCACTAGTTAAATATTTTAAGATCTTAATGTTTAATGTCTCTGTTAAACATGTGTTTAGAGGAAACGGATATTATAACTACTAGTTTTAAAATCAATGACACACTGATACAATGACACCAAAAGTGATCGAAGTACACAACACCAAAAATATATACAAATTTATATAATATGTACATGTACACAAAATATGCATTTCCACAGGGCACAATGGCACATGGAGTAACTCGAGAAGTTTTATACTTCTTGAGAGAGTAGGGAGTTTTCAATCTAAATAAATTTAGATCCACTGTCCTATATCATGGATATACAGTCGGTATAACCTAATATACCTGTTGATCTAAATTTATTTAGATTGGGGAGTTTTCAATCTATTATTGATATTCTAATAGCTTGCTATTCGAGTTCAAGTATGTCTGACAAAAGTTGCTCACTGATGTGTGTACTAGGTAATGTAATGACACCTGTAAACAACAGAGAAGGGCGGGGGTATAAAATTTAAATCTTATATTAAATTATATGAACATAAACGTTCATAAAAAGCAAACCTGTTTGGAATTTTTGCTACCAGTCTTGAAACAAGGGTGAACATTAACATGGGTAAAATCACCCAGAAAACACTTTTAAGTTAATAAAAATAATTACCCTTGTATTCGATATAGAAGCTATTTTGTAGTTATATTTGATATCTTTGACAGTCACAAACAAGTTACACAAGCTTGACCGGGTCTTTTTCTCAATTGGAGACAGTAAAATGTGCACATGACACAACGTGCGATACATTTATATTTCTAATAATCAATGCTATAACAAGCCAGAGTTCATACCTCTTATCAGTCACGAGAACAAACTGACATTGAAGCATGAATCATACCTGGTCACGGCCATTACAAGCTTTACATGAAATACTAAGAATACCCTGCAGAACCATTTTCGGGTGAAACGTCTCGCGATGGCTAGCTCATGAATATTCAGTGACCATAGATATACCTGAAGCTCCATAGCGCGCCTTCATTCACTCCAGCGTTTGCAGGGTGTAGTTTTCAAATGCTTTGAGGTGAGATGAGTTGGGGTTTAACGCCACTTTCAAGAGTTTTTCACTCATATCACGGCTGGTAGTGTTATTGCAGGGAGAACGCCTGCAACGCCATGGTGGTTGTGTGTTGCGTTGAAATGTTGAATGTGCATGTTTTTACATCTAAGCACTTCATTTATGATAATAGTTTATGTATTTAAGAAAATAATGTCTTTATTATTATTTCGATGCTAAACTCTGTGTTTCTGGAAACTATCCATAGTTGGGATAGCTAAACCTTAGACTAGCCAGTATCAAACTTCATTTATTTTAACAGTGTAATGTTAAAAGTAGGTGTTTTAACATCCACGCACTTCATTTATGTTAATAGTTTATGTATTTAAGAACAATAATGTCTTTAATAGTATTTCTTTGCTAAACTGTGTGTTTCTGGGATCTATCCATAGTTTGGATAGCTAAACTTTAGACTAGCCGGTATCAAACTTCATTTATGTTAATCGTTTATGTATTTAAGAAAAATAATGCCTTTAATAGCATTTCCATGCTAAACTGTGTGTTTCTGGGATCTATCCATAGTTGGGATAGCTAAACCTTAGACTAGCCGGTATCAAACTTCATTTATTTTAATAGTGTAATTCTTAAAGAAGGTGTTTTAACATCTAAGCACTTCATTTATGATAATAGTTTATGTATTTAAGAAAATAATGTCTTTATAATTATTTAGATGCTAAACTCTGTGTTTCTGGAAACTATCCATAGTTTGGATAGCTAAACCTTAGACTAGCCGGTATCAAACTTCATTTATTTTAATAGTGTAATGTTAAAAGTAGGTGTTTTAAAGGGGCAGAAGCACGGTTTTTTTTCAAATTTTATTTTTTCAAATTTTCCATTTATAATGATACTTTATGTCATTTATATTTACTTTAGAAGGTAAAACATCTTACTACACGAACCAATTATCCGTAGTAGTAATAGCGGTGTTGCGTATAAAGCAAAAAATGCATGGCGGCCATTTTATTGTGAACACATTTTATTATTTCTGATAACAAAAACGATTCCCATGGCTTAACTGAGCCATGTACACTCATTTGTAACTATATTTTCCGAAGAGAGTAGGGTGTTTTACTATTAGTGAAATTATTTTTCAAATACATTTCATCGACTTATTTGAGCGAAAAACGTGCTACTGCCCCTTTAACATCTAAGCACTTCATTTATGTTAATAGTTTATGTATTTAAGAACAATAACGCCTTTAATAACATTTCCATGCTAAGCTGTGTGTTTCTGGGATCTATCCATAGTTGGGATAGCTAAACCGTAGACCAGTCGGTATCAAACTTCATTTATGTTAATAGTCTAATGTTAAATGTGCATGTTTAAACATCTAAGCACTTCATTTATGTTAATAGTTAATGTATTTAAGAACAATAATGCCTTTAATAGCATTTCCATGCTAAGCTGTGTGTTTCTGGGATCTATCCATAGTTGGGATAGCTAAACCGTAGACTAGTCGGTATCAAACTTCATTTAGTTTAATAGTGTAATGTTAAAAGTAGGTGTTTTAACATCTAAGCACTTCATTTATGTTAATAGTTTATGTATTTTAGAAAAATAATGTCTTTGATAGCATTTCCATGCTAAGCTGTGTGATTCTGGGATCTATCCATAGTTGGGATAGCTAAACCTTAGACTAGCCGGTATCAAACTTCATTTAGTTTAATAGTGTAATGTTAAAAGTAGGTGTTTTAAAATCTAAGCACTTCATTTATGTTAATAGTTAATGTATTTAAGAACAATAATGCCTTTAATAGCATTTCCATGCTAAGCTGTGTGTTTCTGGGATCTATCCATAGTTGGGATAGCTAAACCGTAGACTAGTCGGTACCAAACTTCATTTAGTTTAATAGTGTAATGTTAAAAGTAGGTGTTTTAAAATCTAAGCACTTCATTTATGTTAATAGTTAATGTATTTAAGAACAATAATGCCTTTAATAGCATTTCCATGCTAAGCTGTGTGTTTCTGGGATCTATCCATAGTTGGGATAGCTAAACCGTAGACCAGTCGGTATCAAACTTCATTTATGTTAATAGTCTAATGTTAAATGTGCATGTTTTAACATCTAAGCACTTCATTCATGATAATGGTTAAAGTATTTAAGACAAATAATATCTTAAATAGCATTTTCATTCTAAACTGTGTGTTTCTGGGATATATCCTTAGTTGGGATAGCTAAACCATAGACTAGCTGGTATCACACTTCAATTATCCTAATAGTGTAATGATAAATGTGCAAGTTTTAACATCTAAACACTTCATTTATGATAAAAGTTTATGTATTTCTGAAAAATAATGTCTTTTATAGCGTATTCATGTTAAACTGTGTGTGTTGGTGATCTATCCACATTTGGGTTAGCTTTACTTTAGATTAGCCGGTGTCCCGGTATAAATTCGCCACCGTATAAAATTTCCCCCCGGCGATTTTATACCGGTACAAATCCTCCCCCGGAGATTTTATACCGGTATAAAATCGCCCCCCGGCGGAATTATTTCTCGCCCACCTCAGAATAAAATCTCCCCCCCTTGTTTCTTTTTAATTTTCCATTTGATTAATATTTATTTTGCACTTATTCATCGTCCAAATGTTATACTGAAATAATGACTTTAATTTGCAACAAGAAAACATTGTAAAATGTGTTAATTCACTTGAATTATTTTTTCCTGTACATGCTCCTTTGAGGTAATTATTTAGCGATAACAGTACGCGACTTATACATCTTATACAGCTCAAGAGGGAGAGTTTATACCAGTGCATGTTAATACTGGGAGAGTTTATACCAGTGCATGTTAATACTGGGAGAGTTTATACCAGTGCATGTTAATACTGGGAGAGTTTATACCAGTGCATGTTAATACTGTAATACTGAAGTCATTGTGCATTAGGCACGGATACGAACACAATTCGCCAACAGGATGTTTTTATACGAATTACTTGGCCAGACGTCCTGGCGCCTAACATACAATTTACATGGTCAAGTGTGTAAGACGACGGAATATCACATATTATCTTAGTTATTATCAATACCTAACTTTTATATATTTCAGCATTTATAACTCGTTTACATTTTATTTGTTTCTAACTTTCTTAACATCACATAGTGTCATAAATTGATTTAAAGATGTTGCTTCAGCTTCTCATCAATGTACTTGAAGATCACTTGCAGTTCTATTTGATAATGCTTTCAAACAATGGTGGTTCATTCAAAATCCATTAAAATTATTTGATAGATAAGGTAACAAGAAGGTTTAGGTCACCTGAAAGTGGGGCGACCAGCCGCCCCGAGTCGCGATTCATGATATTGTAAATATAATTGTTAAAAGGAATTATTATATGATTGCATAAAGTTGTTTACATGTACCAGTTGTCTTGTACTTATTAGGGTTAGAAACCACTGTCCGAAAACCAAGCAAACCGTGAATGTTCTCACCCAGTATAGATCCTCCCCTCTACATTTATATGAGTATGTAGTTCACAACCAGTATAGATCCTCCCCTCTACATGTATATGAGTATGTAGTTCACAACCAGTAAAGATCCTCCCCTCTACATGTATATGAGTATGTAGTTCACAACCAGTATAGATCCTCCCCCTCTACCTGTATATGAGTATGTAGTTCACAACCAGTATAGATCCTCCCCCTCTACATTTATATGAGTATGTAGTTCACAACCAGTATAGATCCTCCCCTCTACCTGTATATGAGTATGTAGTTCACAACCAGTATAGATCCTCCCCTCTACCTGTATATGAGTATGTAGTTCACACCCAGTATAGATCCTCTCCCTCTATATGTATATGAGTATGTAGTTCACAACCAGTATAGATCCTCCCCCCTACCTGTATATGAGTATGTAGTTCACAACCAGTATAGATCCTCTCCCTCTATATGTATATAAATATGTAGTTCACAACCAGTATAGATCCTCCCCCTCTACATTTATATGAGTATGTAGTTCACACCCAGTATAGATCCTCCCCTCTACCTGTATATGAGTATGTAGTTCACAACCAGTATAGATCCTCCCACCTGTATATGAGTATGTAGTTCACAACCAGTATAGATCCTCCCCTCTACCTGTATATGAGTATGTAGTTCACAACCAGTATAGATCCTCCCCTCTACCTGTATATGAGTATGTAGTTCACAACCAGTATAGATCCTCCCCCTCTACATGTATATTAGTATGTAGTTCACAACCAGTATAGATCCTCCCCCCTCTACATTTATATGAGTATGTAGTTCACAACCAGTATAGATCCTCCCCCCTACCTGTATATGAGTATGTAGTTCACAACCAGTATAGATCCTCCCCTCTACCTGTATATGAGTATGTAGTTCACAACCAGTATAGATCCTCCCCCCTACCTGTATATGAGTATGTAGTTCACAACCAGTATAGATCCTCCCCCCTACCTGTATATGAGTATGTAGTTCACAACCAGTATAGATCCTCCCCTCTACCTGTATATGAGTATGTAGTTCACAACCAGTATAGATCCTCCCCCTCTACATGTATATTAGTATGTAGTTCACAACCAGTATAGATCCTCCCCCCTCTACATTTATATGAGTATGTAGTTCACAACCAGTATAGATCCTCCCCTCTACCTGTATATGAGTATGTAGTTCACAACCAGTATAGATCCTCCCCTCTACCTGTATATGAGTATGTAGTTCACACCCAGTATAGATCCTCTCCCTCTACCTGTGTATGAGTATGTAGTTCACAACCAGTATAGATCCTCCCCCTCTACCTGTATATGAGTATGTAGTTCACAACCAGTATAGATCCTCCCCTCTACCTGTATATGAGTATGTAGTTCACAACCAGTATAGATCCTCCCCCCTACCTGTATATGAGTATGTAGTTCACAACCAGTATAGATCCTCCCCCCTCTACATTTATATGAGTATGTAGTTCACACCCAGTATAGATCCACCCCCCTACCTGTATATGAGTATGTAGTTCACAACCAGTATAGATCCACCCCCCTACCTGTATATGAGTATGTAGTTCACAACCAGTATAGATCCTCTCCCTCTATATGTATATGAGTATGTAGTTCACAACCAGTATAGATCCTCCCCCCTACCTGTATATGAGTATGTAGTTCACAACCAGTATAGATCCTCCCCCCTCTACATTTATATGAGTATGTAGTTCACAACCAGTATAGATCCTCTCCCTCTATATGTATATGAGTATGTAGTTCACAACCAGTATAGATCCTCCCCCCTACCTGTATATGAGTATGTAGTTCACAACCAGTATAGATCCTCCCCCCTCTACATTTATATGAGTATGTAGTTCACAACCAGTATAGATCCTCCCCCCTCTACATTTATATGAGTATGTAGTTCACAACCAGTATAGATCCTCCCCTCTACCTGTATATGAGTATGTAGTTCACAACCAGTATAGATCCTCCCCTCTACCTGTATATGAGTATGTAGTTCACAACCAGTATAGATCCTCCCCCTCTACATTTATATGAGTATGTAGTTCACAACCAGTATAGATCCTCCCCTCTACATGTATATTAGTATGTAGTTCACAACCAGTATAGATCCTTCCCTCTACCTGTATATGAGTATGTAGTTCACAACCAGTATAGATCCTCCCCTCTACCTTTATATGAGTATGTAGTTCACAACCAGTATAGATCCTCCCCTCTACATTTATATGAGTATGTAGTTCACAACCAGTATAGATCCTCCCCTCTACCTGTATATGAGTATGTAGTTCACAACCAGTATAGATCCTCTCCCTCTATATGTATATGAGTATGTAGTTCACACCCAGTATAGATCCTCCCCTCTACCTGTATATGAGTATGTAGTTCACAACCAGTATAGATCCTCCCACCTGTATATGAGTATGTAGTTCACACCCAGTATAGATCCTCTCCCTCTACCTGTGTATGAGTATGTAGTTCACAACCAGTATAGATCCTCCCCCTCTACCTGTATATGAGTATGTAGTTCACAACCAGTATAGATCCTCCCCTCTACCTGTATATGAGTATGTAGTTCACAACCAGTATAGATCCTCCCCCCTACCTGTATATGAGTATGTAGTTCACAACCAGTATAGATCCTCCCCCCTCTACATTTATATGAGTATGTAGTTCACAACCAGTATAGATCCTCTCCCTCTATATGTATATGAGTATGTAGTTCACAACCAGTATAGATCCTCCCCCCTACCTGTATATGAGTATGTAGTTCACAACCAGTATAGATCCTCCCCCCTCTACATTTATATGAGTATGTAGTTCACAACCAGTATAGATCCTCCCCTCTACATGTATATTAGTATGTAGTTCACAACCAGTATAGATCCTCTCCCTCTATATGTATATGAGTATGTAGTTCACAACCAGTATAGATCCTCCCCCCTACCTGTATATGAGTATGTAGTTCACAACCAGTATAGATCCTCCCCCCTCTACATTTATATGAGTATGTAGTTCACAACCAGTATAGATCCTCCCCTCTACCTGTATATGAGTATGTAGTTCACAACCAGTATAGATCCTCCCCCCTACCTGTATATGAGTATGTAGTTCACAACCAGTATAGATCCTCCCCCCTCTACATTTATATGAGTATGTAGTTCACAACCAGTATAGATCCTCTCCCTCTATATGTATATGAGTATGTAGTTCACAACCAGTATAGATCCTCCCCCCTACCTGTATATGAGTATGTAGTTCACAACCAGTATAGATCCTCCCCCCTCTACATTTATATGAGTATGTAGTTCACAACCAGTATAGATCCTCCCCCCTCTACATTTATATGAGTATGTAGTTCACAACCAGTATAGATCCTCCCCTCTACCTGTATATGAGTATGTAGTTCACAACCAGTATAGATCCTCCCCCCTCTACATTTATATGAGTATGTAGTTCACAACCAGTATAGATCCTCTCCCTCTATATGTATATGAGTATGTAGTTCACAACCAGTATAGATCCTCCCCCCTACCTGTATATGAGTATGTAGTTCACAACCAGTATAGATCCTCCCCCCTCTACATTTATATGAGTATGTAGTTCACAACCAGTATAGATCCTCCCCCCTCTACATTTATATGAGTATGTAGTTCACAACCAGTATAGATCCTCCCCTCTACCTGTATATGAGTATGTAGTTCACAACCAGTATAGATCCTCCCCCCTACCTGTATATGAGTATGTAGTTCACAACCAGTATAGATCCTCCCCCCTCTACATTTATATGAGTATGTAGTTCACAACCAGTATAGATCCTCCCCCCTACCTGTATATGAGTATGTAGTTCACAACCAGTATAGATCCTCCCCCCTCTACATTTATATGAGTATGTAGTTCACAACCAGTATAGATCCTCCCCCCTCTACATTTATATGAGTATGTAGTTCACAACCAGTATAGATCCTCCCCTCTACCTGTATATGAGTATGTAGTTCACAACCAGTATAGATCCTCCCCCCTACCTGTATATGAGTATGTAGTTCACAACCAGTATAGATCCTCCCCCCTCTACATTTATATGAGTATGTAGTTCACAACCAGTAAAGATCCTCCCCCCTACCTGTATATGAGTATGTAGTTCACAACCAGTATAGATCCTCTCCCTCTATATGTATATGAGTATGTAGTTCACAACCAGTATAGATCCTCCCCCCTACCTGTATATGAGTATGTAGTTCACAACCAGTATAGATCCTCCCCCCTCTACATTTATATGAGTATGTAGTTCACAACCAGTATAGATCCTCCCCTCTACATGTATATTAGTATGTAGTTCACAACCAGTATAGATCCTCTCCCTCTATATGTATATGAGTATGTAGTTCACAACCAGTATAGATCCTCCCCCCTACCTGTATATGAGTATGTAGTTCACAACCAGTATAGATCCTCCCCCCTCTACATTTATATGAGTATGTAGTTCACAACCGGTATAGATCCTCCCCCCTCTACATTTATATGAGTATGTAGTTCACAACCAGTATAGATCCTCCCCTCTACCTGTATATGAGTATGTAGTTCACAACCAGTATAGATCCTCCCCTCTACCTGTATATGAGTATGTAGTTCACAACCAGTATAGATCCTCCCCCTCTACATTTATATGAGTATGTAGTTCACAACCAGTATAGATCCTCCCCTCTACATGTATATTAGTATGTAGTTCACAACCAGTATAGATCCTTCCCTCTACCTGTATATGAGTATGTAGTTCACAACCAGTATAGATCCTCCCCTCTACCTTTATATGAGTATGTAGTTCACAACCAGTATAGATCCTCCCCTCTACATTTATATGAGTATGTAGTTCACAACCAGTATAGATCCTCCCCTCTACCTGTATATGAGTATGTAGTTCACAACCAGTATAGATCCTCTCCCTCTATATGTATATGAGTATGTAGTTCACAACCAGTATAGATCCTCCCCCTCTACATTTATATGAGTATGTAGTTCACAACCAGTATAGATCCTCCCCCTCTACATGTATATGAGTATGTAGTTCACAACCAGTATAGATCCTCCCCCTCTACATGTATATGAGTATGTAGTTCACAACCAGTATAGATCCTCCCCCCTACCTGTATATGAGTATGTAGTTCGCAACCAGTATAGATCCTCCCCTCTACCTGTATATGAGTATGTAGTTCACAACCAGTATAGATCCTCCCCCTCTACATGTATATAAATATGTAGTTCACAACCAGTATAGATCCTCCCCCTCTACATTTATATGAGTATGTAGTTCACAACCAGTATAGATCCTCCCCCTCTACATGTATATGAGTATGTAGTTCACAACCAGTATAGATCCTCCCCCCTCTACATTTATATGAGTATGTAGTTCACAACCAGTATAGATCCTCCCCTCTACCTGTATATGAGTATGTAGTTCACAACCAGTATAGATCCTCCCCTCTACCTGTATATGAGTATGTAGTTCACAACCAGTATAGATCCTCCCCCTCTACATTTATATGAGTATGTAGTTCACAACCAGTATAGATCCTCCCCTCTACATGTATATTAGTATGTAGTTCACAACCAGTATAGATCCTTCCCTCTACCTGTATATGAGTATGTAGTTCACAACCAGTATAGATCCTCCCCTCTACCTTTATATGAGTATGTAGTTCACAACCAGTATAGATCCTCCCCTCTACATTTATATGAGTATGTAGTTCACAACCAGTATAGATCCTCCCCTCTACCTGTATATGAGTATGTAGTTCACAACCAGTATAGATCCTCTCCCTCTATATGTATATGAGTATGTAGTTCACAACCAGTATAGATCCTCCCCCTCTACATTTATATGAGTATGTAGTTCACAACCAGTATAGATCCTCCCCCTCTACATGTATATGAGTATGTAGTTCACAACCAGTATAGATCCTCCCCCTCTACATGTATATGAGTATGTAGTTCACAACCAGTATAGATCCTCCCCCCTACCTGTATATGAGTATGTAGTTCACAACCAGTATAGATCCTCCCCTCTACCTGTATATGAGTATGTAGTTCACAACCAGTATAGATCCTCCCCTCTACATGTATATTAGTATGTAGTTCACAACCAGTATAGATCCTTCCCTCTACCTGTATATGAGTATGTAGTTCACAACCAGTATAGATCCTCCCCTCTACCTTTATATGAGTATGTAGTTCACAACCAGTATAGATCCTCCCCTCTACATTTATATGAGTATGTAGTTCACAACCAGTATAGATCCTCCCCTCTACCTGTATATGAGTATGTAGTTCACAACCAGTATAGATCCTCCCCTGTACCTGTATATGAGTATGTAGTTCACAACCAGTATAGATCTTCCCCCTCTACATTTATATGAGTATGTAGTTCACAACCAGTATAGATCCTCCCCCTCTACATGTATATGAGTATGTAGTTCACAACCAGTATAGATCCACCCCTCTACCTGTATATGAGTATGTAGTTCACAACCAGTATAGATCCCCCCCTCTACATTTATATGAGTATGTAGTTCACAACCAGTATAGATCCACCCCTCTACCTGTATATGAGTATGTAGTTCACAACCAGTATAGATCCTCCCCCTCTACATTTATATGAGTATGTACTTCACACCCAGTATAGATCCTCCCCCTCTACCTGTATATGAGTATGTAGTTCACAACCAGTATAGATCCTCCCCCTCTACATGTATATGAGTATGTAGTTCACAACCAGTATAGATCCTCCCCTCTACCTGTATATGAGTATGTAGTTCACAACCAGTATAGGTCCTCCCCTCTACATGTATATTAGTATGTAGTTCACAACCAGTATAGATCCTCCCCCTCTACCTGTATATGAGTATGTAGTTCACAACCAGTATAGATCCTCCCCCTCTACATGTATATGAGTATGTAGTTCACAACCAGTATAGATCCTCCCCCTCTACCTGTATATGAGTATGTAGTTCACAACCAGTATAGATCCTCCCCCTCTACCTGTATATGAGTATGTAGTTCACAACCAGTATAGATCCTCCCCTCTACCTGTATATGAGTATGTAGTTCACAACCAGTATAGATCCTCCCCCTCTACATTTATATGAGTATGTAGTTCACAACCAGTATAGATCCTCCCCTCTACCTGTATATGAGTATGTAGTTCACAACCAGTATAGATCCTCCCCCCTCTACATTTATATGAGTATGTAGTTCACAACCAGTATAGATCCTCCCCTCTACATGTATATGAGTATGTAGTTCACAACCAGTATAGATCCTCCCCTCTACCTGTATATGAGTATATAGTTCACAACCAGTATAGATCCTCCCCTCTACATGTATATGAGTATGTAGTTCACACCCAGTATAGATCCTCCCCTCTACCTGTATATGAGTATGTAGTTCACAACCAGTATAGATCCTCCCCCTCTACATGTTTATAAGTATGTAGTTCACACTAAGTATAGATCCTCCCCTCTAAATGTTTATGAGTATGTAGTTCACAACCAGTATAGATCAGTGTATATATACATCTTATAAACTATCCCCCTGTAGTTTTTAGAGATATGTTTGCACCAAATCTCACTAAGGTATTCCCCCTTGAACTGTCTCAACGTTTGTTTAACCCACCCAGTATACATTAACCGTTTATAACAAAGTTATTATTTTTACCAAATAATTGACGGAAATAGTTTACAAACATACTTGCAAACGAACATTTATACAAACTGTTGTAATTATTTCAACATTTTGCATTTTATTTCACAAATTTAACGGTATCTATCATTTTTTATGGAGGGGGCGATTCTATTCCAGGGGGAGATTTTATTTCGTGGAGGGGGGAGATTTTATTCTGAGGGGGGAGGATTTGTACCGGGGGAGATTTTATTTCGTGACACCGGCACTTAACTTCATTTATTCTAATATTGTAACATTGAAATTAGCTTAAATTATTTAAATACCTATCTGTTGACTAGACCTACTTTGCCTTACCTCCTAAGGGTAATGCTATTTCAACCTTAATACAGACGAACTTGAAGAGTGGAGAAGGGGTGCGTAAAATCCCTTATCCAAGGGCCGGTAAGTCTAGGTGGTCTCGTGACGTCACTACCTGTTCATATCACTCTCCTAAAAGTTGCAGAGCAAGGCAGACGTGTTTTGTTCTGTGACTGGGTATTTAGCGGCTTGTGTTGCTAACTTGCTATTTTTCTCTTGTTTGGTCAAGAGATACCCTCAACTTTATTCTTCGGTAGTGCAGGTTGTGTTTGCAATCTGTTTTCAAGTAGGTGTTAGTTTTCAAGGGGCCTTGTTGACATGTGCTAGCTAGCGACCACCCGGAGTAGGTGGATTGCATGCGCCGCACGTGCAGCTCGTGATTCTTTGTTTTCTCTCACCTGACTGTTGGGTGTTTGACTTGCGTAGGGTAAAGGAGCAGAGGTATCTCTCCTACGCGTGTGACTTGCTTCGGTTGTCATCCGCTTTCGCTTGTCTTACGCCTTTCGGTCCGTTTTCTAGTGCTAACTGTTAGGTGTTTGTCTTGCGTATGGTAGAGGAGTAGTGGCATCTCTCCTAATCGTTTGACTTGCTTCGCTGGCCATTCGCTTTAGCTTGTCATGCGCTTTTCGGTCCGTACTCTAGTGCTAACTGTGGGTTGTTGACTTGCGTACGGTAAAGGAGCAGTGGAATCACTCCTACGCGTTTGACTTGCTTCGCTTGTCATTCGCTTTCGCTTGTCATACGCCTGTCGGTCCGTACTCTAGTGCTAACTGTTAGGTGTTTGTCTTGCGTATGGTAGAGGAGTAGTGGTATCTCTCCTAATCGTTTGGCTTGCTTCGTTTGTCATTCGCTTTCGCTTGTCATACGCTTTTCCGTCTGTACTTTAGGGAACTGTGGGTTGTTGACTTGCGTAGGGTAAAGGAGCAGTGGAATCTCTCCTACGCGTTTGGCTTGCTTTGCTTGTCATTCGCTTTTCGCTTGTCATACGCCTGCGGTCCGTACTCAAGTGCTTCGCGTCTCGCTTGGCTTCTCGCCTCGCCTGTCACTGGCTTCGCTAGTTGTTCGCCTAAGGTGGGTGACTAGCTTGGTTAAGGAGCAGTGGATACACTCCTCGTCAGTGACACGCGTTGCCCGTTGCTAGTTTTCGCCTACCATTCGCCTTTGGCTTCGCCTTAGGTCGATTCTACGCGACTCATCCTTAGGGTGATTCGCTTTGGTTCAAGTGACTCGCTACGCCAGTCACTTAAGGTTTGGTACACGCACAAGTGTTATGTGAATAAAGATTGAATTATCTTGTAAGTGTTTAGCCTAGTTTTTGTCTGGCTTGTTCGTCTTTGTTTACCTTGGCGGGTTGTTACTTGATTTTGACTTTGTGCTCTTCGAGTTCAGAGTTTTTGTTTCAACTCTCTTGATTTCATATCGTCAGAGTTGTTGTGCTTTTGCTCCGCCGCTTTGGTGTTTCACGTGTGTGACTCACCTCGTCTACGCTACGCTACTTAGGTGTCTTTCTGTAGGGATTCACCTCGTCTACGCTACGCGAGCGAGTGTCTCGTGTTTGTGCTACGCCGTGTAGGTGACTCGACTGTCTCTACCTTCGCTTACGTTACGCGTTTTATCGTTTATCGTTCGCCATGTACTCCGCCTTCTGCACGAACTGCGGAGGCAGGAAGTCCACCTCTAAGGATCCGCACTTGTTATGTAGAAAGTGCATGGACCTTTGCGAAGAGGATTACCGTTGCGACGAGTGCGCTCCTCTCTCCGAATCGGAGTTCCACGCGTACGTTTCAGCCATACGCAAGTCGGTGGCCGATAGGGCTGCGTTTCAGAAGCGTGCGTCGTCAGCTCAACGTAGGGAGAGGTCTCCCGTTCGTCATCCGTCTCCGGTGGAGGATGTAGAAATTGTCCTCACGGAACGGGCGGATGAATTCGACAGGGAATCGGACCTGTCCGAACCCGCGGGGGGGTCGAAGGATTTACGCCCCCCCCCCCCCCCCCTCCGCCGTCGTGTTCCGGTTCTCGTTCGCGGACTCACCCGTTGCCCCCTCCTTCGCCAGACAAGCGGTTGTCTCCGCTTAGACTTCAGGTGGGCGGACCCACTACGCCCAAGAGCAAGAAGAAGAAGTCCAAGAAGGCTAGGTTTGACAAGGTCGATCTGTCCCTCCTTCTGGCATCCGTCAAGGATATGGTCTCTTCCTTGCTCGATGCGCGTTTGGGTCCGCGGACCTTACCCACTCACACTACGACTACGCAACCGTGTGAGCCCTATGCGGATGACATACCTCAGGGTGCGCGTTCCTCGTCCGCTAGGGCCTCCGCATCCGCGACTCCTTCGCGTACCCCTCGCACCCCTACGCGGCGTGTCACAGTGCTGTCACCCTTACGTGAGTCCTCGCCGGACTCACCGGAGCGTGACACCCGCTACGTGGACGTGTCGAACCCTCCGTTCATCAGTATAGAAACAGAGGCGGAGGGTACGGGGTTGTCGGAGGATCCGCCAGTGGTTGACGCAATAGCTATGCTATCCGAAGTGGCTTCGTTCGCGGACGTTCCACTTAGCCAAGTCAGCGTGACTGGTCCGCGCACGTCGGCGGCCAGGAGGGCTTCCTTTTGCCCTGATGGCAAGGTACCTCCCGCGCGTCTTGCCCTTCCACCTCATAGGCTCCTGTTGGAGGCCACCGAGGATATGGAGCAAGTCGTATCATCTGCGATGCCCAATCGTCTGCTTCCGCCTTTGGTGGTGCCGGACAAGCGCAGACGGCAACTGCCCTTGTATCCGGTGCCTTTTCAACTTGTTCCGCCTCCCCTTGATCAGGGTGCGTCTCGGTTGTTTACCACCAACCTGCTTCACCGCGTGTCTGAGGCACAGTTCTCTCATCTTGACAGGGAGGCTCGTTCGGTGTTAGGCTTGGGAAACAACGTGGCTTTCACATGTCAGGCGATGCTGGCTTGTGCTAAGCAGGCGGGCATGGAGGCGGGGGACCCGGTGTTGTTCAAAGCGTTTGGTGATGTGGCTGCGGACCTTGCGCAGATCATGTTGTCAGCGTCGCGAATTTCATTGAGTATAACAGTACTACTCAGAGACAACTTCCTCTACCGGTCAGGTCTCAACCCCGATCATAAGACGTTCCTTCGACATGCCCCTGCTCACGCTGAAACTCTGTTTGGGGGTCGTATCCCGGAGGTTTTGAGAGCACGACAGGAGGCCCAACAGCAAGACCTCACCAATCGACTCGTCACGCAGAGGCAAACGACACCGAAGCGTCCGCAGACCAGTTTTCGTCAGGGGCAAGGCCAGGGCAGTGGCCAACCTTCCCCCAAGAAAGCGAAAACGGACTTTCGGCGGGGAGGTCGTGGCC
Source organism: Gibbula magus (assembly GCA_936450465.1). Classification (NCBI taxonomy): domain Eukaryota; kingdom Metazoa; phylum Mollusca; class Gastropoda; order Trochida; family Trochidae; genus Gibbula; species Gibbula magus. Next base: position 56,200,325 of record OW388300.1, read on the forward strand.
GTGGATCCACGGGTCAGTCCCCCAAGTCCCCCCGGCCTGGCGCCGGAGGTCGTACCCCGCAAAAGAAGCGGAGGAAATGACTCGTGGTCACCCCCTCTGCTCCCTCCTCCACTCGTCCCGGTATCGGAGAGCTTGGTGGGGGGTCGGCTCCAAGATTTTGTCAGCAACTGGGTACAGTTAGGGTTAGACCCTTACGTGTGTCGGATTCTGGGTCAGGGGTTCCGCATTCCCGTCTCATCTCCGCCGCCCCTCACCTGTACTCCAATGGAGCGTCCCTTAGCAGGGGACCGGCTCAAATTGACATTGGAACAGGTGGAGATATTAATCTCCAAACGGGCGGTGCAGGAGGTCCTGACCCCGCATCTAACGCCGGGGTTTTACTCCCCAGTGTTCGTGATACCCAAAAGGAACTCGAAAAAATGGCGGCTAATTCACGATTTGAAGGTGTTCAACCGCTCCTTCCTCGTTCGGCCGTCATATTTTCGACTCTTGACGCTTCCCTCAGTGATGCGGTCCTTGGAGCGCTCAGACTGCATGGTGTCTCTCGATCTACAGGATGCGTACCTGCACGTTCCGATTCACTATCGGGACCGCAGGTACCTCCGCTTCATCCTGGACGGCAGACATTTTCAGTGGTGCGTGCTCCCGTTCGGGATCTCGTCCGCCCCCTGGTTATTCACACGGGTGACTCAGCCCATCGTCCAATTCCTTCACCAATGCGACATTCAGTTCCTAATGTACTTGGACGATGGGATCGCTCACGAACGCTCCCCTGTCGTTCTCGAGGCGCAGCTCAGGTTCACGATGGACCTGTTCCGTCGTCTGGGGTGGCTAGTGAACTTAGAGAAGTCGGACTTGGTTCCGGCAACTCGTCTGAAGTTTCTAGGGGCTATCCTAGACACCAGGCTGTTCCGCGAGTTCGTCACGAGGGAGCGGATGGCTCGTTACGATCGCCTTATGGATCGCGCGCTCGACGCATCGCTCTCCCTACGTCAGTGGCAAAGAGTGTTGGGGTTATTAACATCAGCTCAGGACCTGACCCGCAGGGGGAGGTTGTTCCTTCGCCCGTTACAGGTGTTCCTGAATCCCCACATCAGGGAGACGCGTTGTCGTCACGACATAGTCTTAACCCCAGACCTACATCGGTTCCTAGCTTGGTGGCGGGTAGACGAGAGTGTGTTCGCAGGCGTTCCACTTCATCCTCGCCCCCCCTCAGCTCACCTGTTTGTAGACGCCTCCACCCAAGGGTGGGGGGCGCACATGAGTCACGAGCAGGTGGCGGGAGTTTGGTCCCCATCAGAGCGGAACCTACACATCAACGTCCTCGAGTTGGACGCAGTACGTCTTGCCATTCAGCACTGGCAGGTCCCCTTGAGGGGCCAGTGCCTGCTAGTACACACGGACAGTTCGGCGGCTGCTTGGTCGATAAACAAGCAGGGGTCCACCAAGGCGCTGTCTCTGCTACGCGTGTCACTCCAGCTCTTCGAGTTGGTGGACGAGGTGGACCTGGACATTCGAGCAGTCCACATTCCGGGTGCCAAGAACGTCTTGGCGGACGCGTTGTCACGTCCAGATGCCCCTCCCCCAACGGAGTGGCAACTGAATCCGGTGGTTTTCAGGGGGTTGTGTCTCCAGTTCGGCACCCCGCTGATAGATCTGTTCACGACGTGTCTCAACCACCAATTGCCAACCTACATCTCCCCAGTGCCAGACCCGCTAGCGATGGGCTTAGACGCGCTCTCGTTAGGGTGGGAGGGGATGGACGCCTATGCTTTTCCACCGCCGGCCATCCTCTCCCAAGTTGTAGCCAAGATAGGGGAAACTCGGATTCTTCGTCTCCTGCTGGTCGCCCCTTGGTGGCCAGCCCGGCCGTGGTTCGTTCCTCTCCGTCGGCTCTGTCAGCAGGAACCGTTTCCGATTCAGATACGGAGGGATCTGCTCATCAGCAGGCCAAGCGGAAGGTTACGCGAGAACCCTCAGGTGTTCTCCCTTCACGCTTGGCTTGTATTAAAAGAGGGTTAAGGAGTAGTGGATACTCTAAGTGCGTCGCCAACGCAATAGCTACCTCGCATAGGAAAACCACAAGGAAGCTCTATGATTTCCAGTGGCAGGCCTTCGCCTCTTTCTGTGCTCAGAGGGATTTCATTCCGGCAGAGGCTTCAGTGCCTCAGGTTGCGGAGTACTTAGTGTACCTTCGCAACACTAGACATCTTAAGGCGTCGTCAATTAACACCAACATGTCGGCTATCCTGTCGGTTCTCAGGAAGAGATCGCCAGGCTTGGATGTGTCGGTCCTCAAGGGCCTCGTTAAAACCTTCCGTTCGGTGGACGGCAGGTCCAGGCTTCGCCCACCTGAATGGGACTTAGCCATTGTGCTCAACCACCTGCGCTCTGATAGGTATGAACCGCTCTCCGACGTGCCTCTCCTCCCTCTCACCATCAAGGTGATTTTTCTGGTGGCCATGGCCTCTGCAGCGCGGATTTCAGAGATCCATGCGTTGCAGGCGGACCTGCTAGGTTTTGAGGTCAGGGAGGGGGGCTCCGCCTCGCTGGGGTTGGCTCCTGATTTTGTCTGTAAGAACCAGGCAGCGGATGAAGCGGGACGTACGTTCTCTATCCCAGCTCTGGGTTCGGACTCAGGTGAGGTGGATCTCTCTCTGTGTCCAGTAAGAGCCTTGAGGGTGTACACGCAGCGTACCCACAGGCTGAGGGATGGCAGGCGTCGTCAGTTCTTGCCTCACTCACCCAGGAGCACCAAGGAACTAGACAAGCGAGCGTTGGGGGTGTATCTAAGATCGGCGGTAATTGATGCGTACAAGGCCGCTGATTTGCCTCCGCCGTCGCGTTCCAATCCTCATGAGATCCGCGCAGTTTCAGCCACGATGGCGTATCACTGCAACATCGCGGTTTCGGATGTCATGGCAGGGTGTTTTTGGCGTTCATCAGAGGTTTTCGCCAACCGTTACCTACGAGATGTCTCCACAGCTGATCTTGAAGGCATCTCTAGGCTGGGTCCACAGGTCTTCGCGCAGACGAAGGTGGTCCCCCCAACCAGACCAAGAAGGGTTTACATTGCTAACTCTCGTGTCTGTTGGTTTTTTCTTTAACTTCGTTTTAACCCCCCCCCGTGTTGGGGTTTGGGGGGCGGTGTGTTGATCGGAAGTTGAGTGGCAGGTTGTTTCTTCGATCCGCTTAGCGGTAGAGATGGTATCTCCCGGGCTGTGCCTTGTCCTCACCACAGGGTGGAGGACTCGTAGGTTAGCTTACACTCAGGGCTAGTCGCTGGTCTCGTCACTACCATGTATCAACTGACCCGCCTCCTTGCGGTGGGATTCTAGGCAAAGTAGGTCTAGTCAACAGATAGGTATTTAAATAATAGTACGTTTTTGATTAAACGTAATTATTTATACTTACCTGTTGACTAGACCTACGCTCTAGGCCCTCCCATCCTCCCCACTTGGTCTGTCTTGCCTTTGGGACTTTCGGAGAGTGATATGAACAGGTAGTGACGTCACGAGACCACCTAGACTTACCGGCCCTTGGATAAGGGATTTTACGCACCCCTTCTCCACTCTTCAAGTTCGTCTGTATTAAGGTTGAAATAGCATTACCCTTAGGAGGTAAGGCAAAGTAGGTCTAGTCAACAGGTAAGTATAAATAATTACGTTTAATCAAAAACGTACTATTATATTGTTATATTTGATCCATGACCTAACATTCCAAGGTCACCTAAAGGTCACCTGAGGCCCCCTGATGTCATCCTAAAAAACTACGTAATCACAGGAAATGATTACGTCATTTTGATTCCTATACTATCTATATTGATATCTATACTACTAATATTGAAATTAGTCTTTTTAAAGGTTAAATAGCTTCTTTATGATAATTGTTTGTGTAATCATTAAAAGCATGTTAATGTTGGTGGGTTGGGGATCCATCAACAGTTGGGATTGCTAAACAGTGCCGTAACGTCTTTAATGCGCTGTAGCACAGTTTTTTCAACAAACAAATTCTCAAATTGTCCTTTTCTTATATAAGTTATACCATATATTGTTACGTCAGAAAGTAAACCATCTTATCACATGACCCGATAAACCATATCAATAGAAAATGGTTATATGTACTTGAAGAAATAATGCGACCTATAAATCGACAGTGGTATGGAACTCGTCAGTTTGAGAGGGAGAGTTGTAGGTCTGATGCTAATTTGAGAGTTAAGACAGCAAGATGAATGACCATTTCATCATGGCCACTCGAAAGGAAATGGACTCGCATGGCTTAACCAAACCATGTACATTCGTTTTATCTTGCCATTTATTTACCTTTTTGTGAGGTCACTTTATTTCAGTAATAATTGCGTGCTACAGCACCATTAAGTATTAGAATGATATGGTAGAATATGTTTTCATAACTATTAAATACTCGATTTATCAACATCTATGTTGTAATTATGAAATGGACTTCATGTCTGCAATGAAACAGTTTTCGCCAAAATTGATTTAATCTATCCACATTTGGGGTGTCTAAACTCTAAGTAGTAGTTATTGGAAGCATTTAAAGTGAATTATCTTATTAGTATTAATTCCAACAAAGAAGACTCTCCTCTACCATTATCTTTGGTTTCATTTTCTTTATAAAGTATTTTATCAAAATTAATTTGTGTTATGAAATTATTTTAAGCATTGAATTTTATCCCTTTCCCCTTTAAAGATATATTTTGCCCTTTTTTAAATGATCCTTTGTACCACCATTGTATTTCGAATTCTGTTTATTTTGCAACAATCATTTGTGTATTCTAAGTCTTTTTCTTCATAATTAAATTCATGTTTTATCAAATTCAATTGTCAATGTCGTTTTGTCATTTAAGTTATTTTTTTCATCAAAGTAATTTTTTTCCATCAAATCTATTCTTTTCAGAAAAAATTCCTTTTTTTTAGTTTTTTTTCATCAAAGTCAGTGTTGGTCATCAAAGACAGTTTATTCATTAAAGTCGTTTTTTTCGTCAGTCATTTTTTTCGTCAGTCATTTTTTTCGTCAGAGTCATTTTTTTCTTCAAAGTATTTTTTTTCCATTAAAATCACCTTTTTACATCAAAATAATTTTTTTCATCAAACTAATTTTTTTCATAAAAGTCGGTTTTTCCATCAAGGTATTTTGTTTCATCAAAAATAGTCTTCTCATCAAAGTCAGTTTTTTCATCAAAGTCGGTTTTTTCATCAAAGTCTTTTTTTCCCCATCAAAATCAGTGTTTACATCAAAATACATTTTTTCATCAAACTCAATTTTTCTAAAAAGTTCTGCTTGAGATAGCGATTTATCCACAGTTAGGATAGCCCTGAGATCCATAGTTGGGATACAACAGTAAGGACTGTAAATGTGCTTGTGGAACACCTTGGTACCGAAAAAGAATGCACTAACCTTGAAGTTTACAAAATAGATACCCATAGACCCATTCTGAATGAAATTCAAAAAGACGTCATTACATCAAATCAACATCAGTGAAGACAGGGGTTTGGAACAAATAACTTCATGGGAGTGTTTGTACAAGTTCAAATTGCATTTAAAAGCACATTGGGCCCTTAATCATCTGAACAGGAATGTGGCTGATTTCCCAGAGAATGACTATTGCACAAGATACTATTCTGCAGAAGTTCTACACCAGTATTGACTTTTCGTCTGCATGCTGTTCAACACGTTATTTACATCATCATTTACATTATCAACAACATTTGAATGATCTGATATTATAAATTTGCTCAATACAGCATTATCAGTAATTACGAAATTGTTACAAAGGGCTCGCGTTTCTTTTGCTGTTCAGTATATTAACTTTAGTACATTTGGGAACTAATAGCTTCGTTGATTTGTTGATAACATAATAATAATAATATAAATTTGTGAGAGCTGTTTTGAGTTGGGACAGTTCTTAATTTACATGTACTGGTAAGAACGCATAATGTAATGTTGACAGAATATTTTTAATTTGTAAACTTGTAAACGCGTGAATTAGTATATAGTATACGAAAAATATAAAACGTCTGATGACACTTGCTGTAAGTAAACTTTCAACGATGACTGGATGCATCGCATTTCGTCTTATTAACAACAGTGATGTAAATACATAGAGGTAGTGGGTACAACTAGAATGAACCTGCTGAACACGGTAGTCAAGCCAATAACGTTTAACATTAATATCTCTCCATAATTCATGCTCTAATTATATACCTTTCAGTTCCTCCTCAATGTTGAAACATATCTCAGTTTAGATATCCCCCCCTTATTTACAAATTGTTTGATACATTTTAGATGTGGTAGATTTATACGTAGTACAGAGACTAGTAGATATAACAATGTCCCCTTTGAGTTTGTACCTTTTGTAAAACATCTAATCTTAATCTAATTGAAGATGAAGTACATGTCATACTTTACTGTGAGGCAGTGTTTGGAACTAAGACTGATCGACTGAAGACCTTAAGGACCCATAGGTTTGAAAAGCTGTGGGTCCTTAAGAGACACAGTGCACGTGTGTCCTAACATTCCGCGCTAAAATTAAGTTTCGATAATAAAACAAATGGAAATACACCAACTATTTTTTTATATTCTTTTCTTTTGTACCAGAGGCATTCAATGGCCTCAGTACCAGGGGAAAATGAACAATTTGGCATTTTCATAAAATGTTATGGTTTTTTGTGTGAACAATAAATGATTGCGTTGACACTACACTAAGAAACAGGTTTGCAATGACGAATGTTCACCATTTTTTCTTCAGTATCATATTTTCAAGTTAAAAACATGAAACCAAAACAATATCATGCTAGTTTATCAGGTTAGTCATAATTAATACATTTGGTTAAAATCTTATAAATTATCTTTCTTTGAAAACAGTTCTCTTAATAATATCTTATATTATATATATATATATATATATATATATATATATATATATATATATATATATATATATATATATATATATATATAGTATATATAGTATATATATATACTTCACAGAATACAAAAACGTACAGGGTTGTGTATGCTGACATTAAACATCAAATGACTAAGTGAGTAAGAATGGAGAGATCGAGACTTAAGGCTGTTTAAGATATCATCTCATACAGGTTTGAATTATTCAAAGAGTGAGAGTCAACAGGTTAGAATGACACAATAATCATTGATTTTTCAGGTTTCTTGAAGGAAGCAGCACAAATTCAAGATGAAGAAGGAAAGCAATATGACTGCCAAACGATCGTGGTTTGTTGCAATGTGCTGTTTTTCCTCATGCCTCATAATCGTCTATTATCTCCTTATTCCCACACAAATAAAGAAAAATGACCGAAGCACACCGAAACCTCTCATAGGAATCATTCACAGGGAGACAAAACATGGCACTTTTTGCATCGAGGACAATATTTGCAAAAATGACTCAACTCACGAAGCCTACACGCACGTGAGACTGCCAAACTTCTACGACCTCATAGACAAAGACATCAACATGGCACGAAACACGACCCATAAACAACGAGTCGTACCAAGCGTGGTCCACTACACATGGTATGGAGGTCGTAAGAAGGGCAACAACTTTCGGTTTCATCACATGCTGGCTATCATGTCAGCTCACAAGTTCATCAGACCATCCAGGATCTACTTTTGGCACGACATGGTCCCCGAGGGTCCCAACTGGGCCGAGATAAAGCGGAGGGTACCAGAGCTATTTCTAGTCTACAGGAAATCACCTACAGAAATACGGGGAAAACATGTGAGAGTTGCTGAACACTTGACGGATGTGGTTCGCCTGGAGGCCGTGATTGAATTCGGTGGAATGTACTTTGATCTGGATGTGATGGTCCTGAAACCTCTAGATCCTCTATTGGTGCATGACGTTACCATGGGTTACGAACATGGATCGGGGTTATGTAACGGTATCATTATAGGAAAAGCATGGGCAGATTTTCTAAAGATTTGGCACAAAGAATACAAGTCATTCAATGATGCCCAATGGGCACATCATTCAGTTGCTCTACCTGCGATCTTGGCAAAGAAATATCCAAATTTGATCCACACCGAAGAAAGATCGCTGCATCGACCAAACTGGATGGAGTTGCCTTGGTTGTATGGTATCGGTACACTCTATGACTGGAGAAATAACAACTATGCAAGTCATTTATGGATTCGATCTCACAAGGTTGAACATAACCCGGAGGATATCAAGACCTGGAACACGACTGTGGGTGAAATGTGGCGTTGGATTTACTATGGGGACTGGCGGCTCCAGCTCCCAAATAAAACTGATATTTCTAATGAAACACAACGTTGTATTCTCGAAAGGATTTGCAGGAATTCGTCCGAATCACACGTGTATGTGTACGTAAGATCTCGTGATTTTAACAAAAAACTGGATTCTTATGTTAACATTACTCACAGCATTGACAACAAAGAAGATGTTATTCCAAATATTGTCCATTATACTTGGTATGGGGGTCGTCAGAAAGGAAACAACTTCAGATTTCACCATTTACTTTCAATATTATCAGCCCACAAATTCATCAAACCCAAATATATTCTTTTTTGGCATGATATGGTTCCTGAAGGTCCGTATTGGAAAGAACTAAAAGAAAAGGTTCCAGAAATCCGCCTTGTCTACCGCAAAGCACCACACGAAATTCGTGGTAAGAAAGTATCAGTTCCCGAACATTTAACAGATATTGTGAGACTTGAAGCTGTAATGGAATATGGTGGTTATTACTTCGATTTGGACGTCATGGTCCTCAAATCGTTTAAACCTGTTCTTAAATACGACATCACAATGGGATACGAAAGGGACAATGGTCTGTGCAATGGGATCATCATCAGCAGGCCATGGACAGGCTTCCTTAAAATTTGGCATAAAGAATACAAATCCTTTAGTGATAGCAATTGGGCCTACCACTCTGTAGAATTCCCTGCAAAACTGGCTCGGCGTTACCCAGCTCTTATTCACACAGAAGCCTCCTCCATGCATCGCCCTAACTTTAGAGAGTTAGATAAACTCTATCATGAAGGTAAGTTATACAACTGGAGGGGAAACAATTATGCCATGCATTTATGGATCCGTTTCCATAAGATTGAACATACATCAGAAGACATTAAGTACTGGAATACAACTGTTGGGGAAGTATTTCGCCATATCTACTTTGGTGATTGGAAATTGGTTGAATTACCTGAAACGAAAGGCAAAATATGTTTTAATGTCAATCTATGCAAGGGAAAGGACTCAGACATTGCTTGGACATACATTCGTTTGTCCTCGTTCATGACACGTGTTGATAAGGTATATGGTGCAATAGAAACGATATATCGTCAAGTTCCGAAGATAGTTCATTTCGCCTGGTATGGTGCCGCGACTAAAGGACATAACTTCCGCTTTCATCATCTTTTATCTGTTCTTGCTGCTCACAAATTCATAAAACCTGTGAAAATATTTTTCTGGCATGATACAATTCCAGAGGGTGCGTACTGGAACGAATTGAAGCAGAAGGTTCCAGAATTGGTTCTGATATACCGAACTGCTCCTACGGAAATTCGGGGCAAAAAAATAACTGTAGCTGAACATGTTACTAATATTGTAAGTTTTGAAGCAGTGATGGAGTATGGAGGTATATTCTTGGATCTCGATATAATGGCTGTCAAATCATTTGACCCATTACTTCAACACAATGCTTCTATGGGTTATGAAAACTCACAGGGGCTATCCAGTGGAATAATTATCGGTAAACCATGGGCAAAATTCCTGAGAATTTGGCATCAAGCTTACGACACTTTGAAGGACAAGCAGTGGACTGAGCAATCGGTCCTTCTTCCACAACGTCTTGCCAAACTGCACCCACAACTCATCCACATCGAAGCTGAATCAATGCATCGACCAAACTGGGAAGAGTTATCGTCCTTGTATGAAACAGGGAAACTCTACGATTGGAGGAATAAAAATTATGCTGTGCATTTGTGGATTAAATTTCACGATGTTGAACATAATGCCACGGATATTAAGAGTTGGAATACGACTGTTGGAGAAGTCTTTCGACATATTTACTATGATAATTCCAAAATTATTCCATAGCTTTTTTCCACTTCGACGTTATTAATTTTATGATTCTAGAACTATTCCTCACACCTGGAGAAAGTGAATGATTTCTCGATATTCGTCACGGTAATTGTACTTATTTCTGCTTTTCTCTCTAGTGAAAACCTAGTGATTTATTTGTTGATTATATAGAATCACCCTTTCATTTGTTTCTAATTCTACAGAACAAGAACTATTTCGTTATATCGAACTATTATTGTGAACTATTATTTACTTCTACTTAGAACATACTATAGTATTATTTTCGCGAGAGTTGATATGCGAAAGCCTTTATTACTTTTTTGGCGTTCTCGTTGTTGTATCTGCACAAACATGTTTTCCACACCCATAGCGTTCATTAAAATGGTTTTGAAATTACATATTGAACATAAAAAAGTGAAATCTTCCAGTTCATACATGTATTTCATATAGGAAAATGTTTGTGAAAACGGTTGTAATTATTTTTGGATTGTAAATGAATTGTGTTTATTAGTATGTCAATACCAGATTAAACAAACTACATACTGTTTTTCAATACTTTTTTTTATTCGCGGCTCTTTCCAGTATATGTTCATGTAGACATCTCATTCATGTATTTGCATGTAGTTTCGTTTCCTGACATATAACTGCTATTTATATCTTGGCTATAATGAGTCAATAATGATCACCTGCTCCAATTCGCAATAAAAACAATGAACAAGACGTATTTGATATTGAATTTATTCAGTTAAGCTGGTCAATGTATTCAAACAAGAATCATGCCGCCAATATATATATATATATAACATCTAGCATAAACATAGTCTTATACTTATGTTCTATTCATGTTTAAAGTTGAGATCCCTTACCTCGCAATCAAGTACCGTTTTGAGTGACGTCGTGTAACAAAGTGTTTTCCCAACGAGTCAGGTCAAAACTTGACAGATATTCTGTTTATCGTATAATATTATCCTTGTAAAGTCGCCACAAAAGCATCATGCCATGTAGAGCGGCCGCTAGGAAGAGCCCATCTACTCACTAGCAATGCGATGTTATAAGATAATTCATTATGTCAGACCATAGTTTTATGACAACAAACTCTTCAACTTTAATCTTTGAGTAGTGATATATTATACCAGTTACTGCATGGTCATATTGAAAACATCAGATATCTTCACTGCAGCTTGATAGAAGTTTACTTCACTGATAAATGAACTAGTGTTGACGTGTCAGAAGACACATGGTTGAGGTGCTACATTTATAATGCTCATGAGACTGCCTAGGCCCCCTTCCATCAAACTGTACCCTGTTTGAAACATAGACGACGTGTTAAGTTAAGAACAAAATACAAAACACAGATTGGATCAAAGGTTTCTCTTCCAATCGAGACAGTTATATGGCGGAGAATGCCAATTAGTGATAAAAGGTGCACGCATTGTAAATTAAACGATCTTGTATGTTTGTGTATATATATATACTACCTCAGGCGACACATGCTTGATATCATTTTAATGATGACTGGATGCGTCGCATTTCGACTTGTTTACAAGTCTTTTCAACAGTATATATGTAAATAAAATTTTGAACGTAGAACGTTGTACAATACCCTGCTATAGTCGACTACATGACATCATCAGCTTTTAGATACCTTAAGATCCGATTACTTTTACATCCTTTGTCATAACAATGAAATGACATGAACCCGGTTGAAGAAACATTAAACATTCATGTGGCTTTGTTACTGATATAAAATCATATATCGATTAAATAGAATGGAAACTTTTTGGAGCACTACACTAAGTATCTTTCTTACTCGCAATTGGATCTCTACCTCCATTAATCGCTTGAAAGAAGTATTAATTATTTATGTCAAGTATCTTAAAAACACTGTGTTCTGGTAAAATGAATGCAAATAAAACATAATTAATGCATATGTGAATGTCAAACAGCGTTTGAAGCAAGGTAACTTTTAGTCTTACACCTAGACTCTGAAAGAAATTTAAAATATTGAAAAGGAATTTTTTTTATTGAAAATTCTATATCTTACAGTCTCCTTTTCAATATTTGATAAAAAGTAATGGTGATATTTTCTGAATAAATACTTTTTTCAGAGTCTGAGTGTAAGACAAGGTAGCTTTGTATGAAAAAGGCATCTTATGCATGCTATGTAGTATTTTGCAATTTGAAATTGACAGGCTGTTTTACTAATAGGCTATCAACCAATATCATATTTCACAATATAAGAAGGAAACTAGTTAACATGTTGCTGTTTATTTCAGGGCGTATGGTTAAACCAGTGAAGAAACGTACCAACACATCAAGAACAGGCAATCTATCATATATTCAACTGAAACTTTACTGTTGGCAAATGTTCAATGTGAACAATTGTGAGGTGAAACCTGATGTAATCGATCAATGTAGTGAATATTTCACGTGACCTTTTGTCCTAACGTCTCGTTGGTAGACGAGGTATTCTCGAGAGCCTGAGAACGACCAAACTTTGGATTGTTTTGCCATTATATTTTACTGACATTACCCGTAATGAATCGTTCCTTCGTTTGTTCGTTTCTTTGTCTTATCTCGTTTACGTTTGTCATGTATATTATATTTGAAAGAAACCCAAATTTTGCTTCTGAAAATCACAAGCAAAAAGAAAACAAATTTGAAAAGGGAATTTGCATCGCGACAAACATCTGCAAACGGTCATCTTCTGATGTTCATTACCAATATGTCACCGACAAGGCATTCCTGGAAGCGATCCATTCTGAGAAAGAATTCACGGGAGCTGGGAAAATGGAGATTCCTCGTGTTATTCATTTTACCAGGTTTACCAGAAGGCACACCTACTTTCGGTTTCATGAACTGATGTCCGTTCTTGCTGCCCATTCAGCCGAGCAGTTACACATCTACTTTTGGTATGATATGGAACCGTTCGGTACTTACTGGGAGAAGGTTCTGAAGATCATACCTGATATATATCTCATCCACAGAGAGGTAGAACTCCACGAGGATTTACATCTACAGAGATATTCACGACGAATACGTCTGGAAGTGATGCTTGAGTTTGGTGGAATTGGTCTTGACAGTGACATAATGCTCCTCCGACCTTTGACCCAGTTGATGCATCATGACGTCACGATTGGTAGAACGTCAAACATTGCTTCCGATGACGTCGTGATCTGTAGGCCAAGGTCTCCACTCTTGGTACAATGGTTCCTGAAAACAGAGGAGAGTGGACATCTGAATTCTTCAAAGATTTTTTCACAAATGGCAACTCGTCCTTCAAGTTTAGTAAATGTTCAGCCCGGGTTGATGACGCCAAATGTAAAGAATCTAGCTTTTCTTTACAAGCAGGGCAGACCCCAGACAATTAAAGGCATTTTGTGTTTAAAGTTGTGGTTTAGATTTCACGGCGTAGAACATTCTCCCAAAGAATTAAAAACGTGGAATACCACAGTTGGTGAAATATTTCGACATTTTTATTATACGGTTGGTAAATTTAAACAATAATGTTTTCACGGTAGGCAACCATTTGATCCTACCTCCATTAAGTGTCTATAACTAAATTTATTATCAATACAAACCATTTGAACTAATTCAACGCTTTATTTTGGACACTTAGCAGTTTTTAAACAAAAGCAAAAGAAGGTAAATTTCATAATCTCTTTGGTATCGTTTATTCTATGCCAAAATATAAATTTGACAAGAAGCATAATATTTCTTAAAAATCCAATTCAAAACACCATTTTGGTATTCATGTTTTGTGCAGAAAATAAATCCCCTCATGTTAACGTTTAAGTTGCACAGCATTGTTCAAAGGCAAAGGTTTCATATAATGGATACATATGTAGGAGATATAATGTTAACCTATTTTCGGATACCATGATGTGTTGTTGATATTATGTCAATGTTATACATGATGCAAATATGAATATATTCTAGTTTATTTTTGTAGCCCGCCTTTAATTGTGAAAATTCGAACCCTGAAGAAGATACAAAATATTAATGTTCAAAAAAGAAATAATGATTTCTCAAAGCAAAACCTACGTTAATATAATTGTATTATCATATATACTGTATATTTGTTCCACACGTCATATTAATTACATTGTATAAATAATACCTGCTGGTTGCGGGGCCTTATTTCTGAATAAAGATATTTGACTTACGGTGGTCCTATATCAATAATTCTTTGAACTCAAGTTATGTTGCAAATCATGACAATTTTTTACATTAAAGAAAGAAAAACATTCACTGTCTACTGACGTGCGTTATATGTATACAAATCAATGAGTAACGCTCTCTTATAACTACTATTTATATTGCACTGTTCGAATGCTACACTCAGGTCCAACAGTAACAATATCATAAATCATGGTTTAAACAATATCTATTTCAAAAGAAAGGGATTGGTAACCAGGCTAGCAGCCTATCTTGAAACCACAATCAATCAATCAATAGTTTATTGTTTCCAAGGCCATTTGAACAACAATTCAATTCATTAATACAATATTCATGAAAATACACACATGCGTATCAGAGGATTCTCCAGGAATACGAAAAATGTTGTACAATAATTTTACTCCCTGCTGCATCCACAAATGACCAAATCCGTAAGTAGATAATAACAGCTTAATATGAGATGCCCACTTAGTGCAATCTTGATACCACAGAGGTACATTTAGAAGTAGAGGAGTATTTCTCGAGTGAAATCCTTCAATCACTATGGAAGCCTTGGTGCCATATTTCGGGATGGTACTGAGGTTAAGATCAGTGTTGGGGTTGTTTTCTGCAACGACCCCTCCGTTGTATTAAAACGAGACCGGAATTAGTTGCACTGCGTTTAACCAATTACGGTCTGATTTAAATGAGACTGCAACCCCCTGATCAGTTACGGTTACGATTTTATTGCATAAAACATGACATGATACGAATAGTTGAGCAAAACGAAAGGGTAGCTTTTTTCATTTCGTATGACCCCATCATTTGAAAACGAAGCCTTACATATAATATATAATGTAACTTCCACCATATGACATACGCTAAGATGTACTTATGGAAATGTAAAACAAAACATAGTGTTTGGGATAAACATAATAAAAACTACTAAAGGGGTTACCTTGAACTTCTTCAATTAAGTTTAAATCAAATGGTTCAGTCTGCAGGTTTTATTGTCATTTGTGCATGTAAATGTGTAAATTAGATGGACCCACTGATGTGAACACTGCACCATAGAGGTCATGTCAGTTGATGTTCACCCCACCTTAACTCCAGCCAATCAGCGACGAGGCTAGAAAAGCTTCGGGCCGACATGGGTTGACAAACCACTTCCATGTCGTTTCTAGTAAGACCTCTCATTGGCTGAAATTATTGAAGTTGAAAGGTCACCTGACATGATCCCGTTTTTCCCTAATATCTTTGGCTAATGGATTCTTTCTGACATATGAGTAAAAATTCATACGTTTTTATTTTTCGATGTAAAATTGGTAAAATAAAGAAATGTGTTTAAGGTTGTAATTCCTTCTATGTAAAACTCCACTGGGAATAACTTCCAAGACTCAAACTTGAACATATTATATCAATCAAATCGTCTCCGCTGTCATTAATCAATATTGCGTTATGAATTTATAATAACGTCTGTCTCGAAGGAATGCTGATTTGTCTGCTGTGAAAGTCGGGTCTGATGTGTTCCTCACCAACAAGCTTGGAGTAAAGACCAGAGCCAATAGTTTCGAATCTCTCTTTGTTTTAGGATAGTCCGTAGGTACTATTCGTTAACATTTTTAGTGCTAAGTGAGCTCCAGAAATCTAGGCCAAGGGTTCTCATTCACGACCACCATGCGGGTTACATGGTCTAGTATATGTAAACAAATTAGAACATTAATCAGTTTGGTTGTTCAAACAAGTTCAAACAGGTCATAATAAAAGTAAAAGAACAATTCAATTAGGGTAAGATTCTGACTTTGAACGCTTGATATGGGTTTATACGTGAAGGAGGATAATGCTGCCTAATTAAAAATGATATGCAATTATTGACTTCACAACAAATTACGCTTTTGTAAAACGTTGTCAAGCATAGTAGTGAAGGATAATTTTGCAACCTGTAAAGTTAACCAGGACAAAAAGAGGTGGAATCCGCTTGACGGATTTTTCCGAATTCTTCAGGATCTGCCAATTTTTGGGAGAATCTGGAAGGATCCGCGATCCTGTGTTAATTTTCATGTTAACTAATTTCTGGACATTTGTGCGGATAAACGGGGCAACACAAAATTTAACCCACTACTACCCAACTTCTGTATTATAATATGTATTCAATTAACGTCTGTGAAAGCTTTTGCTATTATTTCCAGTCACTTGGATATGACACAAGCAAACATTGAAATACCTTGAAAACGGAAACAGGTTCATTTTCTGTACATGTACCTTGTTTACACGAAGGACAGTATCGTTTACATATATTTCTTCGATATAACCTTTCCTTCCTTCATCAATCATTGAAGTTAACAAACCTAAACGATATTTAAAAACATTGCTCTTAAACTACATGTTACTAATATTATTGATTAATATATATTTCTGGGGTAGCGTTTTAAAGGTCCTGCTTTTCGTGAGTCTGAATCTAGAGTCGATATCCATAATTGATTTGACGTATATATTGATCTAATACGTAATTCATTGATAAATCACCGATTGTTTTGTACAACTAAATGAAACGAGACAAACAAGAACAATGCAATGTGGTATACATCATTAGAGGGACAAAATCATGTTGGTGAGATCATAAAGTATATGGCCAATGTTATAATTTGTGTTATTCAATTGGGAAGTATCAACTTTAACCGAAATTAACCAGTTTAAGGTCAATCAGTTCAGTATAACGACAATACAACCAATCAAAGGTGTGTACTTGATCGAAAACCGGACATTGGACCTTGGCTTTTTTCTGCAGCCGTAAAGTCAAACGTAATTTTGGAAACTTTCAAAATGTAGATGGGAAGACAGATGTGTTTCTATAGCGTTTAATAGGTCTTATAACGAGTACATACGTGAGCTGGGATGCAGAAAACTCGTACCCAAAACGAACTCGTCCCCACAGGGAATTCGTACCCACGGATAACTCGTACCCTAAAAAATCGGAGAACTCGTACCCACTTATTTTTTTATAGATAAATAAGAGAGGCAAGACAATAACATTGTTTTTGTATGATGTTTATTTCATAGTTTCTGACAGAGTTGTTATACTCACATGCAGTCCATATTTACGTTGGATTGAAACTGGTGTTAAATGTCTATTGTCAACAATATTGACAAATACTTAGTAATCTATTTAAATGGAAAAGTGAACTACAAGGGAATTCGTGCTTACAAACGTTAGTAAAGTTAATGACGATTTTTCATTTCCAATATTCAATATATAGAGTAAAACGGATAAGTTCTTGTATTTCTCCTCATAAAACAGTTATATGAAACCCGAGAACTACACATGCACTTATGTATTTTGATCTGATGTAATAAAGTAATATTTGGACGAAATATAAAAAAGATACACTTAGTACAAATGACCCACACTGAAGTTTAACTACATATTTGCTCATTGAAATATAATGATAGCTTTATAGAAATGCTATTGACACGATTACCACAGGAGGAGGAATATTGTCCGAAAAGAATGAAAAAATAAGTTTACTGGAATTTGAAGTCTCAACCAATCAACACCTATCAGGCCACCATCCTGACGACCCCGGCAACACTTTCACCATGAGTTCGGAAGTGGAACCCTCTTTTCCAGGACCCAAGCCTCCTGGAGAAATCTCTTTCACGCGTATCCATGTGACACTGTCTGCCGATATGGCCTAGCGGGCGAAGGCAATCTCAATAAATTTAGATCGGCTGTTCTATATTATGTAAATACAAATATATCGATCTAAATTTATTTAGATTGGGGCGAAGGCGACATCATACATGTAATACATCAACTGTTATTTTCTTACATTCCACCTGATGAAGGAGTGAGCATGTACTCCGAAACATCATATGTATTTTCACTATAAAGAAGTTGTTTTCCAGAAAATCGTCCTGTTCTCAGCTACATCATCGTGTACATCTTCATATCTTTATCTACGTCAACGTCTATGTCTACATCTAAGTCTTCACAATCAACAGTTAACCTGTATATATATAAACATATATTTGATGTAGTCGTGAATTGAGATGTAGCGTTGATGGAGTAATTTTATATTATAGTATATTAAGTATATATATATATATATCTCTCTCTCTCTCTCTCTCATTTAAGTGAAAGTGTGTCGGCTAGAGGAATATATTATCTCCAGTGGCTTGTGGTAACTTTCTACGGTGATCTGGTCCGTAGATGTATTGGTGGAAGTGTTTACAACCAAAGCGTATTGCGTACATCTCCTTTTCAATTTGGGCATAACTTTGCTCTGTGGCATTCAGTGATTTGGACGCGTATGCAACTGGTTTCCATTTTGAAGTTTTGATTGTTGATGCGCTTGGATGTATCAACTTGAAGGGTCACTTCCTTGCTTTGGTCATAATACGTGACGACATCCTTCATTTGCTGGAAGATCTTATCATGGTTGGCGTCCGATTGGAATATGTTTGACCTTCTGGTTAGATCGCGAAGTGGGGCAGTCACTTCGGATAGGGAAGGAGTAGTTTACCATTCCTAACACCGTCTCTAACTCGGCACGGTTTCTTTGCGCTTCCATTTCTGTGATAGCCTTGATTTTCTTGGGGTCTGGTTTGATTCCATAAGCTGACAGCAAATGTCCAAAGTAACTCACTTCTTGAACTCCGATCACTGCTCTGTCAGGGTTGAATCGAACTTTGAGCGCTCTAGCACCGCTCTCAGGTTCCTGTCATGTTCTGCAGGGGTCCGGCCATAGACAAGGATGTCGTCTACAATTACGTCTACGCCATCGAGTCCTCATCCTCGGTTACCCATGGTTTTATATATGCTCCGTTACTCTCCACTATATCACCCATGGGAAACCTTATCATGAGAATATGTACTCAAATTACCCGCCCTTGGCCGGCGTGACGAAGTCAGTAACCAAAGAAAATACTCAATACTATAAGACGGAAATGGTCAAGGGAGATAACCGGTGACGGATGGCTAACAAAATGTCCTCTCTTGCTTTGTAACGTAGTGATTTGAATTGTCATTGGCTCGCAGGTCAAAGCTGCGTAGCGGTTTGATTGGCTCACGCCGGCCAAGGGCGGGTAATTTGAGAACAGATTTCTCTGATGAAATTTCCCATGGGTGATATAGTGGAGAGTAACGGAGCATATATAAAACCATGGGTAACCGAGGATGTCGAGTCCTTCGTAGATCTCATCCATGCGACACTGGAATTGTTAAAGTTTGTCAGAAGTGATGAAGGTTTGTCCAGTGTAATTGACCAAAATCCAAACATTGAAGTACTTGGCACCAGCTAGCTTTGATGTTACGTCTTCTTCGTGTTGGCATGTTGTAGTACGGTCTTCTTATTGCCGTATTTAAGTCCTTTGGGTCCAGGCAGATTCGTAGTTTTCCGTTTGGTTTCTCTACGACAACCAGTGAATTCACCCTATCTGTGCCCTCTGTGACTTTGGTGATAATGTCCATCTTGTTGAGGTCCTGTTTCAGTTTATCCCTTAGCGCAAAAACAATACGACCTCCCAACTCGCCTACACCGGTGAACAGCTCTGAGTATTCCTTGATGAGATTGCCCTTTTCTTCACATGTGGAAGATTCGACTGACAACACAAGCTTGAGCAACTGTAGGTCAACACAAGTACGGAGGCACAGTACAGGGGGTGCGTCAGTTTCAACAATAAAGACAGTTAACGTTGTGGTCTTCTTTTTGCATGGTATTATAACTGCTATGCATAACTGTTCTCCGTATCCTTTCAGGATTGCAGTAGCAGGTTGCAAACATGTCTTTACATGGAAGAGATGGTGAAACAGCAGGTTATATACAGGATACAATGTATCCTGTATATAACCTGCTGTTTCACCATCTCATGTTGGTATGATAAAGAGATAACAAATACAACAAGGTGAGGTAATAATGACATAAATGGTTGAACAAGTGAAGTTGTGATAACAGGGAAACCAGTGAGTAGTAAGTTAATTAGCCAATTAGTGGTGGAGCTGGAAGCCAGAATGAGTAGATTTGATTAATCATTTGTGGATTAAGCGGTTGTAAGCTGATGGGATGAAATAGCCTTGATCCCTATTCATAGAGGGCTTATGTCTAACAATATGCACGGCTTCAGCTAAACGCCTGTGAGTGTAGTCATGTTTGTTGTTTGTGAGTGTTTTGACAGTGTCCCAATGGATGTTGTGTTGTGGAAATTTGGTGATGTGTTCCGAAATGGCTGATTTGTTGTCTCCCTTGGTTGTTGATGTTTTGTGTTCTTTGATGCGTATGTTGAGCGGTCTTGATGTTTCCCCAATGCATCTATACCGAAACGTCGCTATTGTTAATAAAGAAGTTGATCATCCATAACATATTTGTCTTCTTCATCACACCAACTTCTAAAATGCCTCTCAAACAGTTTATGTCTTTACATCCATCTTGCCGAACACTTTAGCAGGTGGAGTGTTAGCTTGTGCTCATGTGCCATGTGAAGATGCAACTTTGTGTATGCTTGGTCGTTTGTGACAGTTCTGTCAATAATGTCGATGAACATCTCGGAGTCATCTTCTTCTTCCTGTATGGCGTTTACAGATTTTGAGCTTTTGCTCTTTTGTTGTGGATTTCTACAGACAGCTTGAAAATGGTTCCATTTTCAACACTTGCTACACTGCTTACCTTTAGCAGGACATTTCTGTTTCTCATCATGTTGATAACCACATGTTCCAAATGAAGGATCACGTTATCTTTGCTTGTACGATCTACTGTAATTTTCTCTCTTCTTATGTGAAATACCATCTACCCTGTCTGCCTGATCTGGGCTTTGGAGGTTTCACAGGATCTAGCTATGTCCATTGCTTTAGCTACTTCAGGTACTACATGTTTGATGAGTCCCAATTAATCGCTGAGTTGGACAACTTTGACTGTTTCTGTGTGTTATAGAACGCTGTAGTAGCCCGATTCTGAGAAACATTTATCATAGAATTACGATGCGTATCGAATTTTGTTCAATTCAGGACACACGAAATAAATATAATGGAATGCGACTCCATAACCATGTGTACAGGAGCAGGAAACATTATCAGAAAGTAAACGATTATATGTATCACTGTTTAATTCGCAGCGTCTCAATATAAGGCGACAGTGTAATTCGAAAAAAATTCATTAACATTTTTTAAATCGAACATTGACTGGAGTACCAAATTGTAGCGTGATTAAATTTGTTAATTCTCCAACAGAGGAAGCATCTTTGACATTTGATGGAAGATTTTGTTGTATCTTGCAAATACGAATTTGCATAATTAGTAGCTTTGCATATTATAGTCTGGTTGTTGTCGCTGTTTTTTGAAGCAGTTACTAGTCGTTATTTTCAAATACATATTTTGGAATAAGATCGTAAAGATATGACCTGAAATCATATGGCGTGCCATTTTATAATAAAACGTTGGTTGTAACGATCTCTTCTTTCATGCAGCTAAGGTGGATTGATTTCGTTCATACATGTAGTGTCTGTATATGTGCGTGTCAAAGAATGTGATAATACTACACAGGAAGATTTTCCATATTTTTTTAATTTGATCGGGGAAAAGGAACTGCAGTCTCTGTCATGTTCTCTTTAAATCATATTTTGGGTGTAGTTTTATCTTTGTAATCATATTTTGGGTGTTTAAAAATCAAACAGGACGGCACTATAGATCATTAACGGAAACAAATTTTCGTTTAATGTTTACAATTTTATTTAATTTGTGTTTTAATCTCAACTTTGGTACTTGTCCAGCTTGTGAGAACATTGCAATATCAGTTAATGTGTGTTGATAGTTTGTGGAATTCTGGGAAGATGCGAGATTATTTATAAGCAAAACACCATGATGAATTTTTCAGATAAATTTTAATTCTTGAAAGATACTCTACGGGTGGAGCTACGATTGTGAACAATGCAATGTGATATTGACGTCTTTAGTAGATCATTGTATAGGTTAATGCCACAATGGCATGTCATTGTCATATAGTAATTTAATGACATGTTTCACAACGTATAAACTGTAAATTATATGTCACGCCTTATTTAGTTAAAAGTGAAACATTAATGCCACATTTCCCCTTTGTTACCAGTAAAATGTGTATGAAATAGTTGTCGTTAACCCAGTTGAGCCCTTTGGATTAAATCTGATCAATCTTATCTATGCCTGTTTGATTCTCACTCTTTCTGCGATGTTTTCTATATTTTCTATATTTGGGAACCTTGAAATTTCAAAATCGCAATCATATCGAAGGGGATACTTATCAAGTGTGTTCAATCAATAGAAATGTATTTCGTTCTATTACCCGAGTGACAGCGAGGGTCATACATAAGTTTATACCTCACTTCCGGTCTCGTTGCTATGGTTTCTTTTGTTACTTTTGTTTTCTGATATACTTACAATTTTTCTGATATACCTACACTTTTCTAATATACCTACACTTTTTAACAACCGAGAAACAATGTAGTAAATTTTCAAAATTTCCAAATTCTAATTGATGATACTTTATAAAATGTCAGATTATAAATGGACATATAAGGAACCTGGGATCGAACCCGTGTCATGTTGCTTTCGGGCCGAACGACCTAACCATTACACCACGAACCAGATGAAAGTCTGACCATTTTTTCATGACCAAATGAATAAGGTTCTTATAATGCGTGAAATAATATCACAAATTTATGTTTTTCTTTTTATATAAGAATGTAATTTAATTTTGGGTGCAAAATGTCTTAACATACTGAACATTGTTTCTGTTTTCTCTTAACTTTGGTCACGTTGACATTAGCCATGCTGTTTATAGCGTTAGCTGTAGTACATTTCAGCAAGATGCACGTGCATCGGCGTTGACAATGCCGTCATTGGGCTATATCATTTAAATTTCGAGCCCCAAACATGGGTAACCATTGTCACAGACGAGGCCGTATTTGGGTTGTGCGTTTCATGCACAAGCTTGTTTACAGTTGTATTTGTTTAGAAATACTATGAAATAGTATCCGCTTACACTCGACCGTAAGTAGGGTATAAGACAGATATACCCATACTTTTCCTCGTGTATCAAATGGTACCCTACACTTTTCCCCGTTGGAGCCTTACTCGGCTCCGCCTCGTAAGGGCCCCACGGGGAAAAGTGTAGGGTATCATTCGATACACTCGGAAAAGTATGGGTATATCTCTCACTTGCACACGTATCATAAAGAAATAAATCTGTGAATACACATGCGACGGCAATAATTATTTTGTGTCAATTTCAGTCACGAGGATCGTTGTACTCTCAAAGGCTTCGGAATGTAAAACACTCAATCGCACGTGTAGTTCGGACAGTTGCAAGTTCTTGAATTAAGAAATAAAGTTCCCTGTACCCCAATGTGTTTTGTAATAAAGTATAGTTTTGCCCTGAACTATTAAAGTTACGTCATCACAAAAACTATACCTTTATCGTCTGATATCGTCGATTGTTCTAGCCGCTAGGCATCTTAGAATGTATAATAAAACATTGTACGTGCAGTACTTTCTCCCGGGTAACACATGAAAGCGTCAATGCAAATGCAGCTGCTATAACGTCAAGGAGATATTCAATCATCGTAGGTTAAAGAACTAACACATTCGCGAAGATGCCATTCTGTTTTTACGACACTCGTGCCAGAAAAGGGTATATTAATTATTCAGCCATTCGTGTTATAAAAGTAATTGATATCCCCGCTTACTATCATTTTTATGTTCTGTTTATTAATAAAAGAATGTAAAATTGAAAAGACTATAAACAATGACATTAATTGACGCGAAACTGTATACATACGGCTATTACGTTGAATAATTTAATAGTATACATTACAGGAACATAAAAATCAATAATCCCTCTGATCATTGTTATTATAAATTTATGTCTGTACCGAAATAAACCGAGAAAGGTTAAAAGAAAGAGAAAACAAACCAATCTTGAACTGCAAAATTCACGGCAAGATGGGAGCTAGGTGACCGTAACACGTACCATTACAAACCATGTAAAATTCGTTCCGAGTTTTGTTTTGGTTAATAACAGTTCCGTTTTAAGTGATATTCCTATTCAAATACGTCGATCGGTTGCGGTCCAGCATTGTGTCGTTTACGGGAATATTTAGCTTTTTATATCCCCGTCTAAAGGGGCGGGATAGCGCAGTGGTTAGCGCGTTCGGATCAAGAGGTCCAAGTTTCGAATCCCGCCAGAGGCACGGCAACTTTGTCTGCAGTAAAGAACTGTTCTACACGCAGTTAGGTTTGGGTGCAATGCTACACTGAGTTTCATCGTAGTACCACCCATGGTTCGCTAGTTCCAGCCGTTGCTCGCAGGTTTCACCGCAATGCATAGCCACATGGCGTTACGGGCTTTCTCCCTCAATAATACTAGCAGCCGTGATATAAGTGAAATACTCTTGAAAGCGGCGTTAAACCCTAACTCAATCACTTATATCCGCGTCTAGCCAGTTAAAATGAAGAATGCAATCGTAGCGTATACTTAATGTATATCACCCATATGGTTGAAAATAACCGAGTTAATATTTTCGATTTGGGCACAAGTTTCAGCGAGTCCCCATATTTCGTCGTCTTTGACATCACAAAAACATTGTTGTTCGTGACGACATTGTAACTTGCAATTGCGTCACAAAAAGAGAGCGCTATTTTAGGAGACTGTATAAAATAATTAGTAATAAAGAAAATATATATTCCAGTGAAACACGCTTACATTGCTAGGAATTCGACTTAATGGGTAACTAAATATTTAAGGCCACTTTGAAATAAGTCAACTAAAAGCGTGTATCTGTATTTAATCTTTGTTAAAAACGGTGGGAAATTATCTCAAAATAAGATTTAAAACTGATTCGGAATAATTAAAATAAAATATATCCTCTGAATATGGCCAAAGCACATTCCTTTTTTTTATGTTTTTATTCCCAAGAAAAACACATTACATATGTATACAAGCATATAAGACAATGTTTACACTTGTTTGTATATAAGAATATGAAGATAAAACAAAAACCTGTTGATTTGCATGATGTCATCTCAAATTAAGAAGAGTGTTGACATTCTATGTACACAATGATATGGCCTATTCATTGTACACAGTAGTTTCTTGCACATGAAATAAAGGGATTGAAATAGAAGAAACATTGGAAGATCATTGTGAATAAGGTTATATTAATAGAGTGTGGAGTGATGACCAAAACGCAAAGAATTTTGTTTGTTCATTGTTTGAGTAAGCAATGTATTTACATAATTTATAGTATCTTCTTATTTCATTTTTAATATGATTAAAATTTGCCAAAGCACATTCCTGGTTGCTGGTTGATACATCATAATGCGTACCATGTATGTTAATTGTTCTGCACCGACGATATCTGAAAGACACTAAAATACACACTCTTGAAGAGGCAATTGATTCATTGAGTCAATATTTATTTACTTATATAAGATACCTACGGCAATAAAACACAGGCGGTCAATGGGACCGACAACGTGCTTTATGAGACAATAAAACATGCTCATGATTTTAGACGTCAGGTAGAGCGTCATATTTTACGTCACTTTGATTGTTCAGTTGCTAGTGAATGCGTTCTACGACGGGAGGCATTAATATATTTAAAAAATAGTTTACACAAACAACACAATCTCTCCACGGTTTTTATATAAAAGCGAGTAATCATATAAGAAATAGAAGACTCGTTGTTGGTCTTTATCGTAGAATAAAACATAGCGAGCGAGAGCGATGTTTGTACAACACACATTTCACAAGTTTCATAAAAGTCACAGGGCACATCTTTGAGTGTTATATTTTGTTATACCCCACTTCCGGTCTCGTTGCTATGGTTTATTTTGTTACAAGTGTAGGTGTATTAGCCGATACACCTACACTTTTTTCTGATATACCTATACTTTTTTTCTGATATGCCTACATTTTTTGATATACCTACACTTTTCTAATATACCTACACTTTTTAACAACTGAGAAACAACTGAACAAAACTCGTGCCAGAAAAGGGTATATTAATTATTCAGCCATTCTTGTTATGCTATTATTTCGGAAAGATCTGCGCGCGTATGAAATTATGAAAATTATATCGGAATCGTCTGGGTAGATAAACATTATCTTATATTTCTCAAAGGGTCCACAGATCGAACACTTTTAACCGTTACTGACCCCTTAAACAATTGTCAACATTTTGAAAACTTGTTTTTATGTATGCTGAGTTTTTCTTGTCATACTTCATCAATCACAAGAAATTATGTCTTAAATTCTTTAGATTCTAAAAACAATAATTTTCATGAATTTTGAATTCGTTTAAAAAATGAGAATAAAATCAAGACGTTATTTCAACGACACATTTGTGTTCAAAACAGAGAAAGTAGTTGAGGCACGTTGGAAATAGTATATTATGTTATTTTCATTTTTAATTAATCGGATGAATATCTGTACCTAATGCATCGATCTAGTCCGGTAGAAGCACTGTGAACAGAATGCAAAGCTTAACGGCAATCGTTAGTGCACACAAGCTACCATTATATTCATTTTGAATACTTTAGTGACATTTAAATTCCTATTCGATTTAAAATTACATGAATTTCGAACTATTTCATTAAAAAATCACATTGTTTTATCTCTGGCCCGTTATGAACATTTTATAAAGTCAAACATATGTCGGGGTAATTTAAGTTGAAACTTAGATTTTCTACAGTTAAAAATTGGACTGGATATAAATAACTATGTTATAAAGAATTTGATATATAATCTTGTTATTTTGTCAAATATACATACATATGTCTACAAAGTAATGACAAAAGTTTGCATGATCAACCCCTTTTCAATATCACCAAAGAAATGGTCGATTTCCTAACATTTTACGTCCGCTTTGTGAAACGAATTCAACAAGGGAGGTAATGAAATATTTAGAGTTAGCTCCCTTGCATTGCTACTTCCGTTTCAGGTAAGGTTTGTTTTGATCAGTACACGTGCAGACGGTTATAGTCAAATACATGTGACGTGTTAATGTCACAATGGCACAGAAGCTCACACACGTTGCGGGGATGTTTCGTCAAACGTTCGTCTTGCCGAACAAAGATGTTTTGAGATGGTTTCCCGGTCACATGCACAAAGGAATGGGACGGATTCAGGCGACACTGAAAGACATCGACTGTGTCGTGGAGGTTCATGATTCCAGGATTCCGTTCTCAGGTCGGAATCCGAGGTTCCGGGATATACTGAGTGTGAGACCACACGTTCTTCTACTGAATAAAGTCGATCTGGTCGATATGGATAAATCTCGGGAAGAAATTGTGAGAAATCGGTTAAAAACTGAGGGTGTTGACAAAGTTTACTTCACCGACCTCAGACAATTTCAACAAAGTAAATTTCTGAAAAGTGACATTTTACCTTCTATTATCAAACACACTGAATCAAGACCCCGTTTTTCACGACAAGGTTTGAATGAATATAACATTATGGTTATCGGTGTCCCAAATGTAGGTAAATCGACGTTTATCAACACAGTTCGGTGGGCTAACACCAGTAGAAAGGGTAGGGCTGCAAGGGTCGGGGGCGAGGCTGGTATAACGCGCAGTGTGGCCACTAAGATCAAAGTTAACGTCGATCCCCCGATGTTCATCATAGACACTCCAGGAATATTCTCGCCTCAAGTCCCGGATGTAGAAAGCGGCATGAGACTTGCATTGTGCGCATGTCTGCCAGATTGTCTGGTGGAAGAAGAAACGATAGCAGACTATTTACTTTTCTGGATGAACAAGAGAAAGAATTTCTCGTATGTGACGGAATTCGAATTGAGTGAAGCGTCCGATAATATCCTGGATGTTCTCGCTCACATCGCGTTGAAAAATCAAAAGGTGATGAAAGTTCGTGACTTTACAGACAACTCTTACAAATACAGACCCGACTTCAAAGAAGCTGCGAAACTGCTGATACGTGCATAC
Organism: Gibbula magus; assembly: GCA_936450465.1. Lineage (NCBI taxonomy): Eukaryota > Metazoa > Mollusca > Gastropoda > Trochida > Trochidae > Gibbula > Gibbula magus. The sequence goes on from OW388300.1 coordinate 56,228,530, forward strand.
AGGGATGGAAATCTGGGCAAAACGTTTCTGGATGATGACAAGTTGTGATCAGCTGTGAATTATTTGCTGATAAGTTTGAATCACTGTAATACATGAAGATGTGCTATGTAATAAAAAAAAAACGAACATTTTCTTTTACTATTCTTTACAAGTTCCGCAAAGTGATTAGAAGAAAATGGTAAGGAACACCTTGTATCCATTGAAAGTTCATCATCAAAGTCATTAAACTTTTACGTAGGCAAGCTTCTCCCAAGTATGTTTAAAATGATCGTTATAAAAACATACATGTATTATAGACAACATCATTGATATACATTTCTTAACTGTTTTAATATTTGCCTAACTTGACGAATATGATAGGTTAAATTAGCAAGGGCGGAAAATATCTTTTAACGTCTCTTGATATGGTATGGTGATACTATGGTCAGGAATCGAACCTTGACCGCCCAGGTAATGAGCGAACACTAAATTAACTGAGCTTCATCCTCTGCTGCAAGGATCAACTTGCCCTGGAGGTCACAACTCACGCCAGTCTCAGTCTCTGGCTTTATGTTTTCAGAAAGTAATCAATATTATGTAAATCGAATATCTACCACCTGAGAGGTATGGTACTAATCAAACACATCTTAAGTAAGCTGACGTTTTCAATCAAGTTCGGGATAGCGCTGTGGGTCAAGGGGTCCGGAGTTCGAATCCCGCCAGGGGCACTGCAACGTTGTCTGCAGTAGAGAACTGTTCTAGACACAGTAAAATTTGTGTGCAATGCTGCATTGAATTTCGGTGCAGTACCACCAAGTCTTCGCTAGTTCCAGTCGATACTCACAGGTTTCACCGCAATGTATAGCCACATGGCGTTGCGGGATTTCTCCCAGTAGTAATTGTCACAATGTGACTTTGGTACTCAGTGATAACACAACAGGAATTTGTAATACAAAAATTTATTTAACAAACACCACAAAAAAAATAGGGTTACAAGGTAAACGACAAGACGCGAAGTTCAGTTTGATGTCATAGGTGTTGGATCCAATCTGAAATAAGAAAATATATATTGTTTGCTAGCGGTGCCCAGGTGCCATGCAGAACGTCATAGTGCCCACGTGATGTTAGTCGAATATTAGATGAAACTGGAGCTGCAAAACAAATATCAATTACCCATATGTTTATCAATATCACTCACCTATGGCATCATACAGAAGAAAAAAAACTGTTAACTTTACAAGAAAACAATTACATTAACCAAAAGACACAAAAGATTTAACACTGATTTATCAATGAAACGCTGATAATTACTTTCCCTTCAAATTACTTTACAGTAATAAATATATTTAACATTTATGAAAGATTACATTATCAGATCAATGAAAATACCAGAAAATCTTCAACTCTCACCATGTAACACCACTCAAAGTGTTTACATGTACATATCAAAATCACACACAATTATCTCACAACATTATACATTCAAAATTCACGTAAGACTAAATACAATTATCAAATAACTTTCACCACCTCACTTCACAACACACCCGGTCCCAAAGTCCGGAAATCTCCCATAAAACATTTATGGGGCAAACGTCCTTGTGCCTGACTCCACAAGGTCACCTTGACATACAAGGTACAATCGCAAAACGTTTACGACTACAGCTGCAACATACAGCAACATCCGCGACACAACACGGCACACAGATCCAAGGCCCAGACATTCAGTACTGGCTACCCCCTGGTCCACACATGACTCCACTGGGTTGACCACACCAGCTGCAGGGTTGACATTGACACAGGTCAGAGGTCAAAGGTCGTCTGTAGATAAGACTACGGTTGGATGCACTGCAACACACAACCATGAAAACCTTACAATATATCCCACACAAACCTTAACCAAAAATACCAAACCGAATAATTAATTAATTATTAATTAAGCACTCTACATTGGTAATTAATCAAATACACTTCAAAAATACTTACTCCACACTTGACAAACATTCTGTCCCTAGGGATCTGTTGACATCTGGTACTTATTTACCATGTGATGTAAAACATCAGTCCCAAACAGCTGTTTCTCACCTGTACAACATTTCATACATTAAATACAACATTCTTACACAAAGTCAAGAGTTTCAACATCAAAAGCACAAAACAATGTACATCAATAAATCAACTCACCACTGCATAAACAGCCCCGGCAACAATTCCAATGCAAGTGACAGCTTCCCTGTAACCTTGCATTATATAGCTTGCCGTCTCATGCCTTGCATGCTTTTTACACGCTTAGCTCACCACCTTGTCAGCTTGCTCTTGATGTCTGGGTTCTGGGTTCTACCAGCTTTGATAGAGTTTGAATCCAGTTCGTGACAAAACCTCCCCACTAAGATTAAAATACACAATTTTAACACCACTCACGAACTTGATACACTTCAATCCCTTCTTGATAGAAAGTCCGCTCCCACGTTTCTGCTTCCCTTGATAGCCTCGATCCTGAATCTGTAGGGTTGCAATGCTAGACTCCATCTCATAATCCGTCCATTTTGAACTTTGGCCTTGTTGAGATAAATCAAAGGAGCATGATCTGTCTGTAAGATGAAAGTGCGACCATACAAATACATCTGTAGTTTCTGGATTGCCCATACCAATGCCAAACATTCCTTCTCGATCACAGAGTAATGTTGTTCACGAACTAGCAGCTTTCTGCTGAGATACTTTACCGGAAAGAGTATTCCATCATGCTCTTGTAACAAGACGGCGCCGATTCCAAGATTAGAAGCATCAGTACGAAGTGTAAAGATCTTACCGTCATCTGGTAATCTCAGAATTGGCTTCTGTGACAGTTGAGCCTTCAACATGTTGAACGCCCCCTCCTGATCCATTCCCCACATCAATTGATTCGGTTGTCCTTTCTTGGTCATGTCTGAAAGGGGTGCTGCTACAGTCGAAAAGTTTGGGATAAACTTACGATAAAATCCTGCTAGTCCAAGAAAAGATCTCATCTGTGTCTTGGTTCTAGGATATGGCGTTTCCACAATGGCCTTCACCTTCTCCTCCTGTAATGAAAGTTGACCTTCACTCACGATGTGACCTAGAAAATCCAACTGTCTCCAGCCCACCGAACATTTGCTGGGTTTCGCAGTCAATCCAGCTTTCCTCAGGCGTAACAGTAGTTCCAAGATGGTTTCCATGTGTTCCTCCCAGGTGTCTGAAAATATCAGAATATCATCTATGAAATTATCCACTCCCTTCATACCTTTCAGTAGTTTCCGCATCATTCTGCTAAAAGTGGCGGGCGCGTTCACCAAACCAAATGGCATCATTTTGAACTGAAACAAACCTTCAGATGTAGAAAAAGCAGTTTTTTCTTTTGCATCTTGCGACATGGGAATCTGCCAATATCCTTTGGTGAGGTCAAATTTTGAGAAATATTTGCAACGTCTGATTTTAGCAAAGATTTCTTCTGGATTAGGAATCGGCTCCGCATCAAAAATGGTAAGCTGATTAATCCGTCTCATGTCAACACAGAACCTATTTCCACCTCCTTTCTTCTTTATCAAGACAATTGGCGAACAATAGGGAGAGTCAGACCTCTCAATAATCCCTAACTTCAACATTTCTTCTACCTCTTGAGAAACTGTAGTTGTGTAAGCCAAAGGCACGGGATATGGTTTCTGTCGAATGGGGTCTGATGAAATTAACTTGATATCATGCTCAGCCAGAGTAGTTTGTCCAGGTACATCTGTTAAGACATCAGAGAATTGCTTCAACAAATCGCTTACCTCCCTTTGCTGTAATTGGGTCAGAGATTCTTCCACTGCTACATCTCGGATAGTCTCCTTGGCGTGCAATGATGGCAACTCCACATCATCTCCCAACATGGCTGCATCTAGACTGTTCTCTTCCTCAACCACTGCAGCATTCACTTGAACTAAAACTCCACATTGAATAGCACTGATCAGTGGCTCCTGATAAAGCTTCAAAAGATTGACATGGTAAGTTTTCAACTTATCTTTCACTTGCACAGAGTAATCCATGGATCCAAGTTTAGATTTAACTTCAAATGGTCCCTTCCACTGCATCAATAATTTGCTTGAGTCTGTGGGCAACAAAATCAAAACCTTGTCTCCTACCTTGAATTCTCTTTTCCTGGATTTCTTGTCATAGTACGTCTTGTATCGTCGTGCGGACTGGGCTAACTCCTCCTGTGCGAGTTTCCATGTGTCTTGAAGTTTGCTCTGTAGATCTAAGACGTACTGGTAGGTTGACTTCACTTCTGGTGACACCTCTTCCTTGGTCCACAGCTCCTTAAGTACCATCAGTGGTCCTCTGACTGACCTGCCAAATAACAATTCAAATGGCGAAAATCCTAGGCTCTCCTGTGGAGCCTCACGATATGCAAACAACAACGCATCAATATACCTGTCCCAGTCTTGAGGTCTGTCTGCACACAGCCGTTTCAGCATGCTCTTCAGGGTACCATTAAAGCGTTCAACAAGCCCATTGCATGCAGGATGGTATGGTGTGGTAGTAAGTTGCTTTACTGACAATAATCGACTCACTTCCCTCATCAGCTCCGATGTGAATTGTGCTCCTCGGTCACTCAAGATCTCACTTGGGATACCAACTCGACAAAACATCTGTACGAGAGCCTCAGCAATAGTCTCCGTCTCTATATTGGGAACAGCCACTGCTTCTGGGTACCTGGTTGCGTAGTCGACCATCGTTACGATGTAGCGGTTCTTGCTGGTAGACACAGGCTGGATTGGCCCGACAATATCAACTGCAACACGGAAAAAAGGTTGATCAATTACTGGCATTTGACCTAGAGGAAATTTGGTTACCTTGCCCTTTGACGTAGTGCGTTGACAAATGTCACAGGACTGACAAAACCTTCTCACATCACCCCACACATCTGGCCAGTAGAAATGATCAAGAATCCTCATCGCCGTCTTCTTACTTCCAAGATGTCCAGCAAGTATGCCCTCATGTCCAAGTTTTAGCACTTTAATTCTCATGGATTTTGGAACTACAAGTTGTTTCAACGTTCGCTGATTACTGGTTTGTGATGTGAAGATACGGTATAGCATCCCCTTTTTGTAGCAAAAAATCCACTCACTTGTTTTTGACTTTCTAACTTCACTTGTTTTGGCCATCTCCCTGGGTCGCTTCAAAGTTTCATCTTCCTGTTGAGCCTTTTGAACTTGTTCAGGGGTTACTTCCAAATCCATAAATGGCGGCGTATTCAATGGTTTCCGGGGCAGATATTTCTTCTGTGCTCTGGTCTCCACAGCATTCAACTGATTCTGTACTGGAACTGAAACAGGTTTAGCATGTTTACAATGAACATTGTGTGCACCTGGAATATTTCCTATGATGATGTCGTACAAAGGATTCGGCATACACACGGCTTCAACAGGTCCTTTAAAATATGGTGTAAACAACTGTACCTTTGCCATGGGATAAACCTTGACACTGCTGTCTCCAAGTTTGCACAATCGATCCTCACCCGTCATATCGAACTCATCAACTAACGATCTTCGAATCACAACACCACTGCATCCTGAATCCCTTAGAACCTTTACCTTTCGATTCCGGAATTCTGCATCCACCACCGGCATAGTCTCCGATTCCTGTCGTTCGCATGCCATACTCAGCACAGTCATCCTGCAGCCACAGTCCAATAGCTCCGACTCCGTTGTTGGAGTTTTCTCTGGCTCGGTAGACACTTCCTCAATAGCTGCAACTTTTGATGCTTTACCTTTAGTTTGTGAACAAAACCTGGCAATATGGCCCATCTGTTGACATAAGTGACATTTAAAAGTGGAAAATTTACCAAACTTGTTCTGAGGTGTATCCCTTGAAGTGGACTGCATATCCGTTGAAGATCCCGGTTTCTTTGTCTGTGCCTCAACTGGTCCAGGAAACAAGTACCGGTTTGTGCTGAGATTACAACCTCTGGCCTCTAGAAAGTTGTCGGCAAGGCTTGTCATGTCCTTGATGTTTTTCGGACTCCGTTCCTTCAAAAACAATTTCATTTCTTTATTACAACATTGTAAAAATTGTTCCTGCAGAAAAAGATCCTTCAGGTCATTGAAGTTATGGTGCTTATGTGCCAACTCAAGCCACCTCATCATGTAACTTTCCAAACGAAGTGCAAACTGACCACATGTTTCACCCACTTCCGGTTTACTATTTCTGAATTTCTGTCTGAATCCATCCTCTGTCAACTGATATCTGTGAAGAAGAGCATTTTTCAACACGTCATAATCATTAGCTTCCACATCGGACAACCTGGAATAAACCTCCAATGCTTTGCCTTTGAGATGATAACTCAACCTATTTGCCCAAGTATTTCTCACCCATTTCTCCAGTGTGGCTTGTCGCTCAAAACGTTTGAGGTATGCGTCTAGGTCATCTCGCCCATCTTCGAACGGTGGCATCTTAGGCATCTTCCGGTCATGGCCTTGACCTTGTTGCTCCGGTCTGCCTCCCGCCCGCTGAATCTCCAATTCCAATTCAAGCAATGCTCGTTGCTCAGCACGATCCTGCTGACGCTCATCTCGCTCCTTCAGACGCTCCTCTCTCTCCAACTGTCTTTCCGATGCAACCCATTCATTCAAATCCTCACCCTTCTTTCCAAGCTCCTTACCAAGCTTAACATATTTCTCCAAATCCATCTTCAATCATACACACACAAAATGATTGAGATTAATAACCCTATCACTACACTGAGTACCGTTTTAGAATCCCACCGCTGCCACCAAATTGTCACAATGTGACTTTGGTACTCAGTGATAACACAACAGGAATTTGTAATACAAAAATTTATTTAACAAACACCACAAAAAAAATAGGGTTACAAGGTAAACGACAAGACGCGAAGTTCAGTTTGATGTCATAGGTGTTGGATCCAATCTGAAATAAGAAAATATATATTGTTTGCTAGCGGTGCCCAGGTGCCATGCAGAACGTCATAGTGCCCACGTGATGTTAGTCGAATATTAGATGAAACTGGAGCTGCAAAACAAATATCAATTACCCATATGTTTATCAATATCACTCACCTATGGCATCATACAGAAGAAAAAAAACTGTTAACTTTACAAGAAAACAATTACATTAACCAAAAGACACAAAAGATTTAACACTGATTTATCAATGAAACGCTGATAATTACTTTCCCTTCAAATTACTTTACAGTAATAAATATATTTAACATTTATGAAAGATTACATTATCAGATCAATGAAAATACCAGAAAATCTTCAACTCTCACCATGTAACACCACTCAAAGTGTTTACATGTACATATCAAAATCACACACAATTATCTCACAACATTATACATTCAAAATTCACGTAAGACTAAATACAATTATCAAATAACTTTCACCACCTCACTTCACAACACACCCGGTCCCAAAGTCCGGAAATCTCCCATAAAACATTTATGGGGCAAACGTCCTTGTGCCTGACTCCACAAGGTCACCTTGACATACAAGGTACAATCGCAAAACGTTTACGACTACAGCTGCAACATACAGCAACATCCGCGACACAACACGGCACACAGATCCAAGGCCCAGACATTCAGTACTGGCTACCCCCTGGTCCACACATGACTCCACTGGGTTGACCACACCAGCTGCAGGGTTGACATTGACACAGGTCAGAGGTCAAAGGTCGTCTGTAGATAAGACTACGGTTGGATGCACTGCAACACACAACCATGAAAACCTTACAATATATCCCACACAAACCTTAACCAAAAATACCAAACCGAATAATTAATTAATTATTAATTAAGCACTCTACATTGGTAATTAATCAAATACACTTCAAAAATACTTACTCCACACTTGACAAACATTCTGTCCCTAGGGATCTGTTGACATCTGGTACTTATTTACCATGTGATGTAAAACATCAGTCCCAAACAGCTGTTTCTCACCTGTACAACATTTCATACATTAAATACAACATTCTTACACAAAGTCAAGAGTTTCAACATCAAAAGCACAAAACAATGTACATCAATAAATCAACTCACCACTGCATAAACAGCCCCGGCAACAATTCCAATGCAAGTGACAGCTTCCCTGTAACCTTGCATTATATAGCTTGCCGTCTCATGCCTTGCATGCTTTTTACACGCTTAGCTCACCACCTTGTCAGCTTGCTCTTGATGTCTGGGTTCTGGGTTCTACCAGCTTTGATAGAGTTTGAATCCAGTTCGTGACAGTAATAGTAGCAGTCGTGATGTGAGTGCAATACTCTAGAAAGCGGCGTTAAACCCCAAATCACCTCGCCTCAATGAAGTGGAGAGTGACGGGATGAGAGACATTTTATGTACGCTTCGCGTACAATGTGCGTTGTTTAGAAAAGTTAACTTATATTGTACCTCGATCAACGACCCGGGGACAATCAAAATACCAACAATTCCGTCCGTTCTTCCGTCTGTCTGTCCGAGGATATGTTTTATGAATAATTTTCTAAAATCATAATTTGTCGGACAAATTAATCGCTGAAAAACTGTTCATCCAATTCTTTTTAAACTTTGCAGAAATCTACTATAAGGAAACCGACTATAAGGAGCAGTGCTGATGTACAAGCGTCTTAGTGAAATTTGAACTCATCAGTTATGAAAGGCCAGATGGGCTTATGGCATAGGCCGTTGTCTGTCGTCCGTCCGTCGGGCGTAAACCTTTCACATTTTCGACTTCTCCTCCAGAACCGCTGCACCCCCGTATCTGAACTTTTCAAGGGAGGCACATTACACCTATGGGATCATTTGAACTTCGCCCCCGTGAAATATGGGCGTTGCAGGCATTATTAGCAAAACCTTTAAACGACTTCTTCTTCGAAATCGGCAGTCACATGAAGTTAGATTTTTCAGATATACAGTTTCATAACATTTAATTTGTTCATTTGATCCTGACCGCCTATCAAATATGGGCGTGGCAGTGGGTTTAGACGACTTCTTCCCGAAAACCAGATATGATAGAAAGCTCAGACTTTGGGAATATGATTTTTGATAGGCGGAGACTGAGTTTCAGATTCAGTCAAGGATACAAGGATACAAGATTATAGCCCATTACCCCTACAGCCCATATCCCCTACACCCCATTACCCCTACAATTAGTTAAAACAACACTGCTGACATAATGAACTCACCCTAACGAGTGATTAAGTATGGAGTAGGAAAGAAAGTGATTAAGCTTGAGGGGATTACGGGAATTAAGATTTAGGAAGGAAGGAAGGAAGGGTTGTAGAAGGAATTTTTTTTTTTAACACAAACATAACAGTTTCACTAAAACAGTTTGAACACCATGACCATTGATACAGAGGATATGTTTCATAAAAAATTTTCAAATAAAATCACAATAATCAAATATCGGTAAAATAAATGAGCTTTATAAAGTCTACAATATTTTTCTTTGTAGGCGATATGTATTTCTTCCAAGATTGAACTGTTTTGAATCATAATCATGATTTGGGGAATATAGTTGAATTTTATAGCTTACTTTGAGAAGTTCTTCTCTTCTTTTTATTTTAGACATATGGCTATAAATTATGCTTTATTTGAACTGTTCATTTTGGTCTAAAACATCAATCACTATTATTAGGATAACTACAGAGCCCATGGGTCTATTATTATTTTGTGAAGGTGCTTTGATAATTTAAAACATATTTTGATTTCGCCATATAACATCTGCTCGAGTTAGAACTAAACATGAAGAGATGTGACTTCAACAAATGCTTGACACATGCGTCAGTCTCAGTCTTGACTTGTAATTAATAATGGAAGGTATTATGATAACATTAAACATTTGACCTATTTCAGAAGAGTTGGGAATATTTGTCACGTTTTTGTAGTCTATTTTCGACGCATTTAATTATGCCTTAATATATCACATTCGCAATATTTCCTCTGCAGAAAGTATACTCGTTAAATAGCCATACTTTCCGTTTATTAAAAAAAATATCGTAATGGATTTTCGTATTTAAAAAAACCTAACAGATTTTAGAATAATCTCACTGCAGCGGGACAGATTCAATGTGTGACAAATAAGAGAGAAGACAATACTGTATACATAGAAGATATTTAATACCATTTTTATTAAACGAGTTAATGATTTTGTATAAAACAAGCGAAAGCGCGTTTGATACCAAATCATTCATGAGTTTAATAAAAAATGGTATTAAATAGAAGGAAGTTTTAGCATTCTGTTTATTACTCGCCCACTTATATTCAAGCGAAATAGCCGACATGGCTAAGTCCGATACCATTATGATGACGTTCCTCCCATAACCACAAACTATTGTGACGTATGTGTGCGGCGGTATTACACTAGTTTAATATTGCCGTATAAATATTACACTACAGTATCACACACGGACGAGTATGTAGACTATTGCTACAGAGGGGTGTGGATACTCTTATAGACATAGTTTATAGTAAGACATTGGATTTCCTCAATTTCCTGTGATGATTATCATGGTGAATACATTTTTCACGCAACAAAAATAAGAAAGAACGAAAATTAATGCAAGTCGATAGCAGCATCTATGAAATGAATAATAGACGCACTGAAAGCATTGGATTAGATGGGACGGAGTTAAGTTCTCAGCAGGTATCAAACAGACGTATACATTTATTAGAAAGCTATATAAGACCTCCATGGCAAAACTTAAGTCTTGAACATTTCTATTTCGGGTGAAACATAATATTTTGCCCTTACTTATTTTCACCCAGGTGAAATTATCACAAACAGCTACTGAAGTATGAAGTATGAAGTTTATTCCCAGTTATTTTCTCTAACAGAAGTTGAGTATTATCGTTAAACTCGTTAAAGATGCATTCATTGTGTTTCATAATATTTTGTTTGACTGAAATACGTGCCAACATACGATATGTGCTGATTTAAGTTCAAATAATTCACTCAACTTGCATATTCATCATTAATCGCCAAATATATCATTATTACTAGTTTCTAAGTAAAAACGAACATCGATATAACATGCTGAAACCGAAACTACACGTCTCACTTACATATACAATAGTTATATGACCTTTTAAACATTATCAACCTAAATTTGTCTTTTGTATGTTGTTTATACGTTTCAAACATTACGTTAGACTAATTGCCGCGCGTCAATCCCAGGGCATTGTTCGCTTTTCGATCAGAAATAACTACTTTTACTTTTATATCGTAACTACAATGAGTCGACTATCATCACAATGGTCATATGTCAGTAACTGTCAGTACTTCTCGATGAAATAACACCATTTATAACGTTTGGCATATATGACCCCTGTCAACAAAATGGATGCACCTTTAGGCGTTTGCTGTTTGCTGAAAGGGAAAATAGGGAATCGAATTATGAGGAAACATAGCATGCTCATTCAACTCAAAGATTGTAAATGCGAACCTTAAGAAATCCTTCCCCTCTTGGGAGATAAAGAGTTATTCAAACTGACATTTGAGAAACAATTTCTTTTTGCTTAAAACAAAGGACATGAACGCCAGATAAAGACAAACCAATAACACAACGAGATGAGCATAACACGTTAATGTGTCACAATCCATACTCCACATCCTAAGCTATTTGACAAACTATTTGCTTGAACGTGCACGTGGTTTATTAATGATCTCACTACGATAATATTTGAATACGTGATGAACACCTGTCATACAACAAAACACAGCACAACCACACAACAAAACTCCTCAACACAGCACAACCACACAACACAACTTCTCAACACAGGACAGCCATACAACAAAACTCCTCAGCACAACACAATCACACAACAAAACTTCTCAACACAGGACAGCCACACAACACAGCACAACCACACAACAAAACTCCTCAACACAGCACAACCACGCAACAAAACTTCTCAACTTAGGACAGCCATACAACAAAACTCCTCAACACAACACAATCACACAACAAAACTTCTCAACACAGGACAGCCACACAACACAACTCCTCAACACAGCACAACCACACAACAAAACTCCTCAACACAACACAACCACACAACAAAACTCCTCAACACAGCACAGCCACACAACACAACTCCTCAACACAGCACAACCACACAACAAAACTTATTCAACACAACACAATCACACATCAAAACGTCTCAACCCAGGACAGCCACACAACACAACTCCTCAACACAGCACAGCCACACAACAAAACTCCTCAACACAGCACAGCCATACAACAAAACTCCTCAACACAGCACAACCAGACAACACAACTCCTCAACACAGCACAACCATTCAACAAAACACCTCAACACAGCTAAGCCACACAACAAAACTCCTCAACACAGCTAAGCCACACAAGAAAACTCCTCAACACAGCTAAGCCACACAAGAAACTCCTCAACACAGCACAATCATACAACAAAACTCCCGACGACTTTGTACATAGAGTTTATGCAAAGTTATATGAATGGTAGAAACTTTGGAAAGAATCTGATGAGCTTATACACTGACGAAGAGACAACATTGATTAACGAAAGAAAAAAGTATTCAACACTTGGACCTCCGCGGCAGTACTTCGGTCTTCAAGATTAAGACAACGAAGCTCCTGAAACTCAAAGAACTATGAGAACTATTACACATTACAGTAATTAGTTCACGTTATATGCTTTGGTTAGAGCACCACGATTTATATGTTATACACATCCGAACTGATCAACGACACGTGTTTACAATACCTGTATCTACTAGATACCGTACACCTCCAGTAACCTTCTTATGAGCTGTATTATAAATCCTACAATGTCGAACTATTTTACTCATAAACGATTTCCAGAAAACCGCTCGGCTCAATTCAAAGACTAATATCGTTTGATACATTTACTAAAAAAAAATTCCTGAAACAAATGTATGAAACAAGCCTGAAAAGTTTGATTTTGTCAAATGCATTCAAATAAAACCCTTAAAAATAATAATTTTAATGGTTTAAATCACTGAGTCACAAATTGATTTGATGAACAAATGGGATCGCTTGAATAAAAATTAATAACAAAATTGCGGCTCGCAATACATCAATGTCTTGATATGAGTTAAATAAAACGTTAATTTTCCAATCCCCTTTACACAAATTACTTGTATGGTGAAGTGAAGATGTATATTAGGTAAATGAAAATGTGATTCATTGGCTACTTGGGAGTAAAATGTTTGCTCAGTATATTCAAGCTCACGATCATAATAGATTTTGCCACACAACTGCAAGTTTTCTTTCGTCATTCTTGAATTGTTTGTTTTGAAATATATGAAATATACTTTCATAAGCTATCAGTTATTATAGACGTTGGAAATGTTAATGTATGTATATAAACATAATCTTAATTCAGACGTTCTGTTAGTTGAATGGTATATCCGCATATTCGAATATTTCCCTAACGGATGTAATAACAAACACCTTTCGGATTTATTCTGTCGACTACATCATCCATTATTGTACGACAAATATATTTTATCTCCCAAATAAATGTGAAAACTCTTTCTTAAAGTTTCCCCGCAAAAATCTGAAATGGATGGGAATAGAGCGAGGAGTACAATCGCACCAGCGAATTACACAACATGATAACAACAAGCCAGAGATAAGAGGTACAAATCCTCGTGTGACACATTGCTGCCCTCTGGAGAACGAGTGAGTTATACCAACTGACAGCTAAGCTTCTCTTCTCATGTTTTACAGAAAAAAGGAAATGAAAACTTGAAGATGACAAAAAGATAAAGCTCATCTCAAAAACACCAATCTGTCACAATAAATTATTTTCTTCTGAATTTATTTGACAAAAACTCTAAAAGAGTCAGTGTCAAGTTTCATAGAAAATAGTCATTCTGACGAGAGGGATTTAAGATGAATTAAAAATGCATCGATGTGTCACAATCTTCCGTTTTTCTTCTAACACTTATTCAAAAAAGCAATAAGAGTAGTTGTAAATCGTTTCCACTGCGTAAACGGTATTTATAATGTGCTTGTGATGAGAGACGTTACGAGGAGACTCTCATGTACCAACACGATGACAGAAAGTCAGAAAGATAATGTCAAGATAAGATAGTACAATATATCTACAGCTGAATACCGAAAGTTTGTTCACCTGCTTGTGTATTTCAGTGCAAATATCATGTAATTTGGCATGGTTTTGAAGCATCGTATCAACGCGATCAGACAGATCACTTTGCATATTTGCATTATAAGAAGACAGTTGAATGTCCAAAACATAATATATTTTGATGCCTCATAGTGGACAGTTAGAAGTTATGCAGTTCTTTGAAGTGACCAGGGGTCAATCTTTTCAAAAATATTTTTTTTTGGTTAATTTTCTTCTGTGAAATATTCAGTAAGTGATCAACTGGGGCAAACATATACATGTATCATATATTTCCTCTATACGTATTCCATGTATTTCTGATGAAATTGTTCTTATTTAGTCAACATGAAAACCTTTATTCGAAAATTAATGAAGTTTGATTTTTTAAAATTTGACCCCTTCTGTCTATTTCAATATGTCAAATTTCATAAACATGCCCCTCTGATATAACGATAAAAGGATACGTTTGAGAATGATTATTTTCCTCATTGATGCATTCATTGTCATTGTATGTGATGTAATTTTATAAACTTTAACATGAACGTCAATTTACATAATATTTGCACCAAGTAGGTGAACAAACTTTGCAGCTGTATACATACATCTCTTGAAACCGGACAAAACGATCTGTTTAGAGGGATGTCGCTTTAGAGAGAGTTTATCATATGAACAGGATACATAAACATTCAGAACCAAATAAAAACGTTGGTTAACAGAGAGTGTCTTACAAGCGGTGTGTCGGTTTAGGGAAAGTTGTTTTTATGTGATCAGGGCACATTTTAAGCCAAATAGATATGTTGCTTTAGAAGGTGTTGGCTTGGAAGGATGTCTGCTTAGAGAGACTCCACTTAGAGGGACCACTGTACCAACGAATTTGATGGTGAAAGCCCTGTGCAAATAATAACAAGCAAAAAAGATCCCATCGATATGAGAATAGTTTGTGTATCGAGAGAGAAAAGGTGAGAACGATATCAGATGCTACTTTGAAAAAATAGTAGAAAAGCGACAGCTAACGTGTGTGTAGCAATAAATACAGCTTTGCCCTGAACTAGCATAGTTCATGCAGCTGGGATACTCTTTTCCATCTGGTAGATTTTAACAATATGTTCAGAAATTGAAATCCTCGATCATCGCCGGGGCGGGATAGCGCAGTGGTTAGCGCGTTCGGCTTCGGATCAAGAGGTCCGGGGTTCGAATCCCGCCAGGGGCACGGCAACTTTGTCTGCAGTAGAGAACTGTTCTGCACGCAGTAAGGTTTGGGTGAAATGCTACACCGAATTTCAGCGTAGTACCACCCATGGTTCGCTAGTTCCAGCCGATGCTCGCAGGTTTCACCGCAATGCATAGCCACATGGCGTTGCGGACTTTCTCCCTGCCGTAATACTAGCCGGCGCGATATAAGTGAAATACTCTTGAAAGCGGCGTTAAACCCCAACTCACCTCACCTCGATCATCGCCACTGTAAGTGCCGTCGTTGACGATCATTGTGACATGGCGTCACTCACAAAGTATATTATAGTACTATATTATGGAGTTTACATTTCAATTTAGTTTAGTTGGCCTCTGAAGACATGATGTAATTCTGTTTAAATGTTTCACTCGTGGATTGATATATTTTGTATTGTGATCTTTCTGTTGCACGTGAGTTTACAACTGGTAAGTATTTAACTCGTAAATCGTTAACAAAGTAAATATACAAACGAAATGATACTTATCTGTTAAACAAAATAAATCATTTTAAGGAGCTAAACTCATTTTGTATTCTTGATAAATACAAATATTGTACTATTGGTCAGAGTACAAGTCGAGGATTTGAAGAACATATCAATATATGGCAAATTTATGAAGGCGTGAATGAAAAAAATATAAATTTCATACCGATAGAAACATCCACACATTACCAAAACCACGTGAGAATAAAATATTGCAAATACATGAGTAGTATAACCAGGGTTGAAATAATACAATTGCATTTTATATACTTTAATTGGAATTCGATTGTCATGCATTTCGAAAACTCGAAGACAATATTTCAATGTTTACACTTTGCCTTAATGTACAAAGGATGTATCTCGCATTCACCACACACACTGGTATTTGATGTTTGTCGGCGTTTAAAAATATTTTACATGCTATCAAATGAACCATTTCTACTTTATCAAATAAAACTCTGTAACCCATATTTGCATATTACTTTTCAATCTGATGGTAACGTCATTACAGGCACTTATACTTCACTTTGATAGGCGTTCCATATAGAAGTGTATGTGTTGAAGGAGAACACGTTCTAAGGATAGGATAGCTTTTTTGTAATATATACGACTTTTGGGTGCAGATACTTTCACCGTAACTTGAGGTGATACATAGTTCAGATGATAATGCGTCTGCACCGAAACGCATATGAGATATGAAAATAATGGATGGTCTTATATTTAGTAATAGACAGCCCACACACGAGTATCCGAGAGGAAATAGAAAAAGAAGAAGAAGTCAAGAGCGAGGAAAGTTATACATTTTCCAAAATGTACTGGTACAAAACATGTAATACGAGTTTAGTTTTCCACGAGATTTTTTAAGGTAATTTAAACTTTTTTCTTGAAATATCTACATTTTAAAGCAGAAAACACAGTACATATCCTTTGTGTTGTTGGAGTCCCACATGCCTGCAATAAAGGTTGCTAATTTATTGGTACTGGCTGTTCCAGACAATTGCCGTTTTAATGCTAACCAACACAGCAAGGTGACTACAAAGAGGTGAAAGTAGAGCTTTCTGATTGAAAACTTGCTGGCTTGCGTCAATTAGTCAAATATTATTTTGGAAACATATCTACTGACAGAGACAGAGACAGCTTGTCATCACGTATGACTTACGAAACTTGTGTGCAAATATATGTATAACCCTCGCTCTCGCTCGGGCAATACAAACATTTTCACTCGTTTCATAAAAATCACCCACTTCCTCGGATAATAATCTCTATATATTTGCTGATTAGGATGAATGTGCAAGTTGAATGAATATAACTGAACTAAAATCAAGCAGATTTTGTATTTTGGCACGTCTGAAAGCCAAATAATATATTATGAAAAACTCTTGATGTCCCTATATACAGCGTCGTGTCTTTGACCTTATGTGTCGAATGCACACAACTCAAATGTGATTCACCACTATGAAATTATCACTTTATAACGTGAGAAGATGTATATTTTAAGGTTATGCAAACGTTCCACTCGTGAGTACACATATAACGTCTAAATCAACCCTGACCCAAGTCGACATCACGCGTCTACTCAGTGCCATCAATATTACTAAACCCCTGACTCAGACACGAAACGAGGTAAACTTCTGTAGTTATTACACCCAGAGGGCTCGAGTGTCTCCAACGTTCCATTTCAAGCTACCATCTCAGTGATTGATCGAACAGAAACCCTCGTTACCATAGATACTTAGTTATACTTGTGTCAAGTCATTTGGCTTTTCTTTGATCTTTCCATTTACATTTTGATGTAGACGATAGGCCATTATGCCATTACAGGAATATTACAACGATTTGTAACATATCAGTTAAATCTCTATTGCTACTGTGAGGTATCCTTAGTAATTACAGATACAATGTGGGATAACTGATAATTGATGCTGACTGTTCGACACTGACCAACATTATTAACAGAATGTCAGACCAACTGTTACCCATATTGCTGCAGTCTGATCTTGATTACACGGACCAAGTGTTGTTTTATATATTTGGCTTATCCGGATGGAATTATACATGGTCCATTCTTAAGAATTATTACACCATTATCGTAACAACATAAAGAAGTGTAAGTAGTTATTAGCGACTGTGAGGCAAAGTTAACATTCTGCATCATGACTGTATACATATATTTAATTAGTTCAAACCCTTATTAAGGAAGTTAAAGCCTCAAGTGAATTAACCAGAAAATCCACAAAGTTAACTAATTAATAACGAAAAACATTAGTGCCTATTTTAATAAACAATTCCATATACTAATTATAGTGTACTTGAGGCACTAAAGGTGTGTTAGCTAGTCTTAAGATTTAAACGTAACAATCATGATTGACTTGATATGATAACTTGACTCACTTGAAATCATAATACACTGTAGGCAATACATCTACAAGAGATTGGACATGTTGCATATACTCATTTATAGAATGCTGAAATAGTTGTTAAAATGACATCTTGTTTCTTTATGTCATCTATCAATTAATAGATCCGAAGATAATATATTTTTACTTTCTTGTTGGAATGACAACTTATTTATTTAGGTTCCCATGAGGCAATTTGCTCTTGAGTCTGCAAACATTTCCTTTGATATTTTATACAGACAATGAAACATTGAAATGGTAGTCCTTGTGGCGACCTTATGACACAAGGAAATTGACTTGTCAAGAAACCGAAATATCTTACGATCCTTTTGGTCCCACAACAAGTTTATATATTAACTATTTGAGAAATACTTATGTAGATCAACTGTGAATACAGCTCTTGACAATACAATAATGTATAGTTGTTTGGTTTTGTTGTATTCCTTTCATAATAATAAAGTGTAAAGTCAAGTAGCTTGTCCAGTTCAGGCATCCCCTGATGAGTACTTGCACTCACTCACGAACTGGTCACTGTATAAAACATGTTTATAATAAGGAGAAAAACTTGTATGTTGTACATATGTGACGCCTATCTACCATAACAAACATTAATTTTGCACTTTATTCTTTCGTGGTGACTTGGCTCTATGCTGTTGCCGATGACACGCTCTGACAATCATATCTCCTTGCCGTTACATTACTTGTAGTAGGCCTTGGAAAACACCAGCACTCTCTATAGCATTAAAGGGATCTCGCTTTATTCCACATACATATGTGTTAGACAGACAGTATTCAAAGATAATTTCTGCAACTTTTCATCTTTATTATGTATTAATCAAAAGGATATTTCTACTCGCAACGTTCTTCAATCGTCTGATTGTAGTCGCGGATTATACCTTGTACAGCTGAAGGCTGATCACTCATCGTTATATATGTAGTATGTATTTTGTCAACCAATGAAATGTCGTCGTTTGAAAATTGACGGTTGCTCATCAGTCTTCTCATCCATACACAGCCAATATTGCGATACGAGATGAAAGCTCCGAAAACAGAAATAACTGAGCATTGCAGATATAATACCCTGATGGGACAGGATGAGACAGTCAGTGCTTTCTTGCTGTTAGACGCAAGTTATACTGTTTGTGATCTTTCACAATAACCAATCAAAAATGTGTTTTGCAAAATGTTATGGTCAAATAAACAATATAGCTTTCTTATAATTTCTTGGACTAAACACTCGTTTCAGACATGATTAGTGTTTTTAGTCTCAAAGTGTACTTGGAACAGCGTTATTGTAACTTGTTATTGTAAATTGCCGTCGGACTTACACACTCGAGTATATAGTTACAAAGAAAACTTAACTTCCGAAGAAATAAATCGACCACTACACCTGTTGTCATTAACGGGGAAACGGTAGAAGTTGTCTCCAACTACAAATACTTGGGTACAATAATTGATGATAAATTAACCTTCTCACCACATGTGGACTATGTATATAAGAAGTGCCAAACGCGACTCCACTTTCTACGGAAACTTAGGTCTTTTAACATTGACTCTCGCCTGTTGTCTTTATTTTATTCAAGTAGCATTGAATCCGTTCTCGGTTTTAACATTCAGTCGTGGTGTGGAAATTTGTCTTTGCAGGAAAAAGGAAGACTGAGAAAAGTGATCAACATTGCAGGAAAAATTTCAGGGAGACAATTTGATACTTTAGAATCAATATATTCTCATAGTCTCATGCGTCTGGGAAAAAAGATAATATCAGACAGCGATCACTACCTGCATGGTTGTTACGAACTCCTTCCATCCGGACGACGCTACCGAGTTCCGAGTGTAAAATTAAGA
The DNA here is from genome assembly GCA_936450465.1 of Gibbula magus. Classification (NCBI taxonomy): domain Eukaryota; kingdom Metazoa; phylum Mollusca; class Gastropoda; order Trochida; family Trochidae; genus Gibbula; species Gibbula magus. The sequence goes on from OW388300.1 coordinate 56,248,596, forward strand.
CGCACCAAAATGTCATTTATTCCATCAAGCATTACTCATTTAAATATCTAAATTATACTCCTCCAGCCTGTCATATCCATGTGCCATGTGATTATTGTTAATTTGTCATTACTGTATATTTTAGCCTTTTTATATCCTGTTATATATTTTTGTATTTCAAATGTGCTCAATTCATGACAATTCAAATTCCCTTCCAAGGGCAATAAAGATTTATCTTATCTTATCTTATCTTAACCACAACAACTTCGTGTGTCAGGTATTCGAGTGCTATTTAGAAGTTGCATACATAAGACAGGACAAATTTATGGATAACAACTTCTTTAATGTGAACATACACGACGTTTCGGAATATACATGTATACTCACTCCTGATGAAGCGTGTAGTCTTCCTAAACTTTGTGTAGGTTTTCCTATGTCAGAAGCTGTGTTTCAAATTTCACTGGGTAACGTATCTGGTTAATCTCACATTGGAGGGGCCATCTTTGTAATGTTGTAACCTTTAAATTATCAAAGCTGGAGATCATTTATTTTGTTTTTAAGACCTACACATACCAACGATTGAGTTTGTGTAATAAAAACAGATACATTCCAAACAATATTTTGTGTTCATTCTGAATAACAAATATGCAAGTTTTAGTGGAGAATGACCCGTTAAGGAAAGTGGAAGGCTTCAGTCAAGATCACAAGACATGACTCCTGCTAAGCAGTACTCTAATACAGAATACAGCGAGGTACATGTACCGGTGTACGTTTGATCTTATTTTAACGGAAATGCTTAAAACGCAGACATTAGCTGAAGTTAGGAGGAATGCATTACACAGTGCATCACATGATCATTGGTTTTATTTCTGCACAGACGCTACAGTATTGAGTGTGTAACACATTAGGGGAGTCTGAGTAGCAATAAGGTTGTCTCTTTATTCATCCGTCAACATGATAAACGATATTTCATTCAATTTAGTAGCTTTAAGCTTATAAATGTATACAACTGGACTTAATCCTCTCTCACTTTTGACTACTTTTGTAAGAAAACTAATAATGTAATTTGGTCCAGGGTTTGTCATATCAAGTCAATATTTCATAATGTACTTTGAACTCGGATACGGTGACAAATTAGGATGTACCTACTTCAGATATATATTCGATCGACATTTGGATGTGATGAAGTGTGGGCAGTTCCCTTGAGCAATTGGATTGGTAGATGTTTTCAAATGTATTTGTGTCATTATAATTAGCATTACTCATAAATGTAGTAATTCACACATTTGCCATTACAAATATATTGTTTCATCAGTCTATGAACGCAAGATATTTCAAAGTAAATTCAAACTAAATTATGTTTTTTAAGTACAAAGCTTCAGGGAATATATATAGTCATCATATAGTCAATAAAACAAAATATTCATTAACATGGACTCTTTGTACTTTTTCATTCATATTTAGAAGTTACAGAACATAATAAAAGTTTTACCACAAAACAAAAATAAATCACAAAATCATAAAACTATTACCTCCCCATTTATATTTGATTCGCCTGTTTGCATGTTGTATACATATATAACAAAGGTATGATACCTCTTTAATTACCATATTTGGGATAAAGTCAGTGGTGAAGTTAGGAACCAAAGTCTTCGAGAAAATATTTTTGTGAGATAACAGAACGACATAGTTAAGAAACAGTGGCGATACATGTATGTCAATATTGAATTGAAAATACAGACACCATGTCAATACAGGAGTTGCATTTGACAGCAATCATTAGATTAAGACAATGTGTATGTGTACTTCACGTACAATTTCGGCATGTAAAAGTATACTGTTGACATTTGAGTTCACCATATTGAATTATAAACATATTTTTTTAGGTTTTTGAAGATATAACTTCGAAACATACCGTTGACAGGTCACGATTCTGATGACATCGAAGTTTTTCACTTTTTAAATTTGTGAACATATAACTTAGACGTATACTGTTGATACTGAGTTAAAGATTCTGATATCAAAATGGTTTACATGGTTTTGAAACTAAAAACAAAATACTGTTGATATTGATTTGGAGAAGTTGACATTTTTTTGGAACATGGGAGAAATTGGTACAATAAGAAACTGTATCTCGTATCTGAGTAAGAAGTTTCCTTGCTCTCTGCACACTGAACCCACTAATGTTAATAAGCAGAAGGAGATGGGAATTAGATTTGTTCAAACGTCTGAGTAGCAATCATGTTGTCTCTTTATTCATCTGACTCATGATAAACCACCTTTCACCATACTTATTCAAATCAATCTGTCTGAATAGTCTTAGCTCTCAAACATTAGTAGTTCAGCTTTATGGTCCAAAATATGGTTGTGCAAAGTGATTGCAAAATAACATTTGCGTTTTTTGTAAGAGGTTCACACTTCAATAATTTGTAACAATATATTATTAACATATCATTGTTATAATTGGGATCACAATATAAGCAACTATACAAATACTGCACATTTTCGGGATGAGTGACTTGCGGGAGTCGACCCCACACTCTCAGTGTCAGGTACCAACATGTTCTGTGTCTCGGGTTTGAAGTAATATATCAATATATATATACGTTACCTATATAACAAGTATCAATGTACGTTAAAGGCGCCTTAGCTTTTTTGTGTATGTTATCTTTTCGCAAATGTGGCAGTTATTATTAAAGTTTTCTACAATATATTGTTGCGATAAAGGGTAAAATCTCATTACACGACCTGATAAGCCGTATACATAGAAAACGGTTATCCCTTTCGGAAGAAAATTTCTATCATCTGCCTAATGTCTTATACAAAACATGATATTTGACCGAGGATGGCATAGTTTAAAGGCGCTGTATCACGTTTTTTGCAGATCTGTTATTCTCAAATGTGCAATTTAATACTAAATGGTTACGTTATAGGGTCTAACATCTCAAAACACGACCCGTAAAGCCGGTTATCCCTTTCGGAAGAAAATGATAGGACGTATAAAACGACACTTTTGTGTAACTATGAAGTGTGAGAGGTAGATCTGTAGGTCTCGTGTGACTTTGAGAGTTCAGACAGCAAGATGGTTGACCATTCAATCATTGTACCATATTTAAAACTCTACTTTGAGTCTTTAGGTATAGCAACATAAGTCATATCACTTTAACTACTTTCGAGCGACCATTTTAATGTGAACACCTTAAAATGGCCTCTCGGTGGGATATGGACTTACATTGCTTAACGGAACCATGTCCATTCGTTTCAGAACTCGTTGTATTGATGGGGGAGTATTAGTTAGTCATTTTAAAAACTTATTTAATGTTTTGTAAGAGCACTTTATTTAAATAAGAATATGAGCTACATACCCATTGTCTCTAATGTTTTCAAAAAGGTTGAGTTGGCGTCCCGACAAATTCATAACCATTTCCTATATAAACGCCTCTGAAGTTCCATGCATAATACTTATTTCAACACAATCATTAACAGAGACGTTTGTAATCTAATTTTATTGAACTCTTTTTTCTATTTTAAAGTTGTTTACTGAGAGGGATGATATTTATTTCCCATACGACGTAATAAATCATTTTCTTAAATCCTGCAGTGGCAAGTCTGTAATCTGTTTATACCTTTAATGTCCAAGTCCCCTTTGATATCATGATTTTAATTGAATAAACGAAAATAGAATCACACTTATTATCAAAATAACTATTTCCAAGTTAGGAAAGATAAAACTTTCATTTACATTACTCGTAAGCTTAAACGAATTATTGATACTGATACTGACAGTTGCTGATATTGAAGATACAGAAAACTGAAAATGAAGACATCGATAAAAAAAAATGTGAATAGAAATAGGATATTTACAGCATATTTTATTATTCATTGTTATGTTTGCTTAAAATATCACACACAAACTCTTTGTAAAGGGTCGTAAGCGATCAGAAAGATTAAACGTGTTCAGTCACACTTGAAATGAACGTCCATTATCAATCCCGATGCTTTTGAAATGCCCATATATTGCATGTAACACTAACCCTTCTCTCTGTTCTTCAAACACAATGCAACAAATACCAGAACACACATAGGCTGACTGTGCTGCAGAGTGCCGCGAGAGAGAGAGAACTGACTACATATGACAGGCAGTTATTTTGCATATGTTAGAGTATTATAAAAAAAAAGTTTTTCACCTCAAGGCGTTGTCACCAATGCATGTAAACATTTAGAAAAGGGAGCCAGGTTGTCTGGAAAACATTATTTAATTTCCTGTTAATAAGGTTTTGCCAAAATTCATTTGATTTAAGGTTATTTGAGACAAATTGAATATCAATTTCCTTTTGCGAGGTGTCTTCAGCTGTCTGATGAAATACACCAGGGTCTCCTTTCACAAAGCACTAAGGTGACCGTAAGTCACTAAGGTAACCTTAGTGCAATGTTAAAGTATGGGAGTTAAGGTTAACCTTAGTAAAGGTAGCTTTGTGAAAGGAGGCCCAGAAGAACAATATGTGTCTTCTTTGAACGTTTGGTTGAAAGTTGAACTCTCAATTTATAAATAATTACAGTTGACTTGTTGCATGCACATTTAAATAAATGTTGGTTGTTTTTGTGAGCGCATCTGCTTTGAACGTTTGATAAATAATGAACATGGATGTAAGTAGTGGCAAGTGGTCCTGGGCACAGCTCAGTCGACCGCTTTCAGTGTTCAGCAGCAATGGGCGCGGCTCGCAGAATGGCTGGGTGACCCGCTTTATTGCTGAATTAAGAGAGAGTTTGAAGGGTGATTCCCTGCCCCACAGTGAGACATTACTGGAAAGACTTATATTTTTGTATTGTTGTTGTAACGTTTGTCTCTGTTGATCTAGCAGTAAGTGGGTACCGGGTCAATGTTGAAGGTGACCTTCGAGTGCTGCATCAGCCAAGGTTAGACCAGGGTATACTATAATGCCCTGAGTCCACAACGTGGAAATATGTGCGCTATATAAAAACCATTATTATTACCATTGTTTAAATAGGACATTACAATATTTAAATTAATATATACGTATAGTATTAATCGCTAGAAAACAAATTGCGGCGCGCAAGTGAATGTGATGTCACCAGACAGTATTTCCTTTCTTGCGTTCTACGCGATTTAAGACGTTGACTACAATAATTTCTATGATCTAGATCTCTGAATTGGAAACACCTATAGTCCTATACTAATTATATCCTCGCTACGACGCTCTGCGTCCACACACCTGTCTGCGCTAGTTTCAGCTGCAAACAATTTCAGAATTTATTTTCTCAAAAATTTCAGGCCTTCTTTGGTTTCTGCAACCGGAATCGAAACTTTATGATTTAGAAACTTCAGATATGCTATGGAAGTAGGCAATGTTATGTACCTTTGCAGTTTCAACTGACTTGTTGCATGCACATTTAAATAAATGTTGGTTGTTTTTGTGAGCGCATCTGCTTTGAACGTTTGATACATAATGAACATGGATGTAAGTAGTGGCAAGTGGTCCTGGGCAGATATGCTATGGAAGTAGGCAATGTTATGTACCTTTGCAGTTTCAACTGAACGCTGCAAATGAATAGTGAAATTAAACGGCCTTGTTTTCTTACTTTGAGACTTTGTCAAAGGCCAACATTCTTCAGAACGTATTTCGTTATTATAATTATTGGCATCTATAGCATATGTACTTAATTACACTACCGTACACTAATTATAAACATTATGTATAATAATAAGTGAATTTATAGAACGCTGTCCTCCATGCACTAAGTGTCTAAGCGCTATTAGAAAATATGTACACTGTATTTACAAAACCCGAAAGACTCTTGGAATAGGCAGCAAACAATGGTACTATTTGTTGAAGTAAAATGTTTTCAAATGGGCTTTGAAGTTCTCTAGGCTTGGTGACAGTCTGATTTCATGGGGAAGAGAGATCCAGAGAAAGGGAGCAGCTAAAATAACGGTAGCCATAGGACTTCAGATGGCAATTCGGGATCTCTAGAAGATCAATATCAAAGATGTTCTTCTTGGATAAGTCATGATCTGTTGAATGTTGTGTTGAAATACAACCTCTGGTCATGTGTAACTGACTTTATCAATACTGGTTCTTTTCCAAACAAAAATGAATGGAACAGAATGGTGAACAAAGAAGTGAGTGCTGCTGAACAGAAAATGTGGAAAGAAACACTGATCAGAACTGAAGGAATGAGTAGGTTCAACCAGATACACAGTGCGCTTGCCCCTCATAGACTATGTGAGCTGTTCCCTATGCATACAAGGACCATGTACTGTATTGTTAAACTTGGTTTACTACCTGTGATATCCGGCCAGTGTCTCATATGTGATATCGAGTGCAATGATATTGTAAAACACCAACTTATTGATTGTTGTGTTTTGCTCCTGAAACGTAATTCCCTCAATGAACAGATATTTGATAACCTTAGTCTACAAAGTTATCTACAATTTGAGGATTGCTCAGATGAAGAAATAAAACTCATCACACTCCTAGGAGGTATTACACCTGTCGTGGCCCACTGGACGCTAGAGGAGTGGGCTGTGTTCATGAACATTGTCGCAACCAACATCAGCTCGTGGAATCTAAAATCCCTAGTATATATATAAATTAACTCACTAATGTAAATATGTTCTTGTTCAAGTAAATCTTATAATGTACTCTTCATTTCATGGAGGAAATAAAGATAATTCATTCATTATACAGAACATTATGAGCTGCTATTGTAATTGTCTTTTCAAACAGCAATTTGTGTCCGGAAATAATCAATATGTCGAGTCAGTTTCAGAATGTTTTTCACTTCTTTGTTTGGGGAGATTGAGGGATTAGTGTTATCTCACATTTTGCATTGCAGCACTCTAGAAAATATAGTGGTGTAATGGTGTTACTAGGCTTGCTAATTTACCATTCATACCAAATTACCATTCACTACAGATATGGGTCCAGAGAACTACCACACAATGTTCGATGTAAGATTCCCTTCCCTCCTTTGTGTACATGTTTAGTTATTGCATATCAACATTCACTGGTTATCATTTGATATGTGGATAAGAGTGAGTGAGTGAGTGAGTTAGGGTTTCACGCCGCTTTCAAGAGTATTTCACTTATATCACGGCTGCTAGTATTATGGCAGGGAGAAAGCCCGCAACGCCATGTGGCTATGCATTGCGGTGAAACCTGCGAGCAACTAGGAACTGGAACTAGCGAACCATGGGTGGTATTGCACTGAAATTCAGTGTAGCATTGCACCCAAACCTGACTGCGTGTAGAACAGTTCTCTACTGCAGACAAAGTTGCCGTGCCCCTGGCGGGATTCGAACCCCGGACTTCTTGATCCGAAGCCGAACGCGCTAACCACTGCGCTATCCCGCCCCCCTGTGGATAAGACAAGGAATTTATTATTACATTAAATTACATTACATTACATTACATTACATTACTAGACCTACTTTGCCTACCTCCTCTCTAGGTATGCTATTTCAACCTTAACACAGACGAAAACTTGAACAGTGGAGTAAGGGATGCGTAAAATCCCTTATCCAAGGGCAGGTAAGTCTGCCTGGTCTCGTGACGTCACTACCGGAATAAGCCACTCTCCGAAAGTCCCAAAAGGCAAGACAGACCAAGTGAGGAGGAAGGGCGGGCCTAGCGCGTAGGTCTAGTCAACAGGTAAGTATAAATAATTACGTTTAATCAAAAACGTACTATTATTTAAATACCTATCTGTTGACTAGACCTACTTTGCCTAGAATCCAACCGCATGGAGGCGGGTCAGTAGATATGTGGTAGAGACGAGACCAGCAACCAGCCCTGAGTGTAAGCTAACCTACGCGTCCTCCACCCTGTGGTGACGACAAGGCACAGCCCGGGAGATACCATCTCTACCGCTAAGCGGATCGAAGAGACAACCCTGCCACTCAACTTCCGATCAACACACTGCCCCCAACCCCAACGGGGAGGGGGTGTTAAAGCGAAGCTAAAGAAAAACAACAACAGACAAAGGAGCTAGCAATGTAAACAAAGTTTATTTACAATGAGCCTCTAAGCTCCCAAGAGGGCTGACCCCTTCTTGGTCTGGTTGGGGGGACCACCTTCGTCTGAGCGAACACTTGTGGACCCAGCCTAGAGATGCCTTCAAGATCTGCTGTGGAGACATCTCGTAGGTAATGGTTGGCGAAAACCTCTGATGAACGCCTCTGTCGAGATGCGTGAGCTGAGCATCAGTAACGCGATGGGGTGGAGTCGGGTACCAGACGGTTGGGAACAGCAGACGAGATGACCTGCTCCATGATCTTCCGAGGCGTCCAGCAGGAGCCTGTGAGGCGGAAGAGCGAGACGCGTGGGAGCTGAGTCCCCTTCGGGACAAAAGGAAGCCTTCCTGGCTACCGACGAGCGAGGTCACGAGACGCTGACCTGATTGAGTGGTACCTCCGCGAACGAGGCCACCTCAGTCAACACGGCGACTGAGTCCACAAACGAAGGCGAGTGACTAGCGAGTGACAGGCGAAAGCGTGTGACTGGCGAGGTGAGACACTGGCGAGGCGAGACTGTGACGAAGCGAGTCACTGGCGAGACAATGGGAGTCAAGTCTAATCGAGTCTTAGGCGAAACACTGGCGAGGCGAGTCACTGACGAAGCGAGTCACTGGCGAGACAATGCGAGTCAAGTATAATCGAGCCTAAGGCGAATGACTGACGAAGCAAGTGACTGGCGAAGTGAGTCACTGTCGAGACGATACGAGTCAAGTAGAATCGGGCCTAAGGCGAATGACTGGCGAAACGAGTGACTGGCGAAGCGAGTCACTGGTGAGACGAAGCGAGTCACTGGCGAGACGAAGCGAGTCACTGGCGAGACGATGCGAGTCAAGTCGAATCATAACGAAGGCGAATGACTGGCGAAGCGAATGACTGGCGAAGCGAGTCACGTGCAACTTACGTATGGCCGTAACATATGCTCGGCAGTCTGACGAGGAGAGAGTGACGCATACGTCACAACGATGATCCTCCTCACACAAGTCTTTGCACTTCCTACACAGCAAGTGCGGTTCCTTGATAGCAGACTTCCTCCGCAATTTGTACAAAAGGCAGAGTACATAGTGAAGTAACCATGGAGGGCGTAGGGTAACGAGGTGAGTGACTACGCGAGTAAGCTGATGAGGTGAGTGCCAGGTGAGTGACACTCAAATCAGTTAACAGGTGAGTGACAACAACCTTTCCGATAGCTAATTACTCCAAAAACACCAAGAGTGTAAACTCACACAAATGTAGACAATGAGACGCCTAAGTGAGAAAACACGCAAGGCGAGACGAGGGAGACTATCGAAAGTGTTGAAGGCAGAGGCTTCGAACCCGAAGCGTGCGAAGTCCATATCACTACAGTCGAGTCACTGACGCGAAACACCTAAGTAAGTAGTAATCTAAAGAGGTGAGAGACAGGTGAGTGACACTCAATCAGTTAACAGGTGATTGACAGGCGAGTCACTAACACGCGTAACCTAGGCGAGGTGAGTGACAGTGGGGCTGTTCTATACAATCTTGGAAGAAAAAATATCTTAAGATTTGGCCTATACCATCTTGGAATATTTTTATATGCCAAGATGGTATAACAAATCTTAAGATATGTACGGCTCTAAGGTGTCTAATTAGCCTCATGGTTGGCGTTCACACTGCACTGGGTAGGCATAGCATTACTATTGATAATTACCGTGATGGCAAATATGAATTTTGCTGGAGCGCCCTTAATTAACTATCTGTGTGTAGAGACTGTCGTGTATAGCGTTTTAGAATTTCAAGCAAGTGGGATAATTAATCAATCGTCATGCGTCTCGCCATTATCTCGGTACGCTTGTCTCAGCCTTGGACTATTTCTCGGTGTACTGGGCTGTGTCAACGGTATATGGTATTTCGGTTATGAAGCTTTCGTTGTTCATGTTTAGCACGTACAGTGTGATACTGATCTTTTACGCAGCTTTTTGTCACATTACACAACGTACGGGAGAGTTAAAATAAGTCGCAATTTATCTAAAATGAAGTAAAGTTAGACGCAAGCCACCGTGCTTTAAAGGTTCTTAAGCGTTAGAAGGAAAATATAAATGAACATTACGACACCATTTAATAATTGAATCTCTCAACCTCTGATACTGCTGATTACAATTTAAATTTCATTGAGACTGCATACTATATTTCGTTAATGCCATATTACCGTAATTATAACACACAATGACATTTCGAATTTATCAGTTTATCACACGGATTAACCAAGCTTGGTATCAAGTGAAGACATCATTCAGACAGAAATACTTACTACTTACCATAATTTTATTACAAGCTAATTGAACAGCTAATCGCAGACAGACAGACAGCCAGACTGATTGTTTAGTAGCGTCTCACCATATGTACATAGAATGAATACATATATAAAAATTTTACAAACTTGATAATAGTTGCCCCTCCTTTATGGTCCCCTATGATATGTTCATGATGTTTACATGTCTGTTCTATACATTTTATTTTTGTATTTGAGATTAATGCCTTAAAACACATAGCACAATGGAGATGGTGTCTTTCCGGAATTAGAATCGGTAAAATACTTTTGATTTAGTTTGTTGTTATAATGTGTTGTCTTTATGGATTAACTTTGGGTTGTAGTTATAGTGGAACTGACCTGCGAAAAATGAACACCAGTAAATTATTAGAACAGATCAGAATTTTTTTCAGATTTGAACCCCTCATCTACATTACATTAATAAATAATTAACGTGTACATGAGTGAATGAGGCAGGACATGGATTATTTCCTATGCATACAATGTTTGTTAAATTAGGCAAAATACAGAACGGTATAATTGTCAGTAGGATGCAACAGTTTAATAAAATTGTGTTCAGATGGATATTACCAAAACTACAATCTTGGAATATCCAGTGAATATCTGTGGCAAATGGTGTAATACTCAAATAGGATACTTATATTAACTCTTAAAATATTCTTACACTGTATATAACATATTTTGAATATGTATGTTAAGATGACAACCTAGTATGTGAACTCTGTTTTATGTGAACAAACCTTCCTCGAAGACATGACCTATACAATCTTGGAAAATCTACTGAATACCTGTCGCGTATGAACTTTACTATATGTGAATCAACTTCCCTCCAAGAAATGGCCAAACAATCTTGGAATATCTAGTGAATACCTGTAGCATATGAACTATATGCTGTGATATATGAATAAACCTCCCTCAAAGAAATGACCTATACAATCTTGGAATATCTAGTGAATACCTGTCGTATATGAACTTTACTATATGTGAATAAACTTCCCTCCAAGAAATGACTTATACAATCTTGGAATATCTAGTGAATACTTATCGCATATGAACTTTACTATATGTGAATAAACTTCCCTCCAAGAAATGACCTATACAATCTTGGAATATCTAGTTAATACCTGTCGCATATGAACTTTACTATGTGTGAATCAACTTCCCTCCAAGAAATGGCCATACAATCTTGGAATATCTAGTGAATACATGTAGCATATGAACTATATGCTATGATATATGAATAAACCTCCCTCAAAGAAATGACCTATACAATCTTGGAATATCTAGTGAATACCTGTCGCATATGAACTTTACTATATGTGAATAAACTTCCCTCCAAGAAATGACCTATACAATCTTGGAATATCTAGTTAATACCTGTCGCATATGAACTTTACTATGTGTGAATCAACTTCCCTCCAAGAAATGGCCATACAATCTTGGAATATCTAGTGAAAACCTGTAGCATATGAACTATATGCTATGATTTATGAATAAACCTCCTTCCAAGAAACGACCTATACAATCTTGGAATATCTAGTGAATACCTGTCGTATATGAACTTTACTATATGTGAATAAACTTCCCTCCAAGAAATGACCTATACAATCTTGGAAAATCTACTGAATACCTGTCGCGTATGAACTACTGTATGTGAATCAACTTCCCTCCAAGAAATGGCCATACAATCTTGGAATATCTAGTGAATACCTGTAGCATATGAACTATATGCTAAGATATATGAATAAACCTCCCTCCAAGAAATGACCTGTACAATCTTGGAATATCTAGTAAATACCTGTCGTATATGAACTTTACTATATGTGAATAAACTTCCCTCCAAGAAATGACCTATACAATCTTGGAATATCTAGTGAATACCTGTCGCATATGAACTTTACTATATGTGAATCAACTTCCCTCCAAGAAATGGCCATACAATCTTGGAATATCTAGTGAATACCTGTAGCATATGAACTATATGCTATGATATATGAATAAACCTCCCTCCAAGAAATGACCTAAACAATCTTGGTATATCTAGTGAATACCTGTCGCATATGAACTTTACTATGTGTGAATCAACTTCCCTCCAAGAAATGGCCATACAATCTTGGAATAGCTAGTGAATACCTGTAGCATATGAACTATATGCTATGATATATGAATAAACCTCCCTCCAAGAAATGACCTATACAATCTTGGAATATCTAGTGAATACCTGTTGCTGTGAACTCTATGCTAATATATATGAATAAACCTCCCTCCAAGAAATGACCTATACAATCTTGGAATATCTAGTGAATACCTGTCGCATATGAACTTTACTATATGTGAATCAACTTCCCTCCAAGAAATGGCCATACAATCTTGGAATATCTAGTGAATACCTGTAGCATATGAACTTTATGCTAAGATATATGAATAAACCTCCCTCCAATAAATGACCTATACAATCTTGGAATATCTAGTGAATACCTGTCGCATATGAACTTTACTATATATGAATAAACTTCCCTCCAAGAAATGACCTATACAATCTTTGAATATCTAGTGAATACCTGTCGCATATGAACTTTACTATATGTGAATAAACTTCCCTCCAAGAAATGGCCATCGATCTTGGAATAGCTAGTGAATACCTGTAGTATATGAACTATATGCTATGATATATGAATAAACCTCCCTCCATGAAATGACCTATGCAATCTTGGAATATCTAGTGAATACCTGTCGCATATGAACTTAACTATATGTGAATAAACTTCCCTCCAAGAAATGACCTATACAATCTTGGAATATCTAGTGAATACCTGTAGTATATGAACTATATGCTATGATATATGAACAAACCTCCCTCCAACAAATGACCTATACAATCTTGGAATATATTGTGAATACCTGTCGCATATGTACTTTACTATATGTGAATACACTTCCCTCCAAGATATGACCTATTCAATCTTGGAATATCTAGTGAATACCTGTCGCATATGAACTTGGACTATTTTATCTTGTATTGTTATAACTTTTGTTTCTTTTGTTTATCTTTGTAAGAACTATTCTTCACGATCAGATGAATTATTCGTTGATGTATCCGAAGTTTCGGAGATATTTGTTTTCAAGATACACACAGTTTTCTTCTTTTGTTCTTCAACATATAGTACATATTGTGCTTTTGTACAATCTTGTCATTATGGTTATGATGGTTGTTTACATATAACCACTGCGAATTCCGTAGTATATGAATGTATAGATGCCGGTTGACATAGGCCAGTATAGACTTGCAGTGGGGATATACACAGTCAATTTTCATAATTTTGCCTTTTGTGAACTTAATATTTATATTTTCCTCTCGCGCCATCTTTGTATTTTTAATTCATCAGTAAGTATTTTTGTATCATTTCTATTACTTTGTTGCGGAGACGTACATCCTAACCCAGGCCCTGTTTTTAGCACTTTAAGGATAGTACACTTAAATGTTTGCAGCTTAAGAGGGAAACTAGACGCTCTCGAAGCTGAATTAGGCTATTTTGATGTAATCTGTATTACAGAAACGTGGTTACATAAAAACATTTCTAATCACGAAATTCTTATACCAGGATTTCAACCCCCATTCCGTAAAGATCGAGGAAGTCGAGGAGGCGGTGTAGCTATCTACGTTAAAAACAATATATATGCCGAACATATGTATGATTTGGACATAGTAGAACTGGAAGCTATCTGGGTACGCATTAAATGTAAATATCGGACATATCTCATAAGCACCTTCTACAGAGCTGACCGTAGCGCAGCCTATTGGGATCTTATTGATCAGTCGATTGGTAATGCCATTGATCTAAATCTATTAACTGTCATTACAGGAGATTTTAATGAAGATATTTTAAAACGAAAACTCGCATAAAATTGATATGTTGCAATCACTTTATGGAATAACGCAAATTATAGACACACCAACCCGAATCACACAGCAATCTAGTACTTTAATTGATTTAATATTTGTCTCATCTTCGCAAAGTATACATGATAGCGGTGTGCTAGATCCTATTTGCAGTGACCACTGTCCGACTTATGTTGATTTAAAATCTATACGACACAAGTGTGATACATTTAAACGTAAAATATATGACTATCAAAGAATGGATCTAAATGGTTTGACTTCAGACATTGACAATCTCAGTACACATGTCTCATTATCGGGAAAAAATGTGAACGATATTGCAAATTTAATAACATCTACTATAAGAAAAGCGTGCGATGACAACATTCCAAATAAAATCGTTACTATCCGACCCTCCGAACCACTCTGGATGAATAACCGTATTCGTTCTCTTATACGCATGCGCAATAGGCACCACAAGCGCGCCAAAAAGAGCAATTCTGTAACTGATTGGGATCGTTTCCGACATAGTATAAATAATGCTGTAGCTGCAGTCAGAGACGCTAAAAGAGCATATGCTGATAAACTTGATGAAATGATAAATCAAACATCGCCTGACAAAAACTGGTGGAAACTTATCAATAATTATATGAAGAGAAATGCAAGTTCTTCTACTTTCCCTCCGTTAATTTCGAATGACGTAATTAGTGAAGATCTGCAAGATATAGCTGAAACTTTAAATAATTACTTTACTCACCAAACAAGAGTAGAAAACCCTGAATCAGAACTGCCTAACATAAACCCGAAAACATCCAATAACTTATCTGAAATCAACATTGTAAACAGTGAAGTATACGATATTCTAATGAGTGTTAATATCGCGAAAGCAACAGGCCCTGACGGAATCGGCAATAGAATACTTAAAATAATAGCACGAAATATTGCCCCCTGCTTAACGGATCTTTTTAACTTATCGCTAAAACAAAAAATATTCCCGGCGGCGTGGAAAGAAGCCAATGTCATTCCAATTCACAAAAAGGGAAGCGTAAACGAATGCACAAACTATAGACCCGTTGCACTTACAAGTTGTATATCCAAGATATTTGAACGCTGTATATTCAAACATGTTTTTAATTTTTTGCGGGATAACAACATTCTATCAAATTTACAATCGGGATTTATTCCGGGGGATTCATGTGCTAACCAACTAACATATCTCTATAATTTTATATCGAAGGCAATGGATGAAGGTAAAGAGATACGGGCAGTTTTTTGTGATATTAGTAAAGCCTTTGATCGTGTGTGGCATAGAGGACTCATGCATAAGTTGGCTTCCTGTGGCATAAAAGGTCCATTATTACAATGGTTCAAAAGTTACTTAGAACACAGATCCCAGCGGGTAGTTATAAAAGGTTACAGTTCTGATATTAAGCCGGTATTTGCAGGAGTCCCGCAGGGTTCTGTATTAGGACCACTTTTGTTCCTTGTATATATAAATGATATTATCGAAGGCATCGACAGTAACATTAGATTATTTGCCGATGATACATCGATCTATGTGATTATTGATGATCCCTACTCAGCAGCGATATGCCTCAATAACGATTTATTAAAAATATCGAATTGGGCAAAAACCTGGAAAGTTGACTTCAATCCATCAAAAACTAAGACAATCTTATTTAGTAGAAAAAATAATCCAAATCCTCACCCGAGTCTGTTTTTTAATAATGTTAGAATTGAAGAAACTACAAGTCATAAACATTTAGGTATAACCCTTCAAAGTGATTGCCTATGGGATGTTCATATAAACGATCTCGTCAAAAAGATTAGTCCCATGATCAACTGTTTAAAAAGTTTTAAATATAGACTCACTAGGAATACCCTAAATCACATGTACATTTCCTTTATTCTTCCAATATTTGACTACTGTAGCCATATATATGACAACTGTACTAAATCTCAAGCAACATTATTGGAAAAATTGCATCTAGACGCACTTCGTACAATATGCGGTGCCGTCCGCGGTACCAGCCATGAAAAAATTTACGATGAAACATCTTTTGTTTCTCTTTATGAAAGACGAAGGATAGCTAAGCTCGTTATGTTTTTCAAAATGTATCATAACATATTACCAGACTACTTACTCGAACTTGTCCCTCCTCTTGTCTCTCATGTAAGCAATTATTCATTAAGAAATGCATCAAGTTTAGAAACTGTAGCCTGCCGTACGGCTCTTTATGGCAATTCATTCTTACCCGATACAGTTAAACTATGGAATGCTTTACCACAAAATATCAAATTACTTACTGACTTAAAGGATTTCAAAAATGCCTTGATTCGTAGAACAAGAAAAATATACTTTGACCCAAATACAGGCACAAGACGATGTCAAATCCTACATTGTAGACTGCGGTTGGGATGTAGCGATCTTAACGCTGACAAATTTAACAGACATATATCCGATAAAGCAGAATGTAATTGTGGCCAAGCCATAGAAGACGCACGTCACTACTTCTTTTGTATGTTCTCTTTTTGAGTCCGTAAGATCAAGTAAGCAGTTTTATACAAGTGGCTATTCACTTGACACAATCTTATATGGCAATTCTACCTTGGACCAGTCAACTCAATCTGAAATTATTAAGTCAGTACATCAATTTATCATCGAAACTAAACGATTCTCATAATTAAAACCATGCTGTTTTCTTCTGATATTGACTGTGTTTATCATAAATGTACTTAACCATCATACTTGATTACTTGATAACATCTCAAAGATTTGATTATCCACCAAATGTCATATTAGGTTACTTAGTTTATTCATGAACTTCTTGTCATGATGATGTATTTATTTATGTATGTTCAATGGAGCGGTCTTTAAATATTAAGCTTTCTTAGCTTGTTGACCAATCCAATTTCATGTAAAATTCATGAAAATAAATACGTTTAAACCGCATATGAACTCTATGCTAAGATATATGAATAAACTTCCCTCCAAGAAAAGACCTATACAATCTTGGAATATATTGTGAATATCTGTCGCATATGAACTCTATGCTATGATACATGAATAAACTTCCCTCCAAGAAATGACATATACAAATCTTGGAATATCTGTCGCATATGGTGTTATAGTCAAATACGAAACTCATATAAAGTCTGCAGATATTTTTACACTACATTTTACATATTTTGAATAATATATCTTAAGATCACAACCGAGTATATGACATCTGTCGCAAATGATGTAATAATCAAATAGGAATATTTTGGAAATAAATGTTAAAATCACAGCTTTGTTTGTAAAATACCATAACGAATCACTAAGTGACTACGCCAGGAAAATAGAATCCCGTCCCAATGCATATTGTTGTACATCCCATTGTTATCATAGTTGCCTCTTGTCAGACAGAATGGGAGTTTCATAATTGTCGCTTTGCTCTGAAAAGGCCATTCAATCTTGGCATATCAAGTGCATCTAGTTTGTGAAAGGTTTAATCATCAAATGCCACATTTGAATCACCTCTTCCCACATTATAACGCTATGCCTCATTAATGTATATGTATATGCTGAAATAACGGCTTTGTGAAATGCCATAATGAATCATGAAGTGATTACGTTGGGACAGTATTGTCCTGTCACCACGCTAATTGTTGTAATCACAGTTGCATCCTGTTAGACAGGGTGACATTACATAGTTGTCGCCTTTCACTGATTGGCAAATCTTGACAGATGAAGTATATATCTGTCGTCAGTGGTCTAATTTTCTCATAGCAACTTTAAATAAATTCGTTTCCTGCTCTTATTCTATCTGCCACATGAATGAAATAACGGAATCCTGAAGTATTAACGATTAAGAGACAGGACTGTCAAATGTGTCACAAATTATGATTGAAATGAATGTAAATATGACAGAATAATTTAAATATGCTAATAACCTGTTTGTCTTATGAAACACTGTTAAGAGATATCGACATATAAACAACATAAAAAGTTATAAGTAAATGGGAAAAGAAGCAGAAGAAACTGGTAAGGGACTATCGACTAAACACATACTTCTTGCAGTTAAAATAAAATTGCAACATGTGCTGCAGGGAGTTGCCCCGATATGCCAGTTTCTAATCCCTGGACAGTTGACGAATATCGGATTATAAATAACGACCCTAATAGGCTTGATCGAGTGGGCCAGTTTCATGGCTTAGTTGACATACAGAAAGATAGACAATTTTTTTTATTCAAGTATCGCCTCAACATGATACAAAATGTAAGAATTTAGTGTGTAGATGACATAACTTTTAGAATCAGGTCCAGGAAAGGAGAGACAAGTCCCTAGTGAATTTGAAGGATCTTGTGAAGACTGACCATAGACCAATATTTTGATGATGACTTGTACATTCTATGATAAAATGACTGAAAATGTTGTATATTTTATAGGAAAATGTTTAGTAGAGCTTACAATAATTACTGATTCTGGTCGTATATTATGAAGAAATGTATTTTTGTGTTATGGTATGTGTCGATGTGAAACTGAATAAAATATTGAATCGAACTCTCTTTCAGTGAACTGTCTTAAACTATTTTAATCCCCTGGCAGTCCCTTAATTAATCCTAATTAATCCCTCTTGTTGTCTCGTTAATTGGTAATTAATCCCCTAACAAATGAACTTGATAATCTAACTTTTTAAAACTTAATATGTATTTATATATCTGTTTAGCAATGTGTATCAATATGTATCAAGTGTTTATGTTCACGTATTTGTATGTATTGTTTATGTACATGTATATGTTTAATAACCTGTCATTCCCAAAATTGTCCATACAAACTTGTGTTTCCAATGTAACTCTGCCGGTATGGCAATAATTTCTTCATCAAATGACAAACTCGTCCATAAACAAGTACTTATGTATCCATAGCAATATCTTCATCTTTATGTCTGTTAAATTCAAATTTACAGTTCATCAAGGTAATATATTTAAACTAAGGTCACAGTTTGTATTGAAGGTAATTTTCTTCATACAAATAACATGTTCATCAAAGTCATTATTTAATCAAAGTCATTTTTTCTCCAAAGTCATTTTATTTCATCAAAATCACTTTATTTCATCAAAATCACTTTTTTCAGCAAAGTCATTATTTTCATCAAAGTCAATATTTTCATTAAATCATTTTTTCACCAAAGTAATTTTTTTATCAAAGTATTTTTTTTCGATTAAAGTCACTTTATCATCAAAGTCATTATTTTCATCAAATAATGTTTTCACCAAAATCATTATTTTTCATCAAAGTCGATATTTTCATTAAAGGCATTTTTTTTCATTAGTCATTTTTTTTCATCAAAGTAATTCTTTTCATAAAAGTCACTTTTTTCAGCAAGTCATTATTTTAATCAAAGTCAATATTTCATTAAATCATTTTTTCACCAAATCACTTTTTTTCATCAAAGTCAAGATTTTTTTTATCAAAGTCAAGATTTTCATCAAAGTTATTGTTTTCACCAAATAAATTGTTCAGCAAAGACACTTTTTTAATCAAAGTCAATATCTTTATTAATTAATAGATTTAAAGGCATAAACAACAACCCTTTGAATACACTTGTTCTCATTACAAAATTGATGCTGTACAAATGCCATATCAAAAAAGTTATACCAAATTTCAAACCATTACAGCTTGAAATAGTAACATACTACCATATAACAAAAATTATTGCTTTTTCAAGCTGCAATTATGCAAGATTCTATGCCTTCTGGTCATCACTCCATATGCTATTTAAGAATCATGATATTTAAGAACCATGTATGTAATATCATAATCTATGTACCATGCAAGAAGCCATAACTGATTGTTATATGTAAACTTATGAATGATGTATATTTTGAATGTACATGTGAAATGAACATGTGATGTACTATATGGAAATGTACACAAAATGGAAATAAAAAAAAATAAAAAACAATCTTTATTAAAGAAATATTATTCATCAAATTTAATTGTTTTCTTCAAAGTAACTTTTTCCATCAAAGTCATTTCTTTTCACCAAATCACATTTTTCATCAAAGTCAATATTTTCATCAGAGTAATTCTTTTCCATCAAAGTTAATTTTTTCATCAAAGTCAATATTTTCATCAAATAATTTATTCACCAAAATCACTTTTTAAAAATTAAATTCACCAAAGTCTTTTTTTTCCCATCAAAGGCACTTTTTTTCAGGAAAGTCAATATTTTAATTAAAGTCAATATTTTAATTTAAGTCAATATTTTCATCAAAGTCATTTTTCACCAAAGTAAATATTTTTTTAATCGAAGTCAAAACTTTCATTAAATAATTTTTTTCACCAAAATCACTTTTTTCATCAAAGTCGATATTTTCATTATTCTTTCAGAGAAATATTTTCATCAAAGTCATTTTTTTTCATCAGATCTAGAGTTTTATTTTCATCAAATCCTTTTTTCACCAAATCACTTTTTTCATCAAAGTCAAGATTTTTTCAAAGTTATTTTCTTTCATCAAAGTTATTTTGTTACCAAATCCTTTTTTCAGCAAAGACACTTTTTTAATCAAAGTCAATATCATTATCAAAAAAATATTATTCATCAAATTTATTTGTTTTTTTCAACGTAACTTTTTCCACCAAAGTCATTTCTTTTCATCAAAGGCAACATTTTCGTCAAAGACATTTTTCCACCAAAGTAAATTTTCTAAAATCAAAGTCAATATTTCCATCAAAGTCATTTTATCATCAAAGACATTTTTTTCATCAAAATCATTTTTTCACCAAAGTCACTTTTTTCTTATCAAAGACATTTTTCCCATCAAAGTAATTTTTTCATTAAAATAAATTTATGTAAACAATTTTCAAAGTCATTTTATTACAATATCTCAAGATTGAACAAAATAATCTTAAGATATTTAAATATTCCAAGATTGAACAGGAGGTTTCAGGTTTAGATCATATCTTAAGATTTCCGTACATATCTTAAGATTTGTTATACCATCTTGGAATATAAAAATATTCCAAGATGGTATAGGCCAAATCTTAAGATATTTTTTCTTCCAAGATTGTATAGAACAGCGTCACTTACGCAGGCGAGACACTCACACGCGTAACGTAGACGAAGTGAATAACCGGCGAAACACCTAAGTATCGTACCGTAAGAACAACAACCTTTCCGATAGCTAATTACTCCAACGCCAATAGCTAAACTCACAAGAACGTAGACGACGAGACGCTTAAGTGAGTAACACGCAACGCAAGACGAGGGAGACTATCGAGAGTGTTGAATGCAGAAGCTCCGAACTCGAAGAGAACTAAGTCAATATCACTGACTAAGTCAAACACTACAAGACGAGACGAATCACGTAACAAGTAGATACAACCTGAAGGCGAAAGACTGGCGAAACCAATGACAGGCGAAGCGAATGAGAGGCGAAGCGAGTCACTAGCGAGACAATGCGAGTCAGGTCAAATCGAGCCTACGCGAGCTTCGAGCCTAAGGCGATAGACTGGCGAAGCGAGTGACCTTTGCAAGTCACTGGCGAGACGATGCGAGTCAAGTAGAATCAAGCCTAAGGCGAATGACTGGCGAATCGATTTACTGGCGAGACGAAGCTAGCCCAGTTGATTCAACCTAAGGCGATAGACTGGCGAAGCGAGCGACCTTTGCAAGTCACTGGCGAGACGATGCGAGTCAAGTAGAATCAAGCCTAAGGCGAATGACTGGCGAATCGATTTACTGGCGAGACGAAGCTAGCCCAGTTGATTCAACCTAAGGCGATAGACTGGCGAAGCGAGCGACCTTTAGCAAGTCACTGGCGAGACGATGCGAGTTAAGTAGAATCGAACCTTAGGCGAATGGCTGGCGAAGCGAGTCACTGACGAGACAACGCGAGTCAAGTTGATACAAACCGAAAGCGAAAGACTGGCGAAGCGAATGACAGGCGAAGCGAGTCACAGGCGAGACGATGCAAGTCGATTACAAACGGCGAACAAAGGCCCTGGCGGAAGGTACGACTTAAACCGTGCGAACCGAGCAGTTACCCGACGAAGGTGAGAGAAAAACAAAAGACACGAATTGCACGTGCAAAGCATGCAGCCACCCCGCCAGGTAGCACACAGCTAGCACATGTCAACAAGGCCCCTTGTAACTCAACACCTAGCTGAAACAGATTGTCTAAACAACCTGTTAACGACGAACGTAGATTAAGGCTTTGAAAACTATCTCTTAAATAAATAAAAGATAGAAATAGCAAGTTAGCAACAAACAGCGCTAACAATACCCATTCTCAGAACAAAACACGTCTGTCTTGTCCTGCAACTGAAAGGAGAGTGACTTATTCCGGTAGTGACGTCACGAGACCAGGCAGACTTACCTGCCCTTGGATAAGGGATTTCACGCATCCCTTACTCCACTGTTCAAGTTTTCGTCTGTGTTAAGGTTGAAATAGCATACCTAGAGAGGAGGTAGGCAAAGAAGGTTTAGTCAACAGATAGGTATTTAATTATATTATATTATATTATATTATATTATATTATATTATATTATATTATATTATATTATATTATATTATATTATATTATATTATTGTCCTCCTTAATCAATTAATAAAGTTCTTAAACGAATGGTTATGGTTCAGTTCGATTCATTTCCCTTCCTCGAATTATTAAAAGCTGTACTCATTACGATTGTTGAAGCGTTTAATGGGCTGTTTTACTCTCTAAATAAAATATACCTCATAAACCATTGTAATAAATGGCAAATTTTAACATATAAAAATGAAAAAAACCCTGGTACAGTGCCTTTAAATACACGTCCATTGTCGATGCGATCACTTTGAGGTGGCCATATATTACATACAGCAATTGTCTTCTCCATTCCCTTCAACACAATACAACAAGTAACATAACACACATTGGATGGTATCCTATGCAGCACAGCGATTATCACATTAAGTCAAGATTATAGTTACATTTATTAAGGTAGTATCCTCAATTATTATGTTTGTTTTGAAATAGTTATTGTTTACAAATAATAGTTTTCCTGGTTTCAAATGCTTTGAGGTTTATAACAGTTAATACTAGGTCCATCCTTTATTTACCAGTTTTAGTAATTATATTTCATAAGCTGCCTTTCCATAACACAATACATCACCTGAAGTCCAACAGACGATAGTTGCATTAAGGCAGTGAAAGAGGAACTGTAGCAGAGTAGACTTACATAAAGTCTCTGAAATGATAATTAAATTACTGAAAATGTGTCAATTGAAAAAAAGGAACTCCTGAGATGTCTCACTTAGGCTAAACTTATACACTTGCTTTAATGTGATAGAATTGCTTTTGCTATTATTTCATATGATAATCTGAATAACATACTAGTACAAGAGCTCCATGAGTGTATACAATGTATATAGTTTTGTTCATTACAACGTGATTCTGGTGTTGTGGGCACACATTCTACTTCTTAATTACAGATCCTGATGAGTGAGCCCGTAAAGGATATGTTAAATCGAATATAACTACGACATTATCTCCAGACAGTTTAATTGCAGTTTATCCCAGTAAGATATAAAGTCATATCTTCTTTCTCATTTGTCATTTAATGATCTATTAATCTTTCTTCTTGCATTCAGTTCCAGAGACGCAATACTCTCCTAAAATACTTCGTATCACAGTTTCTCATTTCGGAATACACATTATCTCAGCTGGTAAAGCACCTAGGAGGATGGGGCTCACATCCTGGCCACGTCACATCAGTTTTCTTACTTTGCATGATAGAACCACGTATGGATGGACACAACTTGTGAACAAACATATTTCCTAAATGTTTTACATTGTGGACATTTCATCAATATAATAATTGTCAATATAATATCATATTTTTATCTCTTCTTATCATCATTATTTTTAGAGAATTTGTGGAAACGGTAGTGAAAAGCTACAGGATCTGTTGTCATGTAAAGATATTATCGTATTTTATCTTGTTTTAACGATGGTCAATGTCGTTATGAAAGCATTAATGAACATTTGGCCACGTGGTTTTGCATCCATTCTGATTTTAAAATGGGTAATTTTGTTCAAAATGCACTCAAAATTTGCACAACTATTTGTTAAAGATAGCTGTAACCGAACATTGAGGCAAACTATATAGGACTGATAAGGCAATCCCAGTTACTACTATTTTTCATAGGTTGATTACTATCCAGGTCACAATTCTGTGTGTTATTTGATGTCTTTAAATAGCGAGTGCCAAAGTCAGATCATGATCGTCCAATTTCACAACTTCACCACTTTATGAGTCTTGGTGGTACAGTATTACATCGTCATTCTAGTGACAATACCTGAGGTTTTTGTCTGAGGTTCTGAGTTTGATCCCCTCCAAAACTTTGCTTAATAGGAGCAATATCACCATGGTTAAATTTTAAAAAGGTAATAAATACATCGTGGAAGAATTGCAGGAATTTCTTCACTGAAATTGTGAAATAGTTTGATAAAATTCATAGAAGGCGACAATAATTCGATTCAGAGAGAAATACATTAATGAAAACAAGAAAGGGCGTATTTATTTTAAAAATGTATCATTTTGACATTGCTCACCACTTTCCAGACATGGAAAAGTGGAGCAACTTAAATAATGACTAAGTGGGATTAAAAATGAGCACACTTTTATGAATAACAAATTCCTTGTTTCTTTGAGGGCAATGTTTGGACATATATTCTAGTATCGTTTTTAAGCAAGGGACACAAGAGATCTACCTACTCAATTTAGAGATTTTACAAGCGCTTCCAGCGGAGCTGATTTTGCACTTGAACCCAGGATAGACCATCACTAAAATATGAAAGTAGATTTTTGGGGGGGTTTGGGGAAGGTGTTTGTTTGTTCTCTGTATATTTTAAAGTTCCCAAATCTTGTATGTAGATGACTAGTGCATGACGAACAGTTTGGCAATTAAGAGAGGTAGGAAACCTCTGCGCACCCTCAGTTGTCAGTTTTATATTTGCATGGTTTGTTGATTTTGGACCCATGCGGATGAAAAGTGCAATGCGAGCACAGTTGAAATGAAATGATTATTTTGCTATATATAGGAATACGATTTGATTATAAACGTGCAATGTAAATGTAAAATTATAATTTTATGTAACATCTTTAAATTGAAAAGACGTGACTTTGCTAATGATGAGTTATCTCATCTGTTTATAAATATTTATTATTATTTTTTAAATATTATTTATATTATGTTTATCATAATTCGTGTTTGATTCATAATATTTCCTTCCTCCTCTTTCAACATATGTATTTTTGTATTTTCCAATTAAAGATAATTAATTGTGTCTGGTCAGTTGTAAAATGAGCTTATATCTATTTCCTCCAAGTTTCTTCTAATGCAGCACTTCTCCAAACATGTATCCTTCATTAACTTAACCTCTCGACTAACTATCAAAGAGGGGTTTTATATGTACGTCTGTATTTAATCATGTAAACATATAATTGTGTCTAAAAGTAAATAGTACAAGTTTCAGTCTGTACATAAAATATTTCATGTGAAAGATAAAATACAGATACTATCTCTTCAGTATGGAAAGTGTGCAATATTGTAAAACACAATTCCCTGACAACAATCTTATACTTATTTATTTTATTGATTGATCAAATGTGAATTTTAGCATGTTGTACTCTTTCATCAGCACACAAAAAGCATCAAAAGAAAACTTAAAAGAAAATGATACATTTTGGCTTCTGGGCAAATCAATCCAATATTTTTTGTCTTCTTTTTTTCTACTTGCTTATGTCCGAGTAAACTGGTTTTCTTTGTTCAATTCCAATACTTGGCCTAATGATGTTAAGAAAAAATGGATTAAATTCGTCCTTTCAAGCAGAAGTAAAGATACTTTATTACTCCATCTGTAAGAAACGGATTGCAAGCGAGGTTACTTCATAAAACCGATTGAAATGAACCATAAATGATGATGAAAGAAAATAACATCTACTTTACCTTCCGAATTCCGAATATTGGAATGATTGGTTTGTTATAATTTGTCATTGTCATAAAAACACGATTCCCCGAACAAAATATGTTGTTTTGTTACAATTTTATAAATTGAATTGTTGTAAGTTTTGATAAAGCACTTCCTATGTTTTCCTCATAAAATCACTTTAATAAATTAATGCAATAATGTTTAATATGTCGAATGGAGCGTTCAAGAAGATATTACATCATGTTCACAATTACATAGATGTCTCCAATGTCAATGCTATATGTAACTTTACACATTTACTGAAACGATAGCAACGTTTATATAAACCCAAATAATTCTGCCGTATAAAGTCAATTTTTATTTTCTGTGATGAGGTCATATCTCGTAAAGTGATATACAAAATATTATACACGAAAGTATGCAAACAGTAGCATTTCTATAAACGGCTGTCTGGTCAGTTGGTTTTAACCTGCTGCAGGGTTAACACATTTTACTTCCACACTGGTGAAATCCAATCAAACAGTTACAATGAACGAATTGTTGCTTAAGGTTGGTTCCTCAAAATGTCACTATCAAAATAACTTCTTAAAAAATCATCAGGAGGAAACTCCCATTATTTTTAGTACCCAACTAACATTTCACTATTCAAGGATCAATTAAACATTAATATTTTTTTAAAAACTGTTTACTTTAGAGTCCCTAAACTAAAAGTAAATATATTTCGCAACATTGGTTTATAAAGTCCAGTTGTAATATATGAAAATAGAATAATTTCTCAACAATAACTTCTGTTGAACATTCTCTGATTAGTTTACATTACAACGAATGGAAATTTTATAAAATGGCCTCAATTTCACAACATATCCCTCCTTTCGTAGTATAATCCTAATTTGCAAAATACTTTCTTACAAATGTACCTTATATATTCAATGTACGTTTTTACAGTAGAAATCAACAATAATGGAGATGTATATGCAACCGTCAATGTGATAAATTATGTATCGCTTACATGTAAAATAATTATTCATATATTTCCTTGTTACAAACTGTCACAAAGAAACACATGATGAATTCAAGACCCTAATATACTCATGGTAATAATGGTTGTCACCCCCACACATATGGCGAAATTTGTCAAAGTAACAACAGAAAAATGATTGTGACAGCATGGTGTTACCGTTAAACAGTGCATAGTATCAACAGACATTTTAAAATGTTATTTAGAAAGTATTATTTTCATAAAGAGGCATAAAACTTGATCACTGATCAATAAGCACACATTTTATTCTGAGAAAGTACATTGTATAAGCAGAAAATTGTCAATACAGAACCTGACATGAAATGAAACAACAAGTACAACAAGGTACTCAACAGATGCAGTGTCAGTAACGGGTTGCACCCCCTCTGGCATCAACAAGGGCGGTAATCCGTCTTGACATACTGTCGATCAACTTGTTGACGTCTTGCACCGCCATATTGTTCCATATTCTAATCAAGCACTGTCCCAATCGTCGAGATTTTGTGGTAAGGGATCTATCTTCCTCAATTCTCTGTCCAATCTGTCCCAAGTGTGCTCTATCGGGTTCATATCGGGGCTTTTGGCAGGCCATACAAGACGGTCCACGCCCTGTTGCAACAGGAAGTTGTCGATAGATCTTGCTCGGTGGGGTCGGGCGTTGTCGTCTTGTAGCAAGAAGTTGTTACCATACACTAGGCGAGCATGTGGCAGTAACGTGTGCTCCAACACGCGGCGGTATGTCCGTTGATTGACGTTTTCCTGCAGCAGCAAAAGATCGGTTTTACCATTGTAATGGATGCCACCCCACACAAGGACTGAACCCCCTCCACCAGCAACAACTCCGTCTACACAATCATCCTTGAACCTCTCCCCTTCTAATCTGCGCACACGCACCCGCCCATCAACGCGATGAAGTAAGAAACGGGATTCATCAGTAAAGATGACGTGACGCCAATGTTGTAGTCTGACGTTGCGATGTTGTACCGCCCACTGCCGACGTAAACGCTTGTGCTCCTGTGTTAGGAGGGGTCGTCGAAGAGCTCTTCTCGCTCTATAACCACGTTTCAAGAGCCTCTTGTTCACGGTTTCTCTTTAAACCCGAACGTTAATCAGTTGCCCCCACCGGTCACGGAGTGATCTTGATGACAAACGTCGATGCCGTTGCACTAGGCGCCATAGTAGACGGTCTTCACGTATAGTGGTCTTGCGTGGTCTACCAGGGCTTTTCTTTGGAGTGATATCACGGTTTATCCTGTGTAAGTTTTTAATCCGTTGAACAGTTCTCTTACAGACACGCATCTGCCGTGCAATGACGTCATTTGTTGCCCCCGCAAGCACCATTCCGATGATTTGGTTACGGATGTTTAATGAAGTCGGTCTCGGCATCGTTAAAAGACTTCAGTGTTCGCATCTGGTAATCATATGCCAATGGACAACATCGTCTGTCGTCACTTTCTACTACGACTCATTTTTGTCAATTTCTGCACGTGCATTACATGCCATGCCTTTTGCAGATTATTCATATGATATGTGTGATTTATCTCTTACATGTTGTGTTTTGGTAATATGTTTCATTGGTGAAACCACTAATGAATCAATCAGAGATGGTTTACATTTTAAGTCCGAAAATACATGTGTACCTGGGGGGTGACAACCATTATTACCATGAGTATATTACCATTTGATATGTAGTTTTAACACTTTATTGGCAACATGAATCTAAAAACTCAAAACGCAAAGGCAAAACCTTTGGAATATGCATCAATTTTATTTGGTATCATTATCATCAATACTGACAATTGTGACAGCTTGAAAATTGTAATGAGCATCTCGATAAAAAATGAGGCTTACTTTATACTCAATATGCATTACAGATTTAACGATTCTTTGGCATGAAAACATATCTTTTCAACTGTATTAAACTGTTATCAATATCACCCTCCTGATCTTTGCTCTTGTTCAACTTCCTATTGGCGTTCAACGTTCAAATTTTGACATAATAACTATATAATAAATATAGTCGCAAGCGACGATAAATGATTCAATTATTTGAAATACAATGCACTATATGTTAGTAGGCATATTTTAAAACAAGTTGCAAGTTTCTAGCATGTCCCTAGGATTATTGATATGCAATAGGTATATCTCAAATCAAAGAATTGTAAAGAAAATCAAAATAGCTGCTAAACCACTTGCACAACGTTTCTCTAATGTGGATTTCCCCATGTTAAAGTTTTTCTTTATAATGACCGAAAATGACTGTTATTGATTCATAAAGACCATAGTCCTGTCTTACTCTGCAGAAAATATCTTCTAATTCAATAGGTAGGTTTTTAAATAATCTCCCATGAAAGTTCGCAATTTTTAAAAATTGTCTGACTTTGCAAGGTCACTGTAAAATAAGTATAAGGAGTTCGCTAAAAATATATCACAATTGTTATTCCCAAATGTTTCAGCTTTATATAAATAAAGTTAAAGCTCTTACAAATACAATATCGTCGGAGTGGTGTTTCCACAAAGGTACATGGGGTCAGACAATTTTAAAAAGTTAAAAAAATCCAAGATGGCGGCTAAAGCATGTGACTTACGAATACACCTCGGTTTACTTTCTTTCTCCTAGAATATCCCACACATGCTCCAGAGGGTTAAGATATGATGTTTTCCTCGTTTGAAGCATGAATTAGAGGAAAATTAATTTCTCCTACCGTTGAGCAAAGTATCAAAGGGCAGATAATTGTAGGGGCGCTAGTTGTACTAGCCGGGTATATAAGGGTGAAAGGTTGAATGGCTCGATTGTGTCGGCTGTAGTGCAGTACCATATACATATCTTTTTTGTATATATGTACAAAAGTTCCCTTATTATTTGCATCTAACTCTTGTTTCGTATTTGCTTCAGATACTGTGCTGCAGTGACTCGCAGATGTGTTACGCCGCATATGATGGGAGTTATCCGTATATGGATGAGTTGATCCTTTATGGCTAGGGCCGTTTATGGCGATGACCGTTTATGGTTTGTATGATATGCACATTTATGTGTGAACCCGCTTATGGGCAATGCCGTTTTTGGCGACGTTTTTTCATACCATTTATGGTGATGTTTCGGATACCATTTATGGTGATTTGTAGTTATACTCTTATGGAGCTTACCGCATATGGATTTGTCAGTGTTCTGGTATGTTTGAATATATTTCAGTTCTACGCCTTTAATGGTTCATTTGTAACATGTTGAATTCATGTAATGTTAAAACTGTAACACGATTCCAGAGTTTTTCTCCATACGAAAGTCGTTATCTCTGGTTTTACGTGTCGGGCACAGTTCCATGCAGTGTGTACAGTAGTTGTTTGATGATGTATTGAAATGTAATGTTGAATGTTGTAATGGTACTGCCAGACAATGCAAATACAGCCAATCCAAGTTTCAATGTTGTTGTGTTGTTTGTACACGTGTGAGAGGGGGTGTAGGAGAATTGGGCTTACTGCTGGCCAGGGTGAAGTTGTCACTGCGTTGGCTCGCATGTAATCGACAAATGCACTTGATCGGTGAGGCCGGGCGTTGCCGTCCATGTATTATGGTCGTGTAGCAAATGCATGGTTATCGAAATGAGGAGCAATGGCTGTAGCACGTCCCGGATGTATTGAGCTCCCGTTAAGGTGCCCCTGACGGTGACCAAAACAAGCTTACAGTCATGAGACAGGCATCCCCATACCATAACAGAGCCACATCAATACGCAACAGTTGGCTGGAAGTTCCTGGGCGTATAAGCTGTATTCTTCTGTCTCCAAACACGTGCACGCCCATCAGTAACATGGAGCAAGAATCGACTCTCATCAGACCAATGGATTTTCCGCCAGGTCCTCAGATTCCTGTGTTGTCTGTCCAAACACCATGCCAAACGTGCACGTTTATGATGGTCTCTCAACAAGGGACGTTTAATTACCCGTCTTGCCTTTAGTCCTGCCGATTTGAGGCGATTTCTGACTGTTCTGGTGCTGATGTTTCGATTTGGTAACCACAGACGTTTCAGCTGAGGACTTGTCAGGAAGGGTTCTCGGCGTACATGTCGAAGAAGGTGCCGGTTCTCTCGAGGTGTAGTAAGTCTAGTGACAGTAGGTCTTCCAGACCTTGGACGGTCCATTGCACTTCCTGTCTGCGCATCCTTCCGGACAAAAGACTAACAACAGTGTAATGGTAGCCCAGAATTCGTCCAATCGCCTTTAAGGACATTCCTGCAGAGTACATACCAATCATTTGATTCTGAGATCCATTGACAATCGTCTTCGTGCCATGTTCAACAGATATGCTTGAAAGGCTATTAATAGCAACGTTATATACCACACAATGCAGTTGGGCCATACTGCTTTTTGTGATCCTCACACTAGCATGTTGCACGTGCATGCCCCGAACGTGCATGCCCTGAAACTATAGTTTTTCTTCACAGTATAGTAGAATGCTAATTAAAGCTTGCTATGAGTTACAACAGATACGATATTAATAAGTAACTGAAGTGTCCAGCTAAATTGATCTTATTATTTGGAGGAAAGTAGACCTTGCATAACGAACGTATGTGAGGAACGAGATATCAATCCACATTTTGACTCTTGAAGTTTCAGAAATTCTAGGAGGTATTATCTGCAATGTATTGACTATACGGATCGTATTTGTTTGTCAATGAGTATGTTATAGAATTGAAATTTGAATCTGAAATATATAATTACTTATATATATCGCTTATGAGATATCGCTTGATCTCACACCAGCAAAATATCCTATGGAACAGATTTTTGGTGATAAAAAGTTTTCTCAGTGTAATTCACTGGAAAAAAATGTCAAGTTAATTTGAAAACAATCTGTCATAACTAGCCTACATATCTAAAGACGTAGAACCGACACTTTAATCCACTTTATAGAAGAAATTGAAGGTACGCTAACGTCTATGGAAAAAAACCGCATTGACATTTATTACTTTAATCTCAAATGTTTTACTCTTTGAAGCGCACACTCATTTCGAAAAAACGAGCTTATAGCTTGGGAAAACATATGAAATCTAACAAATATATCAAAGACTTTAATCACAAAATAACGAATTTCCTGTAAGAGAGATTGGTGATTGCATCTCTGTGTAAGTGCTCCTCACTACTCCTCCAGCAAAAGGTCCGTCAAACTAGAAATCAGAAGTGGATACTTTTGCCCTGTTAATGATGCTACTTCAAAATAAGAAATATAGCACGACACATTCGAGACATTAAATGTGCTCTTGATGGGGGCCGGTTTCTGAAAATAGAATAATTGGAACCTATGCATCCTATGAAGATGATTAATTGGCTCTTTCTTAGTTGCAGATCAATGGAACAAACTAAACACTTTATTGAAAATATGCACGCCCCTTCATGCTTTTTTTAATGCAAAAATATATTAGAAATACACGTTTCTTTTGTAGCTTGACATCCTCATAATTCTGGAAATTCAAATAAGCTATCGGAATGACACTGTGAAGAGGAAATCAAAGAATATAATCAATTATTAATTAGAATAAATTTTGTTTTCGATTACATCAAAATTCTAAATAATTATACTTTTGACCTTTTCATATGAAATGACGAAATTCGAGATGTACTATGAAAGGACGTTTATATGATACAATACATTACTATTTCATGAGTTCTCGTTATAAAATCAGTATAATTATGAAAAAAGATATAAATTTACTCATATAATGATTAGATAAACGAGGAATATTCTTTGGAAATTCTTATGAATGATTTGATATATTATCTAAATCATCCATCTTTCACTCTCATTCGAGTAAAAATGGATAAGACTTTTGAATTTCTAAGTACATATATGAAAGGCATAATTGATTTTGTGATCAATGTTTATTGCAAACCAACAGTTTATCTACAATAGAACTAACATAGTAAAGGATCTAATAGTTAAATACTTGTTCATGGACTTGTTGATGTGAGATTTGCTGTTTACTTTATCACTTTTGAAGCTAATGAATATGCTCCAGACCTGATTTAAGACAATCTCTTAATCTACGATATCTTGTCCAGATGTGTGTCAAATTGATAGACCAGTATTGGAAGGGTCTGTGTCGTCGTCTGTCTGATATGCAATTCCCTTTCTGGCTCATGTCTTAGTAAATCACTGGTGATGGTAATTGCCATAACCTTAATTAAGCTTAGGAATAATAAGATATATTCAGAAAAGAATATATACAGTCAAAGACTAAAACATAATGATGATATTGTTACGGTATTGGATAGTTTCTTGTTTTGAATAAAAAGAAAGAGTAGATACTCTGTGGTTTGAACATGAACATTTCTCCATCTAAAACATTCATTGTTCAAAAAAGCTATTGAGAGAATTATAATAATAAAACATAATAAACTTCAATTCCCAGTTAACGAAATAAAAGTTGTAACAAACCCCTTTGTTATTTGCTCTCCTTTGCTTGGTGGTTAGGTAGATCATTAATGGTTTTCCCTTTTTCTATCTCATAGATAGATCCTTTCTTCGAGATTTATGAGGATAAACATTATATTCTGATACCCCATATGGTTGATTTTTTTTAACGTTCCCAGGTATTCCTATAAGTCTCTTTTAGTTTACTAAGGCTAGTATAATCCCCTCTGCAAGTGATACATCATTGTTTCAGCAGAACTGTTTCATTATGCAATTGATACTTTTCTTTTATAAGCATAAGCGTTATTAAATGGGTTGTCTCCATACAGTGTGTAAACAGATAAAAAATCGCAATTCCGAAATTACCAGAATACAATACACGTACATAATGGATATCAGGATGATGGTGTGTTTGTGTGGCAACGTTGTACCTTGGCTTGAAGACGTTTATGAAGTTGTTTTATTAGCATTAAGACGGTGGGAGTATACTATGATAATGTTAAACCTTCTATCATACAGTCACAGCAATGTTTAAAAAATAAAATCCCTAGTATTATATATCATTCAAGTATTTCACTGGCAATTTGACTAGTTACTGCTTTGTAGTACTTTTCATGAATAATGTTAGGCAAGCGTATAAGGATCACAATATTTGTGAAAATATTATCTCCTTTATAGCCCCCATTTGTAGAATACCGATTGCTTTCTCCCTCTCTGCTGTAGTTAAATGAGCCATGTTCTTGGTCGACAAACATTCAATATGATGTCAGTGAAAACTAGCCAGTGTTAATACACTTATTTGATCCGGGCATCTTTCTACACAAGTTTAAAGTTTTCGTACAAAACATGCAAGATTTCACAAGTAACAGATATGCTGTGTTCGAGATTTTTTTTGAACAGGTTGACAATAATTTTATCAATGTAATCTCATTTTTAATTTTGTAGCGTTTCCTTTTGATGCTAGTTTATCACCTGGTTGTTAGATATATACTGAGACGTATTGAATATCGTTATTGTGTGCTTATAGTAAACAGAGGATGAACGATTTAGCATATATTCTGGAACGTCGTGTGTTTTGCAATAAATATAAGATGTCAGCCAGAAATCTCGTCATTACAATAAAGAGGTTTGGAGTAAAGTTGATAGGTATGGGTGGTCAGATGATGTTAGCGGCAATAGTGTAAATCCGAGAATAGCGTTAATGCCTAGGCAATAGCCTTACTGCCGAAAATTGGCAGGCATTAGCGCAACTGCCTGAAAAATAAAGCCTTGTTTTACTTATTGCCAGCGGTATTAGTGCCAATGACAATTCGTGATAACAACTCACCTCAATCAGTGAAATGGATTAATGCGTCTTTAGACCTTAATAATATTTAAATTGTAAATGGTTTATCCTTCAATTACTATTGGTTGGGTATGATATCTTGTATATCCATGTCGTTAGGTCACCAGTAGAAAAGCAATTGCAATGCTAATATTGAGGCCAGTTTTAATGAATGGTTGGACTATTGCCCACAGTGTCTGCGTTTATGTTAAATCAACACAATTGGCCACGATGTGCATGACCCATCCGCTATTGTTTGAGTAGTAATGTTGCAATGCGCTATTCACATGTCAAAAGTGTATTTGTATATGTTAAATAATTTCATTATTCACTGCATGTTCTCTTCATACTTTTTCAATGTGACACGCATGATATGATATGACATGATAAACACACAATCGCAAATGTAACGTCACCCCATTTTCAAAAGAGCTGAGTCACATGTTTTGTAAAGAAGTACTCACAATTTTACACAAAATATCATGATACTATGTTTCGTTCCTGTGGCTATAATTCTGAAAATTCAATTCACTATTTGAAAACCTATTTTGGAAATCTGAATCTTCTAAAGAATACTTTATTTTGAAACGTCATTTGTCGCTCCTCTCATCATGCGAGGAATAATACTTTTTGCTATACGTATAGCCATGCTTGCAAAACCTCTCTTTAGTTTCATTCTTTCAACAAGAGATACTTTTTAGACCTTTCTTTAATGAATTAACAAGTTCATCAATAGAAACATTTCAGAAGCAATTTCTATTTCAAAAGGCCCATTAACTTGAATAAGGTAAGTGTCCTTCTTGATTTAAAAACACAAAATTACCCCAGTCAGGCATAATATAGCTGATATTGAATTTCAATTACAGGAACTAGTTTTATGTGATATTCACAAAAGAGATTTCAATGTGTGTAATATGAGGGATTATCAAAGGTTTGGCCAGAACAAGTTTTTGACATGTTATGTAATACTGAAATTCTTTCAAATTAAAGTCTCATGCAGCTAGAAAAAAACCTTTTTACTTTCTTTAATTCATTATATTTGTTAATGGGAAGAGAGTAAAGGCGTGAAAGTAATTTTTTATCCAACATATCTGAACATTCAGTTCCCCCTTAGCCAGGAAAGTAATTGCACAGACATTTTTGAACACGAGAATACATATTATAAACACTGCAGAAAAAAATATGCAATCAAAACTGATACTGATATGTGTATTAGGTCGGTCACATGTTTTAGTTTAATACGAAATAATTATCAAAAGTTATCTAAGAAATAAAGTTTGTAATTTGTCATATGTTTATACAGTTTATTAATACTTGCAATCCAAATACGCTGAGAGTTCATCTGATGGTAGTTCTCTGTCTTCTCATAGCGCACATTGAATGCACATGTAAGTAATCATACCTTTCATGTCAGAGGAATCGATCCTCTCACTCACATTTGCAATATATGAAACATATATCAATGATAAGTCATGGTGTGTGTTTATTTGCTTTAACAATATACAGGTTTTAAGGTTTATTAGTTGCAGCGGCTGGAGTTTAGCCATAATGCCGAATCTTTTATGTAGATGCCTAGTGTGTGAAGTTGGTGAATAGTTGGTCTGTTTAGAAAATTGTACTTATATTTGTAATGAGTAAATGATAGCCCTATCAATGTTTTTCTTTTAAATACAGCGAGTTGGAAGCTTTGAAGTTTGCATATTGTTTGTGTCATTGGGTTAGTTGTCTGACAAAGCTCTTGTTTAAAGCCAAATGTTATTGATATTTTTATCTATTTTTCTTTATTTTACTCGACTATTTCTTTTCCGAATATATAAAGACGTAGGCAGGAACCCTGTGGAATTTCATGATGTTACCTTGTTTGGTTACTTGTCTTGCTGTGTGATAATACCAGATTCATTTGTATTTATCTATGTAACCATACAATTTCCCTTGAGTTTATCGTATAAAAAAAATTCCTGTGATATTTGGTGCAGTAAATGGAACATTGAAATGCTAGTCCTTGTGGCGACCTTATGACACAGGGAAATTGACTTGTCAAGACACGGATAGAACCACTGTTTAACCTTCATTGATGATCCATCTGGCCCCATAACAAGATTATGTATTAACTATTTGAAAATTACTGAAGTCGATCAACTATGAAATATACCCCTGGACAATACAAGGATGAACAACTGTCTTTTTTTATAGACACATTTACAAATTCATAACATAATTGTTGTAATATTTTTGTCAGGAACAAAACTTTCCCACGAGATGTGTTGTCAGTTACCCTGTCTAGTTCAGACGTCCCCTGATATATACTTGAAAAATTATTCACGAACTGCTTATTGCTTAAAACGTTGTACTTGTTCATAAGTAGATAGCTTTTTGTTGATAAAATTGTTGTCACTACGTTCATTCAGTGTTCAAATACGTCAAATGCAACACTTATTAATGATGTATCTTACCATCTGCATTGCAAACTTCAGCTTCTTGATCGGCCATCTTTACCATTTTATGCTGTATTTATTCCCATCAAAACAGTGTCTCATGTTCAGAGATGTATCTTGTCCAATGAAGTGAGGACAGTTATTTCTATGAGTCGACGGACCTCCCATTAAGCATCGTTTCTAGATAAACACTTCCTGCTACATCAGGATATTTGTACCACAATCGTCCTTTAACCCCTGATTGTTTTCGCAGTTTTTACCTCGTACAACTGGAGGTTGGTTACTGATCCCCCATGTATTTAATCACCAATAAACTGTCTTGATTTAAAATATGCCGGTTCCTCATCGTTCTCCTTACCCTGCACAGTCAATATTGCTTGATTTAAATGAATTATAATGGCCAGTTATTTGTATTGAGATATGGGATAAAAGATCCAAAAGCTACCAGGGTATGGGGGAGCAGGGGATGGAGGATATAAATACCCTGATGGAGAAGTATGAGACAAGCAGTGCTCTTGTGAGTTAGACGGAGTAGTTATAACACAAAGGGCATGCAACTCGTTAAAGCTAAACAACTATTAACCAATATAGTTTTGCATAATATTTTGTCAGTAAATAGCATGTTCATAATAATACCAGAGAGGAAAATATAACAACTGACAAAAGAGGTATTTAAAGGTTCTGTTTGTTGAATAGTAGTTCCTTATCACTAAGGAGTTATGAATGTTGTTTGTAAATTTACGTAAGTTATTAAAGTTTTGTTGTTTTCAAATGTTAAACATTCACCTCAATTATTGGGTCTAACACTTTCAGTATAACCTCCTAGTCGTGTTTTATCTTATACCTAGTATATCCATTGTTGGAACCATTGGTTAACAACACTGGCTAGCATTTCTTCCACTAAAATCTCAAACCAATACATTAACGTACCAATAATTTAGTGCCACTGGTCTTCAATCTATTCTCGAGCAAACTGTCAAAGGTATCAGACAATAGTCCAGTTTTAGATCTGGATAGCAAAGGAGATATATCAGACTTTCATATACTACTGAAGACATGTTGTCTGCTAGGAATACTTCATGCATTATCTTTAGAGATATAATTTTGGTGGAGAGTGAAAAGATTATTTTGATTTATCAATACATCTGATAATAATGATATGATACTAACAATAGTATAATTATAATGCGCACATATCCATGCTCAATGCATGCTCAAGGCGCTACACAATGTTTACCATGAAGGAATTGTACTTTCGGTGCCACCTATTAAACGCTCCGCGCGACCGTATAGGTCCATACATTCCCCGGTTCAGGTACCCATTTGTGTAGCCGGGTGAACTGAGTGCAATGTGGATGAAGTGCCTTCCCCAATTGACAATTAATTGGCCTGAGGTTGTTTTGATAATGTATTGTTTCTGATAAGTATTGTATCGTCAGAAATAATTATCAGTTCTATGCATAAATAAAATCAAACACACATTTGTATTGAAAGCATAAACCAGCTGGCACTACTTTACATGATTGCATTTATCTAGTATAATAAGAATTATTTTATTGGTTTTGGCAGTGTTGTAATAAATTCAGGCTTTGGGTTATGATTTCATTTAATAAGTATTTCACTTTGTCGACAACAACTATACACTTAACTTCTTTTATATGAGATATGTCACTGCATGTCTATATTTTAATTTAAAGGCTCTGTAGCACGTTTTTGCCAAGTTTTTAAAAAAAATGTCCCATTTTTAATGATAGTTTATGTCATTTATATTTACTTTAGAGGGTAAAACATCTTATTACACAAACGAATTATTGGCAATGGTAATAACGGTGTTGCTATAAAGCAAATATTGCATGGCGGCGATTTTATTGTGAACACATTTTATTATTTCGAATGACAAAAACGATTCCCATGGCTTTAAGGAACCATGTACACTCATTTGTAACTTGATTTTCTGAAGAGAGGAGGGTGTTTTACTATTTGTGAAATTATTTTTCAAATACATTTCATCAACTTATTTGAGCGAAAAAAGTGCTACAGCGCCTTTAATTGGATTGATAGATGCTTTCAAGTGTTTTTGTATCATTACAATCACTCACAGTTCAAGTTTCATAATGTTTTTCCTCGATTCGGGAAACATTACTAAAACATTTATGTTGACAAACGTATGACATTAGTAACTTACCACGAAGCTGTAAGACCTATTTATTAATTTAATATCTAACAACCCTTTTAGCTGTGTATGCATAGCAATTTCATTTTTAAAATGTTGGACTTTCTTCGTGTAGTATGGAGCGATGTTTCATGTTTTTTCATGTATGCTTTTGACAATGCAATATTTTAAAACACGTTTTAAAGTATAACATACATAACTATTTATGTACTTTTGGGGTTTGACTTTTCATTTAATAGCACCTCACCCTACCATCCCGAATTCCCTGAATTTACGCACAAGGGTTAATTTGAAGATTTCTATATGAATCGTATTCAGTTCGTGGAGTGATGAATATTTATTATCCCCCGCCACAACGAAGTAGAAATGAGCTCCGTCCGTCCGTCTGTCCGTCTGTGCGTCCGGGCTTTTCCATCCCGGCCTCAAACTTCAAAACTATAAGACATATCTCAACGAAACTTGGTGTGTGGAACAATCATCATGTGTAGATGTACCTTTTGGGGTTTTCAACTTCTTCGAGTTATTTTTTTTTACCGTTTCCATGGAAATGTAACTTAGAATTTCGTTTCCGGATCAGAACTAAAAAACTATAAGACATATCTCAACGAAACTTGGTGTGTGGAACAATCATCATGTGTAGATGTGCCTTGTGGGGTTTTCAACTTCTTCGAGTTATTTTTTTTTACCGTTTCCATGGAAATGTAACTTAGAATTTCGTTTCCGGATCAGAACTCGAAAACTATAAGACATATCTCAACGAAACTTGGTGTGTGGAACAATCATCATGTGTAGATGTACCTTTTGGGGTTATAAACTTCTTCGAGTTATTTTATTTTTACCGTTTCCATGGAAATGTAACTTAGAATTTCGTTTCCAGATCAGAACTCAAAAACTATAAGACATATCTCAACGACACTTGGTGTGTGAAACGATCATCATGTGTAGATGTGTCTTTTGGGGTTTTCAACTTCTTTACAATTTTTAATTTAATTTGTTTAATTTTTACCATTTCCATGGATACATAACTTAATAATTAATTTCCGGAGCAGATCTAAAAAACTGCCATGGATTTATTTTTAGCTCATGGCATGGCACGGTGTCCGGCGTCCGTCCGTCCATCCATCCGTCCGTCTGTAAACTTTTCGCATTTTGTCTTCTTCTCCAGAACGACTTGGTCTAAGGAGCTGAAATTTTGTGTGCAAACTCCTTGGCTTTGCTCACAACCTAAAAAACCTATTTTCATCTTGATCATCAGCAAGCGATAACCATCAATTGCAATGAACCTTTTATTGGGTGGGCTAAGGTTGTTTTGATATGTTACAAACCTTACAGGGAGTGGCATCCCTGCCCTGCTGAGCCAACAAATCATCATCCATCCTGCTACATCAGGCTATAAGGAGAAGGTTCATAGTCACTGTTATTCAACAACTATTCTTCAATAAATTTTCCCAAAGGCGGCGGATATGGCCGACTCTGCTTGTTTATTTAATTTTTACTATTCTTGAACAATCTGGAATTCCTAACTGAAACTTTGAAGCGTTTTTTAAACAAAGTTTTGGCCACGAACTCCTGATTGAACACAAGCATATATAGTTCGTATCAACTTGGTTCATAAGCGTCATAACAATATCAAAATTGATTTGGAGACATTCATACCCATTCAATCATTCGGGACATCATGAATTCGTGGCTTAACACTGAATTTGCTAATAATCTGTTATGAACCAAACCATTACGTTGCGAAGAAAATAATAGCTTGAAATGATTGAGAGACACGACTTGAAATCAAATAAAATGCGAAATATAACGAATCCTCATGAAGCCTGACATTTATCCATTCGTATGATTCGTGGTCGATGTGTAAGTGGCCATCATACTAAGAGAGTTTCGTTCTCTCTGCACACTGAACCCACTAAAGTCAATAAGCAGAAGGAGATGGGAATTTGATTTGTTGAAACGTCTGAGTAGCAATCATGTTGTCTATTTATTCATCTGACTAATGATAAACTACCTTTCACCACACTTATTCAAATCAATCCAATGGATCTATCTGAATAGTTTGTTTTAACTCGTCAACATCAGAAGTTCAGCTTTATGGTTTATCCGTTGCTTATGCGATTGCAAAATAAAATATGTCTGTGTCACAAATTTGTACATCCATAATAGTTAACTCAAATGAATTTATCTAACAGGAGAGTAACTTATTTCATTTGTACATGTACATTTGTTTTGTTTACATCGTATGTGGAAGCAACACAGATGCAATAACATTATGTTATTTTAAAGCTATAATGTTGATCTTATCTGCTAGGAAATTTTAGATTTTCATTTCATGACAGAAAAATCTATTTTGGATTCCAGTCAAAAAGATTGTACGCGGATCCCGGCAACTTTATAACCTTTTTATCTATAAAAGCCTTTGAAGTTCCATGCATAATATTTATTTCAACACAACCATTGACAGAGACGTTTGTAATCTAATTTCATTGAATTTGTAAAGTTGTTTACTGATTGGGATGATATTTATTTCCCATTCAACATAATACATCATTTTCTGAAGTCCTGCAGTGGCAAGTCTCTAATCTGTCTACACATTTAATGTCAAATTCCCCTTTGATATCATGTTTAAATGAATAAAAGAAAAAGGAACCACATATATTATCATAATCATTATTTCCATTTTAGTAAAGCTTAAACGTTAAGAACTTGCACTACTGAAAAGCTTAAATTAATTTTTGATACTGACAGCTGATGATCTTGAAGTGTGTGAACTTATTGAAAATTGAAAGTGAAGATGGATTCTTTAACATAGTGTCGGAAGTGATCATGAAGTGTCCAGTCACAATTAAAAGGAAGGGCTATTATCAATCCCATGTCATTGAGGTGACCAGATATTTCCAGCAACAATTGCCTTCTACCTGCCCTTCAAACACAATACAACAAATACAATAACACACATGAAGTTGAAGTGCCATTGACTCTAAATAACACTCCTAACTACCATGTGTTTGAAATTACAGTTTTTGTTTGTATTTGTTTATGCAGATATCGTTTGGAGGAAATCATCCATCAAGGACAACAAATGAATCACTTTTTAATATCTGTATCACTGGTCATAGACATAAATTTAAAAAAAAATACATGTTATATATACTGTTGCGCATAAATGGCTACATTGTGACATTGGCTACTTTCATGACATTTCGTCAGCTTTTCTGTGCCAGCATAGTAGCATGATTCAGCTGGACTTGTAGTGTAATCAAAACTCTGACATAAAAACGGCGACCAAATGAAGCAGACTTAAATCATTCTGAATCTGATGTCCACGTAATAATGTTTGGAAATAATTTATTTGAAATTATGTGTTTGCGAGAGAACAATTAAATGAAAGTTCAAGTTTCCGATTGAACTTAAGAAAGGTTGAACATGATAAACTAAAATCCAAATAGTTATGACAAGTCTCAATAACATGTTTTATCAGGTTGAATAATACATTTGTAAGAAAGGAATTGTATGATAGAACTATCAAGATTTAATCATAACAGAACCTGCTAAAAACGTCTTTTCCTCGTTTTTCATTTCAAATTACATTTGACATAATGTCAAGATTTGATAAATAATTAAACTACAACTCGACAATAACAAAAACCCATTGCAATTGTAGAAAAGAGTAAATTAACTTTCAATAAAGGAAACAAATTCTTTCACACCATCATCTGTCAATGCCATTTAATCACTGTAGAACTGAATAAATAGTTAAGAGACACACTGTCTGTAAAGCTGTATCCAATTTCCCGGACAAACAATCTTTCTCAATGACATTGATCTAAAAACAAACATGAATATCCGTTTTCTGTTAAAAATATGCTCATTTCGACAATGATATGTTTAAATAATTGAAAATCTTAAACGAAGCTTCCTTTGATATGCTATTTATTTATTAAATGGATGTGTAAAATATGTTGG
Organism: Gibbula magus; assembly: GCA_936450465.1. NCBI lineage: Eukaryota > Metazoa > Mollusca > Gastropoda > Trochida > Trochidae > Gibbula > Gibbula magus. Next base: position 56,292,074 of record OW388300.1, read on the forward strand.
AACACTTATGAGTTAGACTTTATTTATTATCCAAGATTATCAGACTTTTAGACACTTTTCCGCGGGTGAGATGATGCAACATCCATTTGTTCTGTAATATCATCATCGAATTATCCCAATTAAAGTGAAAAAAATACAAACTTGGGGTACCACATATCCATTTATTACAACTACACATGTCACAGTATTTGGTCTTGTCTCTTTTCATTGATATCTCTGAGAGAGAAATTAACATACATGTAAGTAATACAAGTGTAAAAAATAAAATACCTTAAGATTATCACACTATAAACTGTGTCAGTGTATCAATAAACTGTGACCCTGGATTGAAATAATTTACTGGCTTTTCTGGCTCAACACTTCAGTACAAAGGTATTTATAACTCGAATATTAATTTCACTCTGGCCTACCCATGGTCAAATATTACAAGCACTTCTAAATCAGTATTGGTGAATACATTTTCATGTGGTATATGTAGTCGGAGTATTTTCACCTAAATGCTTTATCACCATTGGATGTAAACATTTAAAAAAGAGAGCCAGGTTGTCTGGAAAACATTATTTAATTTCCTGAAAATATGTACTCATTTTGTTTAGGGTAGATTGATGTTGAAATACATTAATATCAACTTCCTTTTGCGATCTGTCTTCAGCTGTCTGGTTAACTGCATCAGGGTAACAGTATGTGTCCTCTTTGAACATGTAATTTATAGTTGTTGAAAAATAATTTTTTAGAAATGGTGGATATTTTTGTGAAAGGTCTTACAACAATTGGTAATATTTTAAATTTAAATATAAATAGGACATAACAAGTATCCGCCGACCAAATGCAATTTTATTAGAGTTTACATGGTGAGGGACTGTTTGTCAACATGTACAATGTATGTATGTACATAATACCAATTACTAGAAAACATATTTCATCTGTAATGTGACATATTAGCTCTGAATTTCCACAAGCCATGTCCATTTAAATTTGTTTGAAAGCCACATGATATCATCAGTCGGATTTCACTTTCTTTCATACAATGTAATTTGAGAAGTCGAATACAAATACTAACATGCATCTAGACTGTGAAACATCTATACTAAGTATACCCGGCTACGACGTAGTCATGTATTATTGTGTGTGTGCATGCGCCTGTGCTAACTCGAATACCATATGACTTAGAAACTTCAATGTGGCATGGAAGTAATCTACATGGAATGGTGGTGGGTTACGTTTTGTAGGTTTGTTTATATGTATGTATGCAGTATGTAATAATACATGTTTAGAATATAATAATTGTCTCAGTAAAGACCTACAATGTATGTGTGGAAATACGTAGAGTAGGTTTCAGATTGTTTGTTCACTCCTCTGCCAGGGGAGATAGAGGAGTTAGTGTTATCTCACATTCTACATTGCAGAAATACAGTTGGTATACTGTTGTCACTTAGCTTGCTCATTTGGCACCAACATCAGTTATCTTTCACTTCAAATATTCGACCAGAGATACCAGACAATGTTCATTGTTCGTGTGTATAATTTCAGATGCTATTGTCATTGCATTTCAACATCCAGGGAATGCAATATTATAGGATGTTATATATGATTAAAATAACACATTACATATACTTTGAGAGAAAGATTTTCAAGTGAAGGGTCTTAAATGATGAGACACATTAAAAAGTGTGTAGCAAGAGTTAAAACGTCCATTGTCCGATCCCTCTAAGGTGGCCATATACTACATACAGCAATTGCCTTCACAAAGCTCTCCCGTCACTGTTGTAAACTAGATTGAATAATATCATCAGCTGTCCATATAATAGTATCTCTCCGTGCATGGTGTACGCGCATCACGTCACCTGTATAAACGTGCTTCAGAATAAACCGGGTGACTAGACTAACCCGACCTCGTGTTGTCTCCCTAGCAGGTGGCACCGCCCAGCTGCTAGCCTATGATATGATGTGACCCATGAAGACACTACAGTGGCGACGAGGATGCTGCTTCATAATATAAGGGAAGGTAGACACTCGATACACGACACAGAACTATGTTATAATACGAACTTTCAAATATAGAACTTTGAGTGAGAATTGTTTACACTCGCAAGACGCCATTTTTTCTCGTGCATCACGCATGTTATAATCCCCTGTCAGTGTCACGTTAACAGCGCAACAGATAGTCTTCAACCATTCACCATGTAAAAATACAATTATAAATCATCATGAACATTATTTAATAATGACTGGATTCTAAGAACATTATTTGTGCTTTTCCAAGTCGTACTTGCCTTGACATGTGCATAACTTTGACTATTCCAAATTGTGTCAACACTACGTAAACATGGCAGAAGGTGGTCAACCCGTGGATCCTATGAACAATTTCAATCTGCATTTATCTCCCCCTTCAGCATTAAATATGAATGCCACTGAATTGAGTAATGAATTTACTGTATGGATGGAATCTTTTTCTATTTTTGAGATTGCAAGTGGTTTAGAAGTGCAGGCGGATAAGGTTTGTAGGGCTACTTTGTTGCATTGTTTAGGTTCTTATGTCAACGAATTTTCCTTACATTACCTGGTGAGAAAGATACTTATAATGAAACTCAGGCTATTTTGAGGGCATATTTCATTCCAAAGAAAAGCGTGTAGCAGAACGTTACAAGTTTCGGTCTAGGTCACAAGGATCAGATGAAAGTATTGACAATTACGTGACAGATTTGAGAGAACTTGCTAAGACTTGTAATTTTGGTGCATTGCCTGATGAGGTGATTAGAGACCAAATTGTTGAGAAATGTGCATCGAGGCAGTTAAGAGAGAAACTTTTGCTGAAAGATCATTTGACATTAGATTCTGCTTTTAAGATTGCTAGGTATATGGTATGGCAATGGAGAATTCTTAATCTATTGCAGGGATTTCTGTGAAGAAAGTTGACTCTAACTTTACTCATTCTGGTTATCAGTCAAATGGTCATTGTTAAAGATGTGGTTTTTCAGATCATAAGGCCTCTAATTGTGGTGCTTTCAATGCTACTTGTCTGTATTGTAAAAAGAAAGGGCATCTGGCTAGAGTTTGTATAGCTAGACAGTCAAGTGGTAGGTCAAGATCAGCATCAAGGTCTCCGTCACGTCAGTCAGTTCCTGATAGAGCTTCTTGGAATACCACTAAGTAGGGTCATTTCAAACAGAAGACTGGTAGAAAGAAGAAAGGTAAAGTTAGGTTTCAGCAGCAGAATGATAGACAGCAACTAAATGCTATTTTAGTTGATGAGACAGATTCTGATTCAGATTCAGAGGACGCAGAGTTTGTGTACTATCTGGATTCAGATTTGTTTACCAGTGTGAATGTAAATGGTAGAGATTTGGAAATGTTCTGAGACTCAGATTCATATAGGAATATCATTTCAAAGATTACTTATGATAGGTATTTCAGAGATTTCACACTTTATCCTTCAGGGAAACATTTCAAAGCTTATGGACAAAAGAAGCCTATGGTATGTCTTGGTTATTTTTATGCAATCCAATTGAGAGTTGGTGATAAGGCATTTGAAGATAGGATTTTTTTTATGCCTGGTGATGATGTATCTTTGCTTGGAAGGAAGTCTAGTTTTGAACTATCATTGCTTCAAATTAACATCAATAAGGTCTGTTCTTCAGCAAATCTTGTTTTCAGTTTTCAGATGTTTTTGATGGCTTAGGGAAAATCAAGGATTTTACAATCAAGGTTGATGAGTCAGTTTCATCAGTTACACAACCGCTTCGTAGGTTACCCTATTCTATGGTGGAAGCAGTCAACTCTGAGTTGCATCGTATGATTGATGATGACATTATCGAAGAGGTTCATCACGCAAGACCTTGGGTTTTCCAATATTCATTTTGAACCGAAGCCAAATACTTCTGAAATTAGAGTTTGCTGTGACCTACGTGAGGTCAATAAGGCAGAGTTACGTGAAAGGTTTCCAATTCCTACTGTAGATGATACTCTTCATGCCATGAGGTCTACACGCAGGTTTGACAAGTTTTGTTACACAAAAAGGTATCTTTAGATTCAAACGACTCCCGTTTGGTTTGAATTCAGCTTCCGAGGCGTATCAAAAGGCCATGAACTATGCTTTCCATGATATCTCAGGTTTGGAGAAACATATTGATGACTTGATCTGTTATGCAGATTCTCTTGAAGAACTTGACATTTTGATCAGAAAGATTTTCAAAAGGTATAGAGAGTACAATTTTAGGCTCAATAAGGACAAGTGTAAGCTTGGTTTGACAGAGATAGAGGTTCTTGGACATGTAGTTTCTATTGAAGGTGTTAGACCTAATCCAAAGAAGGTTTCAGCTGTTGAGTTAGCTAACCCTCCAGAGAACGTAGCTGAGTTGCGTTCATTTCTAGGAGTTTGCAATTACTTGATGAAATTCATTTCTGGTTTTGCAGATTTGTGTGAACCTTTGCTTTTTCTCACAAGATCTGGAGTGAAATGGAAATGGGACAATGTTTGTCGATCAGCATTTCAGTCTCTGAAGAAAGCTATTGGTAAAGCCCCGTGTTTAGCATTCTATGATATTGATGGTTCAGCTGTTTTGGTTAGTGATGCTAGTCAAGTTGGTTTGGGTTCAGTTCTACTTCAAGAACAGGTTGATGGTAGTCTTAGACCTATTGCATTTGCTGGTCGTTCTTTGACTGAAACTGAGCGTACATATTCACAAATAGAACGTGAGGCTTTAGGATGTGTATGGTCTGTGGAACATTTTCACAAATATCTTTGGGGAAAGAAGTTTATCTTACAACCTGATCCCCGTCCATTAATTCATATGCTTACTTAGGAGAAAACTTAGAATTCAAGGATTCGCTTGGGATATGATTTTCAAAATAATCACATAGCTGGCAAGTCAAATATTGCTGACGTTTTCTCTAGGCAGCCATTATCTTGTAAGAGAAGTGATAATGTGGCAGATTATTACATTAGATCAGTTGTTGATATATGTGTTCTAGACATTGACTCAATTACAATTGATGAAATCCGAAACTATTCAGAAATTGTCAAAGTGTTGACTACTATAGAAACAGACGACTGGAGTGATGTGTCAGTGAACTTTCTCAAGTTTAAGGACGAACTCTCATCAAGCAGTCTTGAGGTACATAGGCAGATTTATAAACAGTGTCGTAACAAAGTCACCTCCCTGTTGAAAGAAGCTAAACAATCTCACATAAGAGAGAAAGTCAGTAAAAGTAAAGGTGATTCCAAACAGCTTTTTTCCATTGTTAACAGACTTACTGATACCAAGTCCAACTCCACAATCGTCCGAAACAAACAGGAATCGCTTGAACACGCCGAAGCGCTGTGCAGATTCTTCATTGACAAAGTTGATAAAATAGTTCAAGGCATTAAATCTCAGGGGCCAAGACCAGCTTATCCATTGCAAAACGATACATATTTCCGCGGTCAAAAACTACCTAATCTAAACTGTGTGACTGAAACTGAGTTAAACAAGCTTTTCCAATCAGTGGCGCCAAAATCATGTTCCCTGGATCCAATTCCTACGTGGCTTTTAAAGGACTGTCTGCAATCTGTCATCTCTGTGGTATGTAGAATCATAAATCTCTCACTGAAGTCTGGAATTGTCCCGGATACCTTCAAACAGGCCATTGTCACACCAGTGCTTAAAAAGCCTTCACTGGATCCTACTGACTTTAAAAATTTCCGCCCTGTTTCGAACTTGTCTTTCGTCTCAAAGATGCTTGAAAAGGTTGTCCTGTCACAACTATCTAGTCACATCAGAGAGCATGATCTATCCGAGATCTACCAGTCGGCATACAAAAAGAAGCATTCCACAGAAACAGCCTTAGTACGTGTCCACAATGACATCCTCAGATCGCTTGACAAACAGGAAGTTATTTTACTCGTGCTGGTAGATCTGTCAGCAGCTTTTGACTCAATTAATCATGACATTCTCCTTTCTCGGTTACAACTTACCGTTGGCGTTGACGAGCTTGCTCTTTCTTGGATAAAAAGTTATCTGCAAGGTAGAGTTATGTGTGTAAGAGTTGATGACATATCTTCGTCATGTAAACCACTCAAACATGGTGAACGCCAGGGATCCGTGTTGGGCCCTGTACTGTTTTCCATGTACATTCAGCCTCTCGGGTGTATCGTAAGGAAGCACTCCCTCATGTTCCATGGGTACACTGATGATCAGCAGCTCTATATAATCCATAAAACCAGTCAGTGTTTCCTCCGCAATATCCAGACTGGAATTGTGTATCTCAGAGATACATGAATGGATGTTGTCAAACTGCTTAAAACTGAATGGCGACAAAACCGACTTCATTGTTATTTGGACTCGGAATCAGCTATTAAAGCTACCTTCAACTACTCTCCAAGTGGACAGTGTTACTGTTCAATCATCTGAGCAAGTTAAAAACCTTGGCGTTATAATCCACCAATCAATGTCAAGCAAAAAGCAAACTCTCAACATTGCCCGTTCAGCCAACTTTCATCTTGCCAACATTGGAAGGATCCGCAAATACGTTGACTATGACACCGCTAAGACCCTTATCAACTCCTTTGTGACTTCCAGACTGGATTATTGTAATTCCCTGTTGTCCGGTTCCACTGCTGTCTCCCATCTTCAACGAATACAGAATAAAGCTGCCAGAATCATATCCCTCACTAAGCCAACAGATCACATCAGTCCAGTAATCAGACAACTCCATTGGCTTCCAGTCCAGCAAAGAATAATCTTCAAGCAACTCCTTCTCACCTACTCCGTCCTGCATATCCAGTCATCTCCACGTTATCTTCAGGAACTCCTCACTACGTACCAACCTCAGCGACCTCTACGTTCATCTTCACAATCACTGCTCACTGTGCCATCAACAAGGACAAAACTTGCAGACAACGCTTTCTCAGTAATAGCACCAAAACTCTGGAACTCTCTTCCCATGCACATAAGGTCTGCTGAATCTGTATCTTCATTCAAGCAAATGCTGAAAACATTCCTGTTCAACTACCCATTTCCATAATTACTCTTCTACCAGCGCCGTTGAGCAGGCTCTGCCTGGAAATTAGGCGCTTTACAAGTGAATTGTTATTATTATCGTTCGACTCCATTCTTTTGAGAGGAGAGAAAATTGTGATTCCTGGAAAACTGAGATCAAAAGTTTTGAGTATTGCTCATGAGACACATCAAGGTATAGTAGGCACTAAGCAATTCCTTCAATCACGGTTTTATTGGCCAAACAACTGTTCAACCTGTGTTCTTAATCAACCGTTGAGAAATGACACTTCTTTATAACATGTAGATCCAGCCCCAAGACCTTGGTAGAAAGTTGGAATAGACACCGTTGGACCTATCGAATCAGTGTATGTGTTAACATTGATTGATTATTTCTCTTCGTATCCTTTTGCTGTAGTGATCAAAGACATTACATCAAGTGCTATTATTGAAATTTTGGAAATAATATTTTCAGAACATGGATTCCCAGAGAGCATAGCTTCAGATAATGGTCGACAATTTGTAAGTTCTCAGGTTGTGAAATATTTGAGAATGGCAGGGATTGAACACATTCGTTCATAGACATATTTTCCTAAGAGCAATGGGAAGATCGAACGATTCCATAGATATTTGAAGAAAGCATTTCGTTCAGCAACAACTGATGGAAATGATTGGAAACGAAAACTACCCAGAATTCTACAAATGTATAAAGCTACTCCTCACAGAGCTAGTGGTGAAACTCCAGCCATGTTATTGTTCAACAGAAATATCAAAACTAAATATCCAGTGTTGTGTTCATCAAAATTTGATCCACTTTTAGAAAGAAAACTATGCAAAGAAAATGAAATCTTATGCTGATGAGAAGAATAATGTGAAACATCATTCATTTGCAATTGGTGACATAGTGTATGTTGCTAATTTTGTGCGTGGTAAGTTAACACCTACTTACAAAGTTGTGAAACATGTAATCATTACTAAGAAACAACGTGATACATTTCAGATAGTTAACTGTCATACAGGTATTAATTAGTCTAAGGAACGCTAAATTCCTAAGACAATGCTCCATGTGAAGATCCTGTGAACCTGGACATTGTTGAAACTTCTGAAGATATGATTCCAAGAAATCTGGTATTACAGGAAACATCACAAGTACAATCAGCAACAGCAGAGCACTCTCCTGTTCGACATGATACTCTGTGTACTGATTCAGCTGTAGATCTTAGTACTAATGTGATAGAACCTGAAATAGAAGATAAACTGAGTAGATATGTTAAACAACCAGCACATACTGCTTGTTTGAGAAGATCTCAAAGAACACGTCGTTCACCTGCATACCTGAGGGACTACGTGAAGAAATGAAATGAACATTTATATTCAAATTTGAGTCATTATAGTGATTGATCTCTGATGACTTGTGTAAATATCAAGTTGAACATATTTTGGTGGTAGATTTTCATTTGAATTTATTATATAATGTTCCATTTTGAATTTATACATAATTGTGGTTGATTTTAATATTTAAAATCATAAGGAACTTCAATTCTAATTGTTGGAGGAATGTTGTATACTAGACTGAATAATCAGTTGTCCATATAATAGTATCTCTCCGTGCATGCTGTACGCGCATCACGTGACCTGTATAAACGTGCTTCAGAATAAACCAGGTGACTAGACTAACCCGACGTCGTGTTGTCTCCCTAGCAGGTGGCACCGCCCCGCTGCTAGCCTATGATATGAAGTGACCCATGAAGACACAACAGTCACAAAACAACAAGTAACCTACAACACAGTGGAAGGATATGCTGTGCAGTACAACTAAACTCATCGGCAAAAGAAACTCATCACCTCAGTTGATTTTATCATATGTATGATTTTCAATTGCAAATATCACAAGTTTTCGAAATGATAATCTAAAACTGAAAAGTACAGGTGTTCAGTCAGTAGTCAAAGAATACTTCTACATGTCTTTTTAATATATAAACTTCTTCAAAAATAATTGTTGATGATACACAATTGTCCATTGACATATTCAACTTATTCTATGTGAAAATTGATAAATCTGCCTGATTCTGCACACATTTATAAAATTTTAAGCATAGTAGGGATCATGTTGGTGGAAATTTCATTTCTTCATTAAACAAAGAAATTTTAACTAAAATGTAACCACAGTCACCAATTAATTCATCCAAACTACTGCAGATAAATATTATTGTATCTTGTCACAATCAAATGCATCTGATTTCTTTTAAATATTGCATTAATCAAAACCAACTGAGGTGATAAGTTTTCTTTTGCCAATGAGTTTCGTACCAAAAGTGAAGTGACATATATTAAAAAGTATGTAAGACACTGCAGTACAATATGTATTAACTAGTGTAATGCCGCTGCCAGTATGACGTGAAAATAATTACAGATACTTGCAAATTGTGGTTCATGCATAAACACTGCAGACGTAATTAAACATGGAGAAACTATATTGATTAATAAAAAGATGGATAGAAAATGGAGGAGGAAGTGCTGGTCTCACCAAACGTCCCAAAATGTCAAACCGTGTACACAATTTCTTTATTATTAGATTCAAGAAAGAGACTGCATTGAATAACGAATGCTTAGTTTTCGTTTCACTTCGATCCTATTAACAGTTATATATAGTCAGCACAATGACATTATGGCATTTAAAAAATCTATGTCATGTCATTGGCAGTTGATGCTTTCTTGTGATATAACCGTATGATGTCTGTCGTTTTTAAAACAGAGAACTCAACTGCCACATTAAAAATGCAAGATACGTTTGTTTTGTCAGTGAACTTCTCTCAACGCATAACTTGTTCAAGGAAGAGGATCAAGAGAATTAAAACAATTCAATCTATCATAAAATTCATAATTTCAATCACATCAATATCATAAAATCCCTTTCTGTTAAAAGGAAGTTGTCCGCAAAATCATTCGTAATTTAATAACATGAAATTACCTTAGGCATGCCATAGTTGATATTGAATTTCAATTTCTTTCACATAAGTGTTTTATGTGATTCGTATTCAGAATTTGTGTTACAAGAGGTTTTATCAATATGCTTTGGCATGAAACAATTTTAACATGTTATGATTACAGCGTTAATATTATGAACTTCTTTTAATTCACAGCCATATGCAGCAAGAAATACATTTTTGTTTCTATATCTTATCATATTCGCCGATGAAGGGAGAGTGATGGGTGAGAAGCAAGTTTAACAAGAAATAATTATCTATCAAAAGTGTTCCGTAATGTAAGAAATAAAATAATATGCAGAAGTAATGCTTATATTAAAGAATCTAAAGAGACGGATGTGCTATATAAGTTGCCATAATGATAGTTGTTCACAATCTTCTCACAGGACAAAAGGATTCGAATTCGGATATTGTTCAACACTTCCCGGTCCACAGTAGTAGCGAGTCATTCTGTCCATAACTTTCCTGACAGAGCAATCTGAAGTTGCAAGTTGGATAGTCTCTCTCACGTTTGTAAAACATGAAGAATATATAAAGGTTAAATTTTTTATAGTACGTACTAAAACATTTGCGAGGAATTGTGGGAAATATTTTGCTGGATTATTGAATTGGCTTTATTTGATTTGGCTATCCTCTAGTAAAGGTAAAGGTAGTGGTACTTAACTGTGATAAGTGACATAAAGGTAACATTGGTAATGCTTTCTACGATTGGGGAATCAACAATTAATTAGTATATCTTTTGAAGTTGATATTTCAAAAGTACAATACGATTAAGTAGCTAAATGTATGAGTACAATCCAAAGATGAACATTTACTTTATCTGGACTATTGTAAAAGCAACTCGTATCTATTTCTTCGAGGTTTCTTCTCATGTACCACTTGTTTGACAACGACATTAGAATGAATGTGGAACTTTCGCCTTCACAGAATAGAGAAATATAGTCTTATTATTGTGATTTTATGAATAGTTTATTTATGTTGTTTTGATATACCGAAAGTATGAAACATGTCTTATGTCTAAAGCTGAAGAGAAAGGATTTGTGTCCATGCATAATGTATTTTTTTAAAAAAGAGTATAATTGATATACAATCTCTTCAGTATGAAAATCGTGCCACATTATACGAAAAACTCCTTACACAACATTCTTATGTGAATTTCTTTTTATTGATTGATCAATTTACATTCTTCATGTTCCACCAGCAGACAAAGAACAACCAAAAGAAAAGAAAAAGATACATCAAATATGTTTTGTCTCCTTTCAGCTGCTTCTGCTTTATGTCCGAGGAAACCTGTTTTCCAATATATGATGTTTAGACAAAAATGGATTAAATTCATCCTGCCAAGCGGAAGTATCAACTAGAACTTGTACTTTCCTAGGATATTATAATACTGAACTAATTTGTATTACACAGTGGAATTACTTGATCTCAAGAACGTGTTTCCATCCACACATGCTCAGTGATTACTCAGGCCTATTTGACACACAGTGTGATGTAGTCTAACACACAGTGGGAGAAGGACATTTCTCATTTATAATCTTTAAGCCTTATTATTCACTGAAAGTACAATCTTAACTAAAACGAGTTTATATCTTGGATAGACAAATATAAAATCTATCAAATATATCAAAGACTTTAATCACAAAATAACAAATTACCTATAAGAGAGATTGGTGATTCCATCTCTGTGTAAGTGCCCCTCACTACTCCTCCAGCAAAGTGCGTCGAACTAGAAGTGGATACCTTTGCCCTGATAATGAGGCTACCTCAAAATAAGCAATTTAACACGGACATATTCGGGACATTCAATGCACAGCAAGTGCTCTTGATAAGGGCCGGTTTCTGAAAATAGAATAATCAAAACCTATGCATCCTATGGAGATGGTTAATTGTCTCTATCTCAGCTGCAAATCAATGGAACCGACTAAACCCTTTATTGAAAATATACATGTGCCTTCATGCTTTTTTAAATCTTCATTTTATGTCTGTTCAAATACACTTTGGGTGCTTTTCGAGATGTGTATGGTCACAATGTTTGGTATATCAGTTAAAATACTTAAAAAATAGAAATTTCATTAGTATAAGATTTTGTCGACCTAAATAATATTGATGGATATATATTTGTTGACGGCATTACCGTATGACGTAACAAAACAAGCCGAAAATCAGTCGTATTTATCACCTGTGGATTGAAATATCTCGTATTTTATATGGGGACGTTTCTTGTGCACGTGAGTTTATTAGAAATACATAGCATTTAGCTTTAAAAATATCTGAATTCAATCATTACAACATTAAAAATGTTAAAACAAGTTTCTTCCGTAGTTCGACATCCTCACTATTATGGAATTTCAAATAAGAGTTCGGATCGACACTGTGAAGAGGAAATGGATCTTTAGATGCTTAGACTTAGGCACACCACAATACTTGCTTGTTTTATACGACGAGAAGCTATAATCAAATTGGTGATTCACTTTGGAAGGACGTTTATATGATCCATTGTGCAATACTTTGATATTAGAATCAAGCAACCACTGTTGTTTTCGATTACACCAACATTCTAAATAATAATAATTTTGTTCTTTTCATATAAAATGTAATGCTTAGTCTTATACGATACCATAATACTTGCTTTAGCTGATAAGAAACTATGATGAAATTGGTAATGTACTATAGGAAAATGTTTATATTATTCATTTAACAATACTTTACAATATTTCATGACTTCTCGTTATACAATCAGTATAATCAGTATAAAACTAAATATTATAAATTTACTCATGTAGCGATTAGATTAATTACTGAAATAATAAAAGACTTAATAGTAAAATACTTCTTCATAGACTTCATGGTGTGTGATTTGCTGTTTACTTTATAACATTTGAAACTAATGAATATGCTCCAGACCTGATTTAAGACAATCTATTAATCTACGATACCTTGTCCACATATGTGTCAAAATGATAGACCAGTCTTGGAAGGGTCTGTGTCGTCATATATCTGATTTGCAAGGCCCTGTCTGTGTCATGTCTTAGTAAATAACTAACTAGTGACGATTTCAACCGACGGCTAATGAGAAATATTCAGAAATGAACAGACAAACTGACAGACATTTTATTCAATAAAAAGGCCAAATATTTGAAAATTATCTTTAATGTGCGCTTGTTTCAAGAAACGAACATGAATAGTCAAAGACTAAAGACATATTTATATAGAACGAAAGAAGAGGAAACAGTAGATATTCTGTGGTTTAAACATAAACATTTCTGCATTTTCTGCATCTTAAACAGTAATCGTTCAAAATAGCTATTGGATTTTAACTATGTATTCCCTGACAGAAATGAAATATTAAAACATAATAATCTTCAATTCCCAGTTGACGAAATACATGTTGTTACAAACCATCTCAGCTTTGTTAATTGTTATAGTGTTGAAGAGGACGTTTTTTTCTTTTTCAAAGACCCTTTCTTCCAGATTTATGAGAATAGAATAAATATACTGATACCCCTGTTTTTAAAACACCTCACGTATTCCTATAAGTCCCATTTTGTTTACTCAGCCCAGTATATCCCTGTCTGCAAGTAATAAGTCATCGTATCAGCCGGACTGTTACATAATGCACTTGATACTTACTTAGATTTATAAGCATGATTAAATGGACTGCCATAACCTGCTATTCTGAATTCATGAGAATAATCAAACATTTACATAATGGATATTGTGATGATGGTGTGTTTGTGGCAACTTTGCATTGTGCTGCCCTTAGTTTGAAGACGCTTATGTTTTTTTATTGCTTCATTTTAGAAGGTGTGAGTTGACACAGATAAGGTCAATTCTACCATTATAGGGTCACAGCATGGTTTTAAGAAAACTAAAATCCCCAGTATTATGTAGTATTATAAGTTATTCACTGTTCCTGTTTTAAGTACTTTGATATTAAGAACTAAAATTAAGTACATTCCTTATAATACAGAGTGTACTTAATACGACTGAGAACATGAAAAGAGACTGTAAGATATGGGCTAGAACGTGTATTACATATCATAACTGTTCATAAATAAAACATGATGAAGGACTAAGCATATATTCTGAAACGTTGTCTGTTTTGCAATAAGGAACTTGTTACCCTGAAAAATCGTTATTTTATCTATTCAAAATGAAGAGGTTTGGAAGTCTGGATGTAACATTTATAGTTATCAGTCAGATGGTTTCAAATGAAACTCATTATCCATGTTTCACTAAAATATCGCTTCTCTCATCACCTGAGGAATAATACACTTGGTTACACGTGTAGCCATGCTTGCAAAACCTCCCTTTATGTCCGCTTATCAAGAGATAAAAAGTTCGTAGACTTAATTAATTAAATTAATCATCAACAGCAATATCACAAAAACATTTGTTCATTTAATTGGATAAAGTAACTGTCCTTAATTTATTTACACAAATTATCCAAGTCAGGCATAACATAGCTGATATTAAATCTCAATTCCATCTATATGTTTTATGTGATTCACATATTCACATATTCACATATTCACAAAAGTGTTTTCAATGTATACCAAAGCCGGGAATATTTAAGGTTTTGGCAGAAATATGTTTGATATGTTATGATTACAGCGTGAATACATTGAATGTTTTTCAAATAAGAGTCACATGCAACTAGAAAACACTTTTATTTTCTGTAATTAATTACGTTTGCGAATGAAGTGAAAGTAAAGGCGTGAAAGTAATTTTGTATCCAACATATCTGAACATTAAAACAAGCAATTCAATTCCCCCTTAGCCAGGAGAGTAATGAAACATTGCAGAGGCATTTTTCAACACGAGGAAACATATTATTAGCATTGCGGAAACGTAACTACATTCTATAAAAATAATTATGATTTGTGTCATAGGTCGGCCATTTATTTAGTTGAACAAGAATAATGATCGAATGTCTTCTGTATAATAAAGTTTGTAATTTACTTGCATTATCACAAGACGCTGCTGTGCTAAGAGTTAATTTTGATGGTTGTTCTCTGTCTTTTCATAGCGCACATGGAATGCACATGTAGGTAATCATACTTTTCATGTCAGAGAAATCTGAAGGGGGTTCGATCCTCTCACAATATATGAAACAGGATAATGTCCAGGATAAGTCCTTGTGAGTGTTTGGTAGTTTTAAGTATACACTCAACCCAAGAAGAAACATTACCATACAAAATACAAGATAATCCAATACACGAGTGATAAACATGACTGAAACAGAGATACAAGAAACTAACCTGTATTTACAATTTCAAAACATTATCTGTTAATATTTCTGAGAAACACATGTTTATGAAATCGTCATTTTCAAATCTCATTAATTAGACGCGAATGGAGGGTCAAAAAGGGCTTTTCTGGTTTGTTTTATGACTTCCTATAGTTAAAACGCGTCCAAGTCCAAGAAGGATAATTATTTCGACACATCTGTTATTAATATATTATTTATATTTTTTGAATGTTTAAGTCAAATGCCAAATATTCTGGCCAAAATCAAATTTGAAAAAGCTGTGATGTATGCAATTGCAGGTACATATTAATAAATCATGTCCCAATTTAAAACATTAAAACCGACTTTCTCCAGCAGCATTAGTTCGTTGTTCACACTGTTGAAAATGTGGTGACGTTTCTTTTGTGGTTGAGTGTAAACGAGTTTCAAGGTTAAGTGGTTGTAGAGGTGAGATTTTATCCCTAAGGTCGAATCTTTCATGTAGATGCCTAGTGAAGAATAGTTTGTTTACATGATTATAATATTTGTCATGCATAAGCTCAAGGTTTTTATTTTAAATAAAGCAAGTTTATTAGGTTGATGTATTTAGGTGTGTTAGAAGTTTTGTGCTATTGGGTATATTTTCTGGCAAATCTGTTGACCACTTGTTTATTGACGAATGTTATTGATAACTTTATTCTTTAATTTTTAGGTCCATTTTGGTTGATCAGAAATTTCTTTACCCAAATCGTACAGACGTAGGCTGAAACTCTGAAGAAATTTATGATTTTACCTTGTTTGGTTTTAATTGGTTTGCTGCGCGAAGTATTTTGAAGATAACACCAAATTCATTCGTAAATATGACTATGCATGTACCAACAATTTATCCTTGAGTATATCGTATACACACATTTCTTTTAATATTAAATGCAGACAATGAAACATTGAAATATTAGTCCTTGTGGCGACCTTTTGACACAAGGAAATTGACTTGTCAAGAAACCGCAATATCTCACGATTATGTTTATGTTTTAACTATTTGAAAATGAAATAAGTAGATCAATTGTGAATATATCCCTTGACAATACAGGGATGAAACTGTTTGCTTTTTAAACACATTTAAATATTCATGATATAATTAGCAGTATTTATTTTCAGGAAATAGACCTTCCCACGAGATGTGTTGTTAGTTATCCTGTCAAGTTCAGACTTCAACTGATGTATACTTGAAGGTTATTCAGAGCTGTACATTGCTAATAACTGTTAATAATTATGTAACATTATAACATGTCGTCTATGTTACATGTATGTTCTTCTAAGAATGTTTCTCTCTTTGCTACCATAAAGATTTAGCGTTGCACTATATTTTTTCATGGTCACTCTTCTCTGTACCCCTTTCACTTAGTCCATGCTCTGACTATCACACATTGAACTACATAAATTACAATATTGGAAGCACCAACATTTACCAAATGCATTAAAAGGAGCTCACTAATGCCATTTACATGACATACGTTTTAGACGACCGGTATTCAAAATAAATTCTGCAACTTTTCAAACATGAAAATCTTCATTGTTGCTCTATGTTATAAATAAAGAGTAATGTTCAGTTTATGTACATTCCGATAGCTTTGTGTTGATATTTGTTGTAAAAACGTTTATTCAGTTTTCAAGTCTATCATATGCAACAAAACAAAAAAACACATCCTTCTACATCATGATATTTGTATCCGAAATATTACTTAATCCCCTGTTTTTCGCAGATTTTACGTTGTACAGCTGGTTACTCGTCGCTCAAATATTTTACCAGCCTATGAACTGTCTTGATTTAAAATTTAACTGTTGCTCATCGGTCTTTTTACCCCCAAACTACCAAACTTGATGACAGATTTAAAGTAATGTAATGGCTAGTCATTTGGACAAGATGAAAGATCCAAAATCTACAGGTAATGGAGGAGTAATGCGGATATAAATAACCTGATGGAGCATGATGAGACAAGCAGTGCTCTCTTGCGATTTGAACAAAAGGGCAGGCACAAACGCTTCATTGCATTGTAAAGCATACTGACGTAACGGATTGTATATTATATGATAACAGTCAACGTTGTCCACAACTTATCAATAACTAGCATGTTCATAATAATACCACAGAGGGATCAGATATTAAAAAAAACTGATAAAGACGTTTTAAGGGTTCTGTCAATTGAATAACAGTTCCTTTTCTCTAAGGAGTCATGAATGTTGTTAGTAAATAACTAAATAAGCTATTAAAGTCTTGTTGTTTTCAAATGTTAAACATTCAACTCAATTACTCAGTTTTCTGTTCTTGGGTCTAACACTTTCAGTATAACCTCCTAATCGTATTTTTTCTTACACCTAGCATATTCATTGTTGGAACCATGGGTTAGCAAGCCTAAGATGTCTTCCTCTAAAATCTCAATACAATACATTGATCTACCAATAATTCACTGCTGCTCGTCTTCAATCTATTACTGAGTCTGCACAAACTGTCAAAGGTATCAGACAATGGTCCAGTTGTAGCTCTGGATAGCCTCGCAAAGGAGATATATCAGACTTATATATTATACTGGAGACATGTTGTCTGCTAAGAATAATTCATGTATTATCTTAGATATATTATTGGTGGAGTGTGAGTGTGAAACAGATTACTTTGGGTTATCAATACATCTGACATTACTTGGACAGAGTTTGTTTTGATAATTTTCAATTTTAGTATTGTACCGTAAGTAATTACATCAGTTCTATGCATAAGTAAAATCACACAATCAATTATAATGAAAGCATAAACCTGGTGGCACTACCTGTCATGATTACATTGGCCTGAGATAATCATTTAATACTATTGGTATTGACAGTGTTGTAACAAGAAAAGCCTTTAAAAAGGCAAGCCTAGGAGGCAGTTGAGTAGATCTAGTGAATGAGGTGGTGAATATTGTTGCTCGATGTACAGGCGGTTGGACAATGCATGAGAGTCTTGCCTGGGTGTTTGCTGGTCTAGTTGGAGACTGTAAGTACTGTTTCATAATAAGGCCTACTATTCACAGGGACTGGTATTGCTGATACAATACATCCTGAATAAAAAAAAATGTCGTCCTCTAAAAAAATGTCGTCCTCTGACAGCTACCTTCATATAAATATACATGTATGCTAAAATGCAGACATACTTTACTTGAAAAAAGGCAGAGGAAAGTATTAGACACTGCATCACATGTTTATTGATTTTCTTTATGAAACTCGGCAAAAATGAATGTGTAACACATTAGCTACATCTGAGTAGCAATAAGTCAATATGATAAACGATATTTCTTTCACTTAAGTAGAATAAAGCCAATAAATGTACAAAACCAGACTAAACCCTGTCTCATTATTTACCCCTATTTAAAGAACTCCAGTAAAACAAGTCGTTCCTGGGTTTGTCAAAACATGTCCATCTTTAAAAAATGTAATTTGGAATTTTATAAGATTGGCCAACACGATGTATCTATTTTAGGTATAAATGAATGTACATTTGAATGTGATGCCGGCTTGTTCCCTTGGGCAAATGAATTGGTAGATGTTGTCAAATGTATCATAACCATCACTCACAGTTAAAGTTTCATAACTTTGGATCCTCGATTCGTGACACATTAACAAAACATTTATGTTGGCAAACGTATGACATTAGTAACGTACAACGAAGCTGTACAACGAAGCTGTAACAATAACTTATTAATGTAATATTTAAAAACCCTTTTAGCCGTGTCTCTATAGTAAATTTACTGTTAAAAATTTGGACTTTCTTTGTGATAATACAGAGGGTAGCTCATGTTTAATGTTTAAACTGTTGACAATACAAAATAGTTGAAGTGTAAACTAACCAATAAATATTCATGTACATCACGACTTACCTGAATCGACAGGAAATGGTTTATTTGAGGATTCCTGTTTCAATCGTATTCAGTTCGTGGAATAATACGTATTTATTTGCAGTCGATTCTTACAATTCTTGAACCGTCTGAAATTCGTAAATGAAACTTTGATCTGTTTTGAACAAAGTTTTGGCCACGAACTCCCGATTGAAAAATATCGCATATAGTTTGTAACAAATTGCTGGTAACTTCATTATAACTGAATTTTAATCGATTTGGAGGTAATCAGAAACATTCAAGAAACTAGGAATTTGTGGTTCAACTACGAATTTGCCAAGAATCTGAAAAAAAAATCACTTTAAATATCAAGAAAAGGCACAAAATGAATATAGGTATTACCTGATTCGTACATTTATTAAACATAGTTCGTAGTCTATTCGTGACATTCCTTGAACATTTTAATCGATTTAATGGTCATAGATTCCCGTAAGTCGTAGTGAATTTGTGTGTTGTAACTAAAAGATGGAGAACCACGACATTTATCCATTCGTGGCTATTCGTGTTATTCATGCTCGTTGTGTGAGGGGGTATCATACGGAGAGATTGTCCTTCTCTCTGCACTTTGAACCAACCATTGCCAATACGCAGAAGGAGATGTGATTTTGATCCATCAAAACGTCTGAGTAGCAATCATGTTGTCTCTTTATTCATCTGACTCATAATAAACTGTCTTTCAATCCAATGGATCTCCTTGAATTGTCTGTGTTAACTCCCTGACATCAGTTTGTCTGCTTTGTGGTTTATTCGTTACAAATGTAGAGTGAGAAAATAAAATGTGTCTGTGTCTCAGGTTTGTAGGTGTATATCAATACTAACGTTATGTGTCTGACAAGTAAAAGTGTAATTTAGAGGCACCTTTTACAGAAGGTTGTACATCCATGATAGTTCTATGAAATCAATTACTAATTAATAATGAAAGTTTTTTAATACGTATTGGTAAATGTGTATTGATCACATCGTATGTAAACAAACAAAAACTGTTTGTTATTGGAAAGTTATAATGTTAATCATATCTGCTATGCTTCTAAGGAGGTATTTTTTACATTTTATCTTTTTCTTTCATGACAGAGAAATCCACTTTTTGTCAAAAATGTTTGATGCGGACTCCGGCAACTTCATAACCTTTTTCTTTATAAAAGCCTTTGAAGTTCCATGCATAATATTTATTTCAACACAACCATAGACAGAGACGTTTGTTATCTAATTTCATTGAACATTTCTTTCTATTTTAAAGTTGTTTACTGAGTGGGATGATATTTATTTCCAATACGACGTAATAAATCATTATTTAAAGTACTGTAGTGGCAAGCTGAAATTTGTTTATAAGTTTAAAGTCCAATTCGCCTTTGATATCATGTTTAATTGAATAAAAGAAAAGGGAACCACAGCTATTATTAAAATTATTATTTCCATTTTAGTTCAGGCGTTAAGAACTTGTAAAATAATGTTCACAGCTGGAAAGCCTAAATTAATTATTGATACTGATAGCTGACGATACTGAAAATAAGGTATGTGTGAACTTTTTGAAAATTGAAAGCAAAGAGGGATTCTTTAACATAGCGTCGTAAGTGATCAGGAAGTGTCCGGGGCTATTATCAATCCGATGCCATTGAGGTGACCAGATATTGCCTTCTACATGCCCTTCAAACACAATGCAACAAATACCATAACACACATGGGGTGACTATGCTGCAGAGCGCCGTGAGTATCCTCTAATATTGAAGTGCCATTAATTCTACATAACACCCTTAACTACCATGTGTTTGAAATAACAGTTTGTGCTTGTATTTGTTTATACAGATAACGTTTGGATGAAATCATCCATCAAGCAGAACAAACTAATCACTTTTTGATCTGTATCACTGGTCACAGACATTACACAATGTTTTAAAACATTTTCTTTATAATTTTGCGTATAAATGGCTACATTGTGACATTGGCTACATATGACATTTCGTCAGTTGTTCTGTGTCAGCATAGTAGCATGATTCAGCTGGACTTGGTAGTGTAATCAAAACTCTGACAGAGAAACGGCGACCAAATGAAGTAGACTTATATCATTCTGAATCTGATGTCCACAAAATAATGTTTGGAAATAATTTGTTTGCAATTATGTGTTTGCCTTTTTAGTTAAGTTAAGAGAACAATCAAAGGAAAGTTCAAGTATCCGATGTTACTTTAGAAAGGTACAAATATTAAACCAAAAACCAAATAGTTATAATAAGTCTCAATAAAAAGATAACAGGTTGAATAGTGCATTTGTACGAAAGAAATTAAATGATAGAACGATCAAGATTTAATCAAAACAAAACCTGCTACAAACATCTTTCCCTCGTTTTTCATTTACAATTACATTTGGTAAATGTCAAGAATTGGTAAATAATTAAAATACAACTCGACAATACAAAAACGCAACATTTCTATTGTGTTTTGCCGGAGAAAAGAGTAAATTAACTTTCAATAAAGGAAACATATTCTTTCACACCATCATCTGTCAATGCCATTTAATCGCAGTATAACTGAATAAAAAGTTAAGAGACACAATGTCTGTAAAGCTGTATCCAATTTCCTGGACAAACAATCTTTCTCAAGGATTACACTGTCGACATTGATCAAAAACAAACTTGAATATCCGTTTCCTGTTAAAAATACGCTCACTTCGACAATGATGTGTTTAAATAATTGAACACCTTCAACGTAGCTGCCTATGCTATAATATGTATTTATTAAATGGAGCTAGGAAGTAAAATAAATGCATGAACTAATTTTATGAAATTAGAGAAGTATGATGTTAAAGCACTTCACATGTTAATATTACATTGTGCAGATATATTACTCACACGCTGGTGTGCACAGGTACATATACAGAGTTCATTAGACGTGTGCCATACTTTTACTTTAAGTAAAGCGAGAGTGAGGATCGTACTCATAGTTAATGAGTTTCGTACAAAATGTTTGACTCGCTTGTGTTATCCAAGATGATTATGAAAATTTGGCAGACCAATCAATGCAATATTACTTGACAAGGGATGAGATGCTGCGACGTTCATTTGTTCTGATCAGACTATATTGTACATACAGCCCATGCACTCATCTGAAGATGAAACATCTTCATCGAATTATCCCCCTAAATTGATAAATTTCGAACCTAAGGTACCATATATCTATTTGTGCAACATGTATCAATTATAACTACACATAAGAGATATAAACATAAATATCATAAGTGTAAGAAATAAAATGCGTTTAGATTGTCACACTTTCATTAACTATTTCTGTCAGTATATCAATTAACACTGACCCTACCCTTGTTAATTTGATTAAACTAATTTACTGGCTGTTTTGGTTCAACAATTCAGTACAAAGGTATTGATAAGTCACTTCCACTTTGGCCTACATACTGGTCAAAGATTACATGTACTTCTAAATCAGTATTGGTGAATGCATTTTCATTTATTCATTTATAGTGGGAGTATTACAACAAGTTTTCCACGTAAATGCTTTATCACCATTGGATGTAAACATTTTAAAGAAGTGAGCCAGGTTGACTGGTAAACATTATTTAATTTCCTGAAAATATGTATTCATTTTAATTAGGGTCGATTGATGATGAAACAACTTGAATATCAATTTCCTTTTGCGATCTGTCTTCAGCTGTCAGGAGAACAGTATGTTCCCTCTTTGAACGTTTGATTGATAGCTGAAATTTTAGGTTAAAATTAACTTATGTTTACTTGTTGAAAAGTAAATTTTAAGTAATGGTGGATGTTTCGGGGAGGTTTTTCAACAATTGATAATATTTCAAATTTAAATATGTATTATTAAATATTAAATATTAAGTATCCGCCGATGAAATCAAATTTGTTCAGGGGTTATGTGATGAGGGAATGTTTTGTCAACATATCCATGTACGTAAGTAAATGATACAATTGTTAGAAAACATTTTGCAACTGTAAAATGACATATCAACATGTCATGTCCATTTAAATGGATTTGAAAGCCACCGTGAGCCATATTTATCGCTATTTATAGTATATATGTTATCAGCTAATGAAATAAACGATTTGAAATTTGGTCTCCTCATCCGTCAATATTACTCGATTTCAAGTCAGTTCAATGGCTGGTTATTTATAGCACGACAGGAAACTAAGTTGCCTAGCATCTGACAGGATTCGGATGTATCGAAAACGTGCTTAAAATTGGAGTTCGTGGTTAAAAAATAATGCCTTTTGTAAGCTGACAGTCCACCACACAATACATAGAGAAGTCATCAAAATGATGATAATCGTTTTACAAATATGTTAAAGTCAGACATTCGTATACTGTATCAGAGAAGATTTAGATATAGTGTCTGAAAGGAATTTTATATTACTGAAAATGTCCAAATTTGAAATGAGATATTTTCTAGTTTTGCTATGATGTGATTGGCTTGTTGTGGATTTTATTTGATATAGGGATCTGAATGACGGACTACGATTTAGAAGCTTATTTTATGAGTACACTCCAAAGATGAACATGGATTTTGTCTGGTCTATTATAAAAGCAAATCGTATCTATTCTTCCAAGTTTCTTCTCATATCCCACTTATTGACAACGACATTAGAGTATATGTGGAACTTTCGCCTTCACAGAATAGAGAAATATAGTTTCACTATTGTGATTTTATGAATAGCTTATTCATGTTATTTAGATAACCTGAGAGTATAAAACACGATCTGATAATTACGTCTAAAGCTGGAGAGAACAGTGTGTCCATACATAATATATTTCAAGTAAAAAGGTAAAATTGATACATAATCTCTTCATTATGGAAATCGTGCCATACCAATATTCTTATGTGAATTTCTTTTTATTGATTGATCAGATGTACATTCTTCAGGTTCTACCAGCACACAAAGAACAAGCAAAAGAAAAGTTGAAAGAAAATGATACATTTCGGCTTCTTGGCAAATCAATCATTTTTTTTGTCTTCTTTCTTCTCCTTGTGTCTGTTTATGTCTCAGTAAACCCGTTTTCCAATATATGGCCTAATGATGTTTAGAAAAAATGGATTAAATTCATCCTGCAAAGCGGAAGTTTAGACAAATTTATTACTCCATGTGTAAAAACGGATTTCAAGAGAAGTTAGATATAAAGAACCAATTGAAATGAACCATAAACAGATGTTGAAAGTAAATAAACTTTTTGTACGTTACACCTTCCGAATGACGTTTGAAAGATTGGTGTGTTATAATTATTCACTGTCATAAGAACATGATTCCCTGAAGAATGTATGTTGTTTCAATGTTATAAACTGAATGAAAGTTTTGATGCATCTGTGTCTATTATCCTGTACATAAATGTGAACTTCTACATGCCTTTCATGATTCACAATGTATTAAGGCCAAACTACATAACGCAGACCAAGAGATATTCCCATTGCTGTTGAAAACGTATGGAAATTGAATCATGACTAACGTTTCTATTCAGTGAAGGTGTACCTCTATCTAACTCTAGTTACAAAGCCCTCAACAGAAGAATAAATCCCAAGGGACAGAAATCAGTATAACATAGCAGTTCTCTCAAGGGATGGGTTTCACGTCTGAATGCTGCATGGTATTGCCATTTTACCCTCACAATAGTGAAAGAACGCTGCGGAAATCATTGAACCCACTTGAGCATCGTGTTAACAGCCTAATCACGTGAGCACACATGCACGTGCATTCATGGGAACAACATAACAACGCATTGCACGTGCGTGTACCAAACTGTCGCAAATGGAATATACAACGATTAAATTCCGTAGAATGATAGATTTTTTTAAACTTTTGAAATCTACAACATCGGTAATCTTTAAAATTGTATTAACTGGACTTAAATAAGGTGAAGTACTTTATAGCTATACTCTTTCGAGTGTATGAGCTGATAACCTACAGATTGACTCAGGGGCTTTCGGATTACTTCGCATAACTTTATAGTCTGTAATAGTTTTAAAGCTGCGTTAAACCTTAGATGCAACACATATAAAAGCATAAGTGTAGTCAGATGTGGGAGTAAAGGTTGCATGTGTTACAAAGATAGAAATAGCCATTACCATCCTAAATGCGTAACAATACGAACATTGGACTTACTTGATGTAGACGCAATTTATCAAATAACAAACAAGCTGTCTCTTTGGTCTTTGTAGGAAATGATAAGAACCATTGAATGAATGTGATAACTTATGCAGTCGCACGATTTGGTTACAGTTGAACATCGTCGGCATAGTGATGTGTGCGGTTAAGCGAATAGTCATTTGTGAAGAAATAGATAGATGCCCGGATATCCTGATAAAGGGAGTCCGTATAAACGAGGTTAGGTATGTTTGTAGCAAATAGGACTTGACTTGGAGTTTCATGGGATATCCTAATCCATCAGCTGATTGAACTTTATTACGCAGTGGAAACATGTTGTCACAAGAAAGAAACATAATAATGTGTTTTCATCCACACATGCACACATGCACATTGTTGATTAGTCTGGCCTGAAACTTGTTAAATGACTTGACAAACAGCGTGATGTATTCTAACACACAGTACATCAAGAGTGGTTTATTGTAACACACAAAGAATCAGAGGGAAGCTTTGAAATGTGAACTACAGAGCCAGCTCAAAAGACCAATCAGATCGTTCGAATGGATATAGACTGCGGACTAACGTTCACGGGAGAGGTCTTTGTCGCCGATTATCGAGTTAGAAGAGCTATTAAAGTTATCTTTGGGGTGACAAATGTTGGAAATTAGCAGTGTTTTGCGGAGAAATGTATAATTGATAAGTACGTGCGTTCATTTGTGAATGTCACCAATGCTTAGCGTAACTTTTGACCTAATGTTGAATGGACCCTTAGATCGACAACCTGGCTGCCCGTGCTCCTTTACTCTATGTTATATAGGGTGTAGGTTTGTTTTCCCTATGTTTTACCTACATTTTACTTACGATATCGAATTCCTGTGCATCATGCATTTTTAAGAGAAAAAAAAACGCATACACTGACATGAACTATTACTTACTTGCAGCAACCAGTGCCTTGGTATGTGTTAGGCGAATAGTTTGTACCAAGGGTAACGTCTTGAAATGGCCAGGAATCTAACCAGTACATTGATGAGATTCTGTCTAAAATGTTGGCAAGCTAAAGGCATGATGCTATCCAAAGAACTATGTTAAGAAGGAAGATTTGAAGGTCAGACAGAGCAGTGCGGTATATATATGATTGTGTTAGTATGCAATGTGTTAAATCAATTCACTTCAGTCATTGACATTAATTAATATGTCGAGGATAACATCATCATCCCGAATTAATGTATGGACTAGCTAACATTATTAAAGACGTTGAACAGACACTGAAGTTAAAGTTAGAGAATTAAATCATATTTGAAAGTGAAAAACCTCGATCGTCTATGGTTAAAATCAACATTGGCATTTCTTATTCATTATTTGCATAAGTACCACTCATGACCCCTCCAGCCAAATGTCTGTCATACTAGAAATCCGATGTGGACCCTTATGCTGTTATAATGAGGCTGCTTCACATATATACACCGACATATTCGAGACAGACCATGAATAGCCAGATCTCTTGATGGGGGCTAGTTTCTGAAAATAGAATAATTGGAACCTATGCATCCTATGAAGATGGTTAATTGGCTCTTTCTTAGTTGCAGATCAATGGAAACGACTAGACCCTTTATTGAACATGACTGTTGACATTTGTTTTAAATAAAAAATAACCAAATAAATATGATTGATAAATGAGGTTTATGTAGGACTCCTTTAAAAGTTACCGAAACTGGATGTTATGTATGCTTTGTAAATAGCCGACTGACTGAAACTACTTGTATGCATCAATAACTGAATGTTAATTTGAGACAATAAAATAGGACAAGGTTCCTTATAAAATACATTTCTACTGTATGTCGCCGCCCCCTCTCACCAAGTCCATGTCCAGGTTCCCTTTGTTAGCCATATTTAGGTGGCTTATACCTTCAGGAATGCTTTTGTCTTAATTTCCATATAGATTGCCTCATCCCCAGACTGTTTACTTTACATTGGTCTATGAATTATAATTGCAATGTCAATTTCAAAAACATATACTCAAATTTAAAGTCCAATATTATTTCAAGGTAAAACGAAGAATGGTGAACACTGTATCGATCCCTTGCATATGTATAACTTGTGAAATTATATTTTATTGTACAAATTGACCTGAGAATCAACAAGATGACATAGTCATGAACATCCCCCGCCAGACCAAAGAGTCGGAACAAGGGAATCATTTCATTTCGAGAAGAAATACTTGTGCACTTCTCATTTTCATTCCATTAAGGTATCGATACCATCAAGCCACACAACTGATTTGATTTTTAACAGTTTCTGAGAAAAGCTATCCCCTTTGAAGATACCTGAAACAGAGTCGAAACAATGGAACAAGAGCAATAACTCCGGAAAAAGTAATCACACGCTTCTTATTTTTGAACTCGATTAAGGTATTTATGCCCTAAAGCATCACCCCAAAGTTGGTTGTCCTATCTGAACTAGTTTCTGAAAAAAGCTGTGCCCGTTGAAGATACCTGGAACAGAGTCCAGAAATACGGAACATGGGCTAGCTATGCTCAAGCTTTTTTGAAAATCTTTTTAAAAGATTTTCTGAAATATGTTTTGTGTAGCTTAATATACAGAAAAGACAAAAATATTTAAAAGGTTTTTTTTTTACTTCCAATATTTTGATGTGAAAAATGTTCAAAGTACATGACCGTCTGGTTTTCGGAAAACAGGAAATGAGCAAAAGCTTTCTTGGATTAATGAAAAACAATTTTTTTGGCAATATCTACAAAATTACAAAACCAAAAATAGCATCTCAACATTACTGATGCAAATTAATAATTTTTATGGTGAAATACCTTCATAATAGTTTTAGAAAATATGAAAACATTTGGAAAATCATAGGTAGAATGAGGTTTTCAACCCCAACACAATGCCTTTTACCATTTCTGATAGGCATTATCATTAATATATGTTGAGATATGACAAAAAATAACAACCATACAGTTGTCAGGAAATAACCAGGTATTTTTAAAAAATATGTATTGAACATTAAAACATAGCAAGAACAAAGAAAAACATAAGGTCAATAGCTTCAAAACCGTAAAATAGATAATAAAATCTCATATAGAAAAGCATGTTACATGTAAAGTTATGAAAAAGGTTGCATGTTATTGATATTGAGAGACACTGCGTACCAAATTTGGCGAGGATTGAACATTAGAGGTATGTTCTGGAAACGATGGGAAAGCCTTGGGTTATCCTATCTTAAATAGTTGCTGAGAAAAGCTGTTCCCTTTATCTCGGACGAATAGAAGGTCGGAACCACGGACGCACGACGGACGGAGCTCAAACCTATATCCCCCTTTCACTTCGTGACGGGGGATAAAAATAAAATATTGACACGTTTCCTTTGCAGATCTACATCCTCGGTATTGAGATTATCAATTAGAAAATGAAGCGGCCATGAAATGTGTTGACATGGCATAAAAGCAGAATCAAAAATAATTTTGTGTTCAAAGTATTAGAGAATGGATGTCCTTTCCTTAACGACATTATATATACTTTAACGTCTCCCATTCAAGAAGCGTCCATTACCTCCCATAACAAGTCAGGCCGTGATTGTTGCTAAAGAATAGCACAGTCTGGTATGGTTTTTTTACCTTTTTACCTTCCCTGAACCACAATGTGGCGGCTAGTTATAAGTTCTTTCAGTGACACAAGTTAATTTTCAAATTCAGGGGATCCTAATAAAACTTTTGGGACCCCAAGACAATTAAAACTAGTTATTTAATCTTAATTAAGGAAAGTATATTTTCAGCAATCCTGTAAAGATAAAGCCAAACGTCTACGGCATAGAATCGGGCCAACCAATATCGTTTTCTTTTTCTCTCATTAATTTGTTCGATCCCGATATGGACTATATTAAACGGAATGAATCTTGGTTAATATGACGCAATTCACTGATAAAATATGTTGGAAGAAGGTTCAAATCATCCTCTACAATACTATGTTTTTTTTCAGAATTATTCTTCCAGGAATTGTCGATATGAAAACAGGAAAATTATCAAAATATATGTGTCTTTTTCTCTCAACTAATGAGTACAGTAATGTGATGTATTACATATGTACAAGTAATGATACAAAATCAGTTTAAGATATTCATTATCTCAAATCAATGCATAAGGTGTATGAATTCAAAAACGGTTCTGTAATGATAAGCATACTTAATGTTGTGGTCAAAGCTTATTATATATCGACAGTAAACCTAAATGCAGAACTAAAAGAGTAAAAGGCTTAATAGACTCGACCATGGACTTGTCAGGTTGGTGGGATATTTACTGTTTATCGAATTTGAAGGTAATGAAGATCCTCCAGACGGGGCTTAATACAATCTATTAATCTAGGAGACGTTGTCCAGATGTTGTCTAATTGATGGGGAATACTGGAAGCGTCTCGGTCTGCTGTCTGATTTGCAAGATCATGTCTGTGCCATGTCTTAGTAAATTACATGTTGAAGCCAATTAACATGAACCGAATTAAGAATCATTACACATATTCAGAGTCGTACATGTGACGCCATTATACTGACAAATGATGATGATTTTCTTAGACATCTTGTTATGATCTTTAATACAGTATCATGACAGTGAATACATGTGCATAGAGATTACTACCCGAGGAAGTGTGTCATATGACTTTTACGAAACGAGTGTGAATTTATGTATTGCCCGAGCGAGAGCGAGGGTTATACACAAATTCGCACGAGTTTCGTAAAAGTCATATGACACACTTTCGAGTGTAATAATTTCTTTATTACCCGTTCTTTTCCATGTGATTCGCGTAAAAATAGTCAGAATGCGGCCCACTTCTCTTGCGACGACAAGCCACAGTGACGTCACGAACAATCGTTTTATGACGTCACAGACGACAACATACGGGAAGCCGCGGTGAAATAATCGTTGCTAGGCAAACGCGATATGTGCACATGTGCTCATATCAATAATATTAACTCGGTTATTTTCAACCATATGGGTAATAAACATGTTTATGTAATAAACAATATATAAAGAATTATCATTAATCGTTTGAAAAACCGTTGTAGTTGAAAACGTTTTTCCTTGAGGGAATTGAATTGAAGAAAGTAATTCCAAACCCAGTTAAAAATATAAATGTTGTAACAAAACAGTATTTCATTATTTGCTTCCCATTGTGTGCCTGTTGAAGAGACCATTGAAGATTATCCAGTTCTCCAACTCAAAGATCTGTTCTTCCAGATTCATGAAGATAAACATAATATGCTGATTCCCCTGAGGCGTGGTATCCAGTTTGGTTGTAAACCATCCCACGTATTGCCATAAATCACATCTACTTTACTCAATCCAGACCATCCCTGTCTGCAAGTGTCTTATCATATGAATAATTTCAGTAGCAGGACTGTTACATAATGCACTTGGTAATTTACTTGTATAAGAGATAAGCATGATAAAGTGTGCTGCCTACATGCAATGTGTTAAAAGAAAAAGCCTGCAATTCCAAATATATGGGAATATAATACACTTACACAATGGATATAATGATGTTGGTGTGTTTGGTTAGACACACTATTACGTGTTGTAAAAAGACTATGGCTTGAAGTTGTTTAACTGATGTTACAATACTATAATATGTTCTGTCTGTCTGGGTCATTTTCATTGATATGCTATCGTTGATCGACATGCTTTCACATTTCAATGTGCGTTACTTGCTGAACAGGGTGTGCGAGCTTTCAATTCCTTACATGTTATGAGAAAACGTGGGGTTTAACACTCCACATTTGTTATCATATGTTTTTATCTGTATTCATAATGTTGGACTTGCATCCGGTTTGAAACCGCAAAGTAAGTTAGCATAGGTCTTTGTAATAACAACATGGAAGTTGTAATTTTTATGCAAACGGTCTGTTTCACTCCAGTACCTCGTAATATGCTTTCATACTATTACTGTTGACAGTTGTTATGTAGCGTGAACTCCATTAAAATATTATAGGAAAACGTTAAATGCCAATATCTATCATGTCATGCTTGGTTGCGAATGAATTCGGTTTATGGTGTTACAAAAGCCACAATGCCGATATTCTATGATACTTTTTCTTGCTTTAAACTGGTCGTAAAGTTCGCGATTATTTTTTATTAGACCTGTAGAATGAATAGTCAAACAAAGATAGAGTATCGGAGTAAGAAAGATGCAGCTGTGAAATATAGAACCACTTTACTTATATACGGATATATTTAAAAAAAAACATTACTGAAAACATAAAGTTAACAAACTGCCAAAAAGGCTGAGATGGCTGCCAAAAGAAAGACAATCTCCAAATGGTCCAAAAACCTACGTTGCTAATATGATTCGCAGATATAAGTACGAGTAAGTGTACCCGTCAAATATTTCAAATATTTACAAACTTAATGTGTGGTGTGATACACTATGAGAGACACAAAATTACATCAGAAATATATTGTAAACTTTCTTAAAACAATCTATAGTCATCATTTTCGTATGTGAGACGCCTTCTTCGCAATCGTCTCCATCCATCTTCAAAACAAGACCCGTATCGTCTATGAAGTGTTATTTCAAGCTTTAGAAGATAAGTGTGAAGAAGAACTTGGCCTTGAGATGTTTATAGAAACTATAGTCAGTGATTCTGAAGACAGTATTCTGCGCTCTTTGCTTGCCATCTTTGATAGACAGGTGATGACGAGAGGATGCTTCTACCACTTGACACAGACAACTTGGCGACATGTGCAAACATTAGGACATGAATGCTACTACAAGGAAGACATGACGACTTCAGAATGTTCTGTGGAATGATTGACGGTCTACCACCTGACACAGTCAACTTGGCGACATGTGCAAACCTTTGGACTACTACCCTACTGCAAGGATGATAACGACTTCAGAATGTTCCGTGGAATGCTTGACGATCTGGCATTTTCCCTTAGCTGATGCGCGAGAGGGCAAGGACCACCACGTTCAATCAAAACTGACGGTTCTCCTAAAGTTGATGAATTGTTGGCCTTCCTCAACAGAATGGTCCATATCGTTAGCGTCATAGACAAGGTCTAACTCTCAACATTCGGAGTCTCGCCCAGTGTTCCCGTCTGAAGTTTGGAATGCTACCATAAACAATGACCCCTGTACAAACAATGTATGTGAAGGCTGGAACCCAGCACCACCAATATATATGGGGAGTGGTGGGATGGTTCCAGTAGGAAGAAGCCAGGTCCAAACTACCAGGATGCTATCGGTAATCCTCCTGGGAAGAGGTCAAGGAGAAACTTGTGACGGTGCAGAGCCAACTCCGATGTCATTTACCAGTGATACTATTGGATTAAATAGATGTGATAGAAGTACGTAAATTTTCAGCATCTAAATACATTTGTATAATTAATACTATTAGTTCCATGATGGTCTATAATTGATAATATAATAATGACAATAAATCAATATGTTTTGGTTTATTTACTATAAACGAATTACGTCATGACAATTGTAGTAGTGAATGACCTGCTGTAGAAACACCTGTTTTACATGAAATCAACGATTCTTTGCATTATGGAAGTTATTATTTTCCAAGTCTGTCTGAGAATGATATAAGTAGTTTCCAAGCTGTGTTACAGATAAATATATTTTATAAGTATAACTTAGACGTTTTGCTTGCTAAATGCCAGCATCCTCAAGAATAAAGCTACACGCTTGAAGCAGAGTCAAATATATTTTATAAGAGTACTTATCACTGATTTTAGTGAATGAAGCGTCTCAAAGAATCTCTTACAATTGATGTTTAATCATATTCAGCTATCCATATTGTTGACTGTAATGTAACACATTTCATATCATCGATTCCTAGATTGATGAATGCACTTGTAATAAATTCTTGTTCGTTGTTTCAATTTCTTTCAAATTATTTATTTCATTTACTAACACTATAGGTTATTGGGTAAAAGTTGGGAGACATTCCACTGAACATCAACATGCTACCAAGATACAGTTATTTCCTCAGTTTACCCCCAGGAAACCGTTACATATTTATGGCGGCAGCGAAGGGATCCCTTTTCGCGGATCAAAGAAATATTTAGTAATATATGATAGGAATAAAGTACATTTTCTGTTTATTATCACGTAATTCCCATTTGGAAATAAATTCATAGTTTTCCAGAGTCATACTGTGCGACAAATAATTATTCAGATAATGTATACATGGCTGAATCTGAGAGTGTTGCTGGTAATATACCACCTCTCACCAGTTGGTGCACCAAGTCCAAACGCATTTATTCTCTCTCAAGTGATTCATGGTTTGCATTCTATGATCAATCTCAAGATTGTCCAGTTGCGTTCTCAGTTTGTCACAAATAATAGATTCAATCGATAGATATACCTCAAGGTTGCATATTTCCATTGACAGTATTTCTCTGCAATTGCCCAAGTTCAATGTGGCTGGAGATTATCGTGTTTTTGAAGCAATTTTGCTAATCAGTCCCGTTTGGATAAGACCCAGGCTGGTCAAATGTTGGGATGTTCCCCTGGGGCAGCACAACGTTTCTATGCAGGTTTGCCTCTACGGCAGCATTTAGATTATCATTGGCTGTCAGATCAACATTCCCGATAATCAAGAGAATGCGCCCCTATAAATCTACTCAGTATACTGAGTAGATTTATCAGAAGGAATATTCTGGATGATCGAGAATGTCAGATACATTGATCAATTGTTTCTTGTATCGGCGATGTCAAACAGGGGGAACCTATGATGAGAACTCGTAAACCTGGTGAATATATCTTTGATTTGTGTGATGATATCTGGCATTTGGCCTTGGGAGCCTTTCCAGATCTACCTTTTGAAATGCAGGAAAGGTTCGCCCTAGAAGCACTCAAAAGAGCAGTTGATAAAGACTTAAGACTCAGATTGCTTTAAAGAGGCCATCGAGGCTGCCGAACTTTATGAGTCAGTGAGATCTGTTCTCGCTACCATTATGTATTATGCTGTCATGTTGTACCTCATATGCCAAGGTTCTCGGCCTGAGCGTAATGATGTTCTGTTAGTCCTCACCCTTCTCTAGGTAAAAGAGTTCATGTTCAGTCTGAAGAAGTAGAACAAAAGATTGATTCTCCGAGTGACTAGTTGTCAAGCCGTTCTTAGCTTTTCATATGCTGAATCTTGCCACTCTACTTGAATCTATCCTATTTTCATATTTCACCAAAGCTTTCGTTTTAAGATTTATTATACCCTCGACCAACGGTTGGGGGCATCTAATAATACCAATGATTCCGTCCGTCCGAGGACATCGACTATAGAAAAAACTATTATCTCATCCTTTTTAAAGGGGCAGAAGCACGTTTTTTGCAAAATTTATTTTTTCAAATTTCCTTTTTATAATGATAGTTTATGTCATTTAAATTAACTTTAGAGGGTAAAACATCTTATTACACACACCAATTATCTGTAGTGGTAAAAACTATGTTGCGTATAAAGCAAAAATTGCATGACGGCCATTTTATTGTGAACACAATTTATTATTTTGTATTACAAAAACGATTCCCATGGCTTTACCGAAACATGTACACTCATTTTAAACTTTATTTTTCGAAGAGAAAAGGATGTTTTACTATTGGTGAAATTATTTTTCAAATACATTTCATCAACTTATTTGAGCGAAAAAACGTGCTACTGCCCCTTTAAATTTGGCACCTGTCTTCTTAACCACTAGGAGAGGTGCAGTGCGAAATTTAAACCGAATTGGTGAATTGTTTTGGGGAATTTTTTATTTTTTAACTTCGTCATATTCGGAGCTAGAATGTCCGATCCATTCCAGAAAAACAACTATTTATCTCATCCATTTCAAATGTGGCACATTTCTTATTCACCACTAGGAGAGGTGCAGAGTGAAATTAAACACGATTTGGTAAATTTTTGGCAAATCTTTGTATTTTGGACAAAATTATCTTGTCCTACCCTTTTCACAAACACTTTAATATTAGGAAATTACATTTCATAACTTGTCAATCGTTAGGTGTGCAGACACCTTTCTCTATAAGTAAAATAAAAATGTCAAACTTTAACAGTCGATGGTATTAGTGAGCCACGCTCACGTTTTGCTTGTTTACGTTGTTCTCATATCTCACTAGCAAGAATGAATGTTATCTAAGAATTTGCATTGCATTACTGTCTGAGTAGAAAATACAGAGGTAATCATGCTGTCACATTATTCCTTTGACGAAAGATAAACTACCCATCACTGCAGGAATGGGAATGGAGACTATAAACCTTTAACCAGTCTGTGTTAGGTGAGTTTTCCAGAATCCTTTTAAACCAACTGTTTGTATGTTAATAAACACCCACATATATTATCATGCACATACAGGCAATTTTGAGATGATATTTCACTTTACTTTTCAAATACGATTGTGTTTCATCGGATTCATGCTTTTGTTAGCTACAATTAATTCCAGTGTTCAACTTACTCGATATTCAATGTGATAGGACAGATTGCGGGATTAGTGTTATCTCATAATTTGCCTTGCATCGACGTCTGGGTAAGAACTGAATTGGTAATTACATTGTCACTTTATTCATTTGACTGTAAGATAAACCTCTCTTCACAGCTGCATTCGATCCAAGACTATACATCTACATTACAAGCACTGTTCTATCTAGCATTCATATTCTACTGAAACCAACTGTTAGTGTGTCATTCCGGGAATTATCTCACGTATTTGTGTGTGAACATTTATTCATTCGCCACTCAAAGGCTTGTATTGCTGACTGAATCTACACTTAAAGGCCTGTGTTACTGACTGACCCTCCACTTAAAAGCTTATGTTGGCGAGGTCTCTTCATCAGCAAATCTAAACGAAAACTTGGGAGAGTACATTTGGTGTTTCGTTTACTGTCTAAAATTAACAATCGTTCAAAATTTTAAACTTTTCATATATGAAAACTGCAACGATGTTTCCGTCACTAAAAACCTAAATTTAGATACTTATCTTCTCATGAAACATGGCCGACCTATCCCTATAAGTTTAGTTGTTGTCAACTTGTCTATATCATGTACAAATCTGGCAATATTAATTTGTCAAAATTAAAAGGTATCAATTGTTGTTTTTAAAAGACATATACTAACTATTATACTATGCTACTATTATAAAACTGTTGGAGCATCAATGCCTACATAAGGTAAGGATATAGCTGCGGAAATCACTACTTGGAAGAACTGCTAAGACACCATCCTCTCATTTTATTTGGGGAAGAGGTCAACATCTCTCTGGGCAAATCAATACGGATATATGACGTCTCATTCCTGATTTACGATGCCACACAGTCTCAGTGTTGAATTGAACTCGTCTTCTCTTGACACGGGAACAATTAGTCTGCAATTGTTTCTACTAACTATTCCAAGTCGTGATCACAAAACGATTTAGCTATCAATACAGTCAACACTAGGCCGACGAAGTAAACACTGAGTAATACTGATCAGCCAATATATATTTTAAAACAATGCTTGATAACACACTGCTTGACTTGTGAGACAGTTTGTATCAAACACCTTAGCTATAACATATCGATGCGTCAGAGAAATATTAGAGAGTCATCAAGGATGTTAGTGTTTCAAAGTGTTAGTGTTAGTGTTTCAATCGTTAGAAAAATATTTTATCTACAACATGAGATATGAAAAATTATGTTCATATATCACAACAATGTAATGCAATTTGGTTTCAAAGAGAAGTACACCTTCGAGGAGCGCGCGTTAAGGGTATCTGATGTCATATCAACAGAATCCCCTTTATACACGATGTTACAATTTTGCTATTTATAGTAACATTCACTAGTTCGGACATGAGTTACGTCCCTGGGCATTTCTCGCATTTCGACAAAGGCGACTTCCGGTTGTGCAAACAGTTGTAATCATGTAGTAAACAAGTCAGCTTTCAACGACTCTACAAACGACATTAATTGATTTTAGAGGTGGCTAATAGTATCAACGTGTTCTTTAATCCATAAAGAATGCATTTCATTCACAGATTTGTTATGACAAAGCGTAACTGCTCCCAAAAGATGAGTAAAAGAGAGAATGGTGCAGTCGCCTTTACACACGTATTGAGTTGGTTTGGGTAGTAATTTATACCAAGGTTCTAAGCCCTTTTTAGCTGGTAAGCTGTCAGTATACATTCTGTAATTAATATGTTTGCATACTTTGAACATGTTTGCACTATGGTTCTGACTTGTTGTGCAGTGACATGTAGGAACAACTCTGATAAAGTTAAGAAATGGAGGCAAGAATACTGCTTTGGATGAGAGGCTTCTAGGCTGTCACATAGGTGTAACTGTGCATCTCCTTTATTATCCCCTCGCCGCGCGTTTAGCGCGAAGCGGGGGATATAGTATTCGGCTGCGTCCGTCCGTCCGTACGTCCGTACGTACGTCCGTACGAAATGGAATAACTCAAATACTGTTCTCTGGATTCTTTTCATATTTTGCATATGGGTTCATCATGGGAAGAGTAATGTTCCTACAGAGGTTTGTGACCTTGACCTTCATTTCAAGGTCACGACGAGACTTTGTCATTTTACCCTTGTCAGCGGGATATCACAAGAACCATTCACTGGATTCTCTTCATATTTTACACATAGCTTCTCCAAGGAAAGACAAAGGGCTGTTTAGATTTTGGTGACCTTGACATTATTGTCAAGGTCACTAAGGAACTTTGAATTTTTCGACATGTTAATGTACATGTAAAGCTTGTCAGCGGGATATCTCCAGAACCATTCACAGGAATTCCATCATATCTTACACAAAGCACCTCCAAGGGAAGATGACGGACTGATTAGATTTTGGTGACTTTGACATTATTCTCCAGGTCACAGTGGAACTTTGAATTTTTCGACATGCTAATGTACATGTAATTTTTGTCAGCGGGATATCTCAAGAACCATTCACAGGAATTCCATCATATCTTACACAAAGCACCTCCTAGGGAAGACGATGGGCTGATTAGATTTTGGTGACCTTGAAATTATTCTCAAGGTCACTACGGAACTTTGAATTTGTTTACATGCTAATGTACTTGTAATTCTTGTCAGCGGGATATCTCAAGAACCATTCACAGGAATTCCATCATATCTTACACAAAGCACCTCCTAGGGAAGACGACGGGCTGATTAGATTTTGGTGACCTTGACATTCTCAAGGTCACAAAGTGGAACTGATTTTTTCAACATGATAATGTACATGTAAATCTTGTCAGCGGGATATCTCCAGAACCATTCACAGGAATTCCATCATATCTTACACAAAGCACCTCCTTTGGAAGACAAAGCGCTGATTAGATTTTGGTGACTTTGACATTATTCTCAAGGTCACAGTGGAGCTTTGACTTTTCCGACATGTTTGACAGTCGATTTTGCTGATTTTGACATTATTTTTCAATTTTGAAGTATTAATTTGCGGCGGGGGATTATGCCACCTTAGTGACAACCACTTGTTTAATTTAATTTAATTTAATTTAATTAATTTTAATTTAATTTAATTTAATATTTTATTTTACCTTACCTTACCTTACCTTACCTTACCTTACCTTACCTTACCTTACCTTACCTTACCTTACCTTATTATAATATTTGTTTTTATTTTATTGGTAAAAAACCTGATACGCAGTTGGATTTCACGCTATATTACTGTTGGAATATTCAAAATAAACTTTCGACCAATCATGCTTGGCCTCTTCATACTTTGGAAAAAGCATATGACCAACGAACACGTCTGTAACAAATTTGTAACCACGTGACCATGTGGGTTATCCGAAATAATTATCCCCTTTTACTGCTAAAAGATATTTTGTCTAAACATCTAAAATAGAAACGACCGTTGTGTTATTCTGAGTCTGAATGTTAGTAAACATAAGATTTTTCAATTCAAAGCCATTTTACACCTCCATGAGCAGACATGTACCAATTCAAGTGCATAATTTCGCACTGCAGTTTCGGAAAATCCAAGAAACTTTACAAGCTAATGTTATACGCGCGTAGAAAGCATATACTAAACGATAATAGTGGTTGTCAATCAACACACCAACCTTCCACTCAGTTATCAATATTTTCAATGCCAATCAGACTTGCATAATGGTACATGTAGGCCTACTCAATGTACTGTTATTGAATTAATGATAGTGAAGCTTGTACATGTATAAGCACATATTGGATAGAACCATATTTATGTCCAAACTGATAGCACCAAGCATGAGGATACCGGGCCATTATCCTTGTATTAAAAAAGGTCCATATGCCTTCCTTCCACAGATAAACAGAATATGCTTCATAATCAATCGAATTGGTACACTTTAAATTTGCAAATGTTTAACAAATGGTTGACTGCGTGTTTCAGGGAAAATAGGCCTACATATTCTTATTGCTGGAATCTAACAATGACACAACTGTCAACAACGTTTTGATCAAATTCATAATATAGGCCTACTTCAAAATTGGAGCAAAAGCACCCGGGAGTTGCGCTTTAAAATAAATCGGGGAAGTTGAATGTTCACTTTCATTTTCAAATGACAGATTATATATAATTTTATTTTATTTCTGAATAAATAATGTATGTAAATTGAAAAGCATGTACACAACTTAAAGGTACATCCATTGGGTTTCATAAAATTTTATTTGGCTTTAATACGCTCCAACTCACCACATGTGCTGTCAACAATACAAATTAATTCACTCAGCTTGCATATTTATCCAAAATCATCAATTATATCATAATTACTAGTTCCCAATTAAAATTTAGTAACATCATTATGCATGTGTAGAAACCGAAACTACACGTCCCATTGACATGCACAGTAGTTATATGACCCATTAAACATTTTCACACCAAATTTGTCATTTTGTCTGTTATAAATAAGATTCTAAAATTACGTTTGACTCATTGACGCGCGCCACACGCTGTGCATTGTCCGGTTTTCGATCAGAAATCACTACTTTTGCCTTCATATCGTCAATATGTTAAATCCACTATCATTACAATGGTGGTTTTCGGTAACAGTCGGTACTTTTCGATAAAGTAACACCATTTATAACGTTTGCAATATGTGACCCCCAACAACACAATGGATGTACCTTTAAATGATCGAGGTAAAATTCTTTTATTTGCGACTTTTGAATTGAATAACTAATTGTGTGATTAGTAATCAAAGCTTTTACCCCCAAAATGACCATAATGCAGGCTTCATTTTGCTATATGTACATATGACATACATATCCTTTTTATAATATATTTTAGCCTTAACAAGATGCCTCCAACCATGCCTTTTTAAAGGCTTTTCTTGTTTTATTTTATTTTATTTTATTTTCAAAGACATATTTGTAATAAATTACTGTGTATATAGCACAATAAAACCACACATGCCCATTTTACTTTAATCTCTTACACATTTTCTGATTGATTGATATCCTGTTATCTAACTATTCACAAACAAATGTAAAAGCCCGAAGGATGAAGCTTAGAAATATCATAACCTTTTTTTCATTGAGTAAATTATATAGTTGTAATTTTCACAGACTTCAAATCTTAAATTAAGTAAGAAAATATACCGGTAATTTTATAATATATAAGTGTTTTGCAAAGATATGTATTCATACAGCACTGGGGACAGAAATGATTTTGCACGAAAATAGGGTCACCTTATAAACATACGTCTCTTATGAAATCAGAATTTTGTCTTCAGCTTGCTTGCACTTTGTGAATGGTCGACCGTCACCAGAAAACCCAACTTAAAGACAGCAACGCTTAGGCAGCTCTCATACTTTCCTTTTGTATCAATTCTCTTGTGACAGCCCAACTTCTGAATTTTATATTCTTTATTGCAAACATACATGTTAGTTGTTACACACAAATAGAACAGACATGCAAATTACACCATGTTAAATCCATCACTTAATCAATTGATTTGAATGATGGAACAATAGTTCTTCGTCTTCAGGTGGATTACATTCCTCGACTCAGCACTTGCTTACACTGGGAAAAGCAGGGATTGTGGGATTGTGGACATCTGTATTTTGTAGAATTGTTCAATTTGTCAGAATAAAACAAACATCTATGGACATCTACATGGAACGTGTTCATCTGCAGTTTTTTTATATAATTAAGTGGGTGATATGCGTTAAAAAGGCTTGTAATGAATAATCAGCAAATTCTCCAAGGCGACTCTAAGTGACGAATTCACTACATGACATTTTCCTATTTCAAACTCAACTTTCTGGATCGTACGTCATAACGCCAAACATACAAATAAACTGTACCTGTTGAAGTCGGAGTATCATGTACGAATATACGAATACAAAGTTGTCAGGGGTATACATATTACAGCGACCACCGTATCTTTTCGTGTTACAAGCAAGTGTCTCTGTGAGGACATGCTGGTTTCACCAAACTTGTCAAAGATGACAACCATGATCCCAAGATCTCATTTAAATGAAGTTTTGTGTGGTTTCCATGGCCTGAACAGCGAGTCTATGAGGAAGTATTTTGTCTGGATCATATCTCCTGAAATAAAGATGTTGGCTTTATAACAATTTCTACACATTTCAACCATACTACCATATTACCAATATCTTAATTATGTTTTTGTGGTTATCAAATTATGACAAAATATAAGCTATTTTCTTTTACCAATGTTGAAAGTATGGGTATATGAGTGAATCTAATTCTTTTGTTTAAAACATGATTTTTCTTATGTTGACTAGTACAGTCACATTTATCAGTCATTGCTTCCTTGTGTTAGTGTTACTTTTATTATCCAATCAGTATTGTGAATATCCAATGAGGGTGCAATATGCACACTGTCTGTGAAGCTTGCCACATCAGCATGTTCATACTTATATAAGGGTATATAGAGGCTTATACTAATAATTTTGGACATTGGGGGAAAATACAAATATTCAGAGTATTTCATTTTGGAATCTTAAATCTTACTATAAATTATGTCTATTGTCATGGACAAAATATTGTTACAACAAAGACAAGTACTCATTGAAGAGTTGGCATGCTTTGTCTTATCATGGTTTTGTAAACAATGAAGTGGGCGTGGCAGACACGTTTAGTGTTGGAAACATTAATAAAAAAAGTAGATATTATTTTTGTGAAACTTTGTGACAAGTCACAATACTGCAACATACTTAAAGTACACAATAGAATGACAATTTTGATTTTATGATGTAGGAAGAGTGGTCCAATTTTTTTTAATTCAGGATTTGATTCCTGGGAGTAGTGATACTGTAAGTGTCATTACTCAGAAACTAAGCATTGCAAATAGGAACGAACACTTTTTACCTTTAGTTATAACCTTCCTAATGACAAATAACAAAACTATTTTGAAATTTAGAAATGTTTGCGCTACGTTCCATAATACATGGCCACGAGTTCACCATCAGTGGGTTTCAGTGGTTTTTTTACGAAGCAAAAGGAAAGTCTTCAATGCTGTGGCACTAAAAAATCTAAACTTATCTAGTTTCATATCATTTAAATCTGCCATCCTGCAATAACATTTCACATAATAACTTGATAAAAACGATGTTAACAGCTGTAAATCGAGCGCAAATGATACGATATTACAGAAGGAAACTACAACAGAAACTTCCTGTCGAAATGTGCGCACGCATCTGCGGTTCGCGTTTCTATTTTTAGTAACAACTAAGATGGCTGAAATTTGTAACATCGTGTATTGTATAATACGTTCTACACAACAGCAAGCGTTTCTGAAACTGAAGGGTCGTCTCTAGCGCAAGTCGCCATAACAACCCATGTGCTGCACGTGCTTCTCTTGTAAGTTACCCTTGTCACACATTACTGAATGTGACGATTGCTTTATAAACGGTGTTTCTAAATGCCCTGAGAATATACGAATATA
Organism: Gibbula magus; assembly: GCA_936450465.1. Taxonomy (NCBI): domain Eukaryota; kingdom Metazoa; phylum Mollusca; class Gastropoda; order Trochida; family Trochidae; genus Gibbula; species Gibbula magus. The sequence goes on from OW388300.1 coordinate 56,335,186, forward strand.
AAATATACTATTGCCTGTTTAATGTACTTTTTATTGAGATAAGACCAGCAAATTATGTATTTTTAAAAAATTCTCATTAATTATACAATTCAAGCAAAATACCAACTATCTGCCGCAAATGGTAAATAAATAACCGCCAACACTTACATATTTCAATTTCTTTCATTGCTCATAAACTTTGTTATTGTTTCGTGTCTTTATATACAGTGTGTGAGTAAGAACACAATGCTTTGCGCTTGACAATAATAGACTGGATCTATATTTAGACCTTTACTAATTAGTGCAATTTCTTTGCTTATTTTGGGTCGAACAAAATTTTGAAAAATTAAGTGTATATATTTCACGGAGATAGATTTTTGGTAATTTTCCTATATGTTCATATGCTCTTTAAGTAACGAGTGTCGTGTGGATTGTGAAAGCAGTAGAATTTAAAATGGCTTTTGTCCATTAAGAACCATCATCAGTACACTGAACGTTCCCACATCAACCCATAGGAACGCTTAACAACTGACATAAACACGAACCTGTATAAATGATCATGAACGCTTCTTTAATGCATGTTTTAATTGTAATTGTGAACTTGAATCTTAAGTAATGTTGTCATATATACAATCTCTGTAGAATGCATTGTTAAAAGATTAAATTTTACATGAGCCACACGGGAAAATAGAATTACACCTTCTTCTTTTTAAACCTTACTTTTTATCGTACATTTTGGGATATTTAAAAAAACTTGGAGAAATCTTTGGTAAAGGATTTCAGAATGCATAAAACGGAAAAATAGGTCCTTTCAACTCAATTGGTTCTAAAACGACTGTATGATGTAGCTGAGCACAGACAGAAACAAGGACACTGTTAGAAATTAACATATTAGTAGTGTTAGATTTAACAACGCGATCGTTTAGTTAACGTGTACGCTTTGGTGTTTCTAATAGAATTAACGCTGTTGTTACAAATTTGACTTTCACATATCAAAACATCTTTCATCATGCAGAATAAGAGAGTAACTAGTTGTTGAAATTTCATTCCTTTGTAATCAGCAATTCCAACAGTGATTGAAAAAAGACTATATATAATCAAAAGATTTTACAATGCAATTGGTATTCTTGTCAATTCAATCCAGTATATAAACACTTCTCTATGTCATTCTCTATACTTTAGAGGTCATTAAGTTAATGATGATCTTATTCGTCATTGGGCACGTTATATTGAAGTTTCTTTTTTTTTAAATATGTGATTTTAAAGATACTAGGTCCTTGATTACCTAGTGGGACACTCGTGAGCAACGCATGGCTCTCGCGTTGCGACCCTTGGTCCACCAGTGGGCAATCAGTCGCTCACTCGTGGCACACGTGTAAACCACGTGTTTTCTTACCATTTACTTATGAACACTACTGTACTGCTGTAACAGTAAAATGTGGTCACTGGTGGTATGAGCAGTTCTCTTAAAAGATTTTATTGGAATAAATCACGTTACAAGAATAATATTTACATTAATTTTTCAGTATAACTAAACATGTTTTTGGACGCCCAAACCACCATGAATTTTTAAATGCAAATATCCAAAAGTAGTGAAATGTTATGTGAATGACATGTTCGGACTGCTAGATACTATTCTGACATATCATACGATTAGCCTTACATGCATTGTTTGGAGAGGAATGCGCACAATCCAGCCTATCCATGGCTTTGGCCGTACTCGCATCAGAATCAAGCGCATCCAAACATTTTGAGTTCACGCTTTGAGATTCAAATGACAAGAGCGTAAGATGCTTAGAATAGATATAACATTATATTTGCCCTACTTTGTTACGTATTTACCTGGTGCATTACCAGTCCAGACGACTGCTATCTGTTTCTGTGTAGCTTCAGCTGCCTTTTTGTGCATTTTGTTTGGCTATAACCTTTTTCTAATAAGGTTTTAAGAACTCATACATAACTTCATACTTCATACATGCATGTTCACATTTAAGATCAAGGTCACGAGTTCAGTAATCAATAAATAAATTACATGTAAACACGATAACTTGTAACGTTTTTTTGTGCTATGGAGGCATGTATTTGATATATTTATGGGAAATTGCGAGGCCACGAGTATCACTTTGAATTATTACATGATTGTTATACACAATGAATAGTTATCATTGATTGTGTGACCTTGAATGTCAAAGGTCAAAGTTACAAGATGTGGGTTAAAGCCAAGTGAACCCTCTGATCAAATTATGAAACCAGAACTCAAATTAATAATCTGTTAATTATACCCCCTTGGATTTCTTTTGACATGTGAACATTCAATGTCGAAGGTCAAGTTCACGATTTCTAGAGTTTAATGTTCAGTTGTCTTTTATTAAACAATTCCCTATTTTATCATGGCTGTGGAGAAGGAGACATCATCAGTTTCTTGATTGCTCTGTTTTAGCGGTGTCCCGCAAATGCTTATCTAGTTAAAAGATGATTTGTGGTTTTTGTATCGTGTTTTGAATTCCGTTTCTGTCAGGCCCACACATGCTTCACTTTTGTTGTCTGAAATTACTTTAACTTGATAGATTACTGATTTCGCCTTGCATTTCCCTTGAGTTGGTTTTCTGTTTATGTTATGGAGGTATTGGTGTTTTTGTTGTTACTGTCAATGATGCTTTATTTTACGTTTGGCATACACCTATAGGTTAGTTTGACCTGTTCTTGACTTGTTCACAGTTGCCATCGCCTAAGTGAAATAACTGATGGTGGAATTCAATATTGAAAACTTCTATTACTACTGTACAATATACTCGACAAAACATGTTCACAGGAATACGGCTTCTTGTTCACCTATTAATGTAAACTGAAAGGTGTATATGTTCATACTTTTTAACTGCAGTGCAGTCGTGTGAATGGGTTAGCAAAGTGAAGACTTCTTTGAAAACACAACATTTAGAATAGAATGAATAATAAGGCTGCTTTAATTTGTTTGATCCTAAGAGAGTCAAAGGAAAATGAACGTTTCTTGCCATATAACGTAGAAAAAAAACGTAATATAGCAAACCAAAATAATAATGTTATTTACATAATTTTATTAAAAATAAAACTCTTTCGCAAAGGATAACACAGTGACTCTATAAATAGATAATGTAAGCATTGCTGCAGTTCACTAGCTTGTCAGTGCAAGTGTAACAACTACACCTGAAATTGGTTGTGCGATCAGAAATGTCTGGCCCGCAATGAAGCTCAATTAGTACAAAGGTTTTATTGTAGAAGGTTCTGCTGATATTTATTTTTACACAACACCCGTTCATTTCAGTCTTTAAAATCTCCGGCTGAAGCCGTCGGTTTTAAACAAATTTTGCTAAATTTAATAATGTTGAATAACAGTGATTCCCGGAAATTTTACAAACGCAACTATTTATTTTATAATTGACGGTGTACATGTAACTGCAACTGTTTATCGGTATTGTAAAATTACCGTTAGTTATGAGGTGAGGTGAGGTGAGTTGGGGTTTAACGCGGCTGCTAGTATTATGGCAGGGAGAAACCCCGCAACGCCATGTCGCTATGCACTGCGGTGAAACCTGCGAGCATCGGCTAGAACTAGCGAACCATGGGTGGTACTACGCTACACTAGATTGAGTGTAGCATTGCACCCAAACCTTACTGCGTGTACAACAGTTCGCTACTGCAGACCTCTTGATCCGAAGCCGAACGCGCTAACCACTGCGCTAGAGTGTTTTAGAGTGAGTCGGACTGGAGAGGACTTTGCTATTGTTCCATTTTAGTAAGAGGTGTGGACAGGTCAAAAGAAATGTGAAAGCTTGGCTCAATGACATAAGCAACAGTTTACCTGTACCCGAAGCAGTGTAACGCATAACTGTTGTTGCACTTACAATATTCACTGTATCCGTTTAAGTGCCGATAAACATTTATCTACGGCATCAACACACATCGTGAAACCCCAAGAATAGATATCTTGCCCTATGCTATTGCCACAAAGACGCTTACAATGTTACGCCAGAGCTGTTGATCATTATGAGGTCATACCATGGCAATGGAATTCGGAAAAAAACAGATCGCAGGAACGAAGGCGGCAAACTTGAACAGATTAGCTTGTTGAAAACGTTTTAGTTAGTTGAATTCAATTCATAATGAGAGTAATGGGTGATATGAACGAATAAACACAAGTGCGAAAACTAGGACACCCGTGGCCGTGGTCAAAATTTCTGCATTAAACCCCTAATGAGCTCACTTTTCAGGATTTCATCTTTTAACTAACACTTACGTCTGAGAACGTACCTGTGACGTCATAATATTAGAAATCATTTTCTTAATGCTAAGGTGTTTAACGTGATGACCAATGAGTGATGTTATAGTTTTAACCTTAAACTGAGAGATGAAATGAACAACAACATAATTTTAAAGTTTGAAGAATAAACATCAGTTACGTTCTGTTCTGGAATTACTTTTTCGTACATGTATATATTTCAACCAGCCTTAACCGAATAGAACTCTTGATTCTTATGGCAGCTATGTTTTCAACACTCATTGCAAAACCTGCATGTAATTGGCACATGCCACACATTTCATTTACAACGAGTTCGCAGATTAACCCAAGGGAACAGTTCCCTAACTGTTGTCTCATAAACATGCACACCGCACAACAGCAGTGCAACACAAACACTGATATCCCTATTGTCACATGGTCAAGGCCGGCAATCTACACAAGATGCCATTGGAATAAAAAAAATCGTATTAAAAAGGTAATGAATCACATATAAATAGCAAAGATATCGAGATTATGCCCCCTTATGTTATTATGCAATACGTTTAATGGGAAAAGCGTTGTATTTTATTTTAGAAAGTTACTGAACGTTTTAAATAATAGAAAATATGTGAGAGATATACCTACACTTTTTCGAATGTACCTAATGATTCCCTACACTTTTCCCCGGGGGGGCCATTGGTACGTGTGTAGCGCTTGTCCCAGAAATGAAAGTACAATTCTGTTGGGATAAGTTTGAAAATTAAGCAATATACACCATTAACAACACACAACAAACAACAAACAACACATTTCGTGCGATCCTGGACTGATACAATTGGGTCGAGTGATGTAAGTCATGCAACAGGTGCCCCTCGTGTATTACCAACATAATGTGTTGTTGTTGTCCTTGATGTTGTTGTCTATATTCCCTAATTCGCGCTAAATGTAGCGATGGCATAGGAAGACGCATGATGGAGTTCCGATGCAACAACGATAATAATGACTACCATAAGTGTAAGATAAAACATAACGAATGACTTCTCATTTCTTACACTCAAAATCTATATTCTCACGGGAATGAAACGTACACCGCTTCTATTTGTAAATCATGTTCAATGTCCTGAATGTCTTAACTTTACATAAGGGATTGCTGATAGAGGCATCAATTTGTCATAGACGATGAGCAAACGTCTCATTAGTAATACTGACCATTTGAATCACAAATGTGGGACTCAGAACCCAGGAATGTATCTTGATGTGACATTACATTAACATATTGGCAAGCATTCTAATCCTCCACTTTGCATTATGAATATAGTAATTAACTGTTCATCTCATCCATATATTTGTGCATTATACATATGCCAGGAACGTAAATTTGAAACCAATTGTGTTTGTAAAGAGTAAGATAAATAAATACGTTCAGTATTCAACATACACCAATAGTTGCAATAATTAACTTTATATCCAACTTCCTGTCTCGTTGCTATGGGTTATTTTGTTACAATTGTAGGTGTATTAGCCGATACACCTACACTTTTCCTGATATACCTACTTTTCTTATATACCTACACTTTTTAACAACTCAGAAAACAATGGAGTCAATTTCTACATTTCCAAATGTATGTTATGATACTTTATAAAATGTCAGATTATATACACAAAGAAAAAGGTTAAGCCCCAGCTGATATTTGTGATGTTATCTTTTCGAGAATATTTTAAATAGTTAAACAAGGTTCATTTATGAGAAGAATAGTGTTTGTGCGATACGTTCCAACCAGTGATGCGTGACAGTGGGAACTACACGTTCGGGGCATGCACGTGCAACATGCTACGCTAGAGGATCACAAAAAGCAGTTTGGCTCAACTGCATTTGGTGGTATGTAACGTTACTTTCCATAGCCATTCAAGCATATCTATCGAACATGGCACGAAGACGATTGTCAATGGATCTCAGAAATCAAATTATTGGTATGCACTCTGCAGGAATATCCTTTAAGGCGATAGGACGAAATCTGGGCTACCGTTACGATGTCGTTAGTGGATCGTCAAAGGTCTGGTCTACTGTGACTACACCTCGAGAGGACTGGCATCTTCTTCGACATGTACGCCGAGAACCCTTCCTGACAAGTCCTCAGCTGAAACGTCTGTGGTTACCAAATCGAAACATCAGCACCAGAACAGTCAGAAAGCGCCTCAAATCGGCAGGGCTAAAGGCAAGAAGGGTAATTAAACGTCCTTTGTTGAGAGCAACCATAAACGTGCACGTTTGGCATGTTGTTGTGACAGACAATACTGGAATCTGTGAACCTGGCGGACAATCCATTGGTCTGACGAGAGTCGATTCTTGCTCCATGTTACTGATGGGTGTGCACGTGTTTAGAGACAGCCTATACCTCAGGAACATCCAGCCAACTGTTGCGTGTGGAGGTGGCTCTGTTATGGTATGGGGATGCCTACCCCATGACTGCAAGCTGGATTTGGTCACTATCAGGGGCAACTTAACGGGAGCTCAATACATCCGGGACGTGCTACAGCCGGTCATTGTTCTTCATTTCGATAACCATGCACTTGCTACATGACCACAGTAATATGGATCGTTCACGTGCTGTTGTCGATTACATGCGACCCAACGCAGTGACAATTTTACCCTGGCCAGCAGTAAGCCCAGATCTGAACCATCTGGAGCTTGTGTGGGATATTCTAGGGCCGCGACTCCAGGTTCGGAACCATCAAGTACAGAATGTACATGAGTTGGAGACAGCTCTGCACGCTGAGTGGATGTTATTGACACAAGAACTGATCCGACCTCTGACTGGAGGCATGAGACGTAGGGTGCAGTACGGTCCTACTGGTACCGATCATTCTTATTGAACATGCACACTAGGGTCTACAAAGAACATTTAGAAGTGACAATACCAATGCGAATGTGTTTTGTTTCACTTGCAGCTCCATACTTTTGTGGACATTGTTTAATGGTAAAAACAGTACCTGTGTACATGACGTCATCGCTATTAAATAATGATAACATCTACATATTGTTGCGTTTCTGTCTTGCTGGATGGCTGTTCTATCTGACAACAAATAATCTCAGACTGATTGAGGGTCATAGCAGAGCTTACTTAAGCTTGTTTCTGACATTCAGCTATATGAAAATATCAGGGGGTGCTTATGTAACAGAGGTACTCAGTGTAAGTGGATAAACGACACGACGAACACTTGTTGGAGTTCAGTAGATGGATTGATTTACAGAAGGAGAACGGAGTTGAATATAACAAAGAAATGCCCTCGTCACAGGGACGCAGTCTCCCAACTCAGTCAGAGGCGCATGTAATCAGTGGTACCTAAACGTAATTAACTAAATGTAAATACCGAAAGATAAATAAACTTGGCATAATTATACCGTCTAACTAACATAACTATACTAATGATATAATTAAACATTATCCTACACTTACACTAATCAAAGATACATTTAATTAACGTAAATACTTATCCTAACATGAAAACCCTAACGTGATACTATACATACTAGCAATACAATGCTAATACAACGTAATTACACGGTCAGTACATACTGCACCAATACACATACAATAAAATAACTCACGACACATTATGTACTTCATGTACCAACACCAGTGATACATGAGAATATTTACACCATTATAATGATATAGGTGAGTTGGGGTTTAACGCTCCTTTCAAAAGCATTTCACTTATATCGCGGCTGCTAATATTATGGCAGGGAGAAAGCCCGCAACGCCAAGTGGCTATGCATTGCGGAGAAACCTGCGAGCATCGGCTGGAACTAGCAAACCATGGGTTGAAATTCATTGGTGGTACTATGCTGAAATTCAGTGTAGCATTGCACCCAAACCTTACTGCGTGTAGAACAGTTCGCTACTGCAGACAAAGTTGCCGTGCCGCCGGAACTCTTGATCAGAAGCCGAACGCGCTAACCACTGCGCTATCCCGCCCCTGTTAGTTATGGTGTGTTTTAGAGTGAGTCGGACTGGAGAGGACTTTGCTATTGTTCTATTTTTGTAGTACCTATAATGATATATAATGATAGAATAAATGATATTATTACAGCAATGTACTATGGCGTAACATGATAAAACATAAACATAAATGCATATAATACGTACTACGCATAACCTAAGTAACTACACAAATAACAAAAGATATAACTTAAACAGAACTTACCTAAGATGGTGATGGCCAGAAGAAGAATATGCCGAGTAAGAGAGAGGAGAGAGTAGAAGCATAAGGTACCTTACTATCACATACCAAGCTAACCTCAACAATAGACACTGGTCACAGGACAAGCCTCTTACAAACCAGACACCCAAGTAAAACCCTAAGACATTTAAACCTAAATTAGTCATCATAAGTTCGAAAATGTTCACATTTCAAACGTCATTAGTAACAGGTAACTCGTCATTAGTATTCAGCGAGACGTCAATAGATATATAACTCGTCATTATATTTTGCACCAACACATTGACATGCCACATGCATGTTTTTTTTCTCGGTAAGCTTGGATAGCCATGATGTAACCGCGAGTATAGCTGTGACAGTTGGTGTTGCGTGGATTAAGAAAACTACACAATGCATTAATTTTACATCATGTGATTGATTGATTATCTCAGCATTGGGAAAGTTAAAGGGACAGTTCTATCGGGGTTTTTTTTATGGAGACGACATTCAAGTGGATTGTCAATTTGATACATACACTGAGCGCAAAAAGAAACGTTACCCCGATTCTTTTTTTAAACACTTTTTAAGTATCAAAGATATTTGAGAAATGAGTGGTTCAAAAGAAAGCTGAATAACGTAGCTTTGTGCGAATAACACGTTTAAAAATCCTGATGGATTCATATTGTGGCAAAATGCAGCTTGTTTAAAAAGTTTAAAATTGTCCGGTTTTCGACCAGGCTGGTAGTATCCAATAAATGTGATTTAGATGTCCAGAAGAAGTTGAAAGTAAACTTTTACGTTTGTGACTAGACAAAAAGGTTGTATGCTTTACATCATATAACCCCTAAACGATGAAAATACTGTTATTGAGTAAGTTTAAGTGTGAAACTTATGAACTATATTTTTCTAGTCATTAAAGATCTTTTCTCGTAATTTACCTTAGTGAAAACGAGTTTACAGTGTTGTCAAATGACTGTGTTATCAATGCATGCTCCGAATATTGCACTTAGTAACATGTGTCAACCGAGTTGTTTTATAAGGATGCATTAATAACGTATATGTGTCAAAAAGAAAGTCACCTGGATATTCGTCTCCACAATATATATATATATATATATATATATATATATATATATATATATTAATATACCTCTGATTACCGTATTACATCGTATCAGCGCGAAAACTAGACCGATCAGTTTGCAGTTTCGCATTATAAAAGACAGTTGAGTGTTCCATAACATAATCTGATATGAAATCTCATAGTAAACAGTTACAATGTTGGCAGCTCTTTCAGCTTATTTTCTTCTGTGAAATATTCAGTAAGTAATCAACTTTCGGTACGCAGCTGTATATGAATCCAATAATTCACTTATTATACCTTTAAACTCAATATGTATTAATGGTGATATATATGTGTAGAATATGTCTTTAAAGTACAAAAGATGTCCCCATTTTATATATTGCAACCTTTTAAACAATACTCGGCATTTGAAAGGAATGTTATAAAGATACCTACGGTTTTGTATTAGTTGCTTGTATTAGTAGTTTCCAGACGTTGAAAATCTTTGTTTAATAAAACATAGACAGAATGCTAATTTTCTCTTCTGTATCTCCGTATAATAATTAAATCTCGTTTATATCATTCTGCATACAGATGTAAGTTAAGTAATTTATCTGTTCTATTACTTTTAGAAAGGTTAACTGTAGTCGGAAGATTTACATAACCTAAGTTACAACTACATCACAGACTCAACAGAGTGTTAAATAACGCAGTTAAAATATATTAAACTTAACGTCCATTCATGTGATACAAACGTTGATTATTTAGCATTTATTATTCGTGAAAAATGAAAGTTACACATTGTGATGTGTGCATAGATAGATTGTTGAATAACATACTTGGAATAGAGATGTGTATGTAAGACGAAACTAAAACCGGTTTCGAATTTAGGTTTAAATAGAATAGACTCCTCAAACACGTCATTAGTTGAGCACGAGGTTTAGTCTTCGGCCTAACGGCCTCAGACTAAACCTCGTGCACAACTAATGTCGTGTTTTCGGAGTCTATTCTATACAGAACTAACTTAATTACCTAAGCTACAGTGAATAACTAGCTTGAATAATTGGTGCAAGTGTAAGTGTTACACAGGATATGGTATAAAGTAACTAAAAGGGTATTTTTATGATAATTTAAGTTTATGGTAAAATGCTAAATAAGTTATTTGAACTTATTTAGTATGTATGATATTAAACTAATAAAAAGAAGTAAATATAATAGGTTAAAATGAGATATTTACACACGGTTACACTTAACTTTTATTTTGTGTATTTTTATCCTGTTGCTTTTTGGCCGAACGAACTAACCATTAGACAAGGAGGCCAGTTGAAACTTTGTAAATGTTTTCATTACCAAATGAATAAGGTTCTTATTATGCGTGATATAATATCACTTTTTTTTATTATTTCTTTGTATATATGAATGTTATTTAATCTTGGGTGAAAAATGTCTTAAAGGTGCATCCATTGTGTTTCATAAAATTTTATTTGGCTTTAATACGTTCCAATACACCATATGTGCTGTTTACAACACAAGCAAATTCACTCAGCTTGCATATTCATCCCCAATCGCGAAAAATATCATAATCACTAGTTTCCAATTAAAATCGAATAACGTCATTATGCATGTGCAGAAACCGAAAGTGCACGTCCTATTTACATGCACAGTAGTTATATGACCTATTGAACATTATCAACCCAAATTTGTTATTTTGAATGGTTTAAATAAGATTCCAAAATTACGTTTGAGTCATTGGCGCGCGCCACACGCGGTGCATTGTCCGGTTTTCGATCAGAAATCGATATTTTTACCTTCATATCGTCAATATACTAAGTCGAGTATCATCAAAATGGTAGTTTTCGGTAACAGTTGGTACTTCTTGATAAAATAAGACCATTTATAACGTTTGGCATATTTGACCCCCATCAACACAATGGATGTACCTTTAACGGATGGAAACTTGCTTCTGTTTTCTCTAAACGTTGGCCATATTGACAGTAGCCACGTAGTTTATGGAGTTAGCTGTACATTTCAGCGAGATGCACGTGCGTCTGCGTTGACATATTAGTATGCAACTGGGACAGTGCAATATGAGACAAAAGGTCAACATTATTTGTCTTGCCGTGCCGTTGGCGCGAGAGGCCAGCACGCTAACTGCTACTCCAACGTGTTCCACATGTGTCAAAGTAATTCAGGGCAAATTGCAACTGTATATAAATCTATCAATTGTTAGTAGGAAACACGAGGAATTTTGTTAATGATGATACTTATATGGCGCTTATTCCACAACACCAAGGGCCGTGCTCAAGGCGCTACACACATTATAACCCTGGTTCAAGGACAAACATCGTTCCTTTTTCATTCTCAACTCCTCTTGGGAGTATGCAGCCTGAGCTACCAATTAAGAGGCTCGAAGATTATCTATCACATTGCCTTCACTTCCAAACCAGGTACTCATTTGTACTGCTGAGTAAACAGAGGCACCTTCCGAGTAAACTCCCTTGCCCAAGGTGACACCGCGAGCCTCTCTTATCATGTCTCAGTGTGGGGGCAGGGAATCACCCTTCAAACTCTGTTTTTATCCACCAATGAGGCGGGTAACCCACCCATCCAGCGAGCCACGTCTGTTGTTGCTGAACTTCACTGATAGCGGTCGACTGAGCTATGCACAGGACCACGTGCCACCATGTTTTGATACACTAGTTATACCAATTTGTATTGCAAACAGCCATTGTATGTTTAACCAGTCAATCCTACTATATGTGACCACAACTTCAATAAAGGCAACTGGTCATTGCTTCTTTCACCAATTATCCCCTCTGCCCACTCGCATTTTTGTGCTGCAAATTTGGATATATTCACGCCTTTTACTCTTTTATTATACTTTCTGTTTGAGCTTTCTTATAACTGTTAGGGTGCTTTCTTTGTTATGCAAAAGATATTTATCCAAATTTGTTATTCCCTATAATCCACTAAATGATGAAAGAGTAATGTAACCCCAAACGTTACCCCAAGCTGATGTTCCCTATAAGGAATTTGTTATACAAATATATTTCATTGTTTAGGCATTCAAGATCTACATGTCTTTGAAATACATAAACACACAGAATAGAACACATGTCTTGTAAATCCTCCAAGAAATGAGAGCAAAACAAATAATTAAGGAATTTTGGCTTTGACCTTGGACAGATACAGATCATCAATATAAACTAGGAACTGACAGACTAAATCATTGTGTTTTTATAGCTTTCATTTAAATATGTTACTTCAAGAGATCAAATATGTATCACTTTATATCAATTATGTATAAACAGCAATTCCTGTTTATTCTGTGCATGCTGACAATAATTTCCACTAATAAAATAATCTAGGTTCTCATGGCACGTTTTGGTATTGTCTTGGAATGCACACTCATTACAAATCCGTCACTGGAATTGGCACACGTTACACATGTCATTAGGCAATGAGCTCTGGTCCACTCAAGCTTAACCCTGGGGAACTGTTCCTGATCTCATGTCACATAAACTGGCACCTTTGCACAATATCATTGCATTTAACAAAAATCATGATGACTCCTGCTGCTTTCCTGTCACGTTTCCAGTGCCAGGATTCAAGGACAGATTCCCCAAGGAATTAATAAAGCGTGAAAAGTACGATAAATGAAGCACATCTTCTAACAAATACTTAAAGAAAATTACTGAGATCCATTTCGATTTGAAATAATAATTTAAGTTTTTATATTAATGCTATTTTATAATTTTTATAAAAGCACAATGGTCACCTGTCAGATTTGCGTAAGGCTTGGATATTAAGATAGACGGATAAATAAAACATTGAGTCGGGTTCAATCTTTTTGCAGGATTTCAAATATCAATCACCCAACAGAATCATGAATAAACAAGTCATGTTACAATTACATATTAAGCTCAAATTGAAAATAAAACTTACAAAACTCATTTGTCCATAGACAGCAGTCTATTAACTTTGCAATATCACTTTCTATCCAGGATTTGTAGTTCCTTGGGACCATATCTTATAGATTTGAATTTAATATTTTTAAAATCCCGAGGCTTATACATTCGATTGATGGATGATTATTGCCCAAAGCACTGGAATGACCGTATCAACAGACACTTTCTAATCTCTTCATTGTGCTTAGAAACTATATTACCGTTCCTTTAGCGATATCAATCTAGATATATGAGTCCAAGTCGGGATTTGTGATTCCACTCTTACTTCATCATTCTCAATGTTTAAATGCACTATTCTGCTCTTGACACGGGAACAATTTGTCTGCCAGTGTTCTACTCCGAGTTGTTATCTCCAGAAGATCTTTATGAATTGCGACAACACCCTCTAAATCAAAGACTGAGGAGTGTGTTATTTTCGCTAATACATATTGCCAAGCTAATCCAATGTAAACCTTCAAACAATTGAAATAAGAGAATAAGTGAGCACAGCTCACTCATATACCCCCGCTTTTAACACTGGTCAAAGAAGAAAGAAAATAGCAGATAGACATCAATGTTTAGTCTTCTGTATGAACAAACCACAGAAGTATTATAAAAGTAGAGTATGTTTGTTTTCATAGTAACTATGTCTTCATAGATGAACTTGTAAGAGTGCTTTGGAAGTAAAAGTTGAAAAATGGATGAAATTTGCATAAATTATGCAAATGAGAGTATAAAACATGCAAAAGGCAGATGTACACATCATGGTGATTGAACATATCGACTTTCGTAATATTTGAACAACTACTGTCAGAGTTATGAGCGGAACATTCCGGACGGACGGACGGACGGACGGACGGACGTACGAAGCGCTGACCGCTATATACCCCCGACTACGTCGTAGCGGGGGTATACTTAACAATTATTATTATTAAGTTATTGGCATCTGCTGATGACAATGGATATGATACATATGAGATTCAAGATGTTAACAACAATCAGTTACGAAGATGTATAACTGCTGTTCTTGTTTAATGTTAGTATGTGTTGTCAAACAAGCTTCATGTACCCATTTTTACTTTATAGTGACCGTTATATGTATATAACCACACATAAAATAAATTAGATTTTTGCTGGATAATGAAGTTCGGGTTAGATAGTTTAATCTAGTTTGCCAAGTTCAGAATCCATGCTCTGTTTGGTTTAAATCTGGCCACCATTGCAATATAATTTTGCTGCAATTTAACAAATATCAAAACATAAGGACAAACACATTCTGTCTGTGTGTTTCTTGTAGCATGTATACATCTGGACCTTGTCATGGTACTTGAGTAGATTGACTCTCCCCTCTTCTCGTGAGATATGCATCAGTTACAACGTGTTTGTGATAGCCACTGACAAATATTATCGATACAATCTCAGCTTGCAATTTCTGCTCACGTGGATAAATGAAAATTATATACTTTCAACTGTTTCTGTTAAAGTGGGTGTAACATAACCCTCGCGCACGTGAATCATGAACACCGAGGCCGTTGTGCCGATGCGTTCATGTTTCACGTGCGCGAGGGTTCATATCTACATTGGACCCGAGGTCGAGGTCGATAACTATTTTACACACTGGCTCTTTTGGATTTTTTTTGGTGTTCAATATTCATACTAACTTCAGTTGAATATTGAAATGAACGCACAGAGGTGTTCATGACGCATACCGGGTGTTCATCATGAACACCTGCTGTGAGTGTACTTTGTTTGTTTGTTAATTAACTTTTATCTTTCAAATCCAGGTGGTGATAACTCGTAAAATAGCATTTCTCAACACAAGCACTTCGCAAATACTTCCGACGAAATGTGGGATCGAACCTGCAGCCCTATGGTTTCTGGTCGAGTGATTCTAACCATTACACCACGGAAACCACAGGGGCTTGTATTGTCAAAACTAGCGATTACGATATGATTTTTCAAAGCCAAAAATATTAGTACATTGCTCATGTGAGCCATTTGGGTAGCCCACCAAAATGATAAAATATTCGCTTGACAAAATGATTATAAAATATTTTATAATATCCTGTCAGTTAATAGTGACCCATTTACAAAGCCCAGTATTTAGTGCATCAGATCGCGCAAGAATTATAACATGAGGGACACTGTTCTTGACATACCAGGGATTTTAGATTATCTCAAGTGTGTTTCGAAACATCGTTTGTCAAGTAGTCATCCATATTGAATGACCTTGGCATTGGTCGATTTTTGGAAACGAAATGATGTCACAGGGCCTCAAATAGCCCTATGACATCATTTCGTTTCCAAAAATAGACAAATGCCAAGGTCATTCAATATGGACGTCTCACTATTGGTGGGCTACCCAAATGGCTTACATGAGCAATGTGCTAATATTTTTGGCTTTGAAAAATCATATCCTTGTTATTATCCGTTCGATTTTTACGTTTGATGGCTTGTTTTAAAGACAAATGTATTGGCTTTGACGTGGTATATAACATTGAATGATAATATGATGACAACATTCTGAAATATAATTTCAAACGGACATTGGGTGTAGACCCCGTTACATCCCTCTACTTGTTTATAGTATATGGGACTGGATCGCCGACTTCATATTCGTTGCAATCGCTAGTTTCGACAATACATGCCCCTGTGACGGACACAAGATGAGATGAGGGTGTTTTTTCATCACTAAATACATATAAGTGTTCTTTGATTTGTTTGGATTACAATTGTCATAAATTTGTTGACAAAGTGTGTATTGTATTTTGTATCAACCGGCGATATTGACAATGGCCATGCAGTCAATAGCAATGGTTTGTACATATCACCGGCGTTTTTCACGTGCAGCACGACTCGCACAGGACTGTGCAAGCTGACCGATATAGACACCGTTTTTCTGATAAGGGCAACCGTCGTTTTTCACCAATATGTTTGACACAAGATATCTAGAATTTACACCAAAGGTGTTTTAATTTGGTATGTGGTTTGGTATAGTGTTGAGCCAGTGTGTTTTATTGACATCTCACCTCGCTATTCCACTACAAGACTAGTTTTGTGAACGGTGAAGGCACACGTACTTATAACATTATAGTATATTTCCAACTACATGAATCAAATGTTTCCGTATTTGACTATGCAGTACTCTCACAACTGTTTTAACTAATCTTCATATTTTAATTACTTTATTTAATTCAGTTAATTTTGAAATTGTTTTAAGCCTTAATATCATCTGCTAAAACACAACCAAACATAATTAGCGTCATTTATTTACTAAATACTTGAAGTGAATGAGTTAAAGAGACACTCCTTATGTTATTTTAGTAACATAGGTCAAAAGTTACCAAGGGTGTTATTTTATCGAGAAGGAATGACTGTTGTCGAACATTACCCTTTTAGTGCCAATCTGTACAGTATAGTTACATTATTTAGATATTTAGTCGTGATTATAATCGAAAACCGGACAATGTTCCGCGGCTGGCGGCGTCAATTGTTTAAACGTTATTTTGAAAACTTATACATTGTGTATGTAGCAGACAAAGACACATATATTGGTACTGTTTAATGGAACATATAACTGGTATACTTGTGAATGGGGCGCATGAATTCGGCTTCTCATCGTGTACTAAGCTGCTGTTCGAGTTTCATTGAAAGCAAGTTATTGTCAAATATTTGGCGTTAGAGGTTACATAAGCAAGTGGAGTGAAAAGATTTGGACGTAAATCAGGACATTTGATGTTGTACATTGTATGTATCAAATCTAAATAAAAGTTCATGGAAAACACGCAGTGTCCCTGTAACGTTAACGTCGCGTCGACAGTATCACAGCTATTAGCGGCGAACAAATTATGTTAATTGATTAATTTAAAAAAATAATTGTCAAAGTAAATACATACTTAGATATCTAGATATTGTGTTATCTTCTCATTTTATAGAGCATAATTTGATCTCTTAACACACACAACAACACGTGACTTTTCTAAAGTTAGTTTATAAGAAGAGGAATATAATCAAAGGAAGAGATTAATTATACATAACTTTACTATGTATCAGCACTAAGAGTTCAACTTCAACTTCAACTTTATTCAAGTATATAGGCCCCTGGGCCCAAATACAGGTACATGGAAACACATATTTCGTATACAAAAATAATATTAAGTAATAATACGCACAACTTACGAGAAGTAGATAACATGAAAATAATAATTAATCGCAAGAAATTTCATTTAGCTTTTTACATCGTTTTTCATAGGCATAATAAACATAGTGGCTTAATTTTTTCATCATGTAGTTATCGTTAGTAGTAAGAATTTGTTTAAATGTATACATGTTTACATTTCTAATACTTGGCAGATATATTTTTCTTAAATCATTATAATATGGACACACAGATATCAAATGAAATTCGTCTTCTATTCTTTCATTACAAATTGGACAAATTCTAGACAACCTATCAATTTTCTGCCATCTACCCTCATTAACCTTTAAACGTAACAGCCCCGATCGTAATTTAACAATGCTTTTACGAAATTTAAAATCCACTATTTCAAATAAATATTTCTCCGGTGTAAGTAGACTTTTAATTTCTCTATATGTATCATATCTGGTACTGTTATTCAGTGTAGAGTTCCAATTTTGAAAAAACATATCTTTTGCCCGTATTTTAAAAATATTGATAAATTGTACCCTATCTCCTATACTTTGCGAAATCCAAACGAAACCAAATCCATGAGAAAAAAGCATATTTCTAATTTCTGAGGCCCAAGTTTTATGGCCGATGTCATCCAAATGAAGTGACGTATTATAAGATTTCTTAGGTAAACGATCTTCATGCATATACAAAATCTTCATCCAATAGTTTAAACTGCGCACAGCAGAATTAATATATAATGGGTATCTACCACATTCACCATACACAATCGCATTAGGTGTTTGTGGACCGACATTTAAAAAAATCTTACAGGCAGATAAATGAATTTTTTCAATATTTTCATATCTTTTGACCCCCCAAACTTCTGAAGCATACAAAAGCATTGGTTGTATTTGACTATCAAATATTTTAAAGAATACATCAGGCGAAAGAATTCCAAGTTTTCTCAAGTTAACACTTATTTCTGTAAGAGCTTTCTTGGCTCGTAAGGAAAGATCATCAAGTGCTTTTGTCATACTGAGATTACAAGTGAATAAAAATCCCAAATATTTATAGCTATTAACAATTTTCATTTGTACATCATTTAAGAACCACACATCGTTCTCCGATAACCTTCCACCCTTCCTAAAGATAACAATGTTTGATGTTTCCATATTCATAGTTAATCCCCATTTCTTAGTATAAGAAGCTAAAATATTTAATTGGCACTGAAGGCCACATTGTGTGTCTGAAATTAATATTACATCGTCAGCAAAAAGTAACATCAGTATTTGAATCATATCAGGGAACATTTGAATACCATGTTTTCCATTTTGTAATATCTCTATAGACAATTCATTAATGAATAATGAAAAGAGCATTGGACTAAGCATACATCCTTGTCTTAAACCGAATGGACACTCGAAGTATTCAGTTGTATTTGAATTAAATCTCACACAGGATTTAACTGACTCATATATACCCTTTAAAGCATTTAACATTTTACCACCAAGTCCGTAGTTTGATAATAGAATCCACAATCTTGATCTATCAACTGAGTCAAAAGCTTTCTGGAAGTCTATAAATGCGACATATACTTTTCTTCTTTTCTTACTTAATGATTTTTCAATAATAGAATATAATGTAAAAATATGGTCTACAGTGGAATACCCTCTTCTAAACCCAGCTTGGTTTTCGGATACTTTGTTCATTATATTTGCCCATTGCGTAAGACGTTAATTTAATACGCTGGTGTAGACTTTGCTTACAATACTCAGAAGAGATATACCTCTATAGTAATCTGGGTTTTTTGTGCTTCCTTTTTTATGTAAAGGGATAATGATTGCCTTAGCCCACGAGTCAGGGAATGATCCGTCACTAAAAAGTTTATTAAAAAGAGATAAAAGAAATGGCATTACAATATTTTCGGAACCATTTGATCATTTCCGTTATGATACCATCGACACCTGGAGATTTATCATTTTTCATTTTTTAATAGCTTTTCTTATTTCGACCTCATTAATTTCGAGATTCTAATATCTGTTTTTCAATATCATTCATCTCGACACTCGAACATGTTTGAAACTCTGTGTTATCGTCGATTTCAACTTCAGGTCTATTAAAAATAGTCTTAAAGTGATTATGCCAGGTTTCGCCAGATATATCTGCACTGGGAGTTCTTTTAGTAGAAAAACTTCGTAATTCCTTCCAAAATAATTTAGAATTTGTTCTATATTCGTACAGCTTCCTAGCTTTAAATTGTTGTGTCATTTTCCTCCACTGTCTACATTTGCTTCTATATTGGTTTCTTAAGTAACAGTATCGAATTTTATTGGTGACAGTTCTAACTTTTCTAAAGTATCTAAGACTCTTTGTAGCTTCTACCTTAGCTTTTCGACAATCATAACCGTAAAATTTCCGATTTGAGTAACTAGGACGAGATTTTCTCTTCATACAATCAGCTGCTTGTAAAATATAATCAACAAATGACGAGAGAGCAATTTCAGCGTTTGATGTTACTGTGTCGATTAGTTCATTAAGGATTCGCTTATTACATTTAAGCTTATCTAGAAACGCCTGTTCATACTTTGTGTTCCACTTATACTTTTGATTACTACAATTTTCATTCTGGGGAAGTTCACTCATATATTTACAATTAAATGTAAGAACAAGTGGCATATGCTTACTTTCAGTTCTATCACATACTTTTAGACTGGCATACTGTGAAAACAAGTTGATAGATGAAATAATATAATCGATGGCACTGCATCCCTGCTGTGAAATATAAGTATATTTGCCAGGAATATCTCCCTCAACCCGACCATTCAATGTGTACAAGTTAAAGATAAAACAGAAATTAAGTAGCAAGTTTCCAAATCTATTTACAACCATATCTTCAGAAGAACGTGATTCTAAGGGAACTGGCTCATCTTCTGGGAAAACATTATCACACTTGTCATATTCAGACTCTGGTGGTTGATTTCCGTCTCCTATTCTCGCATTAAAATCTCCTATAATCAAAATCTCGCAATCTGTCACATAATTTGGGTTCTCGAGTAACCATTCATAATACGATGAACCTTCTGGTGGAATATAAACAGCAAATAACAAAATGTCGCGATCCAGGTTTATAATTTTTTTAACAAAGCGTAGACAGATTAAATTGTTTATATCGATTTCAATATTGGAACAAAAGTTTAATATCGACTTCTTTACAAAAGCGTATATTCCACCTGAAAGTCTGCCATATTTTGATAACTTAAGTGCCTTGCTAATATACAATTCATAATCACCAAGTTCAGGTATAGCTAAACATGTATCAAGAAAAGTTTCACTTAAACATATGAAATCAAATTGAAGTAAGAAGTCTAAAAACTCTCCATCATGAAGTTTGTTAGATAGACCATCAATGTTCCATGACATAAATTTAAGAGGATGGTACACAGAGTGAGGGGACGGATAATGTAGTTCAATTGTTGGTGTATCATCAGGTTGAGTACTGGGGTCTGATATATCATAGGCCCGGCCGACTTCCTATCGTGGTGTATCATGTTGCGGGTTTGACGTAGAATTCACCGGAGTAGATGCATCATTGACCACAAAACTAACACTATTCACAAGTCTGCCCTTTTTTGTCGGAGTGCCATACGTTCGGTTTAAAGTCAAACGGGGTTTTGGAAAAAGCGGTCCACGCATTTTAGGCACAGTATATGAGGCATCATTTTTGTCAGTGTAAAGTTTCCCATTCTTAAAGTATGCTCGCACTCACTTCTCCTTGTGCTCATTGATGGTATCACGCTGCCTTTTTGTCAAATCGTTCGAAACGCCAATGTTTGATTTCTTAAGTTCCGATCGAGTTGATGTTAGTGCTTATTTGATGGTTTCGTTCTTGTAATAAGAATAATAAATGACAATTATTAACTTCAACTGGACGAATCTCCATCCAAGTATACAATTATTCTATTTTCAGATGAGGTCCATGGGAAACATCACCTGTTTTCGTTGAAGCGACAGCTTTGAACAGAGGAAGCCTAATTATTACCAGTCTTGGAACAACGATTCTTTCAGGAAGTCTTTGCTGTAACGTTCAAATGGACTCTCCAGTTTGGATCTCAAGATCATACCAATGTGATAATGTGATATATCAATAGATACAGATTGTATACCTGTAAAGCACACATCCAATTGAAATTGAAAATAGCACGACTTTTAAAACATCATTTTACTGGAGTCATTAAACCAGATAAGATACAATATGTTCTACATTTTCCACGTCGACGAACTAAACAGCCCTTCATGTATTACAGAGGTTTCTTTTATCACCATTTATATAGCGATGTCTTACTTTTCTCAATATTACCTCGAACGCTCTCATGAATCATTACCACGCCAATTTACAATAGCCTGTGTGGTACAGCATGGAGTATTACTCACACACATCAAGCAAAAACTCTGCCGATGTGATGTCATACAGACTTTAACGTGAAGAGAGAAATAACCTCATGGAGTGAGAATATGTCAATGATTTGGATTAGTAGGATAAAAAGAATCTAGTACCAACATGGTACAACCCAATAATATTAAGAATATAATATAAATTTCATAATAATTTTTATATAAATAGTTGGATTGTTGTGATTTAAAGTGGTTACCGTCAGCTCCATTATTTTTAAACAACGAAAACTTACCCATCACAGAGTCTGTAATATCCGGATATCCAATGGCTACAAATTTGAAATGATTCCATCTACATGGATTTGACACCTCCCAATATAAAGGCCCCGAACAATATTCCCGGCATATAACAGTGTCGTTTTCTCCTTCTTTTTCTTCTTCGTATCATTATTATTTAAAGATTAAATCTGTGAGATAGTATTGAAAAATAAATCTGTAAGATGAATTGATTGTAACTGTATAATAAATAAGACTAAGGACAAACTTTTTTTATTTATATATTGATTGAAACAGAACAATTCCAACATACTGCTTACGTTATCACATGCTGTATCACAACAATTCAACAATCGATATGACCTTCTAATTTTTACCATTTCTTTATCGTCGTATATCATTGTATGCCAGTATTAATCAATGAACATACCAGACAAATCAACGGCATGAAGATGTTGAGTGGCACCATGGGAAATACTCTCCAGTGAACTTATGTAACAAGCTACGCACCAAGGCAAATACAATCATGCACACTTTCGTGACTGAGTTTCGGACCCTGCAGTCTAAACCATACTCTTATCACATCAGTGTATGTCAAGTCACTAAACAAGTTACAACCCAGACAAATCAAGGACATGCAGATGTAGATAAAGAGATGATCTGGCCGACTGGTCCTCTGTGATATGCCCCTCGATGGATTGATTTAATCACTTGGTTGATAGGAGTATCTTTTGAAAGTACAAGAGTCAAGAGGTGATGTTGAGGCCTTTCCTTTTATTGTAACAAAATGCATTTTGATATCACTTGATGGATTGGAATATCCTTTGGAACTACAAGAGTCAATGTATTACACTAAACACCTTTTTAAGATATAAATGGTAGGCCCGTGAGTTAACATCTGAAATTCAGTTTTAATCAGGCATTTCAGTATCACACAGTTTATGTGTGTTTTTGTGTGCATATATCTGCATCTGCATGTTGATATTACATGCATTTAATCTACCATAGATAGGTATCGATGTTTGATTAATTGATCAAGCCTTCTTCCTTTTCTTAATTCCATTTTATTATGTATTATTTTAATGTGCAATTTGTCTATTCATAAGGCCATATGCACAAGGTTATACATGTTGCTTATGGTGAAGTACTGGCTGATGCCTAAATACTGTTTTATTTATAGTCGTCTCACGGTCTCAATGATTTCTGATCGAAAACTGAACAATGCAAGACTGATGTGCGCGACAATAAGTCAAACGTACTTTAACAAACGTAAGACAAAAACAAATTGGGGTTGGTAATGTTTAAGAGGTGATAGAAGGATAATACTGTGAATGTAAATCGGACGTGCACTTTCGTTTTCTGAACATATTTAAGGATGTGAGACGATTTTCATTAGAAACAAATAACTTGGGGATGAATAGGCAAGTTGAGTGAAATTATTTGAACGGAAATCAGCACATTTCAAATCAGCACGTTTCAAAGCCTAATAACATATCCTACCACACTGTATGTAACTTTAAACATGTTCTCCTTATAAACGCGTCATGCTCTGTAATGATATAAAACGATTGCTCTTCTCTCCTATGAAAGGAATCAGCTTCTTTGTTTCGACAGCAAGACGGCTTCTCTACAGGTATCCCTTGAGAAAATAGGAGCTGTTGTGGTCACGGACTAATCTGGTTTTCTCACAGTGAATGAGATAGCCTCTTGATGAAAAGTTGTTCTACCGAGAACTATTGTGTTGAGTTCTGTCCTTGGGGACTTCATCATCTGTTGAAGTGTTTCTGAAGCAGCATTGATAGTGTCTGGACAAACGAAACATCCCTGCAGAGAGACATTATCCAGGGTTATTCTTTAATATACCCCCGACGAGAAAAGGGGAAATAACGTGGGCTAATGATCTTCCATTGCTCCTGTGATAGCATTAATAGTATATCCTGCAAATATTATCCAACAAGGCATAGGACAGTGTATGCACATTGATGATTTAGAAACAAAGAGTTCGTTTTGCCTCATACTATTTTGTACATGATGTATGTTTTTATATTTAGTATATGATGTTTGTACACTTTTGCTGTTATTTAAACAGACACACATGACGTAATGGAGGTTTGTGGCGTCTTGTTGTGAAAGATAGTCAAATTAAAAGTGCATTTATTTTTTATTTAGTGTTCTTTCCTTAATACCTTTTAACACTTGCATTTCTGCTTTGAATAAATATATGAACACTTACCTTATATCGATTCATAGCACAAGGAGAAATAATGTTTTATTTATCTATTTATTTTCAATTCTTAAAAAAAGGTATTTGTGAAGTCATCGAGTGTCATTTGTTCACACTATTTTCAGTAATTGATCATTGCACATACCTTAGATTCTTTTACTAGAATTATCTTTATTTTAAAGTTACACGAGAGATAGATAAGCAATAGATAATGCGTGAAATTTAAGTAAGTTAGTGAAAGCCTCGGGTCCATTATTGTGAAGGAATGTAGAGTTACTGGGACATAACCTGTACTGAAGCAGTAATTTCTTAAAGCTTAAAGTAGAACAGTGGCAATGATTTCCAACTGCAAAAAGATTTAAGATATATTATAAAGAACAAAAATATAATGTAGCTCCCTGTCAGATGATTATTATATATAACCAAATATTAAGTGTGTTATGTATGTATTCCCTTTCTGAATTGATGTACAATTACACTCATTAACATTATCAATCTTATTGCTTATTTTTATTGATAAATGCAATAAAAAGAAAATACATAAACCCATGGCCCCAAAAGAACCAAGAAAAAACAATAAGTAAATCATGTGTCTCATTAACGTATCTAACACAGTATCATCATCTGAGTTTTACTGGACTGGAACTAACGCATTGTAATTGCCTGTATGGTAGATGCAGACTATACAGACGGGCAGACAGACATATGATTTTGTTGTATGAATGGCCATGAGGTCAATAGTTCATTGTTATTCATAGTAACATTTATTTGTAACAGATTATATATGTATTTATATAATAATATGGTATATGGTAAATATGAAAATATAACCAATATTCATTATACATAAAGTAAGAATTAATAAATAAGTAATACAATCTTTGAATAAATGTCAAAATCTACACTTAGTCAAGTCAAGTCTTTATTCAAGTATGAAGGCCTCAGGCTCATATACAGGACAATATATATAATATATACATACAAACACATATACAATTATTACAAAACCGATTACAATATTGCCTCAAATTACAAGGGATACAACTATACATATTATGATATACAGGTATGTTATTTAAATCATGTTAAAAATGCTATACATGTAATTATGAATTGTGTTTATTTTCTCTCAATTTATATGCATGCCATACAAATTTACTTAGCCCTTGTAATACTAATACATTATCTGATTAACATTAATGATTTAAATTTGTACATGTTTGGATTATTATGATACACAGTTGGTAGGTATTCAATTCGTAGAGCTCTATAGAGTGTAAATATTAATAAGAAATGGTATTCGTCTTCATTACCTAAATTACAAAATGGACATAGTCGTTGCTTTTTATCTATTCCTAACCATCTCCCTTCATTGTACTTTAGTCTTAATAAGCCACATCTAAACTTAACAATTATATTTCGAAGTCTCTTATCACCAATGCAAGCTAAATATTTTTCAGGAGCTGAAATGCTTTTATATTCACGATAAAGACAATATCTGGTACTATTTGCCAATGTACAGGTCCAAGATTGAAAGAACATATTGATTGCAACATTTTTAAAAAGAACGAATAAAGGATGGCATGTCTCCTACCGATTGAAACATCCAGACATAACCAAAACCATGTGAGAATAAAATGTTACGAATATATGATGCATAAGTCGTGTAACCACAATTGGAATAATATACTTGCATTTTGTATACCTTGAGTGGTATACGGTTTTCGTGCATTTCTAAGACTCTTAGCCAATACCTTAGTGTTTTACACATTGCGTTAATATAAAGAGGATATCTCCCGCATTCACCGTATACAATTGTATTTGCGGTTTTTGGTACTCACATTTAAAAATCTTTTACATGCAATTAAATGAACTTTTTCTAATTTATCAAATACGTGCATACCCCATATATAGCTCTGCACCATACAATAACATTGGTTGTATTTGAGTATCAACAATCTTAAAGAAAACATTACAATTTACCATTCCAACTTTACTAAGATTAATACTAACCTCCATCAGTGCACGTTTACCTCTCGCTGCTAAATCAGTTATACACCAGCCCATTTTATGAGCTGAAGAGAATAATACACCAAGATATTTATAACTGTTAACTACGGTAATTCTTTTATCATTGAGAAACCATTTTTCGTGCTTAGCTAAGCGCCCACCCCGTCGAAACACAACAATATTAGTCTTATCAAGATTCAGCTTTAAACCGGAGCGTTCTGTAAAATCATATAATAAGTTAAGTTGGTTTTGTAAACCAGGAACAGTATCTGATACAAGCACAACGTCGTCAGCAAACATGAGAAGTAAGATATCTAATAAATCAGGAGATAATTGTATGCCGTATTTACCATGTTTTGATAACTACATTAAGAAATGATTGGTATCATAATCAGAGAAAGTCGTGCACATTAAGAATGAATCACATTTACATTGGGGAACATACAACATCGCACTTTCTTGTCATCTAGGTTAATTGGACATGATAGGAAAGAACATGCACTAAGATAATCTAATTAAGTGATAAGAGTTGTCAACCGTTGTGCGGCTATTTGTGCAATGATTAGGTTTGGGACTGGAGAATCATATCTTAATTCACAGATCGGTATGTTGTACATATTCCACACTGCAGTTCACTTCACATCAGAGGTTTGTCGCTTGAAAACTTACCATGAACGATATATGATTGAAACAACAGAAGAACATTTGCATAGAAGATGTTGATTTTGAAACCAATACTAAGTTTGCTTTTCAGCTGGGAACTTTGTAAGAATTGGCCATCTATAATGTATGTGTCAGGTAAGATAATAATCACTCATTTACCTTTAAGTGATAAAATGTATTGAAACGTTTCATCATCTTTAATAACACCACCAACTACTAATAGACCCCTTACAGAGCCTACTTAGAACCATTTTCTAATCACTAAATAGACACCAACGTCCTGCAAAGTGGCTTCACCAAATATAATTGTTCTCAGTGGCCTCCCACAACACTTGCTCTCTTGCTGATCGGTATTAGACGTAGGCTTAATATTGTCTGGACATGAAATGAGAGACTTATGAAGGATTTTCCTGAAGGTCAGCCGTCACTCAATGATCCACAATACAATGTTCTATGTTTTCATCCTGACCCTGAGGTTATCAACGTTAATACAAATATGATTTTTAAAAGCAGTTTATAGAAGTAAATAAACTTGAATTTTGAAATGAGGTATTATTCACTGAAACAGTTGGTAAATGTAACTTTTCAATAGGAGGCATGGATTGATCATAGCTAAAATCATCACAGTTGTGCCACGTAGTGTCATTGCCTTTATGTAGTCATAATATTGAAGAACAACAAGGGAATTGGGTTGAACTAAATATAATATTCGACATTACCATCTACATACTATCCAAATGTCACGCCATTCGCTTGGTACTGTAAATAGCATACATGTATATCCTTTTTGAAAAAGTCATCATTTCCCTATTTCGTTTTTCGAAGATTTGAAGAAGCAAATCAATATTAATGATGATGTTCCATGGGTTATATGTGAATAGTATAGGAATATTAAACCCCTTTTTTCGTCCAATAACCGACCATAAAAGAAAGATCAAACCTAGCTAGTTTCGCCAGTTTTAATGTACTGCGATAAAAATTTTGCTCTTTCACTAACCGATGACGGCAAGTCCTAATCTTCTCGTACTTTTCTGGCCAATCTCAGAGACAAAAATACGGTGGTTGCCATTTCAGTTATCTAGTATTTTTATATTTTAGTAAGATCCGTATGGTTGGAGGACATCCACACAAAACTCTGTATGCATTAGACACACGGAAATTAGCTTAAATGTTACACGCATGTAGACATATTTATTGTTTGGGACAATGTTGTGAACTAATTAAATAATTCCCTTTAACGACGTTCGGCTTCGGATCAAGAGGTCCGGGGTTCGAATGCCGCCAGGGGCACGGCAACTTTGTCTGCAGTAGAGAACTGTTCTACACGCAGTAAGTTTTGGGTGCAATGCTACACTGAATTTCAGTACAGTACCACCCGTGGTTCGCTAGTTCCAGCCGATGCTCGCAGGTTTCAACGCAAAGCATAACCACATGGCGGTGCAGGCTTTCTCCCTGTCATGATACTAGCAGCCGCGATATAAGTGAAATACTCTTGAAAGCGGCGTTAAACTCACCTCACCCCCCTTTAACGAACAAATTTGCAAATATAAATCTGAGATTTAAAAACAAGGAGTAGACAATTCTGTAGAGTGAGAGGTAGTTAATCTTGTATTCAAGTGCATAATTAAACAACATCATTGCTACTCAGACGTATCTAAATTCTAAAACATCACTAATCTTCTTTATTGGATTCTGAGTTAGGGCACTGAGTCTGCCCGCAGTCAGGTATGAGATGTAATTATGCAACAACCTCATGAAAATGCAACTTGCGAGGTTTGCTTTGTCTGCATCATACTTTCTCAGACATTGAAAGGTAAGGCTATTGCATTGTCTTACTAATATATATGACTCGTGCTGATATTATGATTATGATTCTACATCTGTAGTTCTACATATGATTCAAATGATTGAAGTAGTGAATTGGTGTGTTATACAAGTCAGGAATTTGGAAATGTTAATTATTATGATGAAAAGTCAATAAAGACAAAATTGCCACATAAAGGAAGTGATGTGGTTTTATGTCTAGCATATAAACTAGTTCGATGATATAATATATACATATATATGATTAATTATTGCCTCTTGTTCGGAAGGCATTTAAATCATAATCTTTTTAAGGATGCAGTCAAGCAAACGATATGCAAGTTCTCCTTGACAGAGCCGGAGATTGTGAACTATCCATGTCTGTTCTATTTAATAGAAACTGTACTACTGATGCAGTGAATACGTCCTGGAAAATGTCCTGCAATTAAAACTTAAATTAACATTTTATATTACCCATGTGAGAAAACGGACACAGGGTAGTGTTTTTTCTGAAGTCACGTGGGAGTTACACCTTTTTCTTGATTTTGATTGGTTATAACAGGGAAAACAACATTTCATTGGTCGCCGGAACTACTTAATTCCTCTTTCTAACTTTTCCCGATTGGTGTCTTTAAAAACTGTCTTCTGCATTTAAAGTTGTTTTATTTGTTTACCGTAGTTGAAATAAGCGTTTTCTTACATGTGCCGATGCATCAAATGTCAGAGGAAGCAGTTAAATTGTCCGAATTGAAACAAACAAGCGATTACTGATTGGCTATATAAGCATGGAAAGCTTCAAGAGTGTCGATTTTAATATCACAGGGGTTTTCAGTTTGAGTCGACTTGCTCTTGAGCTTTGCAGACCTCTTGATATGAATGTTGCAATAACTTATATTGTTTAATCATGGTATTGATAGTAATGGCAGAAATGCACAAAATTCAACTACAACCAAATCTATCTTTTATTTGAAAGACATTTTCACAGAGGAATTTTTAATCGTGCATAGTAAACAAGGATAGGTACGTAAGAAGTCAATCCACGTCCCACGCGTATGGAAATGGAGATTCATCTCCTTGTCGGGTCCTTATAGAGAAACTTTTGCCTTTTAATATTCGCGTTTTTACTTTAATTTGTTGTATGGGTAGTATAAACAATAACTCATGACAGGAAATGACAGAATTTCTTTCCCTCGTTATATCAATTGTGTAATTTCTCTCCAAGGCTCGAGAATTACGCAATTACTATAACTCGGGAAAGATAATCTGTCATTCCCATCACTCTTTAGTTTTAGTCTAAATCATAACTTAGTTCGCTGATTAAATAATTTTTTGAGAGAATATAGAATAACACATGAATGGCCTCTTTTAAAAGCACATGAAACAATATTGTTATTTTTAATATATGGCAATCTCAAAAAGTATACTTTTTTTTTATTATTAACTGCTGTTAAAATTAGATTTTTTCAAAACCATCTGTTAAATTTCTATTTCAATCATTACTGCAACGTAAACTGGGAACCAAGCACTGAAATCAAATTAATGATAACCAATCATAAATTATCGAAAGAAACAAAACGTTGGAGAATAGCTACTCAGGATTTTACCCGTCATGACCTTCCCAAATCCAATACGAGTTTATTAGCCACTTCAGTGTAAGGAATTAAACCATCACAGAACATAAATTGAATAATATTTATAGATATTAAACAGCATTAAAAGAATCAATTTATTTAATTATCGAAACTCCCAATATACTACAACAAGGAAATCTTAAATCCTTTTTATCATTATGTCTGGAAGTGTTACAAGATTACTTAATCCATACATCTTTAACTTGTACATATTGTTTTAAAATACCCCTATAATGTTTCACATGTATTTGTAAATTTATGATAAAAGGTTGATTGATTGATTGTTACAAACGATGATAAGGATGAAACTATCGGAATGATAAAATCTCCTGTCTGTGGCACATAGTAGTATTCCTCAAGAAAAATAAGTTTGATGTCAGATACTTTAGATTAAATGTAGCAATGAGTGTGATAGATTTCCAGAGATCAGTGCTTAGTCTTCATATGTCACAATTAATTACCCTTATAAAAGCGGAAAATAGGAGGTAAAATCTTACTTTGTGTACTATTTTGGGAAATTTAATTTGAAGCTTTCCGAGTGAACGTAATAATACTATTCCAATCGTCTTATAGTTGAACATTAAACTTATTTATCTCAAGATTTGTTTGACGAGTGTCCTTTTCTGCAAACAGACAGCACAGCAAAACAAACATTATCCGGATCCCCCAGACTAATTCAACGTGGCCTTCTCGGAATTTCAACTTAAGTGTTAATTACAGTATCCATAAATTTATTTGTAAATATAATAATTCAGGTTCGTGTTGTAATGCCACTTTAGCATTCGCTTTATTTTGTAAAGTAGTGTTTCCCCAGGTTAAAAAAAGACAGGGCAACTACATGACACAACTCCACCTTATTGAGCACATATGTAAGGATAAAATGGCCTCACTAACAAGTAAAAGTACTTTTAAATTTAACAAGTATTATTTAATAGGGTACGACTTGATAATATAAAAAATACTTTAGAAACTACTAATATCAGATACATGGACGCTTTCAAATGAACTGCATTAGTGAACAACGACTGAATTCAAGGATACTGGTCTACAGAACTATGCACATTGCCAAATGCAACGAAAATATCATAAATGTATCTGTTCACAATGAGGCATGTAACTGTGTGAAACCAATATGTATGCTATTGGTTTCCAACTTTAGTGGTGAAAGAGTAAATTGGATTTCATGAATGATGTGGACCTTTCCCGGTGACAATTGCCCTAAAACAGTCTCATAATTTGTGTAAATTGCACATTTATTGTGCATATGAGCAATCTTATGGGACAGTAGATCAGGCGTTTTTCTCCTGGGAAGGCTTGGAATCGTTAAGACCATTTTCTGTAATGGCATGTTCTGATTGCATCCATGCTGGTAAAAAGTAATGCTCATAAAAATGACAAAAGGGGCTGGACAAACAGTTTTTCTCCAAACAATAAACTGAGCTAAATTGGAAAGTGAACTGTGTTTTTGAGACAGTTTGACACTTTCTGAGAAAACGTACAAAAATTATCTTTCAATATTCCCATACAGTCAGGATCACAGGAGACTTCTTTTCTACGAATAATGGCATCATCTTGCAAGATTGTCCGACTTCTCACCCTTCGAGCAGTTGTTGAACCATCTTCATTTACATACAAGGAGGAAAACATCCGCTATCATCAAGTTAACAAAACACTTATCCAAGCACGCATTTCGAGTAAACTGTGTACATCGACTTGTAAAATAGTTTATCCAGATCACCTGACGCCATTTAAGAGACCTTTGCAAAGTTGGTCAAGGCCAATTAGCTTCCAAAATGGTTAATGTCAACATTGCATTACAAAGAAGGGGGGTCATGCCTTTGCACTCAAATGCAGTCATCATCATCTGCTCTCTAGTAATCATTCTGAAAAGAAAATGAGGTTTTCTTAAACACTATGTTTTCCAAATTGGTTAAGTCAACATTGCATGTTGGGTTGTTTTCAAAACGTGAACTTTGCATCGAAGAAAATATGTCAATCTGGAGGTGTTTTATGAATTCTCTGTAGTAGTGGGTTAGGGCACCTGCGACCTGCTAAGATATATCTTAGCCCCTCATCTTAGCAGGTCGCAGGTGCCCTATGAGAGAAATTTTGCTAAGGTCTTGTTCGTGGTAGAACCTTGAAACCTTGCTAAACTCGGGTTAGCTTGACCCCTTTGAGTCCAGCCGTCGTGACCGATCAATATGGGTACAATAGGTTAATAGCTTAATTGCCCAATTATCGACGCACCGTGCTCTGATCACTACAGGTATAATGGGTTAATTGACCAATTATTGTAGTCATGGGGTTTGGAGGGTTAAACGGACGTGTGCCGAGTCGCGTTAATTGGAGTGTTTATTTTTCGGTGAGGAGGGGTCATTGTAGTCTTGGCTATCGTAACTACCGGTTTATAGACTTCTACATCAAGACATCAGGGGTGGTCCGTGTCGCTCATCACTCTTTGTAAGGAAGGTGTGTGTGACCAAGGCTTACCTTAGCGCAAGCTCAAATGCAAATGACAACATCAACATGTGACCATGCAATCTGCATATTACTCTAGTATCGTCATCAAAATAAGTAAATAAAGTATGGCAGAGAATCGTGTTGATTCAGAGCCAGCCGTATCGCGGCGTATCAATTAGGTAACGTTCATATCTCTAATTATTTTCCCCTCTGGTGACAAATTTCAAGTTTACCGGTACAATATTTCCAAGAAATGTCATTGACGTGTCTTAAACGTCAAATTAAAATTAGGAGGCAAA
Source organism: Gibbula magus (assembly GCA_936450465.1). NCBI lineage: Eukaryota > Metazoa > Mollusca > Gastropoda > Trochida > Trochidae > Gibbula > Gibbula magus. The sequence continues at coordinate 56,368,523 of OW388300.1, forward strand.
CTCTTGTGTCAATCTGACAATCATGTACATTCAAAGTCCCAGTACAAGGTACATAATCTTCTTTGGACGATCAGCATAACTTAGCTCATCTTAGCAGTCACTAGTGTCAATTGGGAGGAAAGCTAAGGCGATTATCGAAGCAACGTGCTCTGATCAACACAGGTATAGGGGGTTAATTGACCAATTACTGTAGTCATGACTGTTCGGGTGGTAAACGGTCTTACACCGATATACGTTAATTGGAGTGTTTATTTTTGGTGTGAACGTTGGTATTGTAGTCTTGGCTATCGTAACTACCGGTTTATATACCTCTACATCCAGGCATCAGGGGTGGGCCCGTATCGTTCATCACTCTTTGAAAGGAAGGTGTGTGACCATGGGTAGACTTAGCACATGCTCAATCTCAATCAACAACACCAAAATACGATCATACGATCTGCGTATTACTCTAGTATCGTTATCAAACTAAGACAGTAAAGTATGGCAGATAATCGTGCTGATTCAAAGCGACCCGTGTCGCGTCTTATCAATTAGGTAGCATTCACATGTCTAAATGTTTTCCCCCTCTAGGGCCAAATTTTGAATTTTACCGGTACACCATTTTAAAGAAATGCCATTGAAGTGCCGTTACCTCGTACATACAAACGATGTGTTTAAATTATTTCGTCAGTAAGCGATTAAGACATAATGACATAGCTATGAAATGTAATATAATGACGTAATGGAAATTGTTATTGGTCATCAAAACAATAATGATATAGGAACCGGATTGTATCAAGTTTCAACGTCAAATTAAAATAAGAAAACAAGGTTCCATGTCAATTTCCCAGTCATGTAGATTTAAAGTCATAATACTGTTACATTATCTTCTTTTGACGAACAATTTCAGTTTTGAAATCACCCTTTGCCTTTTCATAGCAGGGATTATTAACTTCGAGCAAACGCCGTATTTTTCATTAACTTGAACACATTAGTATTAGCTGAATATACATAGGTTTCATAACAACAACAAAAACCACATAATTTAATGTCCAATTCCAAATTCCTTTACGACTGTTTTAATCTCCGATGACCCCACCCGGCAAGGGGTGTGTTAATGGTAACGGGCTAACTATCTGATTGTACATTGATTCACGTATAATCTCTGTATAGGTGTCAACGTGTCGCACGCTTATAAGCGGACTATAGGCTCAAGACTTATTAACTCAACGGGCCGATTTCATTGAAAATAGAAAAAAAATGGTCATGTTATGTAATGTGACGTATCAATTACATGTAACTCACGTGCCATCGGGCCAGTGGGAAGGGGACCTATCGATCAACTATAGACTCAGTACAGATTACTACCGTTTCAAGACTCAGTAACTCCACGGGATGATTTCATTGATAAGGGGTATCAATTAGCACCCGTACTTGGCATCGCGCAGTGGGGAGGGGTCTGTCAATTACCTATAGGCTCAGTATAGATCACTACAGGTTCCAAAAATCCGGTAACTACACGGGATGATTTCATTGAAAAATAAAAATTAACGGCTGTTGTGACATGGCGTATCAATTAGGTAACGAGACATCTCTTTATATTAGCTATTGATCATGTACAGTAATGATATAACGATGCACCTCGGTACGATGGATCAATCAGCATGCAGAGTATTGAACCAGTCTTGCAAGTTGGATCCTCTGTCGTTACCCTCCTGTTCCCTATAAGTAGCAGTCTCTAGTCACAACGAGACATATATACCAAGCTATAGAGCAAAGCAACTCTACGCGGTACAATTCATCCGAGAGAATTTGAAGATGAAGAGAGTTAGCAAAAGTGAAATATTTACGAGTGAATGTGACTCTACTACCACAAATCCCCAACAACCGGGACAGTCACCCTCTAATAGTGATTCTAACGATGAGGGAGATTGTTGGTACATGAATCCTTATTGGGTATTGTTAGAAAGACACATCAAGAAGAAAGTTCTCCAAGATTCTACAACTAGTCAGTCAACATCACCAATATTCAAATGCACGAAGTGTTATGATGTCTACTTTTCAACAAGAACCGACATAAGAGAGCATTCTCACCAACACAGGCGACACGGAGATGGAACACCTCTATATACCATAATAAAACCTAAATTGTCACAAGAACAGAACACACCCTAAACTGTGCAGGAGGAACCAATGATTACGATGGTGCATTTACTTGTGTGTACTGCAAGTGTAAGCTGAAGGACAGCTACCATCGCCGTGTAACTCATAGTGGAAAATACCCCTTGAAGAAGCGCGTGATGAACACCACCCCTCCTTGTTCCTGCTACTGCTAGAAAATAAGGTCAATACATAGTCCTTATAAAAGGCCCTTTTCAGGGCCAACCACATTTCTCAAAAGAAAACGTTTGACAATGCAACCATATTGTTTCAGGACATATTCATGGGGTGTACACGTTTGTTGAACAGAAATATAGGGCCGTTTAACTATTTATTGATACGATGTCATCCTATTTCACTACTGCTCCGTATAACATCTCTATAGCTACCGGGATGGGTTGGATAGTAAATAACTCTCTTTAAATAGTGTTCGTATGGAGTCATCTCTGCTTCAGATTATGGATTATACAATTGCGTTGCAACTTCTGTCTTAGATACATACTCGTGATTATTCTTCAGGTTCACTACATCCCCTAAAATTTAGGAACTTTTTGGGAATTATTTTCTGGAAATTTCATTAACCATTTCTTGAAATAATGTAAACCAATTTTCAAAACCGACCTTTGACGGATTTGTATAATTCCGAAGAATGGATCGTATAGTACATGTCGATAAATTTCTGGGAATTATTTTCTCGAAATGTTACATTGTAGAAGTCTCTTTCATTAACCATTTCTTGAAATAATGAAAACCAATTTTCAAAACCGACCTTTGACGGATTTGTATAATTCCTAAGAATGGAGCGTATACCACATGTGGTAGGATTAGCATCACTCGGTAGTGTAACATAAAAACTGTCCTTTTCACTAAAATCCATCGTTGATTGTTTGTATCATGTGAAATTGCCATACAAGAGTAGTGGCCTGGATGGTGAGGAGGTTAGATGGTCTAATAAATGATAAAGTACTCTGTGTACCCTTTTTATGGTTTTTGCATCGCTATCACCAATGCTGGTACTCAATGACATATATGTACTACATCCAATTATCAGTGAAATTACAACTAATACACCAAGGTGTACCGAGAATCTTTTCATTACACTATACATGTTTCTGGCAACCACTGGTCGAACGTTTTCGGATACCCCTTCCATCGTACAAGGATTTCTTTAACACCCGTTTCCTTGTTTACGCGTCTTTTCTCGATTTTCTCAATTTCATATGCTGCGGGCTCTGTAACAGGTTGTAGCTCCGGTGCGTAAAATGTCCCTCTGATCTCATCACCTGCATAATCTCTCAATTTATACACGACTGGGGTCCGGTATTTAACATGTCTTATGACATAAAATATTTCCCTTGTCCAATTCGCTTCGTATCCTTTTCCAAAACTTCCCTTACCAGTTGATATTCTCACAGGAGTTCCTGGGGGTAAAAGTGCGTGTTCGACTCTGCTGGTATGTTTCTTAGCGCTTAGCTGCTTCTGATATTGCATAAAATCCCACACGGCTATTTCATGGTGGGGTGTCTGCACAGATGCTGGTTTGCAATTAATCGATGAGTGACGGGTGTTGTTATAACTTTTAACAAGGCTTGGTAATATTTCAATAAACCGTGGTTTGTCTACTGTTGTTAAATATCTCCATAATTTTGTTTTCAGAGTCCTCTGAAATCTTTCAATAACGCCGCATTTGGTATCGTCATTTTGACTTGTGTAAAATGTTTTACCAAGATGGTGGGCAATGTATTTCTTAAATGTTTTATTATTGAATTCCCCTCCCTTATCACTCATCAGACTATCAAATAATCGGGGATGAGCCTTCTTTACAATACGCTGGAATCCCTGTGTTACACTATCAGCCGATTTATTTTTAACTGGTTCTACCCAGGCATATTTGCTAAACACATCAATAACACAAAGTAGGTATTTGTATCCAGAATTTATTTTGGAAAGGCTCGTTACATCTGACAAATCTGCTTGCCATAGTTGATCTTTGCGACAGACGGTTGAACTGTAGGGAGTTCTTTCAAAATGTTTGCGCCGGGGTAAATGTAAGGAATAAGCGGGTTGGGCTCTTATCCACTTACGAAGTTGATGAGGGTTGGGCTTTATACTTCCTTTCTTTATCTTCGCTTCCTGCACACCATTAAGCAAGTTTTCATAACTCGTAAATCCCTTATTTGCAGAGTAATATGTCTTCTTTAACCATTTTCTCCAGTATGGTTTAATAGTTCTTCCAGCTTTTCCCCTTTTCTCTTTTGGTTTTCGCTGTTTGATACCTGTTTTGTACATATTCATCTGGAGAATCTGACGATGTCGCTCGATAATCTGCGTTCTTTATAGCAGTTCGAGCATACGGATGGTCCCCCATCATATCGCTTACAATTTCAGCTCCTCCAATTTTCTTAGTTTTTCCTGCAGAAGCTTTCTTCCGTCTTACAAGTTCATACAATATTGAATCAATAGGGTCACCTCCTGGGCTAGTGTCAGTACCGAACCTGAGATTGCCTGCTGCACTTACACCAAGCTCCTTACTTTCGTTAATGAATGAAGCAATTTTACGGCCGTCTTTCTGATATGTCCGTGGTAAATTACTTACAGCATTATCCAAAATAGTCATTTCAGAGCTGGGACTAAGGCGACGGTGTAAGCCCTGTAAATTAGCCAGTCGGTAATCTGACCAATTCAATCGTTGCGGTACTTGATCTCCAGCCATATGACTTGTTGGTGTAGTAAACATATCATCTAAAGGTGCTTGCGCTACTTGATTAGGCGTAACTAGTCTTTTACCATCATCACTGTCTATTCTTTCACCATCACTGTCTAATCTTTCACCATCAGTATCGTACGTTTGTACATCTTTATCAACGACTATCTTAGATTTGTTTGAAATCATAGGTAGCGACTTTGTAAGAATTGGTTGCATTTCAATCGCCCTTGACTGTTTCTGTAAATCAAGTGCTTCTTCAAGAAGTTTATTATAATGATCAATCTTCTTATGGAGATTTGGCTCATGTGTTACCTGATTAATTTCGCGTAAATTACCAACGCGTTGCCGTTGAAGTAAAGCATTTCTTTCTAAACTGTTACCCTTATTTTTATCCAGTAACCTATTATAGGAAACCTCCGGTAAAACTATTAGTCTGCTAGCCATTTGGTTTGTATGAGTTCTATGTAATGTCCTTATTTTATTATCACTTAAGAGACGAATGAGCTTAATTAAAAACCCCGACTATCTTCGATACAAGTCCTGTCACAAGTGGTGCCAAAACGGGTAACAAGAATGGTAATATACCGCCCTTTTGTGTTTAAATCTTTTTCCTTGTATCGTTTGATAAGTGCTTTTTCTGACAAAGCAAATGTAGTTTCCGTCTATGTGTGTTCAATTTATTTCTCTGAGTAGGTGTCATAGGAACATTACCCGCGTAGATATTAATAGCTGCTTCACTGAACGCATCGAGAACCTGCTTAGGTAGACTATTTATCACCCTAGTTCTAATTGCTGGTGTTGCCCTACACAAGTAATGTATGATATCAGCATTTTGTTTTACTTTATTTCCACATCGTCGTACTCGCCCTGACATTATTACTGATTGCTCCGATTAAGCCACGATCTCGGAGGAGGTATTGGAGGTAATGACGTCGTTGTTCGTGTTACTCCCTTTTTGTAACCCTTTGAATTAGAAAGCCGTGGTTTCTTTAAGATAGCTGACCGTTCATACTGAGTAAAGTGATCTTGCTGATCATCAGAGCTACTGTCGTCTGAATCGGTTTCGGTTTCATATTCAGATGAACTGTCTACGAAATTATATCTGGTAGATGATTTGTGGTCAGGATTGATATGTTTTTCGTCTTCGCAATACTGTTCATAATTTGTTTCATATGAACTGTCGGATGTTAGTGTATCGCTATTACTAGACGAGTAAGTAAGAGTGTCATCACTACTACAGGTATCATTTTGAGTTGCATGTCTACTTTTATCGAGAGATATACAACCCATATTATCTATTCTCTCAAAACTATCATTCAGATTCATGGTTTAGGAATGTAGATATCTATTTCTCCGTGCGGACGATTGAACAGGTTTGCTCGAACTCTAAAATCATCTGGTATTGTCGGAGTTAGGTCGAGCATTAAATAGGTGTGTGGTGATGTGGTAGCTTTATGAAAAGCGTCCCTAATAAACTTTGTTTTCCCGGGGAAGATTTGTCTCGCTAGATTTTCAACCTGGGTTTTGTCTCGAGGATTTTTATATACTACAATATGCGTACAGTTAAGACTTATTGTTCTATGAAATGGAGTCTTTGCAAAAATATTCTGTTGTATATAAATAATTGAGGTTTGTCTATGATGCGATCTTTTCACAAACCATTTGAGTAGTTCACGTTCACTATCCTTAGTAAGATCACCAGCTGCGTCGTCTACAACTAACCAGCTGTAACCATTAGGATCAATTAAATTGTCGGTATCTACAATATTGTCAACGAAATGTATTTCAATACCAGCTTTTATGCATAAATTCTGGATTTCTTCATACAAGGGCTGTTTCTCTGAAAATACCCATATTATAACTGAAGGCAAGCCTTCAAGAAGTGACCATGAACCATCAATTTCATTAGCTAGAAGATTTCTTACAAACGTAGTTTTTCCAGCCCCACTTGGACCGCCAATTAATAAGCGAAAAATCTGTGGAAACTTTAGAAGAGATCTATTGATATGTCCCAGCCTCATGGTTATTACCTGATACGTTCATGGTCACTTCTTATATACCCTCCACTGTATGCACTCAATCCGGATATTTATAGTAAATACATGGTGCGAACACATCACATACGAAATGATTATATTTCAGCAGGGACAGATTTGACAAATTGTAGTGAAGTTATTATTCTGTTACACAGAACTGTTCAGACGTGTTTCGATTAAAGTAACTTTGACTGAAAAGGAATAAGGGATAACTATATCCTAAACCATGTGAATGGTCACCATTCATTCAAACCAACCTGAAAACTTTAAGAACTGATTGAAATGGATATTTGAGAATATCTACTTAACTGTGATTTACATTTTGTAATAACAATTCTTGTAGTATGAGTGTCGGTGAGTTTTGATTTGTTTTGTATAGATCTAAACATCTACGTGTAGTTAATTGAATATCGTGACGGTGTAGCGAGAGTATCGACATGTGGTATACGCTCCATTCTTAGGAATTATACAAATCCGTCAAAGGTCGGTTTTGAAAATTGGTTTTCATTATTTCAAGAAATGGTTAATGAAAGAGACTTCTACAATGTAACATTTCGAGAAAATAATTCCCAGAAATTTATCGACATGTACTATAAGATCCATTCTTCGGAATTATACAAATCCGTCAAAGGTCGGTTTTGAAAATTGGTTTACATTATTTCAAGAAATGGTTAATGAAATTTCCAGAAAATAATTCCCATAAAGTTCCTAAATTTTAGGGGATGTAGTGAACCTGAAGAATAATCACGAGTATGATTCTCTGCCATACTTTATTTACTTATTTTGATGACGATACTAGAGTAATATGCAGATTGCATGGTCACATGTTGATGTTGTCATTTGCATTTGAGCTTGCGCTAAGGCTAGCCTTTGTCACACACACCTTCCTTACAAAGAGTGATGAGCGACACGGACCACCCCTGATGTCTTGATGTAGAAGTCTATAAACCGGTAGTTACGATAGCCAAGACTACAATGACCCCTCCTCACCGAAATATAAACACTCCAATTAACGCGACTCGGCACACGTCCGTTTAACCCTCCAAACCCCATGACTACAATAATTGGTCAATTAACCCCTTATACCTGTAGTGATCAGAGCACGGTGCGTCGATAATTGGGCAATTAAGCTATTAACCTATTGTACCCATATTGATCGGTCACGACGGCTGGACTCAAAGGGTCAAGCTAACCCGAGTTTAGCAAGGTTTCAAGGTTCTACCACGAACTAGACCTTAGCAAAATTTCTCTCATAAGGGCTTGATGGTACAATTAGATTTGACATAACAAACCCTGTTAACAGCTATATAGATTTAGCAGAATGTTACTTAAGAATAGTCTATAAAATAACTAGGCGAGACGGTACAGATACTCGATTAGAAAATCGGGTAGGTGCAGATGGAGCAGTAGCAGCTCGTAGAGATATAGTTGCACCAGTTAACAACTTATTACACAGCTTCTTTAGGGAAATTCGTGTTATAGCTGGTGCCAATCAGATCGAACTTGGGGATAGCCTTGGAACATATCCCTATCGTGCGTATTTTGAAAACTTGCTGAGTTGTGATGTTTCACAAGAACAGACGTCTTTGATTACTGAGGGGTTCGTTAAAGATAGAGCAGGGTCATTTGACATTCTCACTGTTGGGGCTGAAGATTCGAACACAGGATTTGTATCACGGCGAGCTAAAACATGTCCTTCAAGACCCACTGAACTTGTAGGGCGTGTACATTGCGATCTGTTTATGCAGCATCGGTACTTGATAGATGGTGTCCCCTTAAAGATAGAATTGATACGTAGTCCAGCTAACTTCTATCTTATGTACGATGGCGGAGCTCAGCATAGAGATTACGTAGCTCATATCATGTCTGCTGAATTTTACGTTAGACAGGTCACTGTATCGCCTCAGATACGAGGCGGTCATATCCATAGTCTTAATAGAGGATTATCTGTAAAGTATCCAATTACGCAGGTACGCTGTACAGCGCATGAAATTCCAGGAGGTGTTCGTGATTATACATCGGACCAGCTGATTGCCGGCTATGTTCCCAAAAGAGTGGTATTGGGGATTCTTGATAACGACGCGTTGTGTTGTTTCTGTGATTGTTGAAATATCGTCTCTTATTGAATCGTCAAAAGTAAGCTCATGAATATCCAAGGTCAGATTGACACTCGCGAGCAGGTGCTAACCAGTGGACAGATGCGCCGTTATATCATTACTATGTATGGTCAATAGCTAATACCCAGCTGGTCTGTAAGACGCTCGTAAGACCTAGTCATGCTAATTGAAGTGTTTAATAAGCTTGCGCTAAGGCTAGCCTTGGTCACACACACCTTCCTTACAAAGAGTGATGAGCGACACGGACCACCCCTGATGTCTTGATGTAGAAGTCTATAAACCGGTAGTTACGATAGCCAAGACTACAATGACCCCTCCTCACCGAAAAATAAACACTCCAATTAACGCGACTCGGCACACGTCCGTTTAACCCTCCAAACCCCATGACTACAATAATTGGTCAATTAACCCATTATACCTGTAGTGATCAGAGCACGGTGCGTCGATAATTGGGCAATTAAGCTATTAACCTATTGTACCCATATTGATCGGTCACGACTGCTGGACTCAAAGGGTCAAGCTAACCCGAGTTTAGCAAGGTTTCAAGGTTCTACCACGAACAAGACCTTAGCAAAATTTCTCTCATAGGGCACCTGCGACCTGCTAAGATGAGGGGCTAAGATATATCTTAGCAGGTCGCAGGTGCCCTAACCTACTACTTCTGTAAGATACTTGTGAAAAATGGCAGTGAATTATGCTTACCCTGAATACAAACACACAACAGCAAACATAATTATTTTAGGATCATAGAACTAATATGAAATATTACTGCGCACCAGGTTTACATAAATCAAACAGGCAATTAATAGCTATTGTGCAGCGTATCTATGCTATTATTTTCGACATGTATATGACAATGATTCGAGTGAGTGAGTGAGTGAGTTATTGTTTAACGCCGCTTCGGCGAGATATTTAATTTATTTGCCTAATTTAAAAAAGAAAATTGCAATTGAAAAACAGAACACAGCACGAAGGCCGCAAAAACATCAGCAAATTATCACAAGTTGAATAAAAGCTGATAATGAAAAGTTAAAACTTACAATTTGTAAATAAGGTGTATAGCCTTAAGAAAATCTAAAACACGATGCTCACCGAAATGAGTAAAACTTGATTGATTGAAATAGAAGGATAAAAAGTTTCCCTGATATGTGCAGTGTCCCAACACTCACAGAGAATGTGTTTGATTGTGAGAGGACACTGACAGGGTATACATACCGGGGGATCTTCCCCCTTTAAAAGATATGAGTGTGTTAGATGAGAGTGTCCAATATGACATCGTCGTAGGACACAAACTTCCTGCCGGGTAAAAGAGGATAGATATTTGTAACCTAAATGAGGTTGAATAGTGTGAAGTTTGTTATGATGTTGTTGGTCCCATTGGGACTTCCAACGTTGTTTAATGTAAGATTTGATAGCAGGTTTAGAATCCGTATATGGAACTTTAGTGGGAGAAATATGTTTGAGGTTTAATGCTGATTTAGCAGCTGAGTCAGCTTTGTTATTACCTCTTATACCCATATGGCTAGGAAGCCAGCAGAAGACGATGTCGCATTGGAGACAAGAATTATGAAGTAATAAAATATCCCTGATAAGTGGGTGATCACTCTTACAGTGTTTAATTGCTTGTAGGCAAGAAAGTGAATCAGAAAAAATAATGTAATTATTTGGAGTTGAGTTTTTAATGTGATGGACGGCCTTAAGGATGGCCTTAGCTTCTGCAGTAAAGATGCTGCTGCCATCATGCAGCCTTGAAGCATATGTTTTTGAAGGAGTCACAGTTGCTGCTGCAACTGTGGGTCCATCCTTAGAACCGTCTGTGTAAATTGGTTTATAAAGTAGTTCAAAAAATGCCTGTTGAAATATTAATTGGTCTGTATTTGCTTTTTTATGAGTAGATAGAGAGAGGTTGACACGGGGCCTCACCAGCTGCCATGGCGGAGTGGCAAGCAAACCGTGCTCTGCTATTATTGTTAGGTCGATATCAGAATCTTCAACATGTTGTTGAAGTCGGATACCGAGTGGTGGAATTGGACAATGATTCGAAAGCTGCAGACAATTCAAAGATAATTCTGTATGTGAAACAAGAGGAAACATGGAAACCTTGTTTTGAACTTATATTGATATCAACATTAATAAGAATGTAAGTGATAAAAGAAGAATCTTATTGTGAACTTCTCAGTATTAGTATAAAAATTGTGAACATGGAACTTTGTATATCCTTTAATTGTGTACTGATTCTGTTTAAATTTGAAGTATTTATCAATAAGAACAGATAATCATGAAACAAACGGTAACGTATGATACTGTTGGAAATAATGTAGCTCATGTTTCCTTTTCACCAATGTGATTTACATCGCTGTCGCCATACACCTTAACATAATTTCATGAAGCTTAATTTTGTATCTTAAATTTTGCTTATCAATATATTGCTCTGTATCCGTTCATACCTGTATTTAGATAGTGTTGCCAAAAGTGTCATTGCCTTTGTTCAGTCTAATATTGAAGTGAAAAATGAAAACTGAAATGAAATGATTTGCGGCAGATAATGACAATATGTTGTATAAAGGGACTTTAATAATGTTCTGATAATCTGTCTTTACACAGATCAAACTGAGCCTCTTTTGTCTATTTCCAATGTTCTTTGATTAAGATTATGACCTTCCAGTAACCGATCACAACCAGTGTTAAGAAACTGTCCTTGCCAAGACCAAGATATATAAATGTGATGGTTGCCATCTTGGTAATCTAGGACAATCTAATATTTACTGAGCATGATAGAAAGGCAAACACGTCATTGTATATGTGTATTAGACATATGGACAAATTGACATGATGTAGGCATATTTATTGTTTAACTTAATGTAAAATAATTAAAAATTACTTTTCAAGGAACAGCATTAAGAATATAAATCTTAGGAATGGCAAACAATTCATTCTTTAGTGTAATCGAAGACGTAATTTCTAGTTCTGTAGATACAAGAGTTTGGTATGAATAATTGTAGTGAAAGGGAATAAGTAAAATGCATAAATAGGCAAGGGAGCATGAAACACTCTTTCCTTTTCTTATTGGATCTTTAGGCTGAGTTGACACATGCAGTTCACCAACATTGTGCTAAGAGATACATTTTAAAACCTTGCAACTTGGACAGTTATTATTGTCTTCATTAGAATTTCACAGTTCTCTTCACAATACATTGTAAAGGATATTGTCTTAATATTTTAATGACTAAATTTAAAAATAACTAAAAGCCATTTATCATCCAAAACTGGGTTCCACAGGAGATATCGTTTTGACAGTAGATTTTGAACAATGTACTATGACACCACAACACTGGAAGCCAAATGGCAGTTTTGTGTTCAGATATTTCCATTTTTCATTAAAAACTAACGAAGAATGATTTTGGATGATAAATAGAATCTCACCCTCGTGTCTTTTTGCCGAGGATATTTTGACTTTTATCAACGAGTGTTGATATATTTGATATCAGAAGACACTTGGGTGAGATTCTCTATATATCATATCATATACATATTGCCTCCTCTCCTGAGGTAATTTGATAAAAAATAATATGAAAGATGCAGTTATGCATGATATCCATTACATTGAATAGTGTTGGTATATCCTATATCCAATATATGGTAATCTCAAGCTACGGAAGCGTTTCCCCGGTTAAATGTATGTTTAAACTTTTAAGAGCAATTCTTTCAAACGATAAACATTTACAGCTCCTTCAAGAGGAGTTATTTATGTATGTAATAAGATTGTAATATTTATTCATTGCAGTCTTAATTGGAAACCAAATTCGGTAATCAAATTGAAAACCGCTTAAATAAAACATATCATTGGAGAAATATTTACTCAAAATACGGATATAACCGTAATGTACCTCTCAAATTAGAGATGTGTTTCACTACCCATTTACTACTTAAAATTAAACTCCTAGAGATATACATGTTAATTATATATCTAGCAATGAAATATGTGATTATACAATGAATATATAATCCATATTTGCATATAAGCAGTAGAAAGTCATATTTTCACTGCAGTGAAAATATAACTCATATTTCACTGCAGTGACTAACGTGTGGCCGGAATTACTTTTCATGATTGTCTCCCTTTGGAATGAAATTATCTCCCTTTGAAAAGTGATTATCTCCCTTGCTTTCCACGTCTGACGATGAACGACGCTGATGTGATGTTTCAGTCAATGAATGATGACCTTTTGAGGTGTTAATATCATATTCAATATTCAAGAACATTCTGAATTTCATTTATTGTTGATATGTTGCATAATAGTTCTTTTATTCGTGAAAAACTTGGTGAGGCGAGAGGGATGTGACACACAATAATGAACGTCACTCGTTGTATCACTTCGCGTTTGAAATAACGACAAAACTTGCGTTCTTCAATGTTCTAGGCATCTTCACTTGACTAGATGGTACTGTAAAATATTATTGGTCTAAACTTAAAAAACATTTACAACATATTTATTTTTGTAAAAAATTATCCTGTTTTATATCGACTTATTTCAGTCGAATTATTTTCTCACTGCATTAACCGTGAACAAAAGGGGGGAGTTGTTAGGATTATACCTATCACAAGACCGTTCTAAACTTTCAATAGTCACGTTTTATTTGTTTTTATGCAGATTAAAGTTATATAATAAATAGACTATTTCATTGTTTTTGCCGAATATCATTTCTATCTCATCTCGTGGAGTGAGAAAGTGACATCACTTTCTCATTCCACTCGATGAGATAGAAATGATATTCGGCAAAAACAATGAAATAGTCTCTATATATATACATGAAGTGATGAATATGGTAAACATCAAAACTATTCAAACTACTACCGAAAGGTGTAATATTGTATCGTGCCATAATCAAATGCATCTCATTTCTTTAAAATATTGAATTAATCGAAAACAGATGAGTGTTATACTTTCTATTGCCAAGATTATTGAACTGAACTGACATATATGGGATTTGTGTTTCAGACTGAAATAAATCAAAGACTCACAACACTGATGCATGATTGCGTAATGATGATGTATATGTGACATTTATGTCCAAGGCGGACAGCTTTATTTTGCAAATATAAGATACCTACGGCAATAAAACACAGGCGGTCAATGGGACCGACAGCGTGCTTTATGAGACAATAAAACATGCTCGTGATTTTAGACGTCAGTTAGAGCGTCGCTTAGCGAATGACACATTTTACGTCACTTTGATTATTCAATGGTAGGGAATGTGTTCTACGGCGGGAGGCATTAATATTTTCAAAATATAGTTTATACAAACAACATAATATCTCCACGGTTTTTATAGAAAAGGGCATCTCATATAAAAAGTAGAAGACTCGTTGTTGTGCCTTATGGTAGAATAAAACATATCAGAGAGCATAAAACACTCAGGGCTGCGCCCTTCGTGTTTTATGCTCCCTCCTACGTTTTTTTCAACGATCAAGCAAGCCAAGTCATATATTGAATACCAATAACTTTGACAACAAAGGTGACATTCAAGTTTTGACAGTATGAAACATTATATTTTGCTTGGAAATTGTTACATAACTGCCCCTGTTATTAAGATCGATTGAATGCATTCCACTTGGTGCCTGAACACATCACTGATCAGATAACAGTGTAATGGGCTTGTGTTGAGATTATTAATGGCCCCTGTCTGCTCTATAGCTGTAAAATATATTTGATGAGACAAACGATGTTATTAATATGAATATTAATGTACTTGATGTTCAGATGTTTTCTGTGAAGTTTCACTTGGCGAAACTGAACAGATTGTATCAATTTGAATAATGGAAACTGTGTTGTGTTTCAAAATTTAAATATCTGTACAACTGAAATTAAGTTTTCACATTCTTGTACAGTTTCTCAAGTGAATGCATTGGACATTAATGGATTCTTATCAACATATATGTTAATGCTGTGGGTTTTTTTCAGATTAATTTTCTCAGATGTTTTAATTGGTTTATAAAAAAGTGTTTTCTTTGTGTTGCCATTATTGTTTTTATTTATAATTTTCAGTTGTCTGTTTTTGTGATAGCACATTCATGTACACTACTAACAATATAAATCTCGCTTTAGTTTTTGGATTGTGAAGATAATTTATGCTTTCAGACAGGGCGTGGAAGTGTCTGATAAAGACTAAACTTGATTTATACTCATTTCTGGAATATTTTAGAAATTAACTGAAATAGTACGGTCAGACAAGAAGGGTGTGAACACGTCTTTTATGGGTCTTCACAAGTTTTGATCTATTGTCATTGTTGGAATATTTTACAGACTGAGCAATCAAGCCACACGTTCCACCCACAGAAATCTGTCCTAAGACATGACCGACAAGAAAAGATCATCGTCTTTGCTGAGCAAGGGGAATGCCACCTCTGTCTGACAAGGATATCACTCTGAAGGTAACTAATTGTATATGAAGATAGTAAATGTGTAATGCAAGTGAGGAATACATTAATGGGCTTCTAATGTCAGGATACTATTATGGTCCACGGGCAAACTGTTTTAACTTTGATTGTTCATTTTATTTGTCAAGTTATAGTACTTACCATTTTCCTTTGCACCAGGGTTGCATAATACGGATAATAAACTTAAAGCAAAAGCTTTTACTTTGTAACTATTTTTTGGGGGTTTATACTTTTTGAAAATATACTTTTTCAAACCTTGAAGCATTGTTTATTCCCTGCACATCTAAAGTACCAAATGCAGAATACCATGTACTTATAACCTGATATATAAACACACTGTTAGATGATCACACTCTTCGTTATATTCAGAGGATCCAGTGAACCTTTCTTCCAATGACTAAAAAGATACCATAATGTCTGGACATGAAATGAGATACCTGTGGAGGATTTCCCTGATGGTCATCTGTTACTATTTGCTCCATGATGTAAATTTCTGTGTTCCACGAATACACCTTGATGCTGCACGAGGCTATCAGAGTTAAGGCAAATACCAATCAACAGTGAACTCGATTGTGAATGAGGTATGCTTTAATTATCCAGTGAAACAATACGTTTGTAAACTGAATTATCATACTTTGAATCGAGAATTAACTTGGCAGCATTGACTACTTGCTGATAGTTACATGTGTGATGACACAATATCATACTTTAAAATTCAAGTCATGATTCAGTTTCGTATTAACACATACTTCCATTAATGTATGCTTTACACACACATCTTCACGGGAGCATGACTAATATCAAGAAAAGAAACCTCCTACTTGTTCTCCTGGACCTACACATGGTATTCGGATTCTTAACATTAATTCAATTGTTCAATGTTCCTTTAAATTGATTGAAAAATTAGGCTATTGAATTGTCCTACTAATATATATGACTAGTGCTGATATTATGATTGTATAACTTCAGGTCTACATATGATTCATATGATTGAAGTAGTGAACTGATGCATTATGCAAGTCATGGATTTAGAAATGTTAATTATAAAGATTAAATTCAATAAAAACACAATTGCCATATACGTGTTTTGTTGTGTTTTATTTTTAGCATAAGCAAATATAATGATATAAGATATATCAGTTAATCTCACTATGAGGATCGTAATCAGTTGAAGGTATCATCGTGGAATTTCCTCTGCAATTGTCAAATATTGACATTTAAAGGTTAATCGTTTTAAAGATGCAGTCACGCAAACGATTAGCAAATTCAGAGCCTTCTATTTAAAACATACATGTCCAAAATGTACAGCCAATGGAGTAAATACGTCCTGAACAATGTCCTGTAATTTAAACTTGAATAAACATCTTATCATAGCGTGGTTCGCTGATTAAATTACCTTTTGATACAATATAGAACTTTATACACTAATGACTCAACTTACTTAAAAGCAAATGAAACAATATTGTTATTTCCAATATATGGCAAACGCAAGAGTATACTTTTCTTGATAATAAAATGCTGTTAAACTTAGATTTTCAACACCATCTATTTAAATTCTGTTTCAGTCTTTACTGCAGCGTAAGCTGCGAACCAAGCTCTGAAACCAAATTAATGATAACCAATCATACATTATCAATTGACAAAAAGTCGTTAGAGAATAGTTACTGCTTCCCAAATCTAAGATGACTTCATAAGTCACTTCAGTGTGCCAAAATTGAACTGTCAAAGGACATAGAGTTAAATAATATTGATAGGTATAAAACAACATTGAACGTGTCAATTTATTTATTTATTTATTAAAAATATATCATAGCAAGGAATTGTTAAATTCCTCTTTATCATTATGTCTGGCAATGTTGCTTATTCCATACATATCTTCACAGTTTCTATCTTTTATATATTGTTTCAAAATACCCCTATAATAGTCACATGTATTTCTAAATTTATGGGCAAAATTTGATTAATTGATTCTTACAGAAGATGATAAGGATGAAACTATAGGACTGATAAAATCTCCTGTATGTGATACCTTGTAGCATTCCTCAAGCCAAATCATGTTGTTGTCAGATACTTCAGACAAAATGTAGCAATGAGTGTGATAGATTACCCAGTGATCAGTGCTTAGTCTTCATATGTCAGAATTAATTACCCTTATAAAAGTTGAAAAAATATGTAAACTTTACTATTTTGGGAAATTTAATCTGAAGCTTTCCGATAGAAACGTAATAATACTATTCCTATCGTCTTTTATTTGAGCATTTAACTAATTTATCTCAAGATTGTCTTGATAAGTCGCCTTTTCTGCAAACAGACAGCACAGAAAAACAAACATTATCCCGATCCCCCTGAGTAATCCAACGCGCCCTTCATGGAATTTCAGCAGAAGTGTTAATAACAGTATCAATAACTTTATTCAGGCTCATGTCGTAATTATTGTGTAAAAGTAGTGTTTCCCCAGGTTGTGAAGGTCAGGGCAACTCCATTAAGAACATGACGCAATTCAACCTTATTGTGCCAAACATGTAAGAATAAAAGTGTTTACTAACACGTAAAAGTACTTTTAAAGTGAAAACATGTTATTTTATAGGTAAGACGTGATAACATAGAAATACTTTGTGAACTAATTAGTACAGATACAAGAACGTTTTCAATCACTTATCAAATGAGCGTGTAAAGAATAAGTTATACATTGCAACTGCATGAGCATACAACAGCTGCATTGAAGGATACTGGTCTACAGAACTATGAATAGTGCCAAATGCAACGAAAAAAATCATAACTGTGTCTCATCATAATGAGGCATGTTACTTTGTGAAATATGATATGTATGCTAAAGGTTTCCAACTTGATGAATGATGTGGATATGCATATGAGCGATCTTATGTGACACGAGATCAGGAATGGTTCTCATATGTAGGCTTGGAATTGTTCAGACCATTTTCTGTAATGGCATGTGCTGATTGCATCCATGCTGGTAAAAAGTAATGCTAAAAAAATGACAAAAGGTCCTTAAGGACAAACAGTTCTTCCTCCAAACAATAAACTGAGCTAAATTGGAAAGTGAACTGTGTTTTTGAGACAGTTTGAAAAAAGTTTATCTTTTCGATATTCAATAAGCTCTATTATCTAACTATTATCTTGCTTTAAGGGATATACCTTATTTAGGGGTTTGCCTTGAGATAGTTAAATCATTACTACATATGCCTACATATAAAAGATGTTTACATATAGCAATGCGTAATACAACAAGATTAATACGAATATTTAACAACTATTCCTTGAAATATGGTTTTATTTCCTTTTATTACATTAACATATTTGTTGCTTGGTCTAGTTACCTAAATTTGTTACTAAATCGTTCACATCTCAGAAAATGATGAACATGAGAATAATTATTTTCTGAAAATAATTAAAATATTGAATTACATCATTTGCAATTTCTTCATGCTACTTCTTTGTATCCATTAGTCTTTACATGCATCTGAAAATGCAAAACATTAAATTAACATTTTAACAAGAACAGTTAATTTATATTAAGTGTATCCTACAGTATCCTGTCCATTATGAAACAATGAACAGTTTCAGTTATTAGTTCTGAAGATTCAATTATTATTCCCAGGATATTGTACACAGTTTGGCACCGCGATACTTATATTCCATTATGTGTTTGGTTTCAATTTACAAATCACTCAGTATCAATCCAATATTTCATGTCTAGAATTTTCAGACAAATTATTTTTTCTTTTAAAATTTCAACATTTTACAGATGATTGCACATGATTTGCTGAACAAGTTGAGGAAAATATCATAATTGTTGAAACGTGATTTAGTCATTGCTCATGTTTTGGACATAAGTTTGGAGAATGGTAAAAGTATTTTCTTTTATCTTTTGACACACATGTGGCTACCTGCCTATGTGTAAGCTCTCAAACCATTAATTTGGCCTGATTGAGCACTCTAACATGGTACACTCATTATTTGCTACGGCCTTGAGCTAGCCCACTGTAGAAATACGGTTTGAGCACTTTATGCAAATGAGTGGGACTTTCTTAAACTGCTTTGTTGCGTTGATAACGTTGCATAGCTGAAAGCCCAACCATGTTCAACACACCATGCTGATGAGGTCCTAAAGACCGAAACAGCTGGCTGTCCATGGTTATATATATATATATATATATATATATATATATATATATATAATGGGGTATACTGTTTGTTTTCAGACACTTAATTATTCAATTATTTACTTTTACCCGCAGTTCATGTCTAACGTTACACTGTACATGTACTTTTGTAGAATTGTGAACAAATTGAATCGTCTATCAAATGTATATCACCTTAATATGTTGATAACACTTACGAAATGTTGTATAGTTTTGAATTTACCTGAACAATGCACCAATGAACTATAAAGTTGGTCCTGAAGTAGTAGTCGTAGTATTAGTTGTAGTAGTATTCGTATTGGGTATATGGAATATATCAATAACCTCAGAATCTCAGAATCATCTTTGCTTAAGGTGACCCAGGTCAATTAGCTTTCAAAATGTCAAAAATCAAAATTTGCACTGAAAAGCAGTTGAATAAACTGAAATCACAAGAAGGGTTATGTCTTTCCACTCAAATACGTCATGATCATCTGCTCACTTGTAATCATTCTAAAAATAAATGAGATGTTATTAAACACTGAAAATGCTTTCCAAATTGAGTTGATTCAACATGGTGGGTTATTTAAAAAACGCGGACATTAAACCGAAAAATTTTTTTTGTCAATCTCGGGGTGTTTTATTGATTCTCTGTTAGATACTTGAGAACAACGACAGTGAATTATGCTTACCCTGGACACAATCACACAACAGCAAACATTATCCTTGTAGGATCCTAGAACTCACTGTATAAAATATTACTACGCACCAGATTTCCATAAATCAAACAGGCAACCAGGAGCTTTATATTACAATGATAGTATCTTACACAGTGCGGCGTATATATGCTATTATATCCTACATGTAAATGAACATGACTCGAGAGCTACAGACAATTCAAGGATAAATTTTGCTGTGAACTTATATTGATATAAATAAGAATGTAAGTGATATAAGAAGAACCTTATTATTAACTTCTCAATATTAATATAAAAGAAAACAATTTAAACATGGAAATTTGTATACTCTTTAATTCTTTGCTGATTCTGTTCAAATTCGAAGTATCTATCAATAAAAACACATAATCAGGAAATATACGGTAAATTATGATACTATTGGAAATTAACTTAGCTCAGGTTTCCTTTTAACCATTTTGGGTTAATTTTATTTTTTATTTAATTTTTATTAATCTTAACTTTTTAGAGCTATCCTTTCAAATCGTTAACAGCTTTACAGATCCTTCAAAAGAACATATTTATGTATGTAATCACATTGTAATATTTATCCTCTGCAAATCATTCGGGAATCAAGTTCGATAATCAAATTTAAAATTGCTTAATTAAAACAGATTATGTGAGAAATATTGAATCAAAACACAGATTTTACCCGTAATGTCTCTCATAAAATTCAGATACATTGTATGGGTTTCACTATCCATTTATTGCACAAAGGTAAACTCTGTAAGAAAACTATATAGTGATGAATATAAGGTAGCAACCCTATACAATATAGACTGACGCTATAACAAAATAATGAATTCGAATTTTGTTCCGTCTGTGAGTATACATTTCTCTCTTTATGTCTGCCAGTGTACCAACAACTATGCATACATCATCTGTGACACGTGATTATTTAAAATAATACCATTATGATGTTTTACATGCATTTGTAAACTGGGTGTATAGTTGATTGACAGATTGTTACTGACGATGACCACCATAGTGAGTGAGTGAGTTATTGTTTAACGCCACTTCGGCAGTATGGCAGCCATTAGCGGCGAATGACCACCATAGATCGACTGTAGGTTATAAAATATCTTATCTACTTAGTAGAATTCCACAAGCCAAATCGTTGGATGTCAGATACTATAGATTACACAGGGGCTTATATTGTCGAAACTAGCGATTACAAAGAATATGAAATCGACGATCTAGCCCCATATACTATAAAACAAAGTAAAGGGATGTAACGGGGTCAACATCCTGTGTCCGTTTGAAATTATATTTCAGAACGTTGTCATATATTTGTCTTTAAAACAAGCCATCAAACGTAAAAATCGAACGGATAATAACAAGGATATGATTTTTCAAAGCCTAAAATATTAGCACATTGCTCATGTGAGCCATTTGGGTAGCCCACTAAAATGATAAAATATTCGCTTGAAAAAATTATTAGTTAAATGGGAACAATCTATGGCATGTGTACCTGTTTCAGAGCGGATAAGGCCTGAATATATATGTTAAAAAAGCTAACTAAAAAAATTTCATACTCATTTCTGGAATATTTTCAAATTGACTGAAATAGCACGATCGGATAATAAGGGTGTGAACACGTCTGTTATGGGCGTGTTCACAAGTTTTAACCTATAGTCATTTTTGGAATATATTACAGACTTAGCAACCAAGCACACTTGCCGTCCCAATGTATACGTCTACACATGTCGGAGACAAATTAGTCTTATCGTCGAAAGAGAAGGCACGACTGACAAGAAGGTGATCGTCGTTGCGGAGCAACTGAAATGCAACGTCTGTCCGACAGGTATACCTCTATGGAGGTAATTAGTTGTATATAAAGATAGAGTCAATGTGTAATGAATGTCAGAATACTGTTAGCGACAAATGGCAATCTGTTTTAACTTTGATTGTTCATTTTTTTTGTCAAGTAAAAGTACTTATCATGTTCCGTGGCACCTGTGGTACGCTTCAAGGATTCACAACAATAAGAGAGTTCCGTGTTCTCATCAATAATATGAGGAACGATTGTGTGTTGAACACTTACATATACAATGTCAGTTATGAATCCTTAGCTTTGTGTTGTTTCTACACAGCAATACTACGAGACACATAACTCAAATACATAAAATCCTCTCAATTTTACTCATGCTGACTTGTTTACAAACCACACATTTTAAAAGCAAAATACAAAATAGATTTTCAAAAACATATTATAAACATTGAATGAAAAGCTACTGAACTTTGATATACAAAACGTCATTTTACTGAGAACGATTGTATTGGGTTCTGTGGGACTTCTGTTAAAGTGCTTGTGAATCGGTATTGATAGTGTCTGGAAAGAGGAGACATCCCTACAGAGAGACCTTATTCAGAGTTACTCTTTAAAATACTTCCCTGCGGGGAAAAGGGCATGGGCTAAATATCTTCCATTGGTTATTCCATTGGAGTATTCATTTGACAGTAAATGCCCAATATTGATACACCCTTCACAGGGTATTGCTATACATCAGAGACCTGGACATTAATGATGATTTACAAACAAAAGTTCTGTTTGCCTCAGTACAGGGATAAACCTAGGAAATGTTTTATATAACATGTTTTGTTGTTTTCATTTCTTGAAATCACAATGTGAGCTAATGCAAGAGTAAAGAATGACAATTTTTTTTCTCAAATTGAAATTCACAATAACAACTCTGAACTGGGTTAATTTCTCTCATTTCACGATTTTAGATATGAATGTTGTTATAAAGAAATGTAGCAAAAAACACTTCTACATTGGCAGGAGTTTACTGTCAAGTGTCTTGACTGTTGTTCATCACAAAAACTGGTATGAAAACTAACAATGTTTTCAGATATAAAATCATAATGAAACTTGACAGAGTCAGGAATAAAGTTCCAACAATGAATTCACTTTTCTGTTCATCACAACAAAATATCAAACAAACATATATCTCCCATGGTAGAAAAACTAAGATGCATGAAAATGGCAAATAAAATTTTGGCACAATTTACATTGGCAAACATGAATATTCCAATACTGCAGCACTCTTACTTTTACTAATTAACTCCGATACGTGTAACGTCTCATTTGACTTTGTAGCACTCCATGTTTTGAACACCTTTGAGAAATCTTCCATCTTTTCCGGTCCTTCAATGTTAACTGTAAGCAAATCATGCAGTACTGAGGGAGAAAGTCTATTCCTTAGTGAAGTTTTCACAATGTTGAGAAGGCCCTTTCACAATCAGCTGTGTGTGTTGGTGCAACAAGTGCAATCTGTACCGAGGTTAACAATACTTCCTTGTGGTTGGCATTGATTAATCCCCATATCTGTGCAATGTATGTTTTGGATAACCTTCATTTTTGCACAGGATTTTTCACATGCACCATTCTGTTCTGACTTCGTCTTGGTCAATGACTGCTTGGGCGCAAACTGTTTCGTGGTTATTTTTCCCTTGTCTTTGCCTTCTGTTCCTTGCCAAATCCCCCAAATAGTATCTCTAACTTTTCATTCCCCCTTTCCTGAAGTTCGTCTTCAGAAAAAAAGTGTGATTGGTTTGAGTCCCAAAATGCTACATCCTGAAATGAGATTTTTGTCAGGGAATCTTGTTTTGATGTTTTCTGTCACCTTTTCAACGAACTGACTTCTGATGCTGCTAATTGACAACTTTCCCTCCAGGATATGGCCCTTAAAGTACATCTTACCTTCTTCGTGAGATATGTCCTTCTCCAGTAGACTTGTGTACGTGTCTGTGTCATTTAACTTTTCTGGGTGGCTTTGGAGTTCACAGGACAGAGAGGCATGTCAGATGAGTGCAGCAAATTATAATAGGGGAAGCGGTAAAATGTTCAGATCAAATGTGCGGTAAATTATAATAACATTGATGTATAGGTTTGTTGATATAAATAGATAAAATTGGCCAAATAAGACAAACTGATTATTTCGATGATTTTGTTGGATTAGAGTATGGATCAGTGAGTCTGGTTACTTACATATTTGTTTATACAATCACCACATCTCTTTTGTTTTAAAAAAAATTTATTGTGTATATTAGTCTTACTCTATACACCGGGGTTGTAGCTCAGTTGGTAAAGTGTCGGTTCATCATCGGAGTTCAATTTGCGGTTGCGGCAAACCAAAATACGTTAAAAGAGTTGCTTCCTTGCATGACATCATTACAGGTAAAGAAAGAGGCTTTAACAAGCATTTCGCTGTAGCTTCCCATGTACATAATAATAACAACAAAGAGTTGTTATCATTTATTCAGTAATTTCTGGTATCAATTCATTTTCACTTAATTTCTGGCGTTGATAAATTGTTACTGATATGGTACTCACTACGTTCATGTGCTTCTCAAGTCGCCATTACTTGTTCACTTTTCCTGACATGAGCAATTTCCCCAATGAATTTAAAGAAAAACCCGATAGGTTTCCCCGAGACTTAGATCAGTCTAAGATCTATTCCTGAAGCCTTAAACAGATTCAGTATTATGACCAGCCTGAACGGGTTCAACTTCCCAATGAAAAGCATAACTCTTGCCATCTCCATTACTGGCTAATTTAGGCCTTGCAGTATTTCCTCAAGAAATCTGTGCTTAGAAATCCAGGCCCACTATGCATTTCTGGTGCAGAGATTCACTATCTAGTACACTCGCCGCTAATGGCTGCAATACTGCCGAAGCGGCGTTAAACAATAACTCACTCACTCACTATCTAGTACAACAAAGCGAGGGAAATACCGCAAGGCTTAAATAAGCCAGTAATGCAGACTGGCAAGAGTTATGCCTTGCATTTGGAAGTTGGAACGGGTTGTGTTAATGGTTGTCGCACTTTTCGAGTTACGTCCATGGTTAACTGACACACATGTGTGCCATATTACAATGTGTTCTTCTATACAGCTGCGTACCGAAAGTTTGTTTACCTACATGTGCATCTAAGTGCAAATATAATGTATATTGACGTCCATTTTAACATAAATATAACTAAAACACCCACAATGATAATGAATTATCATATATCCACATGTAAAACAATCATTTTCAAACGTATCCTGTAATCGTCAGGGCACAGGGCCATGTTTATGAAATTTGGCATAAAGAAAAAAGGAGAAGAGGTTACAATTTTAAAACTCAACTTTAATTAATTTTCGAATAAAACTTGTCATATTGACTAAATGAGAAGATATTCATCACAAACACATTGAATGAGTATTAGAGAATATATATGATGTATGTTAGACCAGTATGTTATCACTTACTGAACATTTCAATAGACAATAAGAAATCAGGTAGCTGATAAGAAAAGCACTCAATTATTGATATAAATCACTACAAACTTAAAAGTAGCCATGTTTTAATCATTGTAAGTATATCAGAGTTAAAAGTAAGCCATGTGTTGCCATTCTTGAAAAATCAATCAGTATGAAATGGAAATAATGATTGCTGTTTTGTATAATGCTCGAGAAAACCACATATGTACGAAATATTTATAAAAAGTTATCAACAAATGTTAAAAATTGTGCTTGACCTTTAAAAATTCAGAACCCCCAGAAATGATACTTACTACATCTTGTTATCTTGTTAAAATTAGACAATAACCAAAATAAAATATATTGAACTTTTCTTTTAATGAACGTCTTACAGGTTTTTGAACACGTTAAATCATTGTTTCTAAAATCATTATTTCGTCATTTTGGAACCGCCTCTACTAGGCGAGGTAAGAGAGTAAAATATGGCTATTTGGCTTGTCTTTATGACGTCCAATAGTAACCAAGCGTCAACGAATTAGAGTCAAATGTGGTACATTATGTCGACAAAACCTCTTATTAAGATAATTTCCATATTTTGAAAGTTTTTATTGTTCAGTACTTCTTTAAGAAACCTATACTTATCAAAATCATTCAAGATCGACTGTGTCAGTAGCAGTATTTTATTTTCGACATTGATAATATGAAAGTGTTTCGTTTGGCCGCTGGTTTATGTGTAACGTTTTTATTATTATTTTACAAAAGGTGATATTGTAATATTCAGATACACATTTTCGACATTTGGAACAGCCAGTGATGATGTTGATTTCAATTCTGTAAGGAACTAATTCTAAGACAAACCAAAAAAGTATGTGCTACTGCAGAATGGGAGATTAAATATATAAATTACTTTAATTTGTTCATTATCAAAATGGCGTCTTTCTAATGTATTCAGCCTTGGCAGCTGTGGCACTTCAGATGTGCAAGAGTGGTTGCTTATTTTAAAGATAGCTTAGTACCTTTTGTTGGACCTCGAGAGAGAGTAGCTGGAGGATCGGGAGAAACAGAGAGAAAAAAGAGATAGAGACACTTAGTGAGAAGTGTGTGTGAGAGAGAGACACAGGGTGACAGAGAGTCAGACACATAAAAAGAAAATATGAAAGACAACGTGAATAATTAAAGTGTATCCAGCTTATCTACATTAATGGGTTTATGTCAATGGTGTTTAGACATTGAGTCATTTTGGGAAATCGCTTAATTTTTTCGCATATAAATATAATGCATTTTCCAAAATAATTACAGCAACATTTATTTGTGGCGGCTGGATTTTCTAAATGCTTGTTTTTTCCAATATGGAAACATGTTCAGAGACAATGGATTGCTCAACTTTTTTTTCTTCACATAGAGGCCTATATATGGCGCCTGGAAACAAATGTAAATTCACAGTCTAATGTTGTTATTAACTATTTCATTAAAATAAATAAAATATTGATTATATAAAATGATAATTTCTTGAAGGTACTAATTGCAAATGTTAAAAACTACTTAATATTCAATTTCATTCTTTCCATTCAATAAAGTTCGATTTTGTTTTAGGCAGTTTGCATCATGACATGTTTCTATAAAATAACTCAAAATTACACTAACATTTTTCATTCCTTTAAATTTACTTCAAGAAAAAATAATATTTACAGCAGCAGGATAATGATAATCATCAAAAAACTTTCACCAATGTTTGTCATTTGAACAACTTTATTATATGTTTTAATTCCTAGAAATGTGTGTTTGGTTGACACGTTAAAAAATTTAATTGTTTATTTCTGAACATGAACATACATGTATGTGTGAGAACATTTAAGCGAACACTTCTCTTTTAATGATATTGACTGAGCTGTCTTCGTGTTGTAGAGTTACAGTGAAATTAACCAAGGAAAATAATTATTTACAAATTTGCTCACAAGAAGTTTTATCTTTGAAAATGGTGATACACTAACAGTAACTCCCTTTGTATAATTATAATTATTATTTAACGACAAACACAAAAGCATGAATAATAAGCTAGTACAGTGGACCAAACACCAAGGAAAGTGATAATGATTTTACATGTTTTTAAAATTTATTTTTTACATTTATTAGACGAAAAACTAAAAAGCTATCGCTCACCTGATGGTGCTTGTCCTTAAATTGTCCTTTCCAGTCTCCTTGCCAGTGTTTCCTCCCCCCTCTTTGCCAATTCGACAACACCGTTTTCATATGTCAGCCAGCTGTAGTGATTCAGCCATGACATTTGAAATGTCTTCTTTTACGATCCATTAGCTTACTTTTGTGAGTTTCTGAATCACTTTCACTTGACTCAGAATCATATTCTACAAGTTTCTGTTTGTGACAGTGAGATTCAGATGATGTCTCTGGCTGTTCTTTGGATTTAAAAAAACTTGAATTTGTTTCTAAGTCGACATGGTGCCACATGAAAACCGAATTTCCCAAAGCGACATTTCATATTCTGATGCGGAAATGCCGCAGAAACGCATCTTATGTTTGTCAGTATGATGTGTAATAATGTTTGTTCACTTCACTTGGGTTAATAATGAAACTTTCTTCTTTTGGACAATATTCAGATTTTAAGCAAAAATTTTAACTTTTAAAAGTTTTTGGTTTGGTTCGTACTTTTTGAAAATGTACTTTTTCAAACCTGGAAGTTGTGTTTATGTCCTGCAAATCTAAAGTACCAAATGCAGAATACCATGTACTTATAACCTGATATATAAGCACAAAGTGAGATGATCACACATTTTGTTATATTCAGAGGCAACAGTGAACCTTTTTTCGAATGACTAAAAAGATACCAAGTTCATGCAAAGTAACTTTACCAAATATTCAGTAGACTCCCCGAGGACATGTTTTTTGTCGATTGGTATTAGATGAAGGTTCAATAATGTCTGGACATGAAATGAGATACTTATGAAAGATTTCCCTGATGGTCATCTGTTCACTAGCTCCATGATGTAAAATACAGTGTTATCAGCGTTAAGACAACTACCATTCAACAGTATACTCGATAGTGAATGAGGTATGCTACGTATGTTAACTGAATTATCATACTTTGAATCGAGAATTAACTTGGCAACATTGACTACTTTCTGATAGTTACATTATGATGAAACAATATCATACTTTAAAATACAAGTCATGGTTCAGTGTTGTATTATCATACACTTCCATTAATAAATGTATTACACACATCTTCACGGGAGCATGACCCATATCAAGAAAAACAACCTTCACAGGAGAAAATACAGTGATTTCCTGAAGTTTCCTGACTAGTATACGTCGGGTATCCAAACCAGTATACGGCAGTATACGTCGGGTATCCAAAAATATCCTGATCAGTATACGCCGGGTATCCAAACTCAGGATACTCTTGGAAACTTTTGTTAACTTTTGTATACTCTTGTATACTCTAGGAAACTTTTGTATACTCTTGTATACTTTTGCATAAACTATTTTATATTAAATAAACTACTTCAGAGTGCATTTTACACTTTAATAACATTAACATAATAAGGAATGAAGTTTTGAAATTAGCATGAAAATTTATATCCTGCATGAATGTTGTCTGATAATAATAGTAACTTAATTAATATTAATTATACAGGTTTATTTAAAATGTTTACAAATCTGTATGTTGGGGTTGTGGAGTTTTGAGGGTAGATGACTGGGTGTGGGATGCCGTTTGTCAGTGTGAAGTTCGTCAGTGAGAGGCATGAGTGTTGTTGTGTACTTGTGGCTATAGATTGGAGGTTGGGACGGCCGCTGTTGCCTGTGTTGCCTGTGTTGATGGATGATCAACTTCTTTATTAACAATAGCGACGTTTCGGTATAGATCCTTATACCGTTATCAAGCATATGGGAGAGATGATAAAATCAGAGGTTATATACATGAAACATTTTTGGTATGATAATGGGATAACAAAGACAACAAGATGAGATAACAATAAGATGAAAGCTGTAACAAGCAGGTAGTGATAACATAGATACCAGTGGAAGGTAAGTTAATTGACATGGATACCAGTGGAAGGTAAGTTAATTCAATTTACAAGCACGCGTCTGTAGTCAGTCAATTGATTAAAATTAGTTAATTGAATTATACATGGATAAATAACAAACCAAATACAGAAATACAGCATATTTTGTAGCTGTATGATAAAACTTACGATATAATTAATTAATTAATTAATTAAATATTAACATATAGTCTGATTCGTGCTAACTAATGTTTAATATGTACCAAACCAATAGTTTGTTTGGATAACGGTGTTGGAAGTGTGAACTGCATTGACTCTGATCCCGAGTTTATTGTAGCAATAAATTAATTAGGTGTTAATTTCTGTGTAGTGCGGTGATTAACGAACCGTAACGGGATTGTGAACATCCTTTTTGAGAGCGAGTTTTTTGGGGCAGTAAATTAATTGCAATTGAGTAAGTGATAGCTTCACTGTAAATCAACTGTGGGTTATTAGTTTGAGTAAGAAGGGGGGAGGATTTTAAAATGTCAATGCAAAATGCCATTTGAACCAATGAATAAAGTGCTTGTGTTCATATACTGAAATGCGACTATATATATGTGTAAATAATACAAGTATTTCAATCACTAGAATTAGTTAGTTTTGGGAGCATTTTTCTCATATAAACATTAAAACTACGACTTTAGAATACAAATGTGCATACAAATGATTTTAGTTATGATAATCTTTATTTCTTATAGTACAAAAACGTGCAAAGATTCACATGCAAACATGGAAAACACCTGTTTGGATGTACCTAGTAATATTTTGGAATATTATTTGTTCTCAGGACAGTATACAAATTAAAAGAAAATGGTATTCGTCTTCAACACAATTAAGATTACACAATTTACAAATTCTATTTTCTAATGCCATATTGTAATATCTTCCTGTCTCAATTACTAACTCGTGGGATGTGCACCTGAAACGTGAAACTGCATTTAGGAATTTCCTTATATCTAACATACTCAAAATTCTCTATATATGTGTGATTTAAACATTTTATAGTAAACACATTTGTTTGAAAGTGACAGCGGTTTTGCCCATTCTTGTGTAAATATATCTTTCAGTCTTTGTGTAACATTATTTACAAAATTTGAATTGAAATCCACGTTTTGACTCTGCCATATATCCCCAAAACTAATAGTATTTAATAACTCACAAACGTTGGATACCCAATTTGCCTTTCCTCTCATACAGAATCATCATATCATAACAGTATAATAATATCATAATGTTTAATTCCCCATACCTCCATACAAAAATAGTGGAAGAATTTTTTAGTCAAATATTTTGTAAAATGATTTGCAATCAATATCTACTAGTTAATAAATACTTTTGAGAACACCAATTATCACCTTTTTGGCTTGTGTGGAACAATCTTTTGCATGATCTGAAACGCATAAGCAATTTGAAAAGTATACTCCAAGATATTGATATGCGGCTGACCTTTATAACACCACTTTTCCGTTTTAGACAGCTTACCTCCATTTTTTGAATACTATAACTTAAGTTTTCTCCATGTTGACAGTCAATCCTGCATTTTCCCAGTAATGTTCTAATTTATTTATATGCCGTTGTAACCCGATGACGCTTGAAGAAAATAAAATCATATCATCGGCAAACATTAATAAAAACAATTCGTCAAATAAGAGTGTAACTGGATGCCATGAGAACCACTACTTTGAATAATCAAAAATTCATTTATAAACATTGAAAACGGAAACGGCCTTAAAATGCATCCCTGTCTAAGACCAGAATTGCAGATAAAGAATCTGAAATATCATGGTTATTTCTGATACAACTTTGACTTTATCATACATATTTCTGAGCAATGTATTCATCTTAGGGCTTATGCCATGTTTCTCCATTACCTCCCAAAGTTGTATTTTTTGTATCGAGTCAAAGGCTTTTTTTAAGTCAATAATCAGGGCATATAGTTTATTACCTTTTGTACCAAGACACTTCAGAACTATCGAATGCAATATAAAAATATTATCTACTGTGCTATATCCCGCCCTTAAGCCTAATATCTATTTTATCTAGTGTATCAGCCCAGAATGTTAACCTCGATGATGTAGACGAATACTTTCCCTAATATACTGAGCAGATTTATACCTATATAATTATCTACATTATTTACATCTCCACTCTTATGGATTGGGATAACAATTCCAGTAGTCGATGGGAAGTTGCCACTCTCTAAGATTACGTTAAAACCTAATATAACTAAATATCCACCGAGTGTTTTATAAATTCCGGTAAAATATTATCTACGCCTGCGTCTTTGTTCACCTTTAAGTTTTGTATGCTATATAATGTTTCTTGCCTATCTATTGGCGAATCCAGAATATCACTATATTCACTATAATTCTTCAAGCTCATAAAGTAAATCGCCAGTAACTCCCGTAGTCGAGTTTACACTGAAAGTGCTATCTGTTTCCTTTCCGATAGACAAAAACGTATGTTTGAAATGTTCATACCATTCTTTATTGCTTATATTATACTTTTTGAATTGCTTACCCTGCAACTCCAGAAGGATGGACCAAAACTCTTTGGAAATGATATTATTTTCTAGCTTAACTGGTTTCTGCTTATAGTATTCCTTTCGTTTCTGTTTAATTTTAGTGTTGTATAAATTTCTTGTTACGTGGTAATCATCTAAGTGTTGCTTATCTTTATGTTTTCTAAACTGGTTTAATATTGTGACAACGCTCAGCTTTCAAACTTCTACATTCAGAATCAACCCATGGACTATCCTTTCCCGCATTTCTAAACGACAATTTTCGTTTCATATTTGCTGCAACAGTACACATCGCATCTGCCACATATTGTACACTACGATTGATATCACTGAATACTGAATCTAGACATTTATAGAGGAATTCTTGCACACTATCTGAAAACAAATTTTCTCCTCAGACCGTTCTGCCTTCCATACTAACTTACATCCATTGTGTTGTTGGGGGTCACATATTGCAAACGCTATAAATGGTATTACTTTATCGATAAGTACCGACTGTTACCGAAAACTACCATTTTGATGATAGCAGACTTAGCATATTGACGATATGAAGTTAAAAGTAATGATTTCTGATCGAAAACCGGACAATGCACAGCGTGTGGCGCGCGTCAATGAGTCAAACGTAATTTTGGAATCATATTTATAACAGACAAAAAGACAAATTTGAGTTGATAATAATCCATAATCACTGTGCATGCAAATGGGGCGTGCAATTTCGGTTTCTGCACATGTATAATTACGTTACTCAATTTTAATCGGAAACTAATAATTATGATATATTCGGCGATTGGGGATAAATTTGCAAGCTGAGTGAATTTATTTGTATTGTAGACAGAACACGTCGTGAGTTGGAACGTATTAAAGCCAAATAAAATTTTATGAAACACAATGGATGTACCTTTAAGACAATGATTTCTTATTACATCATCGATTTTAAATATGTGAGAATTTAAATTGAGTTATACATGAATATGTGGATAAATAACAAACCAAACACAGATACTTACTAAGCATCTGTTAGCATATTTTGAAGCTGTATGATAAAACTTACGATTTAATTAATTAATTAGATAATAATAATTATAAAGTCTGATTCGTGCTGACATATAGTTTTATATGTACCAAACCAAACGTACATTTGGATAACGGTGTTGGAATTGTGAACTGCATAGACTCTGATCCCGAGTTTATTGTAGCAATAAATTAATTAGGGGTTAATTTCTGTATAGTGCGGTGATTAACGAACCGTAACGGGATTGTGAACATCCTTTGGAGAGCAAGTTTATTGGGGCAATAAATTAATTGCAATTGAGTAAGTGATAGCTTCACTGTAAATCAACTGTGGGTTACTAGTAAAATGTGTGAAGGATTTTAAAATACCAATGCAAAATGCCATATGAAATGCGTTTATGTGTAAATAATACATGTATTTCAATCACTAGAATTAGTTAGTTCAACATTTTGGGAGCATTTTTCTCATATAAACATTAAAATGACGACTTTGCTTTTACCAATGTGTAACTATTCAAGCATGAAGCATATATGAAGTCATGTGTAACCTTTTTTAGAGATGCAAATGTGCATAAACGATTTTAGTTTATATATATATATATATGTATATATATATATGTGAGATTTTAATGGGGGAGGGGGGTATAGAGCCAACTTACATCCAAACGGATAACCAAGGGAGAGTTAAATGCATTTATGTTCGTGCAGGTAGATAATAATTATCGCTAATGATAGTTATGATTAGAGGGTACCTGATTTGTGTCATTTACTCTCCGTGCATTTATAGTGGCTTGGTTTAATCACTCTTAGTACATAATAAAAAGCATATTAACCGTTAACGATATGATTCATGACGAAAACAATATTCCACATTTTATGGTATCATTCATCAATACGATCTAGACTAGGTTTGACAAACTTGATTTTGATAAATAAAGTTAGGCACATACAACAATACAAACAACAATACAAATTTAAAAAACTATTTGAACAAAGATCCACATTTGTTATCTTATGATGGTTACCTCTAAAGTATAACAAGGTGTGTTGTCTTTTCAAGCCTCCAACTTCTAATATTATTAACGTTATTAAAATTTCACAATTCGTTATCTATTCCATGTATTTCATCGAGATGAGATGATATGATATGATGAAATCAACCGCCTTTCTATTCAAATTATTGATAATTGAACTGTTGTATTATTATGCATGAAACACAAATCGATATAGACTGCAGGTCTAACGTCAACGTTATGATATATCATACAACAGAACATAATTTAGGGGTTAATACATGTCCTTATACACACAACGGTTCATCCCCTGATTTGTCGGATGGGAAATTAGTTACTTTTATTATCCAAACAATCAACCTTTTAAATAAGTAAACCTTTTATATTTCCCAATGTATGTTGATGTCATTATAATTGTGTCATTTTCAATGATATTCTTTATATCTTTCCTTGTTAGGTTGTTAGTTAGGTGACAAAAGATCCTTTTCACGGTCGGCCCACCATTAACATCTTTAATCTTGAACGCAATTTCCAATGAAGTCAATTAACAAAACACATACACAGCGCAGTTTCAACACCCTGAGACATAATGAGCAGTAATTACTTGACAGTTAATACACATTCTCACATTTGTATATTCACGTCATGGTCAAATGATGCAATTTGCTAGAAGGTTAAACATGACAGCTAGTGTATCTGCTCACTGCAACGGATATCAAAATTGCAAAATAGCGAAATGCAAAATGCTGTATGAATACTATATACTGTATATTATTTGAATAATTACGTCCACGTGCTAGATGCCAATGGATAACTTGAATAAAACTAGTTAGAAACTTCACCTACCACCAACAGATCAAATACACGAATGAGCTGGCTGTTAATAAAGTACTATCGTTTTTCATAGGCCATATAATTTCCTTATTTTGACTAATATTTTATTTCTTCAGGTGTAAGATTGTACTGTCGGAATGTAAGACAAATGCTTTTTCGACAATTTACAAGATTATCATATTTCATATTAAAAAAATTACCGATGTTGACTAACCACCGACCTATTCTGGTATATTCACCGCAATACCGCCATATAAAACTTCTGAAACGAATACGCACGTTATTTGATAGCATAATTCCAGCCTCATCCAGCTTATTATTGTTAACATGTATCCATTGAAAAATATATTTCACTTATGTCCATCACATACAAACCAATACTAGTTAGAATTGCTTTGCATATCAAACGTGACTTTCGTATGCTCCATCAAGTTTTGCCTTATATTTATGTATATTTGTATATGTCATTATGTATACCTTACCAGATTTGACCTCATAACAATGAACCAGTTCATTAATTGCTAAGTGAACAGTAGCATGTTATACAATAAGTGACGCTCTGCATTTAGTGAAGGCGATACGAGGAGTTTTGGGGATGTAGGCAATATGGGGTGTAGGCCAAACTAACACATTTTCAACAGGGTCAAAAACATACGGTACAAAGTCTTTTTCGGTAATGAAGGAATTGCGAGAATCATATAAAACAGCGCCAGTAGTCATTGTTTGCAAATTGCAAACCGTTTAATACGCACTGTACACAGTCAGTATAATTATAAGCACGACAATCATATCCTTGGTTGAATTATGTCAAAACTACATGTGGCATGTGGTCAAATACTTATTTTCCATAATCTCTAGTATTTCTGTAAGGAATGGATAGTTATTCAATGTTTTAAAAGATAAATTCTGCAAACATAGTGTAGTGACATTATCAAATATACTCTGCTATCATTAAGGATTCCCCATGTTTTGATCAATATGTTATAATGAACGAAACCAATATGGTGTACAAATCAATATTGTAATTCTTAATTTGCCGGTTGAAAAAGGTCGATATCACAATCCCTCGTCCAGAACGAGTATATACATTATATAATTCTATCTAGATTCGTGATGAATTTCATTATTTATTTAATTGTAATGCTTTATCAAATCAACGCGTATATTTGATAAATAAATATCCATACACTTTATACATTTATCATCTTGTGTGTACATTGGAATACACAATCATTTTTTCCGTCTTACTGTAAATATCATGATTGTATGAATCAACTCATGTGCTGCCGTTGGCAGAATATACCAATGGGCTAGAGTAACGGTTCAAGTAACTTTATACAAATAAGATATTTATAGAATGTGAAAGGAATATTTGATATGATCATTATACTGACCTTTATTTAAATGACCTCTCTAATTTGTAGGGATAATAATTAAAATATATATATAAATAGTGTTTATATTATCAATATGCCTTAACAAGTTTACATTTACACTCCATGTGTTCTGTGATATAAATTTTACTATTTCCTAAACCATAATTTATTTTATATATATTCTCATATATGTTATTCACGTTTAAGACTCATCCACTTTCTTATCACAAAGTATATATTGATATTTACAAGGATAATGATGTATTTTCATTCAAATATTGATGAAGTGATTAAATCTTCGCAACATTTTTAGAAGTGAATTATTTAATCAACATTGTCCTCTTATGCCGTAGCAAAGCTTTCTACATTCGCCATTGTTTTGTATTTTGTAATGAATGTACGCTAGATTTTACAAATCAATGAATAATAATATCACCCTTATTAGCTTGGAACATGCAGTAAGCAATCTCCTCTCGAATATCCTTTCTAAAACCATCGAAACCTCTCTTTTTACCAAAACTTTCATCTGAAACATTTCGACAGCCTAATGTATCTTACTTACGATCTCAAGTTATCTGTACCTCGATCTTAAAATCAGTTCATACATCATACATTATACATTGACATGAGAAGTGACAACGTACCTTTGATAGAAATATCCATTCCTCAGGACTTAGTAAACACTTGTGCAAAATAAACTGCAGGAACCAGGAGGGATGAACGCAACTGAATATATCTATGAAGTGATTTGGACTTACAGAGAGTCCCAGTTTAAATAGCCACGCATTATGTAACGGTAATTAATTGTGGGCAATATGTTTCCGTGGTGGTTAATGGTCACTTCTCAAAGGGGTATAGGTCTAATTAGTGTAACCACTGTTTATTCACGCGCAGAGAGTGACACTTTAACAGTCGGTAAAAGATATGTTCAACCAGACATTGCGTCGCCACTGTCATCAATTGCCGCAATATATCGGCGCTTTATCACACCTAGTTACATGTCTAATCAGTGAAAGTCATCAATGTGTATTTAGTGCTAACTTTTTGGATGATCAGTACTCGGCGTGTGTAATGTCATACGGTTCATGGCCGAGAAACCTGAATTCGAGATAAGTCACACCTGAATGGGCATGGCACTTAATCGTTTTGTTATTCCTGAATGAACACTGTGCGTGATGTGCAGCTGTTCATCATAATACTTGATATATACTTTCTGGCGAATACATATTTCTAAGTAATATACATGTACTTAACGGGTACATACGTCATACTTTATAGTATACATTGTATACCAGACATGTTCACTTTTTTACTTTTGACAGACAAAACAATACAATATTGTCCATTTACATTTTAAGAAAGTATTAGAAGCTCAGTCAGGTGACCTGCGTATGTTATGAGTCACATTTGCTACATACATAGCCTTTTACAAAATGTACATAATCTTTCATCCTTTTTTTAGTTCTATCTATTTCAATCGGGAGTCTACGGTTACAGGTACTTATTGTAAATTCAATGAAAAGTATATTCGATGTAGATAGCTTAAACGTATTATAATAATGGCATGTGGATGATTGTGGTTCACGTTCGTTTTAGTGATGATGAAATGGGTTACATAACTTAGCTTTGACATTACTGTTAGGTAACCAGGAAAAATATCAGAAAAAAAGTAACTGTTTTTGCTTGAGAAAAAGCAATAGTTGATTAAACAGTATTTTATTCCCAAATAACATAAACTCACGGGCAAAAGAAACGTCCCCATACAAAATACAAGATATTTCAATCATCGGGCGATAAATGCGACTGAAACAGCGTTACACCATGTCTTCAGAGCCCAACAATACTAAATATGAATTTTCAAAACATTATCTATTCATAACTCTGAGAAACACAAGTTTTAAGAAATGGTCGTTTTGGAATCTCCTTAACTAGACGAGATAGAAGCCTCAAAAAGCCAGTTTTGGCTTGTTTTGAGACGTCCTACAGTAAAGACGCGTCAACAAATTTAAATCAAAGAAGGTTATTTATGTCGAGGATATCTTAAGTTAATTAAATTTCTACTTTTTCAATGTTTTAAACTTAAATACTAAATATTGTGGGCCAAAAACATCTTTAAAAAACGATTTTAGCACCGCATGTCAATTTGAACAGATGTAAAAATAAAAATTGCATACTCTGATGTATGAAATTGTGAACATTTCTTAAGAAAACATTTGGCTACCAAATACATACAAAATCTATTTTCTCCGACATCAATATTTCATTTTATACTGTTTTCAAAATGTGGTGACGTTCCTTTTTGCCCGTGAGTTTATAACACACAAGAAATTATGAGAAGTTAATTTGGAAAAAAGGATTAGCAAACAGGCTATACACTAGCCTATATAAATGCTTCTTCTAAAACAAACTTAAAACAAATCATTTGTTAATACATTTGTGGGAATACATTGAAGTTCATACACATGTTTAGTAATTTCTAATGAGAGAAGTTCTCAGATGTCACGGGTTATAATCTTCGCAATGATTCGAATCTTCAGATTATACATTGTAAAACTGTTATGCGAGGTCCTTTCTCCACAGATGCAGTTAAATTATGGAATTCATTGCCACCTGAACAGAACTGAAATACAGACAGTTTCAAGATTAAAAACTGCCATTCTAAACAATACTAATATTTACAGCCGCTTTTGACTTAAACACCGGCATCAGATTTTGTCAAATAATACAATCTCGTCTCCGACCAGAATGTACTGATCTTAATGCACATAAATATCAACGGTTTATATCTCCAACACCAGCTTGCTCTTGTGGTTATATCTTTGAAGAATATTCATTAATTCCTTGTATGTCCTCTCTATAGCGATATTCGTTATTATATATCGTTAAGTCTGTATTTTTATGCAAAGGTATTTCATCTTAAATCAATTTTGTTTGGAAGTCACATTTCTTCCCCAGCTGTAAATGGAACTCTTAAATTCAGTTCATTCATTTATAAATTTAACAGGCAGATTTGATTTAAAGTAGTGCTTCTATGGCACAGTCATAATTTGTATAATCAGATTGTATCATTTATTTGTATTCATAATTATACTGTACATTCATCATGTCATGTTTTGTATCTGGTTGTATCCCGGAGCTCTTTGTATATAAGCATTTTCTTCCCTACCAATCCGGTTCCTTCTTTTTGGAAATAAATATGTTTAAACTGAGAGAAGTGCTCTTACAGCTACAGCGTTTACTAAATTAAGCTGAACATAAGCCTCTGCTTAGGCGAGAGGGCAGAATTAAATCCCAGTGCATTAAAGTATCTACTGATAACAAGTTTACTTTACAAAATGTAATGTTATTTTAGTTTTAATAGTAGTCTTAATGATAACTTTTCGGGATTTATGGAGACCAGCGAGGTGGACGGACAAAATCCCCACTGGACATAATCCCCAAGGAAAATAATCCCCTATGACAAAATCCCCAGTGGATATAATCCCCCCACCCAAAAACAACAACACAGACACCATCCCCAACACAATAGAATGTGTCTTTGATCTTTATGTTATTTCTAATAAGTAGGCTTAAAATGATCTTTTGTTATAGAGCGTTGTAGAGTAGTTTGTATAAAGTGAATTTTGAGAAATTTTTGTTTTCATAAATGGTGCCAATTTGTCTTTGATCAGTAACAGTAAAACAGCTTGAAAAAGTGTTGTTTTCATAAGTAATTCCCCTTTTGTCTTTGATCAGTAACAGAACAAGAGTTTGAGAAATTGATGTTTTCATAAATAAATCCGATTTGTCTCTGATCAGTTGCAGCATTTTAAAAAAACTCTGCCTGTCATTTCGTGATGCAAGAATGGGGATTAAAATGTTTATTATTGTGAAAAGTTGAATCGTAAATAACGAAAATATATCTTTGGATTTTAACTTTCTAATGGAGACATACTTTCGACTTAAAACTTGGTGCTAGGGAAAAAGTAACAGAAAAAAGTAACAGAAAAAAGTAACAGAAAAAAGTAACAGAAAATAGTAACAGTGTGTGCTAAGAAAAAAACAGTTTTCAACAGTACAGTGAGAGTTTGTCATATACCGGTAATATACAAGCACACCGTCACAGTTCAAAGCACGATGTCACCTTCAAAGACCTTTAAAGATAAACTGCGAGTCTGTTTGCCTTTAAAATAAATATTTTTGAAAGCACTACAATTGTTGTTTGTTCCTATAGGTTTACTCAAAGCTAGCTGATCAGGTTAAGAGATATGTAGGAAAACAAATAACTGAAATAAGTAAAACAATTTATATAAAGAAACAATAAGAGTATGGTATTGACCTGAATTCTTGTAATTTAAGAAGATTATGAAAACTACAATAATAGTAATTTTAAGGATACATTTCCTGTTTAAATCCTGTTATTACAGATAACAAGTATACTTAACTTTGTTAATTTGTCCTTAATAATAGTAGTAATTTACATATCATTTTATCTAAAGTAAACATATATATGGATATATCAACTAATGTTGAATGTTCGTCTTCATATGACAATGAGGATGCAATCACACTTATTTTTATATGTAAAATAAAAAGTACAGATATTAGAAATAATGAATTGTGTTATATTGAATACGGTCAACTATTCCTTCATTTCAGTGGTGATTGTTTCGACTGAGGATTTTGACCTACATATACGATGAGTCCCATTACCAATTTATTAGCGATTTCATCAGGTCAGGCAGTCTAAAGAAAAGAGAAAAGCTAAAAACCAATGAAAAGTAACTGCTAGCCTTATGTAAGTTCGTTTTGTTTTGCACGTACTTTGTTGTTATTTCATTATCTATATCCTATATGCTATTTGTATATTATGTTTGTACTTGTGAAGTGAAGTCTTAACAAAAGCAAACTTTACCAAATCATATCGTTTTGCATAGCTATTGTCCGTTTAAATTTATATTATTTCGCGCAACTTAAAACAAATTATTTCACATAAAACGGCAACAGGAGTACCAATATTATAAATTTAATAAATTAATTATGATTAATCTCATTTATACTCTTTGGATTATTTAACAGCACCGTTGTTGCTTCACCATGAATATCCTGTTTTTATGTACATTTATCTCATTTATTCTCACAATTTAAAAAATCCCAACGTAACTGTGATGCAGTAATATCATGAAGCTATGTCCTGGTCTGTATGATATGTTCCATCTTATTTTAGTTCATGTTCTTCTTAATACATAAATTTATGGTTAAATGAGTTGAATAATTATTGTTGTTGGTTATTGATATAACGCTTTTTTGTATGCCCAAAGCTAGGTGCAACTAAACAATTGTCTGTCTGTTTGAGGGACAATGCATGCTTAATTAGCATTTATTTAGACAAAACTTTAAGCCACTCAGGCTAGAAATTAGCTGAGAGACCAGTTGTGCGTTGAAGAGCTTGACAGGTGTGTTGTATAAACATACAGACGACCTGGCGACAGGCTAATAAACACTATGTCTGTCTGACTATTGGCTTCGCGCGTCTGGTTGGTCATTTAAAGTTAGCCAATAAGAATTAAGGCCAAAACTAACAACCAATCAAATACATGATCATGAATATTTGGACATGCCTTTACCAGTTACCCCCACAGTTGAAAGACTGTGCCATCATCATTAGCAGTTACTCTCAAACAAATAACGTAACGTTGATGTTATCTCTGTGTTTTTCGACATCAGTTGTGACCCAAATGCATACGGTTCGATTAGGGATTTACTGTTTCAAGTTGTGTTCTTTTGACTATCTGGATATTTATAACTTTTCTCCGGATATGTTCGTCGACAAAGGTAAGTCTTCAATAATGCAATATATCCATTGTCACATTTATATATATATATGAGATTTTTAAAGTGTGAAACGTCTTGTATGACGATAACATACTTTCACACATTTTGCGAATTATATATACAATGATGAGACAGTCTATACTACAGTCCATTAATTGATGCTGTATGAGTAACGACAAACCACGATCAAAATTGATACTAACTGAACAGAGAATTTAAATCCGATATAAGTAACCAGTGCCTATAATCCAATGCATACCAAAGAGGATACAATATATCGTGTTTGCTATTAAATACATAATTCTCATAATGCCTTTCTGCTGATCACGTTTACATTTGATCTGCTGAAATAATCACGTAAATATAGTTTTATTTATTTGAATGCATATATAGCTATTATCAACTTTGTCACACGGACATTTTCAACTTATAAAACCAAAGACCCAAGACAAGTTTGTCTAGCGTAGTTCAATCTGATATAATTAAGCCAACAGAGAACACCTATATAAACAAACCAACAAATATATTTTCATTTCATTTTTAATTAATTATGACACATACTATTATATAGTGGAGTATACTAGAATATACTGGGGTATACTGAGGTATACTGGGGTATACTAGCGTATACTGGGGTATACTGAAGTTTCCTAAGCTTTGGAAATGTCTCGTATACTGATTAGTATACGCTAGGAAATTAGGGTGGTTGACAAACCAGTATACGCCAGGAAATTAGGGTGGTTGACAAGACGTATACTGGTCAGTATACTAGCACTTTTCTTGCGGTGCTTCTCCTTGTTCTTCTAGACCTACAAGTTTTATCCCGATTCTAAACGTGAATTTAATTATTCTATTTTCATTCAAGTTGATTGAATTCTCTTATTAATATATATGACTAGTGCTGATATCATGATTCTACAACCTCAGCTACAAATGATTCATATGATTGAAGTAGTGAACTGGT
The DNA here is from genome assembly GCA_936450465.1 of Gibbula magus. NCBI lineage: Eukaryota > Metazoa > Mollusca > Gastropoda > Trochida > Trochidae > Gibbula > Gibbula magus. The sequence goes on from OW388300.1 coordinate 56,411,680, forward strand.
GCGTTATACAAGTCAGGGATTTGGAAATGTTAATTATGTTATCATGGAATTTCCTCTGCAAATTCTCAAATATTGCCTCATGCTCGGAAGGCTTAATCTTTTTGAAGGTGCATTCAAGCAAATGACAAGCAACTGCAGAGACTTCTATTCAAAACACACATTTCTTTGCCAAGCGGCAACAATAGGCCGCGTATTAAAGTTTTCATAATGGTCATGAGAATTACAGTTTTTCTAAATATAACTTCCATTTTGATTGGTTGATGGAACTACTTTACGCACATTCATGAATTTCTTACCTGTCCTGTTTAGCTAAATCACATAAATGAACAACATTCGAGCATACAAATTTAAAGTCACACGACAGTAAAGCATATAAACAAGAAAACCATGTTGATTCTATGTTTCCGAGGCCGTAATTACAGTAGTAAATTTGCAAGCCGAAGCAGCATGCAAGAGTCAACAGCTGAACTGCCTTTACGTCAAGACTTTGTGACGTCATTAACTATGACGTCATGTGGTGACGTAATTACATTCCTATCTTGCAATGCAACAGAGCGATTGTTAGTTTACGTTTAACTAAGTTTCTTTCATTCTGCGATAATAATTTACAAGTTGTTTATTTTGTCCGAAATTCCGTTTGGGAATAAAGTTAAAATATTACATCAGAATGTTACTTAAAAAAGAACGTTAGTAGCAAGCTATTTAGATGCGTGCATCGTGAAGGTGTGACAAAGTTTATGAATGGCATATGAATAAACAATTTGTATTTTTTACAGTGTAATCTTATATAGATTGTGATGTGGTGTCTTATTACTTTTTACGCATTAAAATGGAACTTGGGTAAGAAAAATAATAACCAACTTGTTGCTCGGAAGTATGAATTATCTGTCCCTGTCGCTAAAGCTCGGAGTTTATCACAATAATTAACTCGGGACAGATAATCCGTAATTCCTCGCAACTTGTTGATTATTCTTATAATCCATAATGTACAGCCAATGCAGTAAACACGTCCTGGAAAATGTCATGCAATTAAAACTTTAGTATACATTTTATCATAACTTGGTTCGCTTCTTAAATTACTTTTTGATAGAAAATATAATTACATGTCAATGGCTCAACTTACTTGAAAGCACATGAAACAATATTGTTATTTTTAATATATGGAAATCGCAAAATAATATACTTTTCTTTATTATAAAATGCTGTTAAACTCTTTTTCGGTCTTTAGCGCAGGGTAACCTGGGAACCAAGCTCTGAAACCAAATTAATGATAACCAGTCATACATTATCAATTGACAAAAAGTCATTAGAGAATAGTTACTAAAGATTGTGTCCATCATGTCCTTCTCAAATCTAAAATGACTTCATTAGCCATTTCAGTGTACCAAATTGAACTATCACAAAACATATATTTTAATAATAATTTTAGGTTTTAAACAACATTAAATGTATAAATTTATTTATTTATCAAAACTCCAAATATATCATAACAAGGAATTTTAAAATTCATCTTAATCTGGCAACATTACCAGATAACTCTTTTCATACATAGCTACAGTCTCTATTTTTTTACATATTGTTTAGAATACCTCTAATATATTTCACATGTATTTGTAAATTTATGGTCAAAAGTTGACTCATTATTTTGTTACAAACGATGATATTAATGAAACTGTAGGAATGATAAAATCTCTTGTCTGTGGTAACTACTATTATTCCACAAGCCAAATCACAGGACAAAAAAAGGTGGAATTCATTTGCTGGATCCTTCCGGATTCTCTCAAATATTGGTGGATCCTGCGGGATCCGAAAGAATCCAAAAGGATCCGGCAAGCGGATTCCACCACTTTTGGTCCTATGTTAATCATGTTGTTGTCAGAAACTTTAGATATATTGTTGCAAAGAGTCAGATAGATTATCCGAGGTTCAGTGCTTAGTCTTCATATATCAGCATTAACCTAAAAAAAAAGTGTAAGAAAGGATGCAAAATTTTACTTCGTATACTATTTTGAGAAATTTAGAGATTTCAGATCGAACGTAATAATAGTATTCCAATCGTCTTATAGTTGAGCATTAAACTAATTTATCTCAATAATTGTTTGATGAGTCCTTTTCTGCAAACAGACAACACAGCAAAACAAACATTATCCCGAACCCCCAGACTAATTCAACGTGGCCTTCTCGGATTTTCAACTTGTAGTGTTAATAACAGTATCCATAACTTTATTTGAAAATATAATAATTCAGTTTTTTGTAATGCCACTTTAGCATTCGCTTTATCTTGTAAAAGTAGTGTTTCCCCAGTTTAAGAAAGGACAGGGCAACTACATTGAGACAATGACACAACTCCACCTTACATATGTAAGGATAACATGTACAATGTACTCACTAACAAGTAAAAGTACTTTTAAATTTACCAAGTGAAAGCATGTTATTTTATAGGGTAGAACTTGATTATATGAAAATAATTTGAGAAGGACTTAGTACAAATACAAGAACGTTTTCAATCACTTATCAAATGAAACCGGTAAAAAAATAAGCTATACATTGCAAATAAATGAACATAAAACAGCTGCATTCAAGGATAACAGTCTACAAAACTATGCACAGTGCCAAATGCCAGGACATAATGTATCTCATCATAATGTGGTATGTTACTGTGTGAAAAATGATATGTGAGCTATCGGTTACCAACTTCAGTGGTGAAAGAGTAAATTGTATTTAACAATGATGTGGAACTCTTTCGGTGACATTTCATAAGCATTGCAATTGCCCTAAAACAGTCTCATAATTTGTGTAAATGCACAGTTAGTGTGCATATGAGCAATCTTTGACTCTTTCTAAGAAAACGTTGTTAAAAAATTGATTTGTTTTCAATATTCAATAAGCTCAAAATGTAATCTTGCTTGTCCAAACTCCAACTAAAGTGTAATAAGGAATTTTTAAATTCATCTTAATAATTATGTCTGGCAATATTACAAGATTACTCTTTTCATAAATAGCTGCACAGTCTCTATTATTTACATATTGTTTAAAAATACCCCTATTCTATTTCACATGTATTTTCCTTTGTAAATTGGATTTCATGAATGATGTCGAACTCTCTCGGTGACATCTTGAAAGCGTTGCTATTGCCCTAAAACAGTCTCATAATTTGTGTAAAGTGCACATTTATTGTGCGTATGAGCAATCTTATGTGACACGAGATCATGAATTGTTCTCATGGGTGGGCTTGGAACCGTTCAGACCATTTTCTGTAATGGCATGTGCTGATTGCATCCATGCTGGTAAAAAGTAATGCTCATAAAAATGACAAAAGGGCCTTATGGACAAACAGTTTTTCCTCCAAATAATGAACTGAGCTAAATTGGAAAGTGAACTGTTTTTGAGACAGTTTGACGCTTTCCAAGCAAACCTTTAAAAAAGTATCTTTCCAATATTCAATCAGCTCAAAATGATATCTTGCTTGAAGGGATATACATTATTACTGAGTTTTGTCAAATTGTAAATAAGAACCTACATATGCCTACATATTGAAGATGTTTACATATAGCAATGCTTAATACGACAGATTAATACGAATATTTAACAAATATTCCTCGAAATATGGTTTTATGTCCTTTTATTACATTAACATAATGTTGCATGGCCTAGTTACCTAAATTTGTAACTAACTCGTTCCCATCTCAGAAAATGATGAACATGAGAATAATTATTTTCTGAAAATAATTAAATTATTAAATTAGATCGTTTGCAATTTCTTCATGCTACTTCTTTATGTCCATTACTCTTTACATGCATCTGAAAGGGCATTAACATTGAAATAACATTTTAACAAGAGCAATTAATTTACATTAAGTGTATCCTACAGTCCCGTCCATTATAAAACAATGGACATTTTCAATTAATAGTTCTTAAGATTGAATTATTATTAACAGGATCTTTTACACAGTTTGGCGACACGATACATACATTCCATTATGTGTTTGGTTTCATTTTACAAATCACTTTGTATTAATCCAGTATTACATGTCTAAGATGTTCAGACAAATTATGTTTTACTTTTAATTGAACAACATTTTACAGATGATTAAGCAAGATTTTCTAAACTACTTGAGGCAAATATCATCATTGTTGAATCGTTATATTTAGTAATTGTTCATGTTTTGAAAATTCTCATAAGGTTGGAAAATGGTAAAAGTACATGTATTTCCGTTTATCTTTTGACACACATGTTGCTACCTGCCTGGCCAAATATATGTGTGTTTTTTAAGTTTATATCCTTACAAAAGATCATTCGGTGTTTGTTACTTATAGTATAAATGAAGGTAAATCAGTTTGAACAAACGGACGCAAGCCGATTTAAAACTAAACCCACTCGTAAACAGTTAGATAGCTGTAAATCATCGGCTCCTAACGATTCATTTATTACAAACCCATCAAACTTCTTTGAACCATCCGCACATTACATAACAGTGAAAGCTCCCATCTCACGATCTCATTTTAACCAAAGGGAACAATTCCCAATCGCCTATGCATATTGTGAAGCACGTTTCAGCCTAAATGCCAACTCTTTGCAACCATGGTTCGTGACTCCTAAATTCGACTTATAGTTTGTCAAAATATAAAATCACAGTTGGATATAAAATGATACAGTTGTATATCAAATTGTAATTTTGTTATTTAGCAACAATACTTGGACACAACTTTAAACGTATCCAGTGAAAATAATGTATATTCTCAATAAATCACTTTTCATCAAAAATGAATTGCAAATAAAGAAAAGATTGCGCGAAGTGGTATAGAAACCATCAATCAGCATGTTAAGTACGACTGTCGTAACAACCGCAATATTTGACATACCAAGATTGCAAGTAAAAAAGCGAGAGAGGGACTATCGAGCCCCTAAGGTGACATTTCAATATTTTTACAGTAAATATCATTTAGAACGCGTTCAACAACCCGTGGACTAGTTGTAGAGCCGATGAACGCGTTCTTCAAAATGTGTTGTGAATGTTGAAACAGAACATGTCATTTTTGTGTTGATGTTGTGGTTAATTCAAAACTTGGAATGTTAAAAGAAACGAATAATGACACCAACTTCGGTAACACATAAAAGTGTAGCAGGAAAAAACATGGAAAATGAGTGCCATAAACGACAAGAGAGAGAGAGAGAGAGAGAGAGAGAGAGAGAGAGAGAGAGAGAGAGAGAGAGAGAGAGAGAGAATGAGAGAGAGGGGGCGAGAGATAGAATAAGAGGAAGATGGAGTGAGTGAGAGAGTGGGAGTGAGAGAGAATGAGAGAGAGGGGAGGTGAGGGAGATGGCGTGTTAGAGAGGGGCAGTGAGAGAGAGAAGGGTGAGAGAGAGAGGGGAGCGAAAGAGAGAGAGGGGGGAAAGAGAGGGAGGGAGTGAGAGAAAGGGAGTGAGAGAAGGCGGGAGTGTGAGAGAGGTTGTGACAGAGAGGGTGGAAGAGAGGGAGAAAGAAAGGGAGTGAGCGAATGATGGAGAGAGTGAGTGAGAGAGAAGGTGTGGAGGGAGAGAGGGAATGAAGAAAAGCGTGAATGAGAGAAATGGAGAGAGTGAGCCACAGGGAGGGCGTGAGAGACATAAAGGGAGGGAGTGAGAGAGACATAATGAAGGAGTGAGAGAGAGATATAGAGAGCTTGAGGAGTGCAAGATATATAAAGGGAGGGAGAGAGAGGGAGACTAAGGTGGATAGACACAGAGAGGGAGGGAAAAGGAGATAGAGATAAAGTGAATATTAAATATTAACTGGACAGTAGTTTTGCATATTTGCAAAGAGTACTTAATTAAACCTAGACCATCCTAGATAAGTTTAAAAGCTGATTGTAAATCCTAGAAACGATGTAAATACCACACCAAGGAATGTTTTTTTGTTAAGAATTAAACGAACACAATACCTTTGCCTGAACGAATTTAACAACATGATCCGAACGTTTAAATATACAGTCAAGCTTTCAACAAATAGGGGAAGTAGTTGTCTGTTTTCATCAACCTTTTTGCAGGTTTTTGAATTGTGAATTGGGATGAGTGATCTACACACGGTTTGGTATTACAATTGAAACACTGTTCTACAACTTTATCCAAGTTCTCAACATTTAAAACCGAATAGACATGTCGTTCACCATTCCAACATTCCAACTCATTCCATGTTCTCAGCATCAACAAAACATTTCGATACCTCGTTCAAAGTTTTCAACATTTACAATGCAGTTTTACAACCAATAAACAACTAATTGTTCGATTTAAACATTTACTACACTATCCCCGAATCTGATCCACATTCTCAACCTTTACAGTACAGTTCTACAACTCATTCCACGCTCTCAACAAGTACACACTTCATTTATATGTACAACGTTATATAAACAAAATTAGTCATTTCAACGTTCTCAACGTCTAAAAGGCAACTCTACAACGTAGTAAACGTTATCAATATCTACAATAAAGTTCTACAGCTCGGTCGACTTACTCAACCTTTACAACACAGTTCAGTAACTAGTTCCACTTGCGCAACACCTGAAAAAGTTCTACAACGCGATCCCCGTTATCAACATCTACAAAACAATTCGAAAAGTCACTTCACTTTCTCAACATCTTTAACACTGTTTACAAGCCATTGCATGTTCTCAACATATCCAACATCTACATCCTAGTCAAGGTTCTTAACATGTACAGAACACTTCGACAATCATTCAAAATTCTCGAGAAGTCGTCCCACGTTTTCAAAATCTATAAGACAGTTCTCCAAGTCAAATTTCCAATATCCAAAACACAGTTCTACAACTTAATCAACGTCCTACATCACAGTTCTCGAACTCAGTTCTCGGCATCTAAAACAAAAGTGTACCACACAGTCCAATTTCCAATATCTACTAAAACTCCATTAATTCCTCAACTTCTAAAACATACTTATACAATCCCAATTTACAACACAGTTTAAAAACTCAAGTTTTCAATATCTACAGCACAATTTTACAAATCTTTCAAAGTTCTCATCATCTGTAAAACATTTACATTCATAACTCTAATCATAACATACTCTACATTCTCAACATTTAAAACACTATTCTGTAACATTCTCAACCAACAAATAAAACAAAGTTCCACAACTCGATACACACCTGTAACAATATTCGTTATCAACAACACCGTTCTACATTTCGACCAATTTTATGAAAATTGACTTGTTAAACGTTTTCCAACTCAGTCCTTGTTCTCAAAAACTAAATCACAGTTCTACAACTCAGTCAACGTTCTCAATAACTAAAACACGTTTCTACAACTCGATACACGTTCTCAACATCTAAAACACCGTTTTACACATCAGTCTAAGTTCTCAACATCTAAAACACAGTTTCCCGTTCTCAACATCTAAAACACGGTTCTACAACTCGATACACGTTCTCAACAACTCAAACACGTTTCTAGAACTCGATACACGGTCTCAACAACTAAAACACACTTCTACAACTCGATCCACGTTCTTAAGATCTACAACACAGTTATACAACTCGATTCAAAAAGTGTTTAGAGTGGTTTGAGGCCAAATTCATGGGGAAAATGGATTTCACCCAAAATGACGTACCCCCCCCCCCCCCCCAGCGCGGAGGGGAGGGGGGGGGGGGGGGGGGGGGGGGGGGGGGTTACGTCATTTTTCAATTTCTTTTTAAAAAATTCTAAATAAAGGCTTCTTCTGGAAAAGACATTTATGAGTGTGTTTCTAATGATATAAAAAGTGTTTAGAGTGGTTTGAGGCCAAATTCATGGGGAAAATGAATTTCACCCAAAATGACGTACCCCGCCCCTCCCCCCCCCCCCCCCCCCCCCCAACTCGGAGGGGGGTACGTCATTTTTCAATTTCTTTTTAAAAAATTCAAATCAAAGGCTTTTTCTGGAAAAGACATTTATGAGTGTGTTTCTAATGATATTAAAAGTGTTTAGAGTGGTTTGAGGCCAAATTCATGGGGAAAATGGATTTCACCCAAAATGACGTACCACCAATGATATTAAAAGTGTTTAGAGTGGTTTGAGGCCAAATTCATGGGGAAAATGGATTTCACCCAAAATGACGTACCCCGCCCCGCCCCCCCCCCCCCCCCCCCCCCCCCCAACTCGGAGGGGGGTACGTCATTTTTCAATTTCTTTTTAAAAAATTCAAATCAAAGGCTTTTTCTGGAAAAGACATTTATGAGTGTGTTTCTAATGATATTAAAAGTGTTTAGAGTGGTTTGAGGCCAAATTCATGGGGAAAATGGATTTCACCCAAAATGACGTACCACCAATGATATTAAAAGTGTTTAGAGTGGTTTGTGGCCAAATTCATGGGGAAAATGGATTTCACCCAAAATGACGTACCCCGCCCCTCCCCCCCCCCCCCCCCCCCCCCTCAACTCGGAGGGGGGTACGTCATTTTTCAATTTCTTTTTAAAAAATTCAAATCAAAGGCTTTTTCTGGAAAAGACATTTATGAGTGTGTTTCTAATGATATTAAAAGTGTTTAGAGTGGTTTGAGGCCAAATTCATGGGGAAAATGGATTTCACCCAAAATGACGTACCACCAATGATATTAAAAGTGTTTAGAGTGGTTTGAGGCCAAATTCATGGGGAAAATGGATTTCACCCAAAATGACGTACCCCCCCCCCCCCCCCCCCCCCCCCCCCCCCCCCCCCCCCTCCCAGTTCACAAAGTTTACAATGCATTTCAACAACTCACTCCACGTTCTCAACATCTAAAACACCGTTTTACACATCACTCTAAGTTCTCAACATCTAAAACACAGTTTCCCGTTCTCAACATCTAAAACACGGTTCTACAACTCGATACACGTTAGCAAAGTTTACAGTGCAATTCGACAACTCGATTCACGTTCTCAACAAGTATAACACAATTCTATAACTCGATACATGTTCTCAAAAGTTACAAACATTCTAAAACTCAGTCCAAGATCTCAAAATCTAAAACACAATTCTACAACTCAGTCCGAGTTCATAAGATCTAAATCCCCGTTCTACAACTCACTCCCAGTTCGGAAGATCTAAAACCAAATATTGCAACTCAGTCCAATTACTCAACATCTACAACATAATTTTACAACTCGATTCACGTTCCAAACAACTGCAACACAATTATACAACTCGATTCACTTTCGCAAAGTTTACAATGCAATTCAACCACTCAGTCCACGTTCTCAACATCTAAAACACAGTTGTACAACTCAGTCCACGTTCTCAACATCTAAAACAAAGTTCTACGACTCAGTCCACGTTCTCAAAATCTAAAACACAGTTGTGCAACTCGGTCCACGTTCTCAACATCTAAAACACAGTTCTACAACTCAGTTCACATTCTCAACATCTAAAACACAGTTGTACAATTCGGTCCACGTTCTCAATAACTTAAACACAGTTCTACAACTCAGTTCACATTCTCAACATCTAAAACACAGTTGTACAACTCGGTCCACGTTCTCAACATCTAAAACACAGTTCTACAACTCAGTTCACATTCTCAACATCTAAAACACAGTTGTACAACTCGGTCCACGTTCTCAACATCTAAAATACAGTTGTACAACTCAGTCCACGTTATCAACATCTAAAACACAGTTGTACAACTCGGTCCACGTTATCAACATCTAAAACACAGTTGTACAACTCGGTCCACGTTCTCAACAACTAAAAGACAGTTCTACAACTCAGTCCACGTTTTCAACATCTAAATCACAGTTGTACAACTCTTGTCACGTTTTCAACATCTAAAACACAGTTGTACACCTCAGTCCACGTTCTCAACATCTAAAACACAGTTGTACAACTCAGTCCACGTTCTCAACAACTAAAACACAGTTCTACAACTCGGTCCACGTTCTCAACAACTAAAACACAGTTGTACAACTCGGTCCACGTTCTGAACAACTAAAACACAGTTCTACAACTCAGTCCACGTTCTCAACAACTACAACACAGTTGTACAACTCAGATCACGTTCTCAACAACTAAAACACAGTTGTACAACTCAGTCCACGTTTTCAACATCTAAAACACAGTTCTACAACTCAGTCCACGTTCTGAACAACTACAACACAGTTGTACAACTCGGTCCACGTTCTGAACATCTAAAACACAGTTGTACAACTCAGTCCACGTTCTCAACATCTAAAACACATTTGTACAACTCAGTCCACGTTCTCAATATCTAAAACACAGTTGTACAACTCAGTCAACGTTCTCAACATCTAAAACAAAGTTGTGCAACTCAGTCCACGTTCTGAACAACTAAAACAAAGTTGTACAACTCAGTCCACGTTCTGAACATCTGAAACACAGTTCTACAACTCAGTCCACGTTCTCAACATCTAAAACACAGTTGTACAACTCAGTCCACGTTCTCAACATCTAAAACACAGTTGTACAACTCAGTCCACGTTCTCAACATCTAAAACACAGTTGTACAACTCAGTCCACGTTCTCAACATCTAAAACACAGTTCTACAACTCAGTCCAAGTTCTCAACATCTAAAACACAGTTGTACAACTCAGTCCACGTTCTCAACATCTAAAACACAGTTGTACAACTCAGTCCACGTTCTCAACATCTAAAACACAGTTCTACAACTCAGTCCACGTTCTCAACATCTAAAACACAGTTGTACAACTCAGTCCACGTTCTGAACAACTAAAACACAGTTGTACAACTCAGTTCACGTTCTGAACATCTAAAACACAGTTCTACAACTCAGTCCACGTTCTCAACATCTAAAACACAGTTGTACCACTCAGTCCACGTTCTGAACAACTAAAACACAGTTGTACAACTCAGTCGACGTTCTCAATATCTAAAACACAGTTGTACAACTCAGTCCACGTTCTGAACAACTAAAACACAGTTGTACAACTCAGTTCACGTTCTGAACATCTAAAACACAGTTCTACAACTCAGTCCACGTTCTCAACATCTAAAACACAGTTGTACCACTCAGTCCACGTTCTGAACAACTAAAACACAGTTGTACAACTCAGTCGACGTTCTCAATATCTAAAACACAGTTGTACAACTCAGTCCACGTTCTCAACATCTAAAACAAAGTTGTGCAACTCAGTTCACGATCTCAACATCTAAAACACAGTTCTACAACTCAGTTCACGTTCTCAACATCTAAAACACAGTTGTACAACTCAGTCCACGTTCTGAACAACTGAAACACAGTTCTACAACTCAGTCCACGTTCTGAACATCTAAAACACAGTTCTACAACTCACTCCACGTTCTCAACATCTAAAACACAGTTGTACAACTCAGTCCACGTTCTGACCAACTAAAACACAGTTGTACAAATCAGTCCACGTTCTGAACATCTAAAACACAGTTCTACAACTCAGTCCACGTTCTCAACAACTAAAACACAGTTGTACAACTCAGTCCACGTTCTGAACAACTAAAACACAGTTGTACAACTCAGTCCACGTTCTCAATATCTAAAACACAGTTGTACAACTCAGTCCCCTTTTTCAACATCTAAAACAAAGTTGTGCAACTCAGTCCACGTTCTCAACATCTAAAACACAGTTGTACAACTCAGTCCACGTTCTGAACAACTAAAACACAGTTGTACAACTCAGTCCACGTTCTGAACATCTAAAACACAGTTCTACAACTCAGTCCACGTTCTCAACATCTAAAACACAGTTGTACAACTCAGTCCACGTTCTGAACAACTAAAACACAGTTGTACAACTCAGTCGACGTTCTCAATATCTAAAACACAGTTGTACAACTCAGTCCACGTTCTCAACATCTAAAACAAAGTTGTGCAACTCAGTTCACGATCTCAACATCTAAAACACAGTTCTACAACACAGTTCACGTTCTCAACATCTAAAACACAGTTGTACAACTCAGTCCACGTTCTGAACAACTGAAACACAGTTCTACAACACAGTTCACGTTCTCAACATCTAAAACACAGTTGTACAACTCAGTCCACGTTCTGAACAACTGAAACACAGTTCTACAACTCAGTCCACGTTCTGAATATCTAAAACACAGTTCTACAACTCACTCCACGTTCTCAACATCTAAAACACAGTTGTACAACTCAGTCCACGTTCTGACCAACTAAAACACAGTTGTACAAATCAGTCCACGTTCTGAACATCTAAAACACAGTTCTACAACTCAGTCCACGTTCTCAACAACTAAAACACAGTTGTACAACTCAGTCCACGTTCTGAACAACTAAAACACAGTTGTACAACTCAGTCCACGTTCTCAATATCTAAAACACAGTTGTACAACTCAGTCCCCTTTTTCAACATCTAAAACAAAGTTGTGCAACTCAGTCCACGTTCTCAACATCTAAAACACAGTTGTACAACTCAGTCCACGTTCTGAACAACTAAAACACAGTTGTACAACTCAGTCCACGTTCTCAATATCTAAAACACAGTTGTACAACTCAGTCCACGTTCTCAACATCTAAAACAAAGTTCTACAACTCAGTCCACGTTCTCAACATCTAAAACACAGTTGTACAACTCACTCCACGTTCTCGTCATCTAAAACACAGTTCTACAACTCACTCCACGTTCTCAACATCTAAAACACAGTTGTACAACTCAGTCCACGTTCTCGTCATCTAAAACACAGTTGTACAACTCAGTCCACGTTCTCAACATCTAAAACACAGTTGTACAACTCAGTCCACGTTCTCGTCATCTAAAACACAGTTGTACAACTAAGTCCACGTTCTCAACATCTAAAACACAGTTCTACAACTCAGTCCACGTTCTCAACAACTAAAAGACAGTTGTACAACTCGGTCCACGTTCTCAACATCTAAAACACAGTTGTACAACTCAGTCCACGTTCTCAACATCTAAAACACAGTTGTACAACTCAGTCCACGTTCTCAACAACTAAAACACAGTTGTACAACTCAGTTCACGTTCTCAACATCTAAAACACAGTTGTACAACTCAGTCCACGTTGTCAACATCTAAAACACAGTTGTACAACTCAGTCCACGTTCTCAACATCTAAAGCACAGTTTTACAACTCAGTCCACGTTCTCAACAACTACAACACAGTTGTACAACTCAGTCCACGTTCTCAACATCTAAAACACAGTTGTACAACTCAGTCCACGTTCTGAACAACTAAAACACAGTTGTACAACTCAGTCCACGTTCTCCATATCTAAAACACAGTTGTACAACTCAGTCCACGTTCTCAACATCTAAAACAAAGTTCTACAACTCAGTCCACGTTCTCAACATCTAAAACACAGTTGTACAACTCAGTCCACGTTCTCGTCATCTAAAACACAGTTCTACAACTCACTCCACGTTCTCAACATCTAAAACACAGTTGTACAACTCAGTCCACGTTCTCGTCATCTAAAACACAGTTGTACAACTCAGTCCACGTTCTCAACATCTAAAACACAGTTCTACAACTCAGTCCACGTTCTCAACAACTAAAAGACAGTTGTACAACTCGGTCCACGTTCTCAACATCTAAAACACAGTTGTACAACTCAGTCCACGTTCTCAACATCTAAAACACAGTTGTACAACTCAGTCCACGTTCTCAACAACTAAAACACAGTTGTACAACTCAGTTCACGTTCTCAACATCTAAAACACAGTTGTACAACTCAGTCCACGTTGTCAACATCTAAAACACAGTTGTACAACTCAGTCCACGTTCTCAACATCTAAAGCACAGTTTTACAACTCAGTCCACGTTCTCAACAACTACAACACAGTTGTACAACTCAGTCCACGTTCTCAACATCTAAAACACAGTTGTAAAACTCAGTCCACGTTCTGAACAACTAAAACACAGTTGTACAACTCAGTCCACGTTCTCAATATCTAAAACACAGTTGTACAACTCAGTCCACGTTCTCGTCATCTAAAACACAGTTGTACAACTAAGTCCACGTTCTCAACATCTAAAACACAGTTCTACAACTCAGTCCACGTTCTCAACAACTAAAAGACAGTTGTACAACTCGGTCCACGTTCTCAACATCTAAAACACAGTTGTACAACTCAGTCCACGTTCTCAACATCTAAAACACAGTTGTACAACTCAGTCCACGTTCTCAACAACTAAAACACAGTTGTACAACTCAGTTCACGTTCTCAACAACTAAAACACAGTTGTACAACTCAGTCCACGTTGTCAACATCTAAAACACAGTTGTACAACTCAGTCCACGTTCTCAACAACTACAACACAGTTGTACAACTCACTCCACGTTCTCAACATCTAAAACACAGTTCTACAACTCAGTCCACGTTCTCAACATCTAAAACACAGTTGTACAACTCAGTCCACGTTCTCAACAACTAAAACACAGTTGTACAACTCAGTCCACGTTCTCAACATCTAAAACACAGTTGTACAACTCAGTCCACGTTCTCAACAACTAAAACACAGTTGTACAACTCAGTTCACGTTCTCAACAACTAAAAGACAGTTGTACAACTCAGTCCACGTTCTGAACATCTAAAACACAGTTGTACAACTCAGTCCACGTTCTCAACATCTAAAGCACAGTTTTACAACTCAGTCCACGTTCTCAACAACTAAAACACAGTTGTACAACTCAGTCCACGTTCTCAACATCTAAAACACAGTTGTACAACTCAGTCCACGTTCTCGTCATCTAAAACACAGTTCTACAACTCACTCCACGTTCTCAACATCTAAAACACAGTTGTACAACTCAGTCCACGTTCTCGTCATCTAAAACACAGTTGTACAACTCAGTCCACGTTCTCAACATCTAAAACACAGTTGTACAACTCAGTCCACGTTCTCAACAACTACAACACAGTTGTACAACTCACTCCACGTTCTCAACATCTAAAACACAGTTCTACAACTCAGTCCACGTTCTCAACATCTAAAACACAGTTGTACAACTCAGTCCACGTTCTCAACATCTAAAACACAGTTCTACAACTCAGTCCACGTTCTCAACAACTAAAAGACAGTTGTACAACTCGGTCCACGTTCTCAACATCTAAAACACAGTTGTACAACTCAGTCCACGTTCTCAACATCTAAAACACAGTTGTACAACTCAGTCCACGTTCTCAACAACTAAAACACAGTTGTACAACTCAGTTCACGTTCTCAACATCTAAAACACAGTTGTACAACTCAGTCCACGTTGTCAACATCTAAAACACAGTTGTACAACTCAGTCCACGTTCTCAACATCTAAAGCACAGTTTTACAACTCAGTCCACGTTCTCAACAACTACAACACAGTTGTACAACTCAGTCCACGTTCTCAACATCTAAAACACAGTTGTAAAACTCAGTCCACGTTCTGAACAACTAAAACACAGTTGTACAACTCAGTCCACGTTCTCAATATCTAAAACACAGTTGTACAACTCAGTCCACGTTCTCGTCATCTAAAACACAGTTGTACAACTAAGTCCACGTTCTCAACATCTAAAACACAGTTCTACAACTCAGTCCACGTTCTCAACAACTAAAAGACAGTTGTACAACTCGGTCCACGTTCTCAACATCTAAAACACAGTTGTACAACTCAGTCCACGTTCTCAACATCTAAAACACAGTTGTACAACTCAGTCCACGTTCTCAACAACTAAAACACAGTTGTACAACTCAGTTCACGTTCTCAACAACTAAAACACAGTTGTACAACTCAGTCCACGTTGTCAACATCTAAAACACAGTTGTACAACTCAGTCCACGTTCTCAACAACTACAACACAGTTGTACAACTCACTCCACGTTCTCAACATCTAAAACACAGTTCTACAACTCAGTCCACGTTCTCAACATCTAAAACACAGTTGTACAACTCAGTCCACGTTCTCAACAACTAAAACACAGTTGTACAACTCAGTCCACGTTCTCAACATCTAAAACACAGTTGTACAACTCAGTCCACGTTCTCAACAACTAAAACACAGTTGTACAACTCAGTTCACGTTCTCAACAACTAAAACACAGTTGTACAACTCAGTCCACGTTCTGAACATCTAAAACACAGTTGTACAACTCAGTCCACGTTCTCAACATCTAAAGCACAGTTTTACAACTCAGTCCACGTTCTCAACAACTAAAACACAGTTGTACAACTCAGTCCACGTTCTCAACATCTAAAACACAGTTGTACAACTCAGTCCACGTTCTCGTCATCTAAAACACAGTTCTACAACTCACTCCACGTTCTCAACATCTAAAACACAGTTGTACAACTCAGTCCACGTTCTCGTCATCTAAAACACAGTTGTACAACTCAGTCCACGTTCTCAACATCTAAAACACAGTTGTACAACTCAGTCCACGTTCTCAACAACTACAACACAGTTGTACAACTCACTCCACGTTCTCAACATCTAAAACACAGTTCTACAACTCAGTCCACGTTCTCAACATCTAAAACACAGTTGTACAACTCAGTCCACGTTCTCAACAACTAAAACACAGTTGTACAACTCAGTTCACGTTCTCAACAACTAAAACACAGTTGTACAACTCAGTCCACGTTGTCAACATCTAAAACACAGTTGTACAACTCAGTCCACGTTCTCAACAACTACAACACAGTTGTACAACTCACTCCACGTTCTCAACATCTAAAACACAGTTCTACAACTCAGTCCACGTTCTCGTCATCTAAAACACAGTTGTACAACTCAGTCCACGTTCTCAACATCTAAAACACAGTTGTACAACTCAGTCCACGTTCTCAACAACTACAACACAGTTGTACAACTCACTCCACGTTCTCAACATCTAAAACACAGTTCTACAACTCAGTCCACGTTCTCAACATCTAAAACACAGTTGTACAACTCAGTCCACGTTCTCAACAACTAAAACACAGTTGTACAACTCAGTCCACGTTCTGAACAACTGAAACACAGTTGTACAACTCAGTCCACGTTCTGAACATCTAAAACACAGTTCTACAACTCAGTCCACGTTCTCAACATCTAAAACACAGTTGTACAACTCAGTCCACGTTCTGAACAACTAAAACACAGTTGTACAACTCAGTCCACGTTCTGAACATCTAAAACACAGTTCTACAACTCAGTCCACGTTCTCAACATCTAAAACACAGTTGTACAACTCAGTCCACGTTCTGAACAACTAAAACACAGTTGTACGACTCAGTCGACGTTCTCAATATCTAAAACACAGTTGTACAACTCAGTCCACGTTCTCAACATCTAAAACAAAGTTGTGCAACTCAGTTCACGATCTCAACATCTAAAACACAGTTCTACAACTCAGTTCACGTTCTCAACATCTAAAACACAGTTGTACAACTCAGTCCACGTTCTGAACAACTGAAACACAGTTCTACAACTCAGTCCACGTTCTGAACATCTAAAACACAGTTCTACAACTCACTCCACGTTCTCAACATCTAAAACACAGTTGTACAACTCAGTCCACGTTCTGACCAACTAAAACACAGTTGTACAAATCAGTCCACGTTCTGAACATCTAAAACACAGTTCTACAACTCAGTCCACGTTCTCAACAACTAAAACACAGTTGTACAACTCAGTCCACGTTCTGAACAACTAAAACACAGTTGTACAACTCAGTCCACGTTCTCAATATCTAAAACACAGTTGTACAACTCAGTCCCCTTTTTCAACATCTAAAACAAAGTTGTGCAACTCAGTCCACGTTCTCAACATCTAAAACACAGTTGTACAACTCAGTCCACGTTCTGAACAACTAAAACACAGTTGTACAACTCAGTCCACGTTCTGAACATCTAAAACACAGTTCTACAACTCAGTCCACGTTCTCAACATCTAAAACACAGTTGTACAACTCAGTCCACGTTCTGAACAACTAAAACACAGTTGTACAACTCAGTCGACGTTCTCAATATCTAAAACACAGTTGTACAACTCAGTCCACGTTCTCAACATCTAAAACAAAGTTGTGCAACTCAGTTCACGATCTCAACATCTAAAACACAGTTCTACAACTCAGTTCACGTTCTCAACATCTAAAACACAGTTGTACAACTCAGTCCACGTTCTGAACAACTGAAACACAGTTCTACAACTCAGTCCACGTTCTGAACATCTAAAACACAGTTCTACAACTCACTCCACGTTCTCAACATCTAAAACACAGTTGTACAACTCAGTCCACGTTCTGACCAACTAAAACACAGTTGTACAAATCAGTCCACGTTCTGAACATCTAAAACACAGTTCTACAACTCAGTCCACGTTCTCAACAACTAAAACACAGTTGTACAACTCAGTCCACGTTCTGACCAACTAAAACACAGTTGTACAACTCAGTCCACGTTCTCAATATCTAAAACACAGTTGTACAACTCAGTCCACGTTCTCAACATCTAAAACAAAATTCTACAACTCAGTCCACGTTTTCAACATCTAAAACACAGTTGTACAACTCAGTCCACGTTCTCGTCATCTAAAACACAGTTCTACAACTCACTCCTCGTTCTCAACATCTAAAACACAGTTGTACAACTCAGTCCACGTTCTCGTCATCTAAAACACAGTTGTACAACTCAGTCCACGTTCTCAACATCTAAAACACAGTTGTACAACTCAGTCCACGTTCTCGTCATCTAAAACACAGTTGTACAACTAAGTCCACGTTCTCAACATCTAAAACACAGTTCTACAACTCAGTCCACGTTCTCAACAACTAAAAGACAGTTGTACAACTCGGTCCACGTTCTCAACATCTAAAACACAGTTGTACAACTCAGTCCACGTTCTCAACAACTAAAACACAGTTGTACAACTCAGTTCACGTTCTCAACAACTAAAACACAGTTGTACAACTCAGTCCACGTTCTGAACATCTAAAACACAGTTGTACAACTCAGTCCACGTTCTCAACATCTAAAACACAGTTGTACAACTCAGTCCACGTTCTCAACATCTAAAGCACAGTTTTACAACTCAGTCCACGTTCTCAACAACTACAACACAGTTGTACAACTCAGTCCACGTTCTCAACATCTTAAACACAGTTGTACAACTCAGTTCACGTTCTCAACAACTAAAACACAGTTGTACAACTCAGTCCACGTTGTCAACATCTAAAACACAGTTCTAGAACTCAATACACGTTGTCAACATCTAAATCACAGTTGTACAACTCAGTCCACGTTCTCAACAACTACAACACAGTTGTACAACTCACTCCACGTTCTCAACATCTAAAACACAGTTCTACAACTCATTCCACGTTCTCAACATCTAAAACACAGTTGTACAACTCAGTCCACGTTCTCAACAACTAAAACACAGTTGTACAACTCAGTCCACGTTCTCAACATCTAAAACACAGTTGTACAACTCAGTCCACGTTCTCAACATCTAAAACACAGTTGTACAACTCAGTCCACGTTCTCAACATCTAAAACACAGTTGTACAACTCACTCCACGTTCTCAACATCGAAAACACAGTTGTACAACTCACTCAATGTTATCAACATCTACTACACAGTTCTACAACTCAGTCCACGTTCTCAAAATCTAACACACAGTTGTACAAATCAGTCCACGTTCTGAACATCTAAAACACAGTTCTACAACTCAGTCCACGTTCTCAACAACTAAAACACAGTTGTACAACTCAGTCCACGTTCTGAACAACTAAAACACAGTTGTACAACTCAGTCCACGTTCTCAATATCTAAAACACAGTTGTACAACTCAGTCCCCTTTTTCAACATCTAAAACAAAGTTGTGCAACTCAGTCCACGTTCTCAACATCTAAAACACAGTTGTACAACTCAGTCCACGTTTTGAACAACTAAAACACAGTTGTACAACTCAGTCCACGTTCTGAACATCTAAAACACAGTTCTACAACTCAGTCCACGTTCTCAACATCTAAAACACAGTTGTACAACTCAGTCCACGTTCTGAACAACTAAAACACAGTTGTACAACTCAGTCGACGTTCTCAATATCTAAAACACAGTTGTACAACTCAGTCTACGTTCTCAACATCTAAAACAAAGTTGTGCAACTCAGTTCACGATCTCAACATCTAAAACACAGTTCTACAACTCAGTTCACGTTCTCAACATCTAAAACACAGTTGTACAACTCAGTCAATGTTATCAACATCTAAAACACAGTTCTACAACTCAGTCCACGTTCTGAACAACTAAAACACAGTTGTACAACTCACTCCACGTTCTCAACATCTAAAACACAGTTGTACAACTCAGTCCACGTTCTGACCAACTAAAACACAGTTGTACAAATCAGTCCACGTTCTGAACATCTAAAACACAGTTCTACAACTCAGTCCACGTTCTCAACAACTAAAACACAGTTGTACAACTCAGTCCACGTTCTGAACAACTAAAACACAGTTGTACAACTCAGTCCACGTTCTCAATATCTAAAACACAGTTGTACAACTCAGTCCACGTTCTCAACATCTAAAACAAAGTTCTACAACTCAGTCCACGTTCTCAACATCTAAAACACAGTTGTACAACTCAGTCCACGTTCTCGTCATCTAAAACACAGTTCTACAACTCACTCCACGTTCTCAACATCTAAAACACAGTTGTACAACTCAGTCCACGTTCTCGTCATCTAAAACACAGTTGTACAACTCAGTCCACGTTCTCAACATCTAAAACACAGTTGTACAACTCAGTCCACGTTCTCGTCATCTAAAACACAGTTGTACAACTAAGTCCACGTTCTCAACATCTAAAACACAGTTCTACAACTCAGTCCACGTTCTCAACAGCTAAAAGACAGTTGTACAACTCGGTCCACGTTCTCAACATCTAAAACACAGTTGTACAACTCAGTCCACGTCCTCAACAACTAAAACACAGTTGTACAACTCAGTTCACGTTCTCAACAACTAAAACACAGTTGTACAACTCAGTCCACGTTCTGAACATCTAAAACACAGTTGTACAACTCAGTCCACGTTCTCAACATCTAAAACACAGTTGTACAACTCAGTCCACGTTCTCAACATCTAAAGCACAGTTTTACAACTCAGTCCACGTTCTCAACAACTACAACACAGTTGTACAACTCAGTCCACGTTCTCAACATCTTAAACACAGTTGTACAACTCAGTTCACGTTCTCAACAACTAAAACACAGTTGTACAACTCAGTCCACGTTGTCAACATCTAAAACACAGTTCCAGAACTCAGTACACGTTGTCAACATCTAAATCACAGTTGTACAACTCAGTCCACGTTCTCAACATCTAAAACACAGTTTTACAACTCAGTCCACGTTCTCAACAACTACAACACAGTTGTACAACTCACTCCACGTTCTCAACATCTAAAACACAGTTCTACAACTCATTCCACGTTCTCAACATCTAAAACACAGTTGTACAACTCAGTCCACGTTCTCAACAACTAAAACACAGTTGTACAACTCAGTCCACGTTCTCAACATCTAAAACACAGTTGTACAACTCAGTCCACGTTCTCAACATCTAAAACACAGTTGTACAACTCAGTCCACGTTCTCAACATCTAAAACACAGTTGTACAACTCACTCCACGTTCTCAACATCGAAAACACAGTTGTACAACTCAGTCAATGTTATCAACATCTAAAACACAGTTCTACAACTCAGTCCACGTTCTCAACATCTAACACACAGTTGTACAACTCAGTCCACGTTCTCAACATCTAAAACACAGTTTTACAACTCAGTCCACGTTCTCAACAACTACAACACAGTTGTACAACTCAGTCCACGTTCTCAACATCTAAAACACAGTTGTACAACTCAGTCCACGTTCTCAACATCTAAAACACAGTTGTACAACTCAGTCCACGTTCTCAACATCTAAAACACAGTTGTACAACTCACTCCACGTTCTCAACATCTAAAACACAGTTGTACAACTCAGTCCACGTTCTCGTCATCTAAAACACAGTTGTACAACTCAGTCCACGTTCTCAACATCTAAAACACAGTTGTACAACTCAGTCCACGTTCTCAACAACTAAAAGACAGTTGTACAACTCGGTCCACGTTCTCAACATCTAAAACACAGTTGTACAACTCAGTCCACGTTCTCAACAACTAAAAGACAGTTGTACAACTCGGTCCACGTTCTCAACATCTAAAACACAGTTGTACAACTCAGTCCACGTTCTCAACATCTAAAACACAGTTGTATAACTCAGTCCACGTTCTCAACAACTAAAACACAGTTGTACAACTCAGTTCACGTTCTGAACAACTAAAACACAGTTGTACAACTCAGTCCACGTTGTCAACATCTAAAACACAGTTCTACAACTCAGTACACGTTGTCAACATCTAAATCACCATTCTACAACTCAGTCCACGTTCTCAACATCTAAAACACAGTTTTACAACTCAGTCCACGTTCTCAACAACTAAAACACAGTTTTACAACTAAGTCCACGTTCTCAACAACTAAAACACAGTTGTACAACTCAGTCCACGTTCTCAACATCTAAAACACAGTTGTACAACTCAGTGCACGTTCTCAACATCTAAAACACAGTTGTACAACTCAGTCCACGTTCTCAACATCTAAAACACAGTTGTACAACTCAGTCCACGTTCTCAACATCGAAAACACAGTTGTACAACTCAGTCAATGTTATCAACATCTAAAACACAGTTGTACAACTCAGTCCACGTTCTCAACATCTAAAACACAGTCAGTTGTACAACTCAGTCCACGTTCTCGTCATCTAAAACACAGTTGTACAACTCAGTCCACGTTCTCAACATCTAAAACACAGTTGTGCAACTCGGTCCACGTTCTGAACATCGAAAACACAGTTGTACAACTCAGTCCACGTTCTCAACATCTAAAACACAGTTGTACAACTCAGTCCACGTTCTGAACAACTAAAACACAGTTGTACAGCTCAGTCCACGTTCTCAACAACTAAAACACAGTTGTACAACTCAGTTCACGTTCTGAACAACTAAAACACATTTGTACAACTCAGTCCACGTTGTCAACATCTAAAACACAGTTCTACAACTCAGTACACGTTGTCAACATCTAAATCACCATTCTACAACTCAGTACACGTTGTCAACATCTAAATCACATTTCTGCAATTCAGTCCACGTTCTCAACATATAAAACACAGTCCGAACAACTCAGGTCAGGTTCTACCCCTCTAAAACTTGGTGCTACAACTCAGTCCATGTTCTCAACATCTAAAACACAATTCTACTACTATGTATACGTTCACGTTCTCAACATCTAAATCATAGCAGAATTATATCTCAAACAGAACACTCTGCCTTTTCAATGGGACAACTTTAGTTAGTTCATCTTGTAATAGGATAAGGTATGTTATCTTCACTAGTTGATGTGATATTTGCACCTTGCTGTTGCAAGACAAGGGGAATTAACTTTCTAGAGAAATTATGTATGCATAGGTTTCTGAATATAAAAGCGTTCTATGTCAACTGGGCCATGTTCCATAAGCGTTTAAAAGTAATCGCTCAGTGAGCGATTGATTACTTTTAAACCTCTCTTGAACGCGATTGCTCAATGTAGCGCTCTGTTTAACGCCACTTTAAAGAGTATTTCACGTATATCGCGGCTGCTAGTATAACGGCAGGGAGAAATCCCGCAACGCCATGTGGTTATGCATTGCGGTGAAACCTGCGAGCATCGGCTGGAACCACGGGTGGTACTATGCTGAAATTCAGTGTACCATTGATCCCAAATCTTACTGCGTGTAGAACAGTTCTCTACTACAGACCCCGGACCTCTTGACCCGAAGACGAACGCGCTAACCACTGCGCTATCCCGCCCCAAGCAAGTAATGATTAAAAAAGGAAGACTTCATGGAAAACATTCGTTTCCTTCTCAGGGACATTTAAATGAAACATGTGTCATGTAACTCATCGTTATGCATTTGAATGACATCTTATCTTTTTCTTCACATATAACGGAACTGTCGATTAAGTGTTTTTGACTAATGAACGTTTTTGACAGCTTTAAAAGAAATAAGAAACGTGACTGGAAATTTTGGCTTGCCCCTTTATGTATACACTTTTACGGTTAACTGTACTGAGCCGCAAAAGAAACGCGAGTTTTAATGATTATAGTTTCTGTTTGCATTTTAGCTCATGGTTTGTTATATCATTAGTAAATGTCAGAACATGTTGAGCTGTTGTTACTGTAGCGTATAAATGATTACCATTGCAAAGTCAAATTGTATCAGTACGCGAAAATGCACGTCACATGTTGTCATGGTAACATGATATGCATGATATGCATGAGCCTGATAAAATTCAAATTATTCGTGATGAAAACCCCAAATTGTGACTCAAGCCTCCATGTTTAAGAAGGTAATTTTCAAAATCTGGGATATTAGCTGATTGCATGCTGAACAGTTTGCAATGACTGTAAATGTGCTCGTGGAACACCTTGGTACCGCATGAATGAAATTCAAAATGACCCATTAACGCCAAATCAAAATCAGCAAGGACAGGGGTTGTGCATCAAACAACTTCATGGGAGTGTTTGCACAAGTTTCAATTGCTTTTAATAGCACTACGGCACAAGACAATGCTCTGCAGAAGTTCTGTACAAGTATTGACTTTTCTTTATGTCTGCATGTTGTTCAACACGTTATTAACGTCATGTCAACAAACTTTGAATGCTCTGATATTATAAATTTGGTCAATACAGCGTTATCAGTAATTACAAAATTATGAAGTCGAAAGTGTGAAACGTTCACAGGCGACATCCGACGCATCTTGCTTTTATATATTTTCGTGTCTCCATGTAATGATGATGAGTCAAATGTATTGAACCACTATCATTAACCATCTTATTAAATGATATTTCAACATTTTGAATAAATGTTTGTTTTTAAAATATTTAAATTAATTAATGATTAATTCAAAATTTACAAATTGATTTGTCCACATTAAATGTTTGGTTGCATTTAGCTCAGCAATAGCGTTTTCAAAATTTGTTCTGAAGAGGACAATGTACAGAAATTCAACAGAAACAATCTATCATACAAATCACAGGAAATCGCCAAAAGGTACATCTACATATGACAATTATTGATTTCACTTACAAATAAGATTAACATACGTACGACAAAGGACATATAATGTACAGTTTACATTTAACATACAACTTTTCTACAACTCGAGAACGAGTTCAAAAGCTCGGATCAAGTTGTTGAAAAGTTGTATGCGTTGTTATGTTTTTGACGTGTTTGAACTGTTGCAGGGAGCCCCTTCAAATTATAAATCAAGGGAAAGATTACATGATTTATTGACATGACATCCACATGTATAAATAATTACCAAACGTCAAAATACAACTCTCCTCCTCGGACCAAACAACTGGTGACAAACCGTCACAGTTTCAACGGTTGCTGAGAGAGTGGTTGTGTTGTCTATGGACCTGTTGGAGATTTAAACATGAAGCCGTCGTGTAATACTACCATATAAACGATATCAAAACATTGATATAAATGCAATCAAAAGCATTCCTTAATACATTTGAAATTATATTGTGCATTAATCCACAGCCAGAAACAAGTTAATGGCCAAATAGTACCAAGTTACAATGCATTATCAAAGTTGAGAACGTGTGTCAGAGATGTACTTAAACTGTAGATTTGTGTTGTAGATTCGGACCGTGGAACGATATTGTAGAGGGCTGTAATCGATGTTAAGAGCAACAAACGAATTGCAGAACTCTATTTTAGCTGTTGAAACTTGACTGAGATGATAAAGTTGTCTTTTACATGTCGTGAACACACTGACAGAGTTGTAGAACAGCATCTATGTTGAGATCATGGAAATAGTTATAGAGCTTTGTTGTAATTATACTGAACGTGGACTCACTTGTAGAATTTTGTTGAATATGGTGTAAACTAGGACTGAGTTGTGGAAATTTGAGAACTGTATTTTAGATCTTGTGAACACGAACTGAGTTAAAGAATTGTGTTATAGTTCTAGTTCGAGAACTTGAACCTAGATGTAAGACTGTGTAGATGTCGGGAATATGAAGCACTAGTTGTATACTTGTTTTTGTTAAGTTTGATAACTTTGACTGAGTTGTAGGATTGTGTTGTGTATTTTGAGTACTTGTACTGAGTTGTACTACTTGAATGCCGAACGTTGAAAGACGTGTGGAATTGTGTTTTAGATGTTGATAACGTGGACTGACTTGTTTAGAACATTTTGTGAACGTTGATCGAGTTGTACAACTGCATTCGAGTTGTTGCGAATGTAGACCGAGTTGCAGAATTGTGTTGTAGATCTTGTTAACCTTGACTGAGTCGTAGAATAATGTATATGATAACATCGTGGAACTAGTTGCAGACTGGCGTTGTTGATATTGAGAACGTTGAACTAGTTGTATATTTGTTAGACGTTTAGAACGTCGAAAGCCTTTTGGAATTGTGTTGTAGATGTTGATAACGAGAAGTAAGTTGTAGAATTGTGTTGTAGAAACGTGAATCGGGTTATTCTGATGTAGATGTTTAGAATGTTGAAAGACATGTCGAGTTGTGTTGTACACTTGTTTTTAAATTGTTAAGAATGTGCATCAACTTGTTGAACTGTTGTTTTACTTCTTGAGAACTCGGAACCAGCTGAAAAAAATGTTTTTGGAAATGTTGAAGACGAGGATAAAATTGTAGAACTGTGTTTTAGTTGTTGAGATCATGTGTGTTAAAGATGTTCTTTGCGAGGAACGTGTGGTATAATTGCCTTGTATTCTTAGATGAATAAATCGTGGAACGAGTTGCACATTCGTGTTGTTGATTTGTAGTGGTAGAAATTGTCTTGAACTGAGGTTTATTTTGTTTGAAAGAGTTTCACAAGTTACAGATATTTGTTACATATTATAGGATAAATTAACGAATTATGAAGCTGTGCGCTAGATTTTAGATAGATTGCTTGCTGTAGATAGAGAAAGGAATTGGAAAGTACGCGGTGGTTGTAGAACGTGATCATGAAAACAGGCATCTGAAGTTTTCTCTAGACACAAAACTGAAAATGCTCTTCAACGACAATGCAAAAAAGTGAGAAGAAATTGAAAACCTCGAATTGCACATCTACTCCTGATGATTGTTTTCACAGGGTTTAAGTTCTGATCTGATTTACATAGATGTGTTACCATGGAAACGGCAGAATATATTATTCAAACGTAGTTGAAAACTCGTGACCCATGCCGCACAATTTGGGATTACATTGTCACAGAATCTACAAATTATACATCTCATTGGCTAATAACACACTGTAAACAATATTTTATTTTCTAGGACTATTTCGTAGTGTAGGAGACGACGGGTGGATGGAGAGATGGACGGGCGGACGCTTTCAGTCCTGATGAGCTAAAAAGCCAGTAATGCAGAGATTACACATTATAGAAGGCGTGTTAACTCGTAAAAACAGATGTCTCCCCCTTCCCCCTATTTAATTTCAGTATTACCCTTCAAAAAGACAAAGTAAAAATTGTTGCCATGGAAACAGAATTTTTTTTAAAAAGTTCTTACACCCGAAAAGCACATATACATGATATCATGAGTTACAAATGTAGTTGACCACATTTAGTGAGGATAGGTCACACAGTTTTTGAGGTCTGCTCCGGAAAGAAACTTTGCCCTTCAAAAGGGACAAAGTCCAAATTGTTGCCATGGAAACTGAACAGAAATCAAAATTAAAACGTTTAAAGCACATCTGCATACGGGAAGGATGTACATGTTAAATTTGGTGAATATTGGTGAAGTAGTTTTGAGCTCTGCTCCGGAAACAAACCCTATACCCTTCAAATAGACAAAGTCCAAATTGACATACTTATTGACATTCTTATTATTACAAACAATTATTTCCATTGTGTTTCATGTATTGCTGTTTCATATCTGATAGTAATTGCAACAATGGAAATACTGTAGTTTACATTTTACATACAACTTTTTCGACAACTCGAGAACTAGTTCAGAAGCTCAGAACGAGTTGTTGGAAAGGTGTATGCGTTGTCCTTTGAGTTTTGTTTTACAACTGTTACGGGAGCTAAAAATACAAAGTCTTGGAAAAAACGACAGACGTTAGTTATCTTATGACGCGCTATCATCATCTTTGTGGTAAATTTATATTCAAACGTCAAATTCCAAATCTTCGCCCCGGAATCTTCCATTGGTAAACACGTTACAGAAGGCAGCAAACTATTTCGGCAATACGCACGAGTCATTGAGAACGTGGAACGAGTTGTCTATAAGCCTGTTGTAGATATTTTACCACGAAGACATGTATCATAAATATGTATTATTTCAGGGTTGATGAGCTATCAAGCCAACAATGCAGAGATTACAAATACTTATTATGTTTCATGCATTGCTGACTATCATGTTATATATATGTTGTAATCAAAACAAAGAAAATAATGTACAGTTTTTTCTACAACTCGAGAACTAGTTCAGAAGCCCGGAACGAGTTGTTGGAAAGTTGTATGCGTTGTTTTTGAACTGTTACGGGAGCACAAATACAAAGTCATGGAATATACGACAGACGTTAGTTATATCATGAAGCGACATCATCATATTTTCTTGATAATTTTACATTCAAACTTCAAATTTCAAATCTTCGCCCCGGACTCTACAACTGGTAAACAAGTTGCGAGAGGTAGCGAACTAGTTCGGCAATATGAATCAGTTGCTGAGAACATGGAACGAGTTGTCACTGGGCCTGTTGTAGTTTTCACCACGAAGACATGTATCATTATGGGAGATTTACGATACAAAGATCTTTGATGAATGAAATTAAAAACAGTACAATAATGAGGTTGTAAATATTCATCTTAAATGCCAGAGAATTGGGCGAACTACTTGTCCAAAGTAACAACGCGTTCTGTTAGTGGCGTGACTTTAGGAGTTGACAGAATTTGTTGTTATTATTATGTGTTGGAAAAGATAAAATCAGGTTCCAGTACTTGGGATGTTACTTTAAAAGTTAATGCATGTGATGTGTTTCTTTCTTTCTCGCACTCGTTGTGGGAAATGTGCAACTAGTTATACAAGGCGTGAATCGTGTTGATGAAGACTTGAATTGTGTTGGTCAGTTCGATTTTATCAAACACGCTGTTTGTAGACTTTGAATAAAAACAATGCCTGAATAATTGAGCATAAACAAACACATTAAAGACTGGATATCTTTGTAATGAAACAGGACAAGAGTAAACTCAGTTATGCATGTTAGACGAACGAGTTGTCGAAAGTCGGAACACGTTCTGCATGACTTGAACGAGTTCATCAATCCGGCGAACGTGTTGCGACAAATCTTGAACTAGTTCTACAACTGGCGAACGCGTTCAACAAAGCTTGAACTAGTTGTCACAAGCTAGAACGCGTTGTAGGGTCTGATCACGTTGTTTGATCATGTTGTAGATTATTGGTACAGAGACTTAATCTTAGCTGCATGAACAATGCTTGTCAAGTTTGTTTTGATGTAAAATAAATCCAAGTATGTGCAAGTATCCTAAGTCCGATGTGTAAAATGATAGCTTTATCCCAAATATACTTTTAAAAAATAGAGCCATGGGCTCTGTAGCTCATCAGGGTTTATATTGTTTAATGATGAAGACTGAAATAGATTTTTAGGTCATGGCTTGAGGCCCTTATTTGAGGCATCACAGGGTCTCCAAATCTAAAATTTAGAATCCCCATTGGCTAAAGAGTCTGTACACAATATTACAGTCTTCTAGGTACATTTGTTCTGGAGTAGATGAAAATAGGTTTTTAAGGAAGTGAACCCCGTGACCCCAAATGGGGTCACAGGGTCACAGAATCTACAATTTCGAATCCCCATTGGCTAAGGAGTCTGCACACAATTTTTCAGCTCTCTAGACCTTTTGGAACTGGAGAAGAAGATGAAAATAGGTTTTTAAGGATGTGACCCCTGTGACCCCATTTGGGGTCATGGGGTCACAAGATCTACAATTTAGAATCCCCATTGGCCAAGGAGTCTGCATACAACTGTTCATGTCTCTAGACCTTTTGGAACTGGAGAAGAAGATGAAAATAGGTTTTTAAGGATGTGACCCCTGTGACCCCATTTGGGGTCATGGGGTCACAAGATCTACAATTTAGAATCCCATTGGTCAAGGAGTCTGCATACAACTTTTCATTTTTCTAGACCTTTTGGAACTGGAGAAGATGAAAATAGGTTTTTAACGATGTGACCCCAGTGACCCCATTTGGGGTCATGAGGTCACGAAATCTACAATTTTGAATCCCCATGGGCAAAGGAGTCTGCACACAACTTTTCAGCTCTCTAGACCTTTTGGAACTGGAGAAGAAGATGAAAAAAGGTTTTTAAGGATGTGACCCCTGTGACCCCATTTGGGGTCACAGGGTCACGAAATCTACAATTTAGAATCCCCATTGGCCAAGGAGTCTTCACACAACGTTTCAGCTCTCTAGACCTTTTGGAACTGGAGAAGAAGATGAAAATAGGTTTTTAACGATGTGACCCCAGTGACCCCATTTGGGGTCACAGGGTCACAAAATCTACAATTTAGAATCCCCATTGGCCAAGGAGTCTTCACACAACTTTTCAGCTCTCTAGACCTTTTGGAACTGGAGAAGAAGATGAAAATAGGTTTTTAACGATGTGACCCCTGTGACCCCATTTGGGGTCATGGGGTCACGAAATCTACAATTTAGAATCCCCATGGGTCAAGGAGTCTGCACATAAAATTTCAGCTCTGTGGAGTCATTGGTTCTGGAGAAGAAGTCGAAAAAGCGAAAAGTTTACGGACGGATGGACGGATGGACGGACGGATGGACGGACGGACGCCGGACGCCATGCCATGCCATAAGCCCATCGGGCCTTTCAGGCCTGATGAGCTAAAAATCGGGAATTATTTCCAGAGTACTGCCCGCCTTGTTGAACATTTGATTGAGTTGCATCAGTTTGATTTTCAGGGTACTGTGGCTTCAAAACTGGTTGTTAAAATAGCTTTTAATCAGAAGTTTCATTTGTTGTCATTTTGGTGCCGATAACATAGATTCTGGTACTGCGCTGTAATTCAGTGTAGAGTTGCTGCCAAACCTTTCTGCATATAGAACAGTTTTATACAGTGGACAATGCTGATGAGCCTCTGAAGGGATTCGAACCCCTTACATCTTGATTAGGTTACATTAGAGTTTATTCGACGCCTTTTTGTCTGTTTTATTAACTGATATTCTTTAGTTACCTCTGCGTTGTAGACTGCATTAGTTGTGAGGTGAGTTGGGGTTTTTAACTCAAGAATCAAGAATATTTCACTTATATCGCGGCTGCTAGTATTACGGCAGGGAGAAAGCCCGAAACGCCACGTGGCTATGCATTGCGGTGAAACCTGCGAGCATCGGCTGGAACTAGAGAACCATGGGTGGTACTACGCTGAAATTCAGTGTAGCATCCAAACCTTACTGCGCGTAGAATAAGGCATCCTTTCACAAAGCACAATGGTGATCGTAAGTCACTACGGTAACCTTAGTGTAATGTTAAGTATGGGAGTTAAGGTTGCTTTGTGAAAGGAGCCCCAGTTCTCTACTGCAGACAAAGTTTCCGTGCCTCTGGTGGGATTCGAACCCCAGACCTCTTTATCCGAAGCAGAACGCGCTAACCACTGCGCTATCATTGGTCTGCAATTGGTACCCCCTTGTAACTGTGTGTGTTGAACAGATAAGGTTATCTCAAAAGTAGTCTTCCTTTATTACTGCTTTATTAGTCGTGTTTCTTATGTCGGTGAAATATATTTCAGAAAATCGTATTGAATGAATCAGAAACATTTTCAAGGCAATATCTAGTGCACATTACTTAGTTAATTAGATACACTGCAATATATATAACTGTTTTAAATAGTTAATTAAAAACTTAATAACAACTCAAATAGACGAGGTGTTCTCAGAAAATTACTTATTGTTTTTAATATTTGACATTGATAATCAGTCATGCAATGAAATAATTAAAGCAGAAAATGTGTGATCATCTTCCGATAACATTTACAACCAATAATAGCAAACATTATCATGTGTTTGACGGAAAATATGGAACTAGTTCTATAGGAAGCCTGAACTAGTTCATGAGAGCTTGGAACGCGTTGTAGAGTTAGATCGCGTTGGTGATTTTGAAAGACAAACAATCTTTATCAACAAACAACAGTGAAACAATAATAATCATGAATTAATCAACAATATATATTTTTTATTTGCATCGTAAAGTACCTATTATCAAAACATTGGTTCTAGTTGTGAAACCCGGAAAGACTTCAATGTTTCACTTACCGGTTGAACACAATCTGAACGCGAACACGTTCTAGAAATTCAGAACACGTTCAGGAAAAATTGAACTAGTTCTCCGAAGCTTGAACTAGTTGTTGATTTGTGATCGTTTGAAAATCGCAGGTGCAATAAACGAGTATGTTTCTATTTAAAGTAACTAGTTGACATAACACAGTTTCGATATACCTCGATCTGATGTTTCATTTGTTTGTTGCTACATGGAACTTGCGTACAACTCGGGAAGTTGATCTGGAGCTCTGATCGAGTTGTTGAAAAGTTGTTCGAGTTGGATCCGTGTGAACTCTGCCATTTGTATTTCAACTGTTATCACAGTGAGCTGGTATGATTATCTGAGCGGCTTTAAAACCTCCTGGCAATCACGAACTTCATGAAAACTAGTACATGTATGCATTCCTTCATGTGCTGGGGAACTTCTCAGGGCAGTTGAAGAAAGTTGACGAAAGCGATTTAGATGTGGAAACAGTTCGGGAAACGTGAAAGTAACTATAATATTAAATAGTTGTCGAATATACTCTTGTCTCATAACAGGTTTAAAACTTTGTTTACAATATTTAATTAAAAATGTTTTTCGATATCTATAATGTTTCACTATATTCTCTAACTATTTCACTAACTTTTTAACAACTAAGAAACTTGCCCGCGTTGTATCAGTGTGATCTGAACTGCATTACTATCCAAGTTCTACTTTCAGTAAAATGTTGTCTGTTCATCATTGACCTGTGCACTTTGCAAACTGAAGTGGGATTTGCTTTCATTTTAAGAATATTTGGAAAACATGAGAAGTTTTCAGATGTCTAAACTATTATGTTGGTGGATATCTAATTGACATTGTCTTATCTAATGCTTTCACTCTATCATTTGAATGTCCATGTTCGTAATGGTATTCACGTATTTTAAATATTATTTAATACATCTAAAACATATTCACACTTCACACATAACCTGAGAGGGCGTAGCGAGAAAGGTGGACCCAATTGACGAATACAGTAATACCAGAACCAAAACTTGCGTACGTGTTGCAAGAAAGCTGGAACTAGATCTACAACTGGCGAACGTATTGCGACGAAACTCGAACTAGTTCTACAACTAGCGAACGTATTACGAGAAGGCTGGAACTAGTTCTGCAACTGGCGAACGTGGTGCGAGAACATGAACTGCAGACATAATTATTCCCCCGCCACAAGTTGTTGGGGCATATATAACAATGACCTCCGTCCGTCTACCCGCTGTCTGTCCGAAATAGCGTCCGGGTTTTGTTTCCGAAAAAAACTGTAAGGCATAGCTCAATGGAACTTGATCCGGGGAGCAGTCATTATCTGTAGATTGGGGTTTTCAACTTCTTTAGAATTTAATTTTTTCCCTTTCCATGGAAACAGGGGGCGGGATAGCGCAGTGGTTAGCGCGTTCGGCTTCGGATCAAGAGGTCCGGGGTTCGAATCCTGCCAGGGGCACGGCAACTGTGTCTGCAGTAGAGAACTGTTCTACACGCAGTAAGGTTTGGGTGCAATGCTACACTGAATTTCAGCGCAGTACCACCCATGGTTCGCTAGTTCCAGCCGCTGCTCGCAGGTTTCACCGCAATGCATAGCCACATGGCGTTGCGGGCTTTCTCCCTGCCATAATACTAGCAGCCGTGATATAAGTGAAATAATCTTGAAAGCGGCGTTAAACCCCAACTCACCTCACCTCACCTCATCTCCATGGAAACATTCGTAAATAATCCGTTCCCGAACCAGAAATTGAAAACTGTTAGGCATAGTTCAATGAAACTTGGTATGTTGAACAGTGATCATGTGTAGGTTGGCTTTTTAGAGTGTTCGACTTCTTTGGAATTTCATTTTTAAAAATTTTCGAATTTAATGTTTATTTCCCTCACTTTTCCCACTTGACAGGGATAAAGTTGACTCTGTCCGCTTGTTATCAATGTTTTACTTCTGATGAACAATTTAGATTAGTCATTGATAGGTCACCTGTGGTGGAATTTATTTTCATTTTGAGAATGTTAAAAACATAAGAAGTTTTAGAATTTCTGACTATTATGCGGAGTGATATTTTTATATAGTTATATGCGGGTATATACTTAACACTTGATTTGACACAACCGGATAATCACGTATTTTGATGTAATTTAGAGCATCTAAAATTGGATTTAAACTTCCAATATAACACGAGAGTGCGTTGCGAGATAGGTGCCTACAGCTGATGATCCGACGAACACATTATTCGACGAATGGTGGAACCAGTTCTACAACTGGCGAAAATCAAACTGTGTAAAAATACAACAGCCATTTATTTCATTTTTTTTTATTAAAAGCTCAATTGTCATCCAAAATGAGAACAGGATATCAAGGTGGATATATCGGAATAACTTACAGAACAGGCTAATTTATAATTATATACAGAACAACATGTATTACACATCTAAGATGGCTACAATATACACGGAGTTATCACAACAAATATCGTTGTACCCATGAAAAAGGGGGGGGGGGGGGGGGGGGGGGGGGGGGGGAATGGAACAAGTTCTAAAACTGGCGAACGTGATGTGAGAAAGCTGGAACTAGTTCTACACCTGGTGAACCGTCAGAACGTGTTGCGAGATAGCAACTGTTGAACGTGTACGAGAAAGCTTGAACTAGTTCCATAACTGGTGAACGTGTTGCGGGAGGCCGGGACGAGTTGTACAACTGGTGAACGTGTTGTGGGAGGCTTGGACGAGTTGTACAACTGGTGAACGTGTTGCGAGAAAACTGGGACTAGTTACATATAATGTCCACTTCCCAACTAAGAGAACTCAGTAATATACTACAGTATACATACAACTAACATACACGTTTTGTCGAGACATTGATACTTTAAAACTATAAATAAGGCATGCTTTTAGAATTATTGAATTTGACTAAATTGCCTTCACGAAAACTGAAACAGAGAAGATGTAAGCGATCTCTCTTGCCTGAACTCGTTGTGTGAAACAGGGAACGCGTTCTATCAATCGCGAATTTAAACAAAATAAAACAAGTATAGGGGGGGGGGGGGGAGACTATCCGCGGGAGGAAATGTTTTTAACAAAAGAAATAGCTGTTCAAAGTAATTGCCAAACACAAAATATCATCATTTTTGTTAACGAATGCCCAAAAAAGGAATTCGTTCAACCTGAACTGATTGTAGAAAGATAAAGGCTTGACTTGTCACCTTCATGTCGTGTCGTTGTCGTTTGAGCTGATCAACACAATTAAGATGTGTGACTCTTTATTGAAAATATTAGAAACTCAAACAATAATGCACTTCGAACGGATGTCAAACATAATCGCATGCAACTTTTCAACAACTCGAACACAAGTTCCGAATCCTGGAATGAGTTGTTCGAAAGTTGCCCGAGTTGTATCGGTGTGAACATGTGTAATATTTCATGAAGATGAAATCCACGGACAAAAAGTTTTATCGCACACGCAACATTTCTAGCTGTCAGGCATTATTCAGCAGACAGATGACATATTGCCAAACTGCAACATTGTTAGTATTACTGCCTGCAATTGTTAACTTTTGTCATTCATATACTGCCTGTGCAAATACTTGTTTTATTAAAGAAGATTTTAGTGTGTATTTGCAATTTACATAATTGATTATTCCCTAAAGTACGCTGTAATTTTGTTTAATACCCTGCAACAACGAAGTTGACTAGGATATAGAAATGTCATCCGTCCGTCCGTGAATCCGTCCATTTAGCCGTTTGTCCGTTCGTCAGTTCGTCCGTGCGTCCTGGTTCCTTTTTCCGGGCCAGAAATCAAAATCTGTTGGGCCTTACCTCGATGATACGTGATATGGGGAACAGTCATGTGAGAATGTGGCTTTGGGGGTTTCCAACTTATTTGGAGTATATAGTTTCCATTACAATTTGGTTTCCTAGAACTCAAAAACACTTAGGCCTTATTCAATGGAAATTTGTATGTGGAACATTCATCATGTGTTGATGATGGGCCTTGAGGTTTTTCAACTTCTTTGGAATTGTATTTATTGCCGTTTCCATGGAAATAAAACAATTTTGTTTCCGGACCAGAAATAAAGAAAATGGTAAGGCTTAGTTGACGTGTGGACGAATCATGTTTGAATATGACTTTGATTTTTTAAATTTTGTTTATAACTTATGATTTCTTGAAAATTCTATTAATTTTTACAATTTGCCTCCAGAACAGTGTTGGACAAGCGTAAGGCTGAGATCAATGCATCTTTAGTGGAACAATACTATGGTGTAGCGTGGATTTGTTAATAATGATTGGTATAGTTTATACATAAATATCTAGCCCAAAAATGTAAGTAATTAACGGTTATTGTAAGTATAAAGCTTTGATAATCATTGTTCAGTTTATTTAAGACTGTTCCCAGTTGGCGGGGGTGTGATCGTTGATGTTTGTTGATGTTGAATAAGAAAAGCAAGGAGTGTAGATGTGCCGATTGAGATTCTTTGTGATTTAAGCTTTGCCTTTTCCATGAAAACAAAACTTTAAATTTCGTCCCGGGACAAGAACTAAAACCTGTAAAGCCTAGCTTAAATAATCTACTTTTGTGGAACAATACGCATAAAATTAGCCCGCCTTTTGGGTTTTCAACTGTTTTACTTTTTTATGTACATGTATGGCTGTGTCCAAGGAACTGTTCCTAAATAATGCGTTTCGGAGCAACGCGTTCAATTTCAAGTTTAAATATATTCCTATTAATCCAGTAAAAGTGTATGAGTGTTATGCACAGTAGGTATATCTTCTAATTATTCTTGTGAATGTTGAATTAACCAACACTTATTTGAAGAGGTTTTAACATAAAAACACAGGGATATGAGAGATTAGAAATAAAGTTTCAATGTATTTGACACTTTTCAAATATGGTTGGACGATTATGTCTCTCTCTTTCCCTTGGCTTCGTAGACAACTTCCAACACCGGGAAGTCGTTATAGTTCGCTGATCGAGCAGTTGAGACATTGACAGAGCTGGATGCGTTTGAACTGTCTCTTTATGAAATATTATCTCAATACTGGCTTCGGCTTCAGCAAATCCCGTTTCGTAAATTCATATGAAAACTATTGAAAGGTTAAGTATCATTGAAGTCTGAAGATAAAATAATGAAATGTACCTGACGATGAAGCTGATTTGGAACTCGGCTGCAGTTACATAAAACACACTTAATTAATCTTTTTATGAGTTCAATGGAATTCAGAAATAATTTATACCAAGTTGTTTTGTTATGAAATAGTTATTTGTAAAACGTTGATATCTTCTGCTTATCTTAAACTAATGACTGTAAGCGAGAAAACAAAACTCAAGCTCAAACTAATTCTACATAGTGTCAAATAGTGTTAATACTTTTTATATATTACAGGTATTATTGTTCTACTTTGTTCTTATACCCAATTAATTGTATTTTGACCATTTTGCATATGGAACTTCCATTTTGTTTCAACAGCTCGGAAACTGGTTTCAGAGTGGTGATTCCGTTTTTGAAAAATTGTTTAAATAGTATTACCGTGTACATACTTTTGGTAAAATAAAATAATACATTATTTCAAAAATATCTTACGCGAAGGACATTAATGTTACAGACTGAAAGGTGATTGGAGAATATCTAACGTTTATACGGCGAGAGTTTTCATATGAGTAAATCGTTGCATATATGCAAGTTTGCTGACATGAGCAATGTTGCCGTACAAACGCATTTGCACATATGCAAATTATACTACCGTAAGCAGATTTTGCACATCCTTAAGCAAAGTTGCATCCTGTCATGGGCAAGTGCAAATGATTACTGCCGTGAGTAATTGTGGTATTTTCACTATTCTAGTAAAAGTTCGTCGTATACAGTCATAGTGACTTCACACAGGTGGAGCAAATATATTGGAGAACTTTAGAAACTGTTAATTTTTAAAATTTTTATATAGGATAATCTGACTATCCGATGTTCATTATAATTAGGGCGATGTAGTCAAACCAATGTTGACATGTATAAATTAATGTCATAATTATATTGAGTTTACATCTAATAGATATTAATTGGCATGATTTATGAACTCTCTATTCACATATTAAAAGAGTCGGGAGCACATTTGCTTAGGCATACCTTAAACACGTACATGTATGAAAAGATAGTAAATTTCCTCACGTGTGTATATTACTACCATAAGCCATATTGCATATGTGCATATTGTATAACTGTGTTGCAGAAGCTGAGAAGGTGGATTGAGTTGAAGAACTGTTTTAGATTTTGAAAATTTGAAACTAGTTGCAGCACTGCGTTGTAAATGTTGAGACTTGGCGAATAGTGTGAACTCATGGAACGACTTGTAAATAGTGTTCTAGATGCCAATAACGTGGATCGAGTTGTAGAACAGACTTTCAGTTGCTGATAGCTTATATAGATGCATAACGTAGTAGTTTTAATTGTCTGGTGTGTTGAACGAGTGGATCGAGTTGTAGAACGTTGTTGTAGATTTTGAGAACCTGAGCGAGTTGAAGAATTGTGCTGCAGTTGTTGATAACGTGGATCGAGTTGTACAATTATTTTGTAGATGTTGATAACTTGGATGAAGTTGTTGAACAATGTCCTTGGTTTGTAGAACGCAGAACGAGTTGTATAATTGTGTGTGTTAAGAACTTGGAAGGATTTGTTGAAATGTGATTAACATTGGGAATTTGGACTGAGTTGTACAAGTATGTTACAGATAATGATAAATAAGATTGAGTTTGAACAGTTGGATATTGTAAATTTGACTGAGTTGAACAATTGTTCTTGTTGATGCCGAGGACTTTTAGTTTGAGTTTTAGAAACTTTGGAAACGACTTGTAAAATTTGTTTTATAAATGATGAGATACATGATGAGAATTTTGAATGATTTGTCGAATTGTGTTTTAGATGTAGAGAACATGGATGTAGTTGTCTAACAATGTTGTACATGTTAATAACTTTGACTAGGTTGTAAACTTGTGTTGTATATGTTGATAACATGCAATGGCTTGTAAACAGTGTTGTAGATGTTGGGAACTTGGAACTAGTTCCAGAACTGTATTGTAAATGTTGTGTATATCGACCGAGTTGTAGCACTTTACTGTATATATTGATAACGTGGAGTTGTTAAACTGTGCTCTAAATGTTGAGAACATGGATCGGGTTACGGAATGCTGTAGTAGTTGTTGAGAACGTACAATGAATTGTATATTTGTTTGGTAAATGTTAAGAATGTCGATCGAGTTGTAAAACTGTGATGTACGTATTTGTGAACTTGGACTAAGTAGTAGAACTGTATTGCAGATGTCGAGAACGTTGAAACGACTTGTATTTTGAGTTGTAGATGTTGAGAACGTGGTTCAGTTGTTGATAGCTTAGGACTAGTTTCAGAACTGTGTTGTACATGTTTGTTGATCGAGTTGTAAAATATATTATACATGTCTATGTTGAAGGCTTGGAGCTAGTTGCAGAACTGCCTTGAACATGTTTAGAACGTTCAACGAGGTATCGAAATGTCTAGTTGATATTTAGCACATGGATTGGGCGGTGGAATTGTGTCATATGTTAATAACTTGGACGAAGTTGCAGAACTGGGTTGCTGATGAAATACGAGTTGTAGATTTTGAGAACTTGGATCAAGTTGTAGAACTGTGTTTCAGAGGTAATACCAAACCGTGAGTACATTTCTCATCTCAATTCACAATTCAGAAGCCTGCGAAAGTGTTGAAGAAAACGGACAACTACATCCCTTATTTGTTGAAAGTTGAACTGAGTTGTAGAATTGTGATTTAGATGTTGAGAATGTGAACTGAGTTGTAGAATTGTGATTTAGATGTTGAGAACGTGAACTGAGTTGTTAAACTGTGTTTTAGTTGTTGAGATCGTGGGCTGAGTTGGTGAATTGTGATTTAGATGTTGAGAACGTGGACTGAGTTGTACAAATGGGTTATAGAGTTGCAGAATTGTGTTTTACATGTTGATAACGTGGATTGAGAATTGTAGAACAGTGTTTTAGTTTTTGAGAACGTGAACTGAGTTGTTCGATCTCTGTTTTAGATGTTGAAAACTTGAATCAAGTAACTGTTGTAGAACTGTATTTCAGATGTTGAGAACGTGGATCGAGTAAAAGAATTTGTGTTTTAGATTTTGACAACAGGGACTGAGTTGTAGAACTGTGTCTTAGATGTTGAGAACGTGATGAACTGAGTTGTAGGATTGTGTTTTAGATGTTGAGAACGTGAACTGAGTTGTAGAATTGTGTTTTAGATGTTGAGAACGTGGACTGAGTTGTAGAACTGTGTCTTAGATGTTGAGAACGTGAACTGAGTTGTAGAATTGTGATTTAGTTCTTGAGAACGTGGACCGAGTTGTAGAAGTGTTTTAGATGTTGAGAACGTGGACAGAGTTGTGAAATTGTGTTTTAGATGTTGAGAACGTGAACTTAGTTGTAGAGTTGTGATTTAGATGTTGAGAACGTGAACTGAGTTGTAGAATTGTGATTTAGATGTTGAGAACGTGAACTTAGTTGTAGAATTGTGATTTAGATGTTGAGAACGTGAACTGAGTTGTAGAATTGTGATTTAGATGTTGAGAACGTGAACTGAGTTGTAGAATTGTGATTTAGATGTTGAGAACGTGAACTTAGTTGTAGAATTGTGATTTAGATGTTGAGAACGTGAACTGAGTTGTAGAATTGTGTTTTAGATGTTGAGAAGGTGAACTGAGTTGAAGAGTTGTGTTTTAGATGTTGAGAACGTGAACTGAGTTGTAGAATTGTGTTTTAGATGTTGAGAACGTGAACTGAGTTGTAGAATTGTGTTTTAGATGTTGAGAACGTGAACTGAGTTGTAGAATTGTGTTTTAGATGTTGAGAACGTGGACTGAGTTTTAGAATTGTGTTTAAGATGTTGAGAACGTGGACTGAGTTGTAGAATTGTGATTTAGATGTTGAGAACGTGAACTGAGTTGTAGAATTGTGATTTAGATGTTGAGAACGTGGACCGAGTTGTAGAATTGTGATTTAGATGTTGAGAACGTGGACTGAGTTGTACAACTGTGTTTTAGATGTTGAGAACGTGGACTGAGTTGTAGACTGTGTTTTAGATGTTGAGAACGTGGACTGAGTTGTAGAATTGTGTTTTAGATGTTGGGAACGTGAACGTATACGTAATTGTAGAATTGTTTTTTAGATGTTGAGAACGTGGACTGAGTTGAAGAGCTGTGTTTTAGATGTTGAGAACGTGAACGTATACGTATTGTAGAATTGTGTTTCAGTTGTTGGGAACGTGGACTGAGTTGTACAACTGTGATTTAGATGTTGAGAACGTGGATTGAGTTGTACAACTGTATTTTAGAAGATGAGAACGTGGACTGAGTTGTAGAACTGTGTTTTAGTTGTTGAGAACGTGGACTGAGTTGTAGAACTGTGTTTTAGTTGTTGAGAACGTGGACTGAGTTGTAAAACTGTGTTTTAGTTGTTGGGAACGTGGACTGAGTTATGGAAGTGTGTTTGAGTTGTTTAACACGTTGACTGAGTTGAATAACTGTGTTTTAGATGTTGCGAATGTGGACTGAGTTGTAGAACTATGTTTGAGATGTTGAGAACGTGGACTGAGTTGTACATCTGTGTTTTAGTTATTGAGAACTTTGACTGAGTTGTATAACTGTGTTTTAGATGTTGAGAACGTGGACTGAGTTGTGGAACTGTGTTTTAGATGTTGAGAACGTTAACTAAGTTATACAACTGTGATTTAGATGTTGGGAACGTGAATGTATACGTAATTGTAGAATTGTGTTTTAGTTGTTGAGAAGGTGAACTGAGTTGTAGAGTTGTGTTTTAGATGTTGAGAACGTGAACTGAGTTGTAGAATTGTGTTTTAGATGTTGAGAACGTGAACTGAGTTGTAGAATTGTGTTTTAGATGTTGAGAACGTGAACTGAGTTGTAGAATTGTGTTTTAGATGTTGAGAACGTGGACTGAGTTTTAGAATTGTGTTTAAGATGTTGAGAACGTGGACTGAGTTGTAGAATTGTGATTTAGATGTTGAGAACGTGAACTGAGTTGTAGAATAGTGATTTAGATGTTGAGAACGTGGACCGAGTTGTAGAATTGTGATTTAGATGTTGAGAACGTGGACTGAGTTGTACAACTGTGTTTTAGATGTTGAGAACGTGGACTGAGTTGTAGACTGTGTTTTAGATGTTGAGAACGTGGACTGAGTTGTAGAATTGTGTTTTAGATGTTG
This sequence comes from Gibbula magus, assembly GCA_936450465.1. NCBI lineage: Eukaryota > Metazoa > Mollusca > Gastropoda > Trochida > Trochidae > Gibbula > Gibbula magus. Next base: position 56,454,297 of record OW388300.1, read on the forward strand.
GGAACGTGAACGTATACGTAATTGTAGAATTGTTTTTTAGATGTTGAGAACGTGGACTGAGTTGAAGAGCTGTGTTTTAGATGTTGAGAACGTGAACGTATACGTATTGTAGAATTGTGTTTCAGTTGTTGGGAACGTGGACTGAGTTGTACAACTGTGATTTAGATGTTGAGAACGTGGATTGAGTTGTACAACTGTATTTTAGAAGAAGAGAACGTGGACTGAGTTGTAGAACTGTGTTTTAGTTGTTGAGAACGTGGACTGAGTTGTAGAATTGTGTTTTAGTTGTTGAGAACGTGGACTGAGTTGTAAAACTGTGTTTTAGTTGTTGGGAACGTGGACTGAGTTATGGAAGTGTGTTTGAGTTGTTTAACACGTTGACTGAGTTGAATAACTGTGTTTTAGATGTTGCGAATGTGGACTGAGTTGTAGAACTATGTTTGAGATGTTGAGAACGTGGACTGAGTTGTACATCTGTGTTTTAGTTATTGAGAACTTTGACTGAGTTGTATAACTGTGTTTTAGATGTTGAGAACGTGGACTGAGTTGTGGAACTGTGTTTTAGATGTTGAGAACGTTAACTAAGTTGTACAACTGTGATTTAGATGTTGGGAACGTGAATGTATACGTAATTGTAGAATTGTGTTTTAGTTGTTGAGAACTTGGACTGAGTTGAACAACTGTGATTTAGATGTTGAAAACGTGGACTGAGTTGTATAACTGTGTTTTAGATGTTGAGAACGTGGACTGAGTTGTAGAACTGTGATTTAGATGTTACGAACTTGGACTGAGTTGTGGACTGAGTTGTGGAACTGTGTTTTAGATGTTGAGAACGTTGACTGAGTTGTACAACTGTGTTTTAGTTGTTGAAAACTTGGACTGAGTTGTTTAACTGTGTTTTAGATGTTGAGAACGTTGACGGAGTTGTGGAACTGTGTTTTAGATGTTGAGAACGTGAACGTATACGTAATTGTAGAATTGTATTGTAGTTGTTGAGAACGTGAACTGAGTTGTACAACTGTGTTTTAGTTGTTGAAAACGTTGACTGAGTAGTTAAACTGTGTTTAAGATGTTGAGAACGTGGACCGAGTTGAACAACTGTGATTTAGATTTTGAAAACGTGGACTGAGTTGTAAAACTGTGTTTTAGATGTTGAGAACGTGGACTGAGTTGTAGAACTGTGATTTAGATGTTATAGGAATATTCCAGCGTAATTTCAAATTTTTTCCCATAAAAGATTGAGTTATCAGGTATTTTCTCACAAAATATATGTGTATTTGGTCAATGGGTTAAATAATTACATCAAATATAAACCGTCACTTTGGCTCGACGTGGGCGCCGCCATCTTTCTTGAAAATCTGCGGTAAATGACACACCAACGATTGTAAACTCCGTACATCATTGTGCGGTAGAGTTTGTACAATAAACTAGACCCACTCTCTGTTTGCGCTGCGCACTTGTCATCGTGTGATGTGAATACGACTGATTAAAACCCCGTAGTGACAATAAAATACAGGGACATTCGATCATGTCGCTGAATACATCATATTTTATATTCCATCAGTTCTTCAAGGCTGTTTATTTGAATGAAACATTCACATAACACGTAAGTCTTGTTCGCGCATGCGCATTGTTAAGTCAAGCACCATGACTAAGAAAATTAGCCAGTTACAAATCAAATAATATTTCCAGATATCGTAATGGATATTAAATTGGTAATAAATTAGTAAATTTATCAACTAGGCCTTCTTGAGGTGCAATGAAATGTTTGTCAACGTCGAGAAAGAAATTTTGACACTCGTTTTATTTGCATTCGTTGACCTGCAGTTTGTGATTTTAAATACCTGAGGCAGTTTTCAAATGGTTAATATATAATTATTTGTGGTTCATTCAGCAATTTATTTTTAGACAGAACCCCGTTTTGACTATTTATCAAATAATAAACCTTTCCTAAGTAGAATAAAATAATGATAAAATTTATAGTTGAGTAATTTCATTTTTTAGGATTATAAAATTGTTTGATATACATACATTTGTAAATAAATAATTGAACCTGCCTCAAGTAACTGTATTTCAATTAGTATATATCTGTAATTAATTCCAAATACACAATTCCACACTAACATATGTGTAGTTAATTGGTAACTTGTAACGATCAATTCTTATTTTATTTCAGGAGTTTCAAAATACCTTGTAAATAGTCATATTGTTTAAATTACAATTATAATTCAAAAAACGTAATCACCTAATTTTCAATCACAATGCAATGTCGAGTGTAAGGGACTTCGTAGGAGGATATCCGATTCGTAGGAGAATTTTTCGGTGAATTCGTCGGAGGATTTTTTGGTTTTGAAATACTGGATGATCGGCAATATTTATTTTGATTATATATTTAATTTGTTGTTTTAATGAATAAAGTAATCTGGTAAGTATGAACTTGTAACAATTGTAACAATTATATCGAGAGATTTGACGATTAACAGGTGTCGCTGAATATGAGAAGACTAATTTTTATCAGTGAACTAAGAATAAGATTACGTGACCGTAAGTAAGTAACAATTAGCCTATCAATCAGTGCTGTTCTCAGATTAATGTCATATAAAATGACAAAATCGTAATTAAGTAACTTCATTATAATAATCCTCCTGCGAATTCATCGAGATATCCTCCTACGAACTGGAATGGACTGCTTAATACTTTCATCTTGTCAAAAGTTTAATGATGAATTAATCCCTAAAATATATATTCTGTCGTTAAAATGAAATACATGTACCTGGATATAGTGGATAATTCTGCAGACGAATGTATATTTCTAAAATTTCACTTGCACATTATACAATTGTCTATACGGGAACCAGTGATTTCGTAGGAGAGACCTATCGTGGTTTCGTTGGAGTGTCATAATATGTTTGTTAATTCAGTAATCAGTACCTTAACACTATTAACGCTAAGCAATTGAATAAGTTGAAATACAGATGGATATTTATAATAATATGGCTTAAAAGGAGGGTTCTATCAGAGTATTTTTTGTGGAAACTATATTCGAAAGGATGTTCTCGTTTACACAAATATGATATAAATACATGATAAAAACACAGTAAAATTAAAATATATTAATGAAGTTAATATTTTGATGACTTTATATTTCATAACTTGATAAAGACAAGCGACATTCTATATATACAACGCAAGTAATGAAGTGTATCACATATTGGAGCAAGTTAATTATCATGGACAACAGAAGATTACCAAAACAGACTTATCAAATGTTATATAATCTTGATCTTTCGGAACGAGCTTCATGGGTCTCATATTTAAAGGACATTTTATATAAATTGGGATTTGGAATCGTATGGATTACGCAAGATTTTGGAAGCCGTGAACATTTCTTATTGGAAGTTAAACAACGTATCAAGGATATCGACATGCAGCAATGGCGCTCAAATATTTCTGAAAATTCTCGACTTAATTCATACCTAATCTTCAAATCATTACTACATGTAGAGTGCCATATCCTTCTCAATATTCAAGAGCAAGTGTATCGGCAAGCTTTAAGTCGTTTTAGATGTTGTAATCATAATTTAATGGTAGAAGTAGGACGCAGAGCTGGTATTGATATCGAATGCAGATTATGTACTCATTGTTTATGTCATGGATAAAATTATATTGCAAATGAATTTCACTTTTTATTGATATGTGTCGCATTAACTGATTTACGTAAAAAGTATATCAATTATAAATATATTGTAAATCCATCACAGGAATCTTTTATCAACTTAATGAATTCCATGTGTCAATCAACTATTTTGAATCTTGGAAAATACATATATTTTGCATTTAAACTTTATGGTTAGCTACATAAATAAATTTAACAGTAGTGAAATTTGGTATTTACAAAAAAGATATGTAAAATATACGTTGTACATACTTAATTATGATTGGGGCAAGTGTTTATGTTATACTTTTGTAAAACAAATATTTGTAACTTAAAATTGAAATGTTATATCCTATGGGCCTGTGGCCTTTTTGACAGAATAAACTATCATCATCAAAGACAAGCGCATATTTGTTGAAAAATAAAAAAAATGAGAACTGAAGCATTCATCGGCGCTGCGAAAACCTCGCTACGGACAAAACGCATATTGTTTATTCGTTTTAGTATATGTTATGTGTTACTAATGTGAATTTTCTGTCATTGTATATGTTTAATTTTCAAAAAAGTATAAAATTGGGTTAAATATATAGCGTGAATCCATTATGGCGGATGCTGCCGATAGATCGGTGATAGAACTTTATTCTATAAATATGATAAATTGGACATTTAAGTATAAAATGAAATTCATCTTCGATATCGTTTTTACACATTTGGCATTTACGACTTGCATAATCTAAATTTTGGTATCTGCCGGTTTCTACCGCTAAATTATGGGAGCGAACTCGATCAGGGGTGTCATGATATACATGTTTATTGTCCTTTACTTTGTCGGCTACTTACCGTTTTTATCTTCACCGGCATCTGCTAATCTTCCAATCGTTGCTCATATCCGTTAAACTGTTTACACATGACATCATACTTACCCGATTATTTTTTTTATTGATACAAACACAAAATGGGTAAACATTGCCGATCAGTTGTACTCTGTTCGAAACTCTCCCAGGAAATCACCGAAATTTACCAGAACTCACGGTAATGTTTACATATTTTGCTGTCATCCATTTCCCAAATTATACTTCAAACTGCAGATGCTAATTACAAATGTTATTACTAATATTATTTCCTAATATTGATATTTAATATTATATCCTAAATATTTTAACAAGATATAACACTGATTCATTTCAATAAGACGATTCATTAGAATTTGACTAAACTTAGTATCTTCATGAAAATCTACAACAATAAGAACATTATCATAATTTATATCAATTGAAATGATAACTTCAAATAGTAATGCCGAAATTATAAATCCTAAAACAATCTACATCACTACAACCACTACCATAATTCGTAGTCAAATTGGTGACATAAATTTTAATGGAATACAATAAAATCATAATAAAAAGTTTCAGACCAATGAAACATATTAAACGATCAGAATAAAATACACAAAGAAAGAAAGCCAATTTCTGGTCGTTTCAAATATATCTTAATACGTACATACGAATTAAGTTTTGATTACGAACTTGTCACAATACACCGAGGCTTCGCTTAGTTTAGGATTCGCTCTGACTTGCAAACGAAATATCGTTATGAAAATCAATGTAATTACTACTAATAAACTGAATTTCCGTTTAATATGTGTTATTTTACTATTGAATTTATATCAACAAGGGTATTTCAGAAGTAATCTAAATTTAAATACTAATGAAATGGTCTAGATTTTTTTTCAAAATTATCAAAATGTTCAAACCTCGCGTCGCCCGAACGGGAACAGCTGACAACAGTTGCAAATCTTAATTGTCCAAGCATATATTCCCGATTTAGTTCAGCAATCTACTGTTAAAAATCTTATATTTATTTGATCTGGGGATCGTAAATTATTACTTTTGGGCAGCGGGGGCGATCATACCCAGGTCCTTACGGTTATTAAAAAAACATGCATGACAGGCCCGCACCTCTCGCCATTGAAAACAGCGGCGTCTCCTATTTTCGTGGTGTGTCTTTCATAGCGTAATCTCGTCGTTTCACGCTCTCGTTCTGGCAACATGGCGGCGCCCTGTGAGTCCGATAATTGCGTTTTTTTCTCTGTTTGAATTTTTATTACAGAAGTTCCAATGTACCTAAAAAATATTGGATAGGATGTATCGATAGCCCAACAAACATTCTTTTATTAGCTTTATTTTCATTTTGCGATGGAATATTCCTTTAAGAACGTGGACTGAGTTGTGGAGAACGTGGACTGAGTTGTAGAACTGTGGACTGTTGTAAAACTGTGTTTTAGTTGTTAGGAACGTGGACTGAGTTGTAGAATTGTGTTTTAGATGCTGGGAACGTGAACCTATACATAATTGTAGAATTGTGTTTTAGATGTTGAGAACGTGGACTGATTTGAAGAACTGTGTTTTAGATGTTGAGAACGTTAACTAAGTTGTACAACTGTGATTTAGATGTTGGGAACGTGGACTGAGTTGTGGAACTGTTTTTTAGATGTTGCGAACGTGAACTGAGTTGTACAACTGTGTTTTAGATGTTGAGAACGTGAACGTATACGTAATTGTAGAATTGTGTTTTAGTTGTTGAGAACGTGAACTGAGTTGTACAACTGTGTTTTAGTTGTTGAAAACGTGGACTGAGTTGTGGAACTGTGTTTTAGATGTTGAGAACGTGGACTGAGTTGTATAACTAACTGTGTTTTAGATGTTGAGAACGTGGACTGATTTGAAGAACTGTGTTTTAGATTTTGAGAACGTTAACTAAGTTGTACAACTGTGTTTTAGATGTTGGGAACGTGGACTGAGTTGTGGAACTGTGTTTTAGATGTTGAGATCTTGGACTGAGTTGTAGAAGTTTATTTTAGTTGTTTTGAACGTGGACTGAGTTGTAGAAGTGTAGTTTAGTTGTTGAGAACGAGGAATGAGTCGAAGAATTGTTTCAGTTGTCGAGAACTTGGACTGAGTTGAAGAACTGTGTTTTAGATGTTGAGAAAGTGAATCAAGTTTTAGAACTGTGTTTTAGTTGGTGCGAACGTGGACTGACTTGTTGAGAACGTGGACTGGCTTGTGGACTGAATTGTAGAACTGTGTTTTAGATGTTGAGAACGTGGACTGAGTTGTGAAACTGTGTTTTATTGAGAACGTTGACTGGGTTGTAGAACTGTGTTTTAGATGTTGAGAAAGTGAATCAAGTTGTAGAACTGTGTTGTAGTTGTTGGAAACGTGGACTGTATTGTATAACTGTGTTTTAGTTGTTGGGAACCTGAACTGAGTTGTAGATGTTGAGAACGTGGACTAAGTTGTGGAACTGTTTTTTAGTTGTTGAGAACGTGGATTGAGTTGTAGAAGTGTATTTCAGTTGTTGAGAATTTTGACTGAGTTGTAGAAGTGTATTTTAGTTGTTGAGAACGTGGAATGAGTTGAAGAACTGTGTTTTAGATGTTGAGAACGTGGACTGAGTTGTAAAACTGTGTTTTAGATGTTGAGAACGTGGACTGAGTTATGGAACTGTGTTTTAGTTGTTTAAAACGTGGACTGAGTTGTATAACTGTGTTTTATATGTTGAGAATGTGGACTGAGTTGTGGAACTATGTTTTAGATGTTGAGAACGTGGACTGAGTTGTACATCTCTGTTTTAGTTGTTTAGAACTTTGACTGAGTTGAAGAACTGTGTTTTAGATGTTGAGACCGTTAACTAAGTTGTACAACTGTGCTTAGATGTTGAGAACGTGGACTGAGTTGTTGAACTGTGTTTTAGATGTTGAGAACGTTAACTAAGTTGTATAACTGTGATTTAGATGTTGGGAACGTGAACGTATACGTAATTGTAGAATTGTGTTTTAGTTGTTGGGAACGTGGACTGAGTTGAACAACTGTGTTTTAGATGTTGAAAACGTGGACTGAGTTGTACAACTGTGTTTTAGTTGTCGAGAACGTGAACTGTGTTGTAGAACTGTGTTTTAGTTGTTGGGAACGTGGACTGAGTTGTAGAAGTGTGTTGTAGATGTTGAGCACGTGGACTGAGTTGTAGACCTGTGTTTTAGTTGTTGCGAACGTGGACTGACTTGTTGAGCACGTGGACTGACTTGTGGACTGAATTGTAGAACTGTGTTTTAGATGTTGAGAACGTGGACTGAGTTGTGAAACTGTTTTTTATTGAGAACGTTAACTGGGTTGTAGAACTGTATTTTAGATTTTGAGAACGTTGACTGAATTGTAGAACTGTGTTTTAGATGTTGCGAACGTGGATCGAGCTTTAGAAGTGTGTTTTAGATGTTTAGAATGTGAAAGAGTTGTAGAATTGTGTTGTAGAATGGGTACGAGTTGTAGTATGTTTTGGTATAGGAGTTGAGAACATGAAACTAATTGAAAAATCTTGTTTTAAAAATCAGGTTGATAAATTGTTTAGCAGATGTAAAAAAAAACATTAGTAAAATTCGTAGGACCGTGTTCAAAATGTTTTGAACGTGAACGAGTTGAAGAATTATGTTGTATTTAGATCTTGAGAATGTGAAACCGCAAACCGTCTCAAAACCTGATACGCAGTTGGATTTCACGCTATATTACCGTTGGAATATTCAAAATAAACTTTCGACCAATCATGCTTGGCCTCTTCATACTTTGGAAAAAGCATATGACCAACGAACACGGCTGTAAAAAATTTGTAACCACGTGACCATGTGGGTTATCCGAAATAATTACCCCCTTTTACTACGAAAAGATATTTTGACTAAACATCTAAAATAGAAACGACCGTTGTGTTATTCTGAGTCTGAATGTTAGTATACATAAGATTTTTCAATTCAAAGTCATTTTACACCTCCATGAGCAGACATGTACCAATTCAAGTGCATTATTTCGCACTGCAGTTTCGGAAATCAAAGAAACTTTACAAGCTAATGTTATACGCGCGGAGCAAGCATATACTAAACGATAATAGTGGTTGTCAATCAACACACCAACCTTCCACTCAGTCAATATTTTCAATGCCAATCAGACTTACACAATTGTACTCAATGTACTGTTATTGAATTAATGATAGTGAAGCTTGTACATGTATAAGCACATATTGGATAGAACCATATTATGTCCAAACTGATGGCACCAAGCATGAGGATACCGGGCCATTATCCTTGTATTAAAAAAGATCCATATGCCTTCCTTCCACAAATAAACAGAATATGCTTCATAATCAATCGAATTGGTACACTTTAAATTTGCAAATGTTTAACGAATGGTTGACTGCTTGTTTCACGGGAAATAGGCCAACATATTCTTATTGCTTGAATCTAACAATGACACAACTCTCAACAACGGTTTGATCAAATTCATAATATAGGCCTACTTCAAAATTTGAGCAAAAGCACCCGGGAGTTGCGCTTTTAAATAAATCGGGGAAGTTGAATGTTCACTTTCATTTTCAAATGATAGATTATATGTAATTTTATTTTATTTATGAATAAATAATATATGTAAATTGGAAAGCATATACATGTACGCAACTTAAATGATCGAGGTACAACAAAATTATTTGCGACTTTTGAATTGAATAACTAATTGTGTGATTAGTAATCAAAGCTTTTATCCCCCCAAAATGACCATAATGCAGGCTTCATTTTGCTATATGTATATATGACATACATATCCTTTTGATAATATATTTTAGCCTCAACAAGATGCCTCCAGCCATGCCTTTTTAAAGGCTTTTCTTGTTATCTAGGGGTTGACGATCTGGGCAATCTCAGCTAAAACATTGTTAACAAGAAAAACAATGGTTTTTGGTCATCACCTGTGAGGCCTTATTTCGGGTAAAGGGGTCACCAAATCTACAATTTAGCATCCAAGTATGGCCAAGCAGTACACATACAATTTCAGTTCTTTAGAGTGACTGGTTCTGGAGAAGAATTTGAAAATGTTTTTTTACGTCATGACCCTTGTAACCCTTATTTGAAGTAAAAATTAACGATAACATAAACAAAAAAACTCCAGAAGAAGGTATCAGAATTTTATATTTATAATAAGTTACAATAAAGTGAGACGAAACAGAGAATTTTAATCACCATTAGTCCCCCCTACAGTCTCCATAATACACCTCTATGTCTCCTCAATCGACCCCCCCCCCCCGCCCCCCCCCCCCCCCCCCCCCCCCCCCACCCCCCCCCCCCGCCCCCCCCCCCCCCCCCCCCCCCCCCCCCCCAACCAACCCCCACCCCCCTCGACCCGACCCCTTCCCCCTCATCCCCCCCCCCACACACACACATAAACAGTAAGATCCATTTCCGTTTGTAATAATTGCCGTGTTTTATAGTCACCATTTAGTGTATAACTCTGTTCGTTTCTTTTTATTCCGTGTTTTTCTTCTTACCACAACAAAACCACCTACCATAAGTTAAAGCGTACAGATGCAAACAACGAAGATTGCAGCGTTCGGGAACACGTTAATGACAGTCGAAATCATCATGAGAACGCGTTCTGTGTTGAATACAACTAGTTTCAAAATGTCACCTCCAGGGCTCGTAGAAATGTGTATCCTGCAGTTGCATGTTGGGTTGTTTTCAAAACGTGAACATTGCATCGAAAGATAATATGTCAATCGCGAGGTGTTTTATAGATCATTCAAGAGGACTTATTTATGTATGTAATCACATTGTAATATGTATTCACTGCAGTCCTAATTGGAAACCAAATTCGGTTATCAAACTGAAAACTGCTTAATTAAAACATATCATTGAAGAAATGTTTACTCAAAATACGGATTATGCCCGTAATGTATCTCTCAAAACAGAGATGTTTTTCACTACCTATTTACTGCTCAAAAATAAACACCTAGAGAAAAATATATAGTGATGAACGTAAGGTAAAGAACCCTATTCAATGTCAACTCAAGATATGTCAAAATAACGAATTTCTTCTCTGTATACATTTCTCTCTTTCATTAAGTCTGGCAGTTTTTGATAACTACTTTTTCCATACATGATTGTCCTAATATGTTACAATTCATTATTTAGATACCACAAAAAGTCAATATGTTTTACAAGCATTTGTAAACTTGTGGTTAGATTGATGGACTGATTGATACAGACGATGATCATCATAGATCAACTATATGTTCTGATAAAATCTCGTCTGTTGTACTTAATAGAATCCCACATGCCAACTCGTTTGGATGTCAGGAACTATAGATTAATTGTAGCAATGAGTCTGATAGATTGTCTATAGATCATTGCTAAGTCTCCAGATGTCAGAATAAATTATCTTTGTAAAAGTTGCAAGTAGGATGTAAAATCATACTTTGCATATTATTTTAGGTAACTTCATCTGAATCTTTCTGAGTGAAAGTAATTATACTATTCCAATCGTCATAGGGTTGAGCATTAAATGTAAGATTTGTTTGTTAAGTGTCCTTGTCGGCAAACATGCAACCCAGCAAAACAAACATCATCCCAATCTCCCAGACTAGTTCAACACAACCTTGTCTTAGTTTCAGCTTAAGAGGTAATAACGCTATCCAATACTTTATTTGTAAATATGATATCGAAGGTACATGATGTTTGTTCAAAATAAAAAAAATGGCATTGTTGTATACGTACATTAAGAATGGACTCCAAAGAACAAAGATTGAAATGAACATTATGGAAAGGTTGAGAGAGGAAACCAAAACAAAGTTAAATGACCTGACCAACTGATAATCCACATCCTGATATTAATACTAATACTGATAAGGATGTCGTTATACCCTACAAATGTTAGCCGAACGCATGCGCTAGGTACTCCAAGTATTGTCACTGTAGCCCTGGTCTAACCCACAGTCTCGATCACATTTTACTTACCTAAAGTTAACCAGTAACACAAACATATCCAAGTACGTCATTGCGATTTGTATATTGTGGCTATGTCATTTTCATGTTGAAAACGTAAATTAGATTTTACAAATAATGTGAAACACTCTTGGCGACATCCCTCTTCAACAACCAGTAACAGTATTACTTTTTAACATTTCACGTTTGACTGTTCTCATACATTCTATAGTGATTTAGCAGTCAAGACTCTTGGCCTCGGAAGTGTTGTAATTGGCCCGAAACAGTCACCATAATAATGTGTAAAGTGCTCCGCTGTTGTGTATATGTGCACGATTATGTGAGAAGAGATGGAGAATGGTTCTCATCTGCAAGCTTGAACTCGTTCAATAGAAAAAATTACCTATTAACAAATTTAAATGGACACATACAAATACAACGTCAACGGACAAAGTACAAATGATCAATCTATGTTGAAAATATTACTCATTTTGTTGTTTATGCATTCAACATAAGGTGTTAAAAACTAAACGAATTCTTATGTGATTGGTTATGTATTTTCATGTTATTCTCCTCTTGCAATTTTGCAAACTCGTTGCCTTCATTATTGCATATACATTGTTTTCCCTGTACTTGAGCCATGGGCCTATATACTTGAAAAAATATGATGATGTACTTAAGGTAGTTTACAAGTCGCTATATAACCTTACAATTATTTAATTTCCTATATTAAATAAACCAACGGTGAACACTGCCATTAGGCTGAATCCTTATTGTTATTGACGTGTTTTTTTTTTTATTATTCCACCGATTTTGTGTAAAGGATTGAGAACTAACGCTTGACCGATTGGCATGAATTTTTCAAGGATGATAGCCGAGTCAAGATTCCGCTCTGTACGTCGGTCGAATTTTGAATTTTGTATCTGGTGTTCGAGTTATACCCCTTAGAAGAATCGACTTTTAACATGGCGAAAAAATTAAAAAAACACATGTCTTAATTTTTTTTCCAAAAGATGGGCAATAACAATGCGAGCAAAAAAGTAAATGGTGGTGAGTTGATAGGGCAATTAATGTAGCTAAAGCACTGCATATTATAGTATGCTCATTGCAGCCGTCAATTACAAATACGTTTTGCGCATTGAGCTCTCAAATTTAGATCATTTTTACAAGTTATAACATCTAAGGGGACAAAACTAAAAAACTTAATGGGCGAATTTAAAGATTTTGTCAGGAGAGTACGACAGGACATTAGTCTTTATGAATCAACAATAACATTGAAGCTGAAGCATTATTGCCGGTTATGAGAACGGGTACAAAATTACAGATAAATAACACTGACAATTTTAACATGGGGAAAATTTTCAGAATGCACTTACAGACTTGCAGATTTGTTTATATGATAGACAGGAATAGTATAAACAATATAGTCAATCATGACGATTTTGAAAATCTTACGGTTTTGTCCCTACTTACACGAAACAATTCACGCACTTTGATCAACAAAGACAAAGAGCTATAGGTCACGCCCTTAACATGTAGACTGTGTAAAAGTCGCAATTCCTTTGTTCTTCTATTATTTCTTTGCACTCGGTTTCAAACAAAACTACGAGAGTTAACATTCTGATAATAAAGGTACTGATAGCCCTCGGTATGGAATCAAGGTGTGTAACTTTTTGGTCCAGTTCGAATCTAAATCTCCATTTTTAACACGTGAAAAAATTCAAAATGCAGAGAGAAACTTGAAACCTTTTTAAAAAAATACGCAATAACAATGCGAGAAATAAAGTAAATCATGGCGACTTCGTAGGTCACCTGGTTTAGACGCCATTATCCTTTTCTTTACAATTTAGGTATCAGTACTACTACAGACATGCTAGAGACTTGCAATTTGGTTTGAAAGAAGCATTGGAAAGTTGTAATAGTTGGTTATATTTCAATTAATTATATCACTTATGCGCTGAATCCGTCGCTTGCGACTATATTTCTTGTTGCTTTAGCGCCAGGTTCTGTCACTTTGGAGAAATAGTTTCCAGGTAAAGAAATAACAGAATGTGTTTTATTTTGATAAGATGTCGTAATAGTTGGTCACAATGGACTATCATTAACGCAAAACCTAGTCACAAACCTATCACCCCTATCACTATGTCAGCCCTATATCAGTATTAATATCCAGTATTATACGTGTCTGATGTTCAAACACACTAGGTCTCCCACTATGAAGTGAACATTTAAATACACCATACTCATGATTGTCATACAAAGCTTACAAATAATTTTGTAACCTTGTAATATTTCGCCATTCCATATGTTTCAGACATTCTAATAAAATTGGAAATCAACATAAGTATTACCTTATATATTTTGACACATATGTTGTTGTCTGTCTGTCAAAATGTTTTAATTTTTTTCTTAATAGTAGGCTCTTGCCAAAATATCATTAATCACATCTGGCATTGTGGCTTACTTTATATCAAATCTTTATATCAAAGTATAGTTTTTGATATTTTATCCAGCCATATAAACAACAAGTAGTTGTCACTAAGGTGACATGACCCCCCGCCGCAAATTAAAAATACAGTCAAGATCAGCAAAATCGACTATAGAAAAATTCAAAGTTCCAATGTGACCTTGAGAATAATGTCAAGGTCACCAAGATCTAATCAGCTATGTGCAAGATATGAAGAGAATCCAGCCAATGGATCTTGAGATATCCCACTGACAAGGGTAAAATGACAAAGAATCGTTGTGACCTTGAAATGAAGGCTAATGTCACACACCTCTGTAGGAACATTACTTCCCCCCTATGATGAACCCATATGCAAACTATGAAAAGAATCCAGTGAATAGTATTTGAGTTATTCCATTTCGTACGGATCATTTCGCAGCCAAATACTATATCCTCGACTTCCTGATAAACGCACGGCGAGGGATAATAAAATAGCTTTTATCCTATGGCGCCATTGTCAATTTCATGAAGGGACACTAATTAAAAACTCTGCACGACATTGGAGCCATTCACACATGTACATACCGAGTGAACTCAGCTTAGCCCAAGGGAACACTTACAAATCTATTGTCAAATAAACTTTCACTATTGCACAATAGCTATGCGTTTTACAGATAGCATTTCTGTGAACATGGCTCTTGTCCCCTAAATTCGACTGATAGTTTTGTCGGATTTAAGGCTGCAATTCGATATAAAAGATTAAGTACAGTTTTAATGTTTTAAATCTCTGAAATGTTTCATGGTGACAAATACTTATAACCTTAGCATTTAAGGATACTGCAAACATAATTTGTTACATTGTTTTTGTTTCTATGGTACCTTTCTCTTGCCATCCATGTAGTTGAACAATACAATTATGAACTACAAAAGTAATTCACTGTTGTTACTGAGTAGAAGCAGCAGTTATAGCAGTAGTTATAATAGCAGTATCTGTATTAGTACATAATATACATGTTTGTATGTAAAACAATGTTAGAACTTTAGATCACCTCAGTACTTTTTGAAAGGTTGCCCAGGGAAATAGTGAGTGAGTGAGTTGTTGTTTAACGACGCTTCGGCAGTATTGCAGCCATTAGCGGCGAGATATTCAATCCATTTGCCTAATTCAAAAAAGAAAATTGCAATTGAAAAACGGAACACGGCACGAAGGCCGCAAAAACATCAGCAAATTATCACAAGTTGAATAAAAGCTGATAACGAAAAGTTAAAATTTACAATTTGTCAATAAGGTGTATAGCCTTTAGAAAATCTAAAACACGATGCTTACCGAAATGAGTAAAAACTTGATTGATTGAAATAGAAGGATAAAAAGTTTCCCTGATATGTGCAGTGTCCCAACACTCACAGAGAATGTGTTTGATTGTGAGAAGACACTGACAGGGTATACATACCAGGGGATCTTCCCCCTTTAAAAGATATGAGTGTGTAAGATGAGAGTGTCCAATACGACATCGTCGTAGGACACAAGCTTCCTGCCGGGTAAAAGAGGATAGTGATTTGTAACCTAATTCGGACTTCCAACGTTGTTTAATGTAAGATTTAATAGCAGGTTTAGAATCCGTATATGGAACTTTAGTGGGAGAAATATGTTTGAGGTTTAATGCTGATTTAGCAGCTGAGTCAGCTTTGTTATTACCTCTTATACCCATATGGCTAGGAAGCCAGCAGAAGACGATGTCGCATTGGAGACAAGAATTATGAAGTAATAAAATATCCCTGATAATTGGATGATCACTCCTACAGTTTTTACTTGCTTGTAGGCAAGAAAGTGAATCGGAAAAAATGTAATTATTAAGGGTTGAGATTTTAATGTGATGGACTGCCTTAAGGATGGCCTTAGCTTCTGCAGTAAAGATGCTGCTGCAATCATGCAGCCTTGAAGCATATGTTGTTGAAGGAGTCAACGTTGCTGCTGAAACTGTGGGTCCATCCTTAGAACCGTCAGTGTAAATTAGTTTATAGTTTGTGAAAAAATCACGTAGTCAAAAAAATGCCTGTTGAACTATTAATTGGTCTGTATTTGATTTTTTATGAGTAGATAGAGAGAGGTTTACACGGGGCCTGACCAGCTGCCATGGCGGAGCGGCAAGCAGACTGTGCTCTGCTATTGTTGTTAGGTCGATATCAGAATCTTCAACATTTTGTTGAAGTCTGATACCGAGTGGTGGAATTGCTTTAGGTTTTAAGTTATACAACTGCTAGTATTCTGGATTGAATACGCAGTTGTATGCAGGATTACAAGGGTTGGCTTTAAGTTTGGTTATATATTGTGCTAGGTTGATGCGCCGATCTTCAAGAGATGCCTCATCAGCTTCAACGTATAGGCTTTCAACAGGTGAAGTTCTGAAGGCCCCAAGACAAAGCCTGAGACCCTGGTGGTGGATTGTATCTAGCATTTTGATATAGGAGGGGCGGGCAGATCCATATATTATGGATCCATAATCAAGTTTGGAGCGTTATGAGTGATCGATAGAGATGAAGAAGAGTTTCTTCATCTCCACCCCATTTATTATTTGAAACGACCTTTAAAAGGTCTAATGCCTTTAAGCATTTAGCTTTAAGGCTTTTAATGTGTGGGATAAATGATAATTTACTATCAAATGTGAGACCAAGAAACTTGGCCTCAGGAACGACTTTGATTGGAGTTTTATCTAGAAATAGTTCTGGATCTTGGTGCATTTTGCGCATATTGCAAAAATGCACACAAGATGTTTTAGCTTTGGAAAATTTGAAGCAGTTTTCCAACGACCATTGATGGATTTTATTGAGGCAGAGTTGCAATTGGGGCTCGATTGATGACGGTAGTTGGAAGGGTCTGTATGATCCTTCCCAGGTTTTGGGATTGGCACAATAGTAGCATTATGCCAACAAGATGGACATTCACCTGTTTCCCATATATGATTAAATACATGAAGTAGAACCTCAAGGCAAGGTTCCGGTAAATGTTTTAAAAGCTGATAATGGATTTCATCAGGGCCGGTTGCTGTATCATGAGCTTTAGAAAGTGCAGTTTTAAGCTCTGACAAGGAGAAGTGTTCATTATAATCTTCTCCATTGTCAGATTTAAAATTAAGTGGTCGTTTTTCCTGTACCGTTTGGTACTTTTGGAAAGCAGGGACATAATTTGCAGATGAAGAATTTTTAGAGATTGTTTCAGCGAACTTATTGGCAATGTCAGATTTTGATGTAAGAAGGTCATCATTGACCTTAAGATGTTTTATTGTAGATTTGGAACCTTTGCCTTTAATTCTACTAATCATATTCCATACTTTGCTGATAGGTGTTCTGGAATTGATCTTGGAGACATAGCCTCTCCAAGATTCGCGTTTTTGATGGTTGACTGTGCGTCGAGCTTCAGCTCGTGCCTTGCGACAGTTATCTAAGTTAATTCTTGTAGGTCGTTTACTGAGCTTGCGTTCAGCTTTGTTACGCGTCTTAATGGCAGTATCCATATCGCAGGTTTAATTAAACCATGGCTTGTGAATGCGTGGATTTGCCGAGGTTTTAGGAATAGTTTCAGTTGCTATATCAATGAGACCTCAACAGGATCAGTTGCATTAACTATTTCATCAAATATAATACGATCACGGCATAGGGCAGAAAATGTACCCCAATCAGCCTTGGAACATTTCCAACGAGGAGTGTGCTCCTCGGGAATAGGTGATGACGGTTCCAATACAATGGGGAAGTGGTCACTTCCACATGTATCCTCATGGACTGACCATGACAAGTCATGTAAAAGGGATGCATCAGTTAATGATAAATCTATAGCTGTATATGATCCTGTAGCAGGATGTAGATATGTGTTTGAACCATCATTGAATAGACATAAATCATTTTGGGTGAGGAAACTTTCGAGTATTTTACCCCTAGAGTCTAGGGTATTACTAGGGAAATAGCTTCCAAACTAATTTAGGTAAATGGTTCACTACAAATCAGTTGTGTTACAATAAAAATCGCAAGAAGGTTTACATGTATGTCTTTACACTCAAATACAGCCGTCAGCAGCTGCTTAAAATCCTTCTTCTATTAAAACTAGGTTTTCTCAATCACTCAAAGTTCATTAAAAACAAACTGGTTATGTCAATATATCATTTTGGGCTATTTTCAACACGTGAATATTGAAGACAAATAATATGTTAATCAAATAGTGATTTAATAATTTTCTTTTAGATACTAACGGACAATGAATGATGCTTTCCTTTAACACAATCGCACAACAGCAAACAATCTTCTGTGTAATTTCCAAAAAGCGTACATTAACCGAAAGCAATATGTCAATCCCGGGGTGTTTTATTAATTCTCTATTAGATACTCGAGGACAATGGCAGTGAATTATGTTTACCCTGAACACAATCACACAACAGCAAACATAATTCTTTTAGGAACATATAATCCACTTTATGAACTTTATGAAATATTACTGTGCACCAAGTTTCCATAAATCAAACAGGCAACCAGGAGCTTTATATTACAATGATAGTATCTTACACTGTACTGCGTATCTATGCTTTTTAAATGCACATGTCTCGAGAGCTCGAGGTAATTCAAGGATAGTCGGTGAAACAAGAATAAATGATTTGTTTTTACCTTAAATATATAAATGAAGAATGGTGAGATGTTACTCTAAAACTTAGAAGGTCTTTTTAACGACTATTATTTTATTTTATTTTGTAATGAAATTTGTAAGTTGTACATTTTAAAGTTGTCTTGACATATCTGACAGTGTCATAATTTCTATATTCATTCTATTTCTATTTCCCATTCAGTCTATACATTGTTTACTGACAATGTGCTCATATTAGGATGGTTTACTCAATAATGTAGTGTAGAATGTTTGTTCTCTTCTTTTCAGAAAAATATATCCTTTAATATCGAAATGTAGCAAATGTAACATATAAACCCGTGTCCTTATACATGTACTTTCGAGAGGATTCGATCGCTGGATATAAACCCAACCCCACGTAGTTAGATTTCTACAAAAAAAAGAACTGGTAGTTGATAGTTGCTGTTCAAATAATGTGATATGCATAACCCCACAGAAAGTTGTAGAGAGGAAACATCCTTTAAAATAAATCGGTGTTGATTGGCATAATAAAATATAAATATAAACATCGTCAGCTATATACATATTTGATTTATGTAAATATCTGACAAAGGCAAAAACATTATCATTTATTGATTTTATCAAACCAAGGTGTTCGATGAACATATCAGCCATTCTAGCAGTGTCATTGACTATGACTATTTTACGTTCCGACATATACATTCAAATGTTGAAGCCTGAAGCAATAACTTTCTCGTCAACGTATTTTACAATGAGCATCACTAGGATCTGGAGTATGTAAAGATCTGCCTTGTGTGTGACTGAATCTGTAACCAATGTAATGCAAAGTTTATGTGTCCACATACGTTTGTATATTCTAATTGGGAAGACAATCAATAATATGTTCTATTTCGTGGTAAAGAAGAACAATAAAGCTCACATAAATTTCTCTTTTAGGAACTTAGGAGCACGTAATACTAGCTTGTGACATGAAGTTGACTGAAAGGAGTGTCATAAGAACATACGTTCTGGATAACATCTCCTTTAATGTGATAATACACGACGTTTCTGAGTAATTGCTCACTCCCTTTATTGATCGAGGGCTGATATAGGATGTGGTGTGACAACACCCATATCGTACTATGTTTATCATATACACTTATCAAAATACAACCCAAGTAAGTTAAACATTCATATAATTCCTGAATCTATTAATTTTAATGACAACACATAACATCGCATATCACCTGTGTTTTTTCTTACGGTATTATGGTTTAACATTTTCTCTGTATGCATTTTGATTGCTTCAAAGTTCACCTCATTTTCTACGGCAACTACAGATTTAGTGAGGGTCTCAAGTTCACAAATACGGTCTGCAACTAACTGCGGCGTTTTTCAACGATGTCCGCCATGTTGAACCTTGTAATGACAACTCCAAAATCCTCAACATTTCGATATATTTGTCTCATACGTTACCTAGGGTTCGAGATTCAAGTCCCTTGACGACGAGCTGATACAGGTTATCTGCCAACTGGGTTTGGTAGAGGGTATTTCATAAATGCAAAATCTTAGTATATGATAAATGTTATAACAGAGCATTAACTCATTATTGTAGTATTATATTATATTAGCCTTTATAAGTTTTATTCCTATTATGTGATATTACTGATACCTAAGACACGAGAATATATTTTACCATATACTGTCATTATAAAGATCGACTGAATGCATGAAAGAGAATTCCACTTGGTGCCTGAACATATAACTGATCAGATAACAGTGTTATGGCCTTGTGTTGAGATATTAATGGCCCCTGTCTGCTCTATAGCTGTAAAATATATGTGATGAGACAAACGATAACAGTTTATGTACTTAATTTTTAAATGTTGTCTGTGAAGTTTCCCTTGGTCAAACTGAATAGATAGTACCACGTTGAATAAACTGAATAGATTGTATCACTTTGAATAATGGAAAGTGAGTTATGTTTTAAATGTCAAATGAATGTTCAACTGAAAGGCACCAAAGTGACTGTTACACATTTTTGTTTCGCAAGTGAATGCATTGGAAATTCATGGATTCTTGTCAACATTTATGTTAATAATGTGTTTTTTTTCTCTCAGATGTTTTAATCGTTTTATATGAAGGTGTACTTTTTGTGTTGCCATTATTTATTTTTACGTCATTATTTTCAGTTGTCTGTCTTGCGATAGCACATTCCATAATTGTTTGAACTGCTAACTGTATACATCTCGCTTTAGCTTTAGAATTTTTAAGATAGGAAATATTTCACAGATTGACTGAAATAGCATGGTCAGACAAGAATGTTGTGAACTCGTGTGTTAAGGTCCTTCACAATGTTTGTCTATTGACATTTATGGAATGTTTTACAGACTTAGCAACCAAGCCACACTTTCAATTCCCAATGAATATGTCTACACCTGTTGGAGACAAATTAGTCTTAGAGAAGGTACGACTGACAAGAAAATATGATCGTCGTTGCTGAGCAAATGAAATGCCACGTCTGTCTGACAGGGATACCGCTATGAAGGTAATTGTACATAAAGATAGAGTAAAGGTGTACTGCAAGTGAGGAATACATTATTGCGTTATGAATGTCAGGATACTGTTATGGACTATTGGCAAACTTAATTGTTCATTTTATTTGTCAAATAACAGTACTTCCTATTTCTCTTGGCAGCAGAGTTGGTACACTTCAATGGTTCACGAAAATAAGATAGTTCCGTGTTCTCATTAATAATATGAGAAACGAATGTGAGTTGAACACTTACATATACAACGTCATCTATGAATCCTTGTAACCTTGGTGTTTTGTCTACAAAGCAATAACACGAGATACATCACTTAAATAAATAAAATCCCCTCTTTTGTAATATGAATGCTAACTCATTAAAAACATTGAAAGCATAAAATAACAACAACAAAGATTTCCAAAGACATTTCATACACATTGAATGAAAAGCTACTGGAATTTGATATACACAATTTTTTATACTGAGAAAGATTGTATGGGGTAATATGGGACTTGTTCCTCTGTTCGTGAATCGGCACTGATAGTGTCTGGAAAGAGGAAACATCCCTGCAGAAAGACTTTATGTAGGGTTATTCTTTAATATACCCCCGGAAGGGAAAAGGGGAAAAATAAGGGCGAACAAACTTACATTGCTCATGCCATTGGATTATTTATTTGACTATAAATGCACAATATAGATATACCCTACATACATTATTACTAAACAACAGGGACTTGGACATTAACGACGATTTACAAACAAAAGTTCAGTCTGCCCCAATATGTTGTGTAATGACGTATCATATTCAGATTTCAAGCGATTTTTTTTATTTTAAAGGGGCAGTAGCACGTTTTTTTTCGCTAAAATAGGTCGATGACATGTATTTGAAAAATAGTACCAATAGTAAAACACCATTCCTTCTATGGATAATCCAGTTAAATAATGGTTGTACATGATTCTTTAAAGCCATGGGAATAGTTTTTGTCATTCGAAACAATAAAATGTGTTCACATTTAAATGGCCGCCATACAATTTTTGCTTTATACGCAACACCGTTATTACCACTACGCATAATTGGTTTGTTTAATAAGATGTTTTACTCTCTTAAGTAAATATAAATGACATAAACTATCATTATAAATGGGAAATTTGACAAAAATAAAATTTGCAAAAACCTGCTACCTGCTACCTGCTACTGCCTCTTTTTAACTGGTTTTGTTCATACTTTTTGAAAATGTACTTTTCCAAAACTGGAAGCATTGTTTATGTTTTGCAAATCTAAAGTACCAAATGCAGAATACCACGGACTTGATATATAAACACAATATGAGATGATTTGTTATATTCAGAAGTTAAGTGATGTTTTTGTCCAATGACTAAAAAGTCACTTTACCAAATATTCAGTAGACTCCCCGAGGACATTACCCTTGCCAATTGGTATAAGATGAAGGTTTAATAATGTCTGGACATGAAATGAGAAACTAATTGAGGATTTCCCTGATGGTCATCTGTTACCACTTGCTCCATGATGTTAAATACAGTGTTCCATGGTTACACGTTGATGCTGAGGCTATCAACATTAAGACTTACTACCATTCACCAGTATACTCGATAGTGAATGAGGCATGCTGTTTATTATCCACTGAAGCAGTAGGTCTATTAACTGAATTATCATACTTTAAATCGAGAATTAACTTTGCACCATTGACTATTCCTGATAGTTTCATTATGATGACACAATATCGTATTTTAAAATGCATGTCATTGTTCTGTTTCGTATAGACTCACAATTCCATTTACACATATCTTCACGGAAGCATGACCAATATCAAGCAAAGAAACCTTCTCCTTGTTCTTCTAGACCTACAAGTTGTAACCAGATTATTAACGTTAGTTTAATGGTTCCATTTCCGTTCAATATGATGTCACATATATCACTCTGTTACCAGTTAAGAACACAAGATTATCATTAACTCTAACACACATTCCATAGCATGTCATAGTGCTTTGTTATGGTGCTCCTGCCATGGTACTACGACTTTATATTGCAAGAGATATTAAAACCCACTTCACCTATCTTGTGTACATCAAATCTTCAAAATATTCTTTTCTGACACCCTAACACCTGTTACACTGATTGACCACAACATTCCAGAACATATATTGGATGGATTTCCACTCATGGACGCACATTCTACATTTGCAGCTCAAACTTGTATTAGTTTCATCTTCAGTTTGTGAAAGCGCTGTCCTTTTCATCCTTGCATTCAGCAATCTTTTATACTCAGAAATGTTTTTCAATTAAGTTTCCGAGAGTGAATTTGACTGAAGAACTCTCGCAAATAATTCTCAGAAATGTTAGTGCATATTGTCTTTTCGGAATATATCTAGGTGTATTGTAGGTTAAACGGTAACAACTGAATAACTAATAAAAATACATTACGGAGGTTTAAAAGGTTTGAGATATGAACTATTTCTACTCGGTGATGAGATGTAATTTCTTAGAATCTCTGTTTGATAATTTTATCAGGTGAGATAGGAGAGAATAACGATTGATATGAAACACTGTGTAGCAATAGGATTCATCACTTTATTCAGACTAATAATTACTAGCAAACGCATCCCACCATTGTTCACATGCTGTCATGCTTTTCTTTCGTCATTATCAATTTTTATCAACCTATTTCATGCTACAACCCTTGCTTGACCATGAAGTGAACCGTACATGCACATGCAATATATTATTGCTCGAATTTACTTCTGTCTATATTTATTTGTCATTGTTGATGTTTTCCATTTTTTGAACGGATCAATGAATTTATGTGCCGGATACCAAAAAGCCTGTCTACAGACAATGTGTACGAAGGTGCCTTTGGGTAGTCCTATATAGTGAGATGACGATGTAATCCATAGTTCCTACCTGTTTTGAAGCATATTTTGATGTGAACAATCTATATCCGGTTTATTTAAGGATATTGATGAATTTTTAAATCGCATTGTAATATTTCTGCACTGCAACGTCAATTTTGAACAATATTGGTAATCAAGATTATAAATTATTAAAGGTGGTTTGTGAATAATTTACTCGCAACAACGTTTCTGTCAGTACCTCGAAAATGAGAAAATGTGTTTCATTCCACATTATACCAGATTGAACGTGGCAAAACAATATTCGAAATATCAACATTTTATATTTTGTTAGAAACTCACAGTATACAAAACTGATGTAATGCGTGTAAATTTCTCTCTACCATCAGGTCTGCCAATATTGCATTAGTAGAATTCAGCCAGCTAAATCGTTTTATTGTCAGGTTCTGTAGGATAAATGTAGCATTGAGTGTGATAGATTGACAAGGGATCAGTGCTTAGTCTCCATATGTTCGAATGAATTACCTGTGTAAAAGATGTAAAATCTTGCTTTGTATACTATTTTGGGAAATTTAATCTGAATCTTTCTGAGTGAAGGTAATGATACGCTACCGATCGTCTTTTGGTTTAGCTTTGAACTTAATTATCTCCAGATTTGTTTGATATGTGTCAGTTTCTGCAAACAGGCAGCACGGCAATACAAACATCATCCTCCAGACTATGTAAATAGACGCTTGCCTCAATTTCATCTCAAGAGGTAATTACACTATCAAATACTTTATTTATGAATGTTATAATTATTGTTTATGTCGCATCTATATTCGCTTTATATTGTATGCTCAAAATAATGTTGTTTTTGTTTTTGTGTGTGCAATATTTACACATTTGTTACACACAGGGATTGGCATGGAAATGAACATTAAGGGAACATTTACGGGAGGAGACTTATATGAATTACATGTGCTTACACTTCATGGGTCTAACTTGTTCTTAGAGGCAACCTGTGAGCCTAAGGTCTTCAATAAGCTGATTGTTCTTCTGAGGGAATATAGACACACTTTGAATAAAGCCAAGTGAATTCGTGACTAATACCAATCATTACTGAGCACAGGACCACATGCCACCAGAAAAACATAACTATATTTCTGCAAACTGAGTTATGTCATCCTTGTACCATGTGGAATATTATTACGATACTTATCTTGACATATATATGTATATAATGTTTAGAAGGTAATTAAGATTTTACTAATGTTGTGGAACTCGCTTAAATGTTTTGTTTTTCTTTATCAAAAAACATTCTCTAAAACAGAAAATTGTAAGTCAAACACCCAAACCCCGTAAATGTGGCACATGCCCATGCACATAATTTGTGTAAAGTGCACCGTTATTGTACATATGTGCAAGTTTATGTGACAGGTTTATTGTTCTCTTAGCCTGGACTCGTTCAGAGCTTTTCGCGTAATGACATGTGTGGATTGCATCCATGCTGGTGATTCTTGTAAAGCAACCTTCGTCAAGGTCGTCGTACAATATAAAAAGGGCCTTAAGGACAAATTATGTCCCCTTAATTTGAACAGTAGCATGTAAAAACGCTAAAATAATACATATTTTCAATTTAAAATCAGTTAAATCATGTTTTTAATATGACTTCACTGCTTAGGTGGTTATGGCAGCAGGATTATCACTTTGTTGAAAAGTATGAACCATTTCCTATACTTAAACGTGTGTTTCTTGGCCTTAGAAAACTAAATTTGATATGTCCACGCTCTCATTTCAGAAAATGAAGGAAATGAGAATAATTATTTTATCAAAATATTCAAATGTTGACATCCACTGATAAAGACCTCATTGCAAACATGTTTTGTAATTTGTTCACATCCCTTCAACAACTTTATACGCTCAGCTTTGTAAAACCAAATATCTAATAAAGGGACTTTGGCACAATTCATACATTTCATGACAAAGTGATCTCTGAACGAGTTTAGTTTAACCCAAGGGAACACTTCTCAATCTTTTGTCAAATAAATTTGCACAAATGCCCAATGATGATGCACTTCACACAAATCGCGTTGATTGTTTAAGCTTAATGTCACTTTTCCGTTACCATAATTCTTGTCTTCGCAATACGACTGATAGTTTTGTCAAAGTAGAGGCTGAAAATTGAGGTAAAACGGTACTTTAACATTGCATTTTAAGTTATTTTCAACACGTGAACATTAAACACAAATAATATGCTGATCTCACAACGTTTTACTAACTCTCTGTCAGTGGCAATGAATGATGCGTTCCTTTCACACAATAGCAAACATATTTTTTATAGAACTCACTGACCCAAGTTTATGAAATATTTATAGCACCACGCTTTCATTAATCAAACACACGTCCAGGAGGTTTGTATTACAATGGTACTATCTCATACAGTGCAGCGTATCTAGGCTATTATTACTGGCATTTATATGAAGATGACCCGAGCGATGCAAGAACTTGAAAAACGTATTAATAATATGTAAGAAAAAGGTGAACGTATTGATTTGAAGAAAACAAGGTATTTTTAATAACAATTATTTCATCTGATATTCTCAAGACTTTTTGATCAATTGCAAGGGGTTTGGCATACTGCCCTTCAGTATGCTATACATTGATGATTTACTCTATAATGAAGAAAAATAAATCTCCCTTTATTATGACATGAACCAACTGAAAGTAGATACTGAGCAAATGTACCATTCATTTGCATTACTAGAAATTCGCGTTACTTTCGGGAGAAGTCCATCGCAGAAATCAAACCCGGGTCCACAGAGTCAGGCTTCGTTAGCCATTCTCATTTCCATTTTAAAATTTAGAATATCTGGCTAAGAAAAATATTAATAGTTTTACACTTTGATTATAATGTATGAATAAACTGAGACACATACGTGAAATATCTATAAATGAACATCACGGTTACAAACTCGATTATGTGGGGAACAGTCATGTGCGACTGAATATATAATTCATGCATCACATTAAATGTATGTCAAATTACTCTTGTATCTTCCAATTGGGAAGGCAATCTGCTTCTTCCTAAGTTCCTCGTAAAGAAGAACAGTAAAGCTCTCTGAAACGCCTCAAATATGAAAAGTACCCATAACAATAGATCGTCGCATAAACTATGCCTTCTATATGTTCTTTTTTAGAACATTGGTAATAACATTATCTTCATTAAAGTGATCTACAATATACCAGAGGATTAGAGAGATGATGAAAAATTAATGTAGATTAGTATATATATGTCACACGTAACAATAAACTAAACAATTGAAGTAGCTGCCATCAGTACGCATTGTTCTACTGACAAAACAAATTACGAAGGGTAATAAGCATGAACATTCGTGCATATATTGCATAAACTACTGTAACATATAAACGTTTAACATTCTCAAGCTTAAAAAGAAAACGATATATTTGAAACATCAAGTAGCTTCATAAAATTTGACATTTAACATACCTTTCCCAATGGAAATGACTGAGTAGTGATGCAAATGATAGTATTAATTAGGGTTACCTTTGGGAATTCGACTTCGTTGTGTATAGCATCATAGATTATTACTTTTGGTGAATATTTTTTGTTTAAAGATCACTGCGTTGAGACACTTCCATGTGCAAAAAGGTTATGTAATATTCAAGTCTGCAGTAGTAAGTAGAATGGAAGGATATTTAACACGGATGAGATTTTAAACTCAACTATCAATCCTCAACTATATAGTGTTTTCAGAGTCCTGATATTTTGTATGTGGACGTTTAAGTTGGTTCATAATTTCCTTTTACACATTCAGCTTATGGAGAGATTATCAACGTTCATAGAACAATATATTAGTTACACATTAGTCGCGATGCTTGGCCCGCTTAGCCTCCTGTTCAAGAGAGCATATGGATGTGCTTCAGTCTCGGGATCTGAGCAGTCTCGGGATTCAGTGAGTGAGTGAGTTGGGGTTTAACAGTATTTCACTTATATCGTGGATGCTAGTATTATGGCAGGGAGAAAGCCCGCAACGCCATGTGGCTATGCATTGCAGTGAAACCTGCGAGCATCGGCTGGAACTAGCGAACCATGGGTGGTACTACGCTGAAATTCAGTGTAGCATTGCACCAAAACCTTACTGCGTGTAGAACAGTTCTCTTCTGCAGACGGAGTTGCCGTGCCCCTGGCGGGATTCGAACCCCCGACCTCTTGATCCGAAGCCGAACGCGCTAACCACCCGCTCCTCTCGGGATTCAGGCGCTATATACAATTTACTAACTCGGTATTGGTGTTGCAATTGGTCTTAACATATCATTGATGGGATAACAGTATAATGGGCTAGTGTTGAGATATTAATGACCCATGTCTGCTCTATAGCTGTAACATATATTAATTTTGATGAGACACAAGATAAATATTATTTAATATGTACTTAATTTTCAAATGTTGTCTGTTTTTCACTTGGTCGAACTGAATAGATTGGATCACGTTGAATAATGTTAACGGCATTAATTGTTTAAATTTGTACAACTGACGCACATTGAAGTGAAATTATTTTTTACCAAAAGTGTACCCAAAATATGTACTAGCTATGCATGTATAAACTCCTATGTGAATACACTGGAAAGTTACAGATTGTTTAATGTTTTCTTTTCAACATACACGTTATAGTAAATTGGTCAGTATTTCCCCAGAGACTTCAGCCGTTGTAATATTATATTGGTGTTACCATCCTTTATGTTATGTTGACACATTTAATTGTTTGTTATTTTGATGGCAGATTCCACACCAAAGTCTCCAATACTAACATGATATATCTCACTTTAGTTAGGCTTATAGATCATCGTGGAATGTTTTACAATTAGACTGAAACACCACGAAGGGTGTGAAACATCTGTTATAGAAGTTCACAAGTCTTGATTTATATTAATGTTTTGCAGACAGATATAGCAAGCAAGCCATACTTTCCATGCCCATGTTAGAGACAAGTTATTCAAGTCACTCATTTGACAGAAAACTATTATCATCGTTGCTGATCATGCGTAATGCTATGTACATGTACATTATGTGTATATATATATATATATATATATATATATATATATAATATATTATATATATATATATATATATATATATATATATATATATATCTCTCTCTCTCTCTCTCTATATATATATATATATATATATATATATATACAAGGATACTGCTATCGAGATACATGTTACTAATTGTAATATAAATGTGTGACACATTTGAAGACTAAATTATTAGGGTATGAATGTCGGGATCCTGTTATGAACCTCTTGGTGCAAATCAATATTTGCAAACTGATCTTAATTTAGTTATTCAGGTTGTTTTTTTATCAGGTTTTAATACTTACCATCTTGCTTCATGCCAGTGACGTTAAACTACAATGTTCACAAAAATAAGAATGTAAGTTGAAAACCAACATACGCAATGACCTCAATGAATTCGTATATCCTTGTTTTTGTGTGTACACAGCGATAACACGTGCATGAGGCATCACTACTTACCACTTAATATACCTGTAAAAACATCTGTCATAAAATTGTCTCACTCTTTCGAATACGCATACCAACATATTTATAAAATAAACAAGACATTTTGTATGTTTATTAAAAATAGATTGTGGATAATATGAAAGTTCATTTCATACACATTGAAAGACAAGCACCTGGAATTTGATCTATTCTTACATTTCCGTACAGTAAACAAGTAGAGAAACTGTTTTTGAAAAAATTAGAACAACAACCGCCAGAATGAGAAACCAGTTATGCTGTAAATGTGACAGATATGGAAATGTATGAGGCAGAAATATCCATAAACACCCCAGTAAAAACTGTTCTTCCTGTTTAACAATTCGAAAAAGTAGTGGTGCCAATACGATAATCTAAATAAGATAATGTTATATATCATGCGAACATATTGTGTTGTTATTTTCGTATCTTTATTCTGGTGTAGCATGCGTTGCTTAAATTGCTGAATAAAGAAAACTTTGTACCAAACAGAAGACCACAAACATGGTTTCTTTCATTTCTTTCTCTTAGACCTTGTCAGTTGTGTTTTACTCCTAAAATGAACAAAACCAGACACATCAACAATACGCTGATGTAGATGGAGAGATCTCTTACTGTTACCAACTGGTCCTCTGTGTCATGCTCCTCGATAAGTTGTTTTAATCACTTGATGGATCGGCTTATGGTTTGCAACTGCAACAATCAAGAGCTGATGTCAATATCGGATACCTCGTTATTTTTTAGACCTATACCAACTCATTTCCTATAATTATTACCAACGACCTGAAGATGATGTGTTGGTAGTACACACTACTTACTGAGATCATGATAAAACTCAGAAGAGTCACCAAACCTAAAGTATAAACTGATTTGAACGTAAATACGAGAATTGCTAATGAAATAAATGACATCCCTTGTATGTTGCTCAAGCAGGAAACCCTTTCTACAGGTGTCCCTTGAGGTATGAGATGTTCCTATAGACGCGGAATGATCTGTTTCCCTCGCAGTGAATGCGATAGACTGATGATGAAAAGTCATTCTACCGTAAAAGATTGTGTTTGAGCCTGTCGGTTGATTGGCATTGATAAGTGTCTGGACAGAGGAAACATCCCTGAAGAGAGACATTATCCAAGATTACTCTTTAACATTCTTCCCAATGGGAAAAAGGGGAAATAACATTTGCTAAAGATCTACCATCGCTCTTCCAAGCGGATTATTTATTTCACAATAACTCCGCAATATTGTGTACCCTATACATACTTTACTATAGGGACAAGAATACTGAAGGCCTGTTGATGATTAAGAAACAAAAGGTATTCTGTCCCAATAACGTTTGTACATTTCATTTGTCATTATGTAATGAAACTTTCTTGTTTTTGGATGGTTTTCAAACTATAAATAAAGACATAGATTAGGTTTATATGAATGTTATATAAACGTTTCTAATACAAACACACTTCAACATGAAAACTTGATATTTTGTTATAAAATATTGTAAAGATTTTGTAAAATAAGAACTTGTGACATTGTAGGTGATAGCATTTTAAGAGAATGAGTGCTTATCATAATGATCATGAATGATAGGTTTAATCTCGCATGCCTATTGATTAATATGAGAAACGAATGTGAGTTGAACACTTACATATACAACGTCATCTATGAATCCTTATAACCTTGGTGTTTTGTCTACACAGCAATAATACGAGATACATCACTTAAATAAATAAAATCTTTTGTAAAATGAATGCTAACTCATTAAAAACATTGAAAGCAAACAACAACAAAAAACAAAAAAAAGATTTCCAAATACATTTCATATGCAATGAATGAAAAGCTACTGGAATTTGATATACACAAATTTGTATACTGAGAAAGATTGTATGGGGTAATATGGGACTTGTTCGTCTGTTCGTGAATCGGCACTGATAGTGTCTGGAAAGAGGAAACATCCCTGCAGAAAGACTTTATGTAGGGTTATTCTTTAATATACCCCCGGAAGGGAAAAGGGGAAAAATATGGGCGAACAAACTTACATTGCTCATGCCATTGGATTATTTATTTGACTATAAATGCACAATATAGATATACCCTACATACAGTATTACTAAACAACAGGGACTTGGACATTAACGACGATTTACAAACAAAAGTTCAGTCTGCCCCAATATGTTGTTTAATGACGTATCATTTAGATTTCAAGCGATTTTTTTTATTTTAAAGGGGCAGTAGCACGTTTTTTTTCGCTAAAATAAGTCGATGACATGTATTTGAAAAATAGTACCAATAGTAAAACACCATTTCTTCTATGGATAATCCAGTTAAATAATGAGTGTACATGATTCTTTAAAGCCATGGGAAAAGTTTTTGTCATTCGAAACAATAAAATGTGTTCACATTTAAATGGCCGCCATACACTTTTTGCTTTATATGCAACACCGTTATTACCACTCGCATAATTGGTTTGTTTAATAAGATGTTTTACTCTCTAAAGTAAATATAAATGACATAAACTACCATTATAAATGGTAAATTTGACAAAAATAAAATTTGCAAAAACCTGCTACTGCCTCTTTTAAACTATTCTGGTTTTGTTCATACTTTTTGAAAATGTACTTTTCCAAAACTGGAAGCATTGTTTATGTTTTGCAAATCTAAAGTACCAAATGCAGAATACCACGGACTACCAAACACAATATGAGATGATTTGTTATATTCAGAAGTTAAGTGATGTTTTTGTCCATTGCCTAAAAAGTTACTTTACCAAATATTCAGTAGACTCCCCGAGGACATTACCCTTGCCGATTGGTATAAGATGAAGGTTTAATAATGTCTGGACATGAAATGAGATACTAATTGAGGATTTCCCTGATGGTCATCTGTTACCACTTGCTCCATGATGTAAAATACAGTGTTTCATGAATACACGTTGATGCTGAGGCTATCAACATTAAGACTTACTACCATTCACCAGTATGCTCGATAGTGAAAGAGGCATGCTGTTTATTATCCACTGAAGCAGTAGGTATATTAACGGATTATCATACTTTGAATCGAGAATTAATTTGCACCATTGACTATTCCTGATAGTTTCATTATGATGACACAATATCATATTTTAAAATGCATGTCATTGTTCAATTTCGTATAGACTCACAATTCCATTTACACATATCTTCATGGAAGCATGACCAATATCAAGCAAAGAAACCTTCTCCTTGTTCTTCTAGACCTACAAGTTGTAACCAGATTCTTAACGTTAGTTTAATGGTTCCATTTTCGTTCAATATAATTGTCACATATATCACTCTGTTACCAGTTAAGAACACACTATTATCAGTAGCTCTTACACACGTTCCATGGCATTGTCATAATGTTTTCTAATGGTGCTCCTGCCATGGTATTACGACTTTATATTGCAAGAGATATTAAAACCCACTTCGCTTATCTTGTGAACATCAAATCTTCAAAATATTCTTTTCTGACAACTCAACACCTGTTACACTGATTGACCACAACATTCCAGAACATATATTGGATGGATTTCCATCCATGGACGCACATTCTGAGATTGCAGCTCAAACTTGTGTTAGTTTCATCTTCAGTTTGTGAAAGAGTTGTCCTTTCCGTCCTTGCATTCAGCAATATTTCATACTCAGAACTTTTGTTCAATGAAGTTTCCGAGAGTGAATTTGACTGAAGAACTCTCGCAAATAATTCTCAGAAATGTTAGTGCATATTGTCTTTTCGGAATATATCTAGGTATATTGTAGGTTAAAAGGAAACAACTGAATAACTAATAAAAATACATTCCTGAGGTTTAAAAGGTTTGAGATATTAAATATTTCTACTCGGTGATGAGATGTAATTTCTTAGAATATCTGTTTGATAAGTTTATCAGGTGAGATAGGAGAGAATAACGATTAATATGTAACACTGTGTAGCAGTAGGATATATCACTTTATTCAGACTAATAATTACTAGCAAACGCATCCCACCATTGTTCACATGCTGTCATGCTTTTATGTACGTCATTATCAACTTTTATCAACCTATTTAATGCTACAACCCTTGCTTGCACATGCAATATATTATGTCTCGAATTTACTTTTGTCTATATTTATTTGTCATTGTTCATGTTAACCATTTGTGGATTGGTTCAATGGATTTATTTGCCGGATACCAAAAAGCCTGTCTACAGACAATGTGTACCAAGGTGCCTTTGGGTAGTCCTATATGGTGAGTGGACGATGTAATCCATAGTTCATACCTGTTTTGAAGCATATTTTGTTGTGAACAATCTATATCCGGTTTATTTAAGGATATTGATGAATTATAAAATCGCATTGTAATATTTCTGCACTGCAACGTCAATTTTGAACAAGATCGGTAATCAAGATAATCAATTATTAAACATGGTTTGTGAATAATTTTCTCGCAACAACGTTTCTGTCAGTATCTCGAAAACGAGAAATGTGTTTCATTCCACATTTTACCAGATTGAACGTGGCCAAAAAAATTTATATTTTGTTTGGAACGCACAGAATACAAAACTGATGTAATGCTTGTAAATTTCTCTCTATCATTAGGTCTGCCAATATTGCATTAGTAGAATTCAACCAGCCACATCGTTTTATTTGTCAGGTTCTGTAGGATAAATGTAGCAATGAGTGTGATAGATTGACAAGGGATCAGTGCTTAGTCTCCATATGTTCGAATGAATTACCTGTGTAAAAGATGTAAAATCTTGCTTTGTATACTATTTTGGGAAATCTAATCTGAATCTTTCTGAGTGAAGGTAATGATACGCTACCGATCGTCTTTTGGTTTAGCTTTGAACTTAATTATCTCCGGATTTGTTTGATATGTGTCAGTTTCTGCAAACAGGCAGCACGGCAATACAAACATCATCCTTATCCCCCAGACTATGTAAACACACCCTTGCCTCAATTTCATCTCAAGAGGTAATTACACTATCAAATACTTTATTTATGAATGTAATAATTATTGTTTATGTCGCATCTATATTCGCTTTATATTGTATGCTCAAAATAATGTTGTTTTTGTTTTTGTGTGCAATATTTACACATTTGTTACACACAGGGATTGGCATGGAAATGAACATTAAGGGAACATTTACGGGAGGAGACTTATATGAATTACATGTGCTTACACTTCATGGGTCTAACTTGTTCTTAGAGGCAACCTGTGAGCCTAAGGTCTTCAATAAGCTGATTGTTCTTCTGAGGGAATATAGACACACTTTGAATAAAGCCAAGTGAATTCGTGACTAAGACCAATCATTACTGAGCACAGGACCACATGCCACCAGAAAAACATAACTATATTTCTGCAAACTGATCATGAGTTATGTCAACTCTGTACCATGTGGAATATTATTACGATAATTATCATGACATAAATATGTTTATAATGCTTAGAAGGTAATTTAGATTGTTCTAATGTTGTGGAACTCGCTTAATTTTTTTGTTTTTCTTTAACAAAAAACATTCATTAAAACAGAGAATTTAAACTTGTGTTTCTTGGCCGTAGAAAACTAAATTGGATATTTCCACGCTCCCATTTCAGAAAATGATGAACATGAGAATACTTATTTTATCAAAATTTTCAAATGTTGACATCTACTGATAAAGACCTCATTGCAAACATGTTTTGTCTTTTGTTCACATCCCTTCAACAACTTTATACGCTCTGCTTTGTAAAACCAAATATCTAATAAAGGGACCTTGGAACCATCAACACATTTCATTACAAATTAATCTTTGAACGAGCTCAGTTTAACCCAAGGGAACACTATTGTCAAATAAACTTACACAAATGCACAATAATGATGCACTTTACACAAATCCCGTTGATTGTTTAAGCTTAATGTCACTTTTCCGTTACCATTATTCTTGACTCCGCAATTCGACTGATAGTTTTGTCAAAGTAAAGGCTGTAAATTGAGGTAAAACGGTACTTTAACGTTGCATTTTAAGTTCAATGTTCAACACGTGAACATTTAACACAAATAATATGCTGATCTCACAACGTTTGGCAGTGACTGATGCGTTCCTGTCACACAACAGCAAACATGTTTTTTTATAGAACTCACTGACCCAAGTTTTTGAAATATTTATTTAATCAAACATACGTCCAGGAGGTTTGTATTACAATGCTAGTATCTCATACAGTGCAGCGTATCTAGGATATTATTACCGACGTTTATATGAAGATGACACGAGCGATGCAAGAACTTGAAAAACGCATTACTAATATGTAAGAAAAAGTCGAACGTATTGATCTGAAGAATAAAAGGTATTTTTAATAACACTCATTTCACCTATAGTGTCAAGACGTTTTGATCAATTGCAAGGGTTTTGGCATACTGCCATTCAGTATGCTGTACATTGATGATTTACTCTATAATGTAGGAAAATAAATCTCCCTTTATTATGACATGAACCGACTGAAAGTAGATACTGAGCAAATGTAACATTCATTTGCATTACTAGAAATTCGCGTTACTTTCGGGAGAAGTCCATCGCAGAAATCAAACCCGGGTCCACAGAGTCAGGCTTCTATAGCCATTCTCATTTCCATTTTAAAATGTAGAATATCTGGCTAAGAAAAATATTAATAGTTTTACACTTTGATTATAATGTATGAATAAACTGAGACACATACGTGAAATATCTATAAATGAACATCACGGTTACAAACTCGATTATGAGGGGAACAGTCATGTGCGACTGAATCTATAATTCATGCATCACATTAAATGTATGTCAAATTACTCGTTTATCTTCTAATTGGGAAGGCAATCTGCTTGTTCCTAAGTTCCTCGTAAAGAAGAACAATAAAGCTTTCTCAAACGCCTCAAATATGAAAAGTACCCATAACAATAGATCGTCGCATAAACTATGCCTTCTATATGTTCTTTTTTAGAACATTGGTAATAACATTATCTTCATTAAAGTGATCTACAATATACCAGAGGATTAGAGAGATGATGAAAAATGAATGTAGATTAGTATATATGTCACACGTAACAATAAACTAAACATTTGAAGTAGCTGCCATCAGTACGCATACTGATAAATTATCATCCAAAGCTGTGTTCGACTGACAAAACAAATTACGAAGGGTAATAAGCATGAACATTCGTGCATATATTGCATAAACTACTGTAACATA
This sequence comes from Gibbula magus, assembly GCA_936450465.1. Taxonomy (NCBI): domain Eukaryota; kingdom Metazoa; phylum Mollusca; class Gastropoda; order Trochida; family Trochidae; genus Gibbula; species Gibbula magus. The sequence goes on from OW388300.1 coordinate 56,490,940, forward strand.
TAAACGTTTAACATTGTCAAGCTTAAAAAGAAAACGATATATTTGAAACATCAAGCAACTTGATAAAATGTGACATTTAACATACCTTTCCCAATGGAAATGACTGAGGAGTGATGCAAATGATAGTATTAATTAGGGTTACCTTTGGGAATTAGACTTCGTTGTGTATAGCATCATAGATGATTACTTTTGGTGAATATTTTTTGCTTAAAGATCACTGCGTTGAGACACTTCCATGTGCAAAAAAGTTATGTAATATTCAAGTCTGCATTAGTAAGTAGAATGGAAGGATATTTAACACGGATGAGATTTTGCCGTGCCCCTTGCGGGATTCGAACCCCGGACCTCTTGATCCGAAGCCGAACGCGCTAACCACCCGCTCCTCTCGGGATTCAGGCGCTCGTACATTACTAACTCGGTACTGGTGTTGCAATTGGTCTTAACATATCATTGATGGGATAACAGTATAATGGGCTAGTGTTGAGATATTAATGACCCCTATCTGCTCTATAGCTGTAAAATATATTAATTTTGATGAGACACAAGATAAATATTACTTTATATGTTCTTATTTTTCAAATGTGGTCTGTGAATTTTCACTTGGTAGAACTGAATAGATTGGATCACGTTGAATAATGTTGACGGCATTAATTGTTTAAATTTGTACAACTGACGCACATTGAAGTGAAATTTACCAAAAGTGTACCCAAAATATATACTAGCTATGCATGTATAAAATCTTATGTGAATACACTGGAAAGTTACAGATTGTTTAATGTTTTCTTTTCAACATACACGTTATAGTAAATTGGTCAGTATTTCCCCAGAGACTTCAGCCGTTGTATAAGAGACTGTAATATTATATTGGTGTTACCATCCTTTATGTTATGTTGACACATTTAATTGTTTGTTATTTTGATGGCAGATTCCACACCAAAGTCTCCAATACTAACATGATATATCTCAATTTAGTTAGTATCATTTTGGAGATAGCGTGTGGCTTGTAGATCATCATGGAATGTTTTACAATTAGACTGAAACACCACGAAGGGTGTGAAACATCTGTTATAGAAGTTCACAAGTCTTGATTTATATTAATGTTTTGCAGACAGATATAGCAAGCAAGCCACACTTTCCATGCCCATGTTAGAGACAAGTTATTCAAGTCACTCATTTGACAGAAAACTATTATCATCGTTGCTGATCATGCGTAATGCTATGTACATGTACATTATATATATATATATATATATATATATATATATATATATATATATATATATATTTAAACAAGGATACTGCTATCAAGATACATGTTACTAATTGTAAATTAAAATGTGTGACACATTTGAAGACTAAATTATTAGGGTATGAATGTCGGGATCCTGTTATAAACCTCTTGGTGCAAATCAATATTTGCAAACTGATCTTAATTTATTTATTCAGTTTTTTTTTTATCAGGTTTTAATACTTACCATCTTGCTTCATGCCAGTGACGTTAAACTACAATGTTCACAAAAATAAGAATGTAAGTTGAAAACCAACATACGCAATGACCTCAATGAATCCGTATATCCTTGTTTTTGTGTGTACACAGCGATAACACTTGCATGAGGCATCACTACTTACCACTTAATATACCTGTAAAAACATCTGTCATAAAATTGTCTCACTCTTTCGAATACGCATACCAACATATTTATAAAATAAACAAGACATTTTATTGTTTATAAAAATAGATTGTGGATAATATGAAAGTTCATTTCATACACATTGAAAGACAAGCACCTGGAATCTAATCTATTCTTACATTTCTGTACAGTAAACAAGTAGAGAAACTGTCTTTGAAAAAAAGAAAAGATCAACATCCGCCAGAATGAGAAACCAGTTATGCTGTAAATGTGACAGATATGGAAATGTATGAGGCAGAAATATCCATAAACACCCCAGTAAAAACTGTTCTTCCTGTTTAACAATTCGAAAAAGTAGTGGTGCCAATACGATAATCTAAATAAGATAATGTTATATATCATGCCAACATATTGTGTTGTTATTTTCGTATCTTTATTCTGGTGTAGCATGCGTTGCTTAAATTGCTGAAAAAAGAAAGCTTTGTACCAAACAGAAGACCACAAACATGGCTTTCTTTCATTTCTTTCTCTTAGACCTTGTCAGTTGTGTTTTACTCCTAACATGAACAAAATCAGACGCATCAACAATACGCTGATGTAGATGGAGAGATCTCTTACTGTTACCAACTTGTCCTCTGTGTCATGCTCCTCGATAAGTTGTTTTAATCACTTGATGGATCGGCTTATGGTTTGCAACTGCAACAATCAAGAGCCGATGTCAATATCGGAAACCTCGTTATGTTTTAGACCTATACCAACTCATTTCCTATAATTATTACAAAACGACCTGAAGATGATGTGTTGGTAGTACACACTTCTTACTGAGATCATGATAAAACTCAGAAGAGTACCAAACCTAAAGTATAAACTGATTTGAACGTATATATACGAGAATTGCTAATGAAATAAATAAACCCCCCCCCCCCCCGATATTGCTCAAGCAGGAAACCCTTTCTACAGGTGTCCCTTGAGGTATGAGATGTTCCTATAGACGCGGAATGATCTGTTTTCCTCGCAGTGAATGCGATAGACTGATGATGAAAAGTCATTCTACCGTAAAAGATTGTGTTTGAGCCTGTCGGTTGATTGGCATTGATAAGTGTCTGGACAGAGGAAACATCCCTGAAGAGAGACATTATCCAAGATTACTCTTTAACATACTTCCCAATGGGAAAAAGGGGAAATAACATTTGCTAAAGATCTCCCATCGCTCTTCCAAGCGGATTATTTATTTCACAATAACTCCGCAATATTGTGTAGCCTATACATATGTTACTATAGGGACAAGGATACTGAAGGCCAGTTGATGATTAAGAAACAAAAGGTATTCTGTCCCAATAACGTTTTTTTTACATTTCACTTGTCATTATGTAATGAAACTTTCTTGTTTTTGGATGGTTTTCAAACTATAAATAAAGAAATAGATTAGGTTCATTTGAATGTTATAAACGTTTCTAAAACAAGCACACTTCAACATGAAAACTTGATATTTTGTTATAAGATATTGTTAAGATTTTGTAAAATAAGAACTTGTGTTATTGCAGGTGATAGCATTTTAAGAAAATGAGTGCTTATCATAATGATCATGAAGTAATATACCTAGATTATATTCATTTTGGCTCTTAATCAGAGATAATTTTGCACGTGTTCATCATGTCCTCAGGGTATATACCATACCAGGGAAGTACACGCACTAAATCAATCAGAATACGCCTTTTAAATTAAAAACGACTCGCAAGAACAGTGTGCTGAGGACTGTGACAGTTATATAAACTTCTTATTCTGGAACATTTCAGGAATCTACCAGAAACTAATAGAAACTTTTATAATTATATACTTTCATTTGATATTGTGGGAATTACGGAAACATGGTGTGTAAATCTGGACTTAGAAAACATATTTAAAGATTACCAGATATTTAGTAAAGATGCTGATAAATTGTCTACATGTGGCAGGCACTCTGGTGGGATTGTGGTACTAGTCAAAAACATATTGCAAACAATATTAAATGGTATAAGACTTCAGAAAATACTATCTTTATCTTATTTGACAAAGCATTGTTTGATTACGATAATGACTTACTCTATGCGTGTGCCTATATCCACCCAGAGGGCTCAACATGGTATGAGAAGTTAAGCGCTCATTGTAAAAACGGAATAACTATTTTCCAAGAAAACCTTATAGACATTCTAGAAGATTGTGAAAATATTCATATATTATGTGGGGGTGATTTTAATGCTAGGACAGGAACCAAATGTGACTTTGTTGAGGATGACATTCTTGAATACACCGAGAAAAACAGCAATTCTATGTGGGAATTCATAGTTGATTCATTTAATTTAGAGCGCTTCTCTTGTGACAAAGTCGTAAATAATTTTGGAAAATGCCTTTTAGATTTATGTTCAGTTTTGAATATTCAAATCATGAATGGGAGATGCGGTCACGATAAAAACATTGGCGACTTTACATTTCTAGGTGTTAATGGGACTAGTGTTATTGATTACATTATAGCGTCGACATCATTGTTTGATAGTGTTACCAGCTTTGGAATAGAGTCTCGCTCTGAGTCGTCACACCTCCCTGTGACCCTAAAATTACGTGCGCTTCACAAACGTCCGTTTACATCTGATAAAGAAGAACATGATCATTCGAAATCATTTAGGTTTGTTTGGGATAACAATGAATTACAAACATTTAGAGATAATCTCTTCTCTGATTCTATTCAAGAACTACTCGACAAATCTATGGATAGTGCCATGTTTAATATTGATACGAGTGTAAGTTTGTTAACAGATGCGCTATGTTTAGCTGCCTCAAGTATGAAAAAACAAAATGGAAAACATAAATGCTATGCGAGCAAGGGGAATACATGTAAATGGTTTGATGCCGAATGCGATCGTTTGAAAAAAGAAAGATGTCGATATTTAAATCACTTTAGGAAAAATAAAACGATTGAGAACCTTCGTGAATACCATATAGCTAGAAACAAGTATAGTGAAACTTGCAAACGAAAACAACGGAAATATTTAAATGATAGACAACATGATTTAGAGAAAAGCATTAATAATTCTAAACAATTCTGGTCCGAACTTAGAAGTCTGGGCAACCAACGTAATTCAAACGAGATTGATATCAGTGACTGGCATGATTACTTCAAAGATCTATTCTCCTCTTCTATAGATATTAGGAATGATACTCTATTTGATACAGACGTTCATGGCAGTCAAGCTTCATTACAAACAGACTCTGAATTACAGTTTGCTAATGATATTTTAGATTCACCTATTAGCAGAGAAGAAATTCTCGATAGTATTCGCCATCTGAAATGTAATAAAGCTCCGGGAATAGACAGTACACTGCCGGAATTCTTAAAAAACTCGACAGATATTTTGCTTCCGTATTTAGAATTACTATTTAATGTGATATTATAAAATGGAAAATTTCCTGAATCATGGTCTCTTGGAGTTATTGTCCCGATACATAAACAAGGTAGTAAACAAGACATGAATAATTACAGGGGTATCACTCTTTTAAGCATCCTCGGCAAGGTATTCACCTATATAATTAACAAGAGACTAGTTTTCTGGGCAGATACCCTGGATAAAATAAGCGAAGAGCAAGCAGGATTTAGAGAGGGATATTCAACAATCGATAATATTTTCACTTTACAAACTCTCATAGAAAGATATTTAAATGCTAAAGGGGGGAAATTTTATATATTTTTTGTTGATTTTGCCAAAGCATTTGACTCAGTTGAAAGAAACAAATTATGGAACTTATTAAAATCACACAGTTTGAGTATGAAAATGAGCAAATTATTATGCAACATTTACGAGAATGTCAAAGTATGTGTTCGGAATAACAACGATATATCCGATATTTTCAATAGCCATTTGGGAGTTAGACAGGGTTGCGTTTTGAGCCCGTTTTTATTCACTATTTTCATTAATGAATTAGCCATTCGAATTAGAAAAAACTGTGCCCATGGTATACAGCTACACCCAGACATTATTGAGTTGTTTTTGCTCTTATTTGCGGATGACATTGTCTTATTTTCGTCAACTATTATTGGCTTACAAAGACAAATCAATGAATTAGAGAAGTATTCGGATGAATGGAATCTAAAAGTGAACAGATCTAAATCGAAAATTATTGTATTTAAAAATGGCGGGAAACTAGCAAAACCAGAACAATGGTATTTTAAAAAGGAACTACTGGAGACAACGTCATTTTATAAATATTTGGGTGTATATTTTAGCAGAAACTTCTCGTGGCACAGACATTTCAATCAGGCAGCAACCCAAGCTAAAAAAAGTGTTCATCGGTATCTGGAGGCAGACACGTATCTTAGGCGATCTCACGCACCAGACCTTTTTCAAAATTTTTGATGCAAAAATAAAACCAATATTATTGTATGGCTCAGAAGTATGGGGTTTGCAAAATACGGAGGTAATTGAAAAGGTTCACTTATACGCATGTAAGAAATTTCTAGGAGTAAAACCAACCACACCCAATGTTATGGTCTATAGTGAACTTGGGAGGTTTCCACTTTATATTTCCACCACCGTAAATGCAGTTAAATATTGGTTAAGACTTCTAGCTATGCCTTCTACTAGAATACCGAAAAAATGTTATAATATGATGCTTTTGTACGATAATAATGGTCAAAGAAATTGGGCATCGCGTGTCAGAAGCCTACTGTTCTCTATCGGCTTCGGGAATGCTTGGAATTCACAATATGTAGAATCTCATAAGTTATTCATCCATTCGCTAACGACAAGGCTAAAAGATATATATTTTCAAACATGGTGTGATAAAATTACTCTGTCGAAAAAATGTTTCTATTATGCAATATTTAAAGAGGATCTGTTAAAAGAAGCTTACTTATCATGTGTTGATATAAAAAAGTACAGACGATCATTAGCAAGATTTAGATGTTCATCCCATGATTTATTTATTGAAAATGGCAGGTATAGACATATTAAAAGAGAAGACAGATTATGTACACTTTGTAATTTAAACGAAATTGAAGATGAATACCACTTTCTTTTCACTTGTTCACTATATAACTCATTACGTTGTAAGTATATTAAACAATATTACTATGTCCATCCAAGTATCACTAAATTCTCTAATTTAATGAGCAGTACAAATCAAAGAACGTTACAAAATCTTTTTATGTATATTAATAAAGCTATGATTTGTAGAAAAAATGCCATAGCGAACTAATGTACACTATTTATTTATGTATATATTCACATGACTTATGCAAATGTACTACAGGCCTGAGGCCTCTTCAGTACGAAATAAAGAGTGAGATAGTTGAGGTGTAAGGTTAGTTCGTAATCAAAGGCGGTCATTTTGAAACCAATGTTTACCCTGATTGTCAGCAAGGTACATTATATATATATAAGTCACGATAATAACTTTGATCACCTGCTGACATCTTTGATAGGCTAAATACCAGTAACTGTTTAGCATTACGAGGAATAATACTTTTAATGCAAGTTTAGTTCATGATATTTGAAAATATGTAGGTTCCAAAGCTGGAGGTATTGTTTATATCCTCTAAACTGCATATCCAATGTACCAAATGCTGAACACTTAACACGTTAATGTAAGATGATCACAGTCTTTGTTTTTTTATTAGCTCATATGGCCTGAAAGGCCCGATTGGCTTATGGCATGGCATGGTGTCCGGCGTCCGTCTGTAAACTTTTCGCATTTTCATCTTCTTCTCCAGAACCAATTGGTCTAGGGAGCTGAACTTTTGTGTGCATACTCCTTGGCTAATGGGGATTTTAAATTGTAGATTCCATGACCCCGTGACCTCAAATGGGGTCACAGGGGTCACAACACCATAAACCTATTTTCATCTTCTTCTCAAGTTCCAAAAAGTCTAGAGAGCTGAAAAGTTGTTAGCAGACTCCTTGGCTTATGGGGATTCTAAATTGTAGACTTGGTGACCCCGTGACCTCAAATGGGGTCACTTGGGTCACAACCCCAAAAACTTATTTTCATCTTCTTCTCTAGTTCCAAAAGGTCTAGAGATCTGAAAGTGTGTGTGCAGACTCCATGGCTAATAGGGATCTTAATTGTAGATTTAGTGACCCCGTGACCCCGAATGGGGTCACTAGGGTCACAACCCCAAAAACCTCTTTTCATCTTCTTCTCCAGTTCAAAAAGGTCTAGAGAGCTGAAACGTTGTGTGCAGACTACATGGCTAATGGGGATTCTAAATTGTAGATTTGGTAACCCCGTGACCCCAAATGGGGTCACAGGGGTCACAACCCCAAAAACCTATTTTCACCTTCTTCCCCATTTCCAAAAGATCTAGAGAGATGAAACGTTGTTTGCAGACTCCTTGGCTAATGGGGATTCTAAATTGTAGATTTAGTGACCCAGTGATCTCAAGTGGGGTCACAAAGGTCACAACCCCAAAAACCTATTTTCATCTTCATCTCAATTTCCAAATGGTCTAGTGAGATGAAACGTTGTGTGTAGACTCCTTGGCTAATTGGGATTTTTAATTGTAGATTTGGTGACCCCGTGACCTCCATTGGGGTCACAGGAATCACAACCTTAAAAACCAATTTTCATCTTCTTTTCCAGTTCCAAAAGGTCTAGAGAGCTGAAAAGTTGTATGCAGACTCCATGGCTAATGGGAATTCTAAATTGTAAATTTTGTGATGCTTCGACCCCAAATATAGGTCACAGACGTCATGACCTGAAAAGCTGTTTCATCTAGAGATTTTATGTGCTCTTGAAAGGGTGGTAATTTAATGGAAACAACAGTAATGAATTAAATCTTCAAGTGTGACTTTATTTGTAGGGGATTTTATCTCTGGCCTCAAAGATAGATCAGAGGGGTAAAGACCTTAAGACATATTTCATCTTGATTTAAAGTGCTTACTATGTGTTATATCTCTTACCTAGAAGTTGACATTTTGAATTAGTTAATGTATATCAAACCTGATGAGCTACAGAGCCCATGGCACTTTTTTTCTGAGCATACAGCAGGCATTTTTTCCAATAATGACATGGATACCAAATTCACGCAAAGTCACTTTACCAAATATAATTGTGTTTAGGAGCCTCCCTAGATACATGGTCTCTTGCTGATTGGTATTAGAAGTAGGTCTGATAATGTCTGGACATGAAATGAGAGACGCAGGAAGGATTTCCCTGTGGTCATCTGCTCACTTGCCCCAAGATGTAAAATATAATGTTCCATGTTAACACCTTGCTGCTGTGGCTACCAACCTAATTTGGAATGAAGTATGACTTTAATTATCCACTGAAACAGTAGATTTGTAACTGAATGTTCAATTAATGAAGTGATACTTTGAATCATGAATTGACTCTGCAGTCAACTACGTCCTGATAGTCATCGTTCAGTTTCATATGCACTAATAATTCAATTATTAAGTGGTATCCAGATTCATTATGTGATTTATTTGTTCCATTGATCGTTCAATTTGATTGTCACATACTGCTCTGTATAACTAATAGCACTGGATAGCATTATTTTGAACAGTAACATACCTTTCATGGCATTGTCTCAATGCTTTCTAATGTAGTTACTCCATGATAATAAGAATAAATATGCATATATATTAAAAACCACTTCGCCACTCATCTTGTGTTCAATACATTTTCAAAATATATTTTTTAAACACTTAGTATTGCTTTACAGTGATTGACCACATCATTCTCAAAAGATGTTGATCTCCATCCATGGACACACATTATCATATTACGCTCTCAGCTTCACATGGTATTTATGAAATCACTCTCCTTTTACTCATTACAGTCTATATTATGGATATTCTGTTCAATTAAGTTTCCAAGTGTGAATTTGACTGAAGACATATGATGGTTAACTCATACAAATAATAAGTGATATCACAGAATTTTTACTGCATAATGTATCGTTGGAATATGTCTAGGTATGATGCAGGTAAACAGAAACTAACAATATTAACTTACTATATTACATAAATAATTTAAAAGGAAATTATTGACGAACATATACTATTTTATATTAATGCCATATTTGATATATTATATCTTTTTATATGTTACATTTTTGTAACACATTTAGTAACTCTTACTCTTTGTCCTTGGAAACAACAACATTCAATTTTCAGTTTCAGAAAAATACCCTTTTAATAAGAGACCTTAATTCTACTTCAGTCTTCAATGTATTCAATGGACAATGGTTACTCTGATACATTATATGACTGCAACAGTTTTGGAGGGAAACCTAAATAACCATAGTCTGGCATTATAGATTTATAGTCTTAGGGCCACTGTTGGCAGGAATAAGTACTTTATCTTTTTGCAAATGAATAGAGAGACAACCTGATTTCCTCTGTGTTTTCAACCCAGTGATGTGATGCAATTTCTTAGATTCTCTGTTTTTGGTACAGATCCAGAAGAATCCGAAAGGATCCGGCAAACGGATTCCACCACGTTTTTTCCTATTTAACTGTTAACATAAATAAAAGAGTATAAGATACACAACCCTATTCATCATAAAGTGTACAATGTATTTGAAACTCAAAATATATTTCAATAACAAAGTCTGTGTGAATGTTACATGATAACTTTATCAATACATCACTTCTGTAGTTATATATTTTTTATTTTCTCTTCCCCCCCTCTCTCTCCGCAATGAAGGTTTGAGTGTGTGTCAGTGCAACCGTGCGTCCGTTCATCCATCAGGACAGCTTTTGTTAGAAACCATTTAAGATAGGATAACCAAATTTGATGTGAGACTTTGAAAGTTGATGGAGTTCGAAAATACTAAGTTGTCAATTATTTTAACCATTTTAATGAGGTCTGATATGGCAGGGGTGTTGAGATCATGTCTTTTTCGTTATATTGCATGTACATATGCAACTTTATGGTAATACAATTTAATAATAAAGGCGATTAGAATGAAGCTTTTGGTTCTGATAAAATCTCTTAATCTCTGATTTAAATCTCTTGTCTATGATACTTCATAGCATTTCACCAGCTAAATCATTTTGATGTCAGATAGTGTTGATTAAATGAAGCAATTGGTCTGATAGATTACATGTGTAAAAGTGGCAAATAGGATGTAAAATCCTATTTTATATACTATTTTGAGAATGTTTATCTAGTGGTTTCTGAGTGAACGTAATAAAACCATTCCAATGGTCTTATAATTGGGCATTAAACTTATTTATCTCAAAATTTTGTTTGATAAAGTTGTCTGCAGACAGGAACAACAGTAAAACAAACATAATCTCGATTTCCGAGACTATTTCAACACATCAGTGTCACTGTTTCAGCTGAAGAGGTTATAACAGTATAAGTTATTATATAAGTATTATGTTTCACGTCACATTCCTTGCACTCTATTTCGTATGTTCATTATCCAAACATGGCATTGTCATCATGGCATCACAATATGCGTAACACATATGGACAGACATAAGCCGTTTTATAACATACTGTAATTGTCATTTTAGCATATTTAGAGTTCAAATTATTTGACACGCTCCATTCCTTACGGCTTTTATTTGTACTAGTTACGTGATAAATTGCGGTTTAGTTAGCAATATGCTGAAGCTAATGTTTGGCGTTCAGACAGGGCATAAACACGTCAGTTATAGAAGGTAACTAGGCTTGACTTATAATCTTTAATGGGATGTCTTACAGATAGACTAAAGTCGGACAAAAAGGGTGTGATCACGTCTGTTATGGGGGTTCCCTAGTCTCAATTTATAGTTATTTTTGGTATAATTCACAGACAGACTTAGCAAGAAGAAAGAAACACATCACCAAAACGAAGCATCACCTCGGTTGCCACTTACAATATATGCATTATCAATATCCCACCGGTTCCACAAAATTTATAAAACATATCTTTGACAGATACTTGTGTATCTACTACCGTACTTCAGTTAGTGAGTATTACAGATGCTGAGTTTCAGGTATGTTAAGGGTTTTAGACTTCTGCACCAGAAGCAGTCAAACTCAACAACAACCAACATCCGATCATGTTTCTATCGAAACAGAAACAAATAAATTTTTCAGAAAAAATCTGAAAATATCAAAAGGCACCACTTCAGTTAGTGGGTAATACACATGCAAAGTTTCAGGAAGATTTGATGAACGGTTTTGGAGCTGTGCTCCGGATACGAACCTGTCTCTGAACAAAGTCCAAATTCAACAAGTTTCTATGGAAAGGAAAAAAAATAAAAATTTTAAAAATCTGATAAAATATCAAAAGGCACCACTGCAGTAAATGTGTAATACATATGTGTAGTTTCAGAAAGATATGATAAATGGTTTTCGAGTTCTGCTCCGGAAACGAAATGATTACGGACGGACAGACGGACGGACGGACCACAATGCATAGCCATATGGCACTGCGGGCTTCCTCCCTGCCACAATACTAGCAGCCGCGATATAAAATACTCTTGAAAGAGGCGTTAAACTCCAACTCACCTCACCTCACCTCACCTCACCTCCTCTGTTTTAGTTTATATTAGTATGTATACCAACCCATTTCTAATAATCAGACATTCCATTTTTAAACAGTTTAAATGATTTTTTAGTTATTCGTTGTATACATTTGCATTATTGTTAAATAATTATTTGATCAAATTAAAGAAAAGATGATTCGGAAGCGGCTTAATAATTTTTAAATTTAAAAAGTTTATATTTTATTGAGAAATTGAGATACAAACCTGTATATGATGCAAGTGATACAATCCCAAGCTTTTCATGACCTAGATTTAATAATATAAATGCCAGAAGAGTAGTCAAACCGTAAACATAAACCACTTTCTAATCTGATAATTGTAAAAAAAGGAATGCTTTTTTCTCCGAGTCAAACAAATAACCTTCATTTGTTGCTCCAACAGGAAACCCCATGTACATGTGTCTCTTGAGATAGAGGATACTGTTGTCGACGTGAAATAATCTGTAGTTTTCTCGCAGTGAATGAGAAAGACTCTTGATGAAAATTACTTTTACCGAGGAAGACTGTATTGGGTTCTGTCCTGTGGGTCTTGTTCTTCTGTTGAAGTGTTTGTTAAGAGGGTTTGCTACTATCCTGATAGGGGACACATGCCTATAGGGCCACATTATCCATGATTACTGTTTAATATAGTTCCCAACGGAATAAGGGAGAATAGCATAGGCTAATGAACTCCCATTGCTCGATCCATTGGATTATTTATTTGACAGTAACTGTGTAATATATTGGTAAACACTACACAACAGAGACCTGGACATGGATGATGATTACATACAAACGTTTACTTTGCCCTGATGTGCAACTATCTATCAACTATCTGATAAACGTTTGACGTTGGGGAGACGGAACAGCACTGAAAGGAGTTTGCCTAATATGTTGTGTAATGATGTTTGTACACTTCACTTGTCATCAGGTAATGAAACATTCTTGTTTTTGGATGATATTCAGACTATTAACTACAATACAGAAATTTGGAATAATTCTCCTCTATCATTATGTCTGCTAATGTTTCATTGTACATAATTACAACGTCTCTAACCTTTATATATTGTTTTAAAATATGCCTATCATGTTTCATATGTATTTGTAAATTCATGGTTAGAAAGTTGATTGATTGATTCTTACTGACGATGATAAGAATAAGACTATATGTTCAGATGCAATCTCTGAGCAATCTCTGTGGTATCTAGTAGAATTTCAAAAGTCAAATGATGTTGTTGTCAGATACTTTAGATAAAATGCAGCAATGAGGCCGATGGATTGCCCAGGGATCACTGCTTAGTCTTCATATGTTGGAATGAATTACCTTTGTCAAAGTGACGAATAGGATGTTAAATCTTACTTAGTATACTATTTGGGGAAATGTAATCTGAATCCTTCTGAGTGAATGTAATAAAACAATCCCAATCGTTTTCTGGTAGACCATAAATCTAATTTATCTCAATATTTGTTTGATAAGTGTCAGTTTCTGCAAACAGGCAGCATAGCAATAAAACCTACCCAGATTATTTCCACACACCCCTGTCTAAGTATCTGCTTAATAGAATGAGAGTGTCCTTTACTTTATTTATTTATTTATTTATTCAACAATTCATATTTTTACATCTAATTTTTGTTGACAAAACATAACTCTCTTTTACACATTCAAGACGTTTTTTTATATATTCTAGAAGAAAGAAACAGTCACGAATCATGGCCTCTGATATACGGCAATTGCCCTAAAAGAATCTCATAATTTACTTAACGTGCACAGTTATTGTGCATGTGTGCAAGTTTATGTGACAGGAGATCAGGAATTAATCTCTTGGGTATGTCTTGAATCGTTCAGAGCATTTTCTGTAATTGCATCCATGCTTGTGGTTCTATTGTAATGACAGTAACCTTTGGAAAGTCGTCATAAAATAAGGGCCTTAGGGACAAACATATTTTCCCTTGAAATAACGAGCTGAGCTCAATTGCACGTGAACGTAGTTTTGTGAACATTTTATCTTCTGTCTGTCTTGCCAAATAATTTGTGTTTTGTATAATATCATATCCTTGCATACAGATTGCGTTGTGTATAGCTTGTGGTTTATATAAAAGCATATTGCATAATGGTATTCCAGTAAAACAAATACACCTATACATCTACACGGAAACACACTGAAACCAGCAAAAAACATAAAAGAACTTAAATCCTGTGGCACCTTTGCCAATGTCCTACATTACAAACCCTGCTCTGAACGATCCCAGATTATCCCAAGGGAACAGTTCTCAATCTATTGTCAAATGCACAATAACGATGTACTTTACTTTGCAAACATCAGGATGGTTGTTTCAGCCTAAATTTCGATGATTGTTTCAGCCAGGCTGTGATTCTTGATTCTTAAATTAGACTTATAGCGATGTCAAAGTAAAGTCTACAGTTGAATATAAAATGAATAAGTTATATATACATTCTACTTTTGAAAATCCCTGATGTGGATCAACTGAAGATGACCTTAGCATACTAAAATCATGAAAACATAATTTGTTCCATTGTTCAATTTTTAATTTCAAGACAACTAAAGTCATGGACGTTTTTGAACGATACATCTAGGAACTATAAAATGAATTTGTAGTTGAAGTTGTTAAGTGTAAGCAGTAGCAATCATAGTACATCAGTAGTAGCAGAAGTAAAAGTAGTATTATCAGTAGCAGTAGTCGTAATAGCAGTTGTATTAATATTACTATCAGTATATAATGCGAAATGATCAAACTTTGTTATATTAAAAGCTTTCAGTGAACTTTATTTTCAATAACTAAATAGACACTAAGTTCATACAAAGTCACTTTACCAATTATATAGAGGATAGTTTATATTTCTCATCGAATATCATGTATATCTCATCGAGTGAAGTAGAAAGTATATTTGAGTGTAAATATATTATTTTTACTTCACGAGATGATCTCATCTCGTGTATTTGACGATAAATGTCAAATGTTCTATGTTTTAGATTTAAGAGAGTATCCCTAGTTTGAAAATGACGTTCATTTTATGAATGTAGTATCCATGATCGCCTTGTTTTATTGCGATCTTCTTTTGACGTCATCCTATTGTTACGATGATGTTATATGATTGAAAGTGTTATTTCACTGAGAAGAATAACTTGTTATGTCACTCAATGAAATACAGATTTTATTTTAACTTGTAAATGCGTATATCACCACAGAAAATATATTAACATTGTGTTCTGTACCCTCCCTAAAGACCCTCTCCCGTCTCTTGTTGACTAGTGTATGGAGGTTCATTAATGTCTGACCATGAAATGAGATACTTATGAAAGAAGTTTCTCGATGATGTAAAACACAATGTTCCCTGAATACATCTTGATGCTGAGGTTAACCCCTGGGTACTTCAAGGAGCTGCCAAATACACGTAGAGTATATTATGTAAAAAATTTCAACTGTCCTTTTCTTAGATTAACTAAGATCTGATACAATGCTTCAAAGACAACCCATAGTACATGATAGTTGCACTAAGAATCACAATAAGTGAACACACTTTCGAGATGCTGCTGCATGATGTCACTGCATCGCACTTCAGATACAAACATGGTCCAGCTGATATAAACTCAATATTCCATAATTCAATACTTTACACAAACACCTTCCCCAAAGCATGACCGATATCAAACAAAATTAACTTTCCTATGTTTATATTCATATTTACATCTTTCATTTATATTCTCCATGTATCTTGCAATTGTTCAAACGTACAATCTAATTGTCACATACTGAAGGAACAGGCAGACTCCTCACGTTTCAGGGCACTTCCACATACTTTATAATATTGTAATTGCCACGAGTTCAAGAACTGTATATGGTAAAGTATTTTTATAACAACTTTACCAATTATCTTGAGTTCAATAAAGTATGATGAATTTGAATAATATGAATTTCACTGAAGAAATTTGATGGTTTACTCTTACAAATACTTATTGTTATCCCATAAAATCTTACAATATATTATCTTGTCGAACTATCTGTAGGCGTGTTGCAGATTATAATGAAATTGATGAACAGATATACTAACTGTCTGTCAAATGGTTTGTTATACCTTTCTAATTTTTTTATATACTTTGAATCAGTACTTTGTTACAATATTCTATATTTATACTTAAAGGATAAAGGATATATGTTATATCTTTTGTATGGTATCTGTAACGGGTTTTGTAAGATATTTTGTAACTCCTTCCCTCTTGTCCTTGAAAACAACAACCATAAGTAAAAGCCAATATCCAGCTTCAGAAAAATACCCATTTCATAACAGAGCATTTCATTCTACTGCAGTCTTCAATGCATTCTATGGAAATTGTTAGGCCCATACATGGCATGACTGTAACGGTGGGGAAGGGAAACCAAATGAACATAGTCTGGCATTATGGATTTATAGTCTTGGGGCCACTGTTTGCAGGGAGAGGTAATTTATCTTTCGTCAAATGAATAAAGAGACAACATGATCACCTCTGTGTTTTCTACCCAGTGATGTGATGCAATTTCTTCGATTCTCTGTTTTGTAATTGTATTAGGTGAGATAGGAGAAAATAACGATTAATGGGGAAAACAGTGTAGCAATAGGATTCATCACTTTATGTTAGACTGATATTTGCAAGCAAACACATTCCACTCTGTGCACCTGCCGTCAACAATTCTTACATAAACCAATTCAGCTGAATTTTTATGTTGACGTCATTGTCAACTTTTATCTACCTGTTATATCCTACAACCCATGCTCGGCCTTGAAGTGACATTAACATGCAATTTATTGTTGCGCATATTTATTTCTGTCTCAATCTATCTCTCATTGTTCACGTTTTCGTCTTTCATAAAACGGATTAATGGGATTCATATGCCGGATATTAAAATGTACAGACATATTGTTCCGCAGTGTCCTTGGGTAGCCATATATAGCGTGAAGACATTGTATCCATTGTCACCCTGTATGAAAGAAATGCTGTTGTTGTGCATTGAACATGAACTTAAATAATTAGATATCCTTCATGATACTCACGTGACAAAGCCTTTCCTGGAAATATTATAAATTGCACACATGCTTAAGTCTTTGTGCAAAAGTAACTACATAATTAGTTTGTTTTACAAATGGAAAATCGGTGATGAAATCTAATGAAAATATGATTTATATGAGGGTTATTGACAAGTTCCAACAAAGCCTTATTCCACCGACATTTATGTAAGATCAATATTTCTTTCACCAGTTTTCAATGTTCATGGATGTAGATTTTGACCGTCGAGTAACCACTCACAACAAATCTTACAATATTACCCATACGGGTTAGGATACACAGCTGATTATTTTTGTGATAATCGCACATGTGCTCTTTAGTGATTCTCAACGCCGATTGGTCAGTAGCCAGAGAATGACACGACGATTGGTTGACGGTACTACTTTCTTGATTCATTGATAAATAGAACGTGCCGAACTTGTTCACACATTTCGATTTCAAAAATAAAAACAGAGATCAAGAATATACAAATATTGAGTTAATTACATGTTCTGTATTCAAAATTATAATATATATATATATATATATATATATATATATATATATATATATATATATATATATATATATATATGTGTGTACATATATATATTTATTTATCTACATTTTCATTATTACTTTTATTGACAAGTTATTGACGAATGTCTTTTTAATGATTTCATCGGCTTCACGTTGTCGTTGTTTGTAAACAAACATGGCTGCCAACACAGTAAAACATGAACAGTTCCGGACACGAGAATGTTCAATCCATAAATAATTAGATCTACCTAACCATCAACGAGAGACAACATCAGAAAATATTGGAAATCTATGAACTATTCTCGTTGTTTCTGAATCAGAATAAGTGTGCAGAATGAGATCAAACCTGTCGTTTGACATCGGGACTGCAGTCTGCAGTTCAATCACGCAACGACCGAAATAATATTTCACTAGGGCGTTTGCACGCAGTGTCTCTATATTCGGCATCCATTACAATAAACATTACCGTAGGTACACACTTCCTGGGTGCAATGTTTTGTAATTGTAATCGTAATCTCCATCGACTTCACCGTCAGTAAAGGTCTGATTAGAGTTATCGTTCTTTGTTGTGGATCTACGGCCGGCATGACGTGAACTGAGACGAAATATTGATCAAACTTCAGATTGGTTGACCCTTTTGGCATACAAATCCGATTCTATGCATTTGTAGTAGATTAATCTTGTGGGCATTACTATTTTTAGTCTTTGTCGTTTTAAAAAATTGACAGGTTTTTCCAATTTTCGGTTCAACGCTATGCTGTTCAGTCAGTCGCACACGTCAGTCATTCATACTGTGGGTACTGGGGTAAGGCGTAATGATGTACTTATTTAAATAATTTTAGGTTGTATCGTAGATGTATTTATAAAGTAAATGTGCGTCATATATGACAACTATCTTATTGGTTATGCAAACAGAGTAATAATATATTAGTTTTCTCGTCGTTTTGTTGAAGAACTAGTTTGTATAGTGTTTGACAAATGGAGATGTTCGGTGTAACACGCGCATGAATACTAATCAGCTGATCAATGTCACTTACTACAGTCTCGATAAAGTATCTTTTGTCGTTCGTAAATGTGTATTCATTTGAATGTAATGGGTAATATATAGAATAACCAACTCGGTACGAGTGATTACGGGAAATATGCACTTGTCGAAATGATGTTTTAGTCGCTCGCCAAGGCTGGCGACATTGAACATCATTTCAACTCGTGCATATTTCCCGTAATCACTCGTACTTCGTTGTTATTCTCTAAATAGTGTCCTTGTCAAAACCCCGAGTTTATATAATATAACGGTTGCTCTCAGACTGATTTAAGATTTACTAAGTTTGTATCCTAGGAAGCCATCCACACCAAGTTCTATGTGTATTAGACATAAGAACAGATGGAATTGCTGTAAACATCTTTATTTTTGGGATTATGTTGTGAAATAATTAAATAATGTCTGACGGAAAACTTTACAAGTTTGAGTTTTGGCAGACAAACTAATTTTATTGTGGTCGAAGAAGGCATTTCGATTTATTTGAATTCATGTCATTTGATCTAAGTAAATGGAGTGAAAGGTAGTCTTTTAGTCAAAAGTATATAATTACTACTCAGACGTACCTTACTTCTCCTAAAACACCCATTCCTTTCTTTATTGGATTCTGAGTCCGAGTTAGAGCACTGAACCGGTCTGCAGTCTGTTATAGTATGCAACTATACACCTCCATACTGTAAAGGATCTCGTCTTAATACTTTTAGTACTTGCTTTGGTATTGTGATGATACAAGTTCAGCTCTAAAACAAACCATGCATATGTCTAAAGAAGCGCACTGATGCTTTTTGCAACTTGTATCTATAATATATGTAAATGTCCGTTCCAAATGAGAGATGTGTGTCACTACTGACTTCATGGTAGTTAATTAGATATAGATAAAAATGTAAATTTAAATTCAAGAATATATGGTACATGACCCTATCCGTAAAAGCAATGTATTTATGAATGTTACATGATAGGTTTATCAAAATATCATTTCTCTAGTTATATATACTTATTCTTTATCCACATACCCCTCCTCCCACAGTTTGTCAACTGTTAAAATGTAATAATAAAGGTCATTAGAATTAAGCTTTAGGTTCTCATAAAATCTCTTGTCTATTGTACTTCATAGAATTTCACAAACAAAACCGTTTTATACTGTAGATAAAATGTAGCAATGAGTGTGATAGATTTCCAGAGATCAGTGCTTAGTCTTCATATGTCGGAGTGAATCTTATTTTCTATAATATTTTGGGAAAGTTAATCTGGAGGTTTCTTGGTGAACGTAATAATACCATTCCAATCGTCTTATAGTTGAACATTAACATTTTATCTCAAGATTTGTGATTTTTTTAGCGATTTTTTTTTGTGAGTGTCCTTTTCCGCAAACAGACAGCACAGCAAACAAACATGATCACGATCCCCAGACTAATTCAACGCACCCTTCACTGAATTTCAACTTAAGTGTTAATAACAGTATCCATAACTTTATTTGTAAATATAATAATTCAGGTTCATGTCGTAATGCCACTTCCCTATTCACTTTATTTTGTAAAAGTAATGTTTCCATAGTTTCAAAAAGGACAGGGAAACTACATTGAGACAATGACACAACTCCACCTTATTGAGCACATATGAAATGATCAAACGTATTCAGGTTTTTAATTTACTAAGTGAATGATATTTTATAGGGTAAGACTTGATAATATAGAAATACTTTGGGAAGTACTTAGAACACATACAAGAACGTTATCAATCACTTATTAAATGAAACCGGTAAAGGTATACATTGTAACGGTATAAATATAAAACAGCTGAATTCAAGGATATCGGTTTACAGGAACTATGCATAGCGCTGAAAGCCACGATAAATGTCCGTTTCGTCAACAGGAAGTATAGTAAAATAAATATGGTACCGATCTCACAGACTATTTCAACACACAAATGTCAATGTCAGCTGAAGAGGTTATAACGGTTTATAAACCTCAATGCCCATTTAACAGTCTTTGAATTCAGTTGATTCCGGGAGAACTTTCCTACGAAAGGAACTAGGGCCTTAGCATTCCTGTTGAGAGAGCCTTGAACATAATAATAACCTTCGAAGAGGGTATTATCAAGTATAAGGCCTTCCAAGTGTAATTCTTTGCACGCAAGATATTCTAAATCCCATTTATAGTTTGGCAGGAAAGTAAGTGACACCCCTATTTCGTACAGTAACTACAAAACCAGGCAAACTAGCAAACTCATATTTTGCCAATCTTAATTTTATATGTGTACCTTTTGTAGAAGTGTCAACCAATCCGTCCTCTGTCCTAGTTCCTGTGACGTAGCACATCCTAAAATAGCAACCTGCGGCTGTTTCAAACTCTGGACACCACCCTCTGCAAGCCTTGTGCGTTTACATTAGATTTCATATGATGGTTATATAGACAGATTTTGTTATTGCGTTTCGTTAGGTACAAACATAATATTAAGATTGGCAAAAGATGAGTTTGCTAGTTTGCCTGGTTCTGTAGTCATTGTACGATATAGGGGTTTCACTTACTCTCCTGCCAAACTATAGTAAGGTAATCAATCCACAAAACTACCAAGTTTAAAATGTTGATAGAAGACAAAGCGGAATTGGAACCCACCAGTCTATACCACTAGACCACGAAAGATTGGTGACGGAGAAGGGTTGATTGTTGGTCAGTATTCTGCTGTCGGAGAAGTTGACATTTGATATTTTATGTGCGCTTTATTTTACTTGGACCACTGCAGTAAAACATTTAGACAACTGCACTCACGTTAGACATTTTTTTCGGTATATAAAATAGACAACACCCTCATCTTCGGGCGTTCTAGCAAAGAGAGGCCTTTGCCATCATAAAATAACTATTATATATATGCGAGTTTATTTTACGATGACACAGGCCTCTCTTTGCTAGAACGCAGTCAATGTTCTTAGCCATTAGGCTAGGTGACGCTATTAGAAAACATAAGAATGTTTGTCAGTAAGAATGCCACATTATATTCAAGACTGGTAACGCACGGGAACAGCATGGATAGTCAGAGTTTAAGCTGTCACTCACATCGTGTCGCGTGGAAGTTTTACGCTGCACGTGCGTGGAAGAAATTATTTCATGAGGATCGTAGCTCCTTGATCCAGCGAAAATTACAAAATAATTGATTTTTGTGTCTCATAATTGAAACTTAGTGTTTCAAATATAAAATAATCACAAATGCATGTTTCGTGACGTCATACATGGATTACGATTGAGAATGATTCGAGGTTCGTTGATAACTTTAATAAAAGATCCACGGCTCCTCATGCATTCTCCATCTCCAAATTAAGTGTCAGACTATTTAAAAAAACTGCTATTTGACTTGAAAGGATAAACTCTTGAAAGTGTAAACCAAACATAAGGAATTTAAATGATTATCACATATAACTACATATTGAGGGGTTTGCATAAAGAGAGCCTTCAACACAATAAATTAATAGCTGTAGTCAATTCATGTACACGTCGTTGTAAATTGTACATGTATTCCTTGAAATACCAAAATGCATTCTCTTTCTCTCGTTATGCATGTAGTTGAATAATACAAGTAGGAACTATGAAAGGAATTAGCATTTGTTACAGTAGTAGTAGTCATAATCCCTGTTCATGCGCCAAAATACACCCCGTGTAAATATACTCAGGTGTGTAAATGCAAAATTTGCTATGCGTTCATGCGCCATCTAATGGTATGTATTTTGATAGGGTAAAATTTCAGTTTCCTTCATTTAAGCACAAGCCTTGGTCATGTAGACACGGGTGTACTGCGGAGACAAAGGAGATGTTTCCCCTTTATGATAATGACATAGATAGTCATTAGTAATAGCAGGAGTTGGGATATCTTTCAGAAACAGTTCTTAGAACCATGTCACAAGAATCTTATGACTATATCTATGTAAGCACAACTGTCTGGATCCCTGGAAAATCAACCAATTCACAGCACAAAAACTGGTGGAATCCAAAAAAATTTGGGAGAATCCGGAAGGATCCGGTAAATGGATTCCACAACTTTTTTTCCTGTGATACAAATTAAATGAAACATTGTCTGTCATACTTCAAATAGCAATAACAAATCTACTGGCTTTCAACAACAGCTGAATATAGAAATGTTGCTCATCTCTGTGGTGTTGCCAAATCTAAACGGCTGTGACATGTGTTCAGTCTGCAATGCTTTGATAGAGAAGATGGCGCCTGAAGTCAACAAGTTTCTAGAAGGAGATGTACTGCGGGAGGTTCTGATGGATTATGAGCAGATTTGGGGTTTTCCTAATTGTGCAGGGTACAAAGATGGTCACACTTCCTTAATTATTGCACCTTCACAGAATCATGAGGATCATTCGATTGTGTGGCACGTTGTCTGATATTTTTTTGATTATAGTGGGCTGTGGCTGGGAAGAACATATTATGCTCGTATCTTTGCAAACTCTGAGATCTTGGAATGATAAATAGACGGAATGAAAACAAAATATAGGATGTCCTGATCCGTGTCTTGAAAACATAATTAAAATGTCTCTCAGTCACTTATTCATAACACTAATGCTTTGATCCTGGATGATGTATATATTTATTTTGATTTTACAATCCCCATAATCATCATGAGATATGTTGAAGTTACATGTAGGTTCCCCTCCCTGATGTCATTGATATGCTCCTGTCATGCTTGCTAAGGGATATGATGACTGTGCAAGACCAGTCATGATCACGTTCATCATTCGGTACTCTCTCTTTTTGTCTTTGCTTATGTGTGTAAATCAGTATTTGCGTTCATGCGCTAAATTTGCAAAATGTGCAAAATTGCACATGTGCAAAAATACATTTGCACTACCTCTTGATGTTGCAAATATACACATGTATGCAATTGCGTTCATGCGCCACGTTTACATACCTATGTAAATATACATATATGTGTATTTCTGCACATATATGTAAACAGTGGCACATGAACGGGGCTTTCATCTAGTATTTTTATTAGTAGTTGTAATATTGGTTGCAGTCGTATTAGTATATAACATGGACAAACTTCTTCATAGCTCAAGTGATATGTAATTATGTGAAATATGAAATGTATTTTAACAGAATCACAAGACTATCCTAACTACGCTATTGTAGATTCTGAAATGAATACATTTGATGTTATTATACTGTTTACTTTGTTGTTAATTTCAAGATTTAACTCTTTAACATGTTGAATGTATGTTCAATTTCATACATCAAAGCTTATATTTTTCATGTTGATTTTTTTCACAGGCTTGAGGCGCTTTATAAAACAATGTAATAGTCAGTTTGAGCATTATGTATTTTTCAATTTAGACTTGTTTGTTTGCTGAGACAAGTACCATACCGTAGGGTGTTTGCATGGACTACTAACATGATAAATTCCGTTTTAGTGACCATTACTTTTAAGATAATCTGTTGCTTTCAGACAGGGCGTGAACACGTCAGTTATATAAGGTGACTGAGCTTGATTTATTATCTTTTCTTGGATGTGTTACAGATAGATTAAAGCAAAATCGGACAAGCAGGGTGTGCACACGTCTGTACAGCTGTTCACTAGTCTCAATTTATAGTTATTTCACAGACAGATTTAGCAACGAAGCCAACTTTCCATGCCCATGTTTCTCACTGTACATGTTGGAGACAAATTAATCTGATGTGGATCCGCGTTAGAGAAGGCATAAGTGACAAAAAGATTAACATTGTTGCATAGCTTGTGAAATGCCATGGATGCCTGACACAGATACTACCATGAACGAAACAGATGGTGTTTAAAGGTAACATTATTTTGAGGACTACATTATTGCATGAGTTTCAGGATCCTGTTTGTGAACATTGGATGCAGATACAAAAAAATTCAAATTGATTTTACCTTGATTGTTCATTTTATTTATCGATTGTCTATGATAAGTGCCAGTGATGTTAAAAAACAACGGTTCACAAAATATAGACATATGTTAGTCTTGTAGGAAACGAATTTGAGTTAGAAACCTACATATGCAATGTCCTCTATCAATCTGTATATCCTTCATGTTTTATTTACACAGTAATAATAAGAAAAACACTTAAATGTCACTTACAATATATGCATTATTGCAATTCTCTGAAATATACAAATATTTCAACTGACAGGACATTTTGAAAACAAAAAGAAAAATAGATTTGGGATACTATGACAGTTAATTTCATACACAATGAAAGAAAAGCTTCTTGAAGTAGATGTATGCCTACATTTCTGTACAGTTTAATAGTAGAAAAACTGTCGTTGTAAAAAATGAGAAGAACAATCATTAACCAGAATGAGAAAACAGTTATGCTGTAAAAGTTACGGATATGGAAATAAATTAGGTGGAAACATCTGTGAATATCCCAGTTATTCTAAAATAAACACAGAATGTCATGATGCCAATATGAGAATCTAAATGATATGGTATTCTCATATCGCCATTCCAGTTCCCAATGGAATGACGAATGGATTCTTGAAAGTGCTGCAATCAAATTGAGTAATGAGATATTACAGTACATCACAAAAAATACTTTTCTCAATAAATGTTTTAATAATTTCTTTCTCTTAGAAGGTTTTGTCAATTGTTGCCAACTGTTGTTTCAATGATGTCTGATCTGGGTGTCAATTGGAAACACTTCTCAGTGAATGTATTTGATATGTGACACACACTGTACCACAGCAATTAAACTACACATACACACTTTTCTGTCTGTCCATCGGAAGTCCTAACCATACACTTATTACATCAGTGTAAACTCACTAAGCAAGTTACACGCAAGACACACTAATAATATGCAGATAAACTATATGCAAATAGCGACAACGTTCACCACTTCTGTTAACTTGGCCCCATTGGAACTACTCCCCACTGAGTTAACATGCTACATACTAAAACAAATGTAGTCACACACACACCACCGTGTCTGACTGTCAGATCCTGCAGTCTTAACCATACTCTTCTTATCAGATAAGTGTTAAGTGATACACAAGTTACAAACCAGACACATCAATGGCATTTTGAGCACAGTCAAATGCTTTCGTCCAATCATAGGATTGTATCGTGGTCACGTGGAGTACAATTATACATTTCTTGATGCTTAGTGATAAATTAATCTTGAATATACGGTGTAAATGCTCGTGATTCAAGCACGATGCTTATGCTGTAGCAGGACTCGTACGTTTTATATAAAATGTACGCCTCATGCACCTCGGACAGATTAGAAAATTCATTTTTCACAGTACCAAAGATTACGTCAATGTCCCACAAATTGAGAAATGTCACTGTTTTGCTTTTTGTATTCGAGCGAATGTTTCCCAAATTTTTTGACAATTCATTTGAAATATATTCATTTTAAGACATGTAAAGACTGTGCTTTAAGATAGAGAACTCGTAGCAGTACAATATCGGGATATAAATGTAGCGCCTCGCCCTATCCTCTCAAAACCGTACATTTATATCCCGATAATGTACTGCTACTCGTCCTCTATATAGATGTACGTAGATGTAGATGAAGAGACGTTCTGCTGAGACCATCTGGTCTTCTGTGTTATGCTCCTTGATGGAATGATTTAATCACTTGGTGGAGTGGTGGATTGAAGTATAGTTTGTAAATACAAAAGTATAAAGGTGATGGTAATATCTGATGCCAGGGTCCTCCTTTGTAAATCCATTTTGATATTGAAAGGACACCCCATGAGGTCAAATATGAAACCCCATTCCTCCTGTGTTTTAGTTTATATCGGTTGTTATGAGTTGGTGTGTCTAATAATCAAACATCCCAGTATTAAACAGTTAAGATGGGTTGTTAAAGTTATTCGTTGTATTCATCTGCATTAATGTTAAATATTTATTTGATCAAATTAAAGCTTTGATTAAATTAAAGATGATTCGGAAGCGGCTTGATAATTTGTAAATTTAGAAATGTTATTTTTATTGAGAAGTGTTTTCCTTGGGATAAAAACTATATATGATGCAATTGATGCAATCCCGAGATATTCTTGACCGAAATTTAATAATAAAAATGACAGATGAGTAGTCAAAACATATACCACTTACTAATACGAACATTATACAAGAGAAATGTTATTATCTTCCTGTGAAACATAAAACCTTCCTTTGTTGCTTCCATGTACAGGTGTCCCTTGAGATAGAGGATGTTGTTGAAGACGTGAAACAATCTGTATTTTTCTCGCAGTGAATGAGATAGACTCTTGATGAAAAGTCATTTTACCAAGAAAGATTGTACCGGGATCTGTCCTTTGGGACTTGTTCTTCTGTTGAAATGTTTGTTAAAAGAGTTTGATACTATCTCGACAGGGGAAACATGCCTGCAGAGACATATTATCCAGGGAGCGAGATAGCGCAGTGGTTCGCGCGTTCGAATCCCGCCAGGGGCACGGCATCTTTGCAGTAGAGAACTGTTCTACACGCAGTAAGGTTTGGGTGCAATGCTACACTGAATTTCAGTGTGGTACCACCCATGGTTTGCTAGTTCCAGCCGATGCTCGCAGGTTTCACCGCAAAGCATAGCCACATGGCGTTGCGGGCTTTCTCCCTGCTGTAATACTAGCAGCCGCGATATAAGTGAAATACTCTTGAAAGCGGCGTTAAACCCCAACTCACCTCACCTCACATATTATCCATGATTACTGTTTAATATACAGTGAGTTCCTGAAGGAATCATGGGAATTGCATTGACTAATGAACTCACATAGCTCCATTCATTGGATTATTCATTTGACACTAATGGTATGATAATGGTTCATTGCACATAGTATTATAATACAACATGGACTTGGACAATAATGATGATTACAAACAAACGTTCACTCTACTATGTTGTGTAATGATGTTTCTACACATCACTGACTATAAGTAACATTTGCTATCTTAGGTTTGCTTTAATGTCATAACTGGTTCTAAAACAAACACATTTATCTCAACTTTTATCTAAGTTTGTTTTGAAATACCCCCTTCATGTTTCGCATATATTTGTAAATTCATGGTTAGAAAGTTGATCGATTGATTCTTACAGAAGATTAAAAGAATGAAGGTTTTGATAAAATCTCTTGCCAGTGGTGCTTAGTGAAATTCCAAAAGTCAAATGGTTTTGTTGTCAGATACTTTAGATAAAATGTAGCAATGAGTCTGATAGATTGCCCAGGGAGCAAGGCTTAGTCTTCATATGTTGGAATGAATTACCTGGTAAAAGTGGCAAATCGGATGTAAAATCTTACTTTGAATACTATTTTGAGAAATGTTATGTGAATCGTTCTGTGTAAAGGTGATAAACCCATTCCGATCGTTTTATGGTTGAGCATAAAACTAATTTATCTGAAGATTTGTTTGATAAGTGTCCGTTTCTGCAAACATACTGCATGGCAATACAAACATGATACCTATGTCCCAGACTATTTCAGCACCCCCTGTCTCAGTATCTGATAAGAGGTCATAACGGTATGTGCTACTTTATTTGTTAATTCAACAATTCATTTACATCTTGACAATTTTGACATTTACATTCGTGACAATAAAGAACTCTCTCTGTTAAACATTCAAGAAAAGTGGTGCTCTGGGATTGTTAGGATAAATTGAACGATTTTACCACCCCAGACATAACAATTGGTTATTTAACGACCCATTCACTTAAATACAAATCCAGCACATGCAGAATTTATGAAAATGTGAAGGTACTGAATTTTTACCTAAAATAACTATTGTCCTAGAAGATAAACTACACTTCAAACTTTAGAATTGATTTGTTGTAAACAACATTTTCGATCCTAAGTTGCCATTCACAAACCAAAAATCTTTTATCATGCATGATAAGAAGGTTAACAGACATTATACTCCCAGTTCCTTTTTGAACGATATTTAAGAAAATGCCTACAACCATATGGTTTGTGAATAAATTTGAGATTATTTGATTTCAATTTGTTTATTAAACACTTCTTCTAGCTTTAGATGAGCAAATACCCTAAGTAGTGACTGTATTTGTTCATAAAGACATGTTTATTGATATTGCCAGTTTGAAGGTGCATACTGCTTTAACGAGTGACTTTTGTTTAAAAGTCAGTTAGTAAAGTGTAATCACTTCATTTACACTAATCACATTACAGCAACAGATATTGACTTTCATTTAATTTCATAATTGAACTTGGAATTTGACACAAAGTACCAAATTATAGTAACATCCGTTATCCAAAAGACACTAAACTGTTATTTGAGTGACCTTTGGTTTCAACACAGCTGAATGATTGTTCTAGCTAACACCACTAACAGTTTTCCTGACATATTGTCTTCTTTCAAATAGGAACAATTTTGCTGTTAGACAAATTGGGTGTTGCTTAATTAATTTCGAAGTATATAACTATATGAACAAATTTCACATTTGCTTCATTCAGACGCTTTGCTTAAAATATATACACTGAACAGCAAAAGATCCATCATCAAACAAAATACAATACCATTAACTTCCACGAGGTACACCATGTCTTCAAAAGCAAACTAAACTGAATTTGAAGACATTATTTATTCATCTTTCTGAAAAATAACACTTTTGTTTAAGAAATCGTCATTTTGAATCTCCTTAACTAGATGAGATAGGAGAGTCAAAATATTTGTTTGGCTTGCTTTATGACGTCCTACAGTAAATATGCGTCAACATAGCAAAGTCCAAGATGGTTATTTATGTCGATAACACATTTTAATAATGAAATTTCTACATGTTATACATGTTTCACTTAAATACTTAACATTCTGGAAACAAACTTTAAAAAAAAAGATTTCAGCACCGCAAGTGTATTTGAATAGACGTGAAAGATGTCTGATGTATGAAATCGTGAGTACTTCTTTACAAATCATGTGACTATCCCTATCTCCGACAATAATAGGTCGTTTTGTACTCAGTTCAAAATGTGGAGACGCTTCTTTTGTGATTGAGTGTATGCCTTCAGAGTTACAAGTAGCACACGACTGTACAGACAGACAAACTGGTCCTGATGCTATAAAATGACCAACCAAATGTACAGGATCTTGTTCCAAGATACGAGTCTAACAATATTAATTACAACCTGAGGGATGGTGGAATTTTTCAAACTATATGGTTTAAATAATATCAAACTTTGAAATGACTTATCACCTGTTGGTCAAATCAAAGCTCAAATTGTACTTAAAAACGACCCAAATACTGTATTTTTTAAATTTCGGCAGTAGGTTCTACCAAATCAATTTCAATGCAGTATCATCAATGTTTCGCTGTTAGTGTATGTATGTATGTATTCATAATATTCCATTTTGTTTTTCTCAGTGCCTTTACTAGTTTAGACATGGATTCGGGGAGACTACTACATGTATCTTATATAAGTACAAACATGTATTAACCAAATGTCAGAGCTTCTGGCTTGAAGTAGGCTTTAAAGTAAGCTGTTTAGCCAATAATGTCTCAGAGAGACTAAATAAGGCTTATATCTTGGGAATTCCAAGGCCGTTATTATAATGGTACGTTCCGGAGAGCCAAAAATGAATGAGCTCTCTTGGAAAATAGGCAATTTGAAATAGCAATTTTTCTCAGAAATACAAGATATATACACTGTGTTTTTAGGTTATTGGTGATCTCATTCTGACATTTCTAAGGATTAAAGAATGCCAACTACCTTCTAAGGTTCTAGGTGCCATATGATGACAATGGTCCCCAAAATTGGTTGGTGTTTTACAATCACTTGTGAACAATAACTTTGATATATACACAAAGAAAAAAGTTAAGCATCCCTGATATTTGTGATGATATGTTTTTGAGAATAGACAGACAGCCAGACAGACAGACAGATTGTATTGATATATATGGCCCGGAGACCAATAGTACAATGTAAATGGATTTCACAATAGAAACATCGCTACCATGTAATTGGACAACCATAACATCAAAATAATATTTTTACAAAATAAGAGGTTTACAAATGATGTCGATTTGATCGATAACGATTGGTATGGTATAGGACTAGCGATAGTCTGTACAAAAGCTGGACATTGTTTGTAGTTAAAAGTGATATAAACTTTTCTGTAGTTAGGTATTTACAGAACTATAAAGGTAAATATTTATATCTTAAACATGTGTATTGAGGACACTTCAGAAGTACATGATATTCATCCTCCGTGAGGTTACAACAGTTACAGATGGAGTTTTCATTATCAGGGTCCTTTGAGAATCGTGCTGCTTTTACCTTAAAATCATGACCATTACATCTGAACAAAGTAACAATTCTACGTAGGTGCAATGAAGATAAAGAGGATAAATACAGTTCAGGCTTAATAAATGTTTTAAATTCAGCATAATTACTAATACTTGTCGACGAACTAACATCATAGTACCATTCCT
This sequence comes from Gibbula magus, assembly GCA_936450465.1. Classification (NCBI taxonomy): domain Eukaryota; kingdom Metazoa; phylum Mollusca; class Gastropoda; order Trochida; family Trochidae; genus Gibbula; species Gibbula magus. Next base: position 56,522,088 of record OW388300.1, read on the forward strand.
GTTGATATATGTCTTTACATCGTATTACATAATATTTAAATAGTAAAACAAGGTTCATTTATGAGAAGAGTAATATTGTGCTACACGTTCCAACCAGTGATCAGGCCTACACGTTCAGGGCATGCACGTGCAACATGCTCAGCTCGAGGATCACAAACATCAGTATGGCCCAACTGCATTTGACGGTATGTAACGTTGCTTTCCATAGCCATTCAAACCTATCTACATGTATAAATCAAATCGGCAGGACTATAGACAAGAAGTGTAATTCAACATCCCTTGTTGAGAGACCACGTTTGGCATGGTGTTTGGACAGACACTGGAACATGAGGACCTGGCGGAAAATCGATTTAGTCTGACGATAGTCTTGCTCCATGTTACTGATGGGCGTGCACGTGTTTGGAGACCGCAGGAACATCCAGCCAACTGTTGCCTATGGAGGTGGCTCTGTTATGGTATTGTGATGCCTGTCTCATGACTGCAAGCTGGATTTGGTCACCATCAGGGGCAACTTAACGGGAGCACAATACATCCGGGACGTGATACAGCTGGTCGTTGTTCCTCATTTCGATAACCATGCACTTGCTACACGGCCACCGACCACCGTACGTGGACGACAACACCCGGCCTCACCGGTCACGTGCCGTTGTTAATTACATGCGAGCAAACGCAGTGACAACTTTACCCTGGCCAGCAGCAAGCCCAGATTCTAGGGCGGCGACTCCAGGCTCGGAACCTTCCAGTACAGAATTTACATGAGTTGGAAGCAGCTCTGCAAGCTGAGTGGATGTTATTGACACAAGAGATCCGATGTCTGACTCGGTGCATGAGACGTAGGGTGCAGTGTGTCATTCGGGATACTGATCATTCTTATTGAACATGTACACTAGGGTCTACACAATTATTTAGAAGTGACAATACCAATGTGAATGTGTTTTGTTTCACTTGCAGTTCCATACTTTTGTGGATATGTGTAAACATGACGTTATCGCTATTAAATAATGATAACAGCTACATATTGTTTTTGCGTTTATGTTTTGCCAGATGGCTGTTCCATCTGAAAAAAAATAATCTCAAGACTTATTTAGGGTCATAGCAGAGCTAACTTGTTTCAGACATTCAGCTATATGAAAATATCAGGGGTAACTTAACTTTTTTCTTTGTGTATATTTGGGGACATCTTTACATCTCACGACTATTACTAAAACATTTGAAAATAGATTTGTCAGCGCAAGGAGCATAGTTCCAATCCTGCTTACGGAAATCTATATACTGCAGTCTGCACCCCAGACATAACAATTGGTTATTTAACGACCCATTCACTTAAATACAAATCCAGCACATGCAGAATTTATGAAAATGTGAAGGTACTGAATTTTTACCTAAAATAACTATTGTCCTAGAAGATAAACTACACTTCAAACTTTAGAATTGATTTGTTGTAAACAACATTTTCGATCCTAAGTTGCCATTCACAAACCAAAAATCTTTTATCATGCATGATAAGAAGGTTAACAGACATTATACTCCCAGTTCCTTTTTGAACGATATTTAAGAAAATGCCTACAACCATATGGTTTGTGAATAAATTTGAGATTATTTGATTTCAATTTGTTTATTAAACACTTCTTCTAGCTTTAGATGAGCAAATACCCTAAGTAGTGACTGTATTTGTTCATAAAGACATGTTTATTGATATTGCCAGTTTGAAGGTGCATACTGCTTTAACGAGTGACTTTTGTTTAAAAGTCAGTTAGTAAAGTGTAATCACTTCATTTACACTAATCACATTACAGCAACAGATATTGACTTTCATTTAATTTCATAATTGAACTTGGAATTTGACACAAAGTACCAAATTATAGTAACATCCGTTATCCAAAAGACACTAAACTGTTATTTGAGTGACCTTTGGTTTCAACACAGCTGAATGATTGTTCTAGCTAACACCACTAACAGTTTTCCTGACATATTGTCTTCTTTCAAATAGGAACAATTTTGCTGTTAGACAAATTGGGTGTTGCTTAATTAATTTCGAAGTATATAACTATATGAACAAATTTCACATTTGCTTCATTCAGACGCTTTGCTTAAATATATATACACTGAACAGCAAAAGATCCATCATCAAACAAAATACAATACCATTAACTTCCACGAGGTACACCATGTCTTCAAAAGCAAACTAAACTGAATTTGAAGACATTATCTATTCATCTTTCAGAAAAATAACACTTTTGTTTAAGAAATCGTCATTTTGAATCTCCTTAACTAGATGAGATAGGAGAGTCAAAATATTTGTTTGGCTTGCTTTATGACGTCCTACAGTAAATATGCGTCAACATAGCAAAGTCCAAGATGGTTATTTATGTCGATAACACATTTTAATAATGAAATTTCTACATGTTATACATGTTTCACTTAAATACTTAACATTCTGGAAACAAACTTTAAAAAAAAAGATTTCAGCACCGCAAGTGTATTTGAATAGACGTGAAAGATGTCTGATGTATGAAATCGTGAGTACTTCTTTACAAATCATGTGACTATCCCTATCTCCGACAATAATAGGTCGTTTTGTACTCAGTTCAAAATGTGGAGACGCTTCTTTTGTGATTGAGTGTATGCCTTCAGAGTTACAAGTAGCACACGACTGTACAGACAGACAAACTGGTCCTGATGCTATAAAATGACCAACCAAATGTACAGGATCTTGTTCCAAGATACGAGTCTAACAATATTAATTACAACCTGAGGGATGGTGGAATTTTTCAAACTATATGGTTTAAATAATATCAAACTTTGAAATGACTTATCACCTGTTGGTCAAATCAAAGCTCAAATTGTACTTAAAAACGACCCAAATACTGTATTTTTTAAATTTCGGCAGTAGGTTCTACCAAATCAATTTCAATGCAGTATCATCAATGGTTCGCTGTTAGTGTATGTATGTATGTATTCATAATATTCCATTTTGTTTTTCTCAGTGCCTTTACTAGTTTAGACATGGATTCGGGGAGACTACTACATGTATCTTATATAAGTACAAACATGTATTAACCAAATGTCAGAGCTTCTGGCTTGAAGTAGGCTTTAAAGTAAGCTGTTTAGCCAATAATGTCTCAGAGAGACTAAATAAGGCTTATATCTTGGGAATTCCAAGGCCGTTATTATAATGGTACGTTCCGGAGAGCCAAAAATGAATGAGCTCTCTTGGAAAATAGGCAATTTGAAATAGCAATTTTTCTCAGAAATACAAGATATATACACTGTGTTTTTAGGTTATTGGTGATCTCATTCTGACATTTCTAAGGATTAAAGAATGCCAACTACCTTCTAAGGTTCTAGGTGCCATATGATGACAATGGTCCCCAAAATTGGTTGGTGTTTTACAATCACTTGTGAACAATAACTTTGATATATACACAAAGAAAAAAGTTAAGCATCCCTGATATTTGTGATGATATGTTTTTGAGAATAGACAGACAGACAGACAGACAGGCAGATTGTATTGATATATATGGCCCGGAGACCAATAGTACAATGTAAATGGATTTCACAATAGAAACATCGCTACCATGTAATTGGACAACCATAACATCAAAATAATATTTTTACAAAATAAGAGGTTTACAAATGATGTCGATTTGATCGATAACGATCGGTATGGTATAGGACTAGCGATAGTCTGTACAAAAGCTGGACATTGTTTGTAGTTAAAAGTGATATAAATTTTTCTGTAGTTAGGTATTTACAGAACTATAAAGGTAAATATTTATATCTTAAACATGTGTATTGAGGACACTTCAGAAGTACATGATATTCATCCTCCGTGAGGTTACAACAGTTACAGATGGAGTTTTCATTATCAGGGTCCTTTGAGAATCGTGCTGCTTTTACCTTAAAATCATGACCATTACATCTGAACAAAGTAACAATTCTACGTAGGTGCAATGAAGATAAAGAGGATAAATACAGTTCAGACTTAATAAATGTTTTAAATTCAGCATAATAACTAATACTTGTCGACGAACTAACATCATAGTACCATTCCTGTTGATATATGTCTTTACATCGTATTACATAATATTTAAATAGTAAAACAAGGTTCATTTATGAGAAGAGTAATATTGTGCTACACGTTCCAACCAGTGATCAGGCCTACACGTTCAGGGCATGCACGTGCAACATGCTCAGCTCGAGGATCACAAACATCAGTATGGCCCAACTGCATTTGACGGTATGTAACGTTGCTTTCCATAGCCATTCAAACCTATCTACATGTATAAATCAAATCGGCAGGACTATAGACAAGAAGTGTAATTCAACATCCCTTGTTGAGAGACCACGTTTGGCATGGTGTTTGGACAGACACTGGAACATGAGGACCTGGCGGAAAATCGATTTAGTCTGACGATAGTCTTGCTCCATGTTACTGATGGGCGTGCACGTGTTTGGAGACCGCAGGAACATCCAGCCAACTGTTGCCTATGGAGGTGGCTCTGTTATGGTATTGTGATGCCTGTCTCATGACTGCAAGCTGGATTTGGTCACCATCAGGGGCAACTTAACGGGAGCACAATACATCCGGGACGTGATACAGCTGGTCGTTGTTCCTCATTTCGATAACCATGCACTTGCTACACGGCCACCGACCACCGTACGTGGACGACAACACCCGGCCTCACCGGTCACGTGCCGTTGTTAATTATATGCGAGCAAACGCAGTGACAACTTTACCCTGGCCAGCAGCAAGCCCAGATTCTAGGGCGGCGACTCCAGGCTCGGAACCTTCCAGTACAGAATTTACATGAGTTGGAAGCAGCTCTGCAAGCTGAGTGGATGTTATTGACACAAGAGATCCGATGTCTGACTCGGTGCATGAGACGTAGGGTGCAGTGTGTCATTCGGGATACTGATCATTCTTATTGAACATGTACACTAGGGTCTACACAATTATTTAGAAGTGACAATACCAATGTGAATGTGTTTTGTTTCACTTGCAGTTCCATACTTTTGTGGATATGTGTAAACATGACGTTATCGCTATTAAATAATGATAACAGCTACATATTGTTTTTGCGTTTATGTTTTGCCAGATGGCTGTTCCATCTGAAAAAAAATAATCTCAAGACTTATTTAGGGTCATAGCAGAGCTAACTTGTTTCAGACATTCAGCTATATGAAAATATCAGGGGTAACTTAACTTTTTTCTTTGTGTATATTTGGGGACATCTTTACATCTCACGACTATTACTAAAACATTTGAAAATAGATTTGTCAGCGCAAGGAGCATAGTTCCAATCCTGCTTACGGAAATCTATATACTGCAGTCTGCTATTCTCCAGTCTCTTCTCACTTTTCTCCCCTTGCATTCAAAGTGTTTTTTCTGCAAGGGACCTGGCATTATAAACAAACTTGTTTTAGACATCTGGTGATTGTCTTGTGACTGATCCGCAAACACGCCCTTTCCTGCACAATACCAATGAGAATGTTAATTGTTGAGAATCCTTTCTCATATACCGATTTCATAAGAATGTCAGATGTACATCTTGGACTGCATGATGTGGCTGCATCAAAGACATCTTCTGTGACTCGATTGATTTGAGACCCTGCTGTGGTATATTCCGATCATTACTGATGAACTTTCTATCCATTTCAGCCCAATATGGCTTACGATGGCACTACATGTCGATTGTTTCGCATTGACATACCGTAAATCCATGAATAATCTCCCGACATTTATTAATTATATCCCCCGGAAAGCTTTGAGGGAGACATAATATTTTCGCCTGCGTCCGTGATTTCGTGATTCCATGGTTCCGTGATTCCGTGATTCCCTCCGAATTGCTTTCGTTTCCGGGCCATATCTAAAAAAACTTGTAATATTTGTTTAAGGCACTTGGTATATTGTTAGACCTAGTGGTGGAGTGGTGCCTTTTGCTAGGTTATTCTGATTTTTATATTTTTTCTGGTTTCCATGGAAACAGTTTGAACTTAGTGCACGAGGGGCTAGTGACCTTTTCCGGCCTCTTTCTCAAAATATATGCAGTATTTTCTCATGTGTGGTTAGATCTGTTGTTGGAGTGGTGCCTTTTGCTACTCAGGTTATTCCGACAAAAACGATATTTGAGACAATTCACCATTGTGGCAACGTTTTTAGCAGTTTTGTTTATTTGATCATTCAAAGAACAACCTAGTTGTAACATAAGACCGAGATGTTTATGGCTTTGGACCGAGTCAATAATATAACAATTCATGGTTAAATCTGGCATTTGAAAATGCGAAGTGGGCCCCAATTTCCTGATCTCCAGATGTCTTAATATTACAAGGCCTAAATCAGCCAGTAATGGTGACTGTCAAGAGTTATGCCTTGCGTTTGGAAGTTATAATGTATGCAACTTCTTCTGTTTTCTGAACGCCACCCAAGTTTGTTTGTAACTAGTTTGTAGGGACAGGCATTTACATAAGCCGTGCTTGTATGCCGATCCTGTCGCTTTTAGTGATAAAATACGTTTTCACCATCTATCTCAGTTTATCAAAAACTGAAATGACGTGTACTAGAGAGCTGAACTTTTAATTAAACTCAGGCTACAAACTGCAGCATAAGATAAACATAGAACATATATACATTTCTACAACATACAGTAAATAGGTTTGTACACCTGATGCATCAGTAAAGGTACATATGTGGATGATAACAAATTATTTCTTGAACAAAGACATACATTCTTTCTTAAAGTTCCTAGCTTTTTAGACTTAAATAACATATTCATTTTACACATATTTGGTTTATAATTAAAGAATGAATATAGTTTTCTCTATCTGATGGTAACATAGGACATACACATAAATAATGAAATTGGTCCCCAAGATCATTTAACTTACAAAGAGTACAAACAACATTTTTCTAGCTCACTCAGATAAGCTCAGTCTCTGAAGTTAGCTCATCCTTTATTGTCTATCAATTCACACGCTCCATTGTTTTGCCTACCTGAACAAACCACTGCCGGCGTTCAGAGACTAAACCGATGTAGCCATGATCTCTAATCACAGGGGAACAAATGTTGATGAGCATAATCATGTTTGTTGTTTGTGAGTGTTTTGACAATGTCCCATTTGAGACTGTGTTTTGGGAATAGTGTGATGTGTTCCAAAATGCCTGATGTTGTGTTCCTTGAGGCCTATGTTGTCTGGATGTTTCCCAAAGGTAGTTTCTGCCACAGTCGCTGCTGATGTTGTAAACTACACATTTAGGCTGTTGTTGTGGGCTGTCCAACCACTGAGTTTCACCAACAGTCACTTAGTCTGCGGACGGGACACTCAGCACATGTGTGGACCGAACTGTTTCATATCAAACCAAAAGTAGATGTTTCATTGTGTGGCTAAATTAATTAATTACAGACATGAAAAATGTGTTATAATACGCAGTTGCAAGCTATTAATAATGGTAATGTCAACTGGGCTTCTAATGTCAGAGATATTTTATGTTCACTCGGGTTTCGGTATGTTTGGGAGTATCAGCGTATTAACAATATTTCTATGTTCGTAAATGAAATTTTCAATAGATTAAATGTTGGTTGTGAACAAGAATGGCACTCTGGGCCCATATTCTCGAAAGGATCCTAGTTAGGACATATCCTAGCTATTTAGGAAAGAAGTTAGGATATCCCAAGGTTAGGATAAGACCAATTCTCGAAACGATCCTAAACCTGTCCCAAGTTGAGATACTGATCCTATCCAGAAAAAATATCCAGTGAGAATTAAGTGATCTCGCATAAATACTAAATTTAGTTTTCGATAAATGTATTTTTGGGGGATATAAATTATTTTTGAAATAACATTAGAATTATTCTCTTGCATGTTTATTTTTAAAAAAAAGTTTTTTTCATTCCATTTTCTTAATAGGAGGCCATTAATCATTAGAGACTGTCATTTAAAGCCAAAGAAAAATCATCATATTTGTTTTTGTTCTAAAGAAATGATGACTTGAACTTTGAAATTTGACTAATGACATAAACAAGAGTTGTCTAGTTGTCCTTGACATTCACATTTCATGGCAACATGGCAGAGTACGGTAATGTTGTGATGAAAAGGAGAATAAAACAAAAACTAGGTAAGAATTGAACAAATCTGTTTTGTAGATCTAAGGATCATGTATATTGCTACACCTGTATCGATTCATTACCCCTTATAGGTAGCTAGAAACTAAATAAATCCCTTCTCACATAATCAAAACTGTGTGCTAATTGGAGATTCAGATGTTAGTTTGCTTTACAGCGTCAACGTTGGTGAACAGACAAATACACTACTGTTTTGTCTTCCCTAAGATTTCCTTAGGACAGGTCAGACCCTATCCTAGCATTTGTCCTAAGTTAGGATATCTTAGTGCTAGGATATTTTTCGAGAATAAGATAGGAAAATATCCTAACTCTTAGGATCAATGTTAGGAGAACCTAGCGCTAGGATCGTATCGAGAATAGGCACCCTGCTGTTCAAGACAGTCCCAAGGCTTATTTATATTGTATGTATAAACACAGTTTTTCCAGTGAATTGTACATTACTGTTTTAACATGTGATAAATTTAGACATGCAATGGCTCGCTTATGATGTTGCTCTAGTCATCTAAGAGTTGAAACCTGTAGGCATAATAAGGAACCCAGAAATGAGCGAATATGCAATGTATGTAAATGTAATTATATAGAAGATGAAAATCACTTAATTTCAATATGCAAATGTTATGATGATTTAAGAAAGGAATTTATTCATAAACGATATTTTCAATTTCCAAGCAGACATAAGTTTTAGGTTTTAATGTCGTCATGTAACCCAATTACCATCAAGCTGTTAGCAACTTTCATTGTTAAAGCTATGCATTTAAGAGCATCAATTCTATCACACATGCATTATGTACATGCTGTATTATGGGCCTATGGCCTACATACTTCAATTGAATAAACTTCTTCTAAATGGGCAGCAAGAACGGAAACCATTTCATGAAACCGGAAGTAGGTGTCTCGTCTCAGCGCCCGTGAATCCTTTCTTAGAATGTATTACTTACAGGAATGTTTTGTCACTGATATATCGGTAATGAGCACCAGAAACTAAATGTTTGCATATATTTATCACAATACAAATAGTATTACCACAATTTCGGTATTGGTTTCCAAGAAATATAATACACATGTACAAGGCAAACGTTAACGCATTAAGACACAGAAAGGCACAAACAAAGGAACGCTTCATTACCGTGAGTGTAAATAAAATACAATGGCAAAACAATCCAAATGAAATAAAATGTAATGGCTATAAAATCCAAAGTTCAAAAGTGTTTTTTTCCCCGAGGCTCTCCCACAATGTACCAACGAGGCGTTTGGACAAACGTTCACGTAGAATATCAACTGTATTGGTGGATTATATCAGATTTATATCATGTTGTATATTTGCGATGAGTAGATATTCAGTTGATACACCGCTCGTTCTCGATGTGTTGGTCCCCCTCTCTAATGGTTTAAGCATACCCCCTAAAAAACAGCAACATGTTATCCATATAAATTCTTAAATATTTAAATGTGACTTGCATATAAGCATGTCCTTCGAATATGTCTCTTGTCTGGAGTAAATAACACATATCAAGTATTTTCGGGTTTTGTCTCTGATTTGGTCTGTTTTACAAAATCAAATAGCCGGTTTGAAGGAAAACATTTTATATACAAATAGCAAAATATAAATATATGTATATATAAAAATAGCATTATGAGGTATCATTGGTAATGTCACTTTTACAACGGCGTCGCTGATTCAAAACTGTTTTCAAGTGCAACCCATCAGGACACTCAAGTCATCAACGTGGAAGCGAAGTAAGAATCGATATTTTGAAGGGAGGAAATTGGTCACAAGTAGAATTCAACAGTTAGAGGTATTAATGAGCTCTGATCACTTTTCTGTTGGTTCCTTTGGTATTATCCTGTTATTTAAGGTTTGATTTGATTGTCGAAAGAAAAAAATCGAATCACAAGATAGGAATTATTAGCTACACTTAGCCCTAAGAGTATATTGAGAATGCTGTTTGCAAATAAGTTGCATTAATATAGTTGTTAATAGTAAATATATCTACATTTTATTCCGATTCTAGTTATTGTTTATAACACTGAAAAACATTATTTTTTGTATTGTTTTACCTACTACTCATTTTATATTATTATTACTTCTATACACCATAAAAATAATTGACTGTCGCAATTGATTCGTTCTCCAAAGTAATATCCCAGTGAAAAGCAGCAGAGCTCAAACAACACTCTCTTACTGGGCCATACTAACTCGTTAAGGTTAAAGCGCACCGCAGAATGTCTCGTCATTAGACGGATTTTACTTTATTTGCACTTACATAATTTATTAAGTTTTGGCGATTGTGAGCTTGTCAATTTCACAGTCGCTATGGCAGCGCACGTGAAACTGAATCTTCATGATTATCTCCGTTCAGCGGGTTACTCCTGTCATTCATTGCTGATTGTAAAGTTGTCTAAATATGCAACATATTAAAGGTAAAATGACATTTTTATTGTGATTATACCTGGAACCTAGGATATGTGTTTATGTTTCAATGAGATTTTTTCATGGATTTTACAAACATACTATAAATGGTACTTTGAACTCGAAGTAATATTACATCGTTTGTATTGAATTTCGAATTGCGAATAAACAGACCAGTATGTACCGATATCATTTAATCGCAAAAACAAAGGTGGCTCGGCGCTCCAACACACAACTTAAGGAGTTGGTAGTTGTGTCAATTGTCTCTAATCACAGATCAAGGTCATAAGATGGAAATGTTCGTATTGAAATCATGCAGCATCAATCGCGTCACTGCTCACTGCTTAGTCGCAGGAATGTCGACCATCGCCTCTAATGAAGTTAAGTTATGCTAAAGGAGGTGCTAAGTTAAGCGTGGGAGATATTAAGTTCGACGTAGCAGAGACTTAGTTCTAAGTAAAAGAAGTAGGTAAGTTTTATATTGGAGATAGTAAGTTCTGCGTAGGAGATACTTTGAAGAATGAGATAAGTAAACAAGAATGAATGACAAATTGATACATAATAATCAACACATAAACGACTGAGAACCCGCTTGATAAAAAATGGAACTAAGTTAGAATTACAATGCTGAATATGAGCAAATATTTGGTTCTATGAATTTGTGTGTATAGACAGTAAATGTTTAAATCTGGAGGTGTTTCGTTTCTAGTGATCCCAGTATCATGGACATATTTGGAATAACACCTTTCAATGCTGCGATTACTGTTAACAACATAATTTGTTAACATCACTGGATGTAACATATACGTACATTTGATTCGGACGAATTCCTGCAAATCCTTTCGAGAATTCAAAGTTATGTTGCATTAGAAATATCAGTTTTATTTGGGAGCTGGAGCCGCCAGTCCCCATAGTAAATCCAACGCCACATTTCACCCACAGTCGTGTTCCAGGTCTTGATATCCTCCGGGTTATGTTCAACTTTGTGAAATCGAATCCATAAATGACTTGCAAAGTTTTTATTTCTCCAGTCATAGAGTGTACCGATACCATACAACAAAAGCATCTCATCCCAATTTGGTCGATGCAGTGACGATGCTTCGGTGTGGATCAAATTTGGATATTTCTTTGCCAAGATTGCAGGTACATAAACAGAATGGTATGTCCACACGGAATCGTTGAAGGTTTTGTATTGTTGGTGCCAAATCTTTAGGAAATCTGCCCATGCTTTTCCTATAATGACACCATTACATAACCCATAACTCACTTCGTAACCCATGGTTACGTCATACACCAATAACGGATCTAGCGGTTTCAGGACCATAACATCCAGATCGAAGTACATTCCTCCAAATTCAATCACTGCCTCAAGACGAACCACATCCGTTAGGTGCTCAGCAACTCTCACACGTTTTCCCCGTATTTCTGTAGGTGATTTCCTGTAGACTAGAAATAGCTCTGGTACCCTCCGCTTTATCTCGGCCCAGTAGGGACCCTCGGGGACCATGTCGTGCCAAAAGTAGATCCTGGATGGTCTGATGAACTTGTGAGCTGACATGATAGCCAGCATGTGATGAAACCGAAAGTTGTTGCCCTTCTTACGACCTCCATACCATGTGTAGTGGACCACGCTTGGTACGACTCGTTGTGTATGGGATGTGTTCCGGGTCTTGTTGATGTCTTTGTCTATGAGGTCGTAGAAGTTTGGAAGTCCCACGTACGTGTAGGCTTCTTTGGCGGAGTCGTCTTTGCAAATGTTTTCCTCGATGCAAAATGCTCCATGTTTAGTCTGTTTGTGGGTGATCCGTATCAAAGGTTTGGGTTTGCTTCTGTCCCTATTCTGTTCTGTTGTATTAGTGGGACCAATGTGATAATAAAATAGTGTGAGGCATAAAGAGAAACAGCATATAGCACAAAAACACCCTATTTTGACAGCCATGTTGCTTTTCTTTTTCATCATGATTGTGGTGCCTCCTTTAGGAATCCTGAAAATAAATGGTTCATGTGTCATTCTCACTCACAATTGAAACTTAATCTTAAACACTACTTACTCACTTCGCCATCTGATGTTAATAACATAATAATAATAATAATAATAGTTATGAGAATTTATATGACGCAGTTTTCCATCCATAAGATGCATGCCCAAGACACGACCAATATTATTCCCTTTAAAAATAAAGATTTAGAAACTTTAGAAGACATGTTTTTGTATAGTGATCCGATATTAAACTTTTGGAACATTTAGAAAAATAGCTAGAAACCGTTCAAATTTCTATAAAATTAACAATTTCAAAGATAATGCTCGGAATAAAAGGAAGACATAACAATCATATTAACGCTATTATTTTGCTTGTTAAAGACATAATAGTTAAGAAAAGTAAAAAATGAATATTCCAAATTTTAAGTATGAATTTAGCCATATTTATCAGTACTGCGACATAACAAAATACGTGTATTTAGTTTCTGGTGAAAATGATGCATTCATTAAATTCTGGTCATCCTTACATGTTATATTGAAGAAATTATTTACGTTCACTTTCTGTAACACTTAATGTTTATTCCTATATACCTATATATACTGTTTAAAATTTGATTGAACATGTGCCATCTTATTGAATGTATGGTTTTAGGTCACTGTAACCTGTGTGTTGCACATGTGTATTTTGTTTATGTACACTGTTGTCAAACCGAATTAATGTAAAATATGAAAAAATATGAAAATAATATATATATATATATTATATATATATGTACAAAAAGTCAAATGTCCAGGTGTATGGCTGCTTCAAATTTTCAAAAAATTAAAAACATAACGCCGAGTTTCTTTCTGCTACCGGTTTCATTTCATATTCAGGGAGAATATATATATATATATATATATATATATATATATATATATATATATTGTTCCCCTTAAAAGTATATTTGAAAGATCTTTGACAGTTTCAACTTATGTCCGCTCAGTTTCTGACTGCCACCAGTAAAGTATTGTCGCAAAACCAAGATGTTGCTCTCTTCCTTTAACAGTAGAATTAGGTTGTTCCATGCCCTAAAAAGCCATTAAATCAACTATAGGTATTGGCTGTAGAAACGCCAAGGTTTAATATACATGTATAAGCGACAGATATTTCCTTTCAGCATTGAATATTACATTGCACTCTCTCACACACACAGCCAGCTGCACCATCTAGCTAACAAACTCTCCAGAAAGGGGGAGGTGATAAAATATAATGTCTACGATCTCTTCAAAAACTGGAAACATAGTTTCATTCATGTCACTGTTTCAGTTAATCTCGTATTATATAAATCAAATGAACCCCAATTGACCTCACGTCATCATTGTTACTTACTTGCTTATATTCTTCATTTAGAAATCGCTAGCTCCTGAAGATGTACGACAGTATTCAAAAGAAGTTACCAAAAGGAGACAATCTCATTAAACGTTTATTATTCCCACAAATAAAACAATCAGTTTACATAGTTATCATGTTAACAAGTCTGTGAACCAGTTTTATGAGCATGATACCCGAAGGCAACCAGACAACTGTATGCCTATCGGGATATAATTGTACTCCACGTGACAACAATACATTCATATGAATGGACGAAAGCATTTGACTGAGGTCTAATGAAATTTTATTTCAGTCAAACCTCAATATCAATGATACAAGTACAATAAGAAACTAAGTGATAAAATGTTGAGTCAATATTTATAGACTTATGAGAGAATATAAGCATATAAACATACAACACTAAAATATACACTTGGAAATTAATTAAGCAACAGTTTTTCATTTATTTTAGAGGAAATTAACAGTCACGAACCCTGGCCTGGCAAATGCGGCAATTGCCCTAAAACAATCTCATAATTTATGTAACGTGCTCAGTTATTGTGCATGTGTGCAAGTTTATGTGACAGGAGATCAGGAATTAATCTCTTGGGTATGTCGTGTATCGTTCAGAGCATTTTCTGTAATTGTATCCATTTTTGTTGTTCTATTGTAATGAGAGTAATGGAAAGTCGTCATAAAACAAGGGCCTTAGGGACAAACAGTTTTTCCCTTGAAATAACGAGCTGAACTCAATGGGAGGAATATCACGAGAACGTGTTTTGGGAAAATGTTATCTGCTGTCTGTCTTGCCAAATAATTTGTGTGTTGTATAATGTTAGACCCTTGCATAAAGATCACAATTTATGCTGCATTGTTTATTACTTGTGGTTTATATAGAAGCATATTGCACACTGGTATACCTGTCTGTAAAATATACCCCAATACATCAACAAGGAAACACATTAAAACCAGCAAAAAATGAAAAATAAATCCTGTGGCACCTTTGTCAATTTCCTACATTACAAAACCCTAGACGAATTTAAACCATGTACACATTTTATTACAGAGTGATCTGTGAACGATCCCAGATAAACCCAAGGGAACAGTTCCAAATCTATTGTCAAATAAACTTACACTAATGCACAATAACGATACACTTTACTTTGCAAACATCACTATGGTTGTTTTAGCCTAAATGTGGCCGGGATGACAAAGTTCTATGGCTGTGATTCTTGACTCCTAAATAAGACCGATAGTGTGTCAACATAACGTGACGTGGATGAACTTAAGATGACCTTAGAATTTAAGAATCATGAAAACATAAATTGTTCCATTGTTCCATTTTTATTTTCAAGACAACTTACGTCATGCAAATAGGAACTATATAATCAATTTCGATTGTTACAGTGAAAGCAATAGTAATCGTATTGCTATCAGGAGCAGTAGTCGTAATTGTTATACATCGAGGGGTATATGAAAATATCCCTTATTTTAACAGAGGCATAATTCGTTTTTGTTTATACCGAAGGGACTGTATGAAATATTCCGACGCACCACGTTTCCATAAATCACACAGGCAACCAGGAGCTTAATATTACAATGATAGTATCTTACACTGTGTGACGTATCTATGTTATTTAAATGAACTTGTCTCGAGAACTGTAGATAAATCAAGGAAAGAAAAGTGCATAAATTGCAAGTAAAACAAGATAACTTACTTGTTGTGAACTTTTCTATATAAATAAACAATAGTGACATTTTGCTACAGAAAATACAATGTCTTTTAATGACAATTATTATTAAACGTGCATCCGTTGTGTTTCATATAATTTTATTTGGCTTTAATACGTTCCAACTCATCACATGTGCTGTTTACAATACAAATACATTCACTAAGCTTGCATAGTTATCCCCAATCGCCAAATATATCACAATTTCTAGTTTCCAATTAAAATTGAGTAATGTCATTATGTATGTGCAGAAACCGAAAACTGCACGTCCTATTTACATGCACCGTAGTTATGTGACATATTAAGCATTATCAACTCAAATTTGTCTTTTTTTTTATAAATAAGATTCAAAATTACGTTTGACTCATTGACGCGCGCCACACGCTGTGCATTGTCTGGTTTTCGATCAGAAATCACTACTTTTACCTTCAAGTCTACTATCATCAAACTGGTAGTTTTCGGTAACCATCGGTACTTCTCGATAAATTTACTCCATTTATAACGTTAACGTTTGCAATATGTGACCCCAGACAACACAATAGATGTACCTTTAGAGAGCTTTTGATATATTGCCAGGGTTTTCACATAGTTTTCCGCAATTTTTCTAAACAATGTTTGGTGCATATCTCAAGATGATTTACACAATAATGTAGTTCATGTAATGTTTGTTCACGTCTTTCCAGGGAAATGGATTTCCTTTACTTTCAGCATGGAATCAACCGACAGATACTGAGCAAATATAATAATTATTTGCGTAAATACGGAATCGTGTCCTTTTATTGTATGGTGGAATTCATCGCCCGCGGAGTCAGGCTTTTACAACCATCCTACTCCGATAAAAATGAATCAAAACAATTGGCAGTAGATAGTGGAAATTCAGATACTTTTATATTCATTATTCTTCTGAAGGATGTAATGTTGAAAACTTCCTTTAAAACAAATAGTTGCTCATAACTTTTGAGAATTTATAAAAACAATCGTCGAAATACAAACATTTTAAATATTGAATGTAATTGCAGAGAAGGTATTACTTCAATGTTTTCGATAAAAATGTATTGCACTTCTGTTACTACCAAGTATTAACATTTCTTGAACATTTCGTACCAGCACAGGACAAAAAGTGGTCGAATTCGATTGCCGGATCCTTCCGGATTCTCTCGGATCCACCAATGTTTGGGAGGTTAATCTTAAACCCGAGGTCGAGGTCGGCAACTATTTTACAAACTGGCTCAACACAACATCAAACCATAAACAGAATGAAAATACTTATAATGTAGATTTAACAGTTCGTTTGTCTTATATGTGGGGGTACAAACTGCGGTTGTCCTTGTCAAAAAAGACGTATCTACATCTAAACGTTCAACATGCTGAAATGTACAAGTCAATACAATAGAGCACATCGCCAAAGTCAATATATTACACAACATAAAACACACTTTTAACATTTTGTTCCCCGTATATCAATGGACACATTTTAAGTAATAAACAATTTCAATCCAGGAAATATAAGACCTTAATCAAATCGTCATGATTTTCTCTCTCTTAAAAACTGTTTTTCTTGGTGTTTTGGTCAGAAACTAGTAGGTCACAGGATCGATTCGAGGTTTCGACAAAAACGTTTGTGCATTTGTTTGGTGTTAACACTGCTATTCTATGAAGCATCCTCACTTAGATTTGAGAAATATAAATGTTAAGTGACATTAATAAGAAGAATATTGTCAAGTGTTCATGTTCGTAATGAACAGCTCTGCCAATTTATGACAGTGAGTTAATTTGAATAGAACAGAACAAAAGAGCCGGAGTACATATATAAACATCTGGATATGTTTTGAATTCAATATATAAAGAATCTCACTCACGTGTATTCTGATATCAGCTATATCAACACGAGTTGATGAAAAATGTCCGATGCTTGCCGAGAATATTTTTACTTTTATCAACGAGTTTTGATATAATTGATATCAGAAGACACGAGGATGAAATTCTATTAATCATCAAATATGACATTCTTATTACGTTTATTTGAAAATAACGTACATCTCTAAGCACAGCTCTGCCATTTGACTTCCATTGCGGTGATGTCATGGCATTGTGACGTCACCATGCTTATGACGTCATAGCATAGTAAATAAGTAAATTATTAATGATACTTTCATGTATAAATCATTATACCAGAATAGTGTATCGTCCTGCTAATAGAGGAATGTAAATGTCATTGCCTTGAGGCAATTCAATGTACAACTAGATTGTTCTTTGATATTCAAGTCCGAATTAAGAGGAAGAATGGAACAATGGTTAAGATGAATGAGATTTGTCTCATTGAAATTTGACGTCAAGCATGAACCTATTTTCATTTGTGATGACAAACAATATAGAAATTATTAACCAAGACTTGGAATCTATAAACTACATTTGATAAGACAAAAGATAAATGTTGGGTCTAAGCTTTCAAATATGGTCTGTGAAGTTCTGATTGGCAAGACTTTGTTTTGACTTTGAATAAGGGAAACTGAAAATATGTACATATTTTATCAATATCAGACCATGTCATTTTGAAACTTGCCCCTCCTCCATATGTGTTTCCGCGAAAAGGAAAGCACAACCGACAAAAAAATCATCTTGCTGAGCTTGTGAAATGCATGTCTGTCTGACATATTATACAAGGACACCGCCGTGAAAGAAAAGAATTTATATTACGATAAGACAATTGTGTTTTGCAAGTGAGGACTAAATTATTGCGTTTTGAATGTCAGAATCATGTTGTGTAGCACTGGCGATAAATCAATATTTCTAAACTTATCTTACTTTTATTGTTCATTTTATTTATTTCATTTCTTCTAATCAACATTTTCATTGGTGCCAATACAATGGTGAAGTATACGTTTGTGAGTTCACCTCGTTCATCTTTTATGTTTTAGAATGTATTTATCTCAATAACAACAATATTTAGGTATTGGCCAAGGGATATATACACAATATTTCAGCTCCAGTTGTTCAGTTGCCAGAGTTGTTTAGAAGAAGTTAAACAAGTTGAAAAATACTATTTAAGAAAATGCGGAAGTGAAATTTTATTTGTCAACAGAAATAAGTGAAAGAATGATGACATCTTAATTCAAATTCTCATTTGCTTTCTTCAGCAGTGATGTCATCGACATTATGCCATTTTTGTAACCTCATCACCAATGTGTCATAGCATTATCAATTGGCTTAAAGTATAAAACTTGACATGAATGATCATCAGGCATGTAGATATTCATTTTGCCTATGATCCACATTTTTTGGACCGCGGGTACCTGAACACGTGACCTAAAATCCAAAATGGCCACCAAATCAGTTCTAAGCCAAATAAATAAGTATATGCATGAATTAAGCCTGATTTGTTTTTAATATTTTAGTGAATGTCTACAGAATTCATGTACTTCAGCATACAAAATCCCTTATTTGGTTTATTTTATTGCATATTTTGAAGTTAAAAAGTCAAAATTTAAGTTTTTATAGATAATCGGCTGTAGCTTTTTAATTTGATTAACACATTTATTTTGTAATAAACGGTTTCGAACACGATGAAAATAACTATATAGGAATCACAATAACAAGTCGTTTTTCTAAATTATTGACATCTGTATTTGCTGTATTTTTTTTATGACATGTGGTTACACCTACATGTAGTGTTTGAGTGGTGCCTTTTGCTACCTCAGTTATTCTGATTGTTGTATTGTTTCTTGTTTCCATGGACAAAATTGAACTACGAGCATATAGGGGATAGAGAGCTTTTCCGGCTTCTTTTTCAAAATCTATGTAGTATATGTTTTTATTAAACTTGGTTTGTGGTTAGACCTAGTGTTGGAGCCTTTAACTACCATGTTGAACAATTCAACTATTTAGGTATTGTACTGACCTACACAGGCTCCTTTACACAAGCTTAAAATACTCTTAAATTTATTTCATGTAGGTATTAATTATCATAATATACCATAATGTATGGTTGTGAATTATGGGAGTTTTAAATGTACTGAATTTGGCAGAACTCGTGTAAAACTTTGCAAAAACTATTCATGAGTTACACTTTTGGTTTAAATTGTTACACAGTGACAAATGTAAGGGTTATTCATGTTTTTTGTTTAGACGATCTAAACTGTGGGTATAAATCCTGTTTCAATGGTATCAGAAACTTGTTTAGATCAAGAGTGTATAATTATGTATCTTTGTTTAATGATTAAAACGCATCTACATTGCAAAACATATTAATTGAGTAAATTCCAATACAATGTCGAGCCTCTTTAAACTGTTTATTAGGTTTTCTTGAATTATCTCTCCTTGAAGTAAAAACTTTAAACTTTAATATTTCGAAAACCTACAGAGATAATTTCATAAAACGTTTATCAAAATGTGGATTTCGACCGCTTCAATAGACTTTTTGCTATTTCGTAAAAACTTTTTTTTGGTTGCAATTTCGGAGTTTTGATTGTTTGTCACCGCGGTGGAAAAGGTTCTCTTTCTACTGTTTTAAGTTTCAATGAAGCAGAGTTATCTACAATTGTTAGTATTTTTTCTCAGATTACAATGATATTTAATAGGATCAATAAAGCGAAACTGAAGTATTTAAAAAAATTACACTGTTTATGCACAATGGACTATCTTTTGTAATATATTATCTATCACCAAGGAAACCTATCAAGATAATAACAAATACATGAATATAAGAAAATCAATACTTTTACTGGAACTGTTAACGTCATTGTCACCGATAATTCATGTAGTATATCCGCAGTCCTTAGGTGTGTTTTATCGAGGCAACTTGATGACAATGTTTAAAGCGTTACTTGTCAATCTTGTATTAACAGTTACTAATGCTGAGTTAATATGTTCATCTTTAAATGTTCTTCACGGAGTACACAAAGGCAAGTTGGTTTCGAACTATTCATTTTTAGAAATCCAAGTATCTTGTTTATTGAAATGCGTGAGATCATGTTCTTTGAGAAGCCCTTGTCGTTCATTCAACTTCAACACTGCTACTGGATATTGCCAACTGCACACCGATTCTATCAACCAAGCCTCACAACTCGGAACTGGAAAAGACTTTGTATTCTCCGACATCTCAACCTGGCCAAAGAGACTTGCAGGAATATGCGCCGGACATTTGTGTCCTCTCAATTCCTACTGTGATCCTGTCGGGGACAGTTGTATTCCAGAATGTCTCGGGATGCCTCAGGTTGTTAACGGGACGTTTCAAGCACCAACAGGACTCAGTCCAATTGGGTCAGTGCTCAGTCTCGTGTGTGATGAGGGTTTTGCGCCACAGAGAAATATAGTATGTCAGCAAAATGGTTCCTGGTCCTCAACTGCCTGTGTTCCTTTACGGTCATGTTTAATGGTGAAACAACTTTATCCCCAAGCTTCGGATGGGGAATACTGGCTTTTCCTACCTGGTCAGTATAAAACGCAGATATACTGTCACAATTTGTCATCCTCAATCCCGAAGGAGTACCTGACATTAAAAAATCCAAATTATGGATATTTCCCTCCAATAATGAATTCGGGCTGTTTTCGGGAAACAACACTATCAGGTAGTTGTAGAGGGTTGGTTGGAGAAATATGGTTCAGTAAGATAAGGGTTGAAATAACAAACGAACAGGCTTTGAAAGTTGAAATATATGATCTTGATTTTACTAGCGTTAACAACACCAGGAAAAATCGTGCATATGCTCAAGCATTTGGCTGCTACACAATACACCGCAATGGAAACATGGGATGTGGTGTAAAGGGATTATTCATTATAGATCTGCGAGGAACTGGATGGAGGATCAGTGACGATCAGTCGTGGAAACCATTTGGTTACGGATCTTGCATGTTGCCCCCAGAGTGGAAATTCAATGGAACCCTGATAACGTTACGCTGTGGAGGTTTCTGGGGAGGGTGTAAACCGCCAAGAAATGTGTTGTTTCTATGGCCAAATATCTAAGCAATTTCCAAACGCAAGGCATTACTCTTGCCTGTCTCCATTACTGGCTGATTTAAACCTTGCAGTTTTTCCCTCGCTTTGCCGTACCAAGATAGTGGGTCGCTCCATCTGAAATACATAGTGGTCCAGGATTTCTTAGCAAATAGATCTTATGGAAAGACTGCAAGGCCTAAATCAGCCAGTAATGGAGACTGACAAGAAAAATGCCTTGTATTGGAAAGTTAATATCTGAGACACTTATTATATATTTTGGCTTTAGGCATAGTCATTGACTTTAGGTACTCATATTGTATAATTGTTTCTAGGATCAATGTTTCGAAAGGGTTGATTGATCTAATTATCTGATAAGTTTAAACAGTCATTTACATGTAACCTAAAAAACAGGTATGACAAGAGTATCTAAAATTTACTGATCCAGTTTGTAAACCAACACTGCGTGCGTGCAAAGAATCACACCATGATAGTACCACGCATACGGCAATAGTTCGGTACCTTCAAATATGTTAAAAGTACATCCATGCATTAAGGGGAAATAGTGACGTCATAAAATGTTGATGAATTGAAAGACAATCAAGATGCGGAAACACCGATTGAGGCCCTGACGTCTTCTTAAAGTATACACACTATCAATTACATCAAGTGAGTGAGTGAGTTATTGTATAACGCCGCTTCGGCAGTATTGCAGCCATAAGCGGCGAGATATTTAATTTATTTGCCTAATTTAAAAAAGAAAATTGCAATTGAAAAACAGAACACGGCACGAAGGCCGCAAAAACATCAGCATAGTATCACAAGTTGAATAAAAGCTGATAATGAAAAGTTAAAATTCACAATTTGTCAATAAGGTGTACAGCCTTTAAAAAATCTAAAACACGATGCTCACCGAAATGAGTAAAAACTTGATTGATTGAAATAGAAGGATAAAAAGTTTCCCTGATATGTGCAGTGTCCCAACACTCACATAGAATGTGTTTGATTGTGAGAGGACACTGACAGGGTATACATACTGGGGGATCTTCCCCCTTTAAAAGATATGAGTGTGTAAGATGAGAGTGTCCAATACGACATCGTCGTAGGACACAAGCTTCCTGCCGGGTGAAAGATGATAGAGATTTGTATCCTAAATGAGGTTGAATAGTGTGAAGTTTGTTATTATGTTGTTGGTCCCATTGGGACTTCCAACGTTATTTAATGTAAGATTTAATAGCAGGTTTAGAATCCGTATATGGAACTTTAGTGGGAGAAATATGTTTGAGGTTTAATGCTGATTTAGCTGCCGAGTCAGCTTTGTTATTACCTCTTATACCCATATGGCTAGGAAGCCAGCAGAAGACGATGTCGCATTGGAGACAAGAATTATGAAGTAATAAAATATCCCTGATAATTGGGTGATCACTCTTACAGTTTTTAATTGCTTGTAGGCAAGAAAGTGAATCAGAAAAGATGATGTAATTATTTGGAGTTGAATTTTTAATGTGATGGACGGCCTTAAGGATGGCCGTAGCTTCTGCAGTAAAGATGCTGCTGTCATCATGCAGCCTTGAAGCATATGTTGTTGAAGGAGTCACAGTTGCTGCTGCAACTGTGGATCCATCCTTAGAGCCGTCAGTGTAAATTGGTTTATAGTCTGCGAAAAAACCGCAATGCATAGCCACATGGCGTTGCGGGCTTTCTCCCTGCCATAATACTAGCAGCCGCGATATAAGTGAAATACTCTTGAAAGCGGCGTTAAACCCCAACTCACTCACTCACTCACTCTGCGAAAAAATCATGTAGTTAAAAAAATGCCTGTTGAAATATTAATTGGTCTGTATTAGATTTTTTATGAGTAGATAGAGAGAGGTTTACACGGGGCCTGACCAGCTGCCATGGCGGAGCGGCAAGCAGACCGTGCTCTGCTATTGTTGTTAGGTCGATATCAGAATCTTCAACATGTTGTTGAAGTCTGATACCGAGTGGTGGCATTGCTTTAGGTTTTAAGTTATACAACTGCTGGTATTCAGGATTGAATACGCAGTTGTATGCAGGATTACTAGGGTTGGCTTTAAGTTTGGCGATATATTGTAGTGCTAGCTTGATGCGCCGATCTTCAAGAGATGGCTCATCAGCTTCAACGTAAAGGCTTTCAACAGGTGAAGTCCTGAAGGCCCCAAGACAAAGCCTGAGACCCTGATGGTGGATAGTATCTAACATTTTGATGTAAGAGGGGCGGGCGGAACCATAAATTATGGATCCATAATCCAATTTGGAACGGATGAGTGATCGATAGAGATGAAGAAGAGTTTCTTCATCTCCACCCCATTTATTATTTGATACAACCTGTAAAAGGTCTAATGCCTTCAAGCATTTAGCTTTTAGGTTTTTAATATGTGGGATAAATGATAATTTACTATCAAATGTGAGACCAAGAAACTTTGCCTCAGGAACGACTTTGATTGGAGTTTTATCTAGAAATAGTTCTGGATCTTGGTGCATTTTGCGCATATTGCAAAAATGCACACAAGATGTTTGAGCTTTGGAAAATTTGAAGCCGTTTTCCAACGACCATTGATGGATTTTATTGAGGCAGAGTTGCAATTGGCGCTCGATTGATGGCATATTTTTGCCTCTGCAGGAAACTCCAAAATCGTCCACAAAAAGTGAACCATCTGTATAGTCATTTAAGACTTTAGCCAAGCTGTTGATTTTAATGCTAAATAATGTGACAGATAAAATGCTACCTTGTGGGACACCCATTTCTTGATCAAAGAAATCAGAAAGGGTGGAACCCACACGTACTTTAAATTGGCGGTCATGTAAAAAATTAGATATAAAATGAGGCATACGACCTCGCAAGCCAAATTCAAATAAATCTTTTAGGATGCCATGCTTCCATGTAGTGTCGTAAGCTTTTTCTAAATCGAAAAAGATAGACACAGCATGTTGTTTATTTATAAATGCATCACGAATAAATGATTCTAAACGAACAAGATGATCAGTGGTACTGCGTTGTTTGCGGAAACCACATTGAATATCAGTAAGTAATTTATTAGTTTCCAAGTACCAAACTAGACGATCATTGATCATCCGTTCCATAGTTTTACATACACAACTTGTTAAGGCTATAGGACGGTAGTTGGAAGGGTCTGTATGATCCTTCCCAGGTTTTGGGATAGGCACAGGGGCTTGTATTGTCGAAACTAGCGATTACAACGAATATGAAGTCGACGATCCAGCCCCATATACTATACAAAAGTAAAGGGATGTAACGGGGTCAACACCCCATGTCCATTTGAAATTATATTTCAGAATGTTGTCATCATATTATCATTCAATGTTATATATCACGGCAAAGCCAATACATTTGTCTTTAAAACAAGCCATCAAACGTAAAAATCGAACGGATAATAACAAGGATATGATTTTTCAAAGCCAAAAATATTAGCACATTGCTCATGTAAGCCATTTGCCTGGCCCACCAAAATAATAAAATATTCGCTTGAAAAAATTATTATAAAATACTTTATAATATCCTGTCAGCTAATAGTGACCCAGTTACAAAGCCCAGTATTTGGTGCATCAGATCGCGCAAGAATTATAACACGGGGTGCACTGTAATTGACGTACCAGAGATTTTAGATGATCTCAAGTGTGTTTCGAAACATCGTTTGATAGTGAGACGTCCATATTGAATGACCTTGGCATTGGTCTATTTTTGGTAACGAAATGATGTCATAGGGCCTCAAATAGCCCTATGACATCATTTCGTTTCCAAAAATAGACCAATGTCAAGGTCATTCAATATGGATGACTACTAGACAAACGATGTTTCGAAACACACTTGATATAATGTAAAATCCCTGGTATGTCAAATACAATGTCCCTCATGTTATAATTCTTGCGCGATCTGATGCAACAAATACTGGGCTTTGTAACTGGGTCACTATTAGCTGACAGGATATTATAAAGTATTTTATAATAATTTTTTCAAGCGAATATTTTATTATTTTGGTGGGCCAGGCAAATGGCTTACATGAGCAATGTGCTAATATTTTTGGCTTTGAAAAATCATATCCTTGTTATTATCCGTTCGATTTTTACGTTTGATGGCTTGTTGTAAAGACAAATGTATTGGCTTTGCCGTGATATATAACATTGAATGATAATATGATAACAACATTCTGAAATATAATTTCAAACGGACATGGGGTGTTGACCCCGTTACATCCCTTTACTTTTGTATAGTATATGGGGCTGGATCGTCGACTTCATATTCGTTGTAATCGCTAGTTTCGACAATACAAGACCCTGTGGGGATAGGCACAATAGTAGCATTGTGCCAACAAGATGGAAAATCACCTGTTTCCCATATATGATTAAATACATGAAGTAGAACCTCAAGGCAAGGTTCCGGTAAATGTTTTAAAAGTTGATAATGGATTTCATCAGGGCCGGTTGCTGTATCATGAGCTTTAGAAAGTGCAGTTTTGAGCTCTGACAAGGAGAAGTGTTCATTATAATCTTCTCCATTGTCAGATTTGAAATTAAGTGGTCGTTTTTCCTGTACCTTTTGGTACTTTTGGAAAGCAGGGACATAATTTGCTGATGAAGAATTTTTAGAGATTGTTTCAGCCAACTTATTGGCAATGTCAGATTTTGATGTGAGAAGGTCATCATTGACCTTTAGATGTTTTATTGTAGATTTGGAACCTTTGCCTTTAATTCTACTAATCATATTCCAGACTTGCTGATAGGTGTTCTGGAATTGATCTTAGAGACATAGCCTCTCCAAGATTCGCGTTTTTGTTGGTTGACTGTGCGTCGAGCTTTAGCTCGAGCCTTGCGACAGTTATCTAAGTTAATTCTTGTAGGTCGTTTACTGAGCTTGCGTTCAGCTTTTTTACGTGCCTTAATGGCAGTATCACAGCTTTCATTAAACCATGGCTTGTGAATGCGTGGATTTGCCGAGGTTTTAGGGATAGTGTCAGTTGCTATATCAATGAGACCGTTCGAAAAGGCCTCAACAGGATCAGTTGCATTAACTATTTCATCAAATATAATACGATCACGGCATAGAGCAGAAAATGTACCCCAATCCGCCTTGGAAAATTTCCAACGAGGATTGTGTTCCTCGGGAATAGCTGATGAGGGTTCTAATATAATTGGGAAGTGGTCGCTCCCACGTGTATCCTCATGGACTGACCATGAAAAGTCATGTAAAAGGGATGCATCAGTTACTGATAAATCTATAGCTGTATATGATCCTGTAGCAGGATGTAGATATGTGTTTTTGCCATCATTAAATAGACATAAGTCATTTTGAGTGAGGAAACTTTCTAGTATTTTACCCCTAGAGTCTAGGGTATTACTACCCCAGAGGGGATTGTGACCATTGAAGTCACCCATGATAATAAAAGGTTTAGGTAATTGGGTAACAATTTGATCAAGAACTTTTATAGTAAGATCTTGAGATGGTGGAATATATAAAGAACAGAGAGTTAAAGTTTTGAATAATGATAAGCTGACAGCTACAGCTTGTAATTGTGTTTTTAATGGAATTTCTCTGTGGATAATTCCATCACGTTCTAAAATTGATGCACCCCCTTTTGCCCTTTCAGCAGAAGGGGAGAAAGAATTATAAAAAGTGAATGGTCTCATTGCAGCTTTATCAGAATCTTTAAGATGAGTTTCTTGAAGGCAAATAGCTTGGGGATTATATTGTTGGGCCAACAAGCCCAATTCATTAAAATTTACCTTAAAGCCTCGACAATTCCACTGCAGAATCGCCATGGATGCTAGGATAAAATAAAATATTAAAAGCCTCATGATGGAGGTTTTACAGGAGAAAAACGACGGTCCTTGGACCGAGCCCTGTGCCCCTTTTTGGGGGAGTTGTTAAGATGCTGTGTCTGATGCGTCCATAAGGACGTCATCAGACTCATGGTCAAGAGATCCATATTTGTTGTAGATCTCTACCGCACTCCTCTGGCCTTTGGGAGTGCGGTTTGCTGATTTGGATTTGGATTTGGAATTTTTAGGATTTTGTTTTGAGGATGATGGTTTTGAATTTTTGTTTGCAGTTGGAGGTATTTTAGATCCTGTCGGTTTGACAGGCTCTGTAAGGGACAGAAGAGGGAATGTCATGGTACCTATTGTGGAAGAAGTTGAATCGCGGATTTTGTATTGAGTTGGGGGATCACTCACCCACTGAATGTCTGTCTGAGTTGATACAGAGCGTTTAGTGGCAGTTGCTGATGATACTATGGTTGAGTATGAGGGTTTAGGACCCTCAGTAACAAGGCGTTTTGCTTCAGGGAAAGAGATATTTTGAGTGAATTTTACTTTCAGGATTTTAGACTCCTGTTGCCACCGTGGACACTCCTTGGAGGAGGCCATGTGCTCGCCAGCACAGTTGGCACACTTCGGCAACTCCTTGCATTTCTCTGGATGGCTTTCATCGTCCGGTTTGCCACACTGTGGACAAACACGGCCATCCGCTTTGCAGGAGTTGCTTCAATGGCCAAACTTCTGGCACCGATAGCAACGGAGGGGGTTAGGGATATACAATTCCGTGGGGAGTTTGTAGTACCCTGCATAGACTGTTTTTGGAGCTTGTGGGGTTGAAAAGGTTAATAGATAGGTTCGCGTCTTGATGATGTTATCCTCCTTCTTGATAGTGAACCGCTTAACAGCAGTCACTCCCTGGCTCTTCAGGTTGTCAAGAAGCTCCTGTTCGGATGAATCATCAAGACAGCGATCCTTATCCCGGATGATTACATCAAGTGTCCCAAATGTGAATTTATCATGATGACAGCTCAAACAAGGTTTAGATTACACATCATTAGGACCTTGAGATTTGAAAGCGTCTAGATCTGTCACTCGAAGTGAAACATTACCGTATCAATTGTTCGCCTGTACATATGCAACAGTCACAAATGATAAATATAGTCACAAGTGACGATAACAAGAATCAGCGCATAACTAAATCAAATATAGTGAATGAAACCAGCCTGCTATTGTAATTGCAGAAAGTTGCAAGTATCCAACTGGTCTGTAGGATTATTGAGATGTAAATTTCCCCAAGAACATCAAAATGGCGGCTAAACCACGTGATCTACGAGCTCGCCATTATTCTCTGTTCTGCTTGCATTGTCAATGCACATCTTTTTAAAAAAAATTGCATGTCTCCAGATGCATTTTGAAATGTTTTCCCATTCTAAAAATCGAAGTTTAGATTTGTACTGGACCTTTAATGGCTGGGCCGATTGAGCCAAAAGGTTCCACACCGTGACTTTATAGTGAGGACTATCATTACCTTTATATATGTGCTGATATTGTGGCTGTGCAAGTGCAGAGCAGTGCAAAAATAGAAGAACAAAGGAAGTGTGACTTTTACACAGTCTATAGCACCTAGCGCGGGCGGGTTCTTAATCTCTGTTATTTAAGTAAAATGTAAATAGCGACACAACCGTAAATCGTCATGAATGATTTTTTTCGTATATTTATGCTAAATCGTTTGAATGTTGTTTTAAGTCTCTAAATATATTTTGAACATGTTACCCCATGTTAAAATCAAGACCGGAAATGACTGTTCGCGAGCGATTTTATTGTTGATTCAGATAGAACACTATCATATCTAATACTCCTGAACAGATCTTTGAATTCGATGAGTAGGTTTTTGAACTATGGTCCCTTGAAACTTGATTTTTAAAAAAATCAAACTTCGAGAGCTCATTGTTCAAAACGTATTAGGAATTCTGCAATGAAAATCAACACCATGGTTCACCAATGCTTCAGCTGTATAAACATGTAAGTTGCAGCTACGAGCTGCAAGTATCTTCAGAGAAGATTGTCAAAGATGCATGAGGTTAGAAGTGTTTGAAACTTCTAAAAAAATCAATATGGCAGCTAAACCACGTGACTTACAAATTCGCCATGATTTACTTTGTTACTCGTATCGCTATTGTGCATCTATTTAAAATGGTTTCAAATTCCTTTTGATAATTTTCCCCATGTAAAAAATGGACATTTGGATTTGAACTGTACCTCTAACGGCAGGGCGGATATTGCCCAAAAGCTTCGCACTTCTATTCCATACTTATGGCTATCAACATGTAAAATGTGGTTGCATTTGCTTCAGCCGTTTTGGCTGAATCCTGCTAACAAAAGTCGTGAAATAATAAACATGGCAATAACAATAAGGATTCAGCTAAATGGCTGGATCCTTAATGTACGTCATGTAATTACATGTAAGTATTTTCATTAACATATCCCTGCATGCAGGTTGCTTTTTACAACAAAAGTGGTAAATAACAGATAGAAACTAGAAATGCGTTTTGCGGGACACCGCAAAAGCAGAGCAGCTCCGAAACTTTGGGTCTCGCCTTTCCCTGTTCCGCCTTCTCCTCAGCATAAATAAAATGAGATTTTTTTTTTACAAAAATTTGGTCATTATTCAAGTTATTCTAACAAGTTGAATCATCAGTGGGGTCACTTTTCACAACTTTGTTCTTAAAACATATTTCTGATTTCAAAATTCAATCAAAAGATTAACAAGGCCTTAACCAATATCTCATGACCTTGAACTTTGACCTTCAAGGTCACACCATCAATGATTACTTTTCATTGTGTATAACAATCATGCAATGACTCAAAGTGTTCATTGTTAACATAAGGCATATTCACAATAGCACGCTTAAGTTGTGACCTTGCTGTGACCTTGACCTTTGACAGATTTTAGCAAAAACGTTTTCAAATCTTCGTCTTTCTCCATAGTTGATATATACCAAATAAGAGCCTGACAGCACACAAATGTTTGAAGTTATCGTGTTTATAAGGATAATTGTAGTGATTTAAGAACTCATGACCTTGACCTTTGACCTTGAATGTGAACATGACAAAATCACTCACCAGGTTTATGAGAAAGAAGCTATGTATATGAGGTGTTAATACCTTTTTGGAAAAAAGTTACTTCGAGATTTCAGAACTGGTCACCATGACCATATCTCGTGACCTTGACCTTTGATCTTCAAGGTCACACAGTCAATGATCAATTTTCATTGTGTATAACAATCATGTAATGATTCAAAGTGTAAATAGTTAAAATAAGGAATGTTCGGAACTGCATGCTTAAGTTGTGACCTCGCTGTGACCTTGACCTTGGACAGATTTTAGCGAAAACCTTTACAAATCTCAGTCTTTCTCCATAGTTATATACCAAGTAAGGGCCTGATAGCACATAAGTTTTTGAAGTTATCGTGTTTACAAGAGTTTGGAGTGATTTCAGAACTCATGACCTTGACCTTTGACCTTGAATGTGAGCATGTCAAAAAAATGTAATGATTCAAAGTTTTAATAGTTGAAATAAGACATTTTCGCAAAAGCATGCTTAAGTCGTGCCCTCGCTGTGACCTTGACCTTTGACGGATGTTAGCGAAAACCTTTTAAAATCTTGGCCTTTCTCCATAGTTGATGTGCACAAAATAGAGCCTGATAGTACAAATATTTTTCAAGTTATCGTGTTTACAAGGATTTTTTAAGCAATTTCAGAACTCGTGACCTTGACCTTTGACCTTGAATATGAACATGTCAAAAACATTCCCCATAAGTAAGAAGTTATGTATATTATAGCGAATACAAAACGCACCGGCGGCGGCGGCGGCGGCGGCGACGGCGACGGAAACTGCGCAAAAACTGATAGCAGCTCCGACTAAGTCGGAGCTGCTAACTGAGAGACCAATGTTTTCCTACCAGAGGAAGCATGTAATATTAAGTTTATCCCATTATAGAAATGACCTCAATCCATTCTTCTGAATCTTGCTTACAAAAGTCGTGAAATAATAAACATGGCAATAACAATAAGGATTCAGCTAAATGGCTGGATCCTTAATGACATGTTCATCTGTGTACGTCATGTAAATAGATGTAAGTATTGTCTCTTTCAGATTTTCTTTAAGAGGAAGCATGTAATATTAAGTTTATCCCATTATAGAAAAGACCTCCATCCATTCACAAATTGCAATGTCTATTCCGGACCAGAACCTAAAACACCAACACATATGATCTATAAATTAAAGTAAATGCCAACGTAGCTTCATTTAATCTTCAAATGTCTCGAAATCTGTTTTTGTCCCCCGCCGCCGCGAAGCGCGGAGCAGGGGACATAGTATTCAGCTCCGTACGTCCGTCCGTACGTCCGTCCCGCTTCTTGTTAGCGCGATATCTAATGAACCGCTCAACCTAGAATCTTCATACTTGGTACCAAGCTTCATCTGGGGAATACGCAGACCCGAAAAGTTTTCGGTGACCTTGAAATTATTTTCAAGGTCACTACAAGACTGATTGTCAAATGTTGTTAGCACGATATCTCATGAACTGCTGTACCTAGAGTCTTCAAATTTGGTACCTGTCTTCATTTGGGGAATACGCAGACACCAGTCGATTTGGGTGACCTTGACCCCGTTTTCAAGGTCACTACAAGACTTTGACCATTTTAAAATTTGTGCCCGATATAACAATAATTGAATCAAACATGTAAATGTCACTACTCGGTACAAGCTGTGTGTCCATTCTTTTAGCTCATTTCTTAATTGCGACGGGGGACATGGTCACGTTTGTGACAATTACTTGTTACTACGTATTTTCAGAGTATAGTCAATTTCTCTCCTCAGGGCTGAGTCGACTCCCTATCAGATTGTTTGGCCATTTTTGATACTATTTCACTTTTATATAAGCGGCAACTACGTTTAACATCTGCAAACATCTTTTGAATCAAGACTATATGAAATTTTACCTTTCGGTAGCCGCTACACAGTGACTAAACACTAAGATTAAACAAGCCCGAAAGTGTTATACCTCGATTTATTTAACTTTAGAACAATAACAAATGCTGAATGTCTCTTTATCTTCTTTGTCATTTTAAACATTTTAAACCACGTATATCAAATATTGCAATGCTTTAAAATCGCATAGTATATGTTGTTATTCATTATTTAATTGTCAAGGCCCTGTGTTTCAAATTGAATTATTACATTTATCATATTGGCTTTGCCTAGCACAGTGGAACTTTGTATGAATAACAATCATCATGTAATGATGTGATATTTCAACCTCGTTTTATTGTTTTTTCCATTTTTAACAGTTTCCATGGAAACGCAACTTACAGTTTTATTTCCTGACCAGAACTCATCATACTGAGATCTGAACACATTTAACTCATAAAACACACCTATCATTCATGGTTCCAAGGTCTTAGTAGTAGTACAATATCATAAACTCTTAAAAGTGTGCATTGATCTGGTTCATTGCATAATAAAACCCATGACATTCTACATTCGTTATTGTAATGTGTCATTGCATTGCACTTCAATGCTTATAACAGTTTAAGCTTGTCATTGTTCTGATTCGTTACAGTGCACTGATCATGACTGTGAGAAATTGTCATTGTTCTGGTGGATTACAACGTCATCTTCATTAGTCATCATTAAAAGTCGCCAATTCTTCGATTCAATTATTGTATCGCAGTGTCAATAACGTCTAACCGAGAATTATTTTCCTTCGTGAACGATGGCAGTCGAACATTTAATAGCGAAACAAAGGATAGACTAAGAGAAATATGTTCATGAAAGATTTCCTTGACTGTGAACCTTGGTCGACTTTACGATGTTTCCTTTCTGGGGCTGTCAACCTTGTATTCTCTACAACCTTTCACATTTCACGCATGTCAACCAATATGGTATGTGATATGTATATGTACATTGAATTTATCATGATCTGATCATTTCTTTTTCATAATCATGGAGGTGGCAATTGTTTTCTAGCCATTGGTATTGATTGGTATGTTGACAATTAACATTGTACCAGAAAATGTAACTTTAGAAGGACAGCCACACTATTTCGTTCGTGTAATACACACTACATACAACTTCACAAACGCCGGAAATGACACTTGCTCGAGTAGTAACCTCTTACTATCTTCTACTTTTTCATAAATCAAGATAGACTTAACATTTCAAGGTTTGTGAACAATTTCTTATAGATATTGTTTTACAAGCACGTGAATAAATGATAGGTAATTGTGTTAACTATGTTATGTGATACAAATAGAATTGATAAATTGATAATTGTCCGTGGGAAAATTCTGATAGGATTTGTATGGTTTAAACATATTTTTATTTCAATTAAAAAGAAATCGGGATTGGCAAACAAGCAAACACTGCTTATGTGAATGTCGCTCCGAAACATATAAGCAATTACATAAAACGTGACGTTCACATGAACAGAATACAAAAGCACAATATATACAGATATGGTGGATTTAAAAAAAAACTCTATAAAGTAAAAGACACACACAGAAAACCACAATCACCAAGGAAACGTTGAAGGCTAGATACATAAATTATTATTTAAAACAAAAAATTGTTTATAAAACTCCCATAAACTATGTAGTCTGTCATCAACATATATATTAGTTTTCTTTGTGACATCGTATCAGCAAGGCACGGCACATACATGTACATAAGAGTGAATCAATAATGTATATTCCAGAAATCTCTTTGATAATATACTGAAATTGTGTACAAATTTAAATAGTTCTAAATTGACCTGTGCTGATGAGCTAGAGTGGCCATATAAAATTGAAGACAAATTAAAACCTTTTGAAAAGAAGTATGCTTATACTATTGAAGATAGGACGGATGGGAAAAAATGAAATGCATCTTCGTTGCCATATCCGCAGTTACATGCAGAGCTATTTGAAAATTGGTAAATCTATCTCCATTTAAATCACTACACCGAAGACGAGAATGAATTTTCTGGCAGAATCTGGATCCATATGATATATTAAAGGGGCAGTAGCACGTTTTTTCGCTCAAATATGTTGATGAAATGTATTTGAAAAATGTTTTAAAACAGTAAAACAAATATAGTAAAACATCCTTCTCTCTTCGGAAAATCGAGTTTAAAATGAGTGTACAAGTTTCGGTAAAGCCATGGGAATCGTTTTTGTAATACAAAATAATAAAATGTGTTCACAATAAAATGGCCGCCATGCATTTTTTGCCTTATACGCAACACCGTTGTTACCACTACGGATAATTGGTTTGTGTAATA
This sequence comes from Gibbula magus, assembly GCA_936450465.1. NCBI lineage: Eukaryota > Metazoa > Mollusca > Gastropoda > Trochida > Trochidae > Gibbula > Gibbula magus. Next base: position 56,556,737 of record OW388300.1, read on the forward strand.
AGATGCTGTACACTCTAAAGTAACTATAAATGACATAAACTATCATTATAAAATGAAAATTTGAAAACTTAAAATTTGCAAAAAAACGTGCTACTGCCCCTTTAAAGTATTATATATTATTTATCAAAGTAGATATGATTTGTGTCATTTTGTTTTAGTTTATTTTTAAATTTCCCTAGTGTGCTAGCGTTTACTATATCTGGAGGAAGAGAATTCCAGATATTAACCGTGTCTGGAATAAACGATTTTGAGTAAAGGCTGGTATTACATTTGATACGTAGTAGGTCTGTATTATTTCTCAAACTGTATCCACTTGAAGAGGATACATTTCCTGGGACTAAACTTATTAATTATTTTGTAAAAGAGATATCATTTTTGACGGCGTCTCCTTTCTTGTAAAGAAGATATATTTGTTTCCGAATATAATGTTTGGTGACTTGTGCCGCGAACAGCCCCGCATATAGTTCTGATTGCATCTAAGTTAAGTTGTTCCAAGAGTAGTGCTTGCTCTTTCGTGCAGTTATCCCAAACATGACACGAGTAATCAAATATTGGTAAAATGAATGATGTATACATGCTTTGTAGCGTTTTCCTTTCCTTTGTCCATGTGTTTAGTAATAAAACCGTAAAGTTAAGTTAGTTGGTTAGTGGATTAATCACCAGGGATAAATCCTGATTGAATATTTGTTAAAAGGTTATTTTCTTATAGGAAATTGAAAACATATTTGAAGACACATTTTTCGAATACTTTGGCTAAGCAACTAGTCAGTGCTACAGGTCTATTGTTGTTGCATCCATTTATATCGCCTTTCTTATGGATTGGTATTATTGATGCCAGTTTCCAAATATTTGAAAATGTTGATACATTTAATGAGGCATTGTCCAGTTCAGTCAATGTATAACAGTAACAACCACTTTACATTTTGATCGTTTGTTAAACAGCTTCTAAAGTTAAATTCAATTCTGAAAATTAAATGTGGAGATGGTAGGATAAAACAACAAGTTTCGCAAGTTTCGATTTACTGTATTTGATTTACTTTGTTAAACTGGAATTTCGCCGGTACGTTTTCACTACAAGCAGTCACGTTACAAGGTCTCGTCCTTGCTGAAGTTGCATGCCTTCCCCTCAACCTTCTTTTACCCATGCTTGTATCTTCATCGTATAACCCATAACAATACTTTTATTTTGAATATCATTTGTTTTACTGTGTGTATGTGCTTTTCTTTTGCATCAAACCTATGTTCAATGACAGTGCCTCTTTGGCCCGCTTTTGCCAATGTTTATATCTGTATAATATAACCATAAAAAGACGTTTGTTTTGTTTTCGTTTGTTTTTGATAATTAGCTGTAATGAACGTCTCGGAAACGTTTGGAATATTCAATACATATGAGTATATATGTAGTTTAATTGTGCACCAACTTGGACGTTACATTTTAGTATCTATGTGCCTTATTTATCGACTTATTCACGTTCAAAATGAGCTGAGGTGAGTTTGGATTTAACGCCGGTTTCAAGAGTATTTCATTCATATCACAGCTGCTAGTAGTATTGCAGGGAGAAAGCCTGCAACGCCATGGAGTTCTGCATTGTCGTGAAACATGCGAGCATCGACTGGAACAAGCGAACCATGGGTGGTACTGAGCTGAAATTCAGTGTAGCACAGTGTAATAGAACAGTTCTCCACAGAAGACCGTTGGCGCCTTAGCGGAATTCGAACTGAAGGCGAACGGGCTAACCACTGGACTAGCCCGCCCCCTGTTCACGGTCAAACATTTATGTAAGTGTTATGATAAGGCAATTTGATTCCATGTGCAACTTTTGCAATATGAATATAACCATATTGAAATAATGAAATATTCATTCAATCCGCACTCAATCGGATTTAATGCACACTGATAATAAAAATATATAACATGACATATTTACTGAAAAATCAGATGTTTCTGTTACAAGCAGGGCATCATGACCAGCAATAAATAAGAATCAATTATTACAATACATGTTCTGCTGTTTATGTTAGCATAAACACAATTCTGATAGTGACTGAGTGGCGAATACAGTATTTAAATCAGACATGATATGACGTGCCCAGAAAAGAAGAGGTAATAGTACATGTATGCTCAAAGTCAAAATGATAGCGTGTCTTATGCATCGAATATTCACGCAGTTCAATGGAAATTCTTTCCCAAGCGGGCAAAGATATGCCGGGTATTTAAGTTATTAAATAGTCATGGTAATTACAGTTTTCCTAAATATAATGTGCATTTTGATTAGTTGACGGAATTAGTTTACGCTCATTCACGAATTGCGTCGCTGCCCTTTTTCAACTAAATCAAAGAGATAAATAATTTCGAGCAAACCTTTTAAGAGTCACACATCTATCAAACATATAGAACAGAAAAAAATCATGTTCAATCAATGTTTCTGAGAAAGTATTGACAGTACTAAATTTGCAAGGCGAAGCAGCCTGCAAAAGTCGCCGTCTAGATAACCGTGACGTCAAGGCTTTGTGACGTAATTAATCATGACGTCATGTAGTGATATTATAATATTCCTATCTTGCATTGCAACTTTCAGTTCACGTTTTTCAAGTTGTTCGCAGTCTGCGATAATATTTACAATTTAAAGGAGTTGTTTATTATGTCAGACATTCCTGTATTGGTTTAAAGTTAAAAATATTTTCATCATTATCTTATTGAAAAAGAGCGTCAGTAGCAAACTATGTAGATGCGCGCATCTTGAAGTCGTGAGAAACTTTATGAATAGACGTATTAATATACAATGTATATTTTACAGTCTAAACTAATGACCCTATTTCACTACGAGCCGAATTATCACGTATAGGTGATTGTATAAATTCGTAAACATTCGGTAAAATTCGTGAACAGCATTTTCATACTGAAACCCTACGAAACAGATACGAATTATTTACGAACTGATTACGAATTATTTACAAATTGATTACGAATTATGTACGAATTGAACGAATTAATTAAGAAACAGTTGCGAATACACTACGATGTTTTGTCCTTAATTCGCAGTTGATTCGTGAAAAGTTTTGGACAAATCAAAAAAGTTTTCACGAATGCCACGAATTGGAGGAATGTTGCCGAATCAACTACGAATCATTTAAGAATTACAAGAATTAATAACGAATTGTCTACGAATATTCACGAATGTGAAAATTTTCTCTTTCGTGATGTTTCTTGACAATTCGACTCGAAATAAAATAGGGGCATAAGATTGTGAGGTCTCGTTTAGTTTTGAATTTTACGCATTTAAATAAACTTAGGAAAGAAAAAATAATAACTAACTCGTTGCCCGTATTTACGAATAATCTGTCCCTCGTGATTTACTATTTCAAACTCCTCGCTAAATCTCGGATTTTATCACAATAATTAACTCGGTACAGATAATTCGTAATTCCTTGCAACTCGTTGATTATTCTTATAATCAATATCTAATGGAATAGATATACGTTTACTGGTAACCATCGTGATCTGGCGTTATTCTCATCTTACGTTAACCTTTAGCAACAATATATGATTACATACTCATATGTTTCACTTGTCATCTCTACATGTATGTAACCATTATATTGTTTAACACACATGGCTATTTGATGTTTGATTTTAGTTAATGTGTTTAGTGGGAGATGTTGTTCATGATTTTCAGAACTTGAAACATTCGTTGACATTATGTGTTTTTTGGCATTTTAGAAGTTTGAATTGAAACCTTAGTTTGAACAATGATAGGAACGTAGATTGGCTCGTGAAAACGACAATATTGCAGTGAGAAATGACAGTTGAACAGACTATTTGCATTTTCGAAGACTTCCATTGGAATAATACTACAAGTAAAACACAAACCTTCCCTCCTGTATCCTTGTACACGTGTTGGGTATATTCTATGCATCTTTGCAAAACTAAAAACAACTATTACATCTACATGTATTTGTTCAACTTCGTCAAATACAATAAACGTTGTATATTATATTTGACATCGATTAAAAGGAAGCATATACATTTATTATGTATGTGAAAGGGAAAACGTTATACTCAAAATGTCAGATGTCTTTGTAATACCTGTTTTCATGCATAATATGTACTATTGTCAACTTCTTGTTATGACAAAATGTGAGCAGCAATTACGATTGACTTGACAAAATAAAAACTCGAGAGAAAAAAACATTAACTTTAAATTATACATTTATGAAACTTTAGATTAGTTTTAATGTTTTGAATAACGTGTTCTTACTAGTTTTGGCATTTATAACACTCGAACGGTTTTGTCGCATTCAAACATTTCCAATTCAAACAGTAATTTGCTGTAGAGTCCCATGTGAATTGTACAATCACTATAGTTATATTAAAATCCATTGAGTCATAAAATATAACCTAATCTCAAGCATGGCACTCGTTTATGATTTTTTAAATTTTAATGTTTTTAACTTATCTTGTTTAAACTTGTTTTTATTGAAAAAGGTCGGAAACTCAATACATATTTAATATGCTTTTCCTTGACCTGGAAATGTAAATTAAAATTTATATTATTTTACTGTCATGAGACATTGTAGTGATATGTTAAGATGATTCGAGTCAATTGTGACATAGACTATATCAATTCAAGTGATAGCCAAAAATAATAGAAATATACATGTTAATTACACGTAGAGGATAAAGCAAACAGTTATAAAAAATAATCCAAATGATAGTTTCCCCACATAACAAAACTCAAAGGATATGTCAGAACACAAGTATCTTCTCATTCTCAAAGCCGTTTCGATTGTTTGCGTGTACTGGTGATATGAATATCCAAAGAACTGTTTAACAACATGGTTAACCACTACAGCACTTGGCTCCGTGTAAATGTGGTTATCCTGTTATTACGAGTGTTAAGTTTAGGCCTTTTCAACGTCATTTAATTTATTATCTAAAACAAAAAGTGAAATTAGTACATGATGTACTCTTGAATTCTACATTATATCAACTGCCCGACTGACGAACATCTGAAAGGTATTCAAATATTTAACATAAGTTCCCAATCTTCCTCATTGTCACTTGATATTTGTAATCTTTCTTTGTCAACTGTTTTTTAATTTTATTTCAGTTTGGGTACTTTATAACAGGGGGCGGGATAGCTCAGTGGTTAGCGCGTTCGGCTTCGGATAGAGAGGGTTCGAATCCCACCAGGGGCACGGCAACGTTGTCTGCAGTAGAGAACTGTTCTACACGCAGTAAGCTTTGGGTGCAATGCTACACTGCATTTCAGCGTAGTACCACCCATGGTTCGCAAGTTCCAACCGATGCTCGCAGGTTTCACCGCAATGCATACATGATAGCCACATGGCGTTGCGGGCTTTCTCCCTGCCATAATACTAGCAGCCGCGATATAAGTGAAATACTCTTGAAAGCGGCGTTAAACCCCAACTCACCTCACCTCACTTTATAACAACAAGTGTAAAGACTAATGAAAAGACGGATACGTTCTAAAACTATGTATACTGTGTCAGTTTAAAACTACCCTGTGTTTCTGCTAAAATAAAAAACCAACAATTTATCATTTCAACGTGTTCAATGATTCAAAGGTGATTTGGGTCAAAGTCGTTCATGGGATATCCGCTTATCCTTATTAAGTATTCTAATCCACTTGTGTAATTGACTTGACAGAAGGATAAAAACGGTTTATTCTTCTCCTTCTGGTTATATGGTCTGATGTGACATATTTGTACCAGTGTGCTCACTCGCCTGAAGGCTCTTGAGACACGTGTACAAAGATTGTACATCACACAGTATTACCCTCGTAAGAAGCATACAACTTATAAACATCGATACATCCGACACAGAGGTAGATACAAGAAGGTTGAATCATTGATTGAATAATAGATCATAGTCTAATGCAGATACCGTATTTCTTCTGTTGTGTGGAACAAGCAGTCTTCTTTTCGTGTTCAAATAGTCTGACCTACAAAAACATCTCACCAATGTTCAATGTACATATTAAAATTATACGTTATCTGTCTAAAACTCAATAACTAGATAAAAGTGTAATTACCCTTTACTCACCCTTTACCATTTGGATCAGAAATACGCACTTTGAAAAGTGTAAAATTTAAAAAACATTTATCGACAAAACGTTTTTTAATGGTTATGTCTAATATCATTTATTGGCAATCGTGTTATAAATTTTCCTATCAGTTTCAGTAAAATCATTCTGAAGAATTCTTTCCCATTTTGAATAACTTGGCAAGCGTGCGAATTGTGAGTTTAAAAGAAAAGCATATAAGTTTTAGATTCCAATTACGGTATCAACGTTTGACAAATTAAAAGGGTAAATTGGGCCTACGAATTTCTTTTGAAACTGTTTTATGTTCAGCGTTTTTCACGATTTTCACGGATTCGTGTTGATTGAAAAGGTATTGGAAAATTCTTCATAAGTCAACAATTTGCCGTCTTTATGAAGCAAGTCATCCACAAAGACAACTCCTTTTCATACCATTCAGGATACAAAAATGGATGTTTATCAATTCTTATGTTGTCCATAATTATTGACATTAAATATCTTCTTCATTTTTAATTTCACTTTGACGCATGGTTATGAAGTGTTTTTTTTTTTAATTGCCGACAAAACTGTTTTCAATGGTTATAATTCCTATGTAACAACGTTAATCTCCATATTCAACAAGTTATGTTGAAAAGTACATACACTGTTTTATAAAACACCAAATTTCAGAGCATAAAAGTGGCGTTTGAGTTTTGTTTTAAAACAGTTCTAAAATGGAATGGTTTGAGACAAAAAAAAAATATACGTAGAAAAGAATTGGAAATTGATAGCAACTTACAAAACTGCAACGAAATGATCGATATGTAAACCTCAAGTGCATAATAGCCATATTTACCCAGAGTTTACATACGGTCAAGTGGTTCAATGAGACACACTGTTGCAGTTTTATTGATTCAAATGTAACTGAAAATACCAAATAGTTCTTAAAAGGGATATATGAAAGGATATCTGATGCTCTAAACCCATCGGGACTTCATTGTTGTACAGATGAAAAATCATCTGAATGTTTGAACATATCAAATGCTGACTTTCACAGAGTAACGTCCTAAAGACCAGTTGATGTCACATCTGCACACATACGCTCCTGATTAGTCCCGATAGGCGGTCATTCAGATACATCAGCTGGACGAATATAACATAATTAGAAACTCAAAAGCATAAACGTCCTTGTTCACCGATTTCACTGTCATTCAGACAAGTATGACCAGTAAACGCATGAGAAGTTACAATTAGAAGATAAACATACTGTGGAATGATTATAGCTCTAAATTTAATTTAAAGTCGAACCCGTAGCGTTAGGCTTTAAATGGATAATATAGAGCTATAATAATTCCGAAAACAAACATTTCAAAAGTTTTCTTTACTTTCTGACTCATGTTTTTGAGTTTCATTGAAACATAGTAGAATTACATCGTTGTAATGTTTTTCCGTCTCAACATTCATACATAATGTATTGATATATACATGTTATTTAACATGTCTACAGTTTGATATTTTATTGTCAGTAATGAATGAATATCAAGTAATTAACATTGCATTGATGCTATTGAACTGATTACTCCAAAAATTACTAAAAACTTAATTCTCATGAATAGACAGCTCTAAAGTAATATTATCTGTTTGACAATTGCCACTGACAGCCACGTCTCGTTCATCTTCATTCGGTGACTGTTTGTCGCTCGTTACCCTGCTCCAAGCATACTAAAGAGAGACATCAAATTGTCAGCTGCTGCACAAACAATTTCTGGTAATAAACTCATTTGAAAAACGTTATGTTGATCACTAGAATTGTGATGAACAAAGAGAAGAGTGTGTCACTCACAATGTCATGTGACTATACAAGTATGTATATAGCACAATGCATTATACAGTTATATGTAAACTATCCGAGACTGATGAAGGTCTATATAGCATAAAGTGAATCCGGGATATAAGTGTAGTTGTTATGTTATGAAACAACAGTTGAATGTCCAGTTATCTTCTAGTCATTGTCAACATTTTAAACCATATATCTTATCTCTTAGTGATTTTAAATCGCACATTTATGTTGTTATTGGTTATATATTTGTCAATATTCTGTGATACAAAACGAATTCGTGGTAAGGTAAACACAAATTGTCTTATGTCTATGTCTATATTCGCCAATGAGGTATTGTAATTATCAACGAAAGACAGCAATTGAATACACTTAACACAGTTATATAGTTAGAATCTAGAATGTTTGTTCCAGCTGCTCACACTTAAAACTATCATATTTTGTAACTGTACACAATGCTCCTATTGTATAGTGATACACGGGGCCAACATCATGGAAAACACGTCTCGTCACTCGTCATTACTTGTCAGATTGCATGAGAAAAATGTTTTTGTGGACCCAAATGGTGAATGGGTGATAATACCACGACCCGGATGATGCTCACAGAAAGGAGATTTAAATAATAACATACGTTTCGAAACTGATATCAAATTAACTCTTCTCGACCACAAAGTTATTTTGCAAATTGTTGATACAAGTGATTGAAGGCATGGGATATAATACGACCATCATGAAAATATATGTTGTCATTTGACACATCTATACTTACATTGTCAAGATTAGAGTATTCGGAGCCAGAATGTACTGGACCGACAAATTCTAAACGATGTTATTACCAAAATACGTGGTCGAAAGTTGTTGTGCCCTTTATGACCCGACTACTGCACTGTTTAACATTCTAAGTTATCCGTCAGATAGGTTAGATTGTAAATCAGGACCATGATAGTTTTATTTGTACTCCAACCGTTGATTACCTAAAGGCTGAACAGTTCATTTCAGAGGAAGAAATAGGCTAATTTCTTGTAGAGACCCGCATTTTGTGGACACATTTATTTGCATTACAACATTAGATGAAAGAAGCCTTCGAGCTGGCGGAACTCATGATTCGTATCTGATATCATATGAATTACAAATATTTATTTTTAAACAAAATAAACATTGGAGCGTTGAGGTGGAGTGGAACGATGGAGACCTAAACAACGCCTTGTGCTATGACATACATTGTAGTATGTCCTCATACAACAAAAGTTGGGGGTTGGAGGTTTATATCCATATTCTATTCGACTTGGGCTTCGACTTCGCCGGGTGCCTAATATAAAGTGGTGAAAAGCACCGCAAATGTGGGAGCACCACACGAAGCCATAAACATGACTTTTTTTCTACTAATCTTAGCTCAACGAAGAACGGGGACCAGAATGGCTAATTGGTGCCTGGCATTTAAAAAAAAGTTAATACCTCCATGAACTTAATACATTTTGAAGTCAATTCTTGTAAATCAATATACTCATACTTGATGTTTTTGGCTCCAAATATACAAATCTCCAACAATTAGAGCTGCACTATTTACGGGTATGAATTCAAAGCTCAAAGAGATTATGTCAATCAAAACGTTTTTTGATTATTAGCCCGACCTACAACTCGTTCATCAGCCAATGAAAATCCACAACGCAACTGGACATGAATCTCAGGTCATGGGGACGTGGCTAAAAATGGTGTGACGTCACGAGTTTATATAGACACGAACTGAGTTATTGTATCAGTGTTCAGCAAATCAGGTACACACAAAGCAATTGCTGTTCATTTTTAATGAATATCTGCAAAGAGGCTTGGGCAACTCACCACAAACTAATGATGCATCATGGCTACTGGCTTTGACCCTACTCAAGATTTCTGTTGAGCTTATTATTCGTGCCTGACTCAAATTGACAGGCGTCATAATCACTTCCTAACTTGTGTATACACACAGATATCCCATAGTACTCTCGTTAACAATTAGTTCCAAGCAACCATATATGTCTTTCACTGGCCAGCTTCTTTCACGGGACAGGATTTCTCGAATACTGTTGCAATGGTATGACGTCATAATGATCAACCGTGTTCACGTCACCATGTTAGCATCACTATCACAATGGTCTTGGGTAATTACGATTTGTGTTTCTGTGGGTGTTATGATGTTACAGGATAGGGTGAATATTGTAATTGACTATAGTTATATATGACACTGTTCCGAGTTTGTGTAAATAGTTGCCAATGTATTTAAGCCGAGTATTCATATTGGTTTTAATCTGACCACACCTCTAATGAAACGGTCACAAAGTCCTGTACACTCAGACAAACGAAGACAAAACCATATGCTTGGAACCGATTTATAGAGCGTTAATCCATTGACAATCGTTCAAAATTATTTGTTTATATAACATATAATATCTTCTGATCTGATCTGATAATGATCTTCTATCTACCTTCTGAGGTCAAAACTTAGTTATTTAATCCTTTTACCTGTTTTAATATTAATAGTGGCGAAAGGATTAAATAAAAAGTATGTACAAAGCCACATAGGTCACTTAGATCCGCAAATATCATCAACCACGAAGTTGCAGCATTTGATCCCTCAACACCAGTTGACGTTATGTTACCTCTTTTCTTAATAAATCTAAATCTTATATATGAGTGACGTAACGCAACAGGGCATTATCTAGATCATGAGCAGGAAGAAATGCTATATACAACTATATTCTAATCGGTTTCTCTTGCCAAAAGGAACATGCTTTTAAAACCGACAGTAGTTTATGTAGAACATAGTCTACTAATGCTAGGTGTATATCATCAACTGCCAATGACGAGAGGTTAACGGTTTGAAATAGTTAAAGTCACTCAACGTACATCAACTGCTAACCTACTCTTATATTTCAATAAATAAACATTTTGGTTTACAAAAATATTATTAGAAAAATAAGTTGATGCTTTGATGTAGCAATAATTATTTGAGAACACCTTTAAAATGGTCGATGACATATCATACTGCATCTATCGTTACAAAATAAAATGACCGCATCATAGAAAGACAAAATCCCTCTTTGAAAAGGGATCAAGGCTATTTCATCCCATCAGCTTACAACCACTTAATCCACAAATAATTGATCCACTCTATTCACTCTGGCTTCCATCATTATCCCCCACTGATTGGTCACCCTCACTGCTGCTTTATAACCCCATTCCAAGTTAATTAACTTACCTTCCTCTGGTATCCATGTTATCATAACCTGGTTATTACACCTTTCATCTCATTGTTATCTCATCTTGTTTTTGTTATCTCATTTTGTTTTTGTTTTCTCATCTTGTTTTTGTTATCTCATTATCATACCAACATGTATCATGTATATAACTTCTGTTTTTTATCATCTCTCCCATATGCTTGATAACGGTATAAGGATCCATACCGAAATGTCGCTATTGTTAATAAAGAAGTTGATCATCCATAAAATATTTGTCTTTTCATCGTTATGATGCATGTTATGTAATATCACCCTATTTTGCCTTCACCTGTCATAACAATAATAATAAGGCTCATGGCGTTCCCTTTTCATTTAAATAATCCCGTTATTTGTACTGCATAAAACAATTATTTGTAACTGTTTGCCAGAGGAAAATAATTTCAAGAAATCCGTGAGAGGCTATGCAATGAAAGGATAGCATTAGTTTATGAAAATAGTAATTCATCATTGCATTATACTGCTAAAGTGGTCTTTGTTGCAGAAAGACTTGTATTGAACAAATTTACATTTCAGAAGTACTTCGCTGTACAACAGCTGCATCCCGTATTTCAGTGCAAATATCATGTTATTTGTTCAAGATGTCTTGAGATTCATTGTATCAACGTAAAACTGAACAGGTTATTTTGAAGTTTCGCTTAATAAGAATGTTCCACAACAAAATTTAATTTCATACGTCAAATGAAACAGGTACAGATTTGTCAGCTCTTTGAAGTTCATATGAGTCAATCTTGTCAAAACTGAAGTTAAATTTTCTTCTGTAAAATATCAAGCGATCATTTGATGTCAAATATTCATCGATTTCTTTTAATACTCATTCAATGTATTCGGGTTAAGCTGCTCCAATTTAATCGATAAAAAAACTGAATTCGAATTTGACCAAATCTCTCTGTTTCATTATGCCAAAGTTCGAAACAGACAGCACTGATGTGACTCTTACACGATGAGATTGGGAACGTTTTTTGTATTCATATATACAGAATGATTCATTGTCATTGCATGCCATATTGTTTTATTGACTCTACAGTGAAAACCAATTACATGTTAGTTGATGTAAGACATTAGAGGAGTAACTGTAAATATAATATATGTAAAACGAATGAGCTAAGAAAATATTATAAAACAGATTTCTGTCATAAATCATAACATACATAAACAAAATTCAGAAATTTAATTTAAAATGGAACAGGTTGCTAAGCACCTTCCACAGTACTAGCATAACATAAATTGACAAATCCATCAATAATCTTCCATATCAACATTCCTCAATGTAGAAGGTTTCATATCTTCAATTTTCTAAATCATCACAATCGCAGTACACATGAAGTATGGAAATTTTGTGTTTCAATACAAGAGTTATGTTATTACCAGAACTTATTTTTAGTTTTCACATCATATTATATACTCGAGAAAATGATTTGCGTAAAATTGACACTCTTCTCCAAGATACATGACAACATTGAAATTAAATACAATTTGTGTCACAGTGTTATTGAGATGATCAAGTGTTTGTCAAATTAAAATTCACTTGATTGAAATTAACCATATTTCTCCCGTTTCTCAATATGTAATCTAGTTATTTTATGTGCTTTATGTAACGTATATCTCTGCAAAACAAAACTACTGAGGAGCAGCTAATCTTTATTTTATTCACCAAAAAGTGATGCTTTGCTGGAACTTCACTGAAAACAAAAGTATTAGAAGAAATATATGCTATTAAGATGTCAAGCTATCCAGGAACTGCATTAGACTAAGTGATCCTAACCAAATCTGATAACTGTGTGTTAAGGACGATAAGTTGTGAAAAAATGAGCCAAGAAAAACAATCTGAATATTGGAAAGGAAATCCTTCTGTGAGGAGATCAAATCCATTTTTATCTAATCATCGAGACTTATTTCATTTCTAAATGTGTTGTTATTTTGCAAGAATTATAGTTGCAACACTAACTAAATTACAGCATCGCATGACACTTTAAACATGCATTATGGGTAGTGCCGAGTCCTCTCCAAACCAGTAACACATACACATTATGAATGAAATATTAAATTTTATTGAAATATGTTCATATTTTATATATAACGAAACATTGATCTGCTAGTGTTGATATTGTAATTCAATACCCGAGTGGTATTCAATGCGTTTGATTTGAAACGTCAAACCGCATGCATCAACTCGACGCCAGTGTTGTGAAACCAAATAGTTTTCATCGTGGTAGAAATGCAGAAGGTTTTAGGTCTTCTCCTCTTCTGCAAAATGGAAACGTCCTTAGATGAGTAAATTTAAATCAAATTGTCTCAGATGCAGACTGGGTACTTAACAAGCGCTGTCATAGGTTGTCTATTTTGAGATAGTTTCTGGGCCATAGGTCACAGCACGCAGCTTTGAGTAGGGTTCTAACCAAGGGAAAGTTGAAGGGCTTCGTATACTTTTTAGTCTGAAATAGGATGCCTGGCCAGTAGACTTCACAATCTGGTAATTGGTAACTAAATGTGGGAATGTGTGCATCAATGCCAACCGAACCTTTCCTAACTACTGTTATCAACCTAGCAGCCATATAACGTGATACTTGAAACGACCTTTCTAAACCGTATCACCCGGTACGAGGGACTTACAACCTTGTAATTCCCTCCAGGAGGGTTTACACATACACTTGTAAACCCTGTTAGAAGGAATTATAATGATTGTAAACCCTGATATATTTGTTAAGATGACGGCTTGAAAGTAAAGATCTGAAGAAACTAACTTAGACTAATTTTGAAAAATTTCATAAGTTTACGACAGAATATGTACAGCAAATTTTTGCAGAAAGTGCGTCTCGAACCCATATCCACTATCACCTGCAGTTACTGAGTCAGCGCCTCTGACTGCTGCGCTAAGGGGGCAGACGAGTTATCACGGTACAAAAGAAACTCATATAGCGCGGCTGACATCACCCAGGGATCCTCAATATAACGCCAGGGATCCTCAATATAACGCGATGCTTCCTTCCTATCAGGGTCCACAGCCGTACCATATCCTCGGTATCATGGGTTATCCATATACTAAAAACTTGCAACCTCCTTATTACCGTGGCTACTACATTATAATCCTCACTTACATTATGCAAGTTCTTTTACTATCACAGTGAAAATACAATTTCATGTTTCTATGACTTAATGGTAATAATATAACTGGTAAAATTTTCCTACAAAACGCATTATTGAACATTGTATCTTTATTAAAAATAATTAATAGCCAACGCTACATGATTAGATACTAACCAAATACTGTTTATCGGGAGATTTAACATACAAGGACTCAAAAATTATACTTGCAGCGTCATTAGATAGTTTACATGCATGTTTATTTACGTTATGAAAATATACTAAGTCAATAGTACAAGTATATGCAACTGTCTTCCTTTTATTTGGAAATATTGAACAAGCATGCTGAACAATTTTACAAAACATTTTCCATATCATTGTTGAACTTTTCAATTAAGTAAATTTCATACTGTCACTGATACATGGTGACATTGTAAGCAACTGCTAATTATGAATAGCATCTACACATCAGTATTCGTGAGAACATAACCTATTCAGGCGATCATAGTTAATTACAATTTCATTTATATATTTGCATGCATGTTTGCGAAGGTTACTGGCCATGCATACTCTTTGCCAAATGTATCTTATTGTTGAAGTTGTTATACTTTGGTTGATGTGTCCATTGACTCAGCATATGCAACAACACGTTCTCAAAAGTGAAGGTCCCTAACTCTAAGCGTTACATTTCTCATGTCAACTTATGTCGAAGTACAAAAAGTGTTACGTCTCAGATACATAACATGATGAATATACTAGTAGTTTGTTGGATAATTGTTAACCAGTACACCACACTAAGACCTTATTTCGATTTCTTGTGCAATTCCATGTATCTTAGATTGTGTAGGTTTACCTTTGATCCCCCTGCTATAATCGCTATAATAGAAATGATTTATGTTACCATTACAATATATTAGTAGTGCACCCACGTTACAAATTGTTTTCACAACAATGTGTGTGCAACGTATTCTGAAAAAAATATTCTGAAAAAAGCGCTCTGTCTTTGATAAGACAAAACTGGCAAGTTAAATTTGAACATGATCACAATAATTTTATTGTCAGTGTTTTGTTAAATTATAATATGTTGGGTTCATCGTTAAAAAGTACTTAATATTTATCTTTACCCCTTGCTTGGATATTAAAAATGTCTTTTTTTAAAGGTAATGCCTATCATATAGCAACTTACACAGAACTTTCTGTTCACGTGATCTTTAAGTTCCAATTTGTACTCAGAAACGTCATTAAATGGACAATAATGGGATTTTGAACTCTTAAAGCATCGGTTTATCAGAAACAAACTACTTCATGGTTGTACATGCATCTTGTTAAGAAACGGATATAGGGCGTTCTTACTTTCCCTAGTAACCATTTTTCTTTCCTTTACACGTGGTCGCAGTTGACAACTGAGAGCCAGACATTTTTAGGTTTTCTTCTTGATCAGATCAATGGTAGACAGGAAGCGCCTTTCTGTTGTGCCTCACGCTATTAATACACTCCTCATTAACAGTGCTGAGTGAAACGGACCGTGTAAGAATGATGCTATCATTAACAGTTTATGATACAGTCTTGTAGAAGAAAGCGATTGACATCTTCATCAACAGGCTTCAGAGCGTTTGGAATTTGTTAAATATAAGCCTGGCAATTAATTATGCTTGTATTTATGTGAATATATATCCTTTAATACAGGAAAGGTCTTTGAGGGACACTTAGAAGTGAAATACATAGAAAATCATCAAGTGAAAAGGTCCGGTATAACTAGGTAGGATGCATTGATATATAATGTTAACAATTGTGAAAAAGACTGAGTCAAGAAGATCATTATACATGAGTAAATTTTACAATGAGGTTTACAAAGCATGAGTGTGCAACGCAAACATGTGAAAGGGTAACTTGATTGATATAAACAACACTGACCAGCAGAAAATTGCAGTTGACAATGTAGATGTATTGTGAAGCTTGCACAATGATAAAACACGTTCTTTTGATACCACCTCATCAATTTAATTCGCTGTGTCACTGATGTCACTACTAATGTCTGCATTCATTCCTACACTGCATTAGAATAACAAGTTTACATTAATAATCTTACTGGTACAATAATTACCTTACTAGGGTAATTATTATCCTACCGCAGTGCTTCAGGATTGATTGATGCAAAATGATTGCATCTCAATTCAGTAAAATTAATGATGTTAATGTCACATAGGCAACTGCTAATTATCTGGAGATTTGACATATCTGGACTCGTTATTCTGATGACCATAGTTAATTGCAGCCTCATTTAGATATTCCCATGCATGTATACGAAGGTTACTGACCATACATACTCCACGCCACATGTACCTTGTTACTGAAGTTGTTTAAATTAGGTTGGTTTGTCCTTTTTTTAAGTGTGTGTCTTAGAGGCTTACAGGCGCTGTAGCACATCGTATTTAAATACGTATTACCTATGGCTAGAACATTCTCATGAGTTATTAATAAAGTTGTAAAGCGATGTAGCTGATGTAGCGATACATAAACACTCTCGAGTATGGTTTTAAATGATGGTGCAATGATGGAGTGGTCAGTCCTCTTGCTATCCAAACTCTCAAATTCGCATGAGACCTACACATCTAGCTCTCAAAGTGAGGACTTCCACTACACTGTCGATTTATACCTAGAACGATTTTCTTCCAATATTGATAGTTTCTGTTTGCTATGGCTGATCGGGCCGTGAAATGGGATATTTTCCCCCTCTAACATAACAATATATTGTATGATCTTTAATATTTATAGGCAAATTTGAGAAATATGAATATGAAGAATACGCATAAAAACGTGCTACAGTGCCTTCAAATTGATATTATTTAATATTTTATTACAGAAGTGTAGGCTCATAACTATAACAATTTGTGTGTAGGTACAAATTGATCAGTGTATACTTTTCGATACATAGTGTGATGAATAGAGTTTGCTGGATAATAATTGTTAAAGTAAACACGCTAATGTTAATATGAAGCATGTGAATTAAGCTTGATATTGAATGGCACAATACGATTTATGAACATTAAGAACAGTGACTTTTGATAAGGGTTCTGACGTTAATATGTTTCCCTAAATCAGAGTTTAAATTCCTCAGAAACCTGGAGTATTACAAACCGTTTGTTAATTATCATCAGAGGTCCCAGATAAATATTCTTTATATCAATATAATACATAATTCATTTCACCGTCTGTCGAACAGATCAAAACCTAATCAATGTAAGGTTTTGGCTATGACTTGACACCTTCTAATAATCAAGCCATCTTTAGAAAATTATGTAGATCTAGGAACATTATGAAACATTACATCGACATCAATTGCGCTGTTTCCTGCTGGTGAAATGGTGTTGTCTAGTGAGAGACTAGCTGTCGCATCCTGAGAATGAAATTTAATCAGTTTTCCAGTACCAATAGTCAAACGGATATTTTCAGCTTTCAGCCATCAATGCTAGACGACTTGTGACATGTATTTTCCTTGAGATCCTGTGGCTACTTTTGATATGCCCTGGATCGATGGGCGACGTGATGAGATCCGACATAGTGGACCCGATCTGACACAGGGGCAAATACAAGAGGTTTTAAATGTTGATCTGAATATGTCTGTAGTTCGTCTTACTGGCATACTTACCTTTGTGTAGGCAAAGATCAGGGTCCAATCCATAAACCACTTGAATTTTTTCAAGATGTTCTCTTTTCAAATCACTGTTAGAATGATCAGCCGAAGTGTAAAGGAAGCTTCCAGACATTGTGTATATATATTAAAATCACTTTAGAATCTGTCGTGTCAGGATTGCTAAAAACATCAATTCATTTAATTATTTTTATCTAACATGGAAAAGCTATTATTTTCAAAATTCTGGTTCTCCAAACTATGTTCACTGTTATCTCACTAAAACTGTACAGTGTCACTATTAATGTATTAAACAATATTTGGCCGAAAATAGATATTTTCTTTCTAAAATGTATTCGAAGTAAATACTGAAGGTTTTAAATTTCAAGTACAGTGTGGTTTCAGAAACAGTAACATGTAAGCTTGATCGGCAGGCGAAATGAGATTCTACAAAAAGTTGGAATTGTTTTAGTCAGCTCTTTTTGGGACAAAATAATGAGATTTACATTCAGATGTTCGAAGGGACGCATAATGTCTAACCCCGTTATAGACTCAAATGATTTTATGAACTAATATTGGCAACCTTTTTCCTTTAAAACCTCGAAATGAAGGAATTTACTTACTTGCAGAATGGGAGTAAACACTTTGATCGGTCTGAGATTATGATGATAAAAAAACGCTTCGAAATAAGAGACTTATTTGTTTGCATCAGTTGCAATACTTCTTTCTTAAGTAGGAGAATATGTTGGTGATGTGTTCAGACATCCCATGCTATGCAGTTATCAAACAGTCTGAAATATCACTGCAACTGTTGATGTAATTTAGACAGCCTATGTAGACAAAGGTAAGAATTTTCATTGTTCAAATCTTCTATTGTATATCCTGAAGTAAAGTTATCACATTGAACAAACATTTCATGTGTGAAACTGATCTCCAGTAAACAGTTTTAAAGAATATTTTCATGAATCCTAACTGCAGCTGTCTAATTTATTTTATCAATAAAGATACATATTTGAAACACATACTGTATACATGTGTTTTATAAAGATTTCTTGAATTACTTCATGGTTGATGCACAAATACATAGGAAAACACACAAGAGTTCAGGAGCAGTTACACTCAGCCTGCTAGACGTGTGACCTTGACCTTATTACTCTTTGATCAAACCCTTTCCTTTAGACAACATATATCTAACGTCTGTCGATCCTGTTACAGTGAACTAAGGAAAATCAGCTCCATCAGACACTATCTTTCAACCGATGCCACTATCACTCTTGTTTCTTCTTTTATTCTATCTAAATTAGATTACTGCAATTCCATCCTCTCCGGTCTACCATTCAGCAACTCCAAATGGTCCAGAACAGCGCTGCCCGTCTCATCTTCAGATCATCTAAACGTGAACACATCTCCCCTAAACTCCGCACACTTCACTGGCTGCCAATATCAACAAGAATAGAGTACACAATTGCAACTGTTTCAAATTCCTATTTCAACGACACTGCACCAGAATATATCTCAGACATGATCCAGCTCTATTCCCCGCACAGAAATCTCCGTTCCTCAGACCAACGTCTCCTCTCAACTCCTCAAGTAAAAACAAAATCCTACGGCGAGCGCTCTTTTAAATATCAAGCACCCCTCATATGGAACCGACTGCCTCCATATCTTAGACAACCGCTAACTAAAGCTTCCTTTAAGACATCACTAAACATTTCTCTTTCAGTGAACCTTCAACTACATCCTGATTTAATCTATTACACCTCTTTATGTTCAATATTCTCTCAATGTCTATGTGTCTTTCTTGGTACACTTTTTCTTTGTATATATGTATATCAATGTCTGTATTTCTACTTCATCTACTTATTACTCGTTTGTTAAGCGCCTAGAGCTTAATTTATAAGATAAGGCGCTATATAAATATTCATTATTATTATTATTATTATTATTATTATTATTATGGTGTTTGTAAGATGATCTTACTGGTCATTCAAACATACATTTTCGTGTGTTATTCATCAGATAATGAAAATGGTTTCAACATCTTTTAATCAAATCTGCTACATAATGAGAAACACAACTCATGTATGACTCTTTTGAGACGTGGTCTGAATGAATTTAACACAACGATAGAACCCACAGTAGCGTGAGTTGTACATTATCAAGGGAAAGATCAAACTAAAGATAAACAAATTATTTTAGAAACACCTCTAATTACGAAAAATAAATAAATGTTTATATCGTTGACTTTATAGTGCTCCAAGAAGAATTAACATCATTTCATAAGAATTTTCTTAGATATTGTTATTTCTTGTTAATACAGAAACTTCATGTTTGTAATAATATTAATTCAATGTTCCAGTTTAAACTTCAAATCGTCTGGCAGCACTATATGTTGCCATCGATATATACACAACTTTTGGAAACATTTCTCTGGAATATAATACCAATTACGGATTAAATATCAATTGTTAACACCTACAATTGATCAAATAATCAAGACAAGATAAAATAATGTATAGACATGCACAGAATTTTATCTTTCTTACTTATTCCCAGATAGTCTTAGATAGTGGATTCCACACAGTTTCCTGGAAAGCAAATATAAGGACCCTTATGCACCTGTGCAGTGTAAAGAGAAATGTACGTATCATTAATCCTCCAATGTTTACGGTAGTCTTCACCTTGAAAGAGATAATATTATTCTACACAGTCACTCAGTATTTTAATTAGCGGAAATAATCTCTGAAAGAAGGAAACTTCAAATAACACGTTTTCAATCAGGAATTTAAATAAATATCACACCTCATACTAACTGCACAATCACAATAAAGACATGTTGTCTTTGAGAACCCGAATTACCTGTTCATAGTTGTTTATAGAAATAGTTTACTTATTCAATTCGTTATACTTAGATGACACGTTCCTCTTTAAACGGGTACGGAAGTGCATTAAACCTAACATAGCAAATGTAATCCCGAGAAGCAAAGAACGATCCAGGCAATGTATATTTACACCTGTGCAATGTGGTTGTCAATGTTAGATTGATTTCTTACAGGATTGAATTACATTCTCCTGAACTTAAGAATGTAACTGTTTGATATGTGATAAGATATGTGATCTAGATAATCGAACTATATAAACAATAAATACGCTCGTCAAAAAATAACAGAACTAACTGCATGTCATTTAGATGGCAATCAGACATAGCGAGTGGTGATAGCAGAAAACACATGCAGGTTTACTGTTGCTGAGAGTTAAAGAACATGTTTTTCCAAAAGCTGTGACGATGTATCAACGATCAAAGAAAGGTGTCTTGATTTATTACCAAATACATAATACATTTACTCAAACATCACTTGCTTATGGGGTATATTTCAGTCTTTATTCTTGAACATTATATTAGTTCAATTTATTTCAGCATAACTGTTGGTAGGAATAGTCACAATTCGTTCCAATGTTAATTTTGATTGTGTAA
Organism: Gibbula magus; assembly: GCA_936450465.1. NCBI lineage: Eukaryota > Metazoa > Mollusca > Gastropoda > Trochida > Trochidae > Gibbula > Gibbula magus. The sequence goes on from OW388300.1 coordinate 56,578,080, forward strand.
TGAAACATTGACCCAATTTATAACTTCTATTCTCCAGCTCATACATTATCCGTACGTATTTCCAATCAATTGAGTTTTACCTTTTACTGTTGAAGATTAGTCCAACTAACTTGACTTCGAGCGTTCGGCTTTCGATTTCATGCTGACAGTACCTGTGCTCTGAAATCAACTCCTCCCACAGTGCATGATTAATCTTTCTGAAACACACACGTTTTGGATATACATCGATGAAAGGAATGATATGCATGTGCTTTTGTGGGACTGATCGGATTAATATTTCCAGAGTTATGACCCCTGACTTCATATTTCAGACTGACAGGACTCGCGTCCTGAAATTAACTTCTCTCACAGTTTTTGATCAATCTTTCTGAAACTTTACACATGCTTTGGATTATACATCGGTGATACGTATGTGCAATTTTTGGACCGATCGGATTATCATTTCAAGAGTTATTGCTCTTTGCTTAGAGCACTCAGCTTTCCGATTTCAGACTGGCAGTATGTTTTAATTCGTCAACATTTGAAAATGTTATGTTTCCAAAATAACACACTGAGATCATAACCTTTGATCTTGTGACCTTGACCTTGATGTAGGATACATCTTGTGAGATACCATGGTCAAGATATTTTATTGATTGGTGATAGGGCTTCGATATTTGGCATGCTGAATATTTTAAATACATGTAGGTCATTAAATTATCCTTTCATGTATACTGCTTATTTGGAGGGTAAGGAACCCGAGGGTTATTGAGAGAGTAAACAGTTTTAGAGGGTGAGGAAACATGGGAGCTGTTCTCCATCGCCAGTTTAACTTAAATTTACATACTTGATGTCAAATTACGTTGGGGCCAAATGGCAGTAACGAATGTGGATTATTCAATGATTCGAAAATCAGTATGTTAATTGAATCTCTTTATCGTTTCCATAATCTTTGTTACGATGAAAAGGTTTTAGACAGATACTATATATTCTTTTTGTTTTACGAAATGCTGTAATTTTTGTTGGGTTTGTTTTTTGGTTTTGATATCAACTTGATGGTAAACGTCACATCCTAATTTAAGAATGAAGGTATGTCTGTAAAATATCATGCACGCAAATTTCTACTTTAACAGATGGCACCATCCTTTAAACTGTATTTAAAGTGTGCAACATATGTTCCTAATCTTTAGAGAATCGCGAGTGTTATGTCAATGGGGAACAATTTTTCGTTTTGCTTTTAGTTTATAAATTGAAGGGTGCAGGAAGGGCACATTTTCTATGTATATAGCATAACACATGTGCCCTTCTTGAATTCATTCCTTCAATTGTAATAAACCGTATTTCTCTAGTGTAGTTATATAAGCATAGTTATACAGGTCAGGAAGAAGTTATTCTGCATTAGTGGTTATATTTTTGTTGGTCCAACATCGCAAGGTCAAACCTTGTTCAACTGCAGATGGCGACAAAATTGTAAAGATTGTAAATTGTAATTGTAAAACCTGTCAAATTTGCAAGTCTCTCAATATATCTTTTTTGTGCATTTAGATATCCTGAAATGCAAAATTACATTGACATGTGTGCATTCCCTCGATTGTCATCTTACCATGATAACTTGCATAAGGTTTGCAATTTGATGTAAGAAAAGGGGCAGGTTACATTCGTAACAAATTCAATTGCCATTTGAAAAGTAAACCGTTTGGTGAAATTGTAGCAATAACTAATTCTTATATTAGGTAGAAAAGCATATTTGCAAAAGCAAAATGAAAAACAGAAACAAAACATCACATTAACAGGTTATGTATTAGTTTTAAAAGTAGCATTTGCCTTTGAAGTATCTTCACACAAAATCCATTTAACATGAGAATGGAAAACGTTTAGAAATTACAGGACGATGGGAAGTTTTCGTACCTTTTATCTATAAGTGTTTTTCTTATCTTCTCAGAATCTCCTCAAGCCATGTTTTCAATTGTATAGTGTCAGTGTCTGTTTCGTACATCTTGTTATTTTCCTTTATAATTTCAGAGAGATCGTTATTTTCCATGTTTTAATAAAATAATCATGTTTAATCAATGAACTGCTATAAAGAACCAGAACTAAAGATGTTTCCTTTGATCCTTAAATGTATCATTATGTGTTTCAATGTTTCTAGTACAAACTGTAAACTAATAAATTATATCAGTCGCTAGATTACACAACAGATACAATATTCATATCAAGACAAGTTCATGGTTTTCAAAGACACATGTACTGTCGTCCCTGAATGTGATACAATGAGTACGATGTGATTTATCATGTAGAAGACAACCATATATATTATCTAGGGCTCATAAAAGAAACGTAGGATAATCGAGCAGGAGAAGGAAGGGAACAGTGCAATCGATTAACGTCGATATCCTTTTTCGTCGCCATTCGCCATATTTGTTTACGATGTTTTTATATAATATTCTATTAAGTCAATCGATCAATCTTTAGTTCAGTTCATAACTGGCCAAATGCCAGATAGTTCATAAATGAACAATGGAAACTCCATAAAGCAATACGTATCTTTGACATTAAAATTTATACACAAAGTATAAAAGCGTTGTACCTCCAATTGTTCGCACACAAATGTAGTATTGTTGAAATGTTGACTGATTCATCACTTGAACCAAATTATAGTACTTCTGTAGCTCATATATTCCAAGAACAAATAATTCATGTGAACATTTTAAGAAGATAATAACCTAATTTTTGATGGAACTAATATGTTACAGAAATAAGAATTGCTTTTTTGTCAAAAATGTCTTATAATCTTTAGGTTTTAGATGTCAAAAGCAATAATGTTGTTACAAAGTTGAGTTTAACGCATAAAAACATCTAAACATCATAAAAAGGTTATTTGTTCACATGATATTACGATTTGTCATTGTAGTCTACTCCTGCCGTGTTGAAGCAAATATGTACACATTGCAGCGATCTCTACATAAGTAAGAGTGAAATATTAATGCAAGGAAAGCAAGCAATTTTGTTCCTATGTATTTTTATTATTCATATATCTAACACGCTGCAACAGTTATGTGTATATACGTCGCCATACATATTTTATGTTCGCGTTTTCATCATTCTGTTCGTTTTATTTTCCGCGATGTGCAATAATACAAGAAAATGTAGTAATAATGTGCATAGAGACTTCTGAAAAAGTTGTTTCTTCTTATCTTAATTTGATTATAGATAGCTTCTGTCTTAAGTGCTAAGGAAATTGACTCTCAACGGGAAATTTATTTGAATTATACGTGATTTCAATCTATGCCGTCTGGTCACAACGACTTCAGATGAATGTTATATTGGATAAAAGGATTATGTTAACTTCTTTCAACTTTACTTTTCTTACGTATAACAGCATAGTGTAATGCGAATGAGTTCATAATTTCAAAATGAAATTTTATCATTGTTGGATAACAAATAAAAGCATGAACGGTTTTATAAACGTATAATATGCTTCCAATTAGTTAGTAAACAATAAGTTTTTGCACACGCAAATTGCCGACAAACTGTTCAATGGCAACTATTTTATTTATTATTTCTAATTAAATAATACCCATAATTACAATCTAAACAAAATAGGCATCCCATCGGCCTGCTGGTGGGAAGATACTGGTTTGATATATCCATCGAATAATTCCAAAGTGTAATTGATGAAGGATAGTCCGTTCTAAGCTTTATTCTTCAATTCAAATAAAAATATTTCCATTTTCTCTTTCATAATGTAGTTAAGTATAGCTTAAATCTTTGCTGCAGCCTTTAGTCAAAGCTGTTATGACTGCTTCTACAAATAATGTTTGAAGATGAAAATACTTCAATGTCATGTCGTAATGAACTCTCCTCATTATTAATGAGACTTTATGTGACAAAAGGGAGACATATCCCACAATTGTGAGCAGATACTCAATGCAATTAATCCTTACATCAACTGTGTATACTGCGTTTCATCTGCAGAAGACAAATCCCATGAGATTTGTTCATTTTACTTATAAAACCTTAACCATACATAACAGTCAGATCAAAGCAGCCGCATGTTGAGAGACGAACCGTTTTTAACTGACTTGATGTATGGAGATCCATCTATATCGAATTTTGCCATTATTCAAATGACACATGGAACAGTGACTTCCGCAGAATTTGAAATATTAATTTAATATAACACAATTGTGAATTAAGTGTGTCTCGGAAGTTGAAATACATTTAAGGACCAATTTGCTTTCTTTAAGGAATATTGTTAACTTGAAGCAAGTGCGAAATACATTTCAGAAATTCTTTGAACAATTCTCAAAACAGTCGACCATTACTAAGCAGTTATGTTAAAATATAGTAAATTATTTTCGATGTGATAACTTATTTCATTTAATTTAAATAAGTATATTTACCTAAGTAGATGCTGCTGCTCTTAATCGATGCTGACCTCTATTAAAATTCTCCCTATGAATAAATTGAGTTGAGCATTTGTCTAAAGCAACCATTTGTCATTATAATTTTGCTTCACGATATTCAACGGTGGGTCGATGTATAGACGGACATACATAGGTTGGCAGGTGTAATGAGTTGTGATCCCAATAAAAACACATTATATTGACATAAACTAGTATCTGTGGTTTTGTCTATAGTAATTGCATTTACATGTCCATGCAAGTGCTTTATATCATTCCGGTGCTTAGGTTGTAGAGGTAAGCAAGTGTAATGTGCTAGGGCTTAGCTGATCAATGTCACACTGCAATAAAGTGTGATCTGCCTTTGTATCCTGTCCCTTTTTGTCTGAACAGTTTACTGGGAGTTCTCCGGACTTTCAAAGGCATGGTTACTGACATAGGCATATTGGTTAGAGGAAACGGGGTCATGTGTGAAACTAGAAACTAGTCCTATGTATGGTTCTCAGCAGGATAGACTACTGCAGTCGTCGATACACAGGCCTCCCTGAGTCTATAACTGGAAAGCTACAGAAAGTTTAAAACAATGCTGCCAGAAAATTGTGTGTCAAACAACAGGCTACACGAATGCCACTCTTCTTCTAAAACAACTTCATTAGTTACAAATCATGATCTGAATTTACTTCAAATTACTCTGCCTGACATTCAAAGCTCTAAATAGACCATATCCCAGATCTTGAGTCATATTCCCCTTCACGCACACTCCGATCGCAGACATCTCCTCACTGTTCCCAAGTAAAAGCTTATGGGAAACGAACTATCGACTGATTTGCCCCTGTCCTTTGAAATAGCCTTCCTGTCCAAATAAAACACCGAGAGTATTGATTCTTTAAAGACAATGTTCAAAACATATTGTATATCACATACTTTGATTAGACGCGATCTTGCGATCCTGTGAGCGCCATGAGCATACTTGTAATAATGGATATGTAGGCTACACACATATGCACTTGTATTATTATCATCATCATTATTATTACGAATTCTTATTATGACACCAAGTTGAACATGTCACAACTACTTCATTATGTTAAGTTATTATGTCTTTTAATTTGAATTTAATTATATAAGGATATTCAAGAGATTTTAGGTAGTACACGAATTCATGACTCAGAGAGCTCGCAAAGGTTGCCTCATCAATTAAAACTACAATTTTAATTTGACTACATATTACAAACCTTTAAAACCTTGTAGACTGATATTAGCAAGAGTCGAAGAATCGTTGATTAAATATAGAAATCTGATCTGATTAACAGATAAATATAAATTCCAAATATCAATGTAACCATATTTTCATTTGAATATAACTAATTAGGTTATAACAAATCTCAATAATTTGAAAGTAGCGACGATTGGATTTTATTCAAATGACGACTCAACAAAAATGCAAGATATGAGCAAAGCAGTAAATAGTTCATAAATAAAGGTGAAGAATTTCTAAATTTCATGGTGTGCTCAGTAAAGATTTCTTTGAAGTGAAATGGTCGATTTGAAAAGACGTTGTCTGCCACGGATTCAGTTTGCATTGACATAGGTTATGACAGACCTATGGTGACATGCTTACAAATGTATAGAGATAACTAAACTTAAAATTAAAGAACAAGCAATCAATTGTCCATTTCAAATCGTCTTTTAATGAGTTTAAAGTAAATAATTTAACTCACCATGTATAATGCAATTCAATGGTGACTGGAAAAGACGAAAACTCAGTTATAATTTGTGTATCCATTCATAAAAAAATGATAAAACATATGTACGTACTCCCTTCTTTGTTCATACTACGATACTAAGATACTGATACTGTTTATATCCCTTGTATATTTTTGTTCAAGATATCAAACATGTAAAACGTTCCATCATCACCTTTAACACACCTGGAGGAATTATGACAGGTGGTGTTAATGTGATTTTGAGATTTTATTAAATCAAATAGAATGTTATTTAAACATACTTTAAAGGGGCTGTAGCAAGTGTTTTTAAAATTGTTTATTTCCCATATATAATGATAGTTTATGTCATTTATATTTACTCTAGAGGGTAAACATGTTATTACACAAACCAATTAACCGTAGTGGCAATAACGATGTTGTGTATATAGTAAAATTTGCATGGCGGCCATTTTAATTGTGAACACATTTTATCACTTCGAATTACAAAACCGATTCCCATGGCTTTACTGGACCATGTACACTCATTTTTAACTTGATTTTCCAAAGAGAGAAGGGTGATTTACTGTTGGTGACATTATTTTTCAAATACATTTCATCGAATACGTGCTACTGCCCTTAAAATCAATGTTAAGTATCATTACATTCAATTGTTGATCATTATGGTTTGGAGATATGCAGTTCGTTAGTGACCAGGACATGGATTTTTTATAAACAAACACTCGAGCTTACGGTAAGGTTTGTTTAAACGTATCTCGCGAAAAAACTAACCAAAATGACTAATACACTAATGATCATATGACGAAATATAGTCGCAAGCGACGATATAAAGATTCAGCGTTATGTGTTGATAAGATATAAACAAAAACTACGACTGCACTATGGCAATACTTGTACAGTCGCCATGGCAATCTTTCTTGTGGTACTTAGTTCGTCCTAACTTTGCAGTACAGTTGCACGTTAATTTGCATTATCTACTGAGAAAACATGATTGTGTGAAAATCAAAATGGCATCTATAAACCATATGACTTAAGAAGTCGTCATATAGACAATTTTTGTTACAATGAGATAGTCTTTTATTTAAAATAAGTTGAAAGTCTCTGGGTGCATTTCGAAGAAAATGTCCCATGTTAAATTGAACTACGTAGGAATCAAAGCAGACTTTCTTGTCACAATGACATTGTCTATCATTTAAAATAAGTTCCAAAACTCTAGGTGCCGTTTGAGTAAATTTATGTCCTACGTCAAAATTGCATTTTGGTAAAACAAAATCAAAGGTCACTTAACCATGTGACATACGATTTCAGAATGTGCAGTAACAGTTCAAGAACCTTTAATTATATATTGCACATCATAATCTAGTTCTGATTGCAAAATATTGTTATTCTAAGCATTCAAAATATAAAATAAAAATCTCTATCCTTTACCAGAGAAGATTGTAGAAGTAGTGCCTACTGTACAAAAAGTACAATAATGTGTACTATTGAAGGTGGTGTTATCCCAAATATAACCATGTAATAGTATTTTACAGTATATAAGAAACAACAAAATATTATCGTGTTATGACCATCTTTTTTATATATACAATAACAGCCAACGTTACTCACAGATATAAGAAAAGCTTCAATTACTGGATTGGTAACATGTTTTTGTTTCTCTCTGGAAATTGCGAAGATAAAACGTGAAAAATACTCTCTGTTTTGTAACAACTACTGATTGAAAGCGATAAATGTCAAGATGAAAGAAAAACGTTTTACATTCTGTATTATCGGACTTGTTGCACCATGTGTAGGAGAGAATGCTATGTTGAAGGGACGGGAGTGATGTATTCAAGATAAATAAACATCGACGGTGTTCTTGCTGGGCGAGTGAAACGTTAATGTTTTGATGGCTAAGCTATTCAAATTATGTTTTCTTGTAGAACGTATGAGCATTAAGAAAATAACAAACAGTGATGTCTTACATGTATGTGTTGAATACACTTGTCTGTATGTCTAGCTTTTTTATAACCTTTCTTCAAGAAACTTTGCTTTCCTCTCGAGTGGTACGCTTGTATCCAGTTTCTCATCTAACTTTATCTTCAATAACATGTGGTGAATTTGTTCTTCCAATTTTATGGTCATTAACTATATTTTTATATTGTTTTCAACATACTCGTTTCATAATTTTGACACGACATATTCAGTGTGATTTACACTCTCACTCGAGTACTTATTTTTGATAAAAACATACTTTAGTCTGATTTAGCCATAGAGTCAATATATCAACTGCACTATATGTCTTGATCCTATGTCACCATGACTTATAATGTACATGCTGTCCTAAGCGACGGTTTAAGCATCATTTACTTAATGTATGTGAGGATGGTTAGTCCTATTACTCGGACGTGCTGTTGAAAACGTTGAAACTTATCAATACACGGAGTATTCAGAGCTTTCCAATGTTAATCCAGGATATGGACACTAAATTTTAAGTATTCGATGTATCTATTTTGGTGTCATTTGTTTTAACAAAGCCTCCGAAGAGATGACCTCAATTTAATCTTTTATTCTTTCATTTAAAACAAATCATGTGATAACAGTCACAAGTATTCAATGTCAATATAACAATCAATCAATCAATATATTATGTTAATGTAGGTATATTAAGAAAATGTAACATGACGTAAATGATCATGTCGGACCTGGTACTTTTAAAAACATTCATAATTTGCCATAGGAGAAGCATTTATAAAGGCTAGTGTAACCTGTTTGCTAATCCTTTTTCTCATAAGTTATTGTATGTTATAAGTCATTTGGAAATAACATACTGTTTAAATCATAATTTGCCATAGGCATTGGAATAAATACACAATAGGACGTACTATACATGTTTGTCCATCACGCTGATAAGACTATACCCTTGTGTAATTGTTCATATCTGTAATTATAGTTAGTTTTAGTTCATGCGAGTATTTTGTTTTGACCAAACATCCTTTAGATTGATTTAATTTATAGTGTCAAAATATAAACTGCACTTTATGCAGTATATGCCTTGATTCGATGTCACCATGACTTATAATGTAATGTACATGCTGTCCACAGCGACGGTTTTAGAGATCATTTACTAAATGTATGTGAAGATGGTCAGTCCGCCTAACCAGACCTGCTCTTGAAAACGTTGAACCTAATCACTATAGATATCACGTATAGAACATCTACAGATTCCAATTTTAAGTTATGAACCAATATAGCAAATGATGAGGAAGGTTACGTTCGACAGTCGGAACTCCTGTGGAAAAAGTTGAGAGAGTATTCAAATCTTTCCACATAATAATCCAAGATATGGACAGAATATGAATACAAAATAAACAGGCTATATGTTTTTTGTTTCTCATAGACATGTTAAAACTACTGATCAACACATGTTAGCTATACAGATAAATTAAAAAAGCTGTCTGTAGAGATACAAATAGTATGCATACATAGGGATGACTTATCTGAATTCCGTCTGCATGAACGAATGTGAAGTAAACAGAATCTTGAACATGTTCCATCGATTTAATCATCTATTCCTTCAATTATAACACATCATGTGACTACAGTCATAATGAAACAATGTGTCATTCTGTGAAAGCGCCTTTAAAGACGGTCATATATGTTTATCAACTTAAACTATCCTTTTAACATAATCACCGCTTAGTACTATTTCGAGTCATTGTCTGTACTTATGTATTATTGGTGTTATGGTGTATATATTATGTAAATGTGGGTATATTAAGAAAATGTAATGTGACATACATTGTAAATGATTACTTATATATGACCTTGTACTTTATAATTTGCAATACGGAATTGGAATTAATACTCAATGGGATGCATTATACATGTATGTCAATCAAGCAGATAAGACTATACCCTTGTGTAATTGTTCATCTCTTTAATCTTAGTTGAAAAAATGTAACCTCCGTGTATGCCCATCAAGCAGATTAAAAATGTGCCCCTGTGTGTTGCTTCACCTCTGTGATGAAACTTGGTCTGGTGTCGGGGGACAAGAACATTGTCCTGAATCGTCTCGAATTCAGAAACAAAAATACGTTAGTGGACGTGTTTGAAAGCTTGCGCACATACTTTTATAAATAAAAATAAAATATATATTAAGTAAGAAAACGATTCCGTGTGTTAATTATTACACAAGTAAGGTGGAATTGTCTTCTAAGGCAAACTGCCAAGCAAACTTGTATGATCACTTGAACATCCCTGGAAATACAGTTACAACCTTAAAACATATAGCAAGATTTATTCTGGAATCAAAATACACATTTAAAATAAGTAAGTAAGTAAACAAGCTCAGAAAATGGAACATGCTTTCATCTCTTATTGTGATATAACGTTTAATACAAATCTGTTTTGTCAGTCTTAACTGACGTATTGCTAATTCATAGCATAGCCATTAAGGAAGGAATTAGTGGAAACATTGTCGAAAGGGATAATCATTTTTCTTGCGAATGATGTATACTTAATGTGTGTATAATTGTTGATGCGTGTGCATGTGGGTTCCACTCATTAGGTCATTCATTTTTGTGTGTTTCGGGTCAATAGAACTGGTAAGAAACTTAAAAAGTGCATGCATGCATATCAGCCCTATTCAATTTAACAAATACATAATTATCTCAAATGATAGTAACATTACACCGTGGGCACTCGCTATAATATAAATCTTGAATGAAACACTACCGATGTTCAGAACAAGAATAGTGTTATTGCATAAAGGAAATTCTGATTAAGATCATTTTGGATTTATTACAATGTCACAGAAACCTAACATTATCAATCTACATAAGTGAAAGATGTTGATACTAATGGTATTGACCTCCAGTAATTTAGTCTGCATGAATATATTAATTGAGATATTTTAAAGAAACCATTTGTCATCACATACACCATTTCGTTGGATCAATATAGGATCTAATTGCGGACATGAAAAGGTTATCAAGTTTAAAGAGCTATGATACCAGTAAACTCACATCCTACATATATAGCTTTGGTCTGTGTCTATGCATAAACATATCATTGTCGATTCTCCAAACGCGTTCAAACCGGGCGCACTGTCAGAAGCACCCATTGGAAGCGTACATGAGTCATTTGGGGGTTCTTAACTTACAGAAAAAAATTCAAGAATGTCAATGTTTTATGGATAATTAGATATTGTTGTGCAAATGAGTACCTAAACTTTTAATTGTGAACATTACTACATCTTTAGTGTGTTATACAAAGTAATGAGGAGACAAAAGTTTTAAGGAATTCGAGGGAAAAGATTATTAGTTATAATTCTATTCCTAGGTCAAAGAACAAGTAATGAATACTGGCGTCGAGATGGTAAATGTCTGATAAATGTACTTATTCATCTAGCTTTTTCGCATTGGTTTACTTTGAAGTAAATTGACTCATTTATTCACATAAAAGTAATTTAATGGCTGGATTTTGATTCTGATACCACTCTGTTAGAGATGATATGATTATCCTTATGAGAATGTAATGTGCATGTATGCGAGTTGTACAAAATAAACCGGACTTAAGAAGAAACTCCACTTTGCCAAAGGGAGATAAAAGTTGGTTGACAAAAGTAATGTAGTTATATTATTCATCTTAAACTGAATTGAATGTTCAATCTACAACTTGAATAATTAATATTTTGCAACCACCTCTTGAATGTGTCAGGTTAACTGTCAAAGTGCAATACTATGTCTTTGCTATATAGTGATTGAATAGGGAAATCAGCTCAATTACATTGTATTCCCGTCATATCTATTAATAATTGTCAGTTCCTTGTCCCTGTATGATAATCTAATGGTTCTCCGCATTGACTTTTCTGTATATAAGGTAATATTTTCTGAATATATATTGATCTGACTTTCAACTAAAAGGCCCAGTATGACTAGGGAGTATTGTTGTTTCATTGATAATCAATTGAAAACAAAGGAGCAGACCGTTGTTGGAAGATCTAAGTAAAATGGTATATTTGATATGTCTTGTAATATACAGGCCTAGTTGTAGTTTTCATGTTTTGGCATCATAAGCATTCCATTAGTACTTACATTCGTTTTGATTTCCATTGTCGTTAATGAGACAGTATTTAGATTTAATTGAGCCTTTATTTCTAAGTGGCAATACCTATTTCTATTCTAATCATATTGCTAGATATCTTAATGTTTGTTTAGGTGTAAATACATCGATGTTTACCTTTAATAAACATGTTTTTAACTGCATTTTCTTCAAAGCTAATTGTCTTTCAATATCTGCTATGGAGGCGGTCATCTTTGTTATGACGTCACGACTTTATGTGTACATGTTTCGTTGACAAGATATTCTTTTTGTAAACTTTGTTTTATCAATGGCAAAATATGTTTCAGTATTTATATTTTGTCCTATGACATTCTATATTTCAAAATAACAAATAAATAATATGTCTGTAAATATTGTAAACAAATTACGTCATAAGCATTTTTTTGACGATGACGTGAGAAATTTACAGTTAGATTAACAGTTGTTGAGAATTCGTGATTTGATGTGATCAAGACGTTTAGTCAGGCAGAATGGTACAGAAAAGCAAGTCAATCGTGCCCTTTTGGTGAAAAGTACCAAATTTGGCACAAAGATAGCTTATGGTATTGTGATTAAATTTGACCTGAGGGCCAGGTCAATTTCGATCCAAGATGGCCGCCAAATTCAAAATGGCCGCCACTGTAAAAACTTATCTGCTTTCACATGTTTCTGCATATTCAAATGATCCATTCATGCTATTTCAATGTAATGCATGCTAGCTTAGAACCCCAGAAATACAAGGATCGATACTGTATTGATTAATCCATTGTTGACGATGGTACAAATGATAAATAGAAGGAAAGACAATGGCAGCCAATTTTGTGATCTAAGGGGATGTATCTTTTTGTCCGTTTCTACGCGTGTTTATATCATCAACTTTGATTGTGAATCTTACTTGTTTAGAGTAGAAATATCATGATTGACAATTGATTGGTAACCCCATTGTTAACAGTAGCAAACATAAATCCAAAATGGCGGGCAATTTGTCACTGAAGGGCATCCTAAATATAGTCCAATTAATTTCCTTCCAAGATGGCGACCAAATTCAAAATGGCCGCCACTGTCAATATAAATCTCTTTCGGCATGTTTACAGATATTTCAATGATTCAATAACCCAATTTTATTAGTATTCTTGCTTGTTTTGAAAATAATAGTCTGTTCATTATTTTGCAGGGAGTTGACTAGGAAACTTATGTAACTTTATTGTGAACCGACACTATATCGTTCAGTTTAATTATTTTAAAATGCATACATAATACACAGAACTATACTACTACGCAATATTTTTAAGTACACAATGTGAACTGGTCGACCCATCTGAAACATGTGTGCCATATCATGCAAAGAAGACACCTTTTATACCCTGTAGAAGCATTCAGTTCATGCAAATGTTGCTTGAATTTTCTACATTTGAGTGATAATGCGTTTGGGTGATAAACACAAAATTAAAAGTTTTCATTTTCAAGCAAATGATGTTCACATAAATTATCGTCTACTATTAAGTCATTGAACAACGCAGTAAACCCGTTTTCACTAAGGTAAATTACGAAAAAAGATCTTTAATGACTAAAACAATATATTTCATAAGTTTCACACTTAAAGTTACTCAATAACACTATTTTTATCGTTTAGGGGTTATGATGTAAAGCATACAACCCTTTTGTCTAGTCACAAAAGTAAAAGTTCTTCTGGACATCTAAATCATATTTAGTGGTTATTACATGTACCAGCCTGGTCGAAAACCGGACAATTTTAAACTTCTTAAGCAAGCTGCATTTTACCGCAAAATGAATCCATCAGGAATTTAAAACGTGTTATTAGCATATGCAGCTTTCTTTTGAACCATTCATTTCTCAAATATCTTTTATACTTAAAAAGTTATTAAAAAAAGAAGTGGGGTAACATTTCTTTTGGCGTTTAGTGTATGGTAAAAGTGAGAGATCCTTTTACTCCCTAACATGCTTTCATTGAAGTAAATTAATAGCTCCTTTTACCCCCTAAAACCGTTACAATAAACGAATTATGTACGCCCTTAGGAAGTCTACACACTTTCTTCTATAAAATCAAGAAATCCAAGTCATCTTATATGATGATGCTCCTTTTTTAAAAAATCCAACATTTATTTTCAAAAGAACCTAAACCTTTCAAGAGACAACTCTCGCAGATTTGTCATGATAGTACAGCGATAGTCACTCTTTTATTTCATATCCAAAGGATTGGCGTACATTTACGTAATCGGCTCGAGTTAGGTTTTCTGTTAGAAGTTCCCTATCAACGTCTTTCGTTTTTGTAAGGAACTAACATTTGAAAAGTTATGCATACTAAATGAAGTTATGGCTCCTGGTTTCTTAGTGATCACATCAAAAGAATATGAATCTCATAAACATGTTTTAAACATGATCTTAACGCCATGATATTTATGAATATCTAAAATGATATAATTGATCAAATGTTAAAATATAAGTATTAAAGGACATGTATTTTCTGTTACTGTGCAGCAGCACAATAGCAACGACTTTTAAATTAGAGAACAATAATTTTACGCGTAGCCCCTTTAAATGTATGTCCTGTTTCTATAATTAGAAAAAATCTAGACCAAAACGTGTCACAACAAGAATACAGTTACGATGAATGTGACAGACTGTGAATGTGGGGAAGTCAGTATGTAAACCTCCATGTTCTGTATGAAAATTCAGTTGTCTAACACCACAAGCAAGTGCTTGTTTATTTTCAGTTTTTACTCTTTCGTGAATTCAAGCAATTATATGTGAATGTATGCGATTGCTTTGTTATTGTTACATTGACACACTACAAGTCGGTTTAAGTAAACAATTTTGTTTTAGGCAAAACAAACCAATAAACTATTGTTACAGCGTATTGACGTATTGACGTCTCTGAGAAATAGTATATCATTTTGTTAATATCATATATCCACTTCAGGCAATTATTCGCGATTAAAACAGCAAAGTATATTCGGTGATATTAAATCCATGTTTATCTTTAGTTCCTATCACTTTGAAACACTTTCAACTCCTTGAGAAAACTAGATTTCCCAAGTAGAAATTACAAAACGGCCAGGAAATCTAAGTAAAAATACAAATTCACAGTGTCTTTAAAGTTATGGTCATGATGTATTGTTTGATTATTTGTCAAACCTAGATGTTGCAAGATTTTACAGCAAGTCTGAACTGCAAATGTACATGATCTGCACCGGTAATAACCATAACAGGAAATGTGTATAGAATTCATCAAACCTCTTCAGCGACATACCTTTACTGGCCCAAAAAGAAGAAGCAGACACAATGACTCCAGCTTATCTATCCTACAACACACATGGTACGTTGTAGTAACTCTGTTACTTTTGATTATAGTGTCAAGCTTGATATAGTAGGCTTAAACGCACATTAACAAATGAATACTGCATGCATCAATTCCTACATGAGACTGTACTTCACGAAAGCAATAGTCGTTTACCATTTTATGACAGAAGTTTTTTCAATAACAAGTCTCCCTTGATAAACATGTTAAACAGTTTTCATGATACACTTTGGCTACATTATTATTGAGATGCCAGTTACAATAGACACGGTGATATAACATCTTTAAAATATGACTATGAGACGAGCCATGATTAATTAGAGTTGATACATTATATAAATCGTTGTATAATGTTCTATTATTTTGGAATTATGGACTCGAAACTGGTGATGTAGATTTAGTAACTACAAGAGAGGAAGGAAATGCAAAGATACGCTATGATAATGATACCTGTTGGCACATCGAGGTGCTAAAATAATGGTTTTTTTCAAAGAGGTGAGACAAGGTGACTTGGGGTTTAACGCATCCTCGGTTACCCATAGATTTATATATGCTCCGTTACTCTCCACTATATCACCAATGGGAAATTTTATGAGAGAAATCTGTACTCAAATTACCCGCCCTTGGCCGGCGTGAGCCAATCAAACCGCTACGCAGCTTGGACCTGCGAGCCAATTACAATTCATATCACTTCGTTGCAAAGCACGCGAGGTCATATTTTTAGCTTTGGTTACTGACTTCTTCATGCCGGCCAAGGGCGGGTAATTTTAGTACAGATTTCGCTGACAGAGTTTCCCATGGGTGATATAGTTGAGAGTAACAGAGCATATATAAAACCATGGGTAACCGAGGATGGGTTTAATTCTGCTTTCAAGACTATTTCACTCATATCAGGGCTAATAGTATTTCTGAAAGGATAAAGCCCGAAACACTCGTGTGGCAATGCATTGCGGTGAAACATCCGAACTTTTGCTGGAATTAGCGAATCATTGGTGGTACTGCACTGAAATTCAGTGTAGCTTTGCACCCAAACATTACTGCATGTAGAGTAGTTCTTTACAGCAGACAAGTTGCCGAGCCCCTTGCAGGATTATAGATTGAAATACAGTTTATGAAGGTTTGTAATTTTAAAACAAAGGTTACTATAGAATGCGGATATAATGATGTCATGACAGAACACCAATGGCGTAATTATTGAGTACACCTTTACAAGACATTTTTTCAAAGTTGGTTTCGTTTCATTGAATTTCTTTTGATAACCGCATTTGTCTTTCGAATATGTTAACCCATAATATATTTCACATGTTTTGACAATGGTGATATTCACAATCTTCTATTTGAATTATATTTTAATGCTTATGTTATAATGACATGCGAGTAGTTCCTAACATATGAAAGCTGCACATGTAAACAATACATACTCTTCTGTAAATCATTGCTACTTCATGTACTCTTCAGATTTGTTAACGCTTTAAGGACGTGAATATACGACCAATGAGAACTTGCGGAGATTCACAAGCAAGTCAGCCATGAAGCTGATGGTATAGTTGATAGTGAACAATCGATGAAGGTAAGATAACAATGATAACAATACTAACCTGTAAGCATAGTCATACACAAGACAAAAAGTGGTGGAACACGCTTGCCGGATCCTTCCAGATTCTTCCAGATTCTTTTTGAATCCGCCAAATTTTGGGAGAATCCGGAAGGATCCGGAAGTCCGATTCCACCACTTTTTGTCCTGTGATAATTATTAACAACCTTTGTACACTATTACTTGTTCTACTATAGTACAAAAAAGACAAGATCATATTCTTGAGAACTTTAAATCACCTTAAAGTATACATTGATCAGACATTTTCAGCAATAACAAAATTTCAAAGGTAGGTACACCAACTTCATCAGAGAGGGTGATTAATCAGCCAGAAATGGTGAACTTTCACTCTTATTTTAGTTTCATTCCACCCACATCATCACAGATCAACAAGTGATGTCGATATGACCAGTATACAAAAGAAATCAAATGAAAATACTTTTCTTAAAAATGTCCATGCCCCTAAATTTTGGAACAAGGCCAAACAAATTTCCTTTGAATCCTGGGAACTGTTAAAACTATTCAGCTTGATTGAATAAGACCTATTTTTATTCGACATAGAACAAACAACAGTGTTCGAATAACATCGAAAATAAAACTTAAGTTTGTTTGATGATTTCCTATTGATCCAATATCTATATTGTCTTAAAAGGGATATAGAACTTGTATTTCCTTTGATTCCAGAATGATATCCCACAAGGACTGAGAAAAACACAGATCATTTGAAAGATAAAGCATGTATGTTTCAAAAGAGAGATGAGTTCTGTTTTCATGCAGAGACTTGAATGTTTTGTGTTATATAACCCAACCACATCATGACATGTTCAACTCCATTGTGACCAATAGCTACAACAATTGTGATATCAATTCGTGTCATCAATCAGAATGCTAAGCATTTTACATTCTACTCATTTTATGTTCATTTTTATGTTGAGCTCACGTATGTAGTTAAAGTCCATGAATACGGTATATAATGCATATGAGATAAAACTGTTGATTAAATTGTAATAACACAATGTTATGATAATAAATAACATATTCGTTTCCTTCCCTCAAAAAATCAATCGCCCATGACCACATCCTTAAAGAGGTCAGCAAGTACATATGTTGTCTAAAAGCTCGCAAGATCTGCCAACAGGATTTATGAGGATGAAGTGATACCTTGTTTTTGCTTCTGACTTTGGGAATTCAGTCTGTCTGTAAAAACATCCAGGGTATGGCTGTAAATCCGAGCTAGTTTACTTGGTGGAGTTACCGAGCCGATCTCACTCAACAAGTCATTCATTATAACTCTACTAATTGTTCCTAAATGTGCACAGCTATTAATAACATAAGTTTACGTACATTGCACGGCTATTTGTTATACAGTGGGACAAGGACGCCAGCCTTGCCAAACTGTTGACATTGTGAATTATACAAAAGCCTGGCGTAATGGAGTAAACATACCGAAATAACAAGGGGTGCTGTTTTTCACTTTTCTTGTTAGCATTATTTGCCTATGCTTACAACACTAAGTCTTGGTCACTTATATTCATTACGCGTATACCATTCAATAGCATTTTAAAGGTACATTACAACGTACAGTTAATGTTTGTTTTAAGTGTTTAGCAAAATAAATCAGAGCGTTCTCAAACGTGTCGTTAACATCCAAGGGCGGGTAACTCCTCAATAAGCATATCCTTATCATTCTATTAGATAGTGGGTATACAAGCAAAGAAATGGAGATGGAAGTAATTGACTTCTTCATTAAAAAACACACGAGATGGCTGACGACTATGCTATATTTTGTTAGCAATTATAACTATAAGTAGTTGTGTACTAGATTTGTTCATGCTAATTTAACTTTTTCACATTTGGCGGTTTTATGTTTAGTTGAGTTAAAATTAAAGTGTTATATGACGAGGAAAATGTGTTTTATATTGGCTTCACCATGCTTGGTTGGGAATAGGTTCTGCAGTTATTGTTTTGTAATTGTGTTTTAACATGGATTACTGAAGCTTTTACTGTAGACTCAAAGTAGTTCTGTCATTCCAAATTAGTGTTAAGTGTTCCCATGTGTTTTACGGAATCCATAAAAGATAGTTGATGGTGCTTCTTCATGTGCTTGTGTTTATTGTTTTACAATCCACATGCACAGAGGAAAATCAACTGAAATTGAGTCGCTTTGGATTCTTTTTGGATAAAGGTCATCTGTCAATAAGCCACATGTGAACAGAATCTAGATCATGCTCTTTTAAATGGGATAACACACACTGAATGGTAGAATTATTTATGATACAAATCAGAACATTTTACGTTAACTAATAACTAACGCCGATTTCCTTCTTCCTGTTTCAACTTTATCCTCATATATATATATATATATATATATATATATATATATATATATATATATATATATATATATATATATATATATATATATACATGGTATCTGTAACAACTGACGGAAAGGAAAAACGCCTCCAAAACCTGGGAAACACAACAAGAAGCTATTATTTTACATTCTAAACAATAAACCCATTCCCCAAAAGGAGAAAAGAATATCAAACTGTAGGTAAGAATAACAGGTAGTCGCAATAATACTCAACTGATGACTGTCACATGATTCGTGGTTTCGACGTGAACTTTATGCCTTGTGAATTGACATTATATAAATTATTAAATTATACATTATTATGAATGAAACTTTATGTGACAAACAAACGGAAACATATCCTTTATTTTCGTGAAAGTTATCACAAGTGTAAGTATATACTCAATGGAATTAAGGTTTTACTGTAAGTTTGTTTAAAATACACTGCGTTTCATCTGCATTGCCGAAGACGAATCCCATGTGTTTTGTTCTTCTTATTTATAAGACCTGAACTATACATAACAGCCAGATCAAAGCAGCCGCATGTCGAGGAACAAACCATTTTTAACTGACTTCAATGATGTATGGACACACTCTAATTTTGACATTATACAAATGACACATGTCTACATCACATGGAACAGTGGTAACCGTAGAATTTTAAAATTTAGTTTGATATAACAGAATTGTGAATTAAGTAACAAGTGTGTCTCGGAAATGGTAATAAATTTGAGAAGCAATTTGCCCCCTTTTAAGTATATTTGCAATACGGTTTCGAAATACATTGAACAATTCTCAAAACTGTCGACAAGTATTAATCAGTTGTGTTATAGTATAGTAATCTTAGAGTATTTTCTTTGTAATATATCACATAATTTCACTCTTCCTCTAAAACAGCTTCACTGGTCACAAATGACAGGAATTGTCTTCAAATTACTCTGCCTGACATTCAAATCTCTAAACAGATCGTCTCCCTCCTATCTATCAGGTCTTGAGTTATATACTCTTTCACGCACACTCTAATCACAGAGCCAACATCTCCTCACTGTTCACAAGTAGAAACTGGCAGATTTTGGGAAACTGACTTTCGCCTCATTTGCCTTTGTTCCTTGGAAAAGACTTCCTATCCAAATGAAATTAACTTGCTGAGAGTATTGATTCTTTCATAACAATGTTCAAAACACATACGTTTTACCAAATACTTAGATTAGACGCGATGATTACCCCCTGGTTACTCCAACATAAACTCCACATCATAGACGAGAACCAGATATAACATGTTTTAAAGGAAATGTTCTCGTTAGTTTACATAATTACAAAACTGTATATGACTCGAGAATTATTTCCAGCTTAGTGTTTACACAAGCCATGTTTATAATTCCTAAATGTAACACGTACATACGAGACTCATTCAACACGACCGAAGCTTCAAATAATAAACAAGAACATATAATGTTAGATGCGAGTGTCCTGTGCTCGAATCAAAATAACCCCCTCATGTAAATTCATTTGGTCGACCAATGTTGAAACATTACAATTCATTAGCTAAACCTTGGTGACAGGGAATAACTAGACACTTGAAGCCTCCCGAGGATCGATGTATTCCAGTCATCTGCGTATTGATTTTCCTTCACATAATTGAATAAATTTGCCTTCATTCAGAATGTGACGTAACAGTTGAAAACATGTATTATATATTCCACACTATAGTTTAGTCCTGAATGCAAAAGATTTTTATTCTAATAATTCAAAAGATAAAATTAAAATCTCTCTCCTTTGCCAGCGAAAACTTTGTATAAGTAATATTTAACAGTATATAAAAACAAGTTTTCATTGTTTCATGATACATGTAGGTCAAAGACAACGAACAATCTTTTTTGTATTTAAAATAACAATGATAAGAAAAGCTTCAATTTAGTGGATTGATAACAGGTTTTTGGTTCACTCTTGATACTACGAAGATAAAACGTGAAAAACATTCTCTGTTTTGTAACAACTACAGACTGAAAGCGATAAATGTCAAGATTAAAGAAAAATGTTGTACAAGCTCTGTTATCAGACTATGTTGCTGAAGGGACGGGAGTGTTGAATGTGAGAAGTTAAGGTATGGTATGGAAATTAGAGTGTATTTAGCCTGAATGATATTAAAGGGAATTAATCCATGGTCATGACGTCACTCTATTGTGTTATCAGTTGATTATTATTTAGGAATCAACTGTTCATTGACTGTCCCAGTCAGGAGGGGTGTTAGGTTTAGGTTTCAGTAATCTTTCGAGACTGATGTATTTTGTCTTAGTGTACATGAATAGGATCTTAAAATATCTATACAAGTTAATTTTTGTAATGCATGAACCTGGATTCGAACATGCAACCCTTCGCTTGGTAGTCAACGCTTCTAACCATTAGGCCACAAGACGCTGTTAGAAACCTTAGGATTGTTTGTCAGTAAGAATCCAACGTTATATTCAAGGCATGGAAGGCATGGAAAGGCAGAGTTTCAGCTGTCAATCACTTCGCTTCGTGTGGAGGTTTTGCGCTGCACGTGCGTGGAAGAACCCATTTCATGAGGGTCGCAGCTACTTATACCATATCCGATGAATGAGCACCGAAATTTGCAAAATAATTGATTTTTGTATTCCATAATTGAAATTTATTGTTTCAAATGTGAAATAATCACATACCGTATTCGCCGTAATAGAAGCCCTGGGCGTTTAAAAAATTGGAAAAAGGGGGCGTTTATTAAAATGACTTTAAAAAATCGTAAAAAGGGGGCGTTTATTTAAAAAAATGTTTGTTGATATCCAAAAGAAAAAGGAACATCGATTTTATTTCAGAGTTTTAATCAAAATAAGTGTATCAAATAAATGTAAAGAGTTAAATGTAGTTGTGGGACATCTTCCAAGAGAGTTGAGCAAGACATTTTCCTGTTTCTTAAAACATGGCGGTCGCATAGAATGTGTAGTGACTGATCGTTACAGACATTCGACAGTCGCCGGGGGAACTGGATATACCATGTACCTTACACTTTACTGGACATAAGAGGTTGATAGCAAGATTAAAAAACTCTTCTTCAGTGAAACATTAGTTAGTCTAAGTAAGGTAAGTCGATACAGAAGGGGGCGTTTACTAGGGGTCATTTTCCGTGAGTCAAAAATGGCTTAGGGGGGCGTTTATTAGGAGAAGGCGTTTATTAGGATGAATACGGTATGCATGTTTCGTGAAGTCATATATGGATTAAGATGGAGAATGCATTCGGAGCAGTGGATTCGTTAGAAATAATCAACTCGCCCCTTCGGGGCTCGTTGATTATTTTTAACGAATACACAGCTCCGAATGCATTCTCGATTACATAACATCAACGGTGTTCTTGATGGACGAGTGAAATGTTGATGTTTTGATGGCTGAGCTATTCAAATTATGTTATCTTGTAGAACGTATGAGCAATAAGAAAATAGCACACACAACACACATCATGTCCGTCAAACACTACTGATGTCGTACATGTATGTGTTGAATACACTTATCTCTGTGTCCAATTTTTAATAACCTTCCTTTTAGAAACTCTATTCGTCCTTTCTTTCCGCAAGAGTGGTACGCTTGTATCCAGTTTCTCCAACTTCATCTTCAATAACATGTGGTGAATTATTCTGCCAATTCTGTGATTTTTACTATTTTCAACAGACTCGTTTCAATATTTGGACACGGCATCTTCAGTGCGATTTACACTCTCACACAAGTATTTCTTTTTGATAAAAGATCCTTTAGTTGATTTAGCCATAGAGGCAATATATCAACTGCACTATATATCTTGATTCTACGAGGGGCGTTCATTAAGTGTTGCAAGCTGGGCATTGGTGTTTACATAAACAGTGTCAGCTTATAGCAGGTGTTACTATAGTCAAAACATAACATTGACACATGTCATAACAATTTCTAGACATAACAATTATTTAGATATAATAGCTGCGCTGACCTAGGGGTCTCCATAATCATGGATTCTCTCAAACATGAACAACGCGCTGTGATCAAGTTCCTTACTAAAGAGGGATGCAAAGCTACAGAAATACATAATCGTATGTGTAATGTGATGGGTAAGGATGCTCCTAACTTTTCAACAGTTTGTCGCTGGTCTCTTAAGTTCAAGCGGGGCAGGGAGTCCTTAGACGATGACCCACGGTCAGGCAGGCCATCTGAAGTCACCCGACCGGAAGTTATTGCCGCTATCGAAAGACGAATTTTAGCTGACCGCCGTGTTAAAGTTTCTGAACTGTCTTTGGAATTCGGGATATCAGTTGGAAGTGTTGAAAAAATAATTCATGACCATCTTGGTATGTCCAAGGAATCTGCAAGATGGGTACCCAGAAACCTCACAGCACAAGATCGCCAGAAAAGAACCGAAAGTTGCATGGCGCTCCTGGATCGGTTTAATGCGGATGAAGTCAGGTTTTTGTCTCGTCTGGTGACAGGTGACGAAACCTGGATCCACCACTGGGACCCGGAAACTAAACTGGAATCCAAGCAATGGAAGCACCCGAGTTAACCGCCTCCCCTGAAGTTTCGCACTCAACCATCAGCTGGCAAGGTTATGGCGACAATCTTTTGGGATGCAAAAGGCATATTATTAATTGATTACTTGCCAACCAAAACTACAATGAATGGTCAATATTATGCCAACCTAATGCAAGAATTGCGAAAGACAATTCGACAGAAACGCCGTGGAATGTTGACACGTGGTGTTCTGATTTTGCATGACAACGCTCCAGTCCACAAATCAAGAGTTGCACAGGCCGCTATACGTGATTGTGGATTCGAACAGCTTAACCACCCACCCTACAGCCCAGACCTAGCCCCCAGTGACTACTTCCTGTTCAGAAACCTGAAATCCGCCCTACGTGGAAGGCACTTCCGGGATGACGAAGACGTCAAAGCTGCCACAGAGGCGTGGTTAGGGGGGCAAACGGAAGACTTCTACAAAAGCGGCATCAAAAGTCTTAAAGAGAAATGGAATAAGTGTATTGAGGTGAAGGGTAACTATATTGTAAAATAAAAGTAAAAAATTGACTACGCGAGTTGGTTTTATATTGAAGTTACAACACTTATTGAACGCCCCTCGTATGTCACCATGATTTATAATGTACAAGCTGTCCACAGCGACGGTTTAAGCGATCATTTACTAAATGTATGTTAGGATGGTTAGTCCTCTTACTCTTACTTGCTATTGAAAACATTGAAACTAATCAATACACGGAGTATTCAGAGCTGTCCAAATGTTAATCCAGGATATGGACACTAAATTTTAACTATTTGAAATATCTATATGTATGTTTGTCATTTGTTTAAACAGAACCTCCGAAGAGATGACCTCGATTTAAGCTTTTATTCTTTCATTTATAACAATAGTCACAAGTTTTCAATGTCAATACATCAATCAATCAATCAATCAATAAATTGTGTCAATGAAGGTATATTAAGTAAAAGTAACATGACGTAAATGCTAATATCGGACCTGGTACTTTTAAAAACATTTATAATTTGACATAAGGCATGGGGATAAATACACAATGGGGTGCACTATAAATGTTTGTCCATCAAGTAAATAAGAACATGCCCCTGTGTGTTTCTTTATCTCTTTAATAAAACCTGACCTTAAATTCAGTGAGTATCAACGAGGACTGGTCTCGAGGGAATTGAGCATTTTGCTGAATCGGCTCGAATTCAGATCAAAAGTTCGTTTGTGGACGTGTTTGAAAACTTCCTCAAACACTTTAAAATGTGACACGATGCAAACAATGTTCTACTTATTGTACAAATTGTACAGTTTACAACCATAATACAAACAGCACGATTTATTTCGAAATCAAAATACAAATGTAAAATCATTTAGTGTGATTCACAAGCTCAGAAAATGGTACATGCTTTCATCCTCTTATTGTGATAGACATTTAATACAAAACCTGTTTTGCAGTCTTAAAATTTGATGTATTGCTAAATCATAGCATAGTCATTTTGGAAGGAAGTAGTGAAAACGTTCTCGAAGGAGATAAACTGATTTTTCTTACAAATAATGTATTCATAATGTCTGTATAATTGTTGATGCGTATGCATGTGGATTATGTTATAAATAGATTAACAACAGGGTATCCACTCATTAAGTCATTCCATTTTGTGTCGGTTCAATAGAACTTGTACGAAACTTAATAACTGCATGCATGCTTGTATGTCAGCCCTATTTGATTTAACAGATACATTATTATCTCAAATGATATTAACATTACAACGTGGGCACTCTCTATAATAACCATATCGAATAATGTAATGTAATACTATCGAATAATATGAACAGAACAAGATATAGTGACAAACAATATTTCTGATTAAGATCGTCTTGGGTATATTTCAATGTCACAGAAACATCACTTTATCAATCCACATAAGTAAAAGATGTTGATATTAATCATTGACCTCCAGTAATTGAGTCTGCATGAATATATTAATTGAGATATTTGGTTAATAAAACTATTTGTCACCACATACACCATTTCGTTTGATCAATATAGGATCTAATTGCGGCCATGAGAAGGTTATTAAGTTTAAAGAGCTATGATACCAGTAAACTCACATCATACATATAAGCTATGGTCTGTGTCTATGCACATACACATCATAGTCGATTCTCCAAACGTGTTCAAACCGAGTGCACTGTCAGAAGCACCGATTGGAAGCGTACGTGAGTCATTTAGAGGTTCTTAACTTACAGAACGAATTTCAGGAATGCCAATGGTTTATGGAAAGGCATAATACTATATATTGTCGTCCAAATGAGTACGTCAGCCGTCTTTTAATTTGAGCAGGACTACATCTTAAGTGTGCTATACGAATGTTATGAAGATATAAACAAAATTTTAGGAATTACATTCTACTTATTTTACGTTCCTTTTTATGTTTAGCTCACTTCTGTAGTTTGTGTCCTCGACCGTAATAACGGTATATACTATATAATTCATCTGTGTTAACACTATTGATTAATTTGTAATTACACAATGTTATAATAAGTTATTACTTATTTGTTTCCTTCTCTCATAGTATCAATCGCCTAAGAACGCATCCTTAAAGAGGTCGGCAAGTACCTAAAACTTTGCAAGACCTGCCCATAAGATTTATGAGGATGTAGTGATAGCTTGTTTTTGCTTCTGACTTTGGGAATTCAGTCTGTCTGTAAAAACATCAAAAACATGACTGTAAATCAGAGCTAGTTTACTTGATGGAGTTACCGAGCTATCTCATTCAACAGCTCATTCATTATAACTCTACTAATTGGCACTGCTATTCATAAGACAGTTGGACAAGGATGCCAGCCTTGCCAAACTGTTGACATTGTGAATTATACACATGCCATGAACATGTACGAGATTTTCACTTTTTCTGTTAGCATTAACTGTCTATGATTAAATTGGTGATTTATATTTATTACACATATAACATCCGATAACATTTTGACCTCATCTAGTTAGAAACACGTGTCATTTTGATGCATGTAGTGATCAAATGTAATCGTATCATATGTTGTAGGGGAGAACGGGTTCGGACTATTTTCAGACAAATCTTTCTGGACTATTAAAGGGACACCGCGTCGAGGATAAAAATCAGATTATGTGTATCTACCTATGCTAATTAACATGTCTTCTAACAAGTCACAGACACCCAATTTCAGACAATTGACGTAATTGGTAATAAAAACTTCTGCATGTAGACAGTGAAGTGAAGCGTAACTCAATAGCAGACACTCTAATCAGCTTAGTTAGATAAAGATGGGACTCATTTTTATTCTCGACGCGGTGTCCCTTTAAATACTAAGATATGAAAGCCATAATGCATGCCTTGATAAAGTTTAATATCTTATCTATGTTTATGCCTTGAATGACAGTGTTACCTCTCATAGTAAAATAAGTGTATCAGATTGTGAAAAATGTCCACATTGTCCGAAGTTACCCCACAGGTAGGGATATTCCGGACAGGGTGCAGGGTACATCCGCACACATACTGCTTTTGCTGAAAAATCAGTTTATTGCAATGAAGTAAACATGAAAATGAAATTAATATGAACTAACATCAAGTATAACTATCAACTACTACTGCAGTTCTCTGCTATTCTTTAACTACACCTGACATGAAAAACATCAAGATACGTAATCAAAAACGAAATCTAGGATATGTTATCCTTACAGCACTAAATAATCCTATACAGCTCTTATATTCAAAAGTACAAATGTAGTAACAGGTTCTGAAAAATTCAATAAATCGTTATTGCAAAATGTTTCTATATTTTATTAGAGACAATCTAAACCAATCATATGTCGACCACTCGTTTATCGTAGCAATGTTTATGAAGGTGTGAACAAATGTACGTGTCTGTCATTTATGCGTCTTTGTCGTGTGTTTGACCAATTCTATTCGCTTCTAACTACAAGTATGTCAACAAAGTAACGTTGAGTAAACTGCAATACAGATCATTACTCATTGGACTTAAGCAACCAGTTTTCAATAAATACGCAATAACGGTGTAATACTGAAGCAGAAAGTAAATATGCATTGAACAAAATTATAAATGTCAAAAGCAAACTTTAAGGTTTTGATTAATTTCCATGTCTGTGAAAGTTTAAAACAATCGCACACATAATAAGGGACATGTATGGGGTAGGTTCGTCCATGTGGACGAAGCTACCACACTGTAACTTATTCAGATAAATATAAATTGACAACCAGACAGGAGCGATTATACGAGAATGAAAATGTCCTTACATGAGTTGTGCTTATCACTGCAAGGCAAAATTATATTCTAAAAAAACCGATGCATTTTATGGCAGTGACGCTTACGTTCTGATAGTTAAAAGTTACATGGGATTTGGTAAAAAGGAAAATCGTCTTAGCTGATCAAACTTCCCGCTTGCCCAACCTTTCGCGAATGGCATTGTTGTTGACGTGTCGCGAATTTCCTCAACCAATGAAAACATGTGTTACATTTACGGTTTGGGAGTTAGCGGGGGTGTCCGAACCATCCCCGCTCTCCCCTATTTGGACGCATTTGGACTCATTGTATACTTGTTTGGGACGAGGTCACGGTGGGCGAATGGGTATTCTGTCAATAGTCAGCGCTGGTGGATGGTGCCTGACTCTCGGTGTGTGTGTTCGAATCCTGCAAAAGATACGTCCTAGAAAATTACAAGAATTGTATTATTGCAGATCTTGTGATTCCGAATGCATGTATAACAATGTTATTTGGACCCTTCTGGCATTTTAATCCCACCGGTATGTCATACCGTGGGATATAGTCATGACCCCGTCCGTCTGTCCGTCCGTCCGTCCGTCTGTCCGTCCGTCTGTCCGTCCGTAATCATTTCGTTTCCGGAGCAGAACTCGAAAACCGTTCATGATATCTTTTTGAAACTTTCCATGTGTATTACCCACGAACTGAAGTGGTGCCTTTTGATATTTTCAGATTTTTTTCTGAAAAAAATATTTGTTTCTGTTTCCATAGAAACATGAGCGGGATGTTGCTTGTTGTTGATTTTGACTGCTTCTAGAGCAGAACATTAACATACCTGAAACTCAGCATATGTAATTCCCACTAACTGAAGTATGGTAGTAGATACACACGTATCTGTCAAAGATGTGTTGTACAAATTGTGTGGAACCAGTGGGATATGTCATCTTCTGATGACTCTTGTTTAACATTAACTGGCTAACAGTGGCTGGTACTTCACCGTTATAACTGCATGAATAACTGTGATGGAGATATAAGCTATCAATCATTGATATACAATTCATACACAAACATAAATGTGAGCGACAATGTGTATTACAACATATTCAGTAAGTACTCTATCCTTGTTCCCAAAGCTGATTGTTTAACATAGCTGATTGTTCAACACATGATGCGTGTTATAGAAGGAGAAGGAATGAATGTATATGTTAAGGATTTACAATACTATTATTAAAGGAATAGTCCTATCATTATTCTAGATCGTGGGTTTACGAGCCAAGTGCAGATGAAGGTAATTGACGTCTTCATTAAAAACACACGAGCTGACGACTAAGCTATTTGTTAACAATTATGAAGTATCGTTGGTAGGAACAGGTACATGATACCTACTTAATCGTGAGTTTGAATGTAAAAAATCAGTAACACAGATCATTAACACCAGAAGCTACAGCAATTGTGTACTAGATGTGTTCATGCTAATTTATTGCACTTTGTCACATTTGGCGGTTTTATGTGTAGTTGAGTTACAATTAACGTGTTATATGAGGAGGAAAATTTCTTTTAATATTGGCTACACCATGCTTTTTTGGGAATAGGTTTAGGACTTACTGTTACATCAATCTCAATGATGATATCACATCAACCTAATTACGACTTTAAACAACATTAACATCCTCCCTTTCTATGTCAATAATGGACATACATGCAACGTAAGCACAATTTAGCAATATTCCACTTCTCATGTTTATACATATTAGAATAACATGAGCAGGTTACGAAATTCAATTCATTCTGGAACATGATTGACAACATATTTTTGTAAATTAATTGATACTTTATGAAGGCGGTCAAATCTGTTTGTATATAACAAGTACTATTTTTAAAACTTTGTGAATCATAAATCAAATATTGAATATTGAATCATTTCTATGTTAAAAGGGGGCGGGATAGCGCATTGGTTAGCGCGTTCGGCTTCGGATCAAGAGGTCCGGGGTTCGAATCCCGCCAGGGGCACGGCAACAGTAGAGAAGAACTGTTCTACACGCAGTAAGGTTTGGGTGCAATGCTGCACTGAATTTCAGCGTAGTATCACCCATGGGTCGCTAGTTCCAGCCGATGCCCGCAGGTTTCACCGCAAAGCATAGCCACATGGCGTTGCAGGCTTTCTCCCTGCCATAATACTAGCAGCCGCGATATAAGTGAAATACTCTTGAAAGCGGCGTTAAAACCCAACTCACCTCACCTCACCTATTTATAAAACATTTGAGCAAATTTGTTCTTGATACTTCGGGATTATTGTGCACAACAAAATAAACAATAAAACATTTTTTATAAACCGAATAGCAGGAGACATTGTTTACTGACAAACGAGGTGTTGCAACATGGGTTACTGAAGCTTTTACTGTGAACCCAAAGCAGTTCCGTTGTTACAAGCTGGTGTTAAGTGGTCCCATGTGCTTTATGGGATCTTTAAATGTATTTGATGGTGCTTCTTTATGAGTTTGTGTCTATTGTTTTACATACACATGCACCGAGGGAAATCAAATGAAATCGAGTCGCTTTGGATTCTTTTTGGATAAAGGTCATCTGTTAATGAGCCAGATGCGAACGGTATCTATATCATGTTCTGTAAAATGGGATAACACGCACTGCATGTTAGAATTATTTATCATACATATCTGAACATTATGCACTAGCATTAGCTCAAAATCAACATAAATATATCATTAAAATTATACTCTTTATGCTATCATTTGGCAATACACAGCTAGAGTTTTCGTATAAATATATTAAATACATTTTCAGTTAAGGCTGTTATATACTTTCCAAAATGTCATTAGAACAAACTCCGACGCATATGTCAGTATCCCCATTATGTAAACTCTGTTTTGAATCATGACTCAAGCTTGATATTTGCAATTGAATAGTACATTTTCAGTTGGTTAAAAAGATAAGTATTAAATATGTTATTATCCTACCATAGTTTGTCATTTTATTACAAGTATGTTGTGATCATGCTGTCCATGTCTATTCAATACAACACAAATCACTGTCAACTTGAATCCTTCTCGGGGGTGAATCTGGTATCTACGTTATGTGTACACTTAACAAAAAACCTTTACTAATCAATTAGAACAATCGCATTATTTGGAAGGAAATTCATATATTCCATAGATACCTTCAGAAACTGTACACATACAATTTGAACGTTTTACATTTGATATTGGACATTATAGTAACGCTGTCTGATCCATTCACTGCAAACTCTCAATATCCGAGTTTCCGCTTACAATGTAATTTATAACATGGCTGTCTCAGGCATCATCATGCTGAATATATGTGTACCTACAGTAACCACAGTAGATAAGAAATGATACCTAAAACCACCATCCGCAGGTGGAAACTAAACAAACCATCCACGAACTCTGACCCCGACACCTACGACCCCGGCACCTACGTCAGAGACCTTATCTGTACATGTATATGTAGGTCATAGAATCGATTTTGGATTTGACAGTATTTACTTTGCAATTAAGGTTGAGATATGACACGAGACCAACAGATTAAAATGGAAATAGGTCGATTCATGTTTGCCTATGTGAATATTATATTATGTGTTGAATATTTTGGACTATGTGAAATATTATTTCTGTGTTAAATAGCAATGTGCAATATGCAATGTGCAATGTGCAATCTCGGAACCCGGAAATAATGTAAATAGATATATGACGTCACATGGAAATAGGTCGATTCATTTTTGCCTATGTGAATATTATATTCTGTGTTGAATATCTGGACATAACAATGAGTTTATTATCCCAAGGAAATACATTGTTTATAAAGTAGCAGTATAGTGATGATCATCTCATGCTCCTTGTGCAATGTGCAATGTGCAATATCGGAAACCGGAAATGATGTAAATAGATGAATGACGTCACAAATCATCATGCTCCTTGTGCAATGTGCAATGTGCAAAATCGGAAACCGGAAATGATGTTAATATATGGATGACGTCACAAATTAGATATACTGATGAGATAATGACATCACATACTTTAATTAAAATATTCATAATGGAATGGCAAGACGATAAATGTGATAAACTATTAATAATCATGATAATAAAAAAAAAATAATGATAATTATCCGAGGTGAATTCATTTGTAGACTTGCTCAAGATAGTGAACTAAATGAATCAAGGGGTTGTACAGGCTTGAATATATTTCGCCTTCAAAATAAATTGTGTAGCCTTCAACTTCATCCCTGAATAATCTAGACTTAACTGGTATTAGTAATCCCTAAACATAACCATGGTGAAGAAACCGTAAGTTAATTACGAAAGCTTAAATATTATTTATAGCATGACTGTCTCTGGAAAATGAGTGTCAAGTTTATATCCAAAACGTATTTGTTAAAGGCTGAAAGTTTACCAGATAGAAGAGAGGGGTTTGTTGGTTTAACCCAACTTCCAAACGCAAGGCATAACTCTTGCCAGTCTGCATTACTGGCTGATTTAACCCTTGCGGTATTTCCCTAGCCTTCTTGTGTCGAGGCAGTGGATCGCTGCGCTGGAAATGCATAGCGGGCCTGGATTTCTAAACACAGATTTCTTAAGGAAATACTGCAAGGCCTAAATCAGCCAGTAATGGAGACTGGCAAGAGTTATGCCTTGCATTGGGAAGTTGGGTTTAACCAAGTAAGCGAAAGTCCAACTCGGCTTGTCAATTTAATGTTTGCTTGACTAGTTTCATTCATGGCTGTATGTTTGTCACTCAGAGAGGTATTTAATTTATTCAGTGAATGACTTTTGATAGGTCGCTGTTCTGCTTTTATTGACATAGCTTACCTTTGAGCGAGATGCTATGTATTGATTGTAAAGCATTCATGAGCAAGTCTAGGCACTTCCATTTCGCCCTCTATATACCGTTTCGCTTTCATAGAATAGGTGTATTCGACTTACACCTTGGGTCTATGGACTATATCGGGGTGTATACCCCCTCTCCATACCTTATGAAGGTGGTTTATCATTTCGTCATGAATCATTGAGATAGTTTCAATTTATATCATGACATATATTATCTAGCGTAAATGCTTTATGTTAGATTTATCATGAATATTCACTATGATAAGCAAGAGATAAGACTAATGGATAGAACGTATAAAAATAATATGAAAGTAATCATTTTAAAGTAATCATTTTAAAGTATGTTGATGCTATGTCATGCGTGAACAATTCATCAACGTTCCATAATAAGTACTGTTATGTTCCATTATGATGAAGACTGTTATACATGTATAGGTGTATTGCTTTTTGCAAGAACATGTCCCGATCACTCGGTGGCACACACACACTATCTAGCAGACATAAACTCAATATTCTCGTGTTGTTTCCATAGTAATGGACAGTGTTACCATAGAGTTGGGAGATCTATGGGTAGCAGATACGGACCCTATTATCGATACAAACACGACTCAACAAATTGATCTTCTTCTATGAAAATAGGCAGAAAGCTCTCTCTTCCTTCATTTTCGACAGAGACTCTCAACGTATCAGTCCTGTTGAGTTTATGCTTAAAAACGTACGATGGGAAGGAAAGTGTACGTTCCGGATACCCAGAAGTTTATAGACTTTCTACATCGCAGAAGTAAAGGTGAAAAAATGGTCTCATCCTCATCACATCACCACCACCACCATCACCACCAACACCACCCAATGAGGACGTGGTCCAGAAAGCAGAGACGAAAGGACAGAAGCGTACTACGAAACGCAAACGAGAGGACGACCTATCTCCTCCACTCGAGGGACATGGTTCTGCCAAACGAAGGGAGATAACTCTCAATCCGAGAGATAGATTTGTATAGTAACTATATTGTGTCCCTACAGCGCATGCGCCTCATTTTAACATATAAGCATCGGTTAGAGACTGGTCGTTACTCAGGAGAGACTAAGATGTCCTATTAGTGTGCCACGTGTCGAGGCCTGTTGCCTGTAGATGCTCACGGGGAAGATGGGAGCGGACTCTTTTCCTGTGTGTACTGCAAGACTAAATTGAAATACACGTATCACCGTTTCATAGTACATAGCGACAAGTGTACCGTAATGAGAAAATTAGCTATCCACTTTCCTTCATGCTCTTGTGACGACAACAAGATAGTATAAAACGCCAGCGCAGAAGGAACAGAATGACATTTTCCCTCTTATCAGCACACGGATAAGACGTTTTTTAAAATGAAGACGAGAACTTTAGAAGATAGTGTTGTTCCGAGAGATATATTCTCAACGTTTGGCAAAACGACCCAACCTAGGAAATCCAAGATTTCTAAAGCAAAGTCTTCGGCGAAGAGGCGACAGGTTACCTCTCAGAAGAAACCTGTTACCCATCAGAAAAAGAAGAACAAGAACTCGAAACGGACTGCATCTAAAGGTAGGGAGCATAGGAAACCGACTGTCATGAACATACAACACATCTCGACGACACAAGGCGTTGTGGACAGGGCTCTAGCTGCGCTTAAGAGACAGAGGCTAGAAAAGTATAAAAATACTTCTTCTCAACCTCTCCTCACATATATGTATTAGATCAGAATGGAGCGGGTCGCCTGTCCAGATTGTGGGAAGAGTTTTACACGAAATGACAACCTATTGAGACATCAGAAGCAGAGGCATGGGTGGACTCCTTACACACCTCCACCTCCTAAGAGTGGCCAGTGGAGCAGTCAGTCTCCACTTCCTCCTCCTCCTCCTCCTCAGAGTGGCCAGTGGAGCGGTCAGTCTCCGCCTCCTCCTCCTCCTCCTCCACCTCCTCCTCTACCTCAGAGTGACCAGTGTCAGCCTCCTCCTCCTCCTCCTCCTCCTCCTCCGCCTCCTCATGGCGAGCGATTCCAGCTCGAGATTCCCTCCAACGCTCTCGTGGTCGGGCCAACCGGTTCGGGGAAGAGTGTATTCGTCTTCAACCTATTACGACATGGTTTGATTCAACCATTACCAGATTCGATCGTTTGGTGTTATTCCGTGTGGCAACCTCTATACGAGAGCATTCGTCAAGTCTTACCCGAGGTCCAGTTTGTGAGAGGACTACCCTATAACCTGGAGGAGGACAACTACTTCGATGCCCATAAGCAGAACGTGTTGGTTCTAGACGATTTTCTGGCCGAAGCCAAGAATGACAAGCGGATATCCCGTCTGTTTACTCAAACTTCCCATCACAAAAATGTATTGATCTTTCTCCTATTGCAAAACCTGTTCCCGAGAGGCAAGGAATCTCGAGACATTGCTCTCAATTCACATTACGTGACCCTGTTCAACTCGCCTGTAGACAGACAACAGGTGAAGGTATTTGCGAGAAGAATATTCCCTGATGATATAGGTAGATTCATGAGTGTTTACGAGAGAGCTGTTGAAACACCTTATGGAAACCTAACGGTGGATCTCAAACCTTCTACGACTGAAACAAATAGACTACATCTCAACGTCCTGTCACAACGGAATACAACCAGCCGTCAGCAGGGCGGTGGTGGTTCGCAACACCACCAAGAGATAAAAGATGTCTCACCTAACTCAGATCTTCAGACAGGTCGTTACGTTCGACCTGAACACACGTCCCATTCCCTTCTGGACGACACTGCATCCCTTTCGACCGAAGAGTCTGGACCTTTCACCATGGCAACGGCTTGTACATCCTGCGGCACGTTGCTGAGTGATGTTGATTCGTTGCAACACCATATACGATCTTGGTGCCCGGCAGATCATCAAGGCGCTTTCAAATCCAACAAGAGGAAAGGTGTCATCTACGACAGTGACACCGAGGATGAGGGACTACAGCGGAAAGGTCAGAAAGGTGGTGAAAGTAGTGATCCCGCTGTCCAACCTGCTCCTCCGCCTCCACACCACTGGCCAGTCACCGACACGGAAGCAGAGGAATGGCAAAACATAGGCTTGCAACGTATCTGGAAACGGGTCTATACCCTTTATCAAGACGTGATGAGAGTCAAACGACAAAAATACCAACGACTAGGTCGGACGGCAGAATGGATAGACAAAAAAATGAAACAGCTTTGGGAAATTAAACTGGCCGAAAGTCTCAACAGTATCCTAGAGTTTACCCAATACTTTAAAGAGGCTCCCCTGTTTCTACCCCTTCTCGTCAGTCTTGGCGACATGGATCCGTCAACGGACCAGTCCACCCTCAAAAGTAAGGTCCGTCGTTTCACGAAACCTAAACTGAGAGACATTCTGACTCACCTGGATATGCCTGAAATTGAGAGCGACTCTGACACGGATATGTCTACCGAAAACGGCGGGGCTAATGCAGATGACGAGCAGAGTGAATAGGCATAACAAACGATTCCAGAGATATCACTATCAGTCGACTCTTGGCGTTCAGGGAGACAGGATGCGTTCTAAATTAGCCAATTCCAAAACGGTTCACATCATTACAACATTACATGATCCTATCAACAAGAAGAAGAAGAAAGGTGATAAGAAGCGTCCAATTTCCCTCTATGTAAAAGGAGTCGTGTATTTGGGACCTCCTGGGCGGCGAATAAACACCAAGGATAAGACTTAAGGACGTTCCCTATCCTATGGAATAAGCCATAAGAGGACAGAGACTTTAAATTGTATCAGAGACATTTTTCATATTTCTTATACCGACTGTCGATTGTGTACTTGTAGAAAGTCTTGCTGTGTACATGTCACAAAACAGTTATATATTGTATTTCCAATACTATATGCAGACAATGTCTGTTGAA
The DNA here is from genome assembly GCA_936450465.1 of Gibbula magus. NCBI lineage: Eukaryota > Metazoa > Mollusca > Gastropoda > Trochida > Trochidae > Gibbula > Gibbula magus. The sequence continues at coordinate 56,615,048 of OW388300.1, forward strand.
CCCCTTGCTGTGTATCACTGACTATCTGTCATGAATAAATAAGAGAGTCTTAACTATAGCTATGTGTTTGTTCTCTGTATGAACGGTGATATACAAACAGCCAATGTGCAGACCTCTTTTTCATCTGATTATCTATCAGAGATAAGAATGAGAGATGTAATACTCGATGATTACCACGAGAAGAGTTCACTTTAAAATAAAAACAAGACAACCATTTAGAAGACATTTACACTATATAACAAACCATGACGATTTATTTCAAAGCGTTACAATATTTACAATATTTACATATTTTCATCTATATTCATGTATTTATCAAGACATAACAAGACAAGACATTGCACATTACTATTGAAACAACACGAGAATATTGAGTTTATGTCTGCTAGATAGTGTTTGTGTGCCACCGAGTGTTCGGGACATGTTCTTGCAAAAAGCAATACACCTATACATGTATAACAGTCTTCATCATCATGGAACATTAATTGAAACTATCTCAATGATTCATGACGAAATGATAAACCACCTTCATAAGGTATGGAGAGGGGGTATACACCCCGATATAGTCCATAGACCCAAGGTGTAAGTCGAATACACCTATTCTATGAAAGCGAAACGGTATATAGAGGGCGAAATGGAAGTGCCTAGACTTGCTCATGAATGCTTTACAATCAATACATAGCATCTCGCTCAAAGGTAAGCTATGTCAATAAAAGCAGAACAGCGACCTATCAAAAGTCATTCACTGAATAAATTAAATACCTCTCTGAGTGACAAACATACAGCCATGAATGAAACTAGTCAAGCAAACATTAAATTGACAAGCCGAGTTGGACTTTCACTTACTTGGTTAAACCAACAAACCCCTCTCTTCTATCTGGTAAACTTTCAGCCTTTAACAAATACGTTTTGGATATAAACTTGACTCATTTTCCAGAGACAGTCATGCTATAAATAATGTTTAAGCTTTCGTAATTAACTTACGGTTTCTTCACCATGGTTATGTTTAGGGATTACTAATACCAGTTAAGTCTAGATTATTCAGGGATGAAGTTGAAGGCTACACAATTTATTTTGAAGGCGAAATATATTCAAGCCTGTATAACCCCTTGATTCATTTAGTTCACTATCTTGAGCAAGTCTACAAATGAATTCACCTCGGATAATTATCATTATTTTTTTTTATTATCATGATTATTAATAGTTTATCACATTTATCGTCTTGCCATTCCATTATGAATATTTTAATTAAAGTATGTGATGTCGTAATCTCATCAGTATATCTAATTTGTGACGTCATCCATATATTAACATCATTTCCGGTTTCCGATTTTGCACATTGCACATTGCACAAGGAGCATGATGATTTGTGACGTCATCCATCTATTTACATCATTTCCGGTTTCCGATATTGCACATTGCACATTGCACAAGGAGCATGAGATGATCATCACTATACTGCTACTTTATAAACAATTTATTTCCTTGGGATAATAAACTCATTGTTATGTCCAGATATTCAACACAGAATATAATATTCACATAGGCAAAAATGAATCGAACTATTTCCATGTGACGTCATATATCTATTTACATTATTTCCGGGTTCCGAGATTGCACATTGCACTTTGCATATTGCACATTGCTATTTAACACAGAAATAATATTTCACATAGTCCAAAATATTCAACACATAATATAATATTCACATAGGCAAAAATGAATCGACCTATTTCCATTTTAATCTGTTGGTCTCGTGTCATATCTCAACCTTAATTGCAAAGTAAATACTGTCAAATCCAAAATCGATTCTATGACCTACATATACATGTACAGATAAGGTCTCTGACGTAGGTGCCGGGGTCGTAGGTGTCGGGGTCAGAGTTCGTGGATGGTTTGTTTAGTTTCCACCTGCGGATGGTGGTTTTAGGTATCATTTCTTATCTACTAACCACATAGTTCAACTGTGTCCAAACATAATTACTGATGAACCATACATGTTACTTTTCTTATACACCCGGCCAACTTCTTCTTCACCACTAGTAGAGGTGCAGTGCGAAATTTAACACGATTTGGTGATTTAAAAAAAAATTGGCAAATGTTTGTATTTTATTACTTATTCGGAGCTAGAATGTCCGATCGATTACAGTAAAAAAAACTCTCTATCTCATCCTTTTCCAATTTGACAGATCTCTTCTTCACCACTAGGAGAGGTGCAGAGCGAAATTTAACACGATTTGGTAAAACCAAACTTTACGATTTTTTTAATTTTGGACTTACTCAGGCCAAAATTTCTCATTTAACTTTATTAAAAGCTACTTCTGTGTTGTCATTTGTTGACTTTATCATTTTCATTTTCATGTAAAATTCGTCAAAAGCTACTTCTATATTCTTGTTGATTTGACCTTTTATTATATTTCAACTCATTATATTTTGGAAAATGTTCTTTCCTTACAGCCTTACACTGCTGTATTTTACTCACTGTGCTTACATGAGTGTGCGTCCATGTACATGTTGTATCAAGTCACTTGAATGAATCGTTATAATGAATTAATTTAAAACATAAAGTTGAAATCGTTGGTAATGGTAGTAGCGTATTATGTTATACCTACCTTTTCAAGTATTCTTACTCCTACTTTTCCAAAACCACCCTTTTTACATGAAGACACTTGTCCTACCCCTTCCGCAAACACTTTAATCTCAGCAATTACATGTCATAGCTTATCAATCCTGGTGCAGACAACTCTCTCTAGAAGTAAAATAAAAATGTAACACTTTAACACTTTGTTGATTCTTAAGAAATATATCTCGATAATCCCCTTGTATGAATCCTTGTATGTTGAGAGATTTCCAGGAACATTTAACATTTTAGTCAACTGACCAAATGTCTACATTACTGATTTGTCATTATTTTGCAGACGTTTCCAAATGAGACTTACACTCCAATCTTATATAAATGTAGAAATTTAAATAGAACTCACCTATTGCCGTAAACATTATCTGATTCCATTAGATTATCTGTCTGGTATTCTGATTAAATGTTAACTACAGCAGTCACTCTGTCAGTTTCAGGATAAATATTTTCTTAACGTTTTGGCTCACTTTTGCAAAAAAAAACACTTTTTAAAATTTGTTGTGAATTTTAGAGGTCTGTGTGTGATATATTTCAAGTTCGAAAGATTATCTCCACTAAAAACGTTTTAAATTCTTATTGTGGTTCTATGTCCGAAATCTAACTCGACTCTTTGAACCAGAGTGCTCTATTTCCACAACCAATCACAGCAATAAACAGGATCACGTGATCTGAAGATAGGACCCTATGTTTTTTAAGTTTCCTCTGGAAGTATCGCATAATGGTGAGTAGTATTTGATGATATCTTAACTAATCTATCAAAACTATTTGAAATATACGTTTACCGAAACATTTCTAATACATATGCCTAAAAAGATGTTCATAAACTATCGATTTTAACCTCAAGTACTGATACATGTAAACGTGAGGTGAGGTGATTTGGGGTTTAACGCCGCTTTCAAGAGTATTACACTTATATCGCGGCTGCTAGTATTATTGCAGGGGGAAACCCGCAACACCATGTGGTTATGCATTGCGATTAAACCTAAGAGCATTGGCTAGAACTAGCGAACCATAGGTGGTACTACGCTGAAAACACAGAAACATACTTCAAAATGTGACAACATTAATTTGCATATAACTACGTGTATAGTGAAGGCCAGTATTTTTTTACGGTATTCAATTTCAAATCATTAATATGCTGCAAATTCATTGATAAAGAAAACTGTCATGAAATGACATCTACTGTTTTTGGAAGGTAGTTGTTTATATACGGAAGCGTATTAGTGTCCCGGTGATCCTACGTAGGACTTAGTATATCCTACGTAGGACTTATTATCTCCTACGAAGGACATGTTATCTCCTACGTAGGACTTAGTATCTCCTACGTAGGACATAGTAAGCCTATCTCCTACGTTGGAGATAGTATCTCCTACGTAGGACTTAGTATCTCCTACGTAGGAGTTAGTATGTCCTACGTAGGACATAGTAGGGTTATCTCCTATGTAGGAGATACTTTCTCCTACGTAGGAGATAGCATGATAAAGCACTGATCACTTCGTTTCATACTTATCCACGAGTTGTGGAGACACCTAAGCATCTTGCGTTTGTCTTTTTCATAATAAACATAATTATGTTAGTCTGATTTAATCATGTAATTTTGAAGTGCCGTCTTGATTTTCAAAATAAAGTATTGTTCATTTGAAATGTTATGGAGGGAATATTGTCTTTCCGTTACTGCTCCCTTAGTGTCCATTTCGTTAGTGATAGTTTGCGAATATACTGTTACGGTAAGTTTCAAATTATAATAATTATTTGCACATTATTTTTTCCCCCAGATTGCCATTTATTATTAAAGATTGTACAATATTGTGTTACGTTAGAGGGAAAAACATCCTATTACGTGACCCGACACGCCACATGTATAGAAAACAGTTCTCCGTATTGGTAGAAAATGGGGCGACGCATAAAGGGAGCATTTTATGGAACTCTTGAGTGTGAGAGATAGATTTGTAGGTGTCATGCGATTTTGAGAGTTCAGACAGATTGTTGACCATTCCGTCATAGTGTTATATTCCAAACTATATTATTAGGTGATTAGTTCTTGCTACGTCAGTCAGAACAGTTGTACCATATTCGAGCGGCCATTTTCATGTGAACACTTTAAAATGGCCACTCTAAGGGAAATGAACTCGAGTGGCTTAACCAAACCATTACATTCGTTTTATTGATTCAAGAGTATTATTTAGCCATTGGTAATACTTATTAACCTTTTTGTGAGAACATTTTATTTCAATTCATTAGGAATAACGTGCTCCAACGCCTTTAAAGGGTTAGGGTTTGGAGACAACTGACAACATAAAACTTTGTTAGGCATTGGAATGGGTCCTGGCATAGGATTGAACATATGACAAAAGTTGTATTTTATGCTTAAGTGAGGTACAGTTTTATCTATTTGATATGTTTATTTGTCTTGTGTACTTGGTCTCAGATTGTTTTATAAAAAGTTTGCTTTGAAATCGAATAAGCATATATTTCAGACCTGAAAAAGGAGTAAGCACACGCTACAAGTCCATTCGCCATTCCTGTTCACATTTACGAAGTTCTTATTTAGAAGTTTTACTTCATTTCACTTCATTAAAATTTGTTTGGAATTATGTGTAATTAAATCAAAGTCAAATAAGAACACTCATTCATGGATAAACAACCTCATTTATTCAAAATTAATTGTTTTTATTTCACATCAAACCTACAAAACACCACACAAATAGGTTATATGTAATTAGAGGTACACACCTCATATCAGCAGTAGTTCTACTGTCGTTCTAATGACGACATACTATAAGTGACAATAAGAACACTTAATAACTGAGGTAGAAATTCGTCACTTCAGGTGGTTAATTTACCCATATGATAAATATACTTGTCAAAATAGGTTAGGTATATTGGAAGTTTATTATTGATATTTAATCAGTGTGTAAATGTGCAAATAAATCAATATAAATTGTTTTCAAGATTTACATTTATCGCTAACTATTCTTCTCCAGTACATTCATAACATCAAGAGTATAGAAATTCATTAACGGTAATTAATTATGGAAGCTGAGATCCTTTATTGTTGAGTAATGTTTTGAGTGACGTCGTGTTACAAATGTCCAACACCACGTTCAAAGTGTAATTAGGTCGCTAGTAGTGGCAATGACCGTGGGTTTTCATTTCACGGAAATATTGACTGTACTTGAATTATTGAAGGAGTTTAAAACTGATATTCCAAAACATAAATAGGGACACCGCAATCATATCGTGTTTTACTCCAATGTCGAGAGTTACCGTGGACTATTGAATTAATATCAGTTTATTAAATATAATCGTTCAGTGCACAACTATACTAGATTGCATAACTCATGATAGCTCAATCAACTCTTCTTCTATAGATATACCACTATATAAAGTACTTAAGGAGCTCTAGCACGTTTTTCTTAATGAACAAATTGATCTCACGAAAAGGTAAATAAGTCTTACCAATAACTAAATAATACTCCAGAATTAAATAAAAAGAGTTCTACAACGAATGTACACTTTTCGGTTAAGCCATGCGAGTCCATTTCCCTTCGAGTGGCCATCGGATGTAGCGATACCTAAACATTTTGAAAATGGAACCATGATAGAATGAGGTCTTTGAAGGGCATTAAGATGTGGTATACATAAGAACAGGAAGATTTTCTGGATAACAACTTCTTTAATGTGAAAATACACGACGTTTCGGAGTACATCCGAAACGTCGTGTATTTTCAGTGACAAGTGTCTGGCCTGATGCCCTAGATAGAAGCACGCGGGATCACTGGGCAAGTAAAACAGATGATTCCATGGTTTATATACCTTAGCGTTGGAACTGTCAACTTTATAATATCATGAAATATCATACAATGGATGGTGTTCTCGGCAGGATAAAGGCAACGGATAGTCTCGATATCCGTTGGGGTCGTATACGGATTAAGATGCAAATTACAGAGGTCATGTGACGAAACTTCTTTTGAAAATGACGTCACACGCGTTAAAATTTCGAACGCCTATAACAACGTAGTAATAGCTTCATGTAAATAATCATGCGTCATTTCATATACATTAATTTGAAAAATTACAAAACAAATGTTGTGCAAATGCAAAGTGCGGCAAAATTTATTATGTGTTATAACGTGTTCATCGCGAGTTGAAATCTACCTAGACCAAAACCTCTGTCGTCAGAATGCTCTATCTCACATAGCGAGCTGCATACTCACACATATTCATTTGCCGAACGTCAATCTTCACTGTTCCATAATGGGACTTGTGTAAAAGGGTTTTTTAGAATTTGCTTAAATAATATTCAGTTTAGTTTTCCGTGTGATATGCGAGTCGCCATTTGCAACCGAGCGGAAGGGAAGCAACTCTCGAATTGGACTCATGATTACACTAAGGCGACTGGATGGCGACAGGACACGATCGAGTTCGAATTCTCAGTCTTTCGTAAAATATTTTTCATTTGAAAAACGTATTTTGAAACGTCTAACTTGAAACATTGCAAATTAAGATCATGTCAAACAAACAGTTATTTTAACTGAAAGCATCATTTAGGAGGCATTATTTTTGTCATGTTACCGTGAAATTAGCACGCTGTTCATTTGCAAATATCGCGTAGTTAAAGAAAAGTTCAACTTTGACATTAATGTTGTTTTGCGCAACATGAATTGAGAATGACATTGCATGATAAAGAAGTTATCATGAGAGTGTGTTTTTGGATGGTAAATATCCTGCATTAGTACGCAAAGGCTCGCAAAATACAATGCAGGATACATGTATTTACCATCCCAAAACACACTCTCATGATAACCTCTATATACCCCATACATGTACATGTTTACTCTATACCATGCCGTGCTGCTAACACTTCCACTATTAATCATTTCAGTGTAAACCTTTCATTCACTTTAGCTCATGTAATTAAGTTAGTTCTGTGTGTTCGGGTTTTACTTGGATGTCTTAGTGGCCAGATGCTTGTGATGTACCAATTTTATTGTCAAGTTAGCTTGGTCATGTCGTTAAATACTCTACTCTCTATTATGCCTCAGCATATTGTTCCCTTCGGCCATTCGCCGCTAATGGCTGCAATACTGCCGAATCGGCGTTAAGCAATAATTCACTCACTCACTCCCTTCTGCCTTCACCATCTGCACAGCACACGATGTGGGGCAGCACCGGTTCAAGCTGATGGTTGGAAAGCCTGTGAGTACCTGAGACGACGTTGATTGAGTTTGTGTTTACATATGTATATATGTAAATATTATTTTTCATGCAAATAGCGTGATGGAATTATAACATATATGTAATGAACTGCGTGCTGCTATATGCGATTATACCCTTTTATTGATAAATTGTAATACTGGGAAATGATTGTGTTAGTACAATTTGTGTATCACTTGCATTTGTTAATGGATGATCATTAATATATTAATTTGTTCAGATAGTGTTCAGAGTAACTTAGTGTTATTGATTTTGACCATTGCATATATTGTTATCAATGCGTTGTTATATACAGTCAAATTGTGTTGTATTGTCTATTTATTCTAGTTTTCCAAACCACATCCACTCATCCACTCATCTTCTTATTCAATGAACGACATATTCAACGTCTCCAATTGTAAACGAGAGAACGAATAACAACATTGTCCAGCGCAGCGGTTAGCGCGTTCGGCTTCGGATCAAGAGGTCCAGGGTTCGAATCCCGAATTTCATACGGGTGATATGATTCCTTCACTAAGTTCATGTTCTACTTTCCTCTTACACAAGCTTAAAACGACTCTCAAAATCATCGATTTTGCGAATGTGATTACATTCATCAATTAACAACCATTTCATGGGTATACACTTTGATCTTCGAAACTGACGTTGACCTTTTTTTCTGGAGAATTTTAGTGCGATTTAAGTGTCAGAAGTCGTGGCCATAAAACTGACTATTAAGCTGCAACAATCGTCATAATTTGTGTTAAGTGCTCAGTTACTGTGCATATGCCCTAGTTTATGTGACAAGAGATTTGAAAAAGTGTACCTTTGGGCTATCTAAACAGAGCTGAACCTACTCTGGTAATATACCTATTTCCTAGAAATATTAAATGCTGTCACTGGTTTTTTAAAAGTGATGTTTCACCCAGGGCCAATGCACATTATATTTGTGCATATTCATATACATATTTTCAAAATAGAACAATTTAACTATATATATGTGCATTGGAAGGTTGGTACAAATGGGAAGACAAAACAAATCTACCTAGGATTACAATTAAAACCGACCATTTAATATTGGAATGATTTAAAGGCGCTGTAGCACGTTTTTTGCAAATTTTATTTTTTCAAATTTCTCATTGATAATGATTGTTTATGTCATTTATATTTACTTTAGAGGGTAAAACATCTTATTACACAAACCAATGATCCGTAGTGGTAATAACGGTGTTGCGTATAAAGCCAAAATTGAATGGCGGCCATTTTATTTTGAACACATTTTATTATATTCGAATGACAAAAAAATGTCCCATGGCTTTACGGTACCATGTACACTCATTTGCAACTTGATTTTCCGAAGAGAGAAGGGTGTTTAACTATTGTTGACATTATTTTTCAAATACATTTCATCGACTTATTTCAGCAAAAAACCGTGCTACAGCGCCTTTAAAGGTATATGTACATGTATATTGACACGTGTTTCACAACATTTAACAAAAATATTCAGAATGTTTGTATTGCTTTAGCGAGAATATACTGGTTTGAGAGCAATTTTGTTTATACCCATGATTATTATTGTAGATTTAAGAGTTAATTGAACTCGACTGAGATAAATTGACATTCATTCGCCTTTTTCTGAAAAAGGATATATTGCACATGCACATCATGCAGTAACAGTTATTGTTAAATCGCACGTGGTTAATATGTCTCGTATAAGAATACTGCACAGGAACAACATGTACAAAGAAAGTGACCTAGCCAAATTTTACATATTTTCACTATTAAGTTTTCTGTTTATGCACCGAGTGTGTTATCAAGATTAATCAATATCATTTAATATATTTACTAAAATTCAATCTACTAAACGACTTTTTTAATATATAAATGAACATAAATTGTTCTAATGGCATTGATCTGAAAATGTAAAAGGCGATGGAGTGGCCAGTGCCCATGCCTGTCCGGTCTTCTGAAGAGATCGAACGGGATCAGCGATTCCAATTAGCCACCAATAAGGAAATTATGTATTGATCCACTCAAGGTTACGTGAGTACAGAACATACCAACAGGGAGATTACTACAGTCTAACAAACTAAGGTAAGAATGAAATAATTGATTAACCGAAAGGCATAGATCATATCATGGTGGATGATACTGTAGCCACGAGTGAACATATATAAGTTTTCTAGTCACTCGATGAGATAAACATGGTATTTGTCATGAATAGACGGATATTCTATTTATTATATGATGTTATCCTTGTAATTATGTCCGAAAAGGGTCGTTTTCACGCCGGGCGGCCGCATGGAACAGTCGTTCACCACAGTACCACTGTGACGTCATAAGCGAAATCGCTGAGTCAGGCTATTGTTTTATGACGTCAAGCTATATCTATATCATTGGTCCCAGTGAACATATACGTTATCTTCACTGTAGCTTGATAAACAGCAAATTTCACTGATAAATCCCGGTATTTCATTGCTCGTCAAAAAATAAATAGAGCATATTTGGCTTGTATTGACAAATACCATGTTTATCTCATCGAGTGAGGTAGAACGTTTATATTATCACGAGTTGCGCAGCCACGAGTGATAATATTTAACGTTTCTATCTCAAAGACACATTTTCTATTTATTATATGACGTCCTTGCATATTCACCGAAATCGACTTGCATTAACGTTCAAGTCGGCTCCAGAATGAGCCTGTCGCCTCAGCAAAAATGTGTCGGAGCATTGTATTATGAAGCCAGGTCATTGTTATATCAGTCACTAGTGACTGAAAACACGTTCCATTGTTATTTTCACTAGTGGTTTATTCACGGTTTATTTTCGTTGATAGATCCCTGCAGTCATATAATAAACGTTTGTATTTAAGTGTACTGGGTTGTTTATTGTAATCACAATATCTGAACATTGGACAACGATATTTCTTTCAAAGATGCAAGCCACAACAATGGCAAAATAAAAAAAATGTTTTTGTGTGTGACGACTTTGTCGTTTACTGTGTATTGACGTGACTCTGTTGGTGACATATATACCCTGGTTAAAATTAAAAATGATAAGACAGAACTATGGTTTATAATCCAAATTGTGTGATATCACCGGGTAGGCATATTCAATTTCTATAACATGATAGCAATATGTCAGCAAATCTAAAGGGAGCTGATGTGATATGGTGTTTAAGTATTTCACTTATATCACGGCTTCTAGTATTATTACAGACAGAAAGCCTTCTACATTGTGTGTATGCATTGCGGTGAAATCGGCGGGAACTAGCGAACCATGGGTGGTACTGTGTATTCAGTGTAGCATTGTACCCAAACCATACTGCATGTGGAACAATTCTCTACTAAAGACAAAGTTGCCGTATCCTTGGCGAGATTCAAACCACTGACCTCTTGATCCGAAGCCCAACGCGCTAACCACTGCGCTATCCCATATACGTCATGTCGTTTTATAATAAATGGAGTTCACGGCAGTGTTGTTTTCTTTAGGGTAGTTGTGTTATATAAGGTATTATCGTATCTAATTAGACTTCATAAGCTTTATTATTGGCAACTTATAGACAAACATGTTAATTCCATTGAAATTGCCCAAAAAATGGTTATAATATTCACTTTTACTCGTCTGATTACACATAGGAGCACAAAACAACACTTTTGAAGAAAAAATTAAATAGACTCAACATAGTTGTTTGTGGAGTCATTACAGTAAACGATTTAAATACATCTACATACGATCATGTACAATAAATATGTGTTTCTATATATGACCCTACGTGTCTAAGAACTGAAAAACATATCTCGAATAATACCTATGAAAAGTAATGTCGATAGCAGTTCTTTCAATTCAACTCAATACACATTGAGAGAAATTATGCATGTCCGACGAACAACTTAAATCAAGGCAAATTATTTTAACCTTCCCTGGGTGTGTAAGTCGTTTGTAACGCCCACCATGTTATGTCATGCTATCTATATCTTAATCATTTCTTTCAACCTTATCTTAGACCATAGTAATCCCCCTCTTGTAAGTGGATCAATCGTCTAATTTTCTTATTGCTTACTACGAGGAAGTGCCTCTTCTGATCCTACATCACACACTACTCTGTAAATGTAATCAAGCGATATCGTTAAACTCAAATCGTCATCATCCTTTTACATCATCAGTTAATGACATCACAAAGGTTTAAAATCGCTGAGAACACTGCTGACAATACTATAACGTAATAATGTTGATGACATAACAATATTATGATGTCATAATGCTTATGACGTCACAATGCTATGACCTCACTAAGATCACTGCTGAAGAAGCTAAATAAATATTTATTAGACGTATCAACATCAGAATTGACAGCATGTTTGTTTCATGTAACACTCGCTCTCTATGTTGAACATCATAGATATGGCTATCTTTCCTTGCTATAATGATAATTTGACTTCGTTACTCTGCGTATTTGTCTAATTCACAATATCAACAGTTTTCCAAGATTGGCATCCTGGTCCAAATACGTTATTAATAGCCGTGCCAATTTACGTACAATTAGTAGAGTTATAATGAATGACTTGTTGAGTGAGATCGGCTCGGTAACTCCATCAAGTAAACTAGCTCTGATTTACAGTCATGCCCTGGATGTTTTTACAGACAGACTGAATTCCCAACGTCAGAAGCAAAAACAAGGTATAACTTCATCCTCATAAATCTTGTGGGCAGGTTTTGCGAGTTTTTAGACAACATATGTACTTGCTGACCTCTTTAAGGATGTGTTCACATGCGATTGATACTTGGAGGGGGGAAACAAATATGTTATAAATTATCATGATATTGTGTAATTAAAAGTTGATTGATAGTATTATCCCAGATGTAATATAAACTATAATCATCGAATTTATATTTGAACTACAAAACTGAGCTAAAATACATAAAGCGTTTGTGTAAGAGAATGTAACATACTTAGCATGATGATTGATGACACGATTTGGTTTTGATATTGGTGTGTGATCAGAATAAAGTTGCATAAACTTAGTTTGGTTTTATATCCATAAAAATCAAGTCATTGCAAGAAACCAACAACAACCTTTCATTTGAAACATATATGCTTTTTTTAATTGTTTTTCTGAATCCTTGTGCAATATCAATCCTGGAATAAAAATAAATTTTAATATTTTGTTTTCCTTTTGAAACACCATTGATATAAAATCAATAAGAAAGACTACCCAAAATTGTTGACTCCTAATGTGTATGGTCCAGTTTAAATTTAAGTATATCTTTCAAGCAAGTATAACAAAACTAAGTCTTGTATATATACGAGGTAGAAATTGTGTATTCTTCGAAGCTCATCACATTCGATGACAGAACAGGGACAACCTAATGATATGTAATTGATGATTGGCATAGAATACTCAGTTCTAAGAATTACTTCTTTCCTTTTATAAACATTGGTTCGGTCATGGAAATGGGATTATAACTTTAATATTGCAAAATAAGTAGCTGAAGGTAATAGTAATATTTAAACTAATAATCGTAATAATAAAATTAGGATTGGTAAAATTACCACCACAACCACTATCACTACAACTACAACTCCTCTTACTTCTCAGTTATTTCTTCTGAAGTTTTTTGAGAAAAGGATATATGGACTTGTGATAGTTTTATTATTCATGAAGATACAGTTTCTTTTAGCTTTTTTGTTTGGATTTTTGCAAAAATGCATGCAATTATTAGAGTTCGTTGCTTTATAGACTACCCAAGCAAGAGCATTATATTTAATTTAATCACGTCAAGCAACAGAAGTTCAGATACTAAAATTTCAGGGGCATCCACAAAGTAACACATTATGTATCATTAGACTGACATACATTGTCTATTTCTGCCGCAGCAAAGATGTCCATACTCATAAACTCGATAAATGAACTATTGACTTTAGACAGGATGGGCGATATTCTTTGTCAAGTTTACAAATGTAAGGGCACCTAGATATTATCCATAGTAATATGTTTCAACTGGATAGTGTTGTCATGTATTGATAAGATTGATATATAAAAACAGGTATGCCCCCCTACACACACACCCCTGAATTTCGTTTCTCTGTTAATCTCTCACTTAATTGATAGTTCATGACATATTTACTTGTTGTCCTGTTCCCTTTTCAGGAGTCAACATTCGACATAAGCATTTCCTTTCAATTATATATATATATATATATATATATATAATAATAATAAATATATATATATATATATATATATATATATATATATATATAATAAATATTCACCTGATGAGACCCGTGATGGTTGAAAGCATACTTGTGAATTATTATGAATAAATCATCGTGATATTCATGTAATATTATTGTTTTAAAAGCATGGTAAAAACAAGTTTATGGGATTCATATTCTTTTGATCCCCGAGAATCCAGGAGCCATAATGTCATATAATATGCATAGATTTTCAAATATTAGTCAGACATCAACACAGAACTTCAAACAGATATCCTCAGGCTGAAAACAAGCAGATTACACAGAATTATACCAATCCTATATATAGGATATAAAAGAGTGACTATCTATGAATTATCAGGAACATCTTCCAGAGCTTGTGAGAGTTTCGGTTCTATTGAAAAAAAAATGCTTTTCATCTTATGATGATGAAGATTCCGTAATCTTAAGGAAGACAGTTTGAAGAGTTTCTGAGGGCGTACATAATGTGACAGACATATATCTAACAACACAAAACCTCTTTGTGATTAATTAATTCATTTACTTGATTAACCCACTTACTTGTTCGTCTTTGTTTTAACTTCCATTTTGAAATGCGTTTAGTATACAACATTTGCACATGCATAACGATGACGCAGCTTTAAACCAGCGTCATGTTGAAACGCAGATTATATCAATTTAGAACTGACAATCAATGCAGAATACAAGGGTATTACAAGGGAACGGTACCGATTTACCAATTCAGTGACCTTTCCATACTTTTGGAATATGACCTTCTAATTAGGAACACCCATATATTTGCTACTTGATCTTATCTTATCAAACATTCTTCTCCTACACTTCCTTCAGTGCTTATGACAGTCTACAATCTTTGAACACGTATTGAGAAACGGTAATATTTTATGCAAATAGAACATGGCATAGACACACCCCATAGCTTATTAAGGTATCATATGGATTTATAGGGATCATAGATATTTACACTTACCAAACTCCTCATGTCGGGCTCTGTATGCTATTAGACCCTGTTATATATGAATCACGCGAAATGGTATATATGTATGTGGTAGCAAATGGTTTTAATAAACATATATCTCCTTTAATATATTCAGGGAACCTGAATTACTGACGGTCAGTATGCTTCATAGAAACATTAGGCACTTATATGGATAGACATGAAAGTGACAGTTAAGTTCATTCCAGTTGAGTTAAAGCAGAATAGTGTTTATGATATTACACTAAATATTGGTCTGTAACATATCAGATGGTTCTTTGTCCACTTTTGGTTAAAATCATTTTTTTTAATTTGTTGTGAATTTTAGAGGTCTGTGTTTGATATATTTCAAGTTCGAAAGATTATCTTCACTATAAACGTTTTAAATAATTCTCATTGTGGTTCTATGTCCGAAATCTAACACGTATCTTAGAACCAGAGTGCTCTATTTCCACAACCAATCGCAGCAATAAACGGGATCATGTGATCTGAAGATTTGACCCTATGTTTTTTAAGTTTCCTCTGGATGTATGGCATAATGGTGATTAGCATTTGATGATATATTAACTCAACTATCAAAACTACTCGAAATATACGTTTACCGAAACATTCCTAATACATATGCCAAACAAGATTTTCATAAACTATCGATTTCAACCTCAAGTACTGATACGTGTTAACGTGAGGTGAAGTGAGATGGGCTTTAACGCCGCTTTCAAGAGTATTTCACTTATTTCGCGGCTGATAGTATTACGGCAAAGAGAACGCCCGCAACGTCATGTGGCTATGTTTTGCGGTGAAACCTGCGAGCAACGGCTGGAACTAGCGAACCATGGATGGTACTACTCTGAAATTCAGTGTAGCATTGCACCCAAACCTTACCGCGTGTAGAACAGTTCTCTACTGCAGACAAAGTTGCCGTGCCCCTGGCGGGATTCGAACCTGAACGAATGAAGCAGAACGCGCTAACCACTGCGCTATCCCGCCCCCACATGTTAACGTGAGAGGATTGATGTATGATCGTGCAGTAACCTAATAGAGGTTATTTAATCAGGATATTACATTCAACATTAGAAGATCTCAACATTTATAAATGGAAGTATAAACGATTAAATGTTGGTAATGTGCCAGATGGTTATGTTTAAACGACTGGCAAATAAAGTGCTGCCTCGGAAAATATGCTACACGAAGGCTCTGATTTTGCAATTGATACTGTAAGGGCTATGTAAAATCATTCGCTAAATCAGTATTCGATATTTTCTTCAAGGTTCAGTTTCCTACACAGTATTTCATGAAGACGGAATACTGATTATCTAATATACCAACTTACTTACACGTTATGTTTCCTAGATACACATAGATATACAAACGAGATAAGGATAATCTTTAAGAATATAATGCTTGATAATAATTTTATTTTTGTCGCGAAATCGTGGAAAACGCCAATGGGAAATTTATTACTGTGAAAACATTATTTGTTGATGATATTTGACAGATATTTATGCAGATGATAAATACAACTGAGTGATATACTTTCTTTTGCCCGTCAGTGTATTTGTTATTTAATTTTAATTGTACAGTCAAAGACATATATTTATCTCTATAACTGCATGTGCTGGTTAACAATTATAAATGTATAAATGATAAAATCGACACCATAAAGGCGTGTTTGGGAGAAGTAATGCAACCACGTCTTCGTCTGTTGTATTTGTAACGTAGCTTTAAATTTTAGTCCATAGAATCTGTATTCCATTTGTTTCCATATCTTGCATTTACATATGGACATATGTTATACTCCATGTTTTAATTAATTTCAATATTTTCTACAGCATGTCCTTCCGGGACAGATTAACCATACTCACATCCATCATGTTGGGCATGAAAATGAACATTATTATTCATGATGTCATTGCAGTACGTCGAATGGTACAGATGATTATTAACTAAGATTGAAACTAAGGATGTCTGGTCAACTATAAATGTTCCTGTAAGAGTGTAAATTACTGTCATGTTACAGTTGTGTTGAAGGTGAGGTGAGTTGAGTTGAGTTGTGGTTTAACGCCGCTTTCAAGAGTAATTCACTTATATAGCGGCTGCTAGTATTATGGCAGGGAGGAAGCCCGCAACGCCATGTGGCTATGCATTGCGGTGAAACCTGCTAGCAGCGGCTGGAACTAGCGAACCATGGGTGGTACTACGATGATATTCAGTGTAGCACTGCACCCAAACCTTACTGCGTGTAGAACAGTTCTCTACCGCAGACAAAGTTGCCGTGCCCCTGGCGGGACAGTTGTGTTGAAAAGAGTAAAAAGTAACAAATAATTAATAAGCAAATACTTGACAAAACGAATCACCTGAAGTAATTGAAGATAAAGTTAGATGATAACTAGGAACAGTCACTCATGAGGACAGCAATGACGAACATAGGTTACTGACAAACGGTTATATGAAACTAGGGACACAGCCAATTATATCAACACATACATCTTACAGAACAATGGTGTCTTAACGGTCATATTGTGATTTTTGTGTGTTATTTTCTGATTATTCATACGTTCTGCAGGATTAAATATGTTTAACAGCTCAGCCATCAAAACCTGAAGTCAACCACCATGAACACCGTCGGTATTTATTTCTCTTTGATATCATCTGTACAACTCTTACTTCAATACAAAACCTCAACGTCCCAGGTTCATACCCTTCCTAAACATGTAGCAACAAGTCTGATAACCGAGCCTGTATGACGTTTTTCTTTTATCTTGACATTTGTTGGTTTCTATTAGCAGTTGTTACAAAACAGAATATTTTTCACGATTTTATCTTTGCAAATTCCAGAATGAAACAAAAAACTGCTATCAAGCCGGTAAATTGAGCTCTTCTTATGTAAAATGTGAGTACATGTTTATTGGAATGTACATGTGTTTGAGTTAATTGCACACGTGATAATAAGAAATATCCATCTCTTCATCTTATTATTTCAGACATGGTCCTGATTCCTCAAGTATGACAGTATGCAAGCTTTCGAGAAATCTGAACAACCTCAAATGAACTGTTCATACAGAAAGGGACAGGATAAAAAACACAGACGGTCGATTATTTCAGTGCGACTTGGATCTGCTAAACCCTACCTCAATACACTTGCTCACCTCTACATTTCAAGGATCAAACTGGTGTAAAGTATTTAGATGGAAATGTAAATGCAATTAATAGGTATAGATAAAACTGCGTGTCCTAGTTTATTTCAATGTGATGTGTATTTATTGGGATCGAAGCTCATGACACTTGCAAACCAATGTATGTATGTCTGTCTATATATCGATCCTCTATGATTGAACCAGAAATATGACAAATGGTTTTATTAAACAAATTTTCCAATCAAGTTATTCATAGGTACGACATATTCAGAGCTTAGTGTCGATTTAGAGCAGGATAATCTACTTAAATAAATATACAAACTGTCTAAATGACATGAAGTTAAAAGGTGAATTGCAGCGAAAATACTTTCATAATTATTATACGCAACTGAACAGTAATTGGCGATGGTATCGACAGTTGAATTGCAGAACTGTAGTTGCTTCAAGTTTCAACTTTTTAAATTGCTCCTAAACCTTTAAAATTTGTGAGCCCCATTTGTTATCCCAACTTTGTATTGGTTTACATCAAACCCATTTCACTTATTGATCGAAAACAATAACATTTCGATTTCAGGGAAACTAATTTGTCAATCTTTTGTGAACATGTGTCATTTGTATGACTTACAAAATCAATATAGATGTTGCACATGGGACATTTAAGTCACTTGCAAATGACACAATACTTTGTTACTCGACAGACGACTGCTTTGATCTGACTGTTATGTATAATTCAGGTTTTATAAGTTAGATGAACTAATCACATGGGATTCGTCTGCATGTGGCTTAAGAAACGCAATGTATTCTGAACAAACTTTAACCAACGGATAGGTCTAGTGATTATATGCTTACAATCATGTTCAAGAAACCCAATGATATATCTCCGTAAGTTTGTTAAATAAAATGCCATTCTCCTTTAGCTAACCTATATTTTCTTTTATCACTCATTCTCTCGACCTGGCTTTCCGTATGCAGTGTGTACTGTCAGGTCAAATGGTGAGTTAAATCAGGTTGTCTGATCTTTGGCTCGGCAACCAATTCCCCAGTATCCTCAAAACCTCATTCCCCGAAACCAACCCACACAGCACAATATATGACAAAAACACAGTCAAGCTCAGTTACAACTGCATGCCAAATCTTAAAAACATCATTGACAGCAACAACAAAAGCGTCAAAATAACCACAGAAACAACAAAGGAAAAATCATGCAATTGTCGTAGCCCAAAAACCTGCCCCCTCATAGGAAACTGCCTTGCCAAATCTTACATTACATCTGACAATTGAAACATATGTTGGCCTAACTGAAACAGAGTTTAAAACAAGATTCAACAACAACAAAACCTCCTTCAACAACCCCAGCAAAAAACACGCCACAGAATTAAGCAAATACAGTTGGCATATAAATGAACAAAACTCTGACTTCAATATGGAATCATCGGCCATGCCAAACCATACTCCAACACAAGCAAAATATGCAGCCTTTGCATATTCGAAAAGTTCGTTATCATTAGCAAACCCCATATTAAAACCCTAAACAAACGAAATGAATTGATAAACACATGCAGACACAACAACAAATTTCCACAAAAACAGCCAAAACAAAAAACAGCCCCAAAACGCAGCACGCCCAGAAACACAGGCAGCTCCCAATCAACCAGCCCAAGCCCACATGTAACAAAAGTGGCCACAAACCAACACATGTCGTCACTTGAAGAGTGCCTGTAAGCATGAAACAATGTTGTAGCGACAAATAATGATTTTGTAGAAAAATCTGACTTTATTTTATCATAACAGAATGGCTAATTACTATCTGTCTGAAATTATAAAGGAACAAAATTAAAAGAAATATGTAAGCAACTGGCAATAACACTTTGAAGTTGACGACATAGTTTAAGGAGATTCCGAGAATGTGAAAAAAAGAAATACTAACGATAATAGGTACATAAGTATAATCATATGTTTAAGCCTCCTGTAATTCTTCATTGAAGTCAAAGAATACTTGTCTTTGATGCTGTAATCTTCTCAACGTTTTCCATTCTAATGTTAAATAGATTTTGTGTGAATACACTTCAAAGGCGAAGGCGTTCTTTTAAAAGGAATACATAATCTGTCATGTGATGTTTTGTTTCTGTTTTACAGAATTTTTCTGTTAAATAATTTGCTTTTGCACGTATGGTTTTCGATCTTGTGTACGCTGAATTTATCCAACACCAGTCATCTCCTGGTAAGTTGACAAACAAAGGGAATGTACACAGTCATGTACAAGAAACGTTCCTTTTCATGATACCCAAATACACAGACAAGACCATGACGTTATATCTATTGAGAACACATTTAGAGATACTTATCTTTACAATTATGTCTCCATCTGCAGTTTACACCTTATGGTGACAGGGAAAATACCTTTTTTTGTCTCACACTTAATAATCAGAAAATATAACACTGGTCACAAAAACACTTCTGCCGTGACATACAAATTGACACAAGATCATTAACAACAGTATAGAAACATATGTTGCACAATTTATATTCGTTAAATATCTATGTAAATGAACAAGTAGAAAGATCTTTGAAAACACATTTGCTTTCAGTTATTAACAACGGTCCTAAATAGCATTAAAACCAAGGATTCAATAGATCATTCCCAACGCAAATTACAATATTCCATATTTCACAACATGATATATAATCCGTCTTAAACGTTTTATGATATTGTTGGTAAGAGAATAGGTTTGGAGTGAGTGAGTGAGTGAGTGAATTGGTGTTTCACTTATATCACGGCTGCTAGTATTATGGCAGGGAGAAAGCCCGCATCGCCATGTGGCTATGCTTTGCGGTGAAACCTGCGAGCATCGGCTGGAACTAGCGAACCATGGGTGGTACTACGCTGAAATTCAGTGTAGCATTGCACCCAAACCTTACTGCGTGTAAAACAGTTCTCTACTGCAGACAAAGTTGCCGTGCCCCTGGCGGAATTCGAACCACGGACCTCTTGATCCGAAGCCGAACGCGCTAACCACTGCGCTATCCCGCCCCCAAAATAGGTTTGGATGAGATTCTCCAGATGACAAAT
Organism: Gibbula magus; assembly: GCA_936450465.1. Lineage (NCBI taxonomy): Eukaryota > Metazoa > Mollusca > Gastropoda > Trochida > Trochidae > Gibbula > Gibbula magus. Next base: position 56,636,297 of record OW388300.1, read on the forward strand.
TTGTCTGCAGCTTTTGAAGAAGAGATGGCACACTTCTCTTCAATATGGGCACTTTTGAGGGGGAACTTATATCTTCAAAGAGATAACATGTACAAGCTTAAAATAAATAATAAATAGTGCTTCATAACCTTTAATACTTTTTTTAACACTAGGACTTACACGGTATTGTTTTCTGTTCAACAATTGAATATATTTCAATGGGGAGAAAGTTAACACTGTGACGCAATGATAGTAATGATGTGACAAAGCATATCGAAAAAGAGTGCACAACACAAGTAACCAAGAGGTTTTAAAGTAGGTAATGAAACAAGAATAATATTAGTTGAAATTAATGAGATGATTTATGAAATAGATAATAGTAGTTAGATAGAGGGATAAAGTAATGTTTATTAACACACTTAGAGTTAATGTTAGAACCAACCCTGTTTTTAGGGAAGCACTAAATTCTGCTGACGGAACTAGAACTTATGTTTGGGAATATATAAACTTTAAATAATATGATGTGCACTATATATTGCAGTTTGAGAATAACATGTTGCCTCAGTGATAAATGTGTTTGTGTATAAATCACGATGCTTTCCTTTGATCTTTGATAAATCGTCACAGCTTTTAAAGAAATATGCTGTGAAAACGTGTTCTTTAACTCAGAGCAAAAATAAACATTTATTGCTTTCTACTGCCACCACTCACTGTCTGATTGATATATAAATGTCATGCAGTTATTTCTTTTAGTTCAGGACGAGCTGTTTATAGCTGGATTGTTTATATATACCCTTGGAAATTAATTAAGCAACATCCTAGTTTGTAAACTGAAATGTGGTGCGCTGAGATTGTTAGAATAAATTGAACAATTCTATCATGGCATACATAACACTTGGGTATTTAGCGACTTATTCACTGAAGACAAAATTCACCATATGTTAAATCTATGCAAAAAGTGAGGGAAATGTGAAGGCACTGAATTTTACCTTAATAACCATCGTCCTAGAAGAGAAATTACACTTCATACTTTAGAATTGATTTAGTGTAAACAATATTTGTGATACCATGTTGACATTCATGCACCAAAACATCATTTATCATGAATGTTAAAAAGCAAGCCAGACATTACACACACTGTGCTTATTTAATAAAATGCATGCCAATTTGACTCAATCACATTACGAATTAAGAAACTCCGATGCCATTCAAGTTCCAAATTGTCGAACAGATATGTACAAACGATCTTACTTGCCGTCAGCTGTTGTAGAATGGAACAACGTGCATTACAATCTTAAGGAATCCGAATCGTATGCAATATTTAAAAATAGATTGTATAAAGATAACACTAAACTTCACGACATTTTTCAAAATTTTGGATCGAGAAACGAACAAATTTTACATTGCCGGATAAGATTGGGTTGTAGCAACCTAAACGGTCATATATTCGATAGATTTATTAACGACGACTCGCGATGCTCCTGTGGGCATGCGTATGAAGATGCGCATCACTACCTATTCACTTGTCCAAATTATGCTAATATTCGTCATGCAAGTTTCTTTTACATTAAAGGGCATAACCTGGACACTGTCTTACTTGGTAACAAGAACCTGTCAAATATTATACATAGAAAAATAATCCAGTCTGTACATGAGTTTATATCTCTTACAAAACGCCTCGACTGAACATACTATTTTATTTTGATAACAATATTTTGATAATCTGTGTATAATTTATGTATGTATTATGATGTAATCATCCTGTTGAAATGTATTTATTTGGGGAGAGACATTAACATAGGGGAAACCCTGTTTGTCAATCCCCATGTACATGAAAGTACCTGAATAAATATTGTTTAAACCACATTACACTTCCAGTCACTTTTTAACGATAATTGAGAAAATGCCTACAACCATATGATCTGTGAATACATGTGAGATTTTTTTAGTTTAATCTGTTTATCAAACACTTTTTCACGCTTTAGAAACGCCAATAACCTAAGTAGTGACCGTATTTGTTCATTAAGATAAGTTTATTGAAATTGACAGTTTCGTGATTTTGTGAGTTTGAAGGTGCATACCGCTTAAACGAGTCACTTAAACGTTGCAACTGTTCATAAGTTTTACTTATTAGAGAATAATTTGTTGTACACAACCGGTTTTAACTATGCTGAGCTGGATGAGGATATTCCGCGCTATGCTAATTTTATCTCACCATTTACACAGAGAATGAAAGATATGTATTTACAATCATGGTCGGAATCACTACTTACATGTATGTCAACTAACTGTTCATTTTTCTACCAATGGAAATCGGGTATATGTGTTTTGAAGAGTATCTAGCAAAGGTTGACCTGAAACAGCTTGGATAATTATCTTTCACCCGATTTCGTTGTACGTCCCATGAACTATTTATTGAAACATGATGATATCAAGGTATACCACGGGGAAAACAGAATATGTAAAATATAGTCGCAAGCGACGATAAAATGATTCAGGCCGCCATGAGTTATCTGTTGTCATTGGAAGCAGTATCCTTGAAATTGTGTAATGAACAAGAAAGGAGAAACAATGTCAGTTAGAGTGTGAGGCTTTAAAAAGTAACGGTAAGTTCGTTTGGAGTCAAAAAAGTAGGAGAAACGTTAATGGTGCTTTTCTCCTTTTGCAGCAGCAAAATGTGTTTGTGAAATTTCCCTTTTGCAATTTTCCAACAAAACTAAATATCGCAATGTCGACAGCATTCCGGATGAGAGGGAATCCATGTTCAAAGTTAGAATAGTGCGACAGGCAAAGTTAACAATTTCATCAACCGATCTCACACCCCCTCTTCAGAAAAAAAACCTTTTACATAATCAATATAAAATAGCTTAGATTTTTTGCCCGTTACTATGCCCTTGTGATGAGGGTTTGGTACACTTGTGCGTTCGTATGGGCATACATACGTCCGTATGATATTGTCATATCGCGACCAAATCTTCACTTTTGAAGATTTATGCTGCAAAGAGCTAGCTCATCATATAGATACTGTAAACAACAGGTTTTCTTTGTGTTTCCGTCCTTTATTTGATTGTCTCTAACATTAATTGAAATAGTACCTATTTTAAAATCGGAAAAAAGGTTAAAATTCAATATGGCGTCAAAACCACGTTACCATGGTAACATATTTTGCTTGTCTAGTTATTAAGCATCTTTTAAAACAAGTTGCGAGTCTATAGTATGTCCCTGGGATTATTAAGACCCAAATTTAACATGTCAAAATCACTAAAATTGTAAGAAAATCAAAATGCCGGCTAAAACACATGACTTACGAATTCGTCATGTTTACTATTGTGTGTGTATTGTTATTGTGTATCTTTTAAACATAGTTTCAAGTCTCTAAGTGCATTTTGAATTTTTTTAAGTATCATTTTCTACCATTTTTCACGACCGGAAATGACTGTTCACAATCAACTTTATTATTGATTCATGTACACTAAGCTTTTGTCTAGTAGTCCTGAAAATATCATGCATCAAAACTTCGAGGTTTAGGAAGTATTCGCTTTTAAAGTTGGTACATTGTTCAAAGTCACCAAACTTTGAAAGGTCACTGTGAAGAAAGTATAAGGAATTCGCTCAAAACAGAACTCGACCTTTAATGGCTAAACCGATTGTGCTAAAAAGCTTGATGTTTGGTTCGATGCTTTTGAGCCGTTTTGTCTGAATCACTAACACAAGATCCGTGGAATAATAATAATAAACACGCCAATAACAATAAGTATTCTGCCCCAAAGAGCTGAATCCTTAAATATGTGTTTGTGATTGTGTGTCAGCGTCACATTTGATGTTGTGTTGTGGACATTTGGTGATGTGTTCCAAAATGGCTGATTTGTTGTCTGCCTTGATTGTGGATGTTTTGTGTTCTTGGATGCGTATGTTGAGTGGTCTGGATGTTTCCCCAATGCAGTTGCTGCCACAGTTGCAGCTGATGTTGTAAACTACGCCTTTAGTCTGTTGTTTAGCTGTGAAGTGTTTCCTACCATTAGCCCTAATGATGGTTTTGTGTGGGGTGGCCGTGGAGAAGTGTGTGTCTATGCCTACTTGCTGCATGAGTAGGCGGCTGATGTGGTGTGAAGTTTTGCCAATGTAGGGTAGTGGGGTGCGAATGGGGGCAGGGGTGGCTTGGTAGAAGGAGGTTTAGGTGCTGGGTATTTGGTGCGGTTGATGACACGGTCAACAAGTTGAGTTGGGTAATTGTTGAGTTGGGTGAGGACATGTCGGAGGTGATTTAGTTCGGACTCAAGGGTGTCAGAGGATAGGTTGATAGCACGGCGGGTTAGAGTGGAGATGATGCCGGTTTTAGTTCTGAGTTGGTGGTTTGAGTCAAAGTGGATGTACTGGTCAGTGTGCGTGGGTTTGCGGTAAACAGAGGTTTGGATGGTTTTGTTAGAGATGCGAGTAACTAGGACGTCAAGGAATGGAAGTTGTGAGTCGGTTTCAGTTTCAAAGGTGAATTGGATACGAGGGTGCTGTTGGTTGAGGAGGTGTTGGAGGAGGGCAATGGGGTCGTTATGACAAGTGTGCCGATGAAAGAAGATATATTATTCATTGACAATATAAATTCTTAGAGATAACATACATCAAGTTATACCATTTTTTCTGGATCTTTGTAAATTCTAATAACTTCATATTGGATTAAATAATGTATATATGTCATTCAAAAGCACTTTTTGTGTGGACGATACATGTAATGTTTATGTTTGAAAACATTTAAAGTTCATATGTAAAGAAGGAATGACCTGACCGAGACGTACTGTTCATACCAATAGTATTCATCTATGTAACTGTAGCACTAATTTCAATACAATCAGAATCTAACATAATATCTGCATGATGTCAATAATTTACAAACTTCAATTGAATTTAAATGATTTGACTACCTTATTATGAAAAGAAAAGAACATGTTTCTAAGTTATTTTGGAAAAGAATGAAACAAATGTAACGTCTGTTGCGAATGTAACAAACTTTTATTCAGCAGCTGTACATAAAAAGTTATTTTTTTCATTATCTAACCGTTAAAAATGATAAGATTTGCTTCATCAGTGCGATCACACATACTGTTAACAAGCAATAATTCGGTATATAATTAATAATTAGGACGCTACCAGTGTTGCAAACTGCAACAGGCGATGTTGGAAAAATCCTGACATATGTCCCATGAGAAACAGAGGTCTGGATCAAAGAACTGAGTGGTGCAATTACTGTGGGAAATTGTGGGGATTGTGTAAAAAGGCCAGGTATTTAAAAATGAATAATTTGTTTTGCATTGAAACATTTGAATACCATACAGTACCATACCATTCTGTTCAAAGTAAGCTGTGATAAATGGGTAAATGACACTATTGTATCACTTTGTTCCGGATCAAGGTATAGATTGAATAATTAGGAAACTGCACTATTGATGTAAGTATGAATCACGTCTTCAATGCAATTGGATGTAATTTCATTATTCATTCATAATGATTATTCTAAACATTTGTACTGATTGATATTTGAGTAAATGTCCCTAAAGAGTATCTATAACATTTCAACATTGTGGTTGATTATTCTTCTTTATCCGTTTGTATAACCCTTTAACTGATAAATTCCATTGGGGATCAATCCTTATTTACATTATTATACGTACATGTTCTGTCATTGGCATGGTTTAAAGAGCTAATTAAAGTGCCAAGCATCTGTAGAATAATATTATACTACCCACGTTGAAACTAACTAAACACGCTTGAAGACAAGACTAATGATACATGTATATATTTCGTACTCTGCACAGGTGTGTAGATAAGTGGGCATGGTTCCTGAATCTTTTTGCGTTAATGGATCACGTTTGCTATTGTAGTTTTTATGTACTTTCTTAGATATTTATAAAGAATGATAAGGGAAAATATCTTCTTCTTCTAACTTATTGAATAAGTAAAGTGTTTCTGTAAACACTGGTTTGCAGGTAGTTCACGTTCTTAGAATCGCCACAATTGGTTTTCGTTTTATTCTACAGTTGATCATAATGGGTTTACTTAACTTCCTGTTGTTGAAGAATTCATTTGAAGATCTCTTCTTCAAAGACTCCTCCTGCTAATTAAAATGCTGAGTAACTATGTAGAATAATATTATCTCTTTCAAGGTGAAGACTACCGTGAACATTGGGGGATTAATGATAAGTACATTTCTCTTTTCCACTGCACAGGTGCCTAGGCTGATTCATTCGTCCAATTGCTTTCCTGGAATCAGTATGGAAACTGCACTCTGTGGACAAGTTAGAAAGAGGCCATTCGGTACATGTTTCTACATGATTTTATTATATATAATATATAATATAATATAGCAGCAAAATGTTTAGATTTCAAGCAGTGTAGATATATGATATGTTCACTATGACCAGTGACTGATAAGATATATCACTACTCAAAGGTTCAAGCGTTTGAAGTTATGAAACAATGGTCTGACGTAACGACTTCTCTTATGGCGTCACATTGTCACTGTGGTGATGAGGTGTTCCTTGCGACCGCTCAACATGGAATGGACCCTGTTGTCGCTTAGTTACAAGGATAAGATTAAATAAATAAATATAATATTTGTCAATAAAGATAACCCTAATATTTATCTTTGATAAATTGTAGCTCTTAATAATTGATAGTTTATCCGTAATGTGTAAAAATCGATTGAATATATCGATTGATACATGTACTCAGCATAAAATCGTCTACTTTCCGTTTCAAAATAATTCAATCACAATATGCCACTTCCTACTCATTATATAGATACTTATGTACAACATTAAAGTGGAACATGTAATTGAATTTTCCTTGAAAGACAAAATGGTGTCAATAGTTTAACTGTTTTTATGCTGATCTGAATCCAATCCATTTTGGTTCCTGAACCTGAATTTACAATTTAACCATGTTAAACTTGTTACACAATTATATAAAATATGTTTTAATATGGTTAACACAGCTTTACAGTTAACACACGATAATGGTTGTTCGAATGACTATTTACAATACAATTATCAATCCACACTACCATGAAGCAATTCGAGATATATTAAGTGCTTCTAATGTGTTTTTATATTCATAAAATATAATAGACAGCTGCATTTGAGATTATTCAGCTAAATAATGCACTAGAAATCTTCTCCAACTATAAAATGTTTGTTCCATGCGATAGTTCTACTTAACGAAACTGAAATGGATAGGGATGTGAACATTTAGATATCTAATAATTGTCTAAATAGACTGTCTACATCAACACATCAATTATTTGGAGTGTTAGACAACTGCAAAGATTGTGCTGTACTCACATAACCGGCATATTCTTCTACTTTAGAAAGAGTTATTACAATGAACACAAGCAAATTACTGTTATATTGCCAGAAGTATTCACACGTCTAGCCTTTCGAAGCGTTTCTTATTTTGCTACTTATGCAAATCGTCATCTATTTCAGAGGGCTAAAATCGACTTTTAAATAAGACTGTGATAATAAAGTTACTTTACTTTACTAATGCATTTTTTTCTGAATCAGGTGGTAGATATGTAAAGCAGTGTTTCGGAGAAGTTTCAGGAAGTATTTCGGTAAGTCAACAAGCTGAACAATTCTACGACGGTTATTAATCTTTTCAGAATGTCACTTTATAACAATCATCGATTTATGTAACAAGAATTCTAGGAATTTAAAGTTTTCTCAAAGCCCTTTAATAACATATTGTAACGAGATGTTTAATATATACACAATGCAATTAGCTGGCACGTGGTGGCACGTGGTCCTGTGGATAGCTCAGTTGACCGCTATCAGTGAAGTTCAGCAAGAACCGGCGCGGCTCGCCGAATGGGTAGGTGACCCGTTTCATGGTTGAATAATCTGAGAGTTCGAAGGGTTGATTCCCTGCCCCACACATGAGTTGTAAAGACTTGTGGTGTTACCTTGGGCAAGTAACTTTATTCAAAGTGTGCCTCTGTTCACTCAGCAGTACAATTGAGTACCTGGTATGGAAGTGAAGGCAATGTGAGAGATAACCTTAACGGCGCCTTAATTGGCAGCTAGGTTCAGCGCGGTATAAGTATCCTCATTATTATTATTATAGCTGCCCTATACACTGTCAGTTAATGCAATGGTGGATAATGCATCATTGATTTGATTTTTTTTATCAGAACTTGATAGGTATTTGCCAACACGAAAGAAGTATGCTAGCAGAAAACAAGTAAAGAAAATCAGTAGGCAAACTGAATACATATTATATTCAATATTTCAAACCTCTTTGTATTTGACCTGTGGCAGATGGTGTCCACTGTGTCCGATATCACCACGTTGCGAATCGTTCGAGGCAAATCAAAAGTAGCCGAATGATCTTTATGCCAACGAATGTCACAAAACGTCTAAAATTGATGGCTGAAAGCTGAAAATATCCCTTTGACAATTGCTACTGGCAAGCTGATTAAATTTCAATCTCAGTAGGCGACAAATGGTCTCTCACTTGACAACAACAGTCATTTAGCCAGCAAGAAACAGTGCAATTGAGGTTGATAACGATGTTTCATAATGTTCTTAGATGTCTTGATTTATTACAAGGTGTTAGTATTGGCTAAGACTTTACATTGATTATGTTTTGAAATTGCTTAAGATGTCTTGATATATTAGTTGGTGGCCAGTATTGAACACAATCTAATATAGATTGCCTTTTGATCTGTTTCACAGACGGTGAAATCAATTATGTATGCTTTCTTCGGAAATCATATTGATTTTGGACCTCTGTTGATAACGGTTTGAGCTGATTTTTAACAATCAAGGTTTCTGATAAATCAAACCTCTACTTGTGGGACACTTATTCACCTAAAAAGATTATCTGAATGTTAATATTGCGTTTTTATGTTAAAAAATCATATTGTACCATTAAATGTCTCATCATTATCTCATCATTAGATTATTTACTAGTATATAAGTATACATCAAACTGTGTGCATTATTCTAGGTCTCTAAGATGTTACATTTATCAATTTGTATTTACATTTCGGTTGTCATGAAATATGTAACGTGTATACATGTAGTAACGACCTTACATTTCTGTAATATTTTTTTTTTAATAATAAGGTCCCTTTAACTACTTGTTCTGTAAGACATTTGATAAGAAACAGGATGAATCCAACTAATTTTTTTTAAAAGTTCAACAATAATAAGGAAAATGTTTTGTTAAATCTCTTGCACACGTGTTCAGTTAAAGATATAGTTTGCCGATAGTATGATCAGTAACGTTCATAGACATGTAAGTAAAATATCTACCGTAATGACGCTAGCACTGCAACTATGATCTTCTGAATAACCTGTTGAGTCCTGCTATGTTAATTACCCTGATAATTAGCAATCTGTTAGCATCTAATCATGTGTCATTGGCATTTTGAATTATACTTAATTGGGTTGAAATTATTTCGAATTTGCCACTATGTAGTACCATCATTTTACCAGTAATTACTTACTATTACATTAATATACATACTAGACTTTTGAACATGCAGGTACTATTGCTCAAAGCAGAAGTAATATTATTGAATTCGAAGAATATCTACTGATAGTTACATAAATGTGTAAGTGGGGGCAGTAGTGATAGTAAAATTGTATTTACTGTGACTATAACTACTCTTATAACTAAAATGAATACAGTAGTCGTAGAAACATCGTTTTGTATTTTTACAGTTATAGTAACAGGGCTCCTATAAGCTTAAGGTAAGTTAGTACAGTTGTCAAATGGTCTTATTTATCGTTATAGTAGTCATTCGATAGCTAATAGGGAAGTCATGTTCATGTTGTTAGCAATATTTAGGATAGGCTCCGTTAGCACTGATTCACGCATTCCTTAGCATTTAGTCAGCCTTTAGTTTCCCATTAACAGATTGTCAAGTTTATTGCCCCGGCAAAACCAACGACAGACTATGTTAATATGGAATCATCCTAGCGTGTGATTGAAAGGCTTAGTAATCTAAAGATAACCAGTCATGGAGAAACTCTGAAATTCGTTTTAGACATTTAGACTCAGTTTTATTCTTCGTGAATATTATCACTGTGTATTGAAGATGTCTTCGTGGTCGGGTTGAAGGAATTTAGGAATTCTAAACTTAATAAATTTATTATTCTAAATGCTGCTGAAAGTGTGCAACGTAATTTAGGTATGACCTTGGAGGGGATTGCTGGTTCCAAGTTGACATTAACACAATGGTTTTGCAGCTAAATTTCTTTCAAAACTACAGACTACCAATCATAAACTAAATACATCTTGATGAAAAGATAACAAAGACTTCAACCCTCATACCACTGATATTCAGATAGTTTTCATTGACCCATTTTCAAAATCTCTTCTTAAAATATTATGTACAATGCAGTTCCAATAAACCATAATTTTATGTATAAAATACAAATAAGCTGCCACATTAGAACTTGTCTTGATGAGATAGTCATGCAATATTTGACAAATATAACATATAAGTACGTTAACTGTAATCTTAGAAGTTTAAAAAAGGAAGCATCAATTATTGCCAATGTTATATTTAACAAGTTGAAAACAGTGTAAGGTCTGTCTTCTTTTTATTGATAGAGCTCTCCACCAGTTCTATACATTCTTATTGGTCCATTTCGCTCAGCACCTTTACTGAAGAGTGTCATTGGGGAATGAGCTGCAACAAGAAGTTGTTTTCTTTATGATATTAAAATACGAATACAATACATGATGATTGCACCTTGTGTTGTGTAACTTTTAAATGTGGGTATTTAGTGCACTTATATTTTGGAATAATTGTATAAAATCTTTTTTCTTTTAGAAAAATTATAAATCACATCAAGAGAAGAAATGGTAGACATTCACATTTTTGTCTCAAAGTTTTTTCTTCTAGGGTCAAGGTCATTCAAGCGATATCAGCTGATCAGTCACTCGCAGTCGAAACGCAATATCTATAATAATAATAGTAATTTTATTGACATGACGGACAGATAAATACTCTAATGGAATGTATTCATTTTTATATGCACAGAGAATCGCCTGTTTTGCCTCGTTTCTTGACCGCATTTGGCACGATGGACTATTCTATAAATTATATGAAATTGGAATAGGAGGAAAAACATGGGATCTCTTACATCATTGCTATACTAACAGTGAATGTTTTGTCCTATACCAAGGTGAGAGATCAGATAAATATAATGTCAAACAAGGTGTTGGTCAAGGAAGAGTTATTTCTGCTTGGTTTTTCCTAGTTTTTATAAATGATCTAATCACCTCTCTCAGAGAAGCAAATTGCGGCACTTGTGTATATGGTATGCGTGTTCCTGCTGTCTTGCTTGCTGACGATACTACACTTGTTAGTGCATCACCAAAAGGCTTACAATCATCATTAGATATCGTTTCCTCATACGCTTCTAAATGGCGATTGACCTACAATCCGTCAAAAAGTTCAATAATTATCTTCAATAAAAACAAAAACACTGAATCAAAAGCACAATATCGCCTGGGTGATACGCTTATCTCTCAATCTGAATCAACAGTATATGGAGGCGTTCTTCTAACTGATAAATTATCAACAAAAGCACGAATTGATCAGTATTGTCAGAAAGCAAGACAAAATGTAAATGCTCTTAGATCTGTTGGACTTAATCATTCTCAACTCCACCCATTTACATGTGTTAAAATCTGGTCGAGAATGATACTTACAACAAGTCTCTAGGGTTGTGAAATATTACCTTTTATTAAGGGTCAACAAGCAGCTGCACTTGAACTTACGCAGCGATATTTTGCTCGTATTGTACAGGGGCTTGATAACAGATCATCAACAGACTCTACTATTGCAAATTTGGGATTGTGGACTCTTGTTGGATATATTGATAAATGTAAAACTATATTTTGTGCAGCAATTTCAACCTCCACAACATCCCCTACAATCTGCAATGATCTGCTATCAATACTCTCAAAATATAATCTAAATGTACATGTCGAAAAATATATTACAAAAGGCGTATTCCCCTCGAAACATGAATGGCGACGAATTGTAAATACATCTGTACATAGTTACGAGGAACATTCATGGATTATGAGAACATCCTTTAATGCAAATATGTGCTTATACCAACGTGTTCACAACAAACTAGCCTATCATATTCTCTGGCAATTAGCATATCTACATCCTGACTTTAAATCTGCCCTTCGAGTATGCATACAAATTTCATCACGTGGTAAAATTTCAACAGAGTGCAAACTTTGCCATAAACATACCTTCGACTATGATACCCATATTTTGTTACACTGTGAACATGTTAATTGTGACAGAAATAATTTCTTTACGTTTATGATAGATTTTCTTGATGTGGAAACGTATGTTGCATTTGAACTACAAGATGAAGCAGACATGTTAGCTTTCCTTCTCGGGGGCATAACTGATTTTAACCGATATATTGAACACGACACTTGGGAAATAACTGTTTTCACTATATGTTTTCAAAATCAGACGCCACCTGTTACAATATTACACTTAATGATTAATGTGCTCTATTATCTCTCTTACACAATACTAGTAGATTGCTTATCAATGTGTATATATGTTGTTAACTACACTTGTTTTATAGAGCTGGTATAAACATGTTTTACATGTTGAGTGTCCAATAGCGACTACTCTTGTCTAACAGTTTTGTAAATATGTCTATATCCTCCAATTTGTAAAGTGTAAATTTTCACGTATTAATGTATTGTATGTGATCTTCGGTGTAAACTGGAGGAAATAAAGAATCTCTCTCTCTCTCTCTCTCTCTCTCTCTCTCTCTCTCTCTCTCTCTCTCTCTCTCTCTCTCTCTCTCTCTCTCTCTCTCTCTCTCTCTCTCTTTGTACCAGTGTCATCCCTCGCCTGAAGGCTCGGACGACACTGGTACAAAGATGGTACATGAGACCGTATTACTCCTTGTGAGAAGCATACAACTTATACTGTTAATCACATTATTTTGTTATCTATTATCCATTTAAGCAGTGTTATTGAATTTATGTCACAAATTGTATTAAAATTCAATACTAACAGTTTGTTTGGATAAAGGTTTAAATTTTTATCAACAAATTGTCTCGAGTATATTGTATGAAATTATCTAAATCCTTCTCACAAACTTAAAAAATATGTAATTTGCTATGCTGATTTAACAATATTGTTAGTATCTTTTATAACATGGAACTGAAACGTGTGTTTATACATAGTCTGTGCTTATGAGGTTTTAATTTAATTCATATTGAAAGAATTTCACAAAGCTTCTTTTCCATTTTTACAAAGTAAATGTCTTTCATAAACATATTCCTGAAACTCAGGAAAGCTGTGAAGATTCACAATGTAGTAATGCATCGATAATTTATAAAACAATGCTATATTTGTGTCTTATAACAGTATAACACTATGTTTATCATTTTCAACTCTCTAAGAAGATAAACTAAATGCACCCTCTGTTGTGAAACCCATGTGGGTATTAAGTGCAATATTGTGGTGTGAACATTACAAAATACATTTTCACAGCAGATTGCAAAGCACAACAGGAGGAGCAATGGTAGTCTTATTATCTCTCAATATGATTGCCTCAAAGCTGAACAAACATATTAATCGTTAAATGAAATAGCAATCTCGTCGGAGGCTTGTGCACAAATATGTTATGGTAGGTGAAGTTAATAAGAAAGTTATTCTATGCCATAAGGATCAGGCTGCACAAACTCAAACCATTGATTTGCCACATGTCAGTATGGGATATTGTATAATGAGGAAGCAATGAAAGCTTACAATATATATTATACAAATATTACCAACATTATCAAGGTAAACTGGAAAGTTGACTGAAATGTTTCACTTTTCATAATTTTCAACGTGAACAATTTATGAGGGAATCTCCATTCCTAAAATCGTATTGAAAGGTTGGTGGAATATGTACAATATCGACCAAGCCTTTTTTCAATAAATGGGTTACAAATTCGTTTTAGTGCAACGAAGATTTCGAGAGTAATGGCAATGGAACAAGGTTAACATTGTAAGAGGTACAGCTTTATGAAGTTGTAACTTGTCAATGACAAATTCAAAGTTGTTTATGTAGAGCATGTTGACAATAAAATGATGATTGGTGCATTCAGGAATATATTTCACATTGCAAAATGCAATATGACGTATATGAGAAAGAGGAACGATTATTAATTTTGAACACTTTCAATATGAAAACTGTTGCAGTATTTGGACACAAAGTAGACTATACAGAGACTGTTTAAAGAATGCAAGTTTATTTCCGACACAGACTTCCGCTATGTTTGTTACAGACCCCTCGCCTCATCAAGTTGTGCATGAATAAAATAACTTATATGTAACAAACCAACAATAAATGAAATTCATAATGTTATTTTATATCAATGTTATTAACACTGAAAATGATAAACTGTCATAGACTGTGTAGCATGTCGTTCATCGAAAGACGTGGAAAGCAATGGAGGTTACATGTTACAAAGAGAGATAACTGTATTTAAAATGGAAATATTCATGAAAAGTAAATCCTTTCACACTTTTGACATCTCAGTGAAAATATTAATTATTTTTTATTAGTTATCAACTAGAGTATGTAAATAACGCATGTTTGTTACTAAAATTATATCCTGATAGTCAAATACAAAATACTACCCAATTCACATTAACACAATATGCTCAAATGTTATTTTACATATACAATCAATTGCATATTTGCTACATGGATTACATAAACATGTACAAAGCACCTTGTGTAAAGACATATTTGCATAGGTGTGTTAGTTTTCCCATTATCATATTTCTTACTCCTTGACAAAAATATATCGATCAATCAATACTATCGACGAATGCATTCGAGAAAACACATCATATTTTATTAACCCGATCCCCAAATCACATCTTCAAGTGCTTAAGGTACACATATAAAGATGTTGTAGTGTACTGTTGTAACCATAATTAGGTTGATGTGATATCATCATTGATATTGTTGCAATAGTAACTGCTAAACATATTCCAAAACAAGCATGATGTAGCCGAGATTTTTCATCGCCAAATGTGATAACGAGAAGTAAAGTGATCAAATCTAGCAAATAATTACTGTAGCTTCTGTTATATTAATGATCTGTGTTGCTGCGTTTTAACAGTTAAAACTTCGATTAAAAAGGCATCATGTATCTGCTTCTATGAAGGATCCTTCATAATTGTTTACGCGTAGCGTTTGTTTTTCTATCAGGAAGTTAGTCATCTGTATATGCTTGTATTGCGATATAATATATCAAATCGACAATTATATGAAAACAATCAATTATGGAACTCAGAAAAAAATAGTACTTAGAATCACTTCGTGTCAAAATTATTTGTAACCATATTATCAACCTCATTCATTATTGATTCATTAATAGAATATTATCGAATTAGCAAAAACTGTGTTCATGCGGGTAAGGTTGAAAGCAATACCTCAGTATCCTTCAGAGTACTACCAGCCATCTTTAAATCTAACGTGCAGGCACGGCTTAGAATTGATTATTGATCAGATACAATTAACATTTGATTGATGCCAGAGAATTGATGGATATAAATGATCAATTGTTTTAATAATGCTAACAGCATAAGATACTACCACCTACATATACCGTGTTAACAAAAATGAAAGATGGTAATGTTTTGGTGGTCACATCAACATCGGAATTTATGGTAGGTATATTTCATGAGATGTAACATTCGCTCTCTGTGTTGAATATCATAGAAATGACTCCCCTTGCTCTTATGGTCATTTAACTTTGTTACTCTGAAGGCGACCCGATTTTATTATGGAAACCCGAGATTCCATAATTGACCAACGTAAATAACATAAGTGAGAAGTTCAAATTCTATCAAAAACCTATTTTTATACTTTAACTAAGATATTGACGAAAATTCCAACTTTCTACCCCGCACCGTACGTGAGATACAGACCCCCCCTTGCCCATGGGTATGCCCATGGGAAAGTTCGCCCATGGGCCTGCCCATGGGCCGGCCCATGGGCGAGAGGTTGTTAAAATTTGAGTTACACAAAAATTATTTTCTAATTTTTAATAATGGGTCTAGCAGTAACATATTTTAGGTATTTGTGAACTCCCCTCATGCAAAGGAAATTATTTTTCCCATGGGCGAGATTTCCCATGGGCGAGACTTCGCCCATAGGCCAGGTTTCCCATGGGCGGATTTCCCATGGGCCAATGTTGACTTTGGCAAACATATAACGGTTGTGAAATGTTGACTTTGAAAAAAAATGTTTGTGAAATGTTGACTTTGGAAAAAATAGAATGTTTGTGAAATGTTGACTTTGGAAATATTGACTTTTAAAATATTTATTGATTTTGGTGGAAGTGTTACTTTGATAAAATATGGACTTGTTGATTTTAATACATATTTTGAGTTAAATGAATGGTTGACTTATGAAATATTAATTTTAGTGAAATGTTGTGTAGTTTAAGTTTAACTTATATAAAATGTTAACTTTGGTGACTTTGAAAAAAGATATTTTGAATTTAGTAAAATGTTGACTTTAATCACATATTTACTTTGATGAAATGTTGACTTTTAAAAGATATTTTGAGTTAAGCGAATTGTTGACTTATGTTGACTTTGGAAATATGTATTGACTTTGACGAAGTTTGCATATATCATGAAATATTAATATTTCTATTCTATTGACTTTGGTTTAGTTTCAAATGTTGACTGTTATATTAGTTTATTAATTTATGGTTTGACTGACCCTTCACACAAGAAATACCTACAACGGGTTGTTAGTCAACGGTATGTGCATCAATTAACATAATTGAATATACATGAGTGTCAATGACACGCTAATGAATAATGATACGCTAGTAAAGTAAATATATGTATAAACGTTTATATCAAGTACACACACATTGTGTTAAGTGTAAATCAGCGACGTGTACAGTACTTACGCAATAAAGAATAACATTTTTTATTTGTAATTGTAATTCACTTTCATTTCTGAGGAATTAGCAAAATCTGCTAGCCGTACACTTGGAGTAATTATATAAATAGAAACTTTTAGGGGTATGTCTTTTGGTGTTTTCCTGCTTCTCTTTAACGTTCTCACCTCAATACTCAGAGTTAATTATGCTTTGGCAATTTCTTACCTCGAAATAGAGTGTAAATATGACATTACAATCTTATGCTTATGTTATTTTACTTTCTGGTTATTGATGTCATATTTATTGTGAAACAAGGATGTGATAAAAGGTAACATATATTTCATACAATGTGTACATGCATCCGACTGCATGACTAAGTCGAGGGATCACACATGTGAACACACAACTGTACAAGCTTGGCCTTTAGTACATGACTTGTGAGAGAGACATGGCCAGCTACCTGTTCACCTGTGGATCAATGCTTTCCTGTAAATGAACTGTGTCAACATGAACTGAGAAATTCTGTGTATATAAACTGAGACTTAACAAATGATGCCATGTAAATAAATGATGCTGCCTAATTTTCTTACTTCTTGTTATTTTTTCCATAAGTAGTAAGTAGTCTTATCAATGGTTAATCACTTGACACCTCTTAACAAGGTAATCACTCCTGTTAATTAAGGCAATCAAACCTATGTGGGCCACTATGGGTCAGCTCAATTGTCCGCGGCCCACTCTGGGAGAGCTCGTTAAGAGGGTGTGAAAATACCCGGCCCACTATGGGATGGGCCACAGTGGGACTAAACCTTTTGTTTAATGTAAGGAATATATATATATATATATATATATATTCATATAGCAATGTATATGTACCGTTAAAAAAATATTATGTAATCGCCGTATCTTGACTTGTATCGAGCACCTTCATTGTTCCCGGGCCATAAACTGTGCGTAGAATGTAGACATCTTTGATGGGCATTCTAGAAGTAGAATGTTGAAAGTAGAATTTGTTTTGATTGTGGCGTAGGCGATAGGTGTAGGCGATACGAGGACAGACTATACCAATAAAGGCTACTATTTAGTAGGATGTCCTATTTCACTGTTCCATTTCAGTCATGGGTGTTACGTTAATTTATTTCTAAGAACTGGCTGACAAATGGCTGTCTGGAGAATGGGAGATATGAACCTTCTGTATTTTTCTGCATAGCTTTATGTTGAAACTATGATAATTTCAATGACTAATAAAACTACAATTGGTCGATCTATAAGTCAAATCCTACACGTTAGGCCCAGATCGCGATGCTGTTCTCAATTCAAGTTTGCATGTGGGGATATGTATTTGCATTACTGAGACTCCTATAAGTACCTCGGCTTTTGGTTTGATGAACGACTTGATTTTAAATTAGCCATACATCAACTGACAAAATCGTCCGGTAGAGCTCTGGGTGCTCTCTGT
Organism: Gibbula magus; assembly: GCA_936450465.1. Lineage (NCBI taxonomy): Eukaryota > Metazoa > Mollusca > Gastropoda > Trochida > Trochidae > Gibbula > Gibbula magus. The sequence continues at coordinate 56,654,691 of OW388300.1, forward strand.
ACTTAGTTTTGTACAACTCATTAGTACAACCTATTCTCAGCTACGGAGCGGCAATATGGGGGCTTTATGTACATAAAGAAATTAATACTGTTCAAAATCGAGCCTATCGGTTTTTTCTTGGAGCTAACAGTACATCTTCAAATATCGCCACTAGAGGTGATATGGGTGTATGTTTGTATGTATGTATGTATGTATGTATGTATGTATGTATGTATGTATGTATGTATGTATGTATGTATGTATGTATGTATGTATGTATGTATGTATGTATGTATGTATGTATGTATGTATGTGTGTGTGTGTGTGTGTGTTTGTTAAAGGTGGCAACCGGGGACAGTTGTATCTATACACACCCTTCAATCGGGGACACACACTCAACCGGGGACGTCCCCGCTTAACAGAACCCTTCCCGATGCTTTTTTTCGCCTTTTTAAACCTAGGAAATGTATTTTTGGCCCGGACAGTACTTTGTCCCGTTTGCCTGTAAAATTTCATAAACACTTACACACATCATAAGGGAATAGCATTTGTTGGTATTTTGCGCCGATACACACATGTCCCCGGTTACATGGAAAATGCGAGGTTAGCAGATATCCCCGGTTACACGGAAAAATGAGAGGTTAGCAGTATGCAGCCAGCCACATGAGGGAAGGCCGACCTCTGTAGCGCTAAGGGATTTTTAAGTGGTTAATGATTTCAAAGTGCAGTAATAAATAATTTCTGTTATATCATTCAATATTCAATAAACTTTAATATTCGTATTGAATCAAGCTGCCATTGTAGATTGAAGTTATGTTCCCTTACATTTAGCATCTTCCGCACGCATCGGGCGAGCTATCTATTTACAAGAAATTCATATTCATTAAATACAACCTTTATGCAATTGTAGGATTATGAGTAAATAAGCATAATCTTTAGCATAAGATTTATTTCCCAATAAATAAAATCTTATTAGGATTATGAGTAAATAAGCATAATCTGATATATTTACGCTCACATTTAGCTCTTTCAATCTTTTATTTTTCACATATCAGTGGCAAATGCTTACTAGACAATGCTGTAATTTGTTGAATTATCTCTATCATAGTGTTAACTGTCTTTATGTTCATAGGGTACACTCTATTATCTATTGCTACGTAATAAATAGTGTTACTAATGAAGTCAGTTATGAAGCATGACTATACATATTTTGTCTCGTTGTGGATACGCCTCGATAGTCTAAATCTGAATTATTACAGAGTATTTTCAGTATTTGCACTTATTGATGTTGCTTAATCGTGTGTACATATTTAAAAGCCATACTTACATCACACATTATATATTATTTATAGATATTTATACCAATCATTACCTTACTACACCTATAGTCTATATATATATCGGTTGATTTATTTAAGAAAGGTTTAGGATGGCTACTTAAAGGGACAGTCCGTATGTTATTGTAGTAACATAGGTCAAAAGTTAGCAAGGGTGTTATTTCATCGAGAAGTAATGACTATTGTCGAAAATTACCCCTTAAGTGCCAATCTGTGCAGTGTATTTACATTATTAAGATGTTGAGTCGTGATTATGATAGAAAACTGGACAATGTTCCGCGGCTGGCGCGCGTCAAGGCAATTTTTAAAACTTATATCAAGCATTAGAAATACTTGCCATTTAGATAGTGAAGAAATACAACATGGTTATATTTGGGACAACCGTATATTCAATAGTACAAATTCTTGTACTATTTCAGGCCGAGTCCCATGCTTACCACACGACCACAATGCATTCAGCCTTGGGAACTGCGCCAAATTTACGTCTATCAGAGGGGTATTGAATATAAAATTAGCTTAACTATCGATTGTTGGACCTCGATTTTTGTCGAGGCGAAATGATCATGTGGTAAGCTGTTGGTAAAGTCAATGCTGGCGATAGTTGCCTTACTCTGAGGGCGTGGGTTCGAATCCCGCATGGGACTCGGCCTGAAAAAGTACGAGAATTTGTATTATTGAAGGTAGTTTTATCCCAAATATAACCATGTTATATTTATATGAAGCAGATAGAGGGACAGATATTGGTTGGTACTGTTAAATGAACATAAAACTGGTATGCATGTAATTAGGGCGCATGAATTCGGCTTCTCATCGTGTATTAAGCCGCTATTCGAGTTTCATTGAAAGCAAGTTATTGTCAAATATTTGGCGTCGAATGAGATGATTTGGAGGAGAGTCGGGGCATTTGATATTTTATGATATATTGATATGTATCACATCTAAATAAAATGTCATGAAATCACGTAGTGTCCGTTTAATGAATAACAATATAAGCATATACATGCGAATACGTAATTTCAGGGTACATTTGCGCACACAAATGTTTCCATAGTCTGCACGTCGCAGTTGGAATGTTGTTCCTTGTCTGTGGTTGCTGCGCCGACATTGCACTATTCAGTAATTGAATGGATTTAAAGTATCATGCACGATTGAAAGCCTATAATGTTAAAGTAAACATGTATATTTCTTACTAATATATATTAAATATATAGTAATATATTTATTTGAGATACTCTTATAGCACTGAGTTATCGTACAGCAAAGAGAGAAAGCGACCTTGCGCCCAGGGTATTTCTAATGCCTGAGTACCACCAAGGTAGTTCTCATTACAATTATTGTAAAACGACCTCGAACGGGACAGGAACGGGTAACCTTTGTGCATAAATTTTCATACTACGATCCAAGTACATTTACAGACAGTTCTCAGAAAGTCCACTAGTCTTTATCTCGTCCTCTGACAGTTGGTACCACGTTTAGATGGGATAACATTGCCCGTTCATAATAGGCCCTTTACACCAAACTCGTTCTCACCACGTTCCTGAAGTTTTTTAGAACGGGTTCGAACTGTCCGAGAACGTAATGGACGTACAGACATAAGTTAACGAACGGTGATGTTTTTTCCCATAGACGTGCATGTTAATTTAGTCTAGGACAAATAATTATCATAAAATAAGTTCTCATTGTATCAATGTCAAATTTCTCATCTTTATTTGAAATCATTTCAGCTTGAAGTACGTAATATAAATTTTATTTTCTGACTTCAATTTCACGTAGATTTATCCGATTTACCTGCATATGTACATTAAATCAAAACTTTCCCATCGATCGCCATGTTAAATTTTTCACAAATACGTATATTTGTTGATCAAATTACTGTAATTACCTATAATGGAAATGGAAAATTAAACATAAATTATGAGGGTGTAGCCAAGATGATTCCTCACAACCTTGATAATGTGAATATAATCGGACAAAAATCCTATCTATGAAAATTATTTAACCTAGACTAAATTAACATGCAAGTCTATGGAAATAACGTCACCGTCCGTTAACTTATGGCACGGCATTGTACATGTAATGACAGCCCTTTGCGAACTTTATGAACTGGCTCGGACGGACTAAAAAACGAAAGGATGCGCTTGAATGTTGGACGTGTCCAACATTCTCCCCTTTCTGAAAATGGACGGAGTACTAACGTACTAAAAACGGATTGTCATACTTCGAACGGAACTGCCGTACTTGGAACGGAATTACCGTAATTCGATCTTAAGCCCCTGTCACACTTCTGCGTATGGTCATTTCATCTGAGTTGCGTTTTAATATATCTTCCATACGCGGCCGTACGCAATATACGCCGCTCATTGGCATCCTAGAGTTTTATGTCATTTCTTATATGTCGGCATACGCATAGACCATTTTTATACGCATGAAAGTTTTGGACATTCTGAAAACTATGTTGCGTACGATGATACGCAAATCATAAGTTATTCATTCGCAATACATCGATTTCCCATCGGTCGCGTGTGGTACACGTACGTTATCATACGTAGTGGGTATGTACTCCATTTGCTGTTCTCCCGAACCACATATGAATACACATAGCGTACTTGCACCGAATAAAGCACGCATGCTGAACTCAAAACGAATGTCAACACATTATACGCATTCTAACCGTGTTCCTTGCAATCGCACAGCGCATTGTCCTTATGTGGAACGTATGACAAGCATATGCATCACGCACACATATCGTACATGACAGACAACAACCACAACAGACGAAATGTCATCGGAGCTGTTATTCAATATCAAATTTGAGTTCAGATTTGATGTTCCTATATTAACCATTCATTTGTGTGTCATTATATATCCGTGCACTTAATAATATATTATTTTAAAACAGATGTAAACTGCCAAAAAAGGGTTTCAATGTAAACATGGACACAATTGTTAGATTTCAGGAGATGAACAAGGTATTCAAAAGAATAATTTAATTCAATTGCCAAGGTGAAACATTTAGCCATTGGCTCTATAGGTCATCAGGCTTTGAAGGATTTATACCAGGCCTTGTATGTGAAATAATAGGTTCATAACATAAATGTAATCATGACTTATCACGAAACATTAAATTTCACTGCTTTAACGCTCATTAAAAGAAGTAGTAAAATAATTTCAAGGAGTGATACTTATAACTCACAGTCAGTATCCCTAAATTTGCTCTCAAGTCATGTAAGAATGCCTTTTTTAAGTATTTATGAAAACAACATCTGCACATATGCCTGATTAAGGGATACCATGTTTGCCCTATCCGAGCCGATTTGGGTGTGAAGTTTGGGGCTTCATGTAAACTAAATCAATGGAAAGGGAAAAAAATATGCTATATGTGAAAAACTCAACTCCATCAACATTCTCAGGTGGCGAATTGAACTTAATAGTTAATCGGCTTGTCACGGGTATTTAATATTGGCTTAATATATTGAAAAGTTCATCGGATCGATATATAATTTTCACATACAATGCATTATTGAACGCTTCAGATGAGAAACCTGGGATTGAAAACTTTATTGAGAGATATGTTCTTCCAGTTTAGTTTTGGATATATTTGGGTCGCTCATGTTACTAATAGTGATGCTTTTGTGAGAGAATTTACACAAGGGGTTAATATATATTTATTCCCAAATGTGGAATCATGCATTGTCAACTAGATTGTATCTTTAAATAAAAAAATCCTTAGAAAAATAGTTAACTATATAGCTAATATTGATGTGAAAAGAATACAAATTGCACTTGTACACGCTTTCGTCTCGGCTCAAACATGCTTATGGTATCCCGTCCACACACATATGTAACTCGATCACAGTACGCCCCTTTCAGTTGCTATTTCATGTAAATTTGTTCGAAATAAAATCAGTTGTTCTTAAGAAGTTGCTACTACGTTCCTACACATTTCTAAAAGTTCAAAATAGGTCTTCGTTACGTTCTATTCGTTCTTAGTACGTTTAAGAAATTATCATACAGTTGTTACTCCTTTGGCAGTACGATATGAAGGGACGGGTATGAATAAGTGCGTTTTGGTATACATAGTTAAATTAGTAAAACATACACAACTAGCAGCTGTAAACATTTTGAATGTTGGTTTTCGTCTACTTTTTTATGGTAGCCGGGCAATAAGAAAAAGGGTTGTTTGGTTTAAACACATTTCATTCATGATGAAACAGTTTAGGAATAGGTTATCCCCCTTAGAATTTCCTCTCCTAGGGGAAGACGATAACGGGAACTTTTGGGGAAAAGATATAGATTTCCCATGGCCAATTGTTTTCTTCAAAACTATTCCATTGAAGATTTAAACTTTTTCACGGGAATAAGAACGGACAAGAACGTGCTGGATATTTGCATAAATCAGGCCGGGACATCAAATGTTTCATTTTCTGATATTCACTTTCATGTAGATGTCCATGGCTGGATATTACAAAATGGAATGACTCAACTGATAACAAACCTTTGTTATTTCTAAAAAGTATTAAAGTATCCAGTTTTGTTTTCAACTTCATGTTGAGTTTTTTACTCTTCATCTCAGCTTTCAGCATATTCATTGTGATTTAGATGCCCATGACTTAATATCATATATCTCAAGGGAGACCAGATTTTGTGAATAATAAAATGTCTATTACTCATGATCAGCTTGTTCATTAGTGACAGCATAGTCAGTGCAGTATTATGTTTATTTATTCTGTACCTTTTTTTATGAAAAAGGTTCAAGGTGTTACTTTTGTTATGTATAAAAGTTTACTTCACTTAAACATTGTTATTGTTGTAAGATTTGTGAAATGGATTTTCACGTCGAGTATGACCGTCCGATTGCAATAATATATTAAACACACACATTTAGCCGTGATTTGTATACAAAAGTGAACCCAAATGTCCCCGTTTCCATAGAGAAATACCTTATAGACACATGTCCCCGCTTCCATGGTGTAAATGATACACGCTGTCCCCGTTTGCTTACACATACGTACTTATCGTAGTAAATGGATTCTCAGGCTGAGTATGACCGTCAGATTGCAAAAATATATTCTCAAGATTTAATTAGATTACAGTTTCATCTAATTAGATTACAGTTTCATCTAATGATAGTTTGATCTAATTAGATGATAGTTTGATGTAATTAGATGATAGTTTGATGTAATTAGATGATAGTTTGATCTAATTAGATGATAGTTTGATGCAATTAGATGATAGTTTCATCTAATAAGACGATATAGTTTGATGTAATTAGATGATAGTTTCATCTAATAAGACGATGATTTCATTTAATTCAATCATAGGTCATCTAATTAAATAATAGTTACATCTAATTAAGTGATAGTTTCATCTTCTGATATGATAGTTCTTTTTAATTAAATGACAGTTTTGCCTTATTAAATGATAGTTTTATCAAATTATATGATAGTTTCATCTTACTAAATGATCGTTTCATCTAAATAGATGATACTCTCTTTTAATTAGATGATAATTCATTCAAGTGTGAGGCTGAGGTATTCAGTCCTGGCGAGGTTTGAGGGGCTCTTAAGTTTTACTTTTTTATCAGACTTGAGAATTATGATACCTCCAAAACATAAACACGTAACATAAAACTAAACAAAGAAAACACAAACAATGTCTTCTGTACTCTTATGAAACAAATACTGTTTCACTAGCCAGATGTTTTAAACTTTAGTTTGTCCAGTTGTATCTCTGAGCACAAAAATCACAACTTTTGCAAGAGACCGAGTCCTCTAAATGTAACAAATTCAATATACAATCACAAAGGCATATGCTATACTTACTGAAACAAAACGCCCCTTGTCAAACAAAGGAAAATTCCGTCAGCAAAATTCAATCTTCAGTTCCACGTTTGACTATCTTTGTTTCATCACAATCCTCAATTCGTAATATTAGTTTTCTTATAACATTTACAAATAATTTTAATTCGAATCAAAATCAATAGTTTTCATTAAACCTAACATATGTTTCAGAATTCATTTAATCAGTCAATATTCATCTTTTGAATATCTGTTGTTTGATGAAATGAAGCCAGCCTCAATTTGATTATCAACAAATTGATTGTAAAATTGTGCATAATCTATATTTTTCATTTAATCTAATATACGTTTTAGGACTTTTTCCTTGAGTCAATATTGACACAGTATTAACGTGGCGTGATATGTGGTAACATTTTGCAAAACATTTATAATATTATAGATCATTCAATATCTCAACTCTATAATCAAATACACTAAATGCCAACAGAAATGTTACCCCTATTTGAATTTAAATATCATAAAATGTTATGTGCTCAGAGAAAGTTGTTTTTTTTGTGACTAACATCCCAAAAGTTGAGCCCATGTGCTAAAATTACAGACTTGAAAATGTTGAAAATTACGTTATCGTCATATAGTTTCATGGATAGAGTCAATTGTCCTATTTTCGAGCATAAAAAAATGGAAGGGAAAATTATAAAAAATATCATACAGTGAGCCAAAATGTTATTGTCTACTTTGATAATGCATGCACATTTATAAACAATGAAGTCAGTTATGTTTTTGGGGTGATTTGTTCTTAAAACATTGACCAAATACCGAGATTTGTAATGTTTCTCTTCTAAAGATAATTTCAGGGTTCTAAGATAATATTTTGGATGACAGTTTGATAGCAAAAGATACACACCAACGCATATTTCCTCAAATTTAGGCCAAAGTGAAAACACTTATTCACACCCAGTTTGTTTCCATAGAGACAATATTAATACACAATTAGTGTGCCCGCTTCCATGGTGTAAATGATACACACTGTCCCCGTTTGCTTGTGAAAACTTACCCATACGCACGTATTGTAGTAAAATGGATTCTCGGGCTGAGTATGACCGTCAGATTGCAATAACCTCTTAAACACACACATATAGCCATGATTTGTATAGAAAAGTGAACCCAAATGTCCCCGTTTCCATAGAGAAATACCTGATAGACATATGTCCCCGCTTCCATGGTGTAAATGATACACACTGTCCCGTTTGCATACAGAAAAGCACACACACATTCGGTGTGTGTCCCCGGTTCCTACATGTAATTTCATACTCATTCAAATGTGTCCTGGAGAGCCAGTCAATGTTTAGAACTAACACACATGACAAGGGAAGTTAGCCATGCAAATAATACACCTGTTAAACAGCTAGAAAAAATGTCCCCGGTCACATGTGTTTTTTTTAGTGTCCCCGTTTGCCACCTTTAACATCAATGTGTGTATGTGTGTGTGTGTATGTATGTATGTCTGTATGTATCTGATATTAGTGTATCTATTTATGTGAGTGTGTAAGAGATGACATGATTGAGTATGATCGGATGAGCGAGCCATTATTGTGAGTGAACGACAGTATGTGAAGAAGTGTGCCGTGTGATTGTGGTTGCGCGTCTGTTTACTGTAGAAAGTGTTTATCTGTTTATAATATATCATTTATTCAATATGTTATTGTAACTTGAAGCACAAGACACTTTAACAATCCCTCTCCCTCCCTCTCCCTCCCTCTCCCCTCCCCCTCCCTCCCCCCCCTCCCCCCCTCCCCTCCCTCCCTCCCTCTCCTCCCTCCCTCTATTTACCCTCCCTCTCCCTCCCTCTCTCCCTCCCCCTCTCTCCTCCTCCCTCCCTCTCCCCTCCCTCTCCTCCCTCTCCCTCCCTCTCCCTCCCTCTCCCTCTCTCTCCCTCTCTCTCTCTCCCTCTCTCTCCTCCCTCTCTCTCTCTCTCTCTCTCTCTCTCTCTCTCTCTCTCTCTCTCTCTCTCTCTCTCTCTCTCTCTCTCTCTCTCTCTCTCTCTCTCTCTCTCTCTCTCTCTCTCAATCGCAGTGACCGGTTAGTTGTGTAATAGCTCGCCCATCCGTTAATTAGCGTTGATCCGAATGAATACACACCCAGTATGTCTACCACAGATGTCGTCAACACGTAATCATATGGTCTAGTGCCTTGAGAATCCATTTCCTGTTTATTGTTCCAATATTCCAATGTTCAGGTGGAATGTACCTGATGAAGGAATGAGTATGTAGTCCGAAACTTCGTGCATTTTCACATTAAAGAAGTTGTTATCCAGAAAATCTTCCTGTTCTTATGTATACCACTTCTAAATGTCCTTCAAAGACCTAAATCTATGCAGTTAAATCAGTATCATATATCAAATATGTTCGTGTTGTGTAGTGATAGTAATGGGAACTGTTTACGTACCGATGAATCCCATTGTGACATTATCATAATGACTCTTAAAATGGTACTTTGAGCAATGGTCAGTAGTTAAAATAACACCAATGATAATGTTTGCAGTTTTATAATCACCCATTGAAAGAGGTCGGGGTTGGGGAGTTGAAGTGGAAATTACTACTGCAAATGCAATACACACAGCGGCTTCTGATTTGTGAAGTTGAATTTGGCCGGAATCCGTCAAATGTTCAAAACTTGACTGTGCTGACCAGTAGACTCACGCTTGAGTGATTTTGTGGTCCTGGTTGAATCAGAGAGTGGCAGAGATGATATGTGTTATGTTCTGGTGTCAACGTTGCATTTATCATTATAAATGCTGTTGGAATGACACGGTTTGTTAATTAAAAGAATGAGGCGGTTCGGCTACTAATATAATTGCAGACAGACAGACAGACAGATAGTTTATTTAAGTCTCACAAAATTACAGACAATGTACACACACATAAAATATGTTTTAAAATGCAATGAGCCACTCTATATAAAGAGTTATGAGAGACTATTATTATTTAATCTTGCCTAGGTACTATTCAAAATTTCAAAATTTGCCTCCACCCTTTTCGACCGTGGCATCAAAATTATCCTTCTTTGGAATCATTCGAAACTTTATTAATGGTCCTTGCGACCCGAGTGAGAAAACAGCTCCGCTGAAATCGCTCGTTAAATCTCCGTACTCATCATCATCAACTATTATTATTGCAGGCACTCTCTGCTTCCTTTACTTAGCCCAACTGATAAAGTAATTTACATAATGCAAAATGATAAGCTCAGTAAATCTTAAGTCGCTACTATTAGTAAAATGTTTACAACATATATTGAGTTTATATATATGAAGTATCGTTTTGAATAGACGTTTCAACAGTATTCTCTTCTATAAAATATTCACTTTAATGAAACGTTGACTCTTGAAATATTATGACTTTTTTAAGTTGAACACTAATGTCTGGCTAAAGGCGAGTGTTTCAAATAGTTCCGGTAAGTGTAAGTGCTATTGTCCACAATACATCGGTCACCATGACTGATTATTTATACACAACTGATTGCAGGTTACAGCTATATAAAGATTTAGAACAATTGCAATATAGCCATGCAAATGCGGTTTAAGTGATATATCAGACTTTTGTTTTGACTCTCAGAATACCCTACTGTTGAACAAGCGTCCACTCGGTATTACGTAACATGAGTATTCGGTCAACTCATTAAGGCCGACAGGTAATTAATTACAATGCCTCTGACCCCTGTGTGACGAGAACGCCAATTATATACAAATGTAGTAAGATTTCGATAGAGTGACCACATTAGCACTTATATGTTTCCGATCTGTGTGCATTACACTGCAAATTCATCTCCGATCAGATGACATTCTCGACCAGGAACTAATAGCGCTAGTTATTGAGAATGTAAATGTAACAAATGTAAATTATGTAACTTTGAGATAATGAATTTATTTTGTTACAACAGTTATGATATGCCTCAGATTATCATGTAGGAATTGCTGACTTTTAAGAGATTGACTTTGGTGACTGGAAACTATTTATTGGCTTATGTACTTATATAATGAAGAAAACATGTTTCTAAATCCATCTTAATGTGTGACGTCTTTGCCTTTCTCATAGGTTTAACACTTTCAACTGGACATCAAAGGCTGATTGTATCAATTATGTGCAAACCCATGGATATCACAACTAAGCTGATGGTGGTGCGTTATATGTGAGACCCAAAAAATCGTCACAGCTTTGACAGTTATTAACTAGTTATAGACCTCTCATGTGTATCAGATGCATACTGAAATATTGAATAAACATCACATATCATTATACATATTCCAAGCAAAAGACATGGAGTGATTTTGACAAATGAAGTAACAAAATTAATTTAATGCGATAATCTAATGATTTTAACGGTCTTTAAGTGTGCTGTGTATTAGAAAGTCCCTAGTCTTACATAATGTGCATGAGAGGACGTCACCCTTCACTGGCCATGGGAATTCGCTAGTTGATGTAATTACAGGTGGCGGGAATGAACATTAACTAATAATCATGTACCCAACCTCACTTAATTATTTGTGTATCTCCCACCAGACTATTAGGGGTGGCCAACATTCGTTCAAATGTTCTTATAGATCTAACGCACAGTATTATATAACATGCGATATTAGAAAGGCAGTAATAATAATAATAATAATAATAATAATAATAATCATAACTATACATTATAAATGACATAAAAGTGAGCCACCCTGTAAGGGTTATGAGAGACTATCTTGCTAAAAAGAATATAAAATATAAATATAAAAATATAAAGCTAATGTTATAAATAAAGGATGTATACATATATACAATATAATATTAACCATACAATATATGCTTCCTTTTTTGTAAAATATAAAAGCAGGTTTTGGCGGTAAAAAATACATTGTGTTTAAAAAGTAAAACAAATTTATCATCATCACAGAGCTCTTTAAAGTTGGGATAGCTAAAACAGACATTTTCATACAACCTTTCACGCAACTCGTCATACACAGGGCAATGTAAAAGCACATGTCTTTCATCCTCAACACTCTCACTACATTCGAAACATACTCTGTCACTCACATCTTTATTTGTAAATCTGCCGGTTTCCAAATGCAAAGGGGCGGTGCCAGATCTGAATTTGGAAAGGGCAGAGCGATAAGAACGGGGCATATTCGTACTCACATAACTTTCACACCCATACTCATTCTTAAACATTCGATACGTTCTTAATTTATTCCGTCCCGTTCTACCGCTTGGCTTATGCAACAATTCATACCAATCACTCGTATATTTCTGCATACATACAGCTTGCACACGTTCACATACGCGCTTAACACTGACGTCATTTTCAACACTCACTTCCCATTCTTCCAACTTCGCTTTCACTCGGAAACTCCAATTTTTCACACTTCTACTCGCACATCTCTCAGACCACATAAACACATGCTTATTCAATCTATCAGGCATACGTTTAAAACGGCAATATTGTCTAACAATACACAACCATTGTCTGACAATTGGAGGAATCCAACCCATGTCTCCATTTACAGCAACATTTGGAGCATATTTACCCAACCCCAGAAAAAACCTCAAAGCACGATGGTGGACAGCATTTATCGCACTAACTTCCCTATGACCCCAGATAGATGCCCCATAACTCAAAACTGACCATACCATCGTATCATATAATTTCGCGTAAGTAGAGGATTCCATTCCCCCAAGTGCCTTATATTTACAAACAAGTGAGGTAAGTAATGGACTGTTTTATTTTCGTAGTTTACAACAATGGGTTAGTTGATCGAATATACATGTTACGCAATACCACAGCACGCTCGTTACATAGACATGGTGTTCTGATACACACAAATGCACAGGTCTAATATATCATATATCTGTAACCTGCACTTGGTTGTGTATAAATCATCAGTCTCGATGACACTGCCCACTCTACAAAACAATCAGACAACCACTGCTTAGAACCTGTCAAGCCAAATGGAACAATTTTAATACTGCCACCGACCCGGAACGTCTATCATTTATCCTAGCAAGCCCAACTATTTTAAAAGAAAGTGCCAGAAGCTGCAAACTACTGCTGGAAAAACGTCGAAATGTATTGTTTAAAAATTGACTTTTTTATAATATATTATTTTATGTCCTTTTATGCACAGTTTATATGTATACCTATATTTATACAAATATATGTATTATTCTATATTTAACCAAAGTTTTAGTATCTGATTTATAACCACGTTTACTCTTACATTCATACCTTTTATTTGTAGTCATTGCATTTTTTATATGTATAGATAGTCTCTCATAACCCTAGTTTTAGGGTGGCCCAGATGTATTTATATTTTATTGATATTATTTTATGTATGTGTATATATGGGGTGAGACTGAATAAAATATCTGTCTGTCTGTCTGTCTGTATTGTGGGCAACAGGGTAGTCAAAAAATCTAATACTTACTGTTTGAAACGCGCTCCTTAAGCCAGACCATAGTGTTTTCAAAATCTTATTAAACTCAAACTTCAACATCGCCAATAAATATTTCAAAGTAAAACTATGTCACTAAAGTCAATCGTTTAGAAGTCAACAATTCACTAAACTCAAAATATCTTCTCAAAGTCAATAAGTCACCACGTTAACGTATAATTAAAGATAAACTTTAAGTCAACCAATAGTTCCAAAGTCAACATGTCATCAAACTCGATATATCTTTTCAAAGTCAACATTTCACCAAAGTCAATATTTTATTAAAGTAAAACTTCCACAAAAGTCAACCAATATTTCCGTAGTCAACATTTCACCATCATTATAATATTTTCAAAGTCAACATTTCACCAAAGTGGCATCAATTCCAAAATCACCATTTCACCAAGCTCAAAATATATAATCAAAGTCAACATTTCAAACTTCACCAAAGTGAATAAAATGGAATAAATATGAAATTAATATTTCATGATATAAGCATACTTCACCAAAGTCAATAAATTAACATAACATAATTAATGTAAGTCAACAATTCGCTTAACTCAAACTATCTTTTATAAGTCAACATTTCATCAAAATCAATGTTTGATCAAAGTCAATATTTCATAAAATTCAAAATATCTTTTTCAAAGTCAACATGTCACCCAAGTTAACATTTTATCAAAGTAACACTTTCACCAATGTCAATAAATATTTCCAAAGTAAACATTTCAAAAAACATTATTTTCCCCCCAAAGTCACCATTCACAAACATTATATGTTTGCATAGTCAACATTGGCCCATGGGCGAGGTTTCGCCCATGGGAAATAAAGCCAATGGGAAATCCGGCCCATGGTCGAGGTCAACATATGTGATTAAGGTCAAGATGTAAATATGTGATTAAAGTCAACATTTCACTAAATTCAAAATATCTTTTTCAAAGTCAACATGTCACCAAAGTTAACATTTTATATAAGTTAAACTTAAACTATACAACATTTCACTAAAATGAATATTTCATAAGTCAACCATTCATATAACTCAAAATATGTATTAAAATCAACAAGTCCATATTTTATCAAAGTAACACTTCCACCAAAATCAATAAATATTTTAAAAGTCAATATTTCCAAAGTCAACATTTCACAAACATTCTATTTTTTCCAAAGTCAACATTTCACAAACATTTTTTTTCAAAGTCAACATTTCACAACCATTATATGTTTGCCAAAGTCAACATTGGCCCATGGGAAATCCGCCCATGGGAAACCTGGCCCATGGGCGAAGTCTCGCCCATGGGAAATCTCCCCCATGGGAAAAATAATTTCCTTTGCATGGGGGGAGTTCACAAATACCTAAAATATGTTACTGCTAGACCCATTATTAAAAATTAGAAAATAATTTTTGTGTAACTCAAATTTTAACAACCTCTCGCCCATGGGCCGGCCCATGGGCAGGCCCATGGGCGAACTTTCCCATGGGCATACCCATGGGCAAGGGGGTCTGTATCTCACGTACGGTGCGGGGTAGAAAGTTGGAATTTTCGTCAATATCTTAGTTAAAGTATAAAAATAGGTTTTTGATAGAATTTGAACTTCTCACTTATGTTATTTACGTTGGTCAATTATGGAATCTCGGGTTTCCATAATAAAATCGGGTCGCCTTCTCTGCGTATTTGTCTTTTTCACAATATCAACAGTTTAGCAATATTTACATGCTTAGCATACTGATTGATGATAGGATTTGATTTTGCCATGGTTGTATTAACTGGTCACAATAACATTTAATTATTTGATGATGAGGATGGGTTTTATAACGCCGAATTTAAGTCATTGCAAGATAACCAACAACCGTCTCTCATTGAAACATGTGTGTTTTTTTCTCTCCAAATAATCAGCCTTTTTCTGAATCCCTGTTGGATATCATTCTGAAATCAGAGGAAATAAAAGTATTATTTCCTTTTGAAAGAATATTGATATTTAATCAATAAGAACGCATCAAAAGAACTTAAGTTTTCTTTTAGATGTTATTCCCATCCTACTCTTTGTTCTAAGTCAAATAAAAATAGCCAGGATTTCAGTGTTTTGTCAGTTCATGAAGTTGTTGGGATTGTGTCTGGTTTTCCTTGGCAAGGACAGTCATGTCTGTGCCTGAAAAGGTTTTATAATTCTTGTACACATTTCGTTTATGGTCATTTCTGATACATTTCATGTACCATCGTACTTCAGACACGATACAGATACATGCGCAAATGCAGTTAGACCGATGGACGTGCAGTTGATGTCACGTGAAACAATCTCAAAAATAATTTTGAATGGTTAAGTATAATGTTACTTACAGGTTTCTAGCAAGCGTAATCAAACTAAGTCTTCTTTATATGCGATATTCTCTAAAGTTCACCCAATTCGATGAAACAGAAAAGGAAGAAAACTCCAATAATATTATAATTGCAATAGACTCTTTCAATGTGAATGAATCCTCCTACACAAGCAACATATAAACCATAGTCACAGTCAAACTTAAACAGTAAATAAGTAGAGACAAACGATACAAGCTTGGTGTAAATGGCATTCAACAAACATGTCCGGGCATAAATATAAAAGATACAATTTTTTTTTCTAAATATTGGTCTATCAACTGATAACCATTGCTGGATCCGAGGGGAATACAGCGGAACGGTACTGATTTCCTTATTCAATCACCTTTCACTACTTTTGGTTCTCGCCGCTAATGGCTGTGATTCTACCAAACCAGTGCTAAACAATAACTCACTCACTCCATAGGTTTGGCATTTGACCTCCAAGTAAGGAATACCCGTCACTTCATTAGTTTATCTTATCTTATCAACCATTGTTCTGCTACGCTTCGAATCAATGCTTATACTGACAGTCGAGAGTCAATACAAGCAAGAATACGTCGATGGACTGACGTAGTCAAACGTCTGATGACGTCAGGGGTGATGCTAGGAGGCATTGTTCCCGCTCCTGGAGATTGGCTGGAGGCACAGGTCGACTCCTGATCTTCCGATCGAGATCGTCTCATGTGCGTTCGATGATATTCACATCCGTTGAACATGCTGGCCATGACAAAACCTGAACGAGGAAGTTCTTGGTACGTCTTGCAGTGTGACCTTGCATTGTGATGCTGGAATACGGTTCCATGGGGCTGCTGTTGAAGAAATGGCACCACACATGGCTGTAAAATGTCATCACGATAACGTTGTGCATTTGTTTCCTCGAAACACGACCTGTTTCGTTATGACGGCACCACACATTCCACCCCAAACCATTAGCAATCCACACAAAATAGCCTGACTTGGTAGACACAATTTGGCGCTAGACGTTCACCAACTCTTCGATAAACAAGTTGTCGACCATTATTTCTGAAAAGGCAGACCCTGCTATCGACAGAGAAGAGAACTCACGCCCAGTTGCGGCCTTTCTAACGTCGGACTCGGCTGGCCCATAGCAGTCTGTTGATCCGGTATCGATGGGTCAGGAGTGGTCCGACGTATGGATGGTGTGGTCTTATACCATATTGAAGCAGTCCCATGTATCAGGTCTGTCGGCTGACTGTGTGTCCCAGTGCTGTAGCCGCCGTGGACGTCGCTGTGATGGAGTGGTTCCGCAGTTGTTGTACCCGTATGTAAAAGTGGAAGCTCTTCCGCTTCTGGGCCTGTCTGATGTTCGACCAGTCTGACATAACCGTTGCGTTAATCTGCTTACTGTTGTGCGCGCGCAACGGAACCTTCTGGCGACGTCGGCGTGTGCGGTTTCCTGCTGGACAATTCCGACGAGTCACTGTCTCTCAATGGCTGTCAAATGTGGCATCCTGTTGTGTGCTTTTTGTTACTGTGATAGCAACATGTATGCTGAGCGGAATTATACAGTTTATATGCACGTGCAAAACGTGCGACAGACATTAATGTCTTTTTCACAAACTTCACGATATCCACGAAAGTGATGACACTATACTGTTATTGTTGATCTAATAGACTGTATTTTATATGTTGGATACGCAATACCATGTTTCCATATGAATGTGTAACTTAGTAAAACACATATTTGGAAACTGTGCTGGTAGCGTTTCATTTGGACACTAGTTTATTTGAGTCTGTATATTTTGTATTCGCATTGAGGAAACTTGAAAGATTTGAAGACTTGTATAAATTAGGGTAAGCTTTTTCTACAGCATGTTCTACTAAGCAAAAGTACATGTCACTTTAACCATCCTCAATACAATTTAGTAGCAAACTAACACACCGTCGATCTGGACAGCATGTAAGTGTACATTATACAGTGTGGTGACATTGAATTACGCTTTGTAGTGCAGTCGTCTATTGACAATACAAAATCATTAAAACTGAAAATTGTATGCTAACAGTACATCGCAGATGCCGTGTCAAATTGTAAAACCATATTGTAGGTTCTTAGAAATAATTACAGTCACAGAAATAACCCTACAATTGACAAAGAAAATTCACCTTTTGTAATTGAAGATCACGTTAGATGAGAAACTGGATACAAGTGTAGCACTCTTGAGGAAAACAAGTACGAATAGGGGTTCTTGGAGAAAACTAGAAACACAGATAACTGTATTTAACACATATGTGTAAGAAAAAACTAGTTATTTGACTGATACGCTCTGTTTTGTATCTTATATTCTGATTGTTCATACGTCGGAGACGAACACATAATGTGAATAACTCAAAAATATTTCAGTTGCCCTTCAGAATCGCATATGATGAATGCCTCTTTGATATAATCCATATACACTCTTACTTCAATAACATACTCCAGCTTCCCACATTCATGCTATTCCGACAACATACCATTCTCTCTTACCCAGAGTGCGAGAAGTGTAATAACATAGCTTATACATAGTTTTTCTGTCATCTTGACATTTATTGTTTTCAATCAGTAGTTGTTACAAAACAGAGAGTATTTTTCACGATTTCATCTTTGTAATTCCCACAGTGAAGAAAAAAACCTGTTGTCAACCAAGTAAATTGAAGCTTTTGCTATATCCTGAGTGACGTTAATTGTAAAAAAAATATATGTTTGGTTGAAACTGTACATTCAAAACAATATGGTTCCTTAACTTGGACAGCCATAGAACAATACATGGTGGAACCCCTATTAAATTGAATCACGGTGTGTTTATTTAAAAAACATACAGTAATAAAATGTAAATAATGAAATAAAACATTATTCATTTTAACAATCTACCTGCATTTTAGAGATTCGAATTTTATCGTTCGAATTATTATAATAACATTGTTTTAGAAATACGGGTTTGAATTAGAAATGTAATTGAATATTTCTCAACCTTACAATTAGGGTTCCTCAAGAACGGTTTTGCGATTGAGTGTCAGTTTGTAGAAATAATCTTCAAAATGAGAACTTATATTCCCCTTTTAATTTGATTGGTCTTCATCTTTCAATGCTATATGTGTTTGTTTTATTAGTTCATTAGTCATTTGTTAAGATATTTTGTGAGATACTTTTAATCACACAATACCGTGTTTACAGTGTCCTAACGTGTTAGCGATTTATATAATTCAACCATGATACAATTCCATGTCCATTCTTTCTGTTCAATTACGAACTGCAAATATGCTTTTCTAGCAATTGTTTTCACCCACACGTGTAGAAATACACTGTTTTCAGCATGTCATATACAATGAAGATACTTTATAGTTCATACTGGCTACATTGTGTTAGTAAGAGATTTTAAATTTGAAATTGTGTTAGATGTTACTACAATATGGGGAAACAGGAAATTCGTGAAGTGATCACGTACTTGTTAAAGGAAACTAGATCTTCGAAGATATGTTCAGAACCCTTGAGAAAAATCCCCCTCCTATATGTATGAAGTCCCCACTACATAAGAGAGAGAGACGATTCATCTGGTTGTTTACACCTCTGAGGCTTCACAATCTCTTGTTAGTTCTCGTCATCACGATTTATCTATGACTTGAATGACTAAGATTTGCAATTGCTCAACCTCAGTGGACCAAATGTAATCAGATGAGAGGATTTGAAGATTGGAGTACAGGAACTTACATCTCAAATATTTTGTTCTACGTTATTATATTGGGCTTAGAACGTCCGGAATGAGCCTCGTATGTACGTGCTACTTGCAGGAAATTAGATATTTATCATGTAAACACAAACTTGAGATATTTGGCGAGTTCTATACAGTTTTGTAATAATGTAAACTTACAGAATATGTTTGTTAAACAAGGTATATATCTGCTTCTTGTCTTGGCCATATGTTTATGTTCGGTTAAACACGGGATAATCATCCACTGTGAAGTTGAGATTTAACAGTGTGTACGCATTATCAAGTTCGCCTTGGTATGTGTGTGCTGTACTATCTAAATATCTTAAAACATACATGTGATAAAATGCATTGATCATTTTGTTTCTGGTTTGACAGGTGTCAACAACTATATGAGTTGTGTATAACCTCAGCCTAACATTCTTTGGGATATTAATAGTATGATGGATCACAGTTTTCTTTATATTACATTAACGCTTGAGTCTCGTTGGTGATAACAAAAAGCATTACATCCAACTTAAATGTTGTTATCTCCACATACGGATACAGTCTCACAACGGAAGCGCATGTTAGTTTTTCATCTACAAAACGATTAAGCAAGAGAAGACAAGGGTTCAGACAGCTGCACAAGAAGAGTCCAAAACACCTTTACTAACTAAACAGGTTCCATCATTCAGGCAATGTTGACCAGCTGCCAAAAGTAGCCTATGACAATAAAGCTCTGGTTGAAAATGAACTTCTAAAAGGTTTCCAATACAATAGGAACGGTACATGTTAACTAGCTTTTATAATCTAGCCAAATCAGACCGTCAATTTTGAAATTATACCATATTCATTTTAAAGGTTTGATTTTAAATCAAGTATTTTAATATTTTGAATTGTATCTCCTAATCAGTAATGATCATCTCTTAATTGAATTACGATTTCCAAGGTTCTACCGATCCAGAATGTTTACATCTTCAACCAAAACCGAGACTGAGTATCTGTGAAGCCGCGGAAAATATGGCAAATTTATCAAAATTGGTCCTAAATTATCTAATTTAATCCCTATGAAATTACCTATCCATAATGATGAAACGCAGCCGGGAATTGTCAGCCTTTCGCGGAAATGGTATGCATCCCACGCAGTACATTTAACTTTACAATCGTTGTATTGAGGTACATGAAACTTGTCTTAAGTTTTTAAACCTTTTACCGCCAAGCTCTTTAAGAAAAGAATGACATAACAAACAACACATATATGACACCTGAGATGTATGTGGATACGCTAGAACCTGGTTCATTACACTTACTCTTCAACTTAAGCATCGGAATAGTGTATAGCATGTACATGGACAATTAAATGGATTTCGTCAATTTGTAAATAGCATGGTACTCAAGACAACCGTCCAAAGACATAACATTCATTGACGCCTGTCACATATATATGTTTACAGTTTGTACTAGAAACATAGAAACACTTTACAGAATCAGGAAAACATTTTTAATTTTTAACCTTGGAAGCAATTTATTGCATAAACATGTCTTTTTTCACAACATATTTGATAATTACGACCTATGTTAAATTATAAAGGAAGAAAAGAAAGATGTTGAAAAAAACTGACAATAACAGTATGAAGTTGAACACATGGCTGAAGGAGATTCTGAGAATGTGAAAAAAGAAACACTACCGATAATAAGCACATATTAAAGCATCTAGCAATTCCCCCTTGCAGTCAAAGAATAGGTGTCTTTGATGTTGTAATCTTCACAGCGTTTATTACTATCATGGTAAATAGATTTAAGTGTGAATAAACTTCAAAGGCAAATGTGTATTATTAAATTCAATACATAATCTTACATGTTTCTTTTTTACAGAACTTTCTGTTTAATATTTTGCTTCTGCAAGTACATGTATGCTTTCCGATCTTGTGATATATTAGTATCACCAACGGCTACAGTTTCACCAAACAGTTGATAATTACTTATTAACTTGTCTAATTTTGTAAAGAATGGAACATGAGCATATCAAATATCAGTGTGTACACCTTATGCAAGGCATCGCAATTCCTGATAAAATGACCTAACTACACAATAAAGTAAATGTACCTTCCATTTTCATGATACCCAGACACAGACAAGACCATGACGTTATATTTGATTGACTACGTTAATTCTATAAATTATTAAGAACACATTGCACATGCTAGTCTTTACAATTATGTCTCCATCTGCACCTTATGGTATAGGGAAATTATATGATGACAGTCAAAACAAGAAAATGATTCATATATTCATTGAAAACCGCATAGTGAAACACAGTGACCACTCTGATGTTCACAACAGTACAGATAGAAAGTTTATCACACTTTATAAACAGAAAGTAGAACAATGGTCCCAAAACATCTTCTACATTGATTTCAAATAACTATATTATTCACAAAATGTTGTACACTTCATATTCTTTAAATTATCTATGAACATGAAAGAGAAGAAATGTCTCTAAAACACATTTTCAGTCAGTTATTAAAGGGGCAGTAGCACGTTTTTTCTCTCAAATAAGTTGATGAAATGTATTTGAAAATAATATCACCAATAGTAAAACACCCTTCTCTCTTCGTAAAATCAAGTTAAAAAACGAGTGGACTTGGTTCGGTAAAGCCATGGGAATCGTTTTTGTCATTCGAAATATTAAAATTTGTTCACAATAAAATGGCCGCCATGCAATTTCTGCCTTATACACAACACTGTTATTACCACTACGAATATTTGGTCTGTGTACCAAAAACGTGCTACTGCCCCTTTAACAACGGCGCTCAACAGTATTAACATTAAAAAAATCAAAAGATCAATCCCAAAACAAATTACAATATTTCATGTTTCAAAACATGATATAATCCGTCTAAAATCCTTATGATTCCTTGGTAACAGAAGAGGTTCCAATAACAAAGCTGTCTGCATATTTTGACATGAAATGGTATAGTTCACTCCAATAATGACACATTTAAGGATGAATTCGTACACCTTAAAATAGAAATAACCATGTACAAGCACAAAAGGATGAATTCTGAATGTTGATGTATATTGATGTTGATGGTATTTATACGAGGTTTGGTTGTCAAAGTGCCAATATTAACTATGTGTAAAAAGTTAATTTCATTCAAGATGGTTACTAATTAGAAATCCTATCTTTTGCATTAACATGTCCTGAATCCAATTTGATAATTAGTTCTGCTAACGTGACTAGGAATACTGTTAAGGAATAGAAACTTTAAAAATAGTATTAACTCTAAGCATTGCAGTTTGAGAAAAAGTGTAATTTAAAACATATTGCCGCAGTGATACATTTGTTTGCCGATAAATGTCGAAGCTTTCCTTTGATCTTTGATAAATCGTCACAGCGTCGAAGAAATGGGCTCTAAAAACGTGCTCTTCAAAATCTCAGCGACAGTAAACCTGCGTGTGTTTTTCACCACTCACTATGTCTGGATGATATCTAGATGACATGCATTTATTTTCTTTCTGTGGTGAGATGTATTGTTTATATATTTCGGTTATCTAGATCATATATTTTTGAAGAAAAAAAAGAATAATAGCCGACACCCTAATTTTCAACTGTTCGTACGTTTGACAACAAGTCTGACACTCCATGAAAGCTGAAGGTACTGAGTAAGGGAAACACACAATTGTCATGGTTGATAATATGTTTTATTCCTTTTTTAACCATGTGATTCATAATGGGAAAGTTGATCTACATTTATCCACAAACAACTTGTTTTTGGAAAAGGCATAGTCAGTGTCCCTGCTGTTCATGTGGAAATCTATGTGAAAATGCCTTTCATTATATTTTTATTGAATATTATTTCAAGTTCAGCGCCACAGATTATTATGAAAGAAAACAAATGTTACTCTTGTAAGGTAATAGTTTAGTCCTAAATGCAGTTTCTTGTAAAAATTAAACTATACTCAAACATGTACATGCATTTATTAAAGATACACAGAGATTTAAGTGTGCCTCTTTACTCTGTTGTCTTACTCTCTATTTGCTGTATCTTGTGTATTGTATTGTTTCATTCTGACTGTATAGAAAATGTAAATATAAAATGTAAATATTATGGAGGGGGCTTTTTTTCTCACTTTATTTCTTTTTGAAGGCACCATACATTATACATAATCAAAGTTTTCAACATATATAACATTGCATAGTATCTACCATAACATTCGGCATTTGGGTTTACATGGTATACATTTTCATGTCAACCCAGCAGAAAATGAGAGGAGATTATGTAAAAAGACTGTGGCATGAGGACCAAAATGACATGAATTGTTTATATCTACATTCTGTAAAAAGCATCTGCTTACTAACGTCGTAAGTGTCTCGAATAACTGATTTAAGACCATTTGTGTGAGGCTTTCTGTTGTGACATTTGCATGTATAGATGTAATGTTTGGTAACAATAAAGATCAAATTTAGAGGGGGCTTTTACAAGTTGGACAACTTGTGCCCAATCCGTTTCACTTCCGTGAAAAATATGTTTAAACCTAAACTTGCTGTTATGGGGATCAGTCAAGATAACTTATTTCTGTTTGAAAGTGTTAGTTGAGGGCTCAAGATGACAAATCACTGACAAAGTGTCATAGCGACTGTACCCGCGACGAGCCTGGGTGACGGCGTAAACCCTTCTCCTCCACCCCCAGTGAGTCTACGAATTCGTTCCAAATGCAGCTGCTGCTCCCACCCATGCACCCCCATCCACCCACGCACCCCCTCCCATCCATGCACCCCCTCCCATTCAATGGTTCTCCAAACAGATTGACGGTCATTTGTGACGTGTAAATTGCACATTCCTCCATGATGTCAAATTCCACTGGCGTCGGGCCAAACGCAAACTGAAAAGGCCTCTATTATGCCGTGCGATGCTGTGAAATTGTGATAAAATTATCATGAAATCTTATCATTTGACACCTTTTGTAACATCCGTGTTGGAGTACCTTTTCAAGAATCTGTGGTTATCATGCATGCACTTCCTGTTGTGTTCACACAACGAGCTGAACCCCGAATTTGAAAATTGATCAAGGGATATTCCATTTAAAATATGTACATCATTAAAACATCAGAAAACATGTATATGGTGTCAGGGGTCGCTCATAATATCAATACCATAACAGTCATGGTGTCCTGATTCGTTGTTGAAAAGGTTCACTTAACAATATAATCAAAAGTTTGTTTCATTGTGTAACTGTTGAAATAATTAGAATTGCTGCATCTGTGCGATATCGAATATTGATGTTTGTATGACATGTAACTTATCACGTTGGCAATGTGATTGGAAGTAAATTCATTATTTATTCATACCTGTAAACGTTTGTACTGATGTGATCTTTGCGTTAATGTCCCAACATAGTACCTATACGTTTCAACATTGTGGTTGGTTATTCATCTTGAAGAATTTAAGGAAACATATTGCTTTGGATAGTTTTATGATTAGGTTTTTGTTAGAATAATCCTTTAACCTCAACGTGTATTGTTGAAAGATTACACAATACAATGACGTAAATTTAATAGGTTTATGCTATTTAAAAATATTTTCTCATCTGTTTTTCATGCTTAAATGTTTGCAATGTGATATTAAAACAAAAGAGTAAGATTTTAATCAGATAATTTAACTCTACAATTATAATGAGCTTCAAGCTTTCATCAGGTTGTATTACCGTTTAATTGTTCAATTCCATTTGGGGATAACTCCTTATTTATATTTTAGGGGCTGGATAGTGCAGTGGTAAGACCGTTCGGCTTCGGATCAACAGACCCGTGGCTCGAATCCCTCAAGGGGCACGGCAACTTTGTCTACAGTAGAAAACTGTTCTACACGCAGTAAGCTTTGGGTGCAATTTTTCACTGAATTTCAAAATTACTAAACAACCGGGAAGACTAATGATACATATGTATTTCTTACTCTGAACATGTACATGTGCGTAGATAAGTGGACATGTATCGTATGTATGTATGAATGTATCCTGCATCTATGTACAAACAATGTATGTATCCTGTATGGTTCTTTGCTTTCGTGGATCGCGTACGGATTTGTAGTTTTAAGATTCTTTCTTACAGATTTATAACGAATGATAAAGGGAAATATCGTCTAATTGAAACTAATTGAATAAGTAGGGGAGACCGGGGCAAAGTGCGCCCCCGGGGCAAAGTGAACCAACGGTTTATTTTTAGAATGAACAGCCGATGACACTATCAGTTTCTATCTACCAATCACAGATGACGTAAAGCAACGTACAAGTGGATGACGTCATGAGCAGTCAGCGGCAAATCGACAGGAGGGCGAAAACTTTGATATTGAACGTTTTCATGTAAAAATCGGGAGCAAATATCATAACTGACAAACACATTCTCTATCACCGGAGCTAAAAAATCACTTTCTAGGTGAAAACATATTATCTAAGCTTACAATTGTCATGTTTGTATGCACTTGGTGTCCGGTCTAATTTCTTCTATTTCCATTTTAAAAAGGTATATGCTTGCTTTGCCCCAATGCATTTTATGTTATGTTGGGCCTTCAAATGTATTTTCAGAATAAGCTAATCAGTGTCAGGTTAATACCTTTTAAAGGCCACTCTTTCCACCAATAATCAAAATAAATGAAAAAATTCGGTAACTTGGTATGGTGCAAGCTGAATATGTATTTTTAAAAAGTCAAAGGGGAAAAGTGCATATTACGAACCTTTTTTCTGCAAAATGATATTTATTGTAGTAATATCTCAAAAACCGTCAGGGCACGCTTGTTTGATTTTGTTAGTTACTTTAATAATCATTATGGTCATCATTCAGAGTTGTTGTGTTAAGTTAGTGTTGTTTTCTTTAAAAATGGAATGTTACTAGAATAGAAAAGGGATTTATGTAATTTGTAAGTTTAATTGTGTCAGCCTTATATGATAAAAATACAATATCGACAATGGATTCTGCAGAAATAACTTCAAAAGTCATGTTCAAGAATAGAAAAAAAAATTTAAAAACGATTCAAGTATGAACATGTACTGCTGAAGACTTATAAACATATATGTCACGGACCTATTTTCTGAGATATTTGGTGCTAAAGTTCAATATTTATGAAAAAAATTGGCAAAGGAAGATAAATCTTCAGTGTAAAAAATATGTTTTATTTTATTACATCATTCATCTAAATTTTTATACGGTTATATAGCAAATATGATTATCACCATAAAACAAACTATTCATACAGCCATAAAACCATTACCTTTCTTTATTAAGATAGAAAGATTATTTGATTTTAAATGTTTCTGGACATGGACAATTGGTAGGAACGTCTTTAATAGTTATGCTAACGATAGGCCATTCTTTGTTTTATCAGACCTTCGAAGGGTATTTAAATGTTTGCACTTGGAATTGTGTTTTCTGCAAGTGTTAAATTTGTTACTTTTTTGTTTTGTTACGTTTTGACAAGTGTGGTTGCCGTTCACTAGAACATAAGACGTCCCCAAATATATTCACTTGCAAAAGAAACGTCCCCCTACAAAATGCAAAATATTTCAATCCACTGGCGAAAAATACGACTGAAACAGCATACTTTACATGAATTTTCAAAAATTATCTCTTCATATTTATGAGACACGTTTAAAGAGTTGTTTTTTTTTTAATCTCCTTAATTTGACGAGATAGAAGAGTCAAAAGCAGTTTTTGGCTTGTTTTGTGCCATCCTACAGTAATGATGCGTCAACAAATTGAAATCCAAGAAGTTATTTATGTTGAAGACACCTTTTAGTACTTAAATATCTACTTTTTAATTTTTAAAACTTAAAAGCAAATATTGTGGCTAAAAAACATCTTGAAAAAGCGAGTTTAACACCCCATGTGTATCTGAATAAATAAAAGTATCATACTCTGAAGGTTGAAATTGTGAGTACTACTTTACAAAACATGTGTCTATCAAATGCATTCACAATATACTTTCTACGACATCAATATTTAATTTTCTGCTCTTGTTAAAATGTCTGGACGTTTCTTTTCCACGTCAGTAGATTTTTTATATAAACTTTTATCTTTTTTCTGTTCTCGGCATATAGGCCTATAATCCGTTCATCCAAAAGTTGGTTCTGTTTCTGGGGTAGAATTAAAAAGCAATTGACTTAAAGTATACAATGGTATTATGTACAGTTTATTATGAACTGTGAATACCATATTCGTGTTTACCGTTTCAAAAAACGTCAACGTCGTTTCAACCCACATTAGGAAGAAGGGGCAAAGCGCCCACCATGGGCCACTTTGCCCCGGACCACGGGGCAAAGTGGCCCACGTTAAAAAAAAACTGTTTTCCTTCTAAGCCGAAAACGATGGTGACCAGAAGTAAAAGAGTGTGTTAATTTCATACTATATAACTAAGTTCTCCCGAATGTCTAAAGATACGCAGCTGAAAATTGTATAGTTTCAAAAAAATGCCTTGCAAAGTTAAGGGGCGCGCTTTGCCCCGGTCTCCCCTAAACATGTTTGTAAAAACACAGGTTTCTATCATTATCATAATCATAATCACGTTCTAAGAATCGCCAGTATTGGTTTTCATGTTATTCTACAGTTCATCATACAGGTTTTACTTAACTTGAAGTTGTTAAAAATTGTATTTGAAGTTTCTTTCTTCAAAGCCTTATCCTGCTAATTAAAATGCTGAGTAACTGTGTAGAATAATATTATCTCTTTTTAAGGTGATGACTACCGTGAACATTGAGGGATTAATGATGCTACATTTCATTTTCACTGCACAGGTGCCTCGGGTGAATCACTGCTTTCCTAGTAATTAGTATGGACAACTTAGAGAGGGTACTCGGTGCATGTTTATACATCATTTTATTATAAAACGAGCAATGAAATACTGGGATTTATCAATGTAATCAAGCAGTGAAGACATATGATATTGTCACTGTGACCATTGACTTGAAGGTTAAAGTTCAAGGGTTTGACATCATAAGAGATCCTTTCTTTACAGTTTGGCTGATCATGTATAATAAAATGCAGGATCATTGTGAATGTGATTTGAAAATTTGAAATCTTAAAATACATCAATTAGTTTGTCGATCAGACTCCGACATGTCTTTACCTACACGAAAGAGTATGCTACACAGAAGACAAAATCAGGAAAATCAGTAAGCAAACTGAAGACATATTCTAATCATCTATGCAAACATGTTTGTATTTGGCCCTGTGTGTCAATTGTGTTGAGTAGTTGAGTATCAACAGTTAGCCAATCAATCCAGGGCAATCACAAGTTGCCCCATGATCTGTAACGAATGTCATAATACGTCTAGCATTGATGGCTCAAGGCTGAAAATATCCGTTTGGCAAATGTTATTGGCAAGCTAATAAATTCCAATCTCAGTAGGCGACAACTAGTCTCTCCCTTGACAACAACAGCCATTTAACCAGCAAGAAACAGCGCAATTGACATAAGTTAGATAACAATGTTTCATAATGTTCTTAGATGTAAATAAATTGCCAAAGATGTATTGATTTATTAGAAGGTCTCTACTATTCCCAAAACTGTACATTGATTAGGTTTTGATGTGTTTCAACGACGGTAAAATTAATCATGTATGAGGTATTTGTAAGCGTATTTATCTGGGACCTCTGTTGATAAATGGCAAACGGTTTGTGCTGACTTGTAATAATCTACGTTTCTGATAAATCTTAATTTTGGGGGAAATGGTAACCTCAAAAACACAACCGTTCGTTAAAAAAGAATTGTGTCATCGAGCCTCGTTTGATAACCAAACACAGGAATAAATTGCTTTATTCAGCTTATTTATTTAACAAATAAAGTTCGCTGTACCCCAATGTGTTTTGTAATAAAGTATAGTTTTGCCCTGAACTAGGACGGTAGTCCGAGTACTTTGACGTTATAATAGTTCAAAGCAAAACTATACTTTATTACAAAACACATTGGGGTACAGTGAACTTTGTTACTTTTCTAAGATAACCCATAACAAAACATTCTGCTTTGAGTAATTTTGCAAGAAAAATAGAGTTTAATTCTTTAATATTAATAATCCATGATCAGGGCCAACTGACGAGCCGTGCGATAACAGCGACTATGACGTCATTGTTCTGTTGTGACATCATAGTCTTTCCTGGGGTTGCCTAATGCGGATTTCGTCGTTTTGGTTCAAGTACAAATGTAGCTTAAAATTTAAGACTAATTCGGATACAAAAGAACACATTCCTTCAATAATTGTTATAACAACGCTACCGTTGTTTTAGGACATTATCATTTGCAGAAAAACACGGTCTTTTCAACTGCCCTCTTTCGTTGGGTTACCATGGGCACACGTGACTACGAGGGGAGCGGAAACGTCATTCAACTGTTACGTCATCACAAAAACTATACCTTTATCGTCTGATAAAGTACTTTTATTTCGATTGTTCTAGCGGCTAGGCATCTTAGAATTGAGTATAAAATAGCTGAATGTAAATTGTTGCTATATAACTATGGTTTCAGTGATGTGTATTTTAGGGGTATGTATGTTTATAATGTTTCTTCACTCGTTTGTACAAAGCTGTAAGGATACAGATAGGCAACGGTGGCATGATAGAGTTGTGAATATTTTTAATTATATTGTCTTCTGCCATGTAAAATAAAACGAGTTATAGAAAGGCTTTGTCAAGTCTAACATGCTCATGTCATAACCCTTTGATAGAAAACGGCAGAATGTTAAATATTGAACAAGCCCAAGGACTCTGTCCTCTATGTATAATTCCATATGTTGAAAGAGTTCCATTTTGGTCTGCAGTGTCCATTTTATGACAGTTTAAAAAAACATATCCTACCACCTTATTATTGTATTAATCCAACTAAATTAAACAAAACGTGTACATCATTGTTTATAGTAATAATCATTTTACACTTAATTGCTTGTCAAAGCTTGTATTTCTAGCATAAAAAAGACGTTTGTGTTTGAAATTGTAAAACTACACTACATAATAATGTAGCACTACGTTACATTGTATTTTGAATATCATGTACATGTGAATTGGCACGGTAGTCTGTTTACTGAATCAACCATATATCAGATATATTTAACATAACCTGTTAATATTGCTGTTGTTATATTCATAACTGTCATCATAATTCATTCATGTATCTGATGTGTTACATTTATAGATTTGTTTTCAAAATATACACCATTTGTCATGAAGAATATAACGTTTTAGTTATGGGTAATGTATACATTGCCTTTGCGTACTCGTTGTGTAAGACATATGAATAGACAATAGATAAATCCCCTAATTTTGAAAAAGTTCAACAATTATAAGGAAACTGTTTTGTTAAAATCTGTTGCATGTTTGTTCAATCTCCCCAGGGAACTAGGTGACTGTAAAGGATATATTTGACTTATAGTATGGTCAGTAACGTTCATAAATATGCATGTAAGATATGTTAATGGCACTGAGACTGTGATCTTCTAAATAAACTGTCGGCTTCTTGTATGTTAATTCCCCTGATAATTAACAGTTGGTTAGTACATGTATATCATCATGTGTCATTGCCATATTCATTTATAGATAATTGAGATGCAATTATTTGGAATAAGGCACTATGAAGGAAAATAATTGTACCATTAACACCATTACCATTAAAGTATTACGATAATTTAAGTACTGTTGTAGGTTTGAAGGGAGATAGCAGTAGCAATGTTTTAAATTGTAGATACATACAGCTGCTGAACAATGTAAATGTAAGATACAAATAACAAGTCATAAATACTTGTATTGTAGCACTATGTGGTATCACAAGAAAGTATATTTAATAACGAATATCAATCTTTTGTTTTTTGAGCGCGTAACTCTGTTACGGCATGGATTCTTGGCGACTGCCAGAGATATCTTTTGGACAAATACCAATCACAGGACAACAAGTGGTGGAATTCGCTTGCTTCCGGCAAATGATTTCCACCACTTTTTGTCCTGAATATTTATTAACCAGCTGTCAAAGCTTCTGATTAAACATTTTCCTTTCATTATTAATTATATGCATCTTGGCATGAACCTCTTCAACCAACTTTATCATACCATGATTTGTGACCCTGAAATTGCATAATTCGGTCATTACTTCTGAACTGATACCGGTTTATGTGACAATCCAGGTTCTTTCACTAAAAGTTGCATTTCTTCATTTAAACATATTCACTGAATCATTTATTGAAATAACTAGTTGTCTGAAACAATTCTGCCAATTAAACAGATAAATTATTCATTGGCAAACCAGATCCTGTTAAAGTTGTTTTATCTTAAAACATCTTATTAAATAATGTATATCAAAGTTCATATTTAAAAAAGAATGAATAATAATAATAATTAAGTAAAGGTCATCAATATAACTGCAACACTACTTTCAATGCAAAGGTAATCTAAATTAATATCTGATTAGTATCAACAATGTCCGCACTTCATTTGCATTTAAAATGATTTGACTACCTATTACGAAAAGAGAAGAACATGTTTATAGTTCTTTAGGAATGAACTTTTGTTCAGCAGCTGTTTATGTGGAGTGTATGTATTTTTTGTAAATGCAATTAACACGGTAACATCACATTGTGCTAGTGACAGTGGTAAGTAACATAATCTGTATAATATAAGTGACTTGTAATGTCATTTGATCTTATTTGATGTTGTAGTAAACGACCCGTAGTACATAATGCTGCAAATAAAGTTATGTTCATGTTTATAATAATAGTTAGGATAGTTATGCACTTATTCACGCTCTACTTACCACTTAGTGAGACTTTAGTTACCCATTATCAGATTGTCAAGTCTAGTGCCCGGTCAACACCAATGAAATCCCATGTTAATATGGAACCGTCCTTGCGTGTGATTGAAAGGCCTAGTAACGTAAAGATAACCAGTCATGGAGAAACTCCGTAATTCGTTTCAGACATTTAGACTCAGTTTTAACGTTCAAGTTTATTACCACCTTGTATAGGCACTGTCTTCGTTAATGATTGGTGACCAGTTTGAAGAACTTTTGTCTGATTCTGAATACGTGTTGTATTCAAACTGATGTTAAAAGTGTGCCATGTCATTTAGTTTTGTAGTTACACGTTGGCGTTTGAACAGTGGTTGCAGCTATTATTCTTGCATAATATTACAAACACCGAATTCATTAATGAAATGCGATTAAACTGTATTTCTCATGCCAAGGATTGTCGTGCCAATATTCAAGGAGCTAAATATCATGAACAATTAATGGGGCCCAAATCCACGATGTTCTGTTCTTACTACAAAGTTACAATCACTAAGCCAAATGGAGTTCTGTGCAGTAGAATTGTTCACGCATTATTTTATACACATAACATAAATATACATTAACTGCTCTCTTAGAAATTAAGAAATGCAAGCATAAATAGTTCCAATCTTATGTTTAACAAGTTTTACTGTTTGAGTTTAAAATGCAAGCATGAATCTTGTTCTTACTCATTATCTTATGTGTAACAAGTTGAGAGCAGAAGGCAAGGATTTTATTATGACGGTTCGGTTTGCAACATATACGTTGAAAGCAGCGTCATGTCTGCTGTATGTTGATAAGGCTGTCAACCACAGACAGGAACATAAACTGTTTATGATAGCATCGTTCTGTCATGGTCCGTTTCACTAAGAATGTTTAATGAGGAGTGTAATTAGGCAAAATGAAAGTCCTTCTTGTATAACATTGGAAAATGAAATAATTAATGTAATTTTCTGTTCAAAATAAAAATAACAAAATGTTTAGATTTTAGTTGAAACAGCGACCCTTGTGACTGATATATGACAGAAAGAAGAAGGTTTACAAGGGATAACTCTTGATTCTTTATACACATTCCATGAAGACACATTTTGAAAAAAAAGTTATATGTTAGCAAGAAGTGCCTTTCTCAGCGATATATATGATACTGTTCCACTTTCCCGAGTTCGAAATGTAACTCATCTTGTGTAAATTATGATAACGATATGTAAATCCATTTTGCACTCCAAGCAAGACGTATAGATGACACTCATAATGATTGAGCAAAGCACCAATAATCAAATCTTTATTATTCTTTTGTACATATTCAACATGCCAATCTTACGAGTAGTTAGTCGTATCAAAGGCATAGTGCAACGTACTCATATTGTAACTTTTCTACTGATAAAGAAAACGCAATTTGTGCTCTAGAACCAAATGTGAGTTATGTGAGTATTTATTGCATTAATACATATGGAAAGTAATTGTACACGATATCAGTACATATCATTTGTCACGTGTTCGTGTATCACAAAATGTTGACGGCAAGTACTAGTCTCCTTTTAGCATCAACACTAACTGGGGTTCTTTAAAAGAATTGTTTTAGTTTGACAAGGCCACTTCGACAAAAATGCTTATTTATTTAAATTAAATGTGCTGAGAGTAGGTTTGAGTAACGTAAAGTGTGAACATTTGTTGACCAAGTTCATGTAAGCATGTCTCCATCAGTTGGTGATATACACATGGCAATAGAACAATTGCAGAGTTTGTCAGTGTTCCAAGTGTTCTTATTGTCAGAAGTTACCGTGTGAAATGTTGTTTTACACAGAGTTCTTTCCTGATGATGATCTAGATAAACACGCACAGTGTGTTACATCGGCTCACATATACAATTTAGCCAAACAAAGGAGCAAACATCACCTCAACCTGGCGTTGAGGAATAGAATGAAGCACGTTCATGACTGTTGATATTTTCTAACTGACCTATGTGACTTTGTATAGAGAAATGGAAATGAGTAACATCAAGCCCCCCTCCCCATTGATAGTAGCATAGATGAAATAATTGAAGTTTACCACAGAAGGCGCATAATATCATACAGAGGTTAGCTAAGTACATCACTGATATTCCTATTACATCTTATATAAACAAAGCACCCAGAATATCATAAACTATTTAGAAAGAAGCCATATGGAGAATTTGCTAACAAAAGAGGGTTGCATAAATGGCATTCTGTACAATCAGTTTAGCCTTAACAGACAAAGGATACCTTTGTTTGAAACTGTACACAAATTCCGTTAATTTGCATTACAGTTGTAAAAGCAGTTCCAATAAGAACGGCATAATGTAAAACATGGAGTGGAGTCGTGGAGTGGAGTCTTGGAGTGGAGTCTTGGAGTGGAGTCTTGGAGCGGAGCGAATTTTATAAACAAGCATTACTCAGTGGAATGTTTATAAACAGAAGGTCGCTAGGACTCCATAAGTCTACGTGACAGACATCAGTTTGTATTAGGAACATTTAATGTATTGCATTTTCATTTCAATGGATTTGCAAAATAGCTTATTGCACAAATAATATTGTTTTACTATTCACAGCTTTATATTAGTTTGACGGCAGAATTGTGAACTTCTTAAGTAGGTAATTTTCTAAATTCCTTTCCTTCAATGATAACAGAATATGTCACAACAGGAAACGGTGTACCCAAGTTTAGAGTGGCATTTATTAGGTCTCGGACCCACTGTTTCGAATCATCCACATCTGTACCTATCAGATATATCAACAGAGTTTTAGAGTGGAGTTATGTAGTGGAATTTATAAATATATGATTTATCATGAACATTAATCTGCAGAATATCAACACATTGTCCATTGATATATTTCCATTTTAGATTAAATGAGAAAACAGTATTTTCATTTTGGTTTATCTGGTATTTGGCCTGGTATACAGCAGGTATGATTCAGAATTGACGAGGTGTCTGGAGCATATACACAGTATAAATAGTAGTACAATTATATAAAAGTTGGTTTAACTTTAAGGATATAACATTTAAACATTTGATTAACATCAGTATGTTGTACCTTCATGAGGGCTTCAAAGTCGAAATAAGAGGATGGAGTACATTCAGATCTGCACAATCGATGTAGTCGACAGTTTAGTAGCATTTGGTATTCATCTTCAAATGAGTGAAGGTTACATTTGTGACTATTTTCATTATGTGAAACCAATTTTTTTAAAAACGGCTTTTTTGTATGTTAAAGTTATCTGATGGGCATATGATTGTGATTAAGATGTGCATTAATTAGAGATGTAATTTTCATAAAGTAATGAATAAAACTCTTCATGTATTAGATTATAACTGTGTAGTAAACATTGTGTAGCTTTTAAAGATTCTTTCGGAAAGTGAACATTTAGTGTCAAAGAGTTAAGATAGCTGATAAGGAGTTGAGTTACTGATACTTCCTGGGATATTGTTTATAACTGGGCTGTGTTGCTGTTTAGCATAGCAGCTGGGAATAGCTTTAATAAATATATCACATCACAGTATCAAATTCCAAACTCCAAGACTCCACTCCACGACTCCACTCCACGACTCCACTCCATGTTTTACAGTATGCCAATAAGAACTAGCACCAACACAATTAAACATGTTTTTGTCAGTTAGAATGTTTTACGATTCAATTGAATTAACGCCCTTGAATCGATTCAAAATATCTTTTACAAATGGAGATGGAAGATAATCAGTGTTGTCGTAACTTTCGCATAGTCTTTTTCATTACTTTTAAACGAATGTATGTTGATAACGGGTATACATGATGACATAGAGATCAATTTATATAAGGATTAACATCACGCACTTGTCTTTTATGGGTACAAACTTAAAACCACACACTATGTTGGCCTACCTTAGGTAACATAACTTATGGGATCAGAACATAACAAAAATTATTGACACAGTCGTGTCTTATGGAATGGAAACACTCATGTTTGTATAACTGATTTATTAGAACTTGATTTCCTTGTAAAACATGTGAGGAATACTTTTCCCTTATAAAACTGTACAGAATATGTCAAAATACTATTGTCTTGTCATTTGTTAAGCGTTATTGTTTTGGTTGTCTGTGTATTTGTTTGCCGTCTTTTCTCTGACTAATATCTTTTTGCAGTGTAGCATATCTGTATGTTTTGTGTCAGATTCTACGTGCATGTTTTCTTCATATTGCTTTTCACACATGTTTACATTTGTATCTTCTCATCGAGTGAAGTAGACATGTATATTTTCACAATGGCACATATAGGAGAGTCATATGATTTCCACTTCACGAAATGCGATATAAAGAAGTGACGAAAAATGTTGAATGTTCCTTGTATTAGACTATGCATAGTTCATAATTTCAAGAACGCCTTGGTTTTCCACGTTTCGCTCAATCCCATTGTTATAAAAAGGTCTTATGATTGAAAGTGTTATTTGACTGAGTAAAATAACGTGTTATAGTAAAAGATAGTAACAGATGTATAATCAAAGTGAGTAATTAGTCCTATTTTATATATGGTCCTATTTACAATTGTAGTAACAGAATCGGTAGTAGTCGTGTTAATAAGGAAATGGAAAATGTTAGGATAGGTATGGTTGGCACTGATTTACACATTCTTTAGCATTTAGTGACCCATTATCAGATTGTCACGTCTACGGTCCAGTCAACACCAATGAAATCCAATGTTAATATGGTCATGATTGTATTGTATTGAGAATAGTTGTTATTTTATTCGTGATCAGGTTGAGGAAATTGCTTATGCTTCTAAATTATTCAAATTGTTTTTCAATGTGTGGAATGTAGTTTAGGCTTGCACTACCAGGGGCATGCTAGTTTGCACTGTGGTACTGCATCTCCATTCTTGCAAAATTGAAACAAATGTCATCAATGAAATAGATAAGATTCATTCCTCATGTCAAGGATTTACTTCCGATATTCAGGAAACAATGTGCGGGCGTGTTCATGATTCACTAGATATCTTATCTTATTTTATATCTTAAATACAACATTAAGGTGCATGAATTATAATCTTAGAAGTTGAAAATAAGCAAATAATTGCCAATCTTATATTGTATATGTATGTATACTGATGGTAAGGCTGCCCATTGCTTCTTTCTACAAGACTGGATCCTAAACTGTTAATGATAGTATCATTCTTAGAAAACTCGTTTCATTCAACACTTTCAAAGAGGAACATAATCAGAGGGTTAGGCTCAACAATCAGGACCTTCCTCTCTGCCATTTAAAAATAATCTTCGGATCAGAAAGAAAACCCTAATGATGATTCAAAGACGTTGAACAGGACAAAAGGGATGTTTCAACCAGCGATCTTATCATTGAAGCAGCGTGGTTGGAACGTTAGTAGCTCAAAGCTCAATCTCAGTTCTAGGGATCTGCTTGAATGAGTGGGTCTTTCGGAATCGCTGTTGCTTAGGTCACCCCTGTCCTAATCATCCCAATGATTATAAATCTAACTTTCATATAAATTCATTTCCGACAGGTTTCACAACATAGTGTTCATCAGGGAAACTTATATATTGTGTTGCTAGTGATGCAGCGTCAACAATATATTAACTGTTGAAAAGACTTGTAAACAAGTCAAAATGCGACGCATCCAGTCATCATTTAAATGATATCTACAGCAAGTGTCGTCTGATGTATTATATATATATACATGTATTTACTGATTTCACAGATTTACTGTAACATATATATATATATATAAAATACATGATAGTTACAAAAACAGTTTTTACTTCACAGAATATAATGCAGGAGTAGCAATGTTTAAAAGAGAACATTTTGAGCAAAATATTAATTTAGTGCTTCTAAAGTACAATGAATTAATAAGCAATAACATAGCAATACTCAAGCCATAGTACCATACTGCACTTAACATACATGTCACACACTTGGTCATCTTAATTACACTATGCCTATCTTTTTAAGCAATATGATTCTGAGACACAAGTTGTATCTATATTCAAAAATGACATCTTGTTTTGATAGAAGTGCCAATTTCAGCAAATACTTTCCTCGAATGTATCTTAAGAAGGAACAGTTGAACAACAAATCTTGGAACTATTACTCTTCTCACAAACGTAATATGTAATAGTTACTACCATAGTTTGTGGGTTGTATCGGGAAATAGCAGGACAGTTTGTCCGAGAGGCCCTGATCCGAGGTAATTAGCCTAATTCTTGTCAAATTAGAAACATGTTCAAATATCGTGCAGGTTCGTGCAATTTATAAACATAGGGGTAATTTAAGAACAGGAAGATTTTCTGGATAACAACTTCTTTAATGTGAAAATACACGACGTTTCGGAGTACATACTCACTCCTTCATCAGGTGGAATGTCCCATTCCACCTGATGAAGGAGTGAGTACATTCCACCTGATGAAGGAGTGAGTATGTACTCCGAAACGTCGTGTATTTTCACATTAAAGAAGTTGTTATCCAGAAAATCTTCCTGTTCTCATGTATACCACTTCTAAATGCCCTTCAAAGAGATGATAGGGGTAATTTGCGACGAAATTTCACTGTTTGACAATTTCTGTAATTTGGATTTCTAGAATTCCGTCGCCTTATTACCGTGACTCTACGACAATGAAAATCAAAATCGGCATTTTCCATATTTAGGCAACTTGAACATTCTTATAATTTTTTTGTTTTGTATATTTCCGTAGTTGTATATTATTTTCTATGCTTCACAACACTATTTCATTTATCGTTTCTAACACAACTTTTTATTTACGATTGTTGTGAATGTCTAGTAGAAAATACCATAGTCATGGTTATGTGTTGGGTCTATTCTTTCTAGTTAAATTTTTTTGGCAGAAGTCAATCAATTGATCCAAGTATTCTAGTCCCAATCGTTTGGGAAATACATCCTATAAATTTGTTTTCTTACGTCTTGATCTTAGTCAATCAAACGTTTAGCTTAAAGGTGCATCCATTGTGTTTCATAAAATTGTATTTGGCTTTAATACGTTCCAACACATCATATGTGCTGTTAACAATACAAACAAATTCACTCAGCTTGCATATTCATCCCCAATCGCCAAACATGTCATAATTACTAGTTTCCAATTAAAATCGAGTAACATCATTATGTATGTGCAGAAACAGAAAGTGCACGTCCTATTTACATGCTCAGTAGTTATATGACCTATTGAACATTATCAACCCAAATTTGTTATTTTGTCTGGTTTAAATAAGATTCCTAAATCACGTTTGACTCATTGGCGCGCGCCACACGCTGTGCATTGTCCGGTTTTCGATCAGAAATCGATACTTTTACCTTCATATCGTCAATATACTAAGTCGAGTATCATTAAAATAGTAGTTTTCGGTAACAGTTGGTACTTCTCAATGAAATAAGACCATCTATAACGTTTGCAATATTTGACCCCAAACAACACAATGGATGTACCTTTACTGGTTATGTCATTGTTGTTGATAAGCTTAAGTTATCTTGTTTAAAAGTGATTTTGAGTGGTTTGAAAATGTCCGTGTATCAGATATCAGGACTGTTTGGATGAAACAATCCTGATATCGAAAAAAAACAGGACACTTTTATGAATGGTTGTTACGGGCAACGAGGTCCATATGGGATGTAAACATAATTTGGACAACGATTCTTTATTGATCCTTTTCAACTTACGTTATAGTGAGCTGTGCCCAGTTTCAACCCAACCCAGTTGATTGGTTTAAATAAATAATTATCTGCATTTGTCAATGTCTGTTATAAACTATGACACATAATCGTTATATTTTATTTTCTTGAATAATTTGGTTTTAATAATTCATATATATGTCCTCGAAGTAGATTTGTTCAACTCACTTGTTCCTGCAACTTAGACAAACTTGTATATAGTAGTATTAAGTAGTCATGAATTGGTGTTATCATAAAATGATAATATGTCATCATTTTATAACCATGCTAGGAGTTTTAGAAATGTTTCCTTTTGTAAATTGTGAGTGATTGTTGTTTTATGATGTTTAACTGTTGTGTAACCTTTTCCCTGTTCAACTGCCAATGGTGATTA
This sequence comes from Gibbula magus, assembly GCA_936450465.1. Taxonomy (NCBI): domain Eukaryota; kingdom Metazoa; phylum Mollusca; class Gastropoda; order Trochida; family Trochidae; genus Gibbula; species Gibbula magus. The sequence continues at coordinate 56,695,164 of OW388300.1, forward strand.
AATAAATACGACTAGTGTTATAGAAACCATTTTAATGTGGGTACCTAGCCGAAACTATCATTTCACAGCAGTTTACAAAAAAGGAGAAGCAATGGTGATTACACACGCCGGCGTCGAGTTTTTCTCAATATCTTTTCATCGAAGCTGAACAAATATATATAATAGTTAAAGGAAATTGAAAAATGGTTTGAGCTTTGTTTGCAAAAATATTATGACATGTGTAGTTGTGTAGCTGTGTAGCTGTGTAGGAAATTGATGCTACACAATTTCGAGTCCTACCCGAACCAAAACAGCAAGAAGTGCTGCGAAACTAAGATAATCATATACATAGCCCAAAAAGTGCTGCAGCCCCTATATTCATATCTGAAATGTAATGCAAATGTAAAATATCAATGTTGACATTTAAATAAAATACGACTTAATTTGCAATGGTACCTGTATTTTTACCCAGGTAACTATTGTTCCTGTTCCGAAACTCACATTTCAGCAACAATACGGACTTTCAATTTTACTTATAACAATACTTGTTCCTGGACACCAATATGGTAGAATTTTCGGAATACAAATATCGTTGAAACGTTATTTGAATGCGATTTTCTTTGTTACACTGGTAGATAATATTTCTGTAATATCACACAGTTGATTTTCCTGATTCATTGTCTACTTTCTGACAACTTTAACTGGCGAAAACGTAGGGGGTGCAACACCTTTTTGGCAATGTATATGTTAGCCAGAGATATTGAACAATGAAGACAAGCTATGAAAGTTAACACTTAAATGAAATATTATCAATGTAAACTGAAAATTGAGGTTTACTGAAATGTTATCTTTTCATAATTTCCAGCATCGATGGTTTATGAATTTGCCAAGTGGAAAACTTCTGATTCACTTCAATGTTGAAACTTTAAAGTGGTCTAAATGTATCTCAGTTCCTAAAGTGTGAAAGAAACAATGGTGGAATTGTAAAAGATCAGACAAGTTTATTTTCATTATCTTACGAATCCCTAACTCACAAAATATGATCTTAAAACATGGGCTACGGTGCTACGTAGGTTTCGAGAGTGAGAGCCATGATCTAGAATGTGTTCAGACATCATTGATGTTACTGACAAACACACCTGTCTCCAGTCTTCATGAAACAAGATGATAATGGTAAGTAAAAACAGCAACTGGTAGAGACAGCTTTGTGTGTTAAGTTGTTGTCAGTGACAGAATCAAAGATGTTTATTCAGGGAATGACGATGAATTAAATTCGTTCAGGTGGAAGAGAATCGGCTATGTGTAGTAATGTATACTGGCATTAAAAGTAATAAGTAATACATTCTTTAAAAACATCATGCAGATGATAGGGTGTCAGAATGCTGTATAAAGTTTGAAATTAAAACCCTTCACCTCAATTAAAATACAAAAACAACATTACAACTTAAACAACAATTGTATCCTTTTGATTATCAATCAATACTTCCTTTTAGCCAAATGATAGAAAACCTCGACATTGTACATGTTAGTTGGAAGTTGAATGATAGTTATTGGCAGACTGCAGTAATAACTTTCATGTTCCTCCATGCTTAGTTATTTTTAATATGTAAATAATGGATTTAGGTTAACTGTCTATCTATTTTCTCTAATATGTTTCCCCCTGTTACTTAATATCGTTACAAACGTATTTTAAAGGAATTCGGTACAGGTTATACCTTTCCCTAGCATGTGCTTTCCTTATTACTATTTGAACAAACGAGAAGGAATTGAAACGGTTGAGCAATTACAATAATAACAAGAATCATTTTCATTGACGTTTGCACAATTATTACAAGTGTTGAATTTATGATTACAATATTATATATATATATATATATCGTTATGCATGTACAATCACTTTATGTGTTTTACTATTAACTCATTTCACACTAACATCATTAAATGGGATTAACCCGTATTTACATTGTGAGGAAACGTGTACATATTCTGTCATTGACAGGGTTCGTAGTGCTAATTAAAGTGCCTACCATCTGTAGAATAATATTATGTTCTCCCCGGTGAAACTAACTAAACAACATGGAAGACTAATGATGTATATGTGTATATTTCTTACTCTGCACATGTGCGTTGATGAGTGGACATGATTACTGTATCGTTCTTTGCTTTTCTGGATCACGTTGCTATTATAATTTTGTTGCACTTTCTTAGGTGTTTAAAGAATTATAAAGGAAAGTATCATCTAATTGTAACTGATTAAATAAGTAAACTGTTTCTGTAATACCAGTATGCAGGTAATTCATATTCTTAGAATTGCGAATATTGGTTTTCATGTTAATCTACAGTTGACCATAATGGGTTTGCGTAACTTCTTGTTGTTAACGATTTTATTTGAAGTTTCTTTCTTCAAAGACTTCTCCTGCTAATTAAAATGCTGAGTAAATGTGTAGAATAATATTATCTCTTTCAAGGTGAAGACTACCGTGAACTTTCGGGGATTAATGATAAGTACATTTCTCTTTTACACTGCACAGGTGCCTAGGCTGATTCATTGGTCTAATTGATTTCCTGGAATCAGCATGGAAACTGCACTCTGTGGACAAGTTAGAAAGAGAGGTGAGTTGGGGTTTAATGCCGCTTTCAAGAGTATTTCACTTATATTGCGACTGCTAGCATTATGGCAGGGAAAAAATCTCCACAACTACATGCTGCTATGCATTGTGGTGAGACTTGCGAGCAACGGATGTAACTAGCGAGCCATCTGCGGTACTATGCTGAAATTCAGTGTAGCATTGAACCCAAACCTTGCTACATGTAGAACAGTTCTCTACTGCAGACAAAGTTACCGTGCCCCTCGCGGAATTCGAACCCGGACTTCTTGATCCGTGGAGACTGCGAGAGATGATTGTCTTTTAGACAAATACCAATATTTCTTAAACAACCGTCAAAGCTTCTGGCTAAAAATGTCCCTTTTTTCATTAATTATGCATCTTGATCTGTTGCATGAACCTCTTTAACTAACGTTATAATACCATGATTTGTGACCCTGAAATTGCATTTTTCGGTTATTACTTCTTAACACTAAAAGATTCTTTCACTAAAAGTTGAATTTCTTCGGTTTAACATATTCACTGCCTCATTTGTTGAAACAATTCTGCCTATGAAAGCAGATTTATTATTCATTGGCAAAAACCAGATCCAGATAGCAAGTTTTTTAAATCTTCATAATGCATTAAATAATGTATAATACAGTTAATATTTTAAAAAAAGAATGAACTCACAGAGTCGGACTGTCGATATCTGTAACATTCATCAATATAACTGCATCACTAGTATCAACAATGTCCTCACTTCATTTGTGTTTAGAATGATTTGACTACCTATTATGAAAAGAGAAGAACATGTTTATAGTTTTTTTTTAGGAATGAAACAAATGTTACGAATGTCTTAAATCTAAACAAACTTTTGTTCAGCAACTGTATATGTGGAGTGTATGTACTTTCATAAATGCAATTAACATGGTAACATCACATTGTGCTAGGGACAGTGGTAAGTAACAGAATCTGTATAATATAAGTGACTAGTAATGTCATTTGATCTTATTTGATGTTGTAGTAATGAACCAGTAGTACATAATGCTGCAAATAAAGTTGTGTTCATGTTTATAGTAATAGTTAGGATAGTTATGCACTTATTCACGCTCTACTTACCACTTAGTGAGACTTTAGTTACCCATTATCAGATTGTCAAGTCTAGTGCCCAGTCAACACCAATGAAATCCCATGTTTATATGGAACCGTCCTTGCGTGTGATTTAAAGGCTTAGTAACGTAAAGATAACCAGTCATGGAGAAACTCCGTAATTCGTTTTAGACATTTAGAATCAATTTCATCGTTTAAGTTTGTTATCACATTGTATAGAAAATGTCGTCGTTAATGATTGGTGACCAGGTTGAAGAACTTTTGTCTGATTCTGAATACGTGTTGTATTCAAACTGATGTTAAAAGTGTGCCATGTACTTCAGTTTTGTAATCATAGTTACAAGTGGGCGTTTGAACAATGGTGTTGCAGCTATTATTCTTGCACAATATATCAAACATCGAATTCATTAATGAAATGCGAATAACTGTATCCCACATGCCAAGGAAGGTCGTTCCAATTAACCCAATTCAAGAGCTTAATATCATGAACCATCTGCAGAGCCTAATTCATTTCACGATGTCCTGCGCTAAGATAGCTCTTACCCAAAACAGTTACTAATCACTCAGCCAAATGCAGTTTTGTGCAGTTCCTGAATGTCTTGAAATTTTTACAGCATAGCTTTTCTTCATTACACTGTTTCTTATAATCTATGACTTTCAAGCAAGTTATTCAAAACCATCATTTCATGTTTGAAATAAACATAACCTGCTAAAGTAGTACTTATCTTGTAGAATTGTTCATTTGATACATATAATATTTGCCAATCTATATTTACAACAAGCAAAGTTTTCTGCAGAATACTCCTGAACAGGATTAACTCCTGCCTTGACAACACTCTTAGGCCAGAACAAGCTGGGTTCAGGAAGGAAAAAGGATGCATTGATCAAATCTTCACTCTCAAAAACATCTTGGAGCAATGCATAGAATGGAAAGCACCTTTATACGTCAATTTCATCGACTTCAAGAAGGCCTCCGACAGCGTGCACAGAGAAACGTTATGGGAAATACTCGCATCATACGGAATACCCAAGAAGATTGTGACCATAATCAAATGCTTTTATGCCGAGTTTGAATGTGCAGTGCTTCTCAACAACAAAACCACAGATTGGTTCACAGTCAAGTCTGGTGTAAGACAGGGTTGCATCATCTCGCCCATCCTGTTCCTGATCGTTGTCGACTGGATGATGAGGAAAGTAACCTGCGACAAGAGAAGAGGAATCACATGGTCCATGCCCTCATCATTGGAAGACCTAGACTTTGCAGATGACATAGCGCTGCTTGCAGCAAGACTAGACCACATGCAAGAGAAAACCAGTCGTCTCAGCCACTACGCTAATCAGGCAGGATTACAGATCAATTCCAACAAGACACAGGAAATGAGGATAAACACAACATCAAACACCAAGCTATCTATGGATAACATTGACATCAAGCAGGTAGAGCGCTTTACCTATCGAGGCACTGTGCTGAGCACGGAGGACTCCACCAAGAAGGACATTAGAAACAGATTGGCCAAAGCTAGAGGAGATTTCGAGCGATTGAGACCAATATGGAAGTCAAAACAATATAGCCGCAAAACAAAACTTCGACTCTATAACAGCAACGTCAAATTCATTCTGATGTACGGGAGCGAATGCTGGCGTGTAACACAAGCTGACATGAAGACACTGTCAAGCTTCCATCATGGCTGCCTAAGAAGAATATGCCACATATTCTGGCCACAAAAGATCTCCAACAAAGACCTGCTGAAACAAACCAACTCAACCTGCATCATCCAACAGATCACACAGAGACGCTGGCGATGGCTAGGCCACGTCCTACGCAAGCCCGTAAACAACATCACCCGGACTGTGCTACGTTGGACGCCACAAGGGAAAAGACCACGGGGAAGACCGAAAACAACATGGAGAAGGACAATAGAGGCAGAATGTGGCAAGATCGGAATCACCTGGGGTGAGGCAGAGACAAAAGCTAAGGACCGAGCTGGATGGAGAAATCTTGTTGAGACCTTATGCTCCACTGTGAGTAAAGAGCTGAAGAAGAAGAATCTATATTTAAGAAGTTGTACTGTAGAAGCTTATGTGTAACAAGTTGAAAGCAGCGTCAAGTCTGCAGTATGTTGATAAGGCTGTCAAACACAGACTGGAACATAAACTGTATGTGATAGCATCATTCTATCATGGTCGGTTTCAGTCAGAACTTTTAATGAGGAATATAATGAGAGCGTTTGACGCAAGCAGAAAGTCCTTGTTTTCTAACTTACGAAAAATACATGTAATTATCTGTAATGTATACGTAATGTTTAGTTTTTAGTTGAAACTGCGATCTTTGTGACCAAAATATTAAAGATAGTGACATTATAGTACTGTTCCACTTTCGGGAGTTAGACATGTAACCCATATTCTTGTGTAAAATGATAATATGAAGATAATGATATGTAAATCCATGTTGCTCTCTAAGCAAGACGTATTAATAACACGCATAATAATTGAGCAAAGCTCCAATAACCAAATCTTTATAATTCTGTAATAATATGTTGTACATATTCCACTTGCCGATCTTAGATTTAGTTTGTCTTATTAAAGGCATGGTCCAACGTACTCCTACTGTAACTTTTTCTTCTGACACAGTAAGCGCAGTGTGTGCTCTAGAACAAAATGTGAGTAATGTATCTATTGCATTAATACACATGATGAAGTTGGAAAGTAATTGTACACGATATCAGTTGCATATCATTTGTCACATGTTGGTGTATCATCAAATGTGGGGAGCAATTACTGGTAAAGTATTTGTGAAATTATTCTTAATAATATAGACGATTAAACATTCGAACGACTTTAGTGGATTCAAACAATCCCAATGTCATCCGTTCTTCAAGTTACATAAACTCATCGGCAAAGGAAACTTATCACCTCAATTGGTTTTGATTAATGCAATTTTTAAAAGAAATCAGATGCATTTGATTGTGACAAGATACACTTATACTTATTTGCAGTAGTTTGAATGAATTGATTGGTGACTGTGGTTACATTTTAGTTAAAATTTCTTTGTTTAATTAAGACAGGGGTATGAAATGACATTTCCACCAACATGATCCCTACCATGTTTAAAATGTTGTAAATGTGTGCAGAATCAGGCACATTTGTCCATTTCCACACAGAATATGTCTTATATGTCAATGGACAATTGTCTATCATCAACAATAATTTTTAGAAGAAATTTTTTTTAAATTAGAAAGACATGTACAAGTATTCTTTGACTGCTGACTAAACATCTGTACTTTTAAGTTTTAGATTATCATTTCGAAAAATGAAATATTTGCAATTAAAAATCATACATATGATAAAATCAACTGAGGTGATAAGTTTCTTTTGCCGATGAGTTTTATTATCTAACCTATCATAAAAGTTAAACATAAACATCTTAGCATCAATATAATCTCGGATTAATTTAATAAATTGTTATTGTTTGACAAAAGTCCCTTCATCAAAATGCTTATTTATTGAAATTAAATGTGTTGAGAGTAGGTTTGTAGTTGATGGACGTTAACCATTTAACATTTGTGGACCACGTTTTTGCAATCTCGCCTTCGTCAGTTGATGATATGTACAAGGCAAAAGAATATCTTTGAGCAGTGATAAAAACATGTAGTGACATGTTGTTGTACATAGAGTTCTTTCCTTATCATGATCTAGATAAATACATACAGTGTGTTACATCGGCTCACATAGACAATTTAGCCTTACAGAGGAGGAAACATCCCGTCAAACTGGTGTTGAGGAATAGGATCCAGCACGTTTATGGCAGATGACATTTGCGGATTTGGTAAGTATTACATCATATCCCCACCGCTGATAGTATCACAGGTGAAAGGAATACAGAAGATGCATACAATCATACAAAGGTTACATACAGTACACAACTCTGATGTTCCTATTACATCTTGTATAAATAAAACATCCATAATAGTATAAACTATTCAGGAAGAAGCCATATGGAGAATGTGTTAACAAAATATGTTTGCATTAATGGTATTCTGTACAATTAGTTTAGATTAAGCAGAAGAACACTTTTGTTTAAAATTGTACATACATTCCCTATAATAAAGATGTTTGTGTCAGTGAAAATTTTAATGATTCAATTGGGTTAACGATGAATCGATTCCAAATATATATTACATACAGGTATACATAATGATATACAGATCTGTATGTATAAAGATTAACATCAAGCTCTTCTCTGTTATTGGTACAAAACTAAAACCACACACTATGTGGCCTACTTCAGGCTACATAACTTATGGGACCAGAACATTACACTTATTATTGACACAGTCGCGCCTTATGGAATGGAAACACTGATGTTTGTATAACTTACATATTGGAACGTGATTACTTTGCAAACATGAGACGAATGATTTTTCCTTATAAAACTGTACAGAATATGTCAAAATACTATTGTCTTGTCATTTGTTAAGCGTTATTGTTTTGGTTGTCTGTGTAATTGTTTGCCGTCTTTTCTCTGACTAATATATATTTGCAGTGTAGCACATCTGTATGTTTTGTTTCAGATTCTAGTGCATGTTTTGTATCTTCTCATCGAGTGAAGTAGAAATGTATATACAAAATATGTACTTTTTTCTTTTTTTACTTAAAATCATCAAAAGTGCTTTACAATAATCAGGCTTGGGAATTTAGTACTTTTCAAACAAATATGTTTTTAATTGGCGTTTAAACGCATTGTCTCTAACTGATTCTTTGATAGTGTTCGGCAGTTTGTTCCACATCACTGGTCCTTGTACACTGAAGGAACGACTGACAAACGTTTCCTTTCGAATTACTGGTACCCCCAGCTTCTTGTACATGCTGTGGCATCTGAGAGTCCGAGGGGGGTTGCTTACAGTCAGCATGGATCTTACATATGCTAGGGCTGTGTTGTGTAGTGATTTGTACATCAAAACTAGAACTTTGAACTGGATTCGAAGTTGAATTGAAAGCCAGTGTAATTTCTCAAACATTCAACATTCCGAAGATCCTCAGCTTCTCTTCCCAGCACAACCCTTGCAGCTATATGTTAAACTTTCTGCAATTTGGCTATGGTTGTCTGTGGGAGACCGGCGAAGCTGGCGTTGCCGTAGTCAAGATGAGATATGATAATTCCTAGTGCTAGTGTCTCTGCAGCGTCCTTGGTAATAGATGATCTTATAGACTTGATTCTATGGATACCATACATTGCGGTTTTACATTTCTGTCTAGTGTGCGTCTTGAGTGTCAGTTCTTCGTCCAGGTTCACACCCAGGTACTTGACACTTGCTGATCGATGAACAATGTCACCGTTGACGATGATTGATGTCGTCATGCATTTCTATAGATGTTTCCTGTGACCAAGTAGTAGAAATTCCGTTATTGATGAATTCATTTTCAGCCTGTTCGCATCCATCCATAGTTTGATCGAAAATGCATTGTCTTCAAGAGTTTATGTCATATCACACAGTTGATTTTCCTGATACATTGTCTACTTTCTGACAACTCTTACTGGCGAAAATGTAGGGGGTGCAACACCTTTTTGGCAATGTATATGTCAGCCAGAGATATTGAACAATGAAGACAAGCTATGAAAGTTTACACTTAAATGAAATATTATCAATGAAAACTGAAAAGTGAGGTCTACTGAAATGTTATCTTTTCATAATTTCCAGCATCGATGGTTTATGAGGTTCCCTAAGTAGAAAACTTCTGATTCACTTCAATGTTGAAACTTTAAAGTGGTTTAAATGAACCTCAGTTCCTAAAGTGTTAAAGAAATAGTGGTGGAATTGCAAAAGATCAGACAAGTTTATTTTCATAAACCTGCAAATCCCTAACTCACAAAATATAATCTTAAAACATGGGCTACGGTCAAGCAAAGAATTCTCGGTGCTACGTAGGTTTCGGGAGTGAGAGCCATGATCAAGAATGTGTTCAGACTTCATTGATGTTACTGACAAACACACCTGTCTCCAGTCTTCATGAAACAAGATGATAATGGTAAGTAAAAACAGCAACTGGGAGAGACAGCTTTGTGTGTTAAGTTGTTGTCAGTGACAGAATCAAAGATGTTTATTCAGGGCATGACGATGAATTAAATTCGTTCAGATGGAAGAGAATCGGCTATTTGTAGTAATGTATACTGGCATTGAAAGTAATAAGTAATACATTCTTTAAAAACATCATGCAGATGATAGGGTGTAAGAATGCTGTATCAAGTTTGAAATCAAAACCCTTCACCTCAATTAAAATACAAAAACCATTACAACTTAAACAACAATTGTATCCTTTCGATTATCTATCAATACTTCCTTTTAGCCAAATGATAGAAAACCTCGACATTGTACATGTTAGTTGGCAGTAATAACTTTCATGTTCATCCATGCTTAGTTCTTTTCAATATGTAAATAATGGATTTAGGTTAACTGTTTATCTATTTTCTCTAATGTGTTCCCCCTGTTACTTAATATCGGTACAGGTTATACGACCTAGTTAAATCCCTCTCCCTAGCAGGTGCATTCCTTATATAAGTTGGGCAAACGAGAAGGAATGGAAACAGTGGAGCTTTTACAATGATCACAATAACCATTTCCATTGACAAATTAACGTTTGAATAGTTATCAAAATATGTTCTTATTTTTTGTGAAATGTTGTTGAGGTTATGATTAAAATTATATAATATTATATATCGTTATGCATGTACACTCATATACCTCATTTCACACTAACATTATTAATTATAAAGCAGACATAAGGCAGTAATGTTTCTTTATCATATACAATGCAATATCGATAACTTGATGAGCAGATGAGTGATCAGACTGTTAACGTGATTGACATTTATCACAATATAGATACTTATAACATGGTTATATTTGGGATAACACTACCTTCAATAGTACAAATTCCTGTACTTTTTCGGCCCGAGTCCCATGCGGGATTCGAACCCACGCCCTCAGAGTAAGGCAACTATCGCTTCGACAAAATCGAGGTCCAACAATCCATGTTATATTTCCTAACTATCTAAATGGCAAGTATTTCTAATATAGATACTTGTATATATTTTCCACCATACCATTCTGAAACACATTTATTGATCAGGTATACATGTAGATAATTGGTAGCTTGGAGGCGTCACCCTTTTTCAATAAATTTACTGTACTCTCCACACACTTGACTTGAAATATCATGAGTAACTATTTCTTAAAACCACGACACTCTGATTGAAACATCTTTAATGTAAACTTAATCACTTCAACTCCCAGGTGCATTGTAGGTTTAACAATTTTCATATCAAAGTTCACTGAAACATTAACACATTTACGACATTCTTTATTCTGAAAAAATTACTTTTCATAAGATAAAACAAGGTTTAATTAGTTCTGTTGAGTCTTTTAAACCCTTTTAAATCTAGTTATATGAGCCCGATTTAATATGTACTTCAAATTTTATTTCCTGGATGAGAGAAATGAAATATGTGTGTTTTTGCCTTTCTATTGACCAGGAAATACAATTAGTACAGTAGAAGTACAGTATGGATACAGATTGACATGTTATCACTAGTTCACATGTACAATGATCATATACACACATACGATCACAGAGGTCAGCTAAATACACAGCTCTAATATTCATATTATATTTTATATAAACAAATCATCCAGAATATCATAAACTGTTTAGAAAGAAGCCATTTGGGAAATTTGTTAAGATACGCTGGTTACATTTATGGCATTTTGTACGTTCAGTTTAGACTAAGCAGTCTGTATAACGACTGTATAAGTTTACGCTCTTGTCTTCCATTGATACAAGGCCAAAATCATGTACCAAGTCAACTCGTCATCTAACCAGAACAAAGTCACTTCTTATGAAATAGAAACATTAATGCTAGAATAGCTGATTTATTAGAACTTGATTACATTATAAAACATTAGACACATACTTTTCCCATATAAAAAAAACCCTTACAAAATATGACAAAACACTATTGTCTTGCCATTTGAAGCATTTCTGTTCTGGATGTCTAACGATTTTTGGCCGTGTCTTTTGGGGAGTTATACATACAGTGTAGCACATCTGTATGTGTTTCAGATCCTACATGTACATGCATATTTTCACAACATGCCTGTTCATACGTGATTCCGTTTGCATCTTCACATAGAGTGAAGTATAATCGTCGTTTACAATATTTATAATTTAAAATATACTGCAATGATGTTTTTGTAATGATTTGTAAGTACAACTACGCTACATCAATTGACCTTAATCGGGCTCATGGCAAACGCGCACATTCCGGGTCATTTTAAATGTTGTGAATCTGTCTATTTCTAGTGTTAAACATCTTGTCGGATGATTAGTTATATCAAAACATATTGTTTGTTGGATATTAAGCAGTTGAAAATAATATTCAGTAAAGCTGGAAATAAGTATTGTCTTCATTAGGCTAGCAGTACAAGACATCAAGACAGTTACGATTAAGAAGTTTCTAATTTATTATGCAATGTCTTCTTTTGACATCAAACTTACCTAAACACACTTTCCTTGAAAAATACCAAACAAAAACATCACATTGTAACATTACAAGTTATTTTCTTATGTGGGGGTACACTGGACCCCGTTTTTGCAAAATGATCACGTTTTAGCAGAATTGTCACTCCCTGTTATTTACACTGCTTTACCGATGTTAATCGGAGCTATTTGACCGTAGTGGCTTCATCAGATCTACACATTCTAATCAAAAATGATACTTTGGATATAATGCTGAGAACATACATTGTTCCTACAGTCAGTGCAACATGAGCAGTTCTTACGATCCGAAACCCCAATGCCACATGAAGCATTAATTTAATGCTTGGTTCTTGACCTGGCTTTCAGGTTCAAGTAACCGATGGTGGATAGACAATATTACAAACAAGAACATTTATATGGGGTGCAAGGGACCCCGCAAGAGGTCATATGTACCCCAAGCTGGTTCGCGAATAAAATCCTGAAAAGAAACATATACACACTTTTATGCAAAATATGTGTGATCGGTGTTGGGATTACATAAACTCTGGTTACGAAAACGTCATAAATAGCCCAAAGGTAGTGTTTCAAATTTCGAAAGATGTCTAAGTTTGATCACATAATGCCAGTGTCCATGTACATCATCTATCATCATGATGTACTGCTGTTGTCCGTTGTATAGAAAAATGATTGAACATTATCATTTGTTGAAAGTGCAGTTATTATTCCATCCTACAGAACATCAACGTATCAAAATTGGAAAAGAATTAACAGGAGTTGTCTGGTTACATGAGTTCATAAGAAAGTCATTCAAATGTAATAGCATGTCAACAAGATAAGTTTAAGAGTAATCAAAGTGTTATTATCACGTAACACAATTTGTAAATACCTCCTTGGAAGTGATGTAGGTAAATGTGTATATTGTTTTTACACTCAATATTGAATCCTACTATAAGTATTAATATTTGATAACGATATTTTCAAATAGGCAAACCCGTTTTAAAAGCTGATTAAATATTGTGTGTCATCAGATATTATTTTAATTGCAAATTTGGCTCTAATTCATTGTGCTTTGTATTTGATTTTTTGTAAAGAGGCTGGACTTTGTGCTTCCCAATTCCCCGCACTAACATGTCTGTCAACTAGAATATGATAATTATTGCTGCTGGCCGCGTCGACAGAGGATCGCTTTTTGGAGTTAAATATCTTGTAAAATTTATTTGGTTTGGGCATGCAGTGGTCGCAAGGAAAAGGTGACCGTTATGTTAAGATGGCCGTTGACTCAATTTAGATTTCATTGTTAATTAAATTATCCATAGTTTATATAATTTCTATTGTAATTAAATTCATAAAGAAATGGCCAAAAAATATTATATATAAATATAAATATCAATATATGTATTATTTATAAATTCATGATACCCGCTATTAAGTAAATGAACGAACGTATTCATAGCATTTCATATTCCAGGAGATAATGAAGGCTGCATTGAGCATTAACACATGTTAACTGCTCAAATTACAAATCGCACAACATGGTCACCCGTCTTCCAAAGGTCAAATGCAATGTATCAAGTAAACTTGTGTTTTTGTTTCAGGAAAAATTTGCAAGTGATGTTACATTATATAATTCAAAACCCTACAATGAACTGCAAACGTTAAGCATCACTACTGTCAAGTTGTTATTGTCCTCATTAAATGTAAAATTAGTCACCAAGTGAGTCAAACAATAATTACAGGTCATGCCTGAAGCTCATTAATGGTTTCGTAAAGCACTTATAATTATCCTCACAGAGTCCATATGGAACGATAAATCGCAAAGTTCAAGAAGCTTTTAATATTTGTATTTGACCTTTGTGGTAAATTCATCATACTTTCAGTAAAAGCTAGTTTGCACTTCAAGAAATTGTGAAAATAATTTAATAAATCTGTTTTTTACGATATCAGGCACAACAAGCTTAAGGCATTAGAGGTGGGGTGAGGTGAGTTGGGTTTAACACCGCTTTCAAGAGTATTTCACTTATATCGCGGCTGCTAGTATTATGGCAGGGAGAAAACCCACAACGCCATGTGGCTATGCATTGCTGTGAAACCTGCGAGCATAGGCTGGAACTAGCGAACCATGGGTGGTGCTACGCTGAAACTCAGTGTAGCATTGTGTGTAGAACAGTTCTCTACTGCAGACAAAGTTGCCATGCCCCTGGCGGGATTCGAACCCCGGATCTCTTAATCCGAAGCCGAACGCGCTAACCACTATCCCGCCCCCCTTAAGGCATTAGATGTTTTATTGTAAATAATAGTTCCTAATTCACCTCATCTACCCACAACAAACACGCCTTTCGAAGTTTATGTCAAATTTAACATTGGTCTGCATTGTGGATCTGCATCGGAATTATGTCTTTATTGATTAATGAGGAATATGCTCTGAGCGTGTGATCGGATAATGCATTCAACGTGTAGCAAAGCAAAGTTGGGCTTAACTTCAAAGGATCAAATCATCAAACTTATCTCTTTGATGTAAACCATAAAAGATTGAAAAATAACTGTTTGAATCTTTACAGGAATCCTTGTATAGAATGAAAGTATATGCAAGACAGCACGTGTCCATATTAATTCCTAACGGGATTATGACTTCAGCTTATTTTGTAAGAGAAGATTAGCACTTACATTTAGGTTTGACATAAATATGTTCTAAATCCCATGGACGATCCAATAATGACGATATATTGGACCTATTTAAACAAATGTGTAGTTACTAACATGATTGGTAATAAGTATCAACGAAAACCAATGACTGAACTTGTCCTTCATGTATACACATACATCTGAATCCAGTTTTTAGATACTTTTCTTTACTTTATGTAAAATGTTAGTTAACTGAGAATAAATAACTTCAGAAATCATACAGTCCACAATACTAATGTGAAATACATAACTTTGTTGCTAGTACTAAGTATCCAAGGGATTTCCCGTTATAATTACCATCATAATATAATCTATAATTTCATCTATATAGGCTCTATATGACACAAAATAATTATATGTTAATCATCTCTCCCAAGATGTCACATAAGGTATTACAAAATAAACGACATGAACAACACACGACTGCCCAGACAACAGAAAGTACTGTTAATGCTATCCCTTAAAACATATCATCCGATCCTATTAGTTCATACAAGTCCATGCTTCAACTGGCAACATGGTGTGCTTCACTATCAACACATCAATACAAAGAACGTAGCTTATAATATTTTCAATCCTTCAACAACGTACCCGCTCAGTCGGCAATTACATTCATGTAATGTCATGTGACAACTGTTGCTTGTGTTGTATCATGAGTCATGTGGCCTGCAATACGACATACACATAATTCTAATGTAGACCAGTAGATCGTTGAAAACGGAACAATCACGCATCAAGAAAAACATAATACAGCATGGTAATAATAACATATAACCTCCAAGTGACAGTGTATCATCCCATGACATTTTGTATGTGTGTAACTTTGATCTGTCATTGGAGTGATAAAGAGTAAGATGACATTTAGGTTCCGAAACATTAATAATTATTTATGCAATCTAACTATAACTACATGCTAGTATGAGTGATTTAGAGGTCAGAGAACACACAGCGACGATATGACAATACGTGGTCCATTGCTATACACATCTTCAATGTACAGTACATTAACGCGTTCGGCTTCGGATCAAGACGTCCGGGTTCGAATCCCACCAGGGGCTCGGCAACTTTGTCTTCATTAGAGAACTGTTCAACACGCAATGAGGTTTGTGTGCAATGATACACTGCATTTTAGCGCAGTATGGTTCGCTAGTTCCAGCCGCTGATCGCAGGTTTCACCGCAATACATAACCACATAGCGATGCGGCCTTTTCCCTTCTATAATACTAGCATCCGTGATATAAGTGAAATACCCTTGCACTTTGAAAACCTCAACTCAACTCACCTAACCGCATCCATTAACGTTCCGTTTAATGTCCCATTATGTCCAAATAATGCACCTGTCAGTAATTATCATAACGTTTAGTGCACAGAACACAGCATTTATAATGTTTATCCATACTAAATACTGTGAGACGAGTTGTCATGAAGGAAACTACCATGGTGTTGATTTAGATAACAATCTGACGTATACTTTCTAATGTTATAAAGTGCTACATGTATGTGTTTTCAGACACTTATTTTTAGCTGGTTCATGAAGGCACAACAACTTTCATCCAATTATTTCTGCTAATACGTCGTAAAGGATTGTCGGTCACAATCCGAATATTCTACACTTGAAAATATAAGTACAGATTGGTGAAATGACTACATACATGTCTATATTCAGTAATGGTATTATTATTCTTCAATCCCTCAGTCATTTGTACCAAACCTTTGTAAAACAATAATGATAGAATGTTACAATAATTTTAGAATGACGGAGAAAGCCTTTTCATGATCATTATCCAGTTTTATTGGTGTAGGGGATACCAATTTTCTTCATGCTTCCATTCATTCATTCATTCATTCAGTGAGCACATTAATTGTGTTGACATATATGTCATTGTTTCATGTTAATATTTTCAGCATGCTTCTATTAATTAATAAACAAATTTAATTGAAATTTATGGACGATAAATTGTAAAACTGAGGTTCTCATTTGCTGATAGAGTGGCGGTCCATTATATTCTGTTTATGTCCAGTTGTCCTTCATGCGATAGTTGACAATATGTTGTCTCTCCTTTGTGTGCTTAGAGCAACATAACTAGCGCCAAATAGGCACCGAATTGAGATGAAGGATTCGTAGTTGTCAGTGGCAATTGTCAAACAGATAATATAACGTTAAATCTGTCTATTATGAGAATTAAGTTGTTTAAGTAACCTGAGCAGCAACTGCGAATACAATGTTGCAATGTCTTCATATTAGATCAAGTACAGATTGGTTCAAATGACTGCATACTCTTGAACTAATGAACTAAACAAAACAGGTTGTGACAGAAATATGTGGTATGAGCCGCCATTTTTTCGAGTTCCTTTTCGGTATAACAAACACTGGGGAGTAAAACCACAGAGTCAGTGTCGGGGCGGGACCTTCTGCACCGCCCCTTTGGAGACTAAAATGTCCACCTCTTCCAATTCAATCGGAGCCAGTCGCGTGACAAGGGACGTTCCCTTGGAGCACTGGTAAGAGGAGGAGGAGACGAGACAGGAATGCGGAAGCCCCGACCCAGTATCCAACAAACGAAAGGGTCTAAACCTAGCTGCTCCCAGTTGCTGACAAAGCTCTGAAACCGGCCCCCACCGGGCCCTCCAACAGCGAATTGAGCGGAGGAGGAAGCTGAGGGGGTGACCATGAGTCACTTCCTCTGCTTCCCCTTCTGAGGGGTACGGCCCTCAGCTCAAGGTCGGGGGGAGTTGTATCCGCGGCCACGACCTCTCCGCCGAAAGTCTGTCTTGCCTTTCTTAGGGGTCGACTGGCCCTGGCCTTGACCCTGACCATGACGGTAGTTAATAGACCAATGATTGGGCGTATTCTGCCTCTGACTCCCCGCGAGCCGATTCGTGAGGTCTTGTCGTTGAGCATCCTGACGCGCTCTGAGAACCTCCTGGATGCGACCGCCAAAGAGAGACTCAGAGTTAGCCGGGGCCTGCCGGAGGAAAGACTTCTGATCGCAGTTGAGAACCCACCGGACCCAAACGGACATCCAATAAAGAAGAAAGCATGCCCTTGACGGACACAAGTAGAAGCTCCGGTTTGAACTTATCAAACTTTCTTCTTCTTCTTGTTGCGCTTCGATAGCTTTAAATCTCAGCTGGTTAAGCCAAACAATGCTCAGAAAACTACAAAGTTGATGTTGAGTTAAAAACACATATTCAGTATTCACATATTGCCTGGGGAAATATTATTTGATGCATTCATTCTTATAACCGTCATTTTAAGATATTAACCGACCGAATTGATAACAGAGCGAAAGTAAAGAATACGTTTAAAAGGCATTGATGTAAGGATGCGGTTATCGAGTAAAGGAAAGCAAAAAACGAATAGCACTGATTCTACCTGCGTGTGAATATTAAGAGAGAGACAATGCTGTCTTATTCCTGGAATCTTATCTTCAATATAATGTTTTTAAAAACTGATCATGGGTGAAGCATTTTTTGTAATTAAATGTTCAGTCCACCTCAATCTGACACTGCCAGAATCATCTTGACTCTGTCAACATCAGACGATTGCGATATTCCGATTTAAGTTTTTGTTTAACAGACATCATTGTAAAGGTCTCAGATGCCGAGAATCTGATTTTGGCATTTTCTACGTTTTTCCCCTGGTTTGAATCTACATCTTATTTACATTCTTATAATGGGTCAAATAGTATGAATGTTTCTATAGAATGAACATGGAATAGTGAAGATAAGTTAATTATACCAATAAAATACAATTATATTGATATGATATATAAAATCTCTTTACAAGGGTATGAGTCGACTGTCAAGTACGGATGGAGCAAGTTAGAACGTTTTATTTTGATGAAACGTTCTTTTGATGGTCAACAATGTACCGTATTCGCCGTAATAGAAGCCCTGGGCGTTTAAAAAATTGAAAAAGGGGGCGTTTATTAAAATGACTTTAAAAAATCGTAAAAAGGGGGCGTTTATTTTTAAAAATGTCTGTTGATGTCCAAAAGAAAAAGGAACATCGATTTTATTTCAGAGTTTTAATCAAAATAAGTTTATCAAATAAATGTAAAGAAGAGTTAAATGTAGTTCTTCCAAGAGAGTTGAGCAAGACATTTTCCTGTTTCTTAAAACATGGCTCTCGCATAGAATATGTAGTGACTGATCGCCGGGGGACTGGATATACCATGTACCTTACACTTTACTTGACATAAGAGGTTGATAGCAAGATTGAAAACTCTTCTTCAGTGAAACATCAGTAAGGTTAGTCGATACAAAAGGGGGCGTTTATTAGTGGTCATTTTCCGGAGTCAAAAATGGCTTAGGGGGGCGTTTATTAGGATGAATACGGCACTTCTTTTGTCCCGGTGGATTTACAGCATCAAATATCATTCATCATTTCATATGAGAACCTTTTGATATTTTCTGTTACATTTGAATAATTTGAACTGCAATTTGTTGTCTCATTTAATATGATGAGCTACAAACAGTTGGCATTATTTAAACTCCGGATAACATAAGGACATGATGTTGAACGCTTGGATGAATGAATGAACTAATGCGTAATGAATAATTGTTTGAGTTGGTGTAAGTTGCTATCGGTTTCAAATTCTTTTGCATTGGAATTGTTTTGTTATTATCACAAACATTTTTCACTATATAACTGCTTTTCATTACACAATTCTAACACTGCTTTAGGTTTCTGAATACTAGTATTTGGTTATAAAACACTGGTCCCTGTGTATACACAAGTCATTATATCCTGCTGAGTATGAAACTAACCTAACGAATGAAAATAGCAATGTTGCAAAATATTTGGATACTTTTACCGTTTTCAATGTGCTTCTTAGTTGTCTTATCAGAAGGGTAAAGGTGATTATTATAGCATCATCCAATTGTTAGTCTGACAACACTTTGTAATTCCATGTGTACATTGAACATTGTTCGTAATTATTTCTGGTTTCGGAGTGTTTGAACACGAAATTAAGTGTACCATCAATGTACATCAATACATGTGGCATCTACATTAGACAATGATATATTATACTATCAATGATTGAACATTCTTGTATATACTTTTGTGTGCTATGAAATTAATGAGGCTTATGAGACTGTGACCTATCCATCCAGGGTAAGTCGACATAAGTAACAAGATGGTCAGCACAACGTATGTGACAAAACGTCAAACAATGAAGACTGAGTACCAAAAATATCCGTTTGCTGATTGAACCTGAAGTCTTTTCTATTCAAACCAAGGAAGGTGATGAGATGTAGCTTAACAACAACCACCAACACACCAGCCAGAAACAAAATACGACTGCGTCAATATCCTAATGGCAGTCAGCAGATTGTTCATTGACGTAAATAAATCGCCTAAGATGCCTTGATTTTTTAGACGTTCTCTAGTATTGGTCAATACTTTACATTGTTTAAGTTATTATTTGTGTAACAGACAATGGAATGGTTGAATGCATTAGGTTGTTTTTATAAACATAAACATTCAAATAGGATAATACTGTTGTATAAAGCAAACAGATTGGGGTATATTTTGGAACTCTGAATTTGGGTCAAATTTAAAATCCTGTTTCGCAAGAAATCATCACAATGACCTGAAGACTGTCGTTAATGTTCCTTTCATCACTGAATGTCTAAAATACATTAAACAATAATGGGGGGAAGAAGACATTATTTCTGTAAATATTGATAAGAATGATGTCTTTGAATGATTACAGATAAAGTAAACCGTCACTATAATGCCTGTAAAACACAACCAATTAGTTTAATTAATTAAAGATGTAATCGTTCTTTTACATTGTATACTCACATACACTGACATTCTAATTTAAATTAGCATCACAGGCAATGACGCTTATGAATATAATTCGATTCAATTTTTGATAATTTGTTAATAATGTATGGGAATGAGTACAATTAATCAAAAAGGCTTAAAGTATCTAAATTTTAAATTATAATAATGTTGTAGCTATGATAGAATGGTTGTGGTAGTGTTGCTTTTTGAGTAAATTGAATAAAGTATGGCTGAAAAATTACACAAAATCAGGATATTTAACATGAGGGGAAAAAAATCTAAATTGACATAGATTCTTAAAACCTTTTTTGAAAGATCCCAAATAATAATACTTAATCATGGTGATTTAAAATTCTAATTTAAATTAGCATCACAGGCAATGACGCTTATGAATATAATTCGATTCAATTTTTGATAATTTGTTAATAATGTATGGGAATGAGTACAATTAATCAAAAAGGCTTAAAGTATCTAAATTTTAAATTATAATAATGTTGTAGCTATGATAGAATGGTTGTGGTAGTGTTGCTTTTTGAGTAAATTGAATAAAGTATGGCTGAAAAATTACACAAAATCAGGATATTTAACATGAGGGGAAAAAAATCTAAATTGACATAGATTCTTAAAACCTTTTTTGAAAGATCCCAAGTAATAATACTTAATCATGGTGATTTAAAATGTTTTTTTTCTTGCTATTTTGATTAAAAATGAATTTGTTGGCGGTTTTAATAGTCCAGTATGAGATTCATGTACATGTTTTGACAGAACAATATTGGTGACATTCTTTGATACAACATGGAGCCAAAGGTCAAAGTGGAAGTCTTCAAGACCTAAGAATTGAAGCGTCAAACCTATTGTTATTCTTATTATTATGTGTAGGAATAGTAATACTTTTAGCATTGGAAAATGGGATAGATATTATTTCCAATTATTTCTATAGTAATGTGAATATACAAACACATGTTCTTATTGATAGCAGTTATTTTAGGGACCAGTGTGCACTGACCCAATCATTTCTGACCATTCAGTAAGAGTTTATGCACACATCAGGCTGTCAAGACAGGCCAGGTCACTCAATATTGATGAAATGACATGATGCTGATATTGAATCAGTGGTAAGTGATGGACAGGCCAGGAAATATGATATCGCCAATCATGCAGAGGGTCATTGCATTATAATCCTCTCATAGAGTGAGAGTTTTGTGCAAACTACATCGCTGCCTAAATAACACTGTCACTTTCATAGAACGTCCTAAATAAACACCCATATATATAATACAGGAAGTGATAACATGAAATATTGACTATAAGTATATGACAAGCAATGAAATATTGAAATTCATCAGTGAAATAAACTGTCTGTCAAGTTACACTTCCTTATACTTCCCCGGTGACCAGTGACTGATACAATTTGACGTCATAAGACAATGGTCTGATGTAACGAATTCTATGATGACTTCGCATTGTTCCTGTGGTGACGGGGTGTTCGTAGCGGCCGCTCAACATGAAAATTACAGGCGTAATTACAAGGATAATACATTCACTTTCATAGAACACCCACCAACATAAATAACACTGACAGTGACAACATGAAATATACACTTCAATTTATCTTTTACAGATATTCATTTAATATGTCATTAGATAAAGTGATAGAGAGAGTGTTATCTACAGGTCTTATATATACACTACATAATTGATAAAGACATAGATAAAATGTTACAAACACTGTCAAGGTTGTATTCTTTTGATAAACACTTGCCACACTTACTGATGTAACATAAACTGAAGAATCATAATTCTTGACTCACACCGTCAGTTCTACTCCCTCAGCAAGTTCGATGAGGAGTGTAAATATACTATTGACTGCAAATGATAAAGAATATGTAGTTTCACATCATGAGGTACACCCTAATAAACTGCATACCTACATTTGTTCACTAAACTTATATCTTTGTGTAAACTATCAACATGCTGAAAATGATTACATACCATTCCATTTCAAACCAACGAAATGTAAAATACTTTTCATTCCAATAGATACGAAGTAAAAGTTTGAAATAATTAAAACCCCTCAATTAGATAAAATATGTTATAATTTATTTATATTCATCCTCATTTAATAAGAGTAGGTTCCGTTTAATTACATTATTTCTATGCAGACGATTCGATAGCTTCTGTGGCACAAACGGGTTTTAATTGAAAACATAGAGGATATTTGACATATCTCGTCGAATACCATGCATATCTCATCGAGTGAAGTAGAAATGTATATTTTCACGAGTGGCGCAGCTACGAGTGTAAATATATGATTTATACTTCACGAGATGATATATAGAGAATACTACACGAGGTCCCGTTTAATAACATATTTATGAAACGAGTGAGTGGTTTGGTATTTAACGAGAGAAAGCGAGTTATATACCGATACCATTCACGAGTTTCATAAATATGTTATTAAATGGGAACGAGTTTAGTATTTTATTTATTACGCGCTGATTTAGTTGCACGAACTCGTCAATAAATGGGACAAACTTCATTTCGACCGCGGCGCTGATATTGTGACGTCATGTTTTAACCATTATGAAGTCACGTCAATCGAAAGCACGCGATGTTATTATACAATATGTGTAATAACATTGTAGATTTATTAAACCGTGATATTTTCAATGGGTGAGTAATCAATACATGTATTCGACGAGAAATGTCAAATGTTCTATTTATTAGATTTAAGAAATTATGCACAGCTTCTAAATCACGTTAATTTTATGAATGAAGCATCCGTGATATCCTTGCTTTATCGTGGTCTTCTTATGACGTAATCCTATTGTTACGATGACGTCATACAATGTATGATTGAACGTGTTATTTCATTGAGTAGAATAACATGTTATTTCACTCAGTGAAAATACGGATTTTATTTTAACCGCTAAATGCCGTATTTCATCACTGAAAATATAATACAATATTGTTACGTACTTTGTTTGGACATGGGTGCCAATGTTCAGCTGATGACCGTCTGATATACATTCTATAGGGTTGAACCAAAGCAATCTGTTATCATAAAATTGCGACCTTGATATCGTATACATTGTTTTATAAGTTCGGTAATATTTGCGTTAACATTACAATCTGAACAGTTGAGTTACACAATGGATATAATACTGACCATATATTGATAACATTGTCTACTGTATGAAGTGTTATTTCGTTATCTTGTTATATCCTTAACAGTTTATGACAGACAATTTTATTATGTTTTGGAATGTCATTCACATTTCATGGGATTTTCCTTAGGTGTTATAAATAGTCTGTGCTATTGTTCTCTTTACACAACAAATATAATGAAGAAGATAATAAATTAATTTCAACGTTCAAATGATAGTTCCAATACTCGAACAGTATCCGTTAAGTTAAACCGAAAACTTCAAGCATATAGTGATATCACATAACTTAGCGAACTTTCAATTCCATACATCGTTGTTTAATTTCTGTACAAAATTGCATAACAATTCCATTCTGTTGAGTTGAGTGTTTATATAATGGATATATTATACTGATCGTGTACTGATAACTTTGACTACCGTATGCAGTGTTATTTCTATATCGTGTTTATATGTAAATCAGTATATGAAATTAAATTAATGTATTTGAATGTAATATACATTTAATGGGAAATGTTTCATTGGTGTTAAAATTGTAAGTGCCTTTAGGGTTTGAACTCGAAAAGTTTTCAAGGTTCATATCATTTTTTAAAAATGAAAAGTTCCAATTCAAATGTATCTGCAACTTAAATATACAATGTAAAATGAGTAAATATAGGTATCAAATGATAGTTTCAATACTCATACAATATTCATAACTGTGTTATGTTTTATAGCTTTGTGAGCATTTCCCTCAAATAGGCCAGGATAGATGCGTGTTTTTTACAACTTTGCTTATTGCAGATAAAGTAAACATCTTCAATATGGGTATTAAGTGCACTTAATGGTGATTACATAAAACACCTTGTTTCAGTAGATTTCAACTTCCATAAGGAGGACCAGTGGTAAGAAAACACATGGCGTCTTTTCCGAACATGTGTTATTCAAACCTGAACAAACACCTTTCATCTGCATTGGAAGTTTGTTTATGATCACATTATGCCACGTGACGTAAAGTTGGAAACTGATTCTACACATCAATGCAACGTCAACGAAGTTCTGCAGACAGCAAGCATTAATCTGAAGGAGAACACGCTCTAAGGATTGTCAACTTTTTTTATTGCAAGAGATGCGACGTGACTGTACATATATTAGCCCCGTTATCAAGAAAGTGATGCATAACGCTTCAGCAAGAAGTAACCTGAAACTATGATTGGGAATTTGGCACTTGTTAATATAGGTGTTATATAGGGAAGCTGAGAAGCCAACGAAATATACAGTTAACTGAAACATTTGTAATTCAGACAGGACATCGATCGATGTTGACTAAAAAGTGTTTTCCTAGTTTTTAACATCAATAATGAATGAGGGAAGAAAAGTAGAAATTATAGATTTCACTTGAATACTGCCGTTGAAGACTGCTTCTTCAAAGTTAACAACTCCTTATATGTTAATCTTTCAAACTTAAGGCATCCTAGCCGAAAAACTGAATACTGTTTACAAAACATGGGTTAATATCTAATCAACACTTCTTGGTGATGCGAAGGTTTCGAATGTAAGGACGCTGAAGTTTTTTTTAATGACCAACACACCATTCTCTAGCCTCCACGTAACAATTAATGACAGTTGATAACAAATAAGGAATAGTTAAGGCAGCTGTAAGACGCCAGTGATCAAATATATTAATCAGGCAACAGGTGGTAATCGTTTATTGGAACCTTTTCGTTGCATTAAAGGCGTTGTAGCCTGTCATGTTTTCTCAAATTTGCTTTTTATCATTGCAGTTCATACAATATATTGTTATTGTAATGGTTAAACATCTCATTTCACGACCTGATAACATAATCGTATCCTTAGATAACGGTTTTCCGTATTGGAAGAAAATGGTGCGATTTATACAACGACAGTGGTGTGGAACTATTCAGTGTGAGAGGTGGACTTGTAGGTCTCATGGGAATTGAGAGTTCAGACGGCAAGATGGTTGACCATTCCATCATTGTACCATATTTAAAACTGTATCCTGAGTGTAGAGAAGAGGTATCGCTACATCAATCAGATCACTTGATCTACCTTTGAGGGGCTATTTTAATGTGAACACTTTAAAATGACCGCTTGGTGGGAAATGGACTCGCATGGCGTAACCGAACACTGTTAATTCGTTTAAGGACTTTTTATGATTAAGGATTATTAAGCCATTGGGGAAAACTTATTTATAATTATGTGAGAGCACTTTATTTCGGTACGAAAATCGTACTACGGCGCCTTTAATGTTTATCGTGTAATAATAATAATAATAATAATGATAATGTTAACGCCTAATATCCAACGCAATGCTGTTCATTGGCGGTACATTATTACCCTGAAGGAATTGTACTTTCGGTGCAGCTACTAAGCGCTCCGCGCGACCCTATAGGTCCGTACTTCCCTTGTTCAGGTACCCATTTAGACAGCTGGGTGGACTGAGTGCAATGTGGATGAAGTGTCTTGCCCAAGGACACAACACAGTATGAGGCCCAGGTCACAAATGTTTGGTGTCTCCACCGGGATTCGAACCCGGGCCTTTGGGGTGAGAGGCCAGCACGCTAACCACTACACCACTGTGCTCCATAATGTAATGTGTAATGACATTGCAGATGTTTATGACAGATTAATTTATCAACATAAAACGTATCAGCAAAAGTATCCTTTTGAAATATAGCGGATTGTCTACTCGCTCAGACGTGATAATTTGGAGAAGATAACTTTTAACAAAATGAATGACAATCCTTCAAGGAGAAATTGATTTGAAATTGTAACCAATGTATTTAGCATTACCGTGTATTTTGTAATTTATGTTACATATTTCAGGTTTACAAATTACAGTCTAACAGTATGAATGGCCTACATATCATATTCTTATTGTGCTTAAATGAAAAGAGCAACTACGGTCGACTTACAACTCGAGCTAAAAAGGGTTAAATTAACATGAGATATGTTTGAAACTTTAAATTGTATTCAATGATTTGAGCATTATATTCTTAATAGTGTTGGCACGTTTAACACATGAACGGTTTTGTATGATTCAAACATTTCCAATACAAATATCAATTCGCTGTAAAGTCCCTGGTGTATTGTAAAGTTACTAAAGTTATTTTAAAACCAATTGAGCTAAAACAGTCAAACCGAATCTCATGGATGGCATTCATCTTATGATTCTGCATTATTAACGTTTTTAACCTTGTGTTAACCTTTTATTGAAAACTAGTTTGTATTATCTTAACAGTGGTTGGGAAACACAAGTCACACTGTTCGTAATAAATAGAGGTTGTCATTAGACTGTGTGTTTGGGATGGTCAATATCCAGCATTAGGAATAAACATTAATTTGTATTTTGTGAGCCTTGCCGAGCTAAATACATAGTGTTTATTCTTAATGCAGGATATTTACCATACCGAAACAAACGAGCATGAAAACTTCTTTATCATACATAGTCATTCTTCATTCATTTTCCACAATACAGCTTGACAACATTATTTCCACTTTCCTTTAACTACGCTTATATATATGTGGATATAAAAGACATCCGTTGCCCTTATGCTACCGAGAACACCATCCATTGTATGATAAAATAATTTAAATGCATTTGATCTCCTCATGAGTTCACATTTCAACCTCATTTCGATGCGCATCGTGTTTTAGATTTATTTTAAAGGCTAAACACCTTATTGATAAGTTATATTTTAACTTTTCATTATAAGGTGTAATCAACCTGTAATACTGCTGATGTTTGTATGGCTTTCGTGCCATTTTAGTTGTTTTTTGCAGAATCTTTGAAATTAGGCAAATACATTAAATATATTGAGAGTTTCTACATAATGTACGCGTATCTACATTTAATCATGGACGATCCCAGACAAATAAGCGTGAGATGGAATCAATTCAAAGGTACAGGTAGCTGTTCAAATATGTCCATGAATGGCATTGTGCTTGAGTAACAGTGACATATGAACCTGCTCTGTAGACCATTTTGGGATAATTCAACTGCTAGACTGTTTTGCAGTTACGCACACGAACATTACAAAATGTCAATCTGGACTGATAGTTATAGCTCGCAAAATCGTTTCACCATTCAGGATATTAATCCAGATGTATTTCGTAAAGTACATGTTAAATTGGCGTATTGCATCCCCATGTATACCTGTGGACGTCTATCAAAGATCAAAGGCAATCAATAGAAATTTGCCCATCAACTCACAGAAACCCGAAGTTGTGAAACACTGAAAATCTTTCAGAACGACTTACGTTCATAGCAACATTGCATCATCTTTGTCATCATCATCACCAGCATCACACCCACGTGAGCAAAATACATGTTTCTTTATATAACCGTTCACAATGCGAAATGGGTATTTTTTTCATCTCAAAGTGTATGCAGTTCCATTTCACATGTTCTTAGCATCAATGACATGAAGTATCTCATAACATTGATCGAGTTTACCTTTCCTGGTGAAACTATGCGAGGCAGTATTAATATATTAATAAGATGAATGAGTATGAACGACTAGACCATTATCGAGCATTCTCATTTCCCTTTTGCATAAATCATAATATCCAAACATCCATGTGTAGCGGTAAGTGAGGCATTTGATGAGAATGCTTCCACTGAAGACTCTATCCTGTGCTGTTTTAGTATAAAAAAAACAATCCATATTCTCTTTTATTTTATATGTTAACATGTCCTACAGATAGATAGTTACCCGTCATAAAGTATTGTAAACGTGGTGTTAATTTCACCCCTTTAAAGTATCGCCCTACATCTTATTTATGTTCACCTACATATCACCATTCCACTCAATAACAACAATACACATATTCAACATTGGGACACGCTGCTTAGTGTGCACGGCGAGAAACAAAGAGATATAAGTATAAACACAACGTGATCATCCAGAAATCAGAACACTGGTCAACAGTGTATACAATGTATATCATACATGCAAATAACGTATCTTCACTTATTTATGTTCATGCATGTGTAGATATTAAGTAGATTGTATGATGCAGCTCATGCATGCATACATACACTAGCACCCTAACCACACACCACCATCCGCCTATAGCGTCTTCCGCCAATACTGGTATAAATACCCTCATAAAGCCACTCATACTATAACCCATAACATTCACCCATCAATACCTGCACCCACACCTCACTACCCTTACCCAGCCACTCACACACTATCACTCCCACCACAACCCTCACCAGCCCGTAGCGGCACCCTCACCGAACAGCTCACCTACAACAACCCCCACCACAACACTCACCAATACAGACACCACACTTCACCACCCTCACCCAGCCATTCACACACTAACCCTTGTAATCTAAAACTTACATTTAATGAGGTTGTTTAAACTGGTTTACATATTTCGTGAAACATGCGAATGGCGGCCGCCATGACATGACGTGATTCAAAGGACGGAAAAATCTTATCTCCTGTCCTCGAGCATTGAGATTTTATATTGCGTACACGTCAGAATAACTTGAGCAACTGGTTTCGCCATACCGAACGTCACAAATTATAGAATGGTTTTATTTTAAAAATGTGAATATTTAACGTCGCAATATTATGAACTTATAGATGTTGTGACAGGGTTGATATTACTCCGCTGTTCCGTTCCTTAATAGGGATAACAAAAACATATTTTAAAACACAATAAATCGTATGAAATACAAGTTGGTAATAAATAGGATACATAACTCGTTCCCTTTTCATATCAAGTTTATGTTTCTCGTGAAATAATAATGGACAAAGCAAAATTATTTCACTCGGTACATAAACTTGATATGAAAGGGGAAACTCGTTAGATATCCTATAATTATTCATCACATGAGATGTTGCTGTTGTGAAATTGTAGGTTATTTTTATCTGAAGCAAAAAGTAAATGTTTACAAATAACTTTCAGAAAAAAATTCTTGTTACTTTAATTTAGTGGATAAATGGATCCAAGTGGATCTAGGCGAGACAATTGACTACTGTTGTCTACACAATTTGTGCTACCACGTACCATCACAGCATGTTTCAGTTTTAATGATAATAGGTTTATATCCTACCATCCGTGTAGATTCAAAGCATTTGCCAGTTATAAACTTATAACTGAAAACGTCCCAAGTGTACAGAAGTGTGCTATAAATAAGATGTTGACAGATTCATCCTATCCAATAGTAATGCTCTTAGATGTAATGCAGTTTAGGTACAGTAAATTCAATATAAACAGATGTTTCCCCCCAAAATGGGCGAATGAGCATAACAAGCATAAATGACGAGGACATGTATAAGCTTCACGTGGGCATAATTAAAATAGATAACGAACTTTCAGAAGAAACTTTTAATTCTGAAGGCAAACCAAAAGTTTAAAAAAATAATGAATGAGAGTGTTTTCAAATGACCTCTTTAGATTATGACCTACACGTGTGTCCTGTTATTAGTGAAGGAGAATTACAAGATCCAAGTCTACATGACAATTTAATCTAATGTCTCTTTCTCTCAAAATACACATATTTCATTAATGCACAGCCTGACTTCTATCCGTAGTGAATACAATGAGATGAGATTCCCAAATTAAATTCCCATGATTTTGATTAGAATAATCCTCTAATGTATAACTTCAAATGATATAAACGGGCATTTAATTACAGACCTTTAATGACAGTTGGTTCCTAATTGGCCTACAGCTTTCAACCAATTATTTCGGGTAATTAACATTATTTTAGGATGTTGTTGTCGATAATGATTAAGTGCATGCACATTAGCAAACTTTTGAACTTCATAACATATTTACATAAATAAAATTACTACATATCGTTTCATAACTGCTTTTAATTTCTCAGTCCCTCAATCATTTGTACCAAACATTTGTACAAGGCACAAACGGTCGAGAATTATTTTCAAATGATAAAAATATGGTATTTGTTTTAATAAAATAATAATATTAAGTCTTTTCCAAAAGTTGGTTTATCATTTAAAGTGTCTTTCCATGATCATTATCCATTTGATCGTTATGCCAGATATGTCAATTTTAAATTTACATCCATTCATTTATGGATGATAACATATTTTGTGACCACAAATTGGAATAGAATGAACAATTATAACATCATGGTAATATTTTCAACTGTTTCCCTCGTGGAAGCTAATAACTTGTTAGGAGTGAGAGATATAGAATACTAAACGATGTCCCGTTGATAACACATTTATTAAACAAGTGAATGGTTTGGTATTTTAACGAGCGAAAGCGAGTTAAATACTGTTGCCATTCACGAGTTTCATAAAAATGTTATCAAACGGGACAGAGTTTAGTATTTTATTTATTACTCAATGATGTAAATAGCGCTGAATCGAAAGAAAATCGTTGTTAGTGACGCTCACTTGTAAATAGGCCATCCGCTACTGCAGTCGAGCGGCTAACATTGTGACGTCAACCAAAAAGGATTGTGACGTCACGCGCCGATTATGACGCTACGGCAGCACGCGGTGGTTTCACACATGTGTGTTACCAACTCATTGTTATCTAATGAGTGATCCCACCACGGTTGAGTAATAAAATGTGTTATCACATGGTATTCTACAAATTAGCCCTGCGTGTCACTCACTATACAACGGGAGTAGTTTGTCATGTACAACATGTGTTAGTTGTATGTGTGAACATCTTTGACAAACATCTCACAATCTAAGTATATACACGAATTAGCTTTTTCAATTGCCTACTTTCGCTGATAGCTACACTGGCTCAGGTGATAATAAGAGGTTATCACATGACAGTTTTCCTTTCGTCGGTCATTTCAACCCGAGACTACCAGATATATACACTTTCGAATGTCTCGACTTTGTGTTGTCTGCTGGAAAATCTTCTACCAACATAATTGGTATATATCGCCCACCTCCTTCGAGAAAGAACAAATTGTCATTCATTAACTTCTATGAAGAGTTCGCCACACTCTTGGAGAGAAAAGAGGTCGAGAATGGTTATACTAGGAGATCTAAACTTTCACTTTGACGACGCATCATACTCAGAAGCATCACAGATTCTGAAACTACTAGAAACTCTAAACTGTAGCCAGTTAGTCTCACTACCAACACATAAACATGGTCACATCTTGGATTGTGTTATCCAGAGATCCGACTGTTCATGTGTTCGTCATCTTGATGTAACAGACATACAGATGTCTGACCATTACTTGGTTTCATGTCTGATGGACACCCACATCCCACCTTGTCCTAAAGTGTCAATAAAGTGTAGAAATATCAACAAAATGGACAAGGAAGCTTTTCGCCATGATCTGCACAATTCAAAGTTGTCTCTAGAACCACCATCGGACTCAGAGGAACTTGCAGATCTATACAACAATACACTGATCAACCTTCTCGATAAACATGCACCAGAGAAGACAAAACTAATTCCTCATCGGCCGGATACGGACTGGGCTATGTCCCCTGAGATCTAGGAAGCTAAAACAGAGCGCAGGAGAGCCGATAGACACTGGAGAAGGACAGAACTGGAGATCCATCGACAGATTTACTGTACTGCGAGGAATAAGGTGACACAAGAGATTAAGCGAGCAAGACAAGCATCTCTCAATAATCAGATGCAGAACAGCATGTCCGACCCAAACTCGCTCTTCAAAGTGCTATTCACTCTTCTGGGTAAAGATATCAGCTCCCCCTTGCCAAACATCACGGACAAGTCTGTAATGGTTGACCTGTTCCAGTACTTCTTCTCTGAGAAAATCAAGAAGATTCACCAGCAATTTGAAAATTCCTCTCTCTCAACTTCTGAAATAGACGATGTCCATGACACAGTGCTTGAAAGTAGTAACGCCCTCAGTGAATTCAAGCTCTTTACTGAGAATGAGGTGTTGCAGCTTATCAAGAAATCAAAACCTACATCATGTGCCATTGATCCAATTCCAACCAAAGTGATTGTAGGTAACGTGGACATTTTTGCTCCCATCATAACAAACATCATCAACACATGCTTGAGAACAGGGACTATGCCATCCGCCTTCAAAAAAGCCATAGTTAGAAGTCCAACCTTGATCAAGAAAATCTCTCAAATTTCCGACCAGTATCGAATCTTCCTTACGTTTCCAAGGTAGTAGAACGAACTGTCAACACCAGACTGTCGGATCATTTATCTCAGCACAAGCTATTTGAGCCACATCAATCAGCCTGAACATTCAACTGAAACTGCACTTGTCAAAGTCATCAATGACCTGAGGATGAATCTTGATGATGGAAATGTTGGAATGCTTGTACTATTAGACCTAAGCGCAGCATTCGATACAATTGATCACGAGATGCTGCTGCACAGACTTCATAGAAAGTTCTGGCTGGATGGCTCTGTCTTGAGATGGATCACATCCTACCTCACAGATCGATATCAGGCTGTCGACATTGATGGAGTCACATCTACAGGGATGCTAATGGACTATGGAGTGCCACAGGGCTCTGTTTCAGGCCCTGTTTTATTCACTCTCTACACAACAGAACTAGGATCAGTCATCAGAGAGCATCCAGTCGACCATCATATGTACGCTGATGATTCCCAGATGTACAAGTTTTTTCCGCCCAAATCCATGTGATTCCTTCACTGCTCTCAATGTCGTTACCACCTGCTTTGATGACATCAAGTCATGGATGCTCAACAATAAGCTGAAGCTCAATGACAGAAAAACTGAATGCCTACTGCTTGGGAGACCTACGGACAGACATCAATCAGATATAACGTCCCTCCAACTCGGTACCGCATCCATCCCCATGTCTGAAAATGTAAGTGACCTTGGTGTCATCATTGACGCTGACCTCTCTCTGGACAATCATGTGAGCAGGGTAGCCAAGTCATGCTATTTCATCCTCAGAAACATCGGTCACATTAGAAAATACATCACAAAAGAATCAGCAATGATTTTGATGACGTCACTGGTGATGTCAAAAGTTGACTATTGTAATAGTCTCCTGGTCGGTGGAACAAAGAAACAGATAAACAGCCTTCAGCGTGTGCAAAACACAGCAGCACGGATTGTGTCTCTGTCCAGGAAACATGATCATATCACACCAATTCTGAAGGACCTTCATTGGTTGCCCTGTGAACAGAGAATCACATTCAAACTCATGTGTCTAACATTCAAATGCCTGTCTGGACAATCACCTGTTAACCTATCTGAGCTGATCACATCTTATGCCCAACCCGAACTCTAAGATCTCAGAACAAAAGGCTTCTTACTGTACCAAGAGTGAAAACATCCCGTTATGACCAACGCAGTTTTTCCTTCGCAGCTGCAAAGTCTTGGAACAGCCTACCTGACCACATAAGAAACTGTGACAATTTGATGACATTCCGCCAAAAACTCAAAACATACCTCTTCTCACAAGCTTACTGTCAATAAGCGCTTTGAGCATGCAATAAGCATGGATAATATGCGCTATACAAGTGGACTATAATAACTATAATAATAATATCAGCCCGAGGGCCGAAGGACCGAGGGCTGATATGGCAGTGTACGGTGGAAGTCCGTAACCAGTACCGTATGTGCAAAATGGTCCATATTATTGATAGGTATATAATAATAGAATGTAACAACGACACTTTAATTCCAGATTTTATTCACTTTATGCTAGGACTGTTGTTAGCCTTAGATAGGTTACGTGTAATGTGGATAATACATTGCACTATATTTAGATATGTAATATTGAGTGTTTACATGTAGGCTTCATCTTTATATGTTCATCATGCTTCTATTAATTAGTACAAAATGTTGCAAAGCATGTTGTCATAAAACGGCTCAGCTCATTGGAATTCATGGGAACAAATTAATTCCCTCACGGAAGACTTCGAAACATGTTATAAAACTTAGGTTCAGGTTTTCTGATCTAGTGACGGTCCATTTTTGTGTGTTTATGTCCAGATGTCCTTCGTGCAACAGCTGACAAGTTGTTGTCTCTCCTTTGTATGCTTAGAGCAAAATAACTAGCGCCAAATAGGCACCGATTTTAGATGAACAATTCATGGCTGTCAGTGATAATTGTCAAAAAGATAATATTACGATAGAGCTGTCTATTATGAGAATTAAGTCTTCTGTCATTGTTGAAGTAATCAGTGCAAGAACAATCAATACAATGTTGCAATGTCTTGATATTCGATCGGTTAGAGATTGGTCTAAAATGACACAAATTTCATGGAACTGGTAACAAGTTATGAGCGAGAGAATATGTTATCCAATCATGTTGTACACACTGGTACAATATATCATAGTTGTGATAAACACCTTACATTTTTAGTATATAAGTGAAATGTCTCTTCCAATTGCTTTAAAGGTTCATGGGTTCATATAACATTCCATAATTTTATCACGGATTTTATTCACGTTGTGCTCGGTCCTTTATTGTCTTGGTAATTCTACGTGAAATGTATTGCAGTATGTATAGGCGTATATCATTGTGGGTGTCACACTCTTCCCTTTTCCAAGGCATTTTATCATAAAATTGCTCAAGTGTTTCAAATTTGAATCGAAACAAATTATTTTGCTTCAGCATATGTTACAAACACAAGTACTCATTTTCTGATCCGCAGATAGTCTATTTCCCGCTGTTTTTTACCAGAAGTCGTTGTGCAGCAGCTGACAATTTGTTGTCTCATTTTAGTATGCAAGAGGAAGATAACGAGCGCCAAACAGTCACCGAATGAAGATGAACGAGACGTGGCTGTTAGTGGCAATTGTCAAACAGATAATAATATTTATGTACAGCTGTCTTTTCATGGGAATTAAGTCTCCAGTCAATGTTTCAGTAATCAGTACAAAAACTATGAACACAATGTTAAAATATAATTGAATATAATTATTAAATATAATATTTATCACTAACTATCTTCCGAAGATCATCCACGGGACAGTAAGTTTCCTGTTTGATCAATATCATACACTTTCACTTATCAAATCGCCTGATTGTTTCATAAGCTTTTTCAAAGGGCATTCTGATTAAATTCTGTGATAGAAGCTGGAGACATGAGCCAATGTAACAATACAAGTTTTCACCACCCACAGATAAACTCTATCGCATTGGCCCTGTATAATTTATTCAGCTCAGAGAAAACATGTTATTCTAGATCCTGAAATGAAAGTTTATATTTTAAAGTATTTTTCTTTGAGACAAATTACATTAAACTATTAAATGTGTATATGTGTAACTCCGTTCTGTCAATCAAACGTTCTGTTTCAAATTGTTTATAGTTTGTGACCTTATAATAATCGACTAATAGTTTAAAATCCAATAACTGACTCAATTAAGTAAATAAATATACCTAAATAACTGAGAAAAACTATAACAAAAATACTATGTTACTGAGTTGAATACAAATATATTTCCATAACCCTCGATTATAGTTAGTCCCCAGGCCGGAATAATAACAAAGCGGGAGTAATGAATAGGTTTAAATAGACATTGGATTAATGGTGCTCTAATCGAGAAAAGGACAGCATAACGCTGCTGGAAAGTGGAGACGTGAGCTAGATCTAGAATAGCACTGATTCTTCATGCCCTGTGAATATTACGAGGAAGACAATGCAATCTTTGTCTTCAATATTTAAGAAATATTACTAAAGTTCGCTGTGGCCCAATGTGTTTTGTAATAAAGTAAAGTTTTGGCCTGAGCAATTATAGTTAAAGCATGAGGACGTTAGTCAGAGTGCTTTGGCGTAATAATAGTTCAGTTCTAAGCGCATCTTAGAATATGCTTTAAACACTGATAATGAGGGCCGTATGTCTTCTCATTAAATGCACAATCCACCTCAATCTCACTCTGCCAGAATCATCTTGATCAGAAGATTGGGATATTCTGATTCCAGTCATTTTTTTTAATACAAATACACATGTAGTTATCTTGTAATGGCCTCATTGTCAGCTTTCCTTGTTTGACCTAGACTGTGGTTCCCAAATTTATTTTGACTTTTAAATGATTTATATGTTTCTTGAAATAACTTCAATTTTGAAACCTCTTGCAATGGCTTTCATTAATTGCATCTCTATGTATTCAAATGTCCAGTTGATGAGTTTAGACTCGATGGCTTCAGAGGATCAGATATCCTGTCATCTTTCAGTTTTATTTTCTACTGCATTTGAATCAATAACATTGCATTATTATGTCTCAAGTAACCTGTTTAGCTAGAGAACATCTGGCCTTCTGTATACTCTGGATAACATATGACCATGATGTATTTGATGTTTGAAATATTGGACACCTGAAATGAATAATCTAATGAGAAAATGGATAATTCTTTGAGTGAGTTTATGTCAATTGCTATCTATTTCTAATTAGTTTGTATGTCCATTGGTTTTTGTCTGTCCCGAACCAATTTGCAACTGCCTTTCATAAACACCTCCAACAATGACTTAGATTTGTAAAAATAGTGGTGTTTTTTAAACATGGATCCCCGTATATATGTTACAGTCAATATGTTAAAGCTGTCATGCCTAAATGGTTTAGGCATTTTACCAAATGCCTGTGACTGATTTGACATAATGACTGTATCCTATATACATGTCAATATAATCTGTTGATTACGACGTCTAACGTTGCCGCACATTGACATAATCGGTGAAAACAGGATAGTCGGAATATGTGTGATTCTTTTACTTTTATCAATGTACATCTTTTCAAAAGGGTAAAGATGAGTGTTACTGTCTCATCCAATTATTGTTTATCACTGTGATAACGATTTGCAAGAAGTTCATATGTACATTGATCAATGGTCAGATGTATTTCTGGGTCGAACTGTTTGAACATGAAATGAAGTCTGCATGTTCCACAAACAACACGATGTGTGGTATCTGCATTAGACTATTAACTGTAACAATATCAATGATTATTACTTCTTGTATTGACCTCTGTGCCAGATCAAATCAGTCAAGTATTAGCATGGAGCTTCTCGATGCACGTCAAGTGGAAATTAGTCAACGAAGATGTCCAAGGAAACAAACGCGACAACCCATCACGCAATGAAGACCTGAGAAGTTAGAATATCCGTTTGACGATTGCCAGTTGGAGATTTTACTACTCGAACCGAGGCATGTGAAGAGCTGTCTCTCACTTGGCAACAAGCACCATCACATCAACAAGAAACAGATTACGTTTTGCATCAATTTCTTAATGATATTCGCTATCATTGTGCGTTGATGCAAATAAAGCGCTTAATATGTCTTGATCTATAGACTGTTGTTGATTAGGTTGTGATTTGTGTAACAGACCAGACAATGTTTAAATGCATGAGTTACTTTTTACACTTTTTAAATATGATAACGATGTTGTTGATAAAGGTACATAGTTATAATTAATGATGGAGGGTCTTATTTTGGAAGAAAGTAAAATACATTAAATCACGGAACTTCAATAGATACGGTGTAAAAGGTTGAAATAGTTAAAACCCACCAGTTACATCAAGTATGATATAATTGACTTAGATTCATCCTAACTTAAAAAGAGTAGGTTCCGTTCAATTACATTATTTCTATGTAGACGATCCGATAGCTTCTGTGACACAAAGTGATTTGAATTTAATCGTGTCACTTTGTATTTACAAGATGCCAATGTTATGTTGATGATCGTCTGATATACATTCTATGAAGTTAAACAGACAGCAACTTCTGGCATGGTAATAGTCTAGTTCTTATCATAAAATTGACCTTGAAATTGCATACATCGTTGTTTAATTTCGGAGATATTTGCATTAAAATTACAATCTGAATAGTTGAGTGTTTATAAAATGGATATACTATATACTGATCGTGTATTAATAACTCTGACTACCGTATGCAGTGTTATTTATATATCGTTTTTACATGTATATCAGTACATGAAATTAGATTAATGTATTTGAATGAAATTTGCATTTAATGGGATATTTCTCATTAGAAAAAACTCGAAAATTTTAATT
Source organism: Gibbula magus (assembly GCA_936450465.1). Classification (NCBI taxonomy): domain Eukaryota; kingdom Metazoa; phylum Mollusca; class Gastropoda; order Trochida; family Trochidae; genus Gibbula; species Gibbula magus. The sequence continues at coordinate 56,733,969 of OW388300.1, forward strand.
AAGAAGATGATAAATGATTTTCAACCTCGATATCAATTTTTAAAAAGTGAAATGTTTCAGTTCACGTGTATCTGCAACTCAAATATACAATGTTAAGTCGGTAAAAAATAGGTATCAAATGATAGTTTCAATAACCAATATAATATTCATAACGGTGTAATGTTGTTTTTAATTGTGGGAATTCCCCTGAAACTGGCCGGGAGAGATGCGTGTTTTATGCAGTAATTTTTTTCTAGTTTTTGCAGATAAAGTAAACATCTTCAATATAGGTATTAAGTGCATTTAATCGTAATTACAATAAAACAGTTTTTCAACTTCCACAAGCAGAAACAGTGGTAGGAAAACAAATCGTGTCTTTTTCTTAATATGTGTTATTCAAACCTGAACAAACACCTTTCATCCTCGTTGGAACCATGTTTATGATAAATATTATGCCAGGTGAAGAAAAGTTGGAAACTGATTCTTCACATCGATGCAACATCAGACAGAAGTTATCTTGAGGGGAAAAAGTTAAATTTCTTTATTACAAAATATTGGACGTTCCGGCGTAGATACTAGCACCATTATAACACACAGGATACATAACAGTTCAGGAAAAAGTAATCTGAAACTGAGATTGAAAACGTGCCTCGTGTTAATATAGATAACAGGAAGCTAAGCTGAGCGATAACAGGAAGCTACGAAAATTAAGAGTAAATTGAAAGACAGATTTAGGTTGACGGAATTCCCTTAAATATTCCCACTGAAGACCTAAACGTCAAAGTTGACCATACTGACACTCACTTATTGATTTTAAAAATAAATATGGGTTATTACCTAAGTTAACACCTCTTGTTGTTGCCGCGGTTTCGAGAGTAAGGACCCTGAAATAGAATGTGTTCAGTTTGCTGACCATCTCACCTCCCTCCCTTAAGAAGATAAAAAGTCAAGTAATGATGCATGACAAATGGTGAAGGCATTTTTGTTAAGTGGTACGACGTCAGGGGTTAAGTTGCCTACTCACTGAACATTGGTGAATCTTGCATTGTAAATTGAATCGCTTAATGTGACTTTTCATTGCATCAATGGCATTGTTTAACGTGTCAAATACTTTACAGCAGTTTATGATAAAATATAAACATAACAACATATAAAGTTTGACACATTTAAAATTACCAATCAATATAAAAATTAAAAGTATCAATAAAAGAATCATTTTGAACTGTAGCGGATAATCTACAGGCCTTTTGAACCAAGCTTTTATGAAACCCTGACATGATAATTTGGAAATAATTGATAACATGTAACAAACTGAATGAAAACTCTTCAATGAAAAATGTGTAACCGATGTATTTAGCTTTCCTTTTCCTTTGTATTGTCAATTACGTTTTATTTTCGTCGGGCATCAAATTGCAGTCGAACGACATAAATAGCTTGCATGTCACCTTCTTGTTCTGATCAAATGTGAAGAGTAATTACGGTTCAATTGACAAAATGAAAACTCAAGAAGAAAAAAGGTGAAGTTTAAATTATACATTTCTTACATTTGAAATTGCTTTTAATGTTTTGAATAACATTTTTGGCACTTTTTACACACGAGCGGTTTTGTCTGATTCAAAAATTTCCAATGTAAAAAGTAATTCGCTGTAAAGTCCCAAGTGAATTGTACAGTTATACTTAAACCCATAGAACTATAAAATCTAACCTCATTTCAAGAATGGTATTTTATAATTTCGCAATTGTAATGTTTTTAACTTGTTAACGTGTTATAACATTCACTTGAAAATAAATTTAATAGTGGTTGGGGAGCACAGTCCATATTTAATGGGTTTTGCATATCGGAATAGGGAATGATAACAACATTTAATAGCAATATACATGAAACGGGTTCTATTTTAACGTTATTTAAAAGCTGTTGATATGGTATATGCATACATGTATAAACGTAAAATATATACCATGCCTTGCACGATAAGATAAAGAACGACCATGAAGTCCTTGCGTTCCAACAGTACAAGAAGTAAGGACCATTTACCTTGTATTCTATATAAAGTAAAAGAAAACATCGGACTACGATATAACGAAGTCTCCTGGTGAGGGTGCAAACAGTGTTGTTTATATTGATTAATAATTCCGCGTTTGCTACGAGTAGATGATATGAACATCAAAAGAAAAGTTTCCCCCAAAAACAAAACTCAAAGGTTATGTCAAAACACAAGTGTCTATTCATGTGTTAAAGCTGTCTTGTTTTGGTTGTCTGTGTGTATTTGTGAGTTTCTGGCTGTTATTGCACAGTGTGTTTGCCTCAGTTTCTATTTTGACATCATATACTTGACTTTTTTTAACGATTGTTGGGATTTGCAACTTTTGATTTACAAATAGCTGTTCATATTTGATAAACATTTGTTAACTTTACTAAATATGTCGCCATTAGTATGTCTATGAATCTGGATAAAACAAACACAAAGAGGTAATAGAAATATCAACGGAGCCTAATGCTTAAGCGGGAAAGCCTATATCTAGGTCATATGTATTTCATTGAATTTAGCAAGTTTGATATATAAGTAGTCAAAGATGATAAACATACACAAGGGAATCGCATGTGCCCAGTTATTATGGATGTGCATTTCAGACATTGTCAAGTTAGCTTCAAAGTTCAACAACTGGCATACTTCCAGTGCAAATGATTGAGAATTTTCTTCATCTCACAATTAAGCTTTGCTTTTGTTATATCATCTCCATTTTAATAATGTAGGCTGAAGCTAAAAAATAAAGGGTGACAATTTCTTATTTACATGTATATAAACGTTTCTACTTCAAGCAGATACCAAACATATCTTTATTAGTAGTTCAGTGGAAACATGAATTGTAGTAAATGTTTAGTTATCTGCAGTACATGTACGTCAATTAATGATATATTTCATTTTCAAATGTGTTTCTCTTTCTAACATGATTGTCATCCATGTCTGCATATTGTTTAATCGATTAACTTCTTATCTTACTCACTGAATATATTTTTGAATCTACATTCAATCAACTGATACAGTCTAGGTGTTATTAAAGGCAAAACTAAACCAACCCAGCTTATTATGATTTTGTCATTGTCATAATATTTGTAATCTTTCCTCTTTGAACTCATATTATGATTATTTCAGTTTTGTTCATGACAAAAAATCTCATATGGCAAATTTGTAATTGCACGTAGAAATGATAAACATACATGAAAAGTCGGACATCTTCTCAAACTGTTGTGTTTGACAATGTGCTTATGTCACAGCTAGTCTTCATCTTGAGGAAAACATTATACTGAAAAAAAAATGTCACTTATGATAAGCAGAAAGCGTGTTCAGCTGCTTATATCTACATATTCCCAGAAACAAACATTTGCGAGATGGAATCCTTTTCAAGGTACATACATTGTTTAAATATGTCCACGGACGTGGAAATAAAATGACAGAGCATGAACAATTCAATCACTTTCGAGCACACTCTTTTCATCTTGAATAAACCATTGTACGTAAAATATAAGTCACTTAAACTCACCAGACAGGAATAAGTTGAGTTTACATTTTATGCAAAGGTGAGTGTCTGAATTAATCATTCCAAGCGTTATGAACAACTTTCATTTAATAAATGCAATATCTAACATGATATGTGGTTCCGTTCACATGTTCGGATCATCAATGACAGGGTTATTCTTATAATGTGGATTGAGTTGACCTTTCCTGGTGACACACAAGCGGGTAACTGTTCCCATGGAAATGCAATACTTGATTGATTGAATCATTTTCGAACACACTCTTGCATAAATACATATCCACAATTTTATTAGTCAATGAGATAGTTTTTATCAATCAATCCACACCAATAATCCTATAATGAACTTCACATATCAAATAAAACATAATTATGTTTGCAGAATTAGGTACAAAACGTAAGTCATAAGCAAGTATCCTAAATAATCACTATATACATAAATTTGGTTTTAACAACAACGTTTGTGACATTTGATATTGACAGACAGACAGACGGACAGACTGACATACATATAGATATATAGATAGATAGATAGATAGATAGATATGAAGTCTACCCTACGCCTTAATTATATTGATGTTCGCACACATATTGCAAAAGGTCAAATCATATGATGTACCTATATGGATATCGAACAACAATCTATCAATTCACGTATGTATGTTAATGCATGTGCTGATATTGAGTAGATTTTAGAATTCAGTTTATGTAACATTCAAAGATTATAGAGACGTGATAGTGCCCTGCTATTAGGTCTTGGATCAAGATGACAACTGGAATTTCGCACAGTAAGTCTGTCTGCTGTGGAGAACTGTTCTGAAGCATATACAATAAACACTTACAATTTAATCGTCCAAAGATTCTTGACTTGTGCTATATTTAAGATGTTGACTGATTCACCTCTTCCATCAGTAATGGATATAATGTAGCTGATATATCTTCGGGATAAGTAAGTATCAAAATATCAATAAAAATATATAAAGCTTTATTCTTGCAAAAAATGCAATTGTGATGCTCACTTTCATCTGCAATGTAATGATTGCTAATGGTAATTACAAGCAAGGATGACGAGTTAATGTGTATACTGCCCGTGAACATACTTGTGATAGATAACAAACTCTTAGCGGCAACCATCATTTTCGAAGGCAAAACCAAAATAAAACGATTTAAAAACTATGACAAGTGTTTCTCTACAATGTACTTTAGATTATGGACCTACATGGTTGTTCTTAGATGTGAAACGATGTTGAATTTCATAGGATTCTAGATATGAGTTTAATATATCTCCATTTACAAATATACACTACAATTGTCAATGATTAAAATACAGAACAGATAAAAATAAAGATTCATAACATACGGTATTTGAGCATGTTGCTGACAGTGCTTTCTACATAAATGACTGTTCTAAGTACTGAATAATGTGTAAGAACATTACAACTAAATCCATATGGAAAACATGAACTTTTTGTTATTGTAACAGGTCCATAATTTCCAACACACATCCCCCCTGCTCTATCAAGGTATTTATATCAGCAACGCTACATTCATCCAATCTTCCACCGTCCTTTTCTTTCTACCCATGGATGAAGATGCCAATCAGGTCACTTAATAAACATTATTTTTTGCATTACGCGTTCTCCATGCAAAACGGCACTGTTAAATAACTGATTAACAATAAAATTGCAGATTGATGAAAGGACAGAAAACCTCTAATGATAAAGGCGCCACTGACTCAGTATGGTTTAGTAAGTTGTGAAAAAAGCTTTATGTCGTGAATATGTTTTAGATTGACTCCAATTTACAATTCAAAAGAGACGACATGCCAAGTTTTGTTTTATGATCATTTATTTTTAGAAACCGTAGTCACAGAAGGTAATTGAAGGATACGTGTCACAACATTAACTCCAACTATAACATGTTTCCAAAACGAGATAACCGTTGCATATTTTTCACATGTGTGTTCAAGAACAGACGGTCCAATAATTTACAAGACAAGATAATAGTGTCTGTGAGCAGCTGTTACAAACACCGGGTGATCTGAGAATAAAACGGTACTTACACTGTCCACCCACTGAAGTAGCTCTATGCCTACTGGTGGGTGAAGCCTGTACAATGACGCAGATAAGAATATCAAAACACCAACCTACTTGCTGTAACAGTTATGCCAGGCTGTTCATGCATATGCGTGTTAGAAAATAGTATAAATGTTATACATAAAAGAAACAGGTGCACAGACAGATGCCTGGCAGTGTAAGTGTTTCCCGTCACGTCTACATGGATCCATCAGCGTTAATGAGAGACAACTACAATATACAACGTGAATCTGTGACGCGGCTGGACAATTAAGTGTAATATTTGTCTTGCGAATATACCCTAAATCCATCCAAATTTCATGGCACTTATACGAAGATACACAAAAAAGTTGGACAAACTTTTTATTTTTCTGCTTGTTATATTCTATTATTCCAGTGGAAGTCTTCAGAACTGGAAATAATCTGTCCATAAATCATTTCTTAGTGTCTAGGTGTGTGCGATTCAATAACAGCGTCCTTGCGAGATATTCTTATACTTGTATTTTTATCGTTGTTCAAACCATTTTTCTATTCAAATGTCTCAAGAGCCACGCACATGTCTTTGAAAGTGAATTAAACAGTTCAGTATGTCTTGTTTTAAAGTTTGCTTTGTGGTTTTAATATGCAACATTAAGTCAACTGAACAACAATTCCCCTTGGACAGTAGTAGTAAGTAGTTGATAACAAATGAGAAACATATGTAAAACATAACCATAGCTTTGCTAAAGAGGAACAAATGATAAGAATTACTTCATATGATGACAAATGGCGACCGGTAAACGTAAATACATGTACGTTGTATGTTCAAAATGTTCAAATGTTCAATAGTATATCGATCCTCAAATGAAAATACATACACACGTGTATTTAACATAAAACAATTGGCTGGGAACTGAATCATTCCTTTCTGAGACATACATTACAGATTACTACGGTAACTAAGACAATGCTTATTATTATACAAACGGCCTTTACACTGGTTTTATACGATATAGCTATACACATACATTGTTCATCATGCCCCATCAGTATATTTGTATCCGCTAAACTACTACAATACATCATTCCCTGAGCCTGCTAACTCGACTAAACATCATAGGGCGTGTTTTTCTAAAGTCGATGATGGCTTGTCGATCCTCTCATCCGGGTACTGCCTCTATTTTAAGGGTATAGTCTAGGCACACATAATCACTTCTGCGCATGTTTGAATTGGCGGCATTCAAACTGACAAGAAATTCACGTCATCAACACTAAACAACTATAAATAAACAATATGTAACGAAATTTATGTTTCCAGATGATCTGTGTATGTATTCATGTCAATGAAGCACTGAATATTAGCAAATAAGCACACTTAACATGATTAACGACAACCGAACGAATTGTGGCATCGTTTGTCAACACCGGTCCGAGTTTCATTCAAAACCGGTCACTCGCTCCGTTTGGCGATCAGCCGCTCATCAGACAAAATCAGCAAAAGACAAGTGTCAACGGAAAACATGTTATTACTCAAGACGAAATAAGACATAAAAGAAGAAGATATCAACGTTCACCGTTGCTGAACACGCAGTCATAAAACCCGGCTTCTCTAACTTCATATTTCGATGACACCGACCCGAGCCTCCAAGTGCCTGCCCGGCGTGAGAAGCGATGTAGTGACTTGTTACTGTCACTCAATCATCCTACGACTTTGACTGATCCATTTGAGAATTTCGGTAAGTTTAACAAATACAAGTAGTATTTACAGTACATTAATAAGATTGCTTTTGAAAATGTGTTGACTACCGTAAATCCTTGAAAAGTTGAATAATCAGATTACACTTACAGTCGGCTATATAGTCTACTCAGTACTAATTCCAAAGCAAATCGAACCAATTAATTATGAATTCTAAAATATGCTACTGTTAGATAAATCGGTATATATTTCTTAAAATATGCACAAATCTATTCTCCCATCAGATGTGTAGTGTAGGTGGAGCCTGGAGTTTGTTTTACTTTGAGCTTGTACATTTCTTTTGAAATACACAAAAACCAATATATGTGTTAAAAGGTACTAATTAAATTAATCTGTATTTTCAGGTTCATATTGCTGGTGAGACAATGAGACACCAAACTGAAACCACAAGATGTCAAACTGAGGCAGGGTGACACACATACTCATGACTGAAACTGGAACATGCAGAACACACAAGCTGGTAGGTTAATGTGCATGTGTATTTTGTGCAATAAACATATTTTCCCTCTCGAATGACAGCCAGTCTTTAATAAACATAACGATTGTGTAATATTATATTCAATCCCAATTCTACATGCCACCATTGCCAGTCTGTAATAGAAGCAGGTCAAAGATAATAATTTAAATTTAAAAAGAGTCAAATTTACAATATTGAAAAGTATCAATGAAGTTGTCCTGATTTGATAACATAAAATAATATTAAAATTATATTTTCTCCACACATTTTCCGAATTAATGGGTTTGCCGTGATCAATTTTCAAAACGTTATGGCGGATTAATTCATTCGGTGTCCCAAACATTTTTTATTTATTTATGATTGATATAATGTAAAGTTTCATTTCCGATATTTTTTTAAATCGTTGAATTTATAAAGTTGTTTTATTCAGCATAATATGAAAAAAGGGTCATAAAAATCGACAAATTGAAATTGAATCCCAAAATATATAATTAATTTTATGTTTTTTAAACATATTTTTGCAATAAATACAAAGGCTATCATTAATATATTTGATAAAAACAACAATAGTCAAACAATAAAACAATAGCCAAATAATAAAAATATGATTAATACAAGTAATATATGTATTTTCCCGTTTTTTTTCACTCGGGCCATATTTTAAATTGCTTATAACTGTTTAATTAGGTCCGTGACCCCCACATTTTATTTCAGATTTGAATTCAGCACATTGAAAAGTACTTACAAACGTAAAATCAAAAAAATCTTGAAACTTTTGTTTCTGGGTAGACTATACCCTTAATGCAAGTATTTTTTGGCTGATTTTGTACAGCAATAAGGACAGTTAGTGGGCTCAGGAACGGCAGCAAGATGGAGGGTTGAGCTTGTAACTCGATCAGCCTAATATTTAGCTTGTGTTGAAACTTGATAATGAAAAACATATATATTTTTCTTAATTCGTCTAATATCCGGTATTGTACATTTATACATCTTCTGAAATGCACAGTCCTCTTCAATCTTTCAATGTCAGTGTCTTCTTGATTCTGTCAACATCAGAAGATAGGGATGTTCGATTTCAGATACTGGTCAGAACTGTTTAAACAGACAGCTGAAAGTTTCCCGGATTTCAAACAACTGAAGGAAACCGTTTGAGAAGTAAGTTTTAAAGAGCAGACAAGGATATTTGTGATGATCAACTTCTATTTGATAATGTTGACTATTCTATCCTTAAAATGTTATCAATCATATGGAAAAAAATCAAATCCTTGTGTGTAAGTTGCTGTAGTCTCAACTTTCCCCACATGTTTGATAACGATATAACGATCTATACAGAACTTCGCCGTTAGAAATTGACCTTCTGTCTGACTATTTTGTTCATGCTGTGTCTTCAAACGTTTCTAGACTGAAAGTGTATCGGCTTTTTTAATTGCTTGGCAGCAAGTGTCATTTGACACGACAAAAATAGAAATGTCTTGAGAAAATTTAACAACATTATCATATCCATATCACATGACATCATGTATGTTTCATGAGTTGAAGCATCATTTCTGAAAACTCACATAGATATTGTTTAACACCAAACTAAAAAACATGGTACATGTACATTAAACAGTCGCGTAATTTATAATTTTATTAAAGTTAATTGAGTGATGAATTGAAAGAACAATTCTCACATGCTTCCAAATGTCTTGAGAAAATTAATCAAAGCCGGTATTTTAGTAGATAGTTACATATATTTATCATATGCGTATCACAGCTTTACGCTAATTGGATGAACATTACTGTGGCGATATTTAATGGCGAGTACCGAGACAGAAAAATGCCATGTTGATGACCTTCTTACTCTTATATATATATATAAATACCCTATTAGCTGCGAGAAGATTAGTCATGAACCGTCGGTAGTCACAGTAGGGCAGGGGCAACAAGGGGAGTCTTCTAAAACATTTCCAGTCGAGTGCTTACAAAGCTACTGCTAAGGAAGAATACATCCGAAGTATAATGGATTTCGTACTTCTCTGTCTACTCTTATCACTTATCTTACCTTTAATGTGATATATGTACCTTTCAATATGAAGATAGAGTGAGTGAGTTATTGCTTAACGCCGCTTCGGCAGTATCGCAGCCATAAAAAGATAGAACAATTATTGATATTAAGTTGATATGAAATGAAACCTTTCATTGCAAATTGAATGTTGACAACCATATCTAAATCAAATCTCATTGTTGTAGTGAACGTGTCTCGATGCAGTTTGCAGGAATTGGTAAGCCATGATGATAACCTACAAAACCAGTCGGATTTTTTTCTCAATCGAGGATTGTACAAATATAGAGTATATACAGACGCTTCAATTTCGAAATATAAATAAACACAATTAATGAAATTATCTAAGATATTCAAAAATATATATTAATTTGCTTGAAAACGAGGTTCATACATTAAAATGCTCTTACGAAACCTGAAATGTTACTCCCGTCGTGTAGCTTAAAAGGAAAACGATGCAGGTAAAGAATGATGTGCAAGTGTGTATACAAGCACAAACTAACTGTGTATTGTTTAAAGGTGCTTCCATTGTGTTTCACAAAATTTGATTAGGCTTTAATACGTTCCGACTCACCATACGTGTTGTTTACAGTGCAAATAAATTCACTCTCCTTGCATATACACCCCGAATCACCAAATATATCATAATTACTAGTTTCGAATTAAAATAGAGTAACATAATTATGCATGCACAGTAGTTATTTGACCTATTAAACATGGTCAACTCAAATTTATCAGTGTGTCTGTTATAAATTAGATACCAACAATTACTTGCGGTACATTGTCCGGTTTTCGATAAAAAATCACTACTTTTACCTTCATATCGTCAATATACTAAGTCGATTAAGATCAAAATGGCAATTTTCGGCAACAGTCAGTACTTCCCGATAACATAACACAATTTATGACGTTTAGTATATGTGACCCCAAACAGCACAATGGATTTACCTTAAATGCCACTTTGGCAGCATAACTGTCATTAGCGGTGAGACATCTAAGTTAATTAAAATGTATCGGATATATAATAATGAGTTGCGAAACCAAGTACACGAAACGACAGGAAGATCGTAAAAAACATGCACTAAGCAAACTCAATTAAATACTCATGAAAACTGGTCATATGATAGATTGAAGACTGAGTCTAACAGAGAAAGTGAAAAAGAAAAAAGTACGTCACCCATGAAATAATTCAAATAGCGGGCGCCTGAAGCTGGTGTTCGTACTTTCCGTCTCGTATTTTGATCTGAATTTAAAGAGTATCAATTGCGAAGACAGCACCAATGACACAGAAAGCCTTTTCCATTTCGATTAAAAAGATTAATACGTATAAGTGTAGGAAGAAATTTTCTCTAAATTTCGATGAATTCTCTGTACAGAGGTTTGAAAAGCCAAAACCCATTACAGTGACCCCGAATTTTCAGAATGATATTATCTAATATACAAATCAACATGATAAATGGGAGGACACAATATAATCCAACGCTTGACGAGTACTACTAACACAACATTTTCACTTTAAATAGGTAATAGAGCAAACAATGTATCACAAAACAAAGAATATTCCGCACAATAATAACATAATGATCCATTTTTAATAGGTACATTTAAAATTCTAGTGTGCATGTATGACACTGTTACTAATGAAGGAAACAGAAGTTATGATTAAGACTATTTACACTTCTGAACCTGACACCTGAAGGTGAGAAGAAACTAGGTGTGTAAACCCTTTTAAACGGACTTCAGTGTTTATAACAGAAAACAAATAACGCATGTCAGTTCTTCTGTGCCATGAAGTATGTAAATGTTTCTGGAACAAAATCACTGGTCAATCAACTGGTCAAAACGCGAGCTAGCTATATGTCAATTGATCAATTTAGCTTACAATGTATGTTTATATTATATTTTATGTTTCAATACAGATTTCAAGCATCATCGTTTTGTCAAAATTATGTTTTAGGAACTGGCTTTGATGTTACAAACCATTACACTTAGATGTATAAAACTTTCAGGTAAATTAAAGATACATCCATTGTGTTTCATAACATTTTATTTGGCTGAAATACGTGCCAACATACGATATGTGCTGATTTCAGTTCAAATAATCTCAGTCAACTTGCATATTCATCCCCAATAGCCAAATATATCATAATTACTAGTTTTTGGTTAAAATTTAGCAACATCATTATACATGTACATAAACCGAAACTACACGTCCCATTTACTTGCACAGTAGTTATAAAACATATTAAACACTATCAACCCAAAGTTGGATGGTCAATTATGAAAATAAGTTTTCAAAATTACGTTTGACCAATTGACGCGCGCCACACGCGGTGAATTGTACTTTTACCTTTATATAGTCAATTGACTATCATCAAAATGGCAATTTTCGGTAACAGTCTTCTTCTCGAAAGATTAACAACATTTATCATCCAAAACTGGTTCCCACAGTAGATATCGCTTGTGTGAGATCAAGCGATATCTACAAGCGATATCTACATTGTAGATATCGCTACAATCAATTCGTCATAATCCTATTACATCATCAATTAATGACATCACAAAGCTTTGACATCACTGAGAACACTGCTGACAATGCTATGACGTCACAATGGTGATGACGTTACAATGCTATGATGTCATAATGCTTATGATGTCACAATGCTATAACCTCACTGAGATCACTGCTGAAGAAGCAAAATGGCAGTTTTGTGTTTCAGATATGTTATTCTTCAGCTAATAATTGTTGAAGAATGATTTTTAATGATAAATAAAATCTCACCCTCGTGTCTTCTGATATCAAATATATCAACACTCGTTGATTAAAGTAAAAATATCCTCGGCAAGCCTCGGATATTTGTAACTTTAATCAACTTGTGTTGATATATTTGATATCAGAAGACACTTGGGTGAGATTCTCTATTTATAACGTTTGGCATATGTGACCAGCAACAACAAAATGGATGTACCTTTGAACTGTCCACGTTAGAGCATCGTTGTCGTCTTGTGTATCAAGTTCAAGTACATATTCAAGGGCAATAACTTCGTAAATAATAATATTTCGGATGTGGCTTTCGTACTCGATGAAAGTTATCTCTCTCGTAACAAGTTTTTCTTCTTCAGATAAAGTACTCTTGTGAAATGTAAATAAGTGTTACCAATAGCTACATAACACTCCTGGATCAATAAAAAAAAATTCGAAAACGAAAGTACATGACTCGGTTAAGCCATGCGAGTCCATTTCCCATCGAGCGGCCATTTCAATGTGTTCACATTAAAATGGATACTAGCAGGTAGTTCAAGTTATCATACTGGTGCAGTGAAGTTTTAAGTATGGCACCATGATGGAATGGTAATCTATTATGCTGTGGGACAAGTTACTCTCCAAATCGCTGGAGACAAACAAATCTACTTCTCACACTAAAAAAATCGACAATTTTAACGCTGTACAAGTCGCAATTTTTCTTCCATTTCAGAAAACCGCTTTCAAATTAGATTTCTTACTCTCGAACATCACACTAAATTGTATTGACTTTAACAACGCCTTTAAGGATTAACTGCATGCTACATTTCATTCGCCTTCATGTAGATGTAATAGTTTCCGAGAAAACATGCTGACTGGTGTCCACCACCGCTTACTTCATAGCGGAGTATAACTATATTAATGATATCAATATCATGATTATCAAAAAATATATTCAGATCACGAAAAGTCCATGTACATTTTAAAATAGCACATATCGAACCGAAACCGAATACAATATCACTGATGGCCTTTATTCTGCAATGAATCACAACAACGTCAACCCTACATGTCATGAACATTATTCTACAATGCATCAACACAATTACAGTCTCACATGCTATGAACATAATTCTGCAATGAATCACAAAAACGTCAATCTTACATGCCATGAGCATTATTCTGCAATGCATCACAACGCCGTCAATCTTACATGCCATGAGCATTATTCTGCAATGAATCACAAAAACGTCAATCTTACATGCCATGAGCATTATTCTGCAATGCATCACAACGCCGTCAATCTTTCATGCCATGAGCATTATTCTACAATGAATCACAAAAACGTCAATCTTACATGCCATGAACATTATTCTGCAATGCATCACAACAACGTCAATCTTACATGCCATGAGCATTATTCTGCAATGCATCACAACAACGTCAATCGTACATGCCATGAGCATTATTCTGCAATGAATCACAACAACGTCAATCTTACATGCCATGAGCATTATTCTGCAAAGAATCACAACAACGTCAATCTTCCATGCCATGAGCATCATTCTGCAATGAATCACAACAACGTCAATCTTACATGCCATGAGCATCATTCTGCAATGAATCACAACAACGTCAATCTTACATGCCATGAGCATTATTCTGCAATGCACCACAACAACGTCAATCTTACATGCCATGGGCATTATTCTGCAATGCATCACAACAACGTCAATCTTACATGCCATGAGCTTTGTTCTGCAATGCATCACAACAACGTCAATCTTATATGCCATGAGCATTATTCTGCAATGCACCACAACAGAGTCAATCGTACATGCCATGAGCATTATTCTGCAATGAATCACAACAACGTCAATCTTACATGCCATGAGCATCATTCTGCAATGAATCACAACAACGTCAATCTAACATGCCATGAGCTTTGTTCTGCAATGCACCACAACAACGTCAATCTTACATGCCTTGAGCATTATTCTGCAATGCATCACAACAACGTCAATCTTACATGCCATGGGCTTTGTTCTGCAATGCATCACAGCAACGTCAATCTTACATGCCATGAGCATCATTCTGCAATGAATCACAACAACGTCAATCTTACATGCCATGAGCATCATTCTGCAATGAATCACAACAACGTCAATATTACATGCCATGAGCATTATTCTGCAATGCACCACAACAACGTCAATATTACATGCCATGAGCATTATTCTGCAATGCACCACAACAACGTCAATCTTACATGCCATGAGCATTATTCTGCAATGCATCATAACAACGTCAATCTTACATGCCATGAGTTTTGTTCTATAATGCATCACAACAATGACAGTCTTTCACTGTCGTGAATATTATCCTTCAATCAATTATACATAAAGAAACCGTCGACATTATACTAACTGTTTTAATTAATTGTTTGAATAGTCATACCGTTTTAAGAACCATTATAAAAACATTTGCACAATCAATTACTTTAGATGAAAACAAATTCGACTTTACACAATGCTTATGTTGAAACCTCATGTTGTGTTATTCCACTATGAATTCATACACATAATACATTTCTTTCTCTGAGAAACAAATCCAAACCAACAAACCTAATATAATTACGATAAGTTACCTGCCACGACAATACATCTTTCTTATAAATCAATGACCTTTTAGCAATGTATTTACAACTTAGAAACATGCGAAATATCATTATCAAATTGACGCCAATCGTAGTTTGTGTCTTGCTGCTTAAATGGACTTGAGTGACAAGTCGTCGTCTGTCTCAGTTGGAATTGAATAAGCTGTCAGTTGGAATTGTCAAACGTATATATTTAACTTTCAGCCATCAACCCCAGACGTGTTGTGACATTCGTTGAACTGAAATGTTGTGCCTACCTTCGATTTTCACTGGATCGATATAGTTAACATGAACTTGTTAAAGCCCGACCTAGTGGATCCTTTGTGACATGAAGTCAAATACAGGAGCTTCGATTTGTTGAAGAATACACCAAGCTTACATTTCTCTTACGGATTATAGTTTGTTGACTTTTCCTGATTTATTTAGTACTGGTATACCACCTCTATCTGAGAGATATGGATTTAGGATGCAGGCCAAAAACCTCGGCCTTGAACAATCTTAATCAACAATTAATGTCATAACATTATAGTCACAGGGGCGTGTATCGCTTAGAAATAGCGTTTGAAAGACATATTCCCATATAGACCCTACTCTATTACTATATAAAAGGAAAGGGATGTAACGACGAAACCATATCATATCATATCATATTTCGCATGAAAGAACAGTCGATGACTACGATACGAAAGCAAAATGATTTCTCAACACAATGAGCTATAAATGGTCACAATCGGATCATTATTTCAAACGCTTTACGACAAGACAGTTCGTATATCGCAAACTCCAAACTTTCAAGCCGAATTCCACACTCACGAAAATCAGCGAAAACTCATCTTTTAAAATGTTATATTAATTCCAGCAATGTTGACAGCACCTATGAATCGGCAGATTCGAACCGCAGAGTGAAACTACAGATTTAAAACAATATTACAATACCTACATATCATTTCTCCGACTGTACTACGGCATTTTCTCTCAAATCATCGCCATGCAGTGGCCATTCGGTTCACTAATCAGCCATTCATGACCTTGACATTCAATTGACCCGGCGTAGCTAAGATCCAGGTTCCAGGGCCTATAGCGAGTTGGTACAACGTTCTTATATGGATAATATGGAATATATGAAGCAAGCATTTCAATCAAATATGAAAATGTTTATATTATGTTTTTTATATAACTCATGTCTTTGTATTAACATTTATTTAAAATCTGATATATATCTATATTTATAAAGATGGAATCTAGTTATGTCGGAAAATACACGATACATAATGATGAAGTAGTGTATACCTGAGAAAAGTTCAAAGGGGAGCCAGCTATAGAAAACAAAGCTACAGAAATGCTATCTCATGTCTCCAACTCTCTTCCACCATCTCAAGCATATAGCTGTAAAATTCCGAAATGTGAGTATCCAAAAGGAGTCTTGTTTTCAGCTCTACACCTGTCTATGTGAGTTCAAAACTATGACAGAAATTAACATCAGTTTGGTGTTGTGTCATCTTTCTCACATATAATTTGAATGGGTTCTGTGAACTATTTGTATGATGACCGTAAACTGTACAACAACTGTATGTTTGCTATATAGTACGCACTATTAGTTAACAAGACGAGTTATATCGCTAGTATGTTTGCTATATAATACACACTATTAGTTAACAAGAAGAGTTATATCGCTAGTATGTTTGCTATATAGTACGCACTATTAGTTAACAAGAAGAGTTATACCGCTAGTATGTTTGCTATATAGTACGCACTATTAGTTAACAAGAAGAGTTATATCGCTAGTATGTTTGCTATATAGTACGCACTATTAGTTAACAAGAAGAGTTATATCGCTAGTGTGTTTGCTATATAGTACGCACTATTAGTTAACAAGAAGAGTTATATCGCTAGTATGTTTGCTATATAGTACACACTATTAGTTAACAAGAAGAGTTATACCGCTAGTATGTTTGCTATATAGTACGCACTATTAGTTAACAAGAAGAGTTATATCGCTAGTATGTTTGCTATATAGTACGCACTATTAGTTAACAAGAAGAGTTATATCGCTAGTATGTTTGCTATATAGTACACACTATTAGTTAACAAGAAGAGTTATACCGCTAGTATGTTTGCTATATAGTACGCACTATTAGTTAACAAGAAGAGTTATATCGCTAGTATGTTTGCTATATAGTACACACTATTAGTTAACAAGAAGAGTTATATCGCTAGTATGTTTGCTATATAGTACGCACTATTAGTTAACAAGAAGAGTTGTATCGCTAGTATGTTTGCTATATAGTACACACTATTAGTTAACAAGAAGAGTTATACCGCTAGTATGTTTGCTATATAGTACGCACTATTGGTTAACAAGAAGAGTTATATCGCTAGTATGTTTGCTATATAGTACGCACTATTGGTTAACAAGAAGAGTTATATCGCTAGTATGTTTGCTATATAGTACGCACTATTAGTTAACAAGAAGAGTTATATCGCTAGTATGTTTGCTATATAGTACGCACTATTAGTTAACAAGAAGAGTTATATCGCTAGTATGTTTGCTATATAGTACGCACTATTAGTTAACAAGACGAGTTATACCGCTAGTATGTTTGCTATATAGTACGCACTATTAGTTAACAAGAAGAGTTATATCGCTAGTATGTTTGCTATATAGTACGCACTATTAGTTAACAAGACGAGTTATACCGCTAGTATGTTTGCTATATAGTACGCACTATTAGTTAATAAGAAGAGTTATATCGGTAGTATGTTTGCTATATAGTACACACTATTAGTTAAAAAGAAGAGTTATACCGCTAGTATATTTGCTATATAGTACGCCCTATTAGTTAACAAGAAGAGTTATATCGCTAGTATGTTTGCTATATAGTACGCACTATTAGTTAACAAGACGAGTTATACCGCTAGTATGTTTGCTATATAGTACGCACTATTAGTTAACAAGAAGAGTTATATCGCTAGTGTGTTTGCTATATAGTACGGGCTATTAGTTAACAAGAAGAGTTATATCGCTAGTGTGTTTGCTATATAGTACGGGCTATTAGTTAACAAGAAGAGTTATATCGCTAGTATGTTTGCTATATAGTACACACTATTAGTTAACAAGAAGAGTTATATCGCTAGTATGTTTGCTATATAGTACACACTATTAGTTAACAAGAAGAGTTATATCGCTAGTATGTTTGCTATATAGTACGAACCATTAGTTAACAAGAAGAGTTTTATCGCTAGTATGTTTGCTATATAGTACGCACTATTAGTTAACAAGAAGAGTTATATCGCTAGTATATGTTTGCTATATAGTACGCACTATTAGTTAACAAGAAGAGTTATATCGCTAGTATGTTTGCTATATAGTACGCACTATTAGTTAACAAGACGAGTTATACCGCTAGTGTGTTTGCTATATAGTACGCACTATTAGTTAACAAGAAGACTTATATCGCTAGTATGTTTGCTATATAGTACGCCCTATTAGTTAACAAGAAGAGTTATATCGCTAGTATGTTTGCTATATAGTACGCACTATTAGTTAATAAGAAGAGTTATATAGCTAGTATGTTTGCTATATAGTACGCACTATTAGTTAACAAGACGAGTTATACCGCTAGTATGTTTGCTATATAGTACGCACTATTAGTTAACAAGAATAGTTATATCGCTAGTGTGTTTGCTATATAGTACGGGCTATTAGTTAACAAGAAGAGTTATATCGCTAGTATGTTTGCTATATAGTACACACTATTAGTTAACAAGAAGAGTTATATCGCTAGTATGTTTGCTATATAGTACACACTATTAGTTAACAAGAAGAGTTATATCGCTAGTATGTTTGCTATATAGTACACACTATTAGTTAACAAGAAGAGTTATATCGCTAGTATGTTTGCTATATAATACGCACTATTAGTTAACAAGAAGAGTTATATCGCTAGTATGTTTGCTATATAGTACGCACTATTAGTTAACAAGAAGAGTTATATCGCTAGTATGTTTGCTATATAGTACGCACTATTAGTTAACAAGAAGAGTTATATCGCTAGTATGTTTGCTATATAGTACACACTATTAGTTAACAAGAAGAGTTATATCGCTAGTATGTTTGCTATATAGTACACACTATTAGTTAACAAGAAGAGTTATATCGCTAGTATGTTTGCTATATAGTACACACTATTAGTTAACAAGAAGAGTTATATCGCTAGTATGTTTGCTATATAGTACACACTATTAGTTAACAAGAAGAGTTATATCGCTAGTATGTTTGCTATATAGTACGCACTATTAGTTAACAAGACGAGTTATACCGCTAGTATGTTTGCTATATAGTACGCACTATTAGTTAACAAGAAGAGTTATATCGCTAGTATGTTTGCTATATAGTACGGGCTATTAGTTAACAAGAAGAGTTATATCGCTAGTACGTGTGCTATATAGTACGCACTATTAGTTAACAAGAAGAGTTATATCGCTAGTATGTTTGCTATATAGTACGCACTATTAGTTAACAAGAAGAGTTATATCGCTAGTATGTTTGCTATATAGTACGCACTATTAGTTAACAAGAAGAGTTATATCGCTAGTATGTTTGCTATATAGTACGCACTATTAGTTAACAAGACGAGTTATATCGCTAGTATGTTTGCTATATAGTACGCACTATTAGTTAACAAGAAGAGTTATATCGCTAGTATGTTTGCTATATAGTACGCACTATTAGTTAACAAGAAGAGTTATATCGCTAGTACGTGTGCTATATAGTACGCACTATTAGTTAACAAGAAGAGTTATATCGCTAGTATGTTTGCTATATAGTACGCACTATTAGTTAACAAGAAGAGTTATATCGCTAGTATGTTTGCTATATAGTACGCACTATTAGTTTACAAGACGAGTTATACCGCTAGTATGTTTGCTATATAGTACGCACTATTAGTTAACAAGAAGAGTTATATCGCTAGTATGTTTGCTATATAGTACGGGCTATTAGTTAACAAGAAGAGTTATATCGCTAGTACGTGTGCTATATAGTACGCACTATTAGTTAACAAGAAGAGTTATATCGCTAGTATGTTTGCTATATAGTACGCACTATTAGTTAACAAGAAGAGTTATATCGCTAGTATGTTTGCTATATAGTACGCACTATTAGTTAACAAGAAGAGTTATATCGCTAGTATGTTTGCTATATAGTACGCACTATTAGTTAACAAGAAGAGTTATATCGCTAGTATGTTTGCTATATAGTACGCACTATTAGTTAACAAGACGAGTTATATCGCTAGTATGTTTGCTATATAGTACGCACTATTAGTTAACAAGAAGAGTTATATCGCTAGTATGTTTGCTATATAGTACGCACTATTAGTTAACAAGAAGAGTTATATCGCTAGTACGTGTGCTATATAGTACGCACTATTAGTTAACAAGAAGAGTTATATCGCTAGTATGTTTGCTATATAGTACGCACTATTAGTTAACAAGAAGAGTTATATCGCTAGTATGTTTGCTATATAGTACGCACTATTAGTTAACAAGAAGAGTTATATCGCTAGTATGTTTGCTATATAGTACGCACTATTAGTTAACAAGAAGAGTTATATCGCTAGTATGTTTGCTATATAGTACGCACTATTAGTTAACAAGAAGAGTTATATCGCTAGTATGTTTGCTATATAGTACACACTATTAGTTAACAAGAAGAGTTATATCGCTAGTATGTTTGCTATATAGTACGCACTATTAGTTAACAAGAAGAGTTATATCGCTAGTATGTTTGCTATATAGTACGCACTATTAGTTAACAAGAAGAGTTATATCGCTAGTATGTTTGCTATATAGTACGCACTATTAGTTAGCAAGAAGAGTTATATCGCTAGTATGTTTGCTATATAGTACGCACTATTAGTTAACAAGAAGAGTTGTATCGCTAGTATGTTTGCTATATAGTACACACTATTAGTTAACAAGAAGAGTTATATCGCTAGTATGTTTGCTATATAGTACGCACTATTAGTTAACAAGAAGAGTTATATCGCTAGTATGTTTGCTATATAGTACGCACTATTAGTTAACAAGAAGAGTTATATCGCTAGTATGTTTGCTATATAGTACGCACTATTAGTTAACAAGAAGAGTTATATCGCTAGTATGTTTGCTATATAGTACACACTATTAGTTAACAAGAAGAGTTATATCGCTAGTATGTTTGATATATAGTACGCACTATTAGTTAACAAGAAGAGTTATATCGCTAGTATGTTTGCTATATAGTACACACTATTAGTTAACAAGAAGAGTTATATCGCTAGTATGTTTGCTATATAGTACGCACTATTAGTTAGCAAGAAGAGTTATATCGCTAGTATGTTTGCTATATAGTACACACTATTAGTTAACAAGAAGAGTTATATCGCTAGTATGTTTGCTATATAGTACGCACTATTAGTTAACAAGAAGAGTTATATCGCTAGTATGTTTGCTATATAGTACGCACTATTAGTTAACAAGAAGAGTTATATCGCTAGTACGTGTGCTATATAGTACGCACTATTAGTTAGCAAGAAGAGTTATATCGCTAGTATGTTTGCTATATAGTACGCACTATTAGTTAACAAGAAGAGTTATATCGCTAGTATGTTTGCTATATAGTACGCACTATTAGTTAACAAGAAGAGTTATATCGCTAGTATGTTTGCTATATAGTACGCACTATTAGTTAACAAGAAGAGTTATATCGCTAGTATGTTTGCTATATAATACGCACTATTTGTTAACAAGAAGAGTTATATAGCTAGTATATTTGCTATATAGTATGCACTAATAGTCTATTAGTTAACAAGAAGAGGTATATCGCTACTGTTGCAGCTGTTGAAATGGAAGTGATCATGAATGTAGTATAAATAACATTTCTAATTCGAAAAGAAGGAAAACAATTAAAGGAAACACTTAAATATGTTAACATATAGTGATACATTCAAAGTCTGCAATCAGGTAATGAGTCCAATGCCTGAATGAACCAAACCATTGTCCAATTGCCTAACGTCCTCGTGCTTTATCTATGATATACTGAACAGCAGAGAAACGCGAGTTTTAATGATTATAGTTTCTATTTGCATATCAGCCCATGGTTTGTCATTAATTCAGTAAATGTCAGATCACATATGGAGCTATTGGCACTGTAGAGTACAGATGGTTACCATTGCAAAGTCAAAGGATATCAGTTCGCGAAAATGCACGTCACATGGTATCATGGTAACATGACGTGCACGAGCCTGGTAAATTCACATTACTCGTGCTGTAATCAAAGACTTGCTCTGTGAAAAGGACCCCAAATTGTGACTTCAGCCTCAATGTTCAAGAAGTTAATGCTTGGCAAAAAAATTGAAATTTTCGGAAACTGGGATATTGGTCGATTGCAAGCTGAACAGTTTGCAAGGACTGTAAATGTGCTCGTGGAACACCTTGTACCGAAAAAGAATGCAATACCTTTAAGCTTTACCAAAATGAGGCCCTAAGAACCATTCTGAATGAAGTCCAAAATGACGTCATAACGTCATATTAACATCACCAAAGACAGGGGTTATACATCCAACAATTTCATGGGAATGTTTGTTCAAGTTCCAATTGCATTTAAAAGCACAATGGGCCCTTCATCGTCTAAACAGGAATGTTGCTGTTTACCATGTGGCACAAGATAATACTCTGCAGAAGTTCTACACCAGTATTGACTTTTCGTTATGTCTGCATGTTGTTCAGCACGTTATTAACAACATTTGAATGCTCTCACTGATATTATAAATTTGATCAATACAGCGTTATCAGTAATTACGAAATTGTTACAGTGGACTTGCGTTTCTTTTGCTGTTCAGTATAGTTCAGGACTATACTTTATTACAGAACACTTGGGTACAGCGAACTTTGTTTCTTAATTGCAGCCTGAATTATATCTTACAGCACTTAGTGATAACACTATAAAACCCTCACTTTAAATTACGCATCGACTCACACTCGTTAAAGTAAACTTTGTCAAACAAACAAAAATGTGTTAATCTTTGTACACATTCATTAAAATGCTGTTTGTTCAAATTGTTCACCTGGGAACAATTGAAGTTGACCATCATATGTTGTGTGTATGAAAACGATAGGCAAACTTAAAACATTATTAGGTATTGATGTAATGTTGTGTAATGGAAACCATATAGTTTGAATTCATAAAATATGTTGCAATCTTAATTAAACGTGTATTTACATTTAAATAATAATTATGAACATTTCTGTCATTTGACTCGTGCGTGGCTTTACAATTATTCAAAATTAGATTAAATTAACCATCCTTTAATCAGTATGAGTACCTTAAATGAATGACCAAGTCAAGTGTCTTTTGTGTCTCAGTTATTTGGCCATAGAAACAACAAATTTCCTGGCGGTTTACACCCTCCCCAGAAACCTCCACAGCGTAACGTTATCACTGAACTTCCACTCTGGGGGCAACATGTAAGATCCGTAACCAAATGGTTTCCACGACTAATCGTCACTGATCTTCCATCCAGTTCCTCGCAGATCTATAATGAATAATCCCTTTACACCACATCCCATGTTTCCATTGTGGTGTATTGTGTAGCAGCCAAATGCTTGAGCATATGTACGATTGTTCCTGGTGCCGCTAGTAAGTTCAAGATCAAATATAAAAACGTTTAAAAGACCCTTCGTTTGTTAAGTTAACTCTTATCTTGCTGAACCATATTTCTCCACCTAACCCTCTACAACTACCTGATAGTGTTGTTTCCCAATGAAAGCCCGAATTCATTATTGGAGGGAAATATCCGTAATTTGGATTTTTTAATGTCAGGTACTCCCTCGGGATTGAGGATGACAAATTGTGGCAGTATATCTGCGTTTTATACTGACCAGGTAGGAAAATCCAGTATTCCCCATCCGAAGCTTTGTTATAAAGTTGTTTCACCATTAAACATGACCGTAAAGGAACACAGGCAGTTGAGGACCAGGAACCATTATGTTGACATACTGCATCACTCTGTGGTGCAAAACCCTCATCAGCGGGACTGTCCTGACGAGTCCTGTTGGTGCTTGAAACGTCCCGTTAACAACCTGAGGCATCCCGAGACAACTTTCTGGAATACAACTGTCCCCGACAGGATCACAGTAGGAATTAAGAGGACACAAATGTCCGGCGCATGTTCCTGCAAGTCTCTTTGGCCAGGTTGAGATGTCGGATAATACAAAGTCTTTTCCAGTTACTTGTTGTGAGGCTTGGTTGATAGAATCGGTGTGCAGTTGGCAATATCCAGTAGCAGTGTTGAAGTTGAATGAACGACAAGGTCTTCTCAAAGAACAAGATCTCACGCATTTCATCAAATCAGATACTTGGAATTCTAATAATGAATTGTTCGAAACCAACTTCCCTTTGTGTACTCCGTGTAGGAGATTTAAATATGTACATATCAACTCAACATCAGTAACAGTTACTACAGCATTGACAAGTAACATTTTAAACATTGTCACCAAATTCGCCTCACTAAAACACACCCGAAGACTACATGCGTTTGCTCTAGACGTATTTTATTTTGTAATGGCATTAAGAGTTCCACAGACAGTATAGATGTTTCGTGTATACTATATTATACATTGTCTTGCTCGGTTTCCTTGGTGATAGATATTATAGATGACACACGGTGGGCAATTGGGAACAAACAGTATTTATTTTTGTAGATTCAGTTTAACTTTATCGACGGCATGAAACATCATTGTAATGACAATAAAACATGTTAAACTTACAATGAAACTAAATATTTAAAATTAAACCCGAAATACTCGAAATTAAACAAAGGAAGAACGAAAACTCAACGAAAAACGTAAAACTAGCTCATGAAATCTTACAACACTAGAAAGACAACCGTTTCCACTTCGGTGTAAATGTTTCCACTGTGGTGAGAACGCTTTGTGTCGCGTTGAGGGCCCTTTACAACGCGATGGAAATACATTTCATCAAAATGTCATCGACAATATATCAGGTCTACGCAATCATGTTAACTTTGATTTGCACATTTGGTATGGTGTTGTCATTGGTTGTAAGTTACATGTATATCTAAAACTACGCATATTAGTTTTTGTCAAATGCAATAATATGTGACCTATATGAATACTTATAGCACAGACACAAATATCTATCTAGTCACTTATACTATATACATGAATAGTTAATTGATGTATTAGCAAGGGCTATCGTCAATTTTAATTGTGGTGGCCCTGTGACCCACCATAGGGACCACAGGAGCCACGATCTAAACACCTATTTTAGTCTTCTTTTGAAAATCTTGTGCACAGATATAAGGGCCACCAAATCTACAATTTATTATCCCCACAAGGTCAACTAATAAGGTACACGGTCAACCCTTGTGTACCCATGTTACCACCGTAGTCGTGGTGCTTCTCTACTGGATCCACAAACCTTTGCTTCATCATTGTATTTAGACCAACCATATACATGTATTGGGCCTACACATTCTCAATGTGCAGGATTAATGTGGCAAGACTGTAGACCATTAATTGCGTGCTCAAGACAACATCGTTGGCATTTCATTTACATTTTAACATAATGACAACAAGTATACATGAACTAGTTTATACTTTTCTGCATGCTTGCTTCTTTAAAGTCTGATGTTTCGAACGTGATATCAAACACCAGAATGATTCTATAACTTGGAATTTCAGTTCTAATGACCGTGAACATGGCCTACCACTTATGTAATGAGTGATTATAATTTTATCAAGCGTTGATTGTGTGCCAGCGCCTGTACAACTATGATGAACATTGGGTTAAAGTGTGTTATCTCAGTTGTGAACAAAATGATGAGTTAGTCGTTATCCTAAAGGTACACATTACTTATTAATTACATTCAGCTTTTTTAATAACTAACATTTTATTTTATATCCGTACATTAGTAGGTGGATCCATTCAACTGATAACATCTATTTCACTCAGTCAATCACTACAATCGCCATGTTCAATAAAATCTCCTTATCTCCTTGTGTGATTTAATATAGGCTTGTGATACATGTAACATAGGCATTATCAAGCATTGTGATGTATGTAATATAGGCCTGTGTC
Source organism: Gibbula magus (assembly GCA_936450465.1). Lineage (NCBI taxonomy): Eukaryota > Metazoa > Mollusca > Gastropoda > Trochida > Trochidae > Gibbula > Gibbula magus. The sequence continues at coordinate 56,760,338 of OW388300.1, forward strand.
AAGCACTGTTAACATGTAACATAGACTTGGATCAAGCATTTTGATATATGTAATATAGGCCTGTGTCAAGCACTGTTATACATGTAACATAGACTTGTATCAAACATTTTGATATATGTAATATAGGCCTATGTCAAGCACTGTTATACATGTAACATAGGCTTGTATCAAGCATTGTGATGTATGTTATATAGGCCTGTGTCAAGCACTGTTATACATGTAACATAGACTTGTATCAAGCATTTTGATATATGTAATATAGGCCTATGTCAAGCACTGTTATACATGTAACATAGGCTTGTATCAAGCATTTTGATATATGTAATATAGGTCTGTGTCAAGCACTGTTATACATGTAACATAGACTTGTATCAAGCATTTTGATATATGTAATATAGGCCTATGTCAAGCACTGTTATACATGTAACATAGGCTTGTATCAAGCATTTTGATATATGTAATATAGGCCTATGTCAAGCACTGTTATACATGTAACATAGGCTTGTATCAAGCATTTTGATATATGTAATATAGGTCTGTGTCAAGCACTGTTATACATGTAACATAGACTTGTATCAAGCATTTTGATATATGTAATATAGGCCTATGTCAAGCACTGTTATACATGTAACATAGGCTTGTATCAAGCATTTTGATATATGTAATATAGGCCTATGTCAAGCACTGTTATACATGTAACATAGGCTTGTATCAAGCATTTTGATATATGTAATATAGGCCTGTGTCAAGCACTGTTATACATGTAACATAGACTTGTATCAAACATTTTGATATATGTAATATAGGCCTATGTCAAGCACTGTTATACATGTAACATAGGCTTGTATCAAGCATTGTGATGTATGTTATATAGGCCTGTGTCAAGCACTGTTATACATGTAACATAGACTTGTATCAAGCATTTTGATATATGTAATATAGGCCTATGTCAAGCACTGTTATACATGTAACATAGGCTTGTATCAAGCATTTTGATATATGTAATATAGGCCTATGTCAAGCACTGTTATACATGTAACATAGGCTTGTATCAAGCATTGTGATGTATGTTATATAGGCCTGTGTCAAGCACTGTTATACATGTAACATAGACTTGTATCAAGCATTTTGATATTTGTAATATAGGCCTGTGTCAAGCACTGTTATACATGTAACATAGACTTGTATCAAACATTTTGATGTATGTAATATAGGCCTGTGTCAAGCACGGTTATACATGTAACATAGACTTGTATCAAGCATTGTGATGTATGTAATATAGGCCTGTGTCAAACACTGTTATACATGTAACATAGACTTGTATCAAGTATTTTGATATATGTAATATAGGCCTGTGTCAAGCACTGTTATACATGTAACATATACTTGTATCAAGCATTTTGATATATGTAATATAGGCCTGTGTCAAGCACTGTTATACATGTAACATAGACTTGTATCAAACATTTTGATGTATGTAATATAGGCCTGTGTCAAGCACGGTTATACATGTAACATAGGCTTGTATCAAGCATTGTGATGTATGTAATATAGGCCTGTGTCAAACACTGTTATACATGTAACATAGACTTGTATCAAGCATTTTGATATATGTAATATAGGCCTGTGTCAAGCATTGTTATACATGTAACATAGACTTGTATCAAGCATTTTGATATATGTTATATAGGCCTGTGTCAAGCACTGTTATACATGTAACATATAATTGTATCAAGCATTTTGATATATGTAATATAGGCCTGTGTCAAGCACTGTTATACATGTAACATAGACTTGTATCAAACATTTTGATGTATGTAATATAGGCCTGTGTCAAGCACGGTTATACATGTAACATAGACTTGTATCAAGCATTGTGATGTATGTAATATAGGCCTGTGTCAAACACTGTTATACATGTAACATAGACTTGTATCAAGTATTTTAATATATGTAATATAGGCCTGTGTCAAGCACTGTTATACATGTAACATATACTTGTATCAAGCATTTTGATATATGTAATATAGGCCTGTGTCAAGCACTGTTATACATGTAACATAGACTTGTATCAAGCATTGTGATGTATGTAATATAGGCCTGTGTCAAGCACTGTTATACATGTAACATAAGCTTGTATCAAGCATTTTGATATATGTAATATAGGCCTGTGTCAAGCACTGTTATACATGTAACATAGACTTGTATCAAGCATTGTGATGTATGTAATATAGGCCTGTGTCAAGCACTGTTATACATGTAACATAAGCTTGTATCAAGCATTGTGATGAATGTAATATAGGCTTGAGTCAAGCAGTATTATACTTGTAACATAGGCTTGTGTCAAAGTATTGTTATACATGTGACATAGGCTTGTGTCAAAGCATTGTTATACATGTGACATAGGCTTGTGTCAAAGTAGTGTTATACATGTGACATAGGCTTGTGTCAAAGTAGTGTTATACATGTGACATAGGCTTGTGTCAAAGCATTGTTATACATGTGACATAGGCTTGTGTCAAAGCATTGTTATACATGTGACATAGGCTTGTGTCAAAGTAGTGTTATACATGTGACATAGGCTTGTGTCAAAGTATTGTTATACATGTGACATAGGCTTGTGTCAAAGCATTGTTATACATGTGACATAAGCTTGTGTCAAAGTATTGTTATACATGTGACATAGGCTTGTGTCAAGCATTGTTATACATGTGACATAGGCTTGTGTCAAAGTATTGTTATACATGTGACATAGGCTTGTGTCAAAGTAGTGTTATACATGTGACATAGGCTTGTGTCAACGTATTGTTATACATGTGACATAAGCTTGTGTCATTTTGTTCGAGGTTTTGGATGACAGACTACCACCGCTGTGTTAAGCGCCCTAATAAGGAAATCATTTTGAGTTTTTGTCGTTGATATCAGCGACATGTTTGTTAGTATTCCCTTGGTATAAGGCTGGCGATAGGTTCAGACACAACATCGATGCATACGCTTTACGATTTACTGAAATCACAAAGTTGATGGAGGGAAAGACCTGATCTTTGTAATGATCTGATCAGTATTTGGCTCTACATTAATTACTGTAACTATATTTATTTGTCATTTTTCTGATGACATCTAATACAATAACGTCATTCAAATTATCTTGAAATATTATTCCACAGCTCATCCGTAATGGATTATTCGACAAAGGTTAATATGCTTTCTTAAACAATTACGAATGATCACGAAGATATTGAATAAACATGATAAAGCAATCAGATAAATAATGCAGAATGCTATTGTTGGTGAGATGGCTTCGCCAAGTGATTGAGCGCAGGCCTCACCATGAGGTCCAGGTTCGATCCCCACTGGTTGTGATCTCCTAATCGCTTCTGTTACGCTAGCAGTACAGTCTCTGTTTTGAAAAAAATAATTTAATCCCTTATGTATTATTGAATCAGAGAAAAACAAAACGACGAAAATGACTTTCAATTCCCGGAATCTGTTACAAAACAAGTGTCAATAATTTATCCCAAAGCTTTTGCAATTCGTCAGAAAAGCAGATAGTTTTTTGTCTATTTACATTTCAATTCCAAACTCGTTGCGCTGTCTTATTTCAAAGGGATTTCTTACATAATTCATTTCAGCAATCGTGAAACAGATGTAAATCGACAAACCTAATTAAGATAAGTTACTGGCCAAGACAAGACACTTTTCTAATAAATCAAGACATCTTAAGCGATTTATTTACATCTAAGAACTATCTGTGAAATATCATTATCAAATTGACGCCAATCGTACTCTGCCTCTTGCTGGTTAAATGGCTGTTGTTGTCAAGTGAGAGACAAGTCGACGCCTGCCTCGGTTGGAATTGAATAAGCCGCCAGTGGCAATTGTCAAACGGACATTTTTAACTTAGCGCAATCAATGCTAGACGTTTTGTGACATTCGTTGTACTAAGATTTGCGTGGCTAATCTCGGGTTGGCCTGGATCGATAACTTACGTGCTAATGTCTGACCTAGCGGATCCAGTGTGACGCGGAGTCAAAACCAAGGAGTTTGATGTGTTGATATTTGAATATATGCACTGTTTGACATTCTGTGACAGCCTACCTTGGTTTGGATTAATCTACATGTGTTAAATGTGTAGACACATTGAAATCAAGAAGCTTTGATCGTATACATATTGCAGATATTGATGCAAATTTGGAGGCGTGTTTCAACCTTATAACCCTTATGATTTTAAATTGACAGTTTCTAATTTATCCCAGTAAACCATACGTTTTGGTTTTGAGAACGTTTTTACAGTTTTCAGTTTTCAAACCGTTTTCAAAGTTGTCACAACGTCTTCCTATAGTTTTAAAACGTTTTTAAAATTGTGACGTTTGAGAAACGTTTTAAGTCGTTTCTCTGCAGTTCTCAAATCTTTAAAAAAAGATGAATTTCTGGACCTTTGATAGACGTTTTCGTTGTCTCAATCTCAACGTTTTGATGTGGTTACCAAATACATCACGTGGTCATATGACGTCATTTCCCGCCGCCATTTGTAATTTGAAAAGTTTAGTGTCAGGAATATTTAATGACAGTTTTCCGACACAATAGCTTTGAAAGAGTGGTCCAAAAGATAAGAACCTAATAATCTGTTAAATAAGGATGTGTATGTTAGGAATATGTTCTTAAATCTAACGATATTTCGAAATTAATGTTCGATCATCAATGAAATAAACGGATACATGTATCCATTGGGGTAAAACATACGAATCTCCTTTTTTAAAACGTTTTTAAAACGTTTAATATTGTTTTGCTTTTAGCAGTTTTATTAGTAACTCTCTAAAGAAATTTGAAAGTAATCCAGGGAAGCAGTTTAACATTTAATTATTGTGAACTATCACAATTAATTTGGTCCAATATTTAACAAGTTTCGCCACTTATTAGCAGAACGTTTAAAACACAAGGTACCAATTTTTTATTTTCGTTTTTGAAGCGTTAATCCACCGTTTGCCGACTCATCCGATCTTGTTTTGAGAACGGTTTTATGATAATACTTTTTATTTGATTTTGCAAATATATTAAAATAAAACGTTTGCATTTAGTTTTGCAAACGTCTTTCAATCACTCGTTTCGGTTAAATTTTGTAAACGTTTCAAAAGAAAAAAATAAACGTTTGGATGTAGTTTTGTAAACATTTCAAAGTAAAAACGTTTGGATGTAGATTTGTAAACGTTTCAAAATGAGAACGTTTGGATTTAGTTTTATAAACGCTTAAAAATAAAAACGTTTGGATGTAGTTTTGTAAACGTTTCAAAATAAGAACGTTTGAATTTAGTTTTGTAACTGTAATATTTTGTAACTGAAATATTTTCAATTCCATTTTCAGAAATATTGCAGAAGATCTACCTTGAAGAAACTATGTTATTATAGTTAAAGAAAGCTGTTATTACGGAGGAAAATGTCCGACATCCTGAAGAGGTCAAGCACAATGGCATAAGCAAGTGTAGTCAGAGCCAATCTCCAGAGAAGCAGATTCAGAGAGCCTGATTCAGACTGTAACAACTGAACTTTGTACGACTGATATAGTTCCTGAACTTCTAGAATGGATTTATTTTGTGAACATTCATGACTAATAACTTGGGGACTTCCAGAACGGATACACTCTGTGAATGTTTAACACTAATAGTTTGTGAACTTTTGTCTCTGATAAGTTTTTTTAAAGTTTTAAGACTGACATAGTTTGTATTTGTAGTTTGTAGTTCTTTTTGCAACTGTGAAGAGTGCATAGTCTACTTTCGTACATGTACATGTTTGTAAAATGTGTGTATTTACTAGAATGACAAATTTTAAATAATTAGTTCAGTTCTGCAGTAGAGACATGTCTGTGTCAATAAGAAGTGAGAAGAGACCTCGATGAATTACAACGAGAACATTACACAAAGAGGTAACGAGGTCATGTTTGTGCTTCATTAAAGATTATCTGTATATCAGCTTTCTTAGTTGTTTATTATTGATGCAGCTTAAGGCCTGTTCTCACGGTACGGTTTGTAGTTACAACTTGTAGTATCCAAAATGATTTAATGTTTGACAGTTGATGAGTTTATACGAATTTGGATATCCATACAGTTCAACTGAAGTTGGATGCAACAAGTCATAACTACAAATCGAATTGTAAGAACAGATGTTTAGTAACCAGACTGCTTGAGAACACGGAGGTTTCTTGAAGTTTTAATCAAGATGTTCTGAGAGGGGTTCGTCACCACACAGGGGCTTATATTGTCGAAAAACTAACAATTAAAAAGCATATGAGTTTGAAAATAACTCTTATCTGATTGGCGTATGTGAAGCATTAAACATTGTATACGACATTTGTATATACATTGTTGTATTTTCTACGCTGTGTGGGTCATTCTAACATTTTTCGTGAACATCTGGTATGAAAGGAGGTGCATATACTCCGCAACTTTGTGTATATGTTAACAATAAAGACGTGCTTACCAGACATTTGCTTATGTATTCTTTTCTAAATACCCTTCTAAAACGAGATTATTATAAATTAAAATTTTATTTCGGTGGTTGCTAAGATTATACCTTGATGAGAGTTTCACCAGGAATCGCTTGATGTGGTTTGAATCTTTTAGGTTTTAAACCTATGGGAATTTTAAAATAATTGTTTGCCTAGTAAGCAAAATAAGGTGCCGTTTCTCTAAGTAAGCAGGTAGGTTTTCGGGTTATTAAACAAAAGACAGTTAAAGGATGTTGGTAAAAATGTTGGCTAATTGGATGCATATACACTGACGGGCAAAAGAATGTATATCACTCAGTTTTATCAAATAAGTCAAATATCTCGTGTTTTCGACGTCGAAATAAAACTGACTAGTTTGGTAAATTAGTCCAAAACATTAAATCAGTCAAAGAATGCCTCTTCGCATTTAAAAAAAAAAAATTTAAATTTAAAATTTAAATTTCAAAATTCCCCAAAATTAATTTTGATAAAACACAACTGTTCATCGACATACAACACATACTCAATGTGAAAATCTATAAATGTCCTGCACACATTTACATCATTCTTAACATGGCAGGGGCCATGTTGATGTAAATTTTCATTTCTTACCCCTGTCAACTTTAAATAATGATAATTTTATTTTAGTTAAAAAATAAAAGTCACAAATCAAGTCATTCAAACTACTGCCGAAAGGTGTAATTGTATAATGCCACAATCAAATGCATCTCATTTCTTTATAATATTGAATTAATCGAAAATAAGCGAGTGTTATACTTTCTTTGGCCCGTCAGTTTAGGTAGGTTACATGTGCCTACAGCTCGGAGAACTTATACCGCAGGGAACAATAATACTTTACGAATATACAAAAAAATGACCTAGCAGTATATGGCAACGACTCATCGTAATGCACAGATGATGCTCAACCTTCCGTTATGACGCACCCAGCGAATCAATGAGTTCTAGTTTCCAATGGCCATGTTTACATGTTTGATTTAACCACCGCAGGCTAAGTAGTTCGCTCCATGTATTACATGTTTTACATCCTCTCGAGCGGCGTCAGAATTACCCTCAGCGTGCGGGTGATATCAGGGGAGCATCATGGCGCCGGGCGGCTAGGCCTTAGATACACGCTCGGTTGATCATCAAAATATGTACATGTAGTATGTTAAGGATGAAAGTAATGTGTGCAACATGCTGGCATAAAGTTTCGTTTAGTATACTGAGTGTTATGAAGTGTTTGGTGTTTAAAAATGCATTTCAAAAATATTTTGTATATATTCGAGCGATATACATATGAGCCTATGGATGAATATAGCACCGAATTGTGTTGAAATGTATACATACGACAAAGTAAAGCGCTAGTTTCCCGTGTAAGCTGCTCAAAGGCGCTAGTGTCTGAGGTAATTGTAAGAATCACTGAAATGCCAGATTAAATAGGTATGTTTTAGCCAAGATTCAAAAGTGGACAATGTTTGTTCTGTTCTTATTTCAAGTGGAAGACTGTTCCAAAGGTGGGATTCAGCTCGTTCAATAGAACAGTCACCACACATTGCATTGCGATAATGATATAATGAACAAAATGTCCCATTATTGAAATGCACACCTCTACTTTCAGTTTCGACACAATGGTAATGCTTTGCATTCAGTGTCTTTAAACATCTCTCCAACATATGACGTCGTAAATAGCTATGGAAACAATCTTTTACACCAGTACACCGTGCACATATGAGTGCATTTTGTTCACTTTAAACATGAAAAACAGTTGTCACACGTCTTAACGATTAAAATCTGTATGCTGCTGCTACTAGACTCCTGTAATACAAACATTATAGTATGCATCTATCGCTGTCTTTCCTATATTCTAACGTACAATATATTTCATTTGAAATAAAGCTATATGCACAGATATTTACGTTATTCCAAGACACTGTGGCGGGATATATAACCATTAATGGCAGGAATATTGTTGCAACATAAATTAAGGCTATGAAATACCCGTCACATGAATAAAGTTCTTATACACAATGTTTGGTCATGCAAACAAATAAAGCTCACTTATTCAAGGACAACACCGTTATATTGTAACAGTTGGAGTTTATAAACGACCAACAACTACCGTAAATCAGTCGTAAATCCTTGAATAATCGCACGGCGATAATCAAATTCAAACACCCATTTGATCCGGCGATTAATCAAGGCAAGCGGTTATTGATTTAGAAGTTATATATAATACATGTACACAATGTATAAGAAATGAAACATAAACCTCATTGCCGTATTTTTAAAGTTCCGAATATTGTAGATGACGTTCTTGCTGTGAAGTTCAACGTCATATAAATATACCAATAGGTCAATAGTTTTATTAAATTTGTTAATTTAACCTGGCGATTACACAAGGCAGGCGATTATGTTAATGCGAGTCATGAAAGTTTGGATTAAACTTACAAGAATGCCAGAGTATAGATTACCGTATCAATGTTATAGAATGCCAGAGTATATATTAAAGTATCAATGTTATAGAATGCCAGAGTATAGATTACCGTATCAATGTTATAGAATGCCAGAGTCAATATTAATGTATAAAAGATTTTTATCCAGAAGTGGTCTAAATCAATTTATTCTCCACTTCCTCCGCCATTATTCTTATTGTAAATCAGCTTTGGGGCCTGAACAATACATACATGTAGTATCCTTAATGATAAATCACTTTTAAGAAGTTTCTGTAAATATAGAATATCTCTACATGCCTTAAAAATTCAATGTTATAGAAAAGATGATAATAATCTGAACGATTAAACATGTTCATACTGTTCTTCAGGCCAAACTGAAGATGAATAATCATATTTTGTTAATTTGAGAAGCCTTTTCGAAATGCAGGAATCATTTTTTGAAATGCGTTAATGTTAACCAACAAAAGATGTAATCTTCTTATTGCTTATAATGCAGATGTTATACAAAATGTTGCCATCTATAACACAATTGTTGTATGTATGAAATCTCATGTCTTTAAAATCACGTGACCAAATTGCTTTAATTCCTATTTCAAAGAGGGCTTCAGAAACGGAGCATATATAAAACCACGGGCAACCGAGGATGAGAGGGCTTAGACCCAGCGATTATACAAGGCAGGCGATTATTCAAGGATTTACGGTATGCTTGCTTCTCATGAGCTAAATGCATCATTCTGAATGGAAAGTTTGAGAACCATACAGACGTCATACAGTCCCTTCGAGCTATTTCCCTCTTTTATGCAACACCATATGACATTGTTACTGCCTTTAGTTTTCGTAAAAAAACTTCTTTTTTTTAAAAGTTGCAGTTATGGTAAAGAACACTATTGACAGCGAATCGATATTTTGATAAATCTAAAGGAACGTGTCAACTTTCTCTTTATGCAATAAAGTGAGTTTTGTTTTTGTATTCGAGAAGGCAAAGTTTTCGAAAAACAGGATATTTTGTTGCGTACCTAATTTGATTACCGATTATGATTTTTTCAAGTTTGTTCAGAACTATATCATAAATGACGGAAGCGAGCAGATGGGGAATAATAAATATCACATTTAATATGCTTCTGCATTTTAAATATAAAAAAGTAGATCCCTCGACAGTGTTGGTTTTGTGTATTTGTGCCACTCAACAAAATCAAATTTAATCCCTGATTCGCATTAATGAAGGGGCTATTTGAATTCAGTCAAACACATTCGAATAAATATTCTTTTTAATTACATTTGACAAACTTAGAATTGATATTACTGAAAACAAAGCAAAACGCTGTTCGCGCATTTAAGTATTCAAGTAATCAGTAGGCCTAATAATTCACATTAACATTTATTCTTTCAGTACCCTGATTCGTCAGGTCTCCTTTTTCCATCCTGAACCTTCACACAGCAAGTATATTCCCAAATTAAGCCAAAATCTCAGCTCTCCTTGTTACCATTCAATGAATAGCCTTTTCCTAATATTCTAAAAAAAATCGATATTCAAAAGTTATTTTCCTTATGCGGTTTAAAGTTTTAATCATGTTTTCATTTCTGCGGTATTCATAAGAAAATGTGCAATGGAATTACTGAGGAGTGGTAAGAGTTCTGAAGCCCATACTCTGGGGACCGAGGATGTACTTTCAACTGAAATTAAATTATCGCTTTGGGCAAGTCTAAATGCTCACTAATTTACTGAATTTAAGAAATATCATCTTAACAAATCGATGAATAGCCTTCTACCTAAACAATCATGTGTGACAGAGACGTAATATAGGTCTAGTGTAAATGTCTTGAGGTCAGGACAAAATCAGGTCTATGTTTTGAGTGAAAATAGTGTAAAACGGACAAAACTATTAATAACGCTACCAAGGGAACAGGTTCTAAATACCCAGTTGAATTCTCATCATTAAACTGATTACTCAGTGCCACCTTTAATCACCGATACGTTGCAGAGAGTTCCACTTCAAAGCCCGAAGCTACATCCAGAAACAGCCTTATCCAATGTAAGCAGCAATTTCTTTGGTCCTTATATCTTCTTGAGTCTGTCCGCGGAGAATTTATTCTGTTTACGAGTTCAAAGATAAGCTATCGGAGCCTCTCAACGGTGACAATTCATAGGATGCCTATGACTAAATACGCTTGATATTTGAAGCGACGGAAGCGATGGGCAATTATTTCCCGCCTCGCGCGCACGAGCGACTGTTGTAGCACGGGCTCGGAGCAGACGATAGCTGCTCCTGTGATTCGGTTGTATATAGTAGCGTAGCGAGGGAGGATTTGTACAAATGGATATCGAAGCGGAGAAAAAGTTGAAAAGTTGAACTGCGGCTGTGTAGTGGTGTTTGTTGGTATTCCTGTGTATGATATCCGGTAAAACAGAAAAATCTCCCTATACAGCGGCATATTGAGAACAGCTTTAGCTTAAGCCGGCGGCTTGTTTTGAAAACTTTAGCAAGGAATGTCCGTCAGATCGGATCCATTATAACGGCACGTTTCATTCTTAAATCGGAGATTTGAAACCTCACTTCAATTCTGGCGTCTCCGTGTTCAAAGGAAAGCCCTTACTCCCGAGTATCGACTGCCGATGTGATTTGGGAAATCTCGGCGTGACAATGCAAGGATATATGGAATTACTACTTTGGCTTTCAGCGACGTTAACCTCGATGACAGTAAATGCATTTAATATTGATACAAGAGATCCTCGATTCTTCTCTGGAACGAAAGGATCATACTTTGGTTATACTGTTGGAATTCTCTCGGAATATACGGACCATTACGGCTTCCAAGAGGCGTGGTAAGGAACAGTTTAATGTATACAACATATTTTTCAAATTTCCAGGTTTTTACACTTAATGAACTTTTATGTTGATGCCTTTTCTCCTGTACTTAATGCATGCTATAGCGCTGGAACAGTTTATGGCCATTCCTTCTTTATACGACTGAAAGCTCGCGTGTGGTTGTATTTATCTGATATACCGTGGTATTTGTATAAACTGGACGTTTATATGCCAGACCCCGGTCTTACAGATGCCAAGAGGTTCCTTATCCGAGCCAGGGACATTAAGCAGTAGTTATTGTCTTATCTGAGAGCAGTGTTGGCTTTATACCAAGATAATGTAAGGGACCTGTGCAATGCATTTCGTTACTCTCTCGTTATGTACCTGTGGGTAATTACAGGGAGATAATTCACAGGGTATCTGGTTTTCTTGAGACTCGATGAAATTTGAAGGTTTACTTGGTGGTCTTCCCATGGACCTCCACTTCCTAGCTTATCTGTGTGTCAGATATTTTGTAGTAGCCATATCAACATATCTATATCATATGAATGTTAATTATATCCCAAGATAAGATTATGATTCTAATGCTTTTGATCGTAATTAATGTATATTAATAAGCATATATAGTCTCAACGTTCCCCATCAAGGCATATCTTGCGCCAGTCTCCATCACTGGCTGATTTAAGCATTACCGCATTTCACTTACTTTCCTGTGCTAGGATATCGACCTGCTGCAGCTGAATTTCACAGGGCGCTCCACAACACTATCACAAGGTGAATGCGCCAAAGCTAAACTTGGCCAGTGATTGAGATTGACACGAGTTGTGCCTTGCGAGGGATGTTGGCAGAGTCTTTGGAGTGCGAAGCTGATAACATGTTTGTGTTTGATTTCACGTACATATATGTGCATCATAAAGTTGAAATGAACAAAATGGTTAAATACTTTCAATTTAAGGTTTTAATCTTTAAAACCTGTACAGTTAAATTCTGTTTAGCATATGTGTGTTTCACATCAGTACCGTTTAGAAAATTGCCTTGTCGCAGTATTAATCATACGAGTCACTACACTTCAAATTCTCTGGACCGTTCACATAATCACATGCAGTGTTAAACAATGGCTATTATCAGAATCATTAGAACTCATTGTCACCAAAGTAGTGACTAAGTTTTGACATTTGATGTCAACTATAATTATTCTATGCGGGCACATTGGTTTCGGTTCTACTTTGAATATATTATCAACTGGCGCCACTTCATCACTGTGTAATATTCATACGCGATGAAATTGGGCGCAGTTCGAAACTCGTACAGTGCACACGCATATTCTTGTAGAAAATATCAATGTTGTCATATCGCATGCATGTATCTTTCAGTTTCGTTAGTAATGCATTAAAAACGGTAATACGTGTAGGGTAAACCTTGACTGAACCGTTGTCACTGAAAATGAGTTCTAATACAGTTATGAAATACTATTTTATTAAATCCTGGAAACAAGCCCCTGAAATGAAATGTATTTCTGCCAAAATCTAGACTTCATTTTAGGAACATATCAGGTATCGACGATGTTTGGAGTGAAAAATAACACAGGCTGTGAGTTAGACTTATACTCAAAAGAGTATTTATTCTGAAAATATCACCTTTGTATTAGATATTGAAAAGTAGACTGTATGAAATGGGATTACAAAGAAGCCCCTTTTCAATATTTTTTTCCTAAGTCTAAGTGTAAGACTGTGAGACTAGTGAATATCCTCTATAGTATTTCTACCACTTTACCTTATAACAGATTGAATCAACAGTATGATATACTAAGTACTCAGTACTAATGTGTTTTGATGGTAGATTTATGATATCAATGTCACATCGTGGCCAACTAATCAACTCGTTATATCGGACACTGAATGGGTTTATTGTATCATGAAAACTTATCTTTATAGAAGTTTGCACGTACTATCTCTTTAAGAACTGATGCTTTACCTTATCGGAGACTGAATCGGCAGTATTCACAGGCGATGTTTATGTACTAATGTGTTTTGATGGTAGATTTATGATAGAGATGTCACATCGTGGCCAACTAATCAACTCGTTAAGTCGTACATTGAATGAGTTTATTGTATCATGAAAATGTATCTTTCCCTGGAACGAAAACATCTTATGATAACCTTACCCTTCAACCAAGACCAAAAATAAACTGAATCACGTCTAACCCCTATGTAATGGGTTCCCCAGTATCGTGCATGTTTAGATAGTGTGTACGCTCTTACTGAAAGACAGTTGTTGCATCGATAGACTCACGCCAAGTCTCGAAAACATTGTGTGGCCAGTGGTTATGAGGAACATGTTTAATAGATATTGGAATGGAGTAAGCTGTTCATAGTCTAAGAAGGATGTTCCCTAGCAGTGTAGGGTATTACCATGTTAAAGAAAAGTTTAAGCAAAGAATAAATAATGATTAAGTGGTCAATGAGTAAAGTTATTGAAAGTTTCAAAATCGAGCGACAATTTTAAGACCGGTACTCCATCAATAGACTTATGCCAAGTCTTTGAAGCATTTCTGTCGTTCAACAAGCATAGCTAGGTTAGGAGGAATATATAAATGGGGATTTCAGATATACACAATCTAATAAAAGATATAGACTTGCTTTTCGGGTATTCTCATGTTACAAAAGTAGAATATTTTGATATATGAGAGAGGGTCATGCTATTTCAGGGATTAAGAATGATTTAGACCATTCCCGTTACAGAATAGATAAGATTTACAGGACTAAAGTAGGCTATATTATCATGTTCAGAATATAATATATATCTCGACATGCTTTTCAGACGTTTGCTATTTTCAGAATCTAGACTTTTTTCCCGCAAGATGTACCATTGGGCGAGTAAAGGGAAAATATCGTTTCAATGGACTGTGATAGAGGCTACTGCTCGAGGGTCACATGTTACATGTGAGCCTGGTTTAATTGACTTATCTCTTACTTGTGGGGTCAGGAGATCGGATCGTGGGGGGTAAGGAAAGATGTCTCTACTTGATGAGAGCTGGGGAAGGAACAGGGAAGCCCTTTGAGGCTAATGTAGCCCAATATATCACTGCTGGCAGATGTATTAACTATTGAAAGCACTGACAACTGTATTTGATGGCAGGAATCGCTGTTCGCGGAGTCTCAGATTTGGATGGTGTAAAATTGGTCTGATACACTGGGGGCGCTGAATGGGGAAATGGAAGGAGGGAGTGGAAAATTTCTTCAACATTATTATCACGAGAGGAGCTCAATCTGTGTAAAACGGCGTCGCCCGTGGCATATTTAATTTACGAGTCCTAATCTGAGAGCAGCCAGAGATTTTCGGAATTACACTTCAGTTTTTGATCTGAGTTGATGACGTTGGTTCAAAGTTTTGCCCAATTTTGCAAACCGTAATGAGTCTGGTCTGGTGGGAACCCAATTTTGATTTTATTTTTGGCCATGGTGCTTCAGTGGTACACATGTAGCGTTGATTATCTAATGAGTTAGGTCTCGAGCCTCTAATTTAATCAGTGGTTTATATAGACTTTGAGGAGAGGAGAGCAGTAAACAACGTTATTATCTGACAGTTATAAAGACAACTTTATCGGAATAATAAACAGTGACAAGTGACAACCATTTCCGGTCGTTACAGATGGAGGGTATAATTAAGAAATTAAGTTTATGTCGGAGTTGAGATAAAATGGTATGTTTATTTTCAACATGAAAGTGTGTATAATTATCTTCATACAAATTCTCATTCATCAACCTCTTTGTAAGAGTTCCGCTCCTTGAAGTCAACGCTCACCGCCGTTACGTAAAACAGAACATTTACTTCTGATGTCTGTCTACCTTTATGCTTCATCATCAACCATTGTACTGCGGCACCACTAAGCATGGAGCAGAACTGTAGTGATATACTGAGATTGTAGAAACTGCTTTTGCCTTATATTTATATTTATATACATGTATGTATAAGAAACAGTACACACGATACAGTCGTCAATCATTTTAATCAGGTTTAGACGCAAGCAGTCTTAAACTTATTTTGACAGGTTTGCTTGACGTGATCAAAGACAACGATGACAGCAACATTAATCTTGATAACTTGTACGCAAGTGATGTTTTGAAAGGCTGTGCGGAAATGTGACCTTGTCACTTTGTATTTTACCGCATTACTGGACTGTTATATATATATGTTTAGCTGTAGCTACTTCTTTAACATGGTATACAAAATTTGTCTCGACTCAAATTTAAAATTGCAATAATTTATAGTTTTCAAAGCTAGTTAAGCCAAATATTAACTCTATTGCGTAAACCATTATGACTATTTTTTCTAACTTCTGCGCTGTAACTCTTGATTTCCTTTCAGTTTCATTTAAAATATAATAGATTTATATTTTCCGTAGGTTCAGTAACTACACGTATTTCAGGCACACATGCAAATGCCATTTTCCAAAACAGCGTTATTAACTTTTAGCAATTATTACACCATGGGCGTTATAATTAATACTTTGATGGAATGTGACCCACATTTGTTTTTGAGTGGCGGTCCCAGGTGGTCTATAATTCAGTCCTAATCGCCAGTTGATATCTAGCACGTCATTACGGAGATAGGGGTCAGCCTGGGCGATAGCGTACACCCCCTCCCATTCACTGTGTCCTTTCCTTCCGCGATGTCGATGAGGAGAAGACAGTACTTCATTCTCCAACTAGACATTCCAAAGTATGGGGAACATGACAAAATCTGCAAAGGTAATTTGATTTCCCCCTGACGTTTGTCATCCTCGGTATCCCCAGTGGAGGCTTGTTTATAATATATTTACCTCAACGTCTGCATATCCCGAAACCTCTGAAACTGCATATCTTGAATTTTTGGGAAACAATGAACTTTGTCATCATCTCCACGCTCCAATTCAATATTCCATTTAAAAGCTGTATAATAGAAGAAAAGGAAGAAAAATTTGTTTTATTTGTGTGTCACATGGTACAATATACATAATATATATATATCCATTAAAAGAAACAATACATTCAATAAAAGAAAGTACCACCCGGCCATACGGCCTCAGTCTGATTAAAATCGACGGTTTTCCGTGGAATAAAAAATGCAAAATAGTCCATCTACCGGGATACGAACTCGTTCGTGGGTTTCCACGCCAAACCGTCTGAAAGCATCCCGTACACTAGCGTGTTCGGGCGCAATTCAGCTAGCCAATCAAAAGATGCCCAACAAATGCTTTCGGTGCGAGAAACTAGGGGCAGATAACTCCAAACAGCTATCCTTTTGTCTGTTCCGAATGCTTTCAAAACCGCAACCGTTTAAATACTATGATGTGATTGGTCAGCTGTTTGACTGGGTTTTGGCTGCGGTAAACTGGTTCTGAACACACGTCTATACGGGGTGTTCTCAGACCTTGTGGCGAGGAATCTACAGAACCTGTTCGTATCCCGGCAGATGCAAAATTTTGCAAATTTTATTCCTCGGAACAAGGTCGATTTTAATCAGACTGCATACGGCCTATGAGACACATTAATGTTTAAAATATGCATATATAAAAATAATGTTACACGTTACAACACAAACATGTACAAGAGATAATATTGTTATGATAGTTATAAACTGAGGGTGCTGATTGCATGTTTTCGTCTATTATACATTTTTAATGCTAGAGCGGCAAGAGGCTTCACAAACCTCTCAATGCGTAATGTAAATACAGATTGGGCTGTTTTTGACAACTGTGTAAAGAAAGGGTTAACAAGAGAAATATCCTGCCATAAATTATACCTAAGATCAGAATAAAAGTCACACTCAGTGAGAAAATGTATTTAATTTTCAATTACATTGCTGTTGCGAAATTTACATAATATAATATAATACAATATAATATAATATAATATTCAAAATATTTTGAGAGATTAAATACTAGCTGCGGGCGGCAGGGAGGATAGGAGTAGTGTATTAGTGGTATTGAGTATGGATAATTATTGGACACTCAGTTCTTAAATAATTATGCTTTACTTCCATTATTCAATGCAAATAATTTGATTATCATGTGCGTGAGCATTGGACGTTTGTAAGTTGATTGATGTAATTGGGTAGTATTTTTACTGGCACTATAACGTGAAGTGTTTTAAACATTAGAGCCGCTTTTATGGGTATTTCCATATGGATAACATCATTGTGGCTAAGCATTGCGATGAAGCTTTTGAGCATCGCCTGGATTAAGCAAACCACGGGTGGTACGGCGTTCAAATTCAGTGTAGCATTGCACCCAGACATTAATACTACAACTGCATGAAGAACACTTGTCCACAGCAAACACAAATTTCAACCTACTGATCCGAAGTCGAAGGCGCTAACCACTGCGCTATTCCGCACCACACTATCATGTGGACATCCTGCCATACATGTGCGTTGCAGAATATGAACAATACACACACTGTAGATTTCATTCAGGAATTTCTTCATAAATGCGTATGTGAATCGAGTAGAACCCGGTCCTTTGACGTGAGAGGTGAGCACGCTAACCACTACACCACTGTGCTATACAAGACGACGATTCACTGATCATACTCTTCTCCTACAATCATACATCTTGTTCCATTTTGAACATAGGTAGTGAACGTCATTATGGCTTTGTCTAGTAAGAATAGCTGGACTGCATGCGTTGTTTTAACAAAAATTATAGCATAGCACATTTAATTACTTAAGATGTGTTATTTCATAATTTAAACTGGATCTTAACATTTCATGATTGTTCTCATGCAATTATTTTGGAGATATGTTTGAGACATACACTATTGTCCCAATGTCAACGCTAATTAGTCCACATGGCTGCATGAGAGAGACAGAGCACACGCAACACGTATATTCAATATCCTTGTATCTGAGAAAGTGTGTCCTGGTCTAGCCTCGAGGGAGATGATTACGACGATCAATACTGTCTTAGATCTACACACGCGGGACATCATACTGATCTTCTCACGGACCAGTACCTCAACATTAAACAACATTGTGCGTCTAATTAGCTGTGCGTACCGATTTCGTCAACTCGAGGGAATAGTTTGGACAAACATTGTTCCCGGATTACTTAATTCAAAACAAATATGAAATACTTATGTTCAATGGTTTCATTTCATCAACATATAACTTCTGAAACAGGGGAAATTGATAGTAATGTTTTCGTTATTGATAGTTTGTTACAGATTTTACTTTATCACTGATAGAATCGCCGCTTATGGCTGCAATATTAAACAATAACTCGCTCACTGAGGGGAAAAGATCGAAAACGTTTACATTTGATGTTTGAATCTCAACGTTATTTTTTTTTTTAAAAACTAAAAAAACTAATGGAATCTGTCATTTGGTATAGTCACCTATACAGCAGTCTAAATGTCTGGATTATTTATAAACCGCATTCCCTGAAGCCTTTTTGCATTAAAACTTTTACAAAATTGAAATGGTTTGAGGCATTTTTGTGACAACAATCCATTCATCTGATTATACTTGTAATTCTTATGCCACTTTCTTTTTCAAACTCTAAAACCAATTTCTCGCTGTGAATACATGTATATCAAATGGCGTTAATCTTTTTTGGAATATTGGAATACAAATGATTAACATAGTCTTTATGATCCAAGATGAGTCAGAATGAGCCGACCACGAGGACTCCTGAGGGTTTAGTGGCACTCCTCAACTAAACAGCTGACACCGTCTTTTCTAAATGTTTGACAGCGCTGAATATCATGTCCTTAGAGGGAAAAGTATTTTAATATTATGTTGCACATTTATCTTTGCTTTGATGCACATTTATTATCAGGAAAAAAATAAGTAAATGAAAAACTATAATGATGAATTGAAAAATTGAAGTGTCGAGAGGGTTCGGTTCGGCATTATTTTTGTTGCACATCACTCGTTTATTAACTTTCAACTGGTTTCAAATAGCCAACGTTATATCATAAAGATATTCAGAACACGTGTACATTAAACCTGTAAAAATGTAACATATAAGTTTTCGAGGGTCACGGCTCATATGACAGCCTCAAATAGCTGTTTCAAGATATAACTTATAGAAAATATCAAAGGACCGCCAGATCCGTAGACATGACTAATTGCGAGGGTTTTCCGTAGTATCCTGTCCACATGGATTTGTCTTCAACACAAGCCCAGAGAAATTCGAGGCAAGTCAAAGTCATACTTTCCTCACAGAGGGCTTAAGTACATTGAAATGTCTACCTCGAAATTGCAGAGGATACAAATTGAACTATTTCAATGACGTGTAGACAAAGTAATTTTTCTTTGAAATGTTCTTTCCTTAACGTAGTTTCCTGTGTCACCAGGTACATCCGTATTTCCTTCTTATACTATCGTTTTCTTGATCCATGAAGATGAAGATAATTTGATATATAATTTCGCTAAAACCGAAAGTAAAGTAGGATCTCGAGCATCTTCCGCGCATGCCTATCGGCATCCTGGTTCCTGCGTCTGTTATACGCTGCGTTACAATGAATTGCACTCGGTGAAACGTAGCCTTTGTCAGTAGTAATAAAACCCGTAGAATAAGATCAAACTAGTTGGGTGCTGTTGAAGTAGATGATGAGATCTCCACGTCACAAGACCCGTAACCCTTTTAATTTCATTATCGAGTAACGTCGATCATTTAAACTAAAAATGTCTTTAAAACATTGGGTTTCTATCTTTGAAAGACAATACAAGTCAGTGAGTATATGTATGGGGAATGTGTATAAACATCTCATTAAACACATTTAAGTTATTAGACTGATCGGGAAGACAATTCGTTTATGGCAAAGTCTTAGTGTTTGACTCAACGGTAAGGTGGTCTTTTTATAATATTTACCTGAGCAGAAGTATAACTTTTCTCGTTAAAAGCAAGTCTAGATTTGGGCTTTCCCCCAGCATTTAACAAAAGATAGTTGTTTTCAGAGACTTAGTCTGGATACCTCTGACAAACTGGTGTATACTGCCACTTAGCTTCAGGCACATTTCGTGATTTGGCCACTTGTGAAATAACGGAGACAAAAGACCCAGGAAACAGCGAGAGCAGGAGGGACAATGGAAGTCTTGCCTCGTGTAATATTAATTCGTTTTATCTCCGATTAATTCACCGTGACGCTGAAATTCTGTAACCAGATAGTCTCTAAAGAGTATCGGATAACGTGATCAACCTTTCACCATGGAGATTGACTATAATACCCTTCAGGAGTATTGTTTTATGTCAGGATCCTGCATCGTTCAATCAGATATGAGACTTTAGTAGAAACACCCGAGGGAGATTCCTTTATGTTCAAGTTTATTTCATGAGTTCTCTCTGAAAAAGTTTTAAACATATCATATATCCGAATCTCCATACGTTGTAAAATACCTTGAAAGAAAATATTTTTTTTATTTCTGCCATTCATGATTGTTGTATCGGGGAGAGCGAAAGTTCCTGTTAAAATTGGATGTGATATTCCCAAAGCGATAACTTTATTTATATTCATTTTCATCTCTGAACCCTATCTGAAACCGCTGGAAACGTCAACATGGGATATATCACGTTGCACTTCTGTGTCTATTCAAGATAACAAACGTGAATAGTAAGTTGATTAAGTATTCGCTTCATGCTATTAGGTATGCAACCTAAACCGTTTTTAAATTCTTCAGGGATATAGTTCGTGATGTCCTGAACCGTTCTGGGTGAAGGTGGACGAAATGTAATGAATAACCCTGGACTACTATAAACATCTCCATTGGAGAGGGACGCCATGTTAAATTCTCAAATGAATTATTTAACATTACTTTTTATAAATTTAAAACTTCTCTTGACAATTGTATGATTTAAAGTAATAGTAAACATTTTGAAAATAACCTCTGCATATTTCTATGTACAGTATGGTGTTGTGATGATATATTATATATATGGTACATAACCTTAGTCCAAATTGCGATTTTTTAAATGACCGAATGTGTGAAAGTGTCACAATACACCTCACATTGATCATGCAAGCACATATATTTGCATACTCCAAAAGGAGCTGAGATTGACAAAGAGTGTCGTTAACAGTGACATCCAATGATCGGGGGCAAACCGAGCGCCTTTGAGCAGCTTAGCTTAGCTGGATATTGGCGCTATACAAATGTTTATATGTATGTATGTATGTATGTATGTATGTATGTATGTATGTATGTATGTATGTATGTATGTATGTATGTATATAAGTAGAACTCTTATAATATAAAAAATATATATAACTTAAAATGTGTATCATGTGAATAACCATATGGCGATTGGGATAAATTGGACTATAGAGATTAGCGTTGTCGGTGCATATAGATAGCTCAACTTGCTAAACACATGCTACTGGTTCAAGACTCCTAAATACTTATACAGAGCTACGTGCACATATGTATACCGTAAAATCACATAACATACTCTCCTGTTTATCTCTTTGTAAGAAATCAAGATAGCCTTCATAAATGCACACCCATAAAAGCACACTCATGAAAAGACATAACCTTTTAAAGAAAAAAAAGTTTGAAGGTTTAAACCATGTAAATTTGGGCAGTCGCTCTCAGACATCCTTCGTGACATTTCAACTTCTTTGTCTTGACATTTCAATTCGGTCGTTAAAGTTTGAATAAGGTAAACCACGGAAAAGGATATTTAGGGTTACCATGGAAACGACGTAAACCACTTGATTCCCGACTCCAACACACGCGCTCATTTGATTCCGAATTTCGATTAGACATCATGGCAGGAAGTGACTATGCTTAAGAAAATCTCGAGGAATTTAGAGATAATGGCTGTCACCCTCTGAACGGAAAAGATTCCATGGGGGCATATATATATAGCTTTCTTCCACGTGGCTGAGAAAGGACGTCATTGTACTCCATTCAGCATCGCGCAACTAAGTATATAGCAATCTAAGTATATCATCAGACAATGAATACTTGGATAATTATGATATACATATTGCAAAAATATGATGACATAGAGTGTGTGTCCCCATCTTTATGATATATGCCAACCACTCTGTCTTTGGATTGTTTAATTACCATTATGTGAGTTTGCGTGATCGTTATTATGGTACAGGGGTGTATGAACACCCCACATATGTACACCGAGGTACATGTACATCCGGGTATCAGTCTGCTTGTCGCCTTTTCTGTAACGAAAGATAAAAATATCAAATCCGTTACATATTTTAAGTCTGTGTATAAAGAACATTTATATCGCATCATCATACAAGAGATGAGAAGTGAGAAGAAATATGTAAATGAGACAGATATAAACTTTATTGTACAGATTTGATAGATTCCAACTTTTACTTTCATTAGAATGTAAATTTAGATGAGTGAGTGCTCTGTTCTAGGCAGTATTTTCTAGTTATATTAGTATTGTTCTTCTTTAATACATGTAATTCACAAGGGACATTCGGGAAAGTTATACAAGACAGCATCACTGTAGTGAAGCTTATATTTCTCAACCATGTCTGCAAAATAGAACATGTATTCCGTATTAAAATACACTGCTGCACATTCTATTCACTTGAGTATTAAATTTGATTGATGCAACATATTCACATTTTACGATAGCTATTAGGGAATTCTATTCCATAACTTCATTGCTGATGAATTGAAGATGATGTTGAGTAACTGGCATGAGTACTAACATTATTGAAGTAGACATTGTATACGACGACGTTTCTGAATTTATGTATGGCAATGAATGGTTCTAGAGACATGCAGTTATAAAGATACCATTACAAACATGGACTTCTGTCCATGTGCATGTAAACATTTCTTGTTAAATAAAGATCGGTAAATATAACAGTATGGAGTCACGACTTTGAACTCTTTGAATTCATTATTCTGTATTTAAACTGTTTATTGGAGTACGGACCTGGAATTGTAGTTCACCCGGAAACGATAATTTGTTTGGAAGCATATATCGTTGTGATATCTCCTTCCTGGTTTTGTTAAATTAGTTTCAAATAAATGAAACCCTATCATCAAAGTAAGCTTATCCATCCGGGTCCACGTGCACAAAGCTCACTTGAACTAAGGTGAACGTAACCCAAATTTCATAACTATTTTAAAATCGGACAATGCAACACGCCTGGCTTGTGGCGATTAGTGAAACGTAATTTCCAAACGTATCTATACAATAGAGAAAAGAACACAATCTGGTTTTGTAATGTTTGATATGTTATATAACTTCAGTGCATGTAGACAGGCACTTTCGATTTCTGTTTGTTTTCCAGTGAAAACATATTTAACATAATTTTATCAATTGGGGATAAATAAAAAGAAATGAAATTATTTGAACTAAATTAAGCATATATAATAATTTTAAATTTACCTGAGGGGTGTTTAGTATACCTCAAGGCAATACCAAAGTAATGCGCGGTACTCTTTTCCTTACGTAGTTTTTTGTTTTATAAAGGTGAAGTACAGTACAATATATTTTTATGTTTTTGAGAGAAACAGGAGTAATTAAGATGGGTATTGTTAAACATTTCAGGAACACCTTTTAAATCGTTGTTTAGCATGTATCCGTTGTTGAGCTACTCCACGGAGCTAATGTTGTTGGTCTTCAGTTTGGTCTCAGTACATTATGTTTAGCTCATGTCCCTGTATATACCTTATATCATTACCTATATACAAAACTACATTTGAAAATGAAT
This sequence comes from Gibbula magus, assembly GCA_936450465.1. Taxonomy (NCBI): domain Eukaryota; kingdom Metazoa; phylum Mollusca; class Gastropoda; order Trochida; family Trochidae; genus Gibbula; species Gibbula magus. The sequence continues at coordinate 56,784,765 of OW388300.1, forward strand.
TTTTAACTTCAAGATTCGTTCAGTACGTGTTCCGAAATACCTGACATGTTGAACAATTCGACAATGTGTTGGATCAACCGCACTGTTTCAAAACTTTCCTTTCTGACAGAAATGATACTGTCAATGATATTTTGCGAACAAAACCACAATGACTTCAACAGGGTATGTTTCCTTTGTTATTGAAACTACCACAATATTCTCAATGTTCCGAACCCGCATACTCAATTCTATCATGAGCTAGGTTCGTTAAAGATCTCGACATACTCAGTACACTGTTTCGAGGAGGTAAGATAGTCGTTATCCTGTTGTTGTAATAATGCCTGCGACCATAAATAAAACCCTCGGGGACAAACCACGTTACTGTATTTGCCATTTCATCTGATTGGTTTGTTCTGACTGCAACGACCCCTTGAGCAAACTCTGGCAATGTAAACTCCGGAATTGACGCAAAGAACCTGTGATCATTGACGGTCGTATATGAGGCCAGATCAGATAGGCTTATGGCACTGCATTGCCTGGCATGGCGCCGTCCATTGCATGAAAACTTCTTGACCAGTGGGGATAAATATAGATGGTTTATTTGGTGACGAAGGCCTATAATAAGGACCACACGGACTGCGGCCTAAAACACCTTTATACATTTTATTCCACAATCAAAAGCACTAGACTCTTTAACCAATGGCGAGTATAAATGAAAGATTTGGCATTCCTTGTCCAAATAATGGTCACTAGGTCCATCACCTAAAACTGTATTGTCATCTCTCAAGAATCAAAGGCACTAAAGAGCTGAACTATTTGTGTACGTACCCTTGAGCCTAAGAAGGCTGGAATCATGTGTACGAATTGACAGGTGCAATTTAAAGCCGATACAGGATCGCTGAAAACCTTTGAACACCTTGACAGCTGACTACCATAGATAAAGTTTTGTCGTCCGAGGCCATCGTACGTTTTTCTACCTATGTAGGACCTATGTTCTTCTAAGACATAATTCCCGCGGTGTTTCTGGTATGAACCATGGGCTATAAGGCCATTGTATGTCCTTCTACCGATCTAAAACCAATGCTCTGAACGTTGCTAATGTGACATCAAACACGATCTGTCATTGACACATGGTTCCCATTAGTATCAACCAAGAGTTCTCTAACTTAGTTTCGTAGACAGCTGGCTATCTCTGTGTGTCTTGGGTATACCCCTTTTACCGAGTGTATAATTCCCTCTTAGGAAACAATTGCGTTGATGAAAGCGCCCCCTGAAAGGAATAGGTTAACTTGTTTCTGGCCTTCTGATCTTCGTTTTTTCCCATCATGTGTTTTGCTCATTTTTGGCTAGGATTCCCAAATGGAACTGCTAATACTGTGTGTTGTAATTTGATTGTAGGCGCTGACAGTGAATGGCGTCTAAAACGATAACAATCTCTATCATCATTTATCAAGGGGAACGAATAAAACGAAAATTAAAAAAATACTGCATATTCATTAGTCTGTAACCATAACGTTATCAAATGTTGTAATGCACCAACTACCATTTAAAAGGCTGTGGTATGTTAAGTCGTTTGAGGGAATAAATCATTGGCATACGATTTGTGTCCTGTACATGATTCTTTTGGTTGTAAGCGTCATTTGATTTGTAAATGTATTTGATGAATTAGTAAGGACTGCATTAATCGAATGCGACTTTCCTAGGCAGGTCATTATAGAATATTGAACGCTTACGTTTCATGGACTGCAGTCATTGTCGTAAGTAAGCTAAACGTAAACAGACAATTCGGTCACCAATTAAGTTGAGACTAAGTAAAACAGCAGTTCTTACAGATAAGTGAAGACTTAAACCAAAGGAACATTGTATCCACAGCTTGCCCAGTCATTAACCCATCGTCTACGCAGTGTCTATCTCACAAAGGGGGCGTGGCCCTAACAAATGACACCATACTGGCCAGAAGGCAACATATCCTTAAACGCTTTTCATCCTTGCACTAAGCTAAAACAAATATCAGTGACTAAGTGTGGATAATAACGGTGATATTTTGGCTACATTAATTCTCAGTCATTTCTAAATGTCAACTGAGATAAAAGCCACATTCCAGGGATATCCAAACAGTCAAGCCGCTTATTGAAAATGATCCCGTAGGTCAGAGGAATTGGGCAGGATAAGTAGGATGAAGTCTACGACTTGTTTGATGAAGTGATGAAGAGTTTGATGCCACTTTGGGATGGCTTGATCCTGTCCATCACCCGGGCCGCCTTGTTTAAAGGCTAATCCATCGTTTGTTTGATAAAGTGTTTAATAGTCCGTCATCATTTGGGAAGCACTTGATTGTATCCCTCATGCAGAAGCCGAGCTCCAAATCCATTGTTGCACCTTCTTGTCCATCACACCACGAAACTGAAGGAGCCTTCCAGCAAATGTTGACATGTCCAGATTGCCTCAGGTTCCTTTCTATTTTATACCATTTGTTTCAGAGACAATATGTTGGTCTAAATGTTGGTTGGTTAATGTCGATGTTTCACTCTTGTGTTACTTTGACCGTAGCTTCAGCCCCTTGAGGATAAAACATGTAGGTGAAAATCAGCGTTTATTATGCGTTTTCTTTTCATTTTGCATATTATAATATTTATATATAATCCAAAGCACATCTCCTTACAGATTCCTCCATTAGAAAGACTTTTTCATGGAAACAAATTGCAAAAATTGAAATAGTTGTGACTGAACTGAACTCTTTTTTTTACTCAGACTGCAAAATGCAACATAAAAGGGTACATACATATTTACATATATACAACACAACATATAATTTAAGGTTACAGCAACTAAATTAAATATAGATACATTGTGAAGTTATGGATATTTTTTTGATAACGACATTATAATGTTCGGAACATTGACAGTTTTCTTAAAGTACCAAGCTTAGTAGTTTTAAAGAATACAACAGTATTTACAGATTTTAACACTTGCTTCATTCTATATATCAGTATTGGTTTTATGAAAAATGAGCAAACGAGTTGTCTTTTATTCATATTTCCCTTAAAAGTTTTCCCAATTTGAAAACGTTAGCTTTCACTTAGAAGCAAACACATTTGAGCATCTTGACACGCGTCTTAATGTCACGATCGGTTTAGTTTTTCCATTCTCGCGTTTTTTAGCGTGATCGTTTTTGCAGTTTGACAAATTCAAGGTTCAAGTCACGAACACGAAAACATAATTTTTGTTCGGAAGTTTGACATTCGTGCTAGTGTTATGAATATTTTATGAACCAAATGGGACATCGTCCATATATATTTCTATCTTATTGGAACAAGGCCTTTAGACCCTCCTGTAAGCGAGGAAGACAATTCCAATCAAGGAGACGAATGTATCTACTGTGAGTTCATGATATGGTTCCTATCAAGCAAGCGAGTTAGTTTGATGGGCTTACTTATCCAATGCACCCCTGAACTCCGTATGATACTTATTCTCCATTCTCCACAGAAAATCACGTGGTTGAATCCGCCTTGCCGGGTCTGCCCAATTTCGGGCAAGTGGATTCCAGGACTTTTTGTCCTGTGCTGGTCTATAAACTGTCCTTATCACATGATACAGAGTGTTTGTACAAATACTTGTGTTCTGTGCAATACGTTCTAGAATCTGCTTTTATTTCCAAATGCATTTTGCTGATACGTATTTCGCCTCCATCAACTTTTAAAGGATATTACTTAGTTAAACATTAGTTAAGCACTGACGATTTTCCACGAGAGGTTTGTTTTCATGTTTTCGTAATGCTATATCCTCTGTTTTAAAAACGTTGTGAATCGATTACGTCACCCAAATATCATCCTCAGCTGTGTCAGTCTCTGTATTTGATAACTGAACGTTTAGTGCAACTTTAAGAACGTGGTGAATTTGAAATTTCTTAGATGTTTCTGGGAAATGTGCAAGGTGTTTTCGCTTCCATGTGGATAAAACAGATACATAATAGATCAAAGTGGGTATAAACAAAATATTTTAATATATCAATAAGCGGAGATCTGCTTTTCCGTGGTGATAGAACATTGAAAATATGTTCCGCTACTTATGTCCTCATGTGTATGTTACCTGTGTGTGTTGCTTGAACGGCTTAATCGATCTTCTTATCATAGTTTCAGCCTTTTTTATGACTGATTTTAAACGTTATATCTATTCCAGCTATCAAAAGTCTAAATCGATGATTAGTTAACCTGAAAATGAATATTTCGATAGTGTATTTATTATTATTATAGTGACGAATGTCATGTTATTAATGAACACAGGTTTACTTAATACGGAGAGAAAATAAAGCTGTTATATCAACTTTCGATGACTTGAAATCATTCCAAAAACTTTTACCCATGACAGTTTCTCAAACCAAGATACGAACACTAGAAAGTCGAAAAGGTTTATTTATGTGAAGCACAAAGCTGGCTTTATCACGTTCTGTGTTTACCGCTGTATTATTGATTGTTGCAGCCACCTTGGTTAAAAGGCCCTGATGACAGTAATGCTTTCTAATGTGTATTCCAAATTGATTCATCTTTTTTTTTCAACAACACTAAGATAAGACTGCTGTATCTCAAAGGAAGTGGCCATGAAGCTAAGTTAAAACCTATTATGAACGTGTTGACAGGAACATTGAAAAGGCAGGACAATCAACCAATCGATTTGCAAAACTTTCTGAGATGATGTTACAGTTTCTTTCATTTTTAAAATATTCGTACTCATTTCACCTCGGGGTTATTCTTCTATAGAAGCACATGAAAATGAATTATGAATTTTGAAAAATATCAATGGAAACTATCAAATAAGTGTGAGGATCTACACCTGACAGATAAAGAATTGTCTACTATTCAATCAGATGATATTTTAAGGCGTCAGGTTGTTTCATTCTATCCGTTCATGAAGTAGAATATCACCATTAAAGATTCACAATGTAAGACACCGAGTAATTGATGTATCCATAGCAAAGAACATTAAAGATGCATCTCAGTATTCCCCCAATTGTTGGAATACTGGTATTATCTCTTTGACATGTATTAGATATGATATACACACAACAGAATATGCTCCACAGTGCTATTCCTTTGTACCAAAACACCGAATCCATTATCGAAATTAGAAGCATGTCCCCTTGTACCGGAAACACTCATCAATCATGCGTTTCATAATCAACCAACACCAACCTTATGTAAACCCTATTCATCAATCCTCTCCTTAGTGTAGTCTTACTTTACTCTTTGAGAGACATTTCAGACGTTAGTAATCTGTAATAATCTCTATGAGCACAAACAGTTTTACTTTTGCAACAAAAAGAAGTTGTAAACTCACACAACTTTTTTCTGTTTAGTATTTGCACAAGTCTTTGATCCTATTCTACTCACAATTGACTATCGAGTACAGAGGATTGAAGACTCTGACATATCTGAAATGGGCAAGTGACTGGTAATTAAATTACCTGGCCCAGAGTAAATACCACTATAACAGTGTAGATTTATAGTCCTTTTCAGTATCAAAATGCCAGATCTGGATGAAAGTCACATTTCAGGAAAGACTTAACAAAATAAACTGAGACCCAAAAGGGCGTACAGGCTTCGCTAATGATCTAAAAGAGGCTTAACTCAACGGTTGTTTGATGTGTTGCAGTTCTTAAGGCTTAAGTTCGCACTAGAGACTCTATCAATAATACGTCCAATCTCAGTGCGTAATATTGAAACTCCTCCAATTCACGTTGTGCATGTTGTGACTTCCACCCTAGAGATATTCCGTTCTTGGCATGCTTTTAAAGTTTGATAAGTTATTGCAATACAGGGATATGATGTTCATGACATACCACTTCTCATTTTCAAGAGAAATGCTTCTCAGGAGAACATCGCAGTCCATTTAGATTTGATTCCGTGAAATTAAACTCAAACGTATGCATCATAACCGGGCCAAGGCATGTATAGTTGAAGAAAAACTAAAATATCTGATGGTTTCTAATTTTAGATATTACACAATAGATAAATTATTGTCCTTAATTATGTTTTTTTAATCATTTTAAATTTTGCAAATAATTATTCAAATAATGACAAGAATAAAGTGTAAATGTTCCCAGCCCTGGTTAACACGCCTTTTACGTTTAGATTTCGATTGTGCCACTTTGTTTTCAACAGGCAACGAAGGTCAACAACTCTTCTCCATACAAATTGCGACCTTATGCCTATGGCAACAACTTGACCTCTGTTCTAATGAAACTAGTAACGGAAGAATGGAAGAACTTAAATACAAAAAATATCTCATTTGGATTGATGTATGTATTTGCTAGATGTATAGGAACAACTGTGAATGAATCATGTCGAACTGTAATGATAAAAGGCCGAGCGGTTCAGAATGTCTTGCTTTGCCGGTAGCTCCAACCAGTCACATACTTCTGTCTTTGTGGCATAGATATTTTCTGTCAATCTAATGAGACAAATACTAGGATAACATTGAACAATTTAAACTCATTAACAAATCTGGCAGAAACAATTGCAAACGATCTAGCTCCTTGCAAAACATATAGATACTCTTTATCTACAATTATTTTCGGAATTGTGATTCAATAAGATTGCGGATATATTTATTCAGGCGCAAATCCATTTATCTTGATATTTCAGCTCATGAATGTGATAAAACCATCTCACGGATGCTGGTGATATATCATACTAGATATGCACTTTTTGTTTGCAGATTCACAGTAAAATGTCCATTCGTTTGTTCATTTTATGCAAATTGGAACATTTATCTGAATCAGTGCCACTCGACCGAGAGCAGGAAGACAGATATGCAGCTATAAACAATCACTTTCATCGAAACAGTGTAAACTATAAAAGAAGGTTGCTTTAATGCTAGGAATATGTGTTTAAAAGAAGAGATTAGGAGCTGTCTAACAAGTGATAAAGTATAAGTGCAAAACGTTCGTGTTTGTAATTTATATTAAGTGTGTTTTGAATTGGTAACAAATTCATACCAAAACCACCACGCTTGTTTTGTGATTGATTGTAAGCCACTGTCGCTGTATGGAGCTAGTACAGTGACAAAAAGACGAAATATTGAGCATTCATAGAAATAATTCTCATCTGATGAAAACTACATTGTAAGATTTCAGAGTATGATTTTATATTTTATATCGTAAAGAGCGCATTAACTAACATAAATTTGATCAATATTTCATTCAGTACTCAATAATTTATTGTATTTGAAAAATAATGTTACTAATAGTAGAACACCCTTCTCGCTTCGGAAAATCAAGTTAAAAAATGAGTTTTTGTCATTCGAAATAATAAAATGTGTTCACAATAAATTTGTCACCATACAATATTTGCTTTATATACAACATCGTTATTATCACTACGGATACTTGGTTTGTGTAATAAGATGTTCTACCCTTTAAAGTAAATATAAATAATATATTTTATCATTTTAAATGGGGTATTTAAAATTATTTTTTTAAAAACGTACTTCACCGTTCCTCTTGACTTCATTGCTCTTGTACACGAGGACTTACCATGCACGTGTGGTAAATTATTCTTAATGTACGAGAACACGAGGTACGGTATCCCCGCAAAGATGTAAATCTATGCAGACAGCATTGTCTTGAATAAAGGACCACTTTTTGTTGGTGAGGCACATGCCTCGATATTGTGTGTGACTATTCTCGAAGCTACTACTCCTTTTAATAGTTGGTTTCTCAATGCATACCCCATTTAAAAGTTCGTTTAAGGAGAAGAGTAAAATTCTGTGAACCAGATTTGGCCATTTATAAGCAGCCACTTTTTACACAAAGAAAAACGATCTCGTAGGATTTGCAATAGGAATCTGACGCAGAGTTGCAATGAATGGGGTGATTATTTGAGAAATACCGTCCCTTTGGTCCGTGTAGATTTCCTATGTGCCACTCAACACAGACAGTGTGTAAAGCCCTGTTTCACATCACCGATACCTAAGCTTATTGATCCGTTTCCGTTCTCAAGTTCACGCTTGAATATAAATAACATCATCAACATTCATGGAAAGACTTCTTTTGATGTTAAAAGCAGTTTCACCAATTGTGCATAAGTTTTAGAAGCTGCACCCAAAGGCGATTTCAGTTCAGGAGCAATGGTTATTTATTCAACTTATTTTTCATTTTTTAAATCAATACATTCATAATTTCATTTCAGAACAGTAAAATAAATTATATTATTAACAATTTCATTTCTATTTCTGTTAGGTTATTATGAATGTATCTACTTCACATGCTCTTACCATCAGCACTACTGTTACCTCTACTCTACCTCACTTTATTTCCAAATTAATCATTAAATTTAGTAGTAGTTATTTTACTTGTTTAGGCGGGAATTGTGTCAATGACTATGTCTAAAGAGAATCGGCTCTCGAATATAGTATTTTGAAGAAACTATACGCTGTGAGCATGAATAACTTCAACGTTTAACACATCGCACTTGTAAATACGTAGGCCACTTTGTAGTAATGTGGGGACAAATTACCGTAGTTTTACATGATTACTCATCCAACACTGAACATAACAACAATTTGGCAGACCATTTATCAGTCATTACACTATTAAGGATAATTTGCATCCATTGCCATTTCAAGTTGATAAACAATACGACTGCAGATGGTTACAAGAACAGAAACTATAGTCATTACATGATTCATATGTCACAATTACCAACTTTTGAATTTTCAATTTACTGACCTTTCATATATGTCAGAAGAGACATTAGAAAATAACGTATTACAGAAAACATGTAATATATCAATTATTTGTATTGATCATTTTCTTTCATATTTTGTAGGTTTGATCGCACGATGTTCCTTGCACTTTGCTAATTGACATTCAACTGATGCGCGCCACTCAGTACTCAGTACTTTTAAATTTATATCGTCACTATAGTCAGTCGACGAGCATTAAAACGGTAATTTTAGACAACAGTAAGTGCGTATCGGTAAAGTAACACCATTTATGACGTTTGGCATGTGTTTGTGACTCAAACATCACACTTCAAGGTCATATTATGAGTTACCATCAATGAAGATATGTGATGCAACGGACTCCAAAAGAGATTAATATAATGTGTAGTATTACAGATAGTGTGATTCCAAATATAACAATAGTACAGTTTGTACTATCTACAAACTATGTATTCTATCTACAGAACTCACACATGTGTTACATATGGAGAGCCTATTATCTTCCATCAGACAGACAGAAAAAGACAATTGTCATCATCAGATAAGGAAAGATTTATCTGTAACAAATTCTGCAAAACAGTTTCTTTGAAATATACAGCCTGTATATTTCAAAGAAAATGTTTTCAGTGCAAATGTCATGAACAGACAAATACATGGATATTCAATATGTGGTGTCTTCAAGGGTCGTACTCTAGTGTCTGGAAACATATTCATCAACGTGGACTATTTCTCATTAAGGAGCCTATATTGTTTGGATTTCCCTCGTGCCGTCCTATACCCTTGGTGTATTAGCTATGGAAATGCATGTCAAAGAAGGGCAGATGAAGATACAAGGTCCCATAACGTCCTTATGCCGTTAGTGGTGAGACCAAATGTGACGAACACCAATACAGGCTATTATCGATTATACAGTAATAACACATCTGTTTTATGAACGGATTATGTCCATATTGTATCAAGTATGTGAATACTGATTATATAAATACTAGGCAGGTGCTGTTCTCTACTGTATAACTTGTATACAATCCATTTGTCATAAATACAATATATTTGAATGATTGAACGGATTGCTGGTTGTTATTTTCTTTTATTTTTGTTGTTGATTTAGATTGTATCACCTCTATTTCTTCAGTGTTGATAGTCAAGAAATGCAGTATACCCAACATAAACTAAAATATATCTCGAGTTATCTCAATTATCGGAGTTATGAACCTATTCGTGTGTGCTTTGGTTATATGTACATTGTCATGTTAATATCATTTATGTCTCTATCATTTCTGTATTCACTAGTTTAGCATTATTGCGTGATGAGCGATTATAAAAAACAATTAGGGTGTCTTTATCATCTATCTGAATTTCGGAACACGCACAAGTAATGTGTTTTATTTATTCGTGCATAGTTGCTTTATATCATCCCTATGTTAATTGACGATAACATTTTATACTTCATACGGTTATGCAGATAATGAACCAATTTATATTCAAATTGGGATCAACACTGAACATGTTACGATGGAATTTGCTTAGAACCCACTGAGAAAAGACAACATTGACTCGTATAGTGTTTTGTGTTTTTTGGTGTCCTTTTTTTTAATTTTGGAATTAATTGAACAACGTTTCTACCACGAAATACGTGTCTTAACACTATTGGACAACTTAGCTTAGTTTCCACAAATTATAGATAACCAATTACTTATTATATTGATTGATCAGTGAAGTTCAAGAAGAATAGGCGCGACTCTCCGAATGAGTGGGCCCGCTTCATTGGTTCGATTTCCAGCAGGGGCTCGGCTACTTTGTCTGCTGTGGAGAACTGTGATGCATTAAGTAAGGTTTGGACACGGTGCTTCATTGAACTTCAGTGCAGTTCCACCCATGGTTCGCTAGTTCCATCCGATGCTCGCAGGTTTCACCGCACTGCATAGCCACCATGGCGTTGCGGGCTTTCTCCCTGCAATAATACTAGTTTGAAGGGCTTGTTCCCTGCCCCACACAGAGACACGAGTTGTGAATCTTATGATGTTCTTGGACTTTATTCATCGTGTGCCACTGCTCACCAAGCAGTACAAGCAGTGTGAGATATAACCTAAAATGCGTCTTGGTTAGTAGCTCAGAATTCTCCCACTGAGTTGAGAATGAAAAGGGAATAAGGTTGGTCCTTACACCATGGTAATAATGTATGTGCGCTTTGAGCATGGTCTTTGCCGAATAAGCTTACTCATTTTTATTAGTATAGTAACTGATCTCCAAACTGAACATTTACCATTCTATTGTGAACATTTTTTAAATATTATTTCAAAGATATAGGATTAGGTCATATCTACATGTGTATGCTACATGTACTTTCACAACCTGCACATGCGATCCAATAGCTACAGTCATAATCCTATGATTCATTGCTTCACCTCTACAGCACCTTAACAGAAATATAATATTTTCTGACGGTCAGTACACATATATTCGTTTAAAAGAATAAGTAATTCCAAGAGCAACAATTACTTAACTAGCCTTATTACTGTTATTATCAAAGGCGTTTTAAATAGTGTCTTTATACGTCTCAGGCCACGTTTGTCATAACAATGACATCTCTCATTTCAAGTTGCAGTCTTCACTTAAAGGCGCTGTAGCACGTTTTTTGCAAATTTTATTTTTTCAAATTTCCCATTTATAATGATAGTTTATGTCATTTATATTTACTTTAGAGGGTAAAATATCTTATTACACAAACCAATTATCCGTAGTGATTATAACGGTGTTGCGTATAAAGCAAAAATTGCATGGCGGCCATTTTATTGTGAACACATTTTATTATTTCGAATGACAAAAACGATAGCCGTGGCTTTACGGAACCATGTACACTCATTTGTAACGTGACTTTCCGAAGAGAGAAGGGTGTTTTACTATTGGTGACATTATTTTTCAAATACATTTCATCGACTTATTTGAGCGAAAAAACGTGCTACAGCGCCTTTAACTACTAACGGTATAGTTTCATTGGTCTCAATTTCTCCTTGATGTATATGTCTCCTGTTCATTTACATGTAGTGATTTAACACATCAAGCATCATATTTGATCAGACACATCTGAATCTATGTCAAGGACAGCCGTAAAGAGATGAAGCATCGTCTGGTTTTTTTCCTTTAAATGAAATCGTTAAATTTAATGATACTCTTTTTCCTTTCCGGGAAACCAATTTAAGATGAAAACATTGAAACATCCATTTTATTTGGTGCAATTATATTATCCCTTTTCAATACTTTTGAAATACCATTGGTGTTAGACACAAAAATTAAATCAACGTTCCATTCATTATATTCTCTTAAATGTTAGTACATGATGTTCAATTGTGAATGGACTATCGTCTTCGTGGCTCTTCGATTCGTCCCGGTTAACTTACGTCATCAGTATGACTGGAAGTAGCGTTTCACTCAGGGAAAAACTGATATCATATTTTATTCTTGAGGAATTGAAAGTATTTAGTTATTCTCCAACAGTTGAAAATTCAAATGAATTAATACACTCATGATGTCAGTGTCCCATGCATGCATATGTTGTCTGTATGTATATGTGTAACAATTGATGTAAAGATAGATTATATATTATATAATATATAGTTTTATATCCAGTTATTAGATTATTATCTGAAGGCGTGGGAGACACTTTTACAAAGATGGTACATAAGATGGTGTTGCCCTCGAGAGAAGCATAGCACTTATTATATACAGTTTTATATCCAGTTATTAGATTATTCAAGTGCAGTGACTGTTCAAGCTGGTATCAATATGTCTGCAGATGCTTCATCAGAAAACGACATATATTTCATTAATATATCAGATGTATGTAATTACTTAAAAAAGAGTACATGAATGATAAAATTTAGAAACTTAATGAGAAACAGAACATTTTGGAATTAATTATATTATACACAGTTTTATATTAATGACACGAATTTCTAAGTTTCTGACTTTTGAGTTAAAGCCAAGGTTTTCTATTTCCAAAATAACTCAGACATTTTTAAGTGTCCTGTTTTCCATTACCTATTCATTTAAAATTTAATAGAAAACCCAGCATGCATAATATTTTATCGATATAAAATTTCACTAAAAGATAAGAAGAATGTGTGGAAACTACAAGGGTGGAATACAATTTGAAAACAACAGGTGTATCTTAAATCCTAATGTGTTCTGTATGTATATGTATATGTATAGTTTGTTACTTAACTATACCCGAACAGTCTGCGACTATTTTAGTCATATATTCCCTTATCATTTATATTATAATACATTGATGTCCCTGTTTCCCCAGAGAGTTTGGTCTCAGTAGCGATGGGTGAGCATCGCACGGTTAGGTTTAACAGTTAAAACAACCGCGCTGGTTCCACTAGTCTAACACTCAGACTCTGCAACAAATATTATTATTGAAAAGGAGACTATGAAAGATTTTCAGAGAGGCTCCATTTCAATGTTTTAGTTCAATATTGTGTTTCAGAGTCTAAGTGTTAGACTACGGTTCCACAACACCGTAGTATTTCCACCAATCACATCATCTAACAAACTGATATATTGCAGTATTGGTTATGTAGTATGACCACTGTTGTAAAGGAATGGTAACAGGGTTATCACATGGGTTCAGATTGGGTGTTGTCAGTTCTGCCTCCACTTTGACAGAACTCTCAAGTCAATTATAAAGGTTGACTTGTTTGATCATAATCTCCCCACAGACGTTATTAAAGTCACGTTATCACAAGTGACCTATGTTTTGATCGCTGCATTACACGTATGTTGGCCAGAAACGGAGAAAGTTAGTCAAGCTATCAGCTGCGATGTGTTAACGTTGATTGTTTGCGAATTGTACAGTAAGTTATATTGGGACGGGGTTTTCTGGAAATAGAAACGTCTGATAAACGTTTTCTCATTTGATGTGTGATATGATATGTATGATTTACAATGAATTTACGTAAAACTATAAACACACCGATAATTGTAAATTAGAACACAAACTATATATTAAATCCGGGACAAAAAGTGACACATATCCCTGGATGTTATATCTTTTCATTCACTTTTCGCTCGAGTTTTAATTTTACATATAATTACTCAACTACAAAGCATATTGATGTCGTTAATGAATTTGGTCGACAACGTGTTTCTGGGATCATGCTTGAAGATCCGTTCACTGTCTTGTATTTGTGTTTACTTCAAGTTAAGTATTTGTAATGAAACAGAAAACACAAAATAATCGTAGCGTTACATTGTAGCCAATTCTTTTAACATTAATATTGGTTAATATTTATTTCAACTTTACAAGTGATTGTAAGTGTTTTGAGGAGCAGCACCCTGAGCGATGATTTAGTTACAGTGTGGTACAAAGGATACCCTGTTGTCCAGTGTTGAATATTGTCTTCTTGTGGTCCTATTTACTGTGCATAAGGTTTGGATCGTTACAGTGAAAAACAAAAAAGCTTTGTCATGCAGTGATTTGTGTTGTCGTCGGCTGAAACTAGTTGACGTAGTGGCTCTGCAATGCAATACAGTGTAGCAATGCACCAAACCTTACTGTATGTAGAACATATAGCTCATTAATATACATATATTAACATGCACTCTGGTAATTAAAACAGTTTATGAAAGTGTAATTCAAACTGCATGAAATTATTTCATTTCATGGGTATTTTGAACACAACTTTTAATCAGTAAAGAAATCAAATACTGGTAGATTGAATAACCACAGCATGTACTACTATGTATATGGACAGAAAAAGGCTCGTAAGGTTAAAAACAAAGAACATATCAATAGCATCTTGTGTCCAATATTCAAAGAGGAATATACTCTAGCTGGATTAACTTTTCCGCAAAAAAATCAACCGGCCGCCTGGTTTGCTGTATTTTCCTTTTGATTCTCGTTATCACCAGATTTATGAGCCAAATGTCAGTATCTGAACTTGTAAGTCAGCAAGGCGTTGCATCAGACATATGTTAGACACCTGGTATTCGTATTAGGCTCACTATGGCATGGTTTACACGTTCAAATTTGTTACCGTCTCATAATAGCTTTTGGTTTTGACAGGTAGTAAATAATATGTTGAATGGAGGGACGGCGCTTGATGCTGACGGTGTAGTGCAGCCATCCCTTTAAATCAGAAACAAGCCAAAGCAAGTCTATCTTATTTGTGCAAGTCTATAAAACTCAATATGAAAAGGAGGGTATCTCAGAGGCTCCTTTTCATATTAAATTTTCTACCATTTTATCCTAACTTATTTTTATGATGGGGTAATTTGCCACACAACCATTTAAATTAAATCCTAGCTGAAGCCATTCGATCTTATTTTAGCAAGTCAAGAACGCTCAATGTAAAAGAAGGCTCTGTTGTGCTTGTAATTCCAGATATATTTAAATTTGGACATATTTTGTTTTCCGAAATTGTCATTTCGTACGTGAGTACATTGAGTACGTGTTAGTCTTCTGATGGGAATGTATTGGAACCCGTTGCTTGGATTACCATGTTGACTTTAAAATAACATTCAAAAGAAATGTCAAAATTAACATTTAAAAGAACTATATCTCGCTAATACAGTATGTAGTAACCATGCATGTTTGCGTAAGTAATATTGCTATCAATATTTAGCGAAGTATCAAAGGCACTTTACTATTCATTTCAATTGCTAACCTACTAAGCTATATGCGTTGTCTCTTGGCGCATAGTCAATGGAATGCAATAACTCTACTCCGGTACGAATAGTTACAATTATATATATGCACTAAACAAGATAGATAAGAACGTATGTCGACGAATCACTTAAAATTAACAATAAGATATGTTCATAGAGAATGTGCTGTGCCACACTTCAGCTCCGCCTATTTATTGGAGCATCTTATTTCTGGTTATCATATTTGTTTCAGTAATTTGTTTTTGTTTGAATATAAAGTATATAAAAATCAGATGCTGAAGGTGGCACTTATATTACACATATACATAGTGAGAATTGTACATCCTGCTCATTTGGCAATTCGCATTTGAAATTGAAAATGCGTGTTCGTGCCTATGTCTTGGTTGCTAAATGTTCAATTTCGTGTAATGATGAATGATAAAGTGGTTTGTTGCGCTTTATAATGTAGGGACTTGCCGTAGGCATGATAACTGACACATAGACCCCCTATCTGTCATGGTAGTAAAGCCAATCCAGTTGAACATCGCAATGTGGGGGACTTCATATTCTCGTCCATCTCTGACAACGAAAGTCTTTCCCTGCCATTGACGTTGCCTATAATTGCACGTATTTGGTATTATTTAATATACTCTCCGTGATAGTTAACAATATGCCCAATTATCCTAATCTGTCTAATCCCGACAATCTTTACACAGCTTAAAGACAGAGTTATCGCTCAAGTGAACTGCACTCACCACTCACCGGCAGGTGGCCTACCTTATATGGTCATTTGCTTTTCTGTCGGCCATCGAAGCATGTTGTGTTTTGATAGCTCTCTAATTCGATAGTAATAAGATTATTGTCTCGACTTTGTTCTCCTTCTCAGTTGTAATTTTTCTGTCTGAGGGTGGTTGACTGCCTTTCGCGAAGTAGTCTCTCTCCTTTAGACAGGTTTAGTGGTTGTTGACTGCAGTTGACGTGTCAACTGTTGTTGATTTCGGGGTGCTCGTTCTGCACGTGCAGTCCGTGCAGGTCGGTGATCTCGGGGCCGCTTGCGCGTGCCGCCTGTCCCTTGCGCTTGGCGCGGGGGTCATACCGCTTGCCCTTCTGTTTTCTGCTGTAGCGGACAGCGCTTGTCGCCTGGGTTGGATTGCGCTGCCGCCTGCGTTTGTTTAGCGCTTGCCGCTTGCGCGGGGATAGCGCCTGCCGCCTCCTCTCGGTAGGTTGTCGCCTGGGTTGGACAGCGCTTGTCGCCTGGGTTGGATTGCGCTGTCGCCTGCGTTTGTTTAGCGCTTGCCGCTTGCGCGGGGATAGCGCCGGCCGCTCGCGCGTTCTCTCTTTTTGTTTGCTGAGTATGACTTCGCCATACTCGGCGTTCTGTGGGGCGTGTGGCTATAGGAAGTCAGCGCGATTTGACCCCCACGCCCTTTGCCGCCTGTGCCGCAACCTTTGTCCGGACGCGGACAGGTGTGAGGAATGTGCTGACCTCTCGGTGGCGGAGCATCGCGAGTATCGCAACTCCGTTAAGAAGAGTGAGAGTCAGTCTAAGCTGAGGGCGTCCAGGCGGCCCTCTCCGTCCGCTACCGCCACCGCTACCGCTAGCGCCGGCACCGCCATGTCCGATCCCAGGTCGCCGGCTTCAGACCTGGTGATCTCGGAGGACACGGCGGAATTCGATTTGCCAGAGGCAAGGGCGGGATCGGGTCGAGAGGCGGCCGCCAAGGACACTTACGTCTCTTCACAGGGTAGTGGGGGTGAGAGATCTCCCATCAGGAGATCCTCCCCTGACGCCGAGTCCTTTCCAGACCGGCGACTTTCGCCTAGGAGGAAGAGGAAACACAAGTCCAAGAAGAGGAGGTTGAGGCCTCTTTCTCCTCCTCCCTTTGATACAAGGAGATTGACTGAGGATATTCTGTCCTCAGTCAAGGACATGGTTTCCTCCATGCTGGACAGACGACTGCCGGCGCAGACTAGGGTTGAGGAAGGGGTTACTTCGCCCTCGACCTCCCCGCCGTCCACGCCCAAGAGGAGGAGGGTGGTGGTTGTTTCACCTGCCGGCACCTCCTCAGATCCAGACAAGTCGGCCCCGGAGGTGGCTTCCCAGGAGGGGGGGATGTCCACTTCAGGGAGATCCTCTCCCGAGTTGACCATTGTGGAGACGCCTCAAGTGGATGCCCCTGACCTCAAGGAACGCCTGGCGGCTATCGCCGACTGGTGTCAAGTGGACTTAGTTGAGGTTGAGGATGAACCCTCCTCGACCAAGCTGGCCAGAATGGAGACATTCTGCACCGAGGAAGAGGCGCCTACCCAACGCCTCGTGGCACTGCCGCCACACAGACTCCTTCAGGCGGCGGGCAGGGATTACGACGCCAATGTCGCCGCGGCGGCGCCAGGCCGTCTCCTGCCCCCCCTGGTTCTGGGTGAGAAGCAGCGCGCTTCCCTCCCAGTAGCACAGTCTTCTTTCCCCCTCTGTCCCCCTGTCCTGGACGACGATATTCGCCGGGTGGCCGTCCCCTCCGTACCTCACCAGGTGTCGGACGCTCACTTGAGCCATCTTGACAAAGAGGCTAGGAGCATCCTGGGGTTGGCCAATCATGTGGCGCATGCCTGCCAGGGTATGGCATCCTTTGCGAAGGAGGCGGGGATGGAGGGAGGGGCGAAGGCTCTTTACCGCGGTTTCGGCGCCGTGGCGGGGAACATCGCTCAGATGATGTTGTGCGCCTCCCGCATTTCGGCGGGGGTCACAAATCTCAGGAGAGATGGTTTCCTTGCCCGGACAAACCTTCCGGCGGAGCTCCGGAACCGCTTGCGGGCCGCTCCCGCGTCAATTTCATCTCTCTTTGATGGGCAGATTGCCGGGGTCCTCCGGCAGCGGCAGGAGTGTCAGCAGCAGGAATTGACCAACAGACTGGCCGCTGGCGGGGGTAGAGCCTCTTCTCAGACGCATACGCCCAAGAAGAGGAAGGGAGGCGCGAACACTCCCGTGGGTAACGCCAAGACTGGCGGAGTTTCCTTTCGGTTTGGGGGTCGGCAGGACAGAAGTCGTGACTTCAATGCCGGCCCCTCTCCCAAGCACACCCCCAAGAAGGGAAGTCAGCGTGGCAGGGGCCGCGCATATGGAGGTACCCCGAGGAAGCAGTGACTCGTGGGTGGCCCCCGAGCTGCCTCCACAGGTTGTCCCGGCGTGGGAAGGGCCAGTGGGAGGTCGACTCTCTCGGTTTGTGGCCAACTGGGCGCAATTGGGGCTCGATCCTTTCGTCTGCAAGGTTTTGGAGCGGGGGTTTCGTATTCCCGTGACACACCGCCCCCCGCTAACCTGTTTTCCAACAGAGAGGCCGCTAGAACGAGATCGGCTCGCACTGACGCTGGAACAGGTGGAGACACTCATCTCCAAACGGGCGGTGGAGGAACTCCTGCCCCAAAACCTCACTCCAGGATACTATTCTCCGGTCTTCGTGCGACCGAAGCGAGACCCGAAAAAGTGGCGGCTGATCCACGACTTGAAGGAGTTCAACCTCTCCTTCCTAGAGCGGCCGCCATATTTTCGTCTCTTGACCGTACCATCAGTGATGCGGTTGCTGGAGCCCTTGGATTCGATGATATCCCTCGATCTGCAGGACGCGTATCTGCACATTCCCATCTACCATGGCGATCGCAGATACCTCCGTTTTGTCCTGGCGGGTCGCCACTTTCAGTGGAACGTTCTACCGTTCGGGATATCGTCGGCTCCATGGCTTTTCACTCGCGTGACCCAGCCCATCGTCCAATACCTTCATCGAGTGGACGTGCAGTTCGCGATGTATCTGGACGACGGGTTCACTCACAACAGATCCCCATCTGTTCTGGAGGCGCAACGAGACTTTGTGATAACGTTGTTCAGGCGGCTGGGATGGCTAGTCAACCTAGACAAGTCAGACCTGGAGCCAACGACGTCGCTGGTCTTTCTGGGAGCTCGCCTGGATACCGTGACCTACAGAGCTTTCGTCACTACAGAACGGATGGGGCGCTACAAAGATCTCCTGGAATTAGCACTCCGGGAGCCGCTGTCACTCCGCAAGTGGCAGAGGCTGTTGGGGTTCTTGAGCGCAACCCAACACTTCACTCGAAGGGGTCGGTTGCAGCTCAGGCCCCTGCAGATTTTCGTAAACGCGCACGTCAGGGAGAAGACTTGCCGTCATGTCTTCCCGATTCCAACCGAGTTGAGACACCACCTCTCCTGGTGGCAGCAGGAGTCCAACGTGCTGGGGGGAGTGCCCCTCAGGCAGCCCCCAGCGACGTCTCAGCTATACGTGGATGCCTCCACCCAGGGGTGGGGAGCCCACCTAGATTCAGACCAAACGGCGGGGGTGTGGTCGCCAGCGCAATCACGACGCCACATCAACGTCCTCGAACTGGACGCCATAAGGCTGGCGATCAGCCATTGGTCAGGTCACCTGCGGGGGCAGGTCCTGTGTGTTCACACGGACAGCTCAGCGGCGGCCTGGGCCATAAACAAGCAGGGGTCAACCAAGGCAGACTCTCTACTTCAACTGGTGGCGGAGCTGTTTCACCTAGTGGACAGTCTCGGACTCTCTCTCAGGGCGGTGCACATCCCAGGAGCCAAGAACGTCCTGGCGGACGCCTTGTCTCGGCCGGACAAACCTCCTTCGACGGAGTGGATGTTGCACCCGAGGGTGTTCGAGAGTCTGTGTTTGAGGTTCGGCAAACCTCACATAGACCTCTTTGCGACTCGGCTCAACCACCAGTTGCCGACGTACGTGTCCCCCGTACCGGACCCGGCCGCGTGGGCTCTCGATGCGCTCGCGTTAGGATGGGAGGGGATGGTCGCCTACGCCTATCCCCCTCACGCCATCCTGAGTCACGTGGTGGCGAAGGTACAGGAGACACGAGTACTTCAACTCCTACTCATAGCTCCGTTGTGGCCAGCCAGGGCCTGGTACGTTCCCCTGAGGAGGATGTGCCGCCAAGACCCTGTCCCCCTCCCTCTGAGATGGGACCTATTGACGAGCAAACCAAGCGGGCGGGTTCACGAGAACCCCCAGGCGCTCCACCTTCACGCCTGGTTTGTCTCCAAAGGGGGTTGACAGGGGCGGGGTTTTCCAAGTCCGTCGCCGAAGCGGTCGCATCTTCGCAGAGATCCTCCACGAGGAATCTCTATGACGCCCAGTGGGGTGCCTTCGCCGCCTTCTGCGCGAAGGAGGGGTATGCTATCCAGGCGGTAACGGTCCCGCAGGTAGCTGAGTACCTGGTGTACCTACGAGAGGTGAGGAAGCTCAAAGCTTCCTCAATTAACACCAACCTGGCGGCGGTCATGTCAGTCCTTAGGAAGCGTGAGCCCCAGGTTGACATCTCGGTCCTTAAAGAACTTATTAAGACCTACCGGAATGAGGACGGGCGGAGGAAGCTCAGGCCTCCGGAGTGGGACCTGACAGTGGTGCTCAACCATCTCAAGTCGGACCACTATGAGCCATTGACAGAGACGACTCTTCTCCGTCTCACCATCAAAACAGCCTTTTTGGTTGCGATGGGGTCCGCAGCCAGGATTTCAGAGCTTCACGCTCTCCAGGCGGACCTCTTGCGTTTTGAGGTGAGAGACGGTGGGTCGGCGTCACTGGGGTTAGCCCCTGAGTTCATCTGCAAGAACCAAGCCGCAGACGAAAGGGGTAGAACCTTTTCGTTACCGTCTCTTTCCGGTAGCATAGATCCGACGGACGAGGATCGGCTCCTTTGTCCGGTGAGAGCCCTGCGGATCTACACCGAAAAGACCAAGACACTACGTCAAGGGAGAAGGAAACTTTTTCTTCCGCACTCCCAGACTAGTGTTCGGGAGTTAGACAAGCGTCAACTCAGCGTCTATCTCCGCTCGGCAGTGTTGGACGCCTACAAGGCCGCGGGCCTCGACCCGCCAGCGAAGGCCAATCCACACGAGATCAGAGCCATCTCGGCTACGATGGCTCTTCACAGTAACATGGCAGTGGCGGACATCATGGCCGGCTGTTTCTGGAAGTCGGGCCTGGTGTTCGCCAATCACTATCTTAGAGACGTATCCAACGAGGACATGGAGGGGATTCATCGGTTGGGCGCACAGGTGTACGCCCAGCAACGAGTTCCGTCGGCCTCGTACCGAAGAGGCCTACCCCCCCCCCTCGTTAATTCGGCTGCTCCTTGGGCCAGTCTAGAGTATGCAATAAACATAGTCTCGATGATTTTAGTGATGCGTTTGTTGTCTTTTCTTTAGTTGGTGACCACGCGGGTGAGAGTCCCTCCGGTTACGAGTTGGGTCAAGCTTAACCCTCCGGTTGACAGATGAACCCCATCGGGGTTCAGGCTTGTTACGCTGTATTGGCTCACCAACTTGACTCTTGTTAAGACAGAGCTATCCCTCTTAGGGGCCTCTCGCTCCCCTCCACCTCTGTGGCAATCGGGCATATTGTTAACTATCACGGAGAGTATATTAAATAATAGTATGTTTTTGTTTAAACATCATTATTTATACTCACCGTTGATAGTTAACAATCGTAAGTTCCCTCCCGGCCTCCCCTCGGTCGCGTTCGGCTTCGTGTCTGTCCATCAGAAGAAGCAATGGCCATATAAGGTAGGCCACCTGCCGGTGAGTGGTGAGTGCAGTTCACTTGAGCGATAACTCTGTCTTTAAGCTGTGTAAAGATTGTCGGGATTAGACAGATTAGGATAATTGGGCATATTGTTAACTATCAACGGTGAGTATAAATAATGATGTTTAAACAAAAACATACTATAATTGTTCAATCCTTTCATTGTTTATACCGTTTTATGTTGTATAACGGTGATGTGGTCTTCTGTTACGATATCACACTAATCTCTAGTACATAGCTCTTTAAGAGTGTTAAATCTCAGGAATCTTAGTAATGTATCCGTATTTAGACAGATTTAAAGACAAATCATATGAACAAGGCAAAGTTTCCGATGTTTCTCGGCTACGTCTGAGCTCGTCTTTGGGTTGATAATATTATATCCATTATATTGTGTCCATAGTAATTCTTAAATGTCTTTACATAAGTTCATTGGGAATCTTAAGTGGACATGGCGAATTTTTGAAAATTATCAGTGAAATAAGTCTTAATTTGTGTGTGAATTGAATTGATTAGTAATGTATCCGTATTTCGTTAATTCCACCATCTTTTCTATCTTTAACCCTACTTCTGCTTGTCATTTTTCCGTGAAATAGATGGTCAAATTGCACTTGTGTGTTTTTACAGATTCTAATATTCAACCTTTTAACCTAAACAATGAAATATATTAGAATTTAAACGAACTTTATCATAAATAATCTCAAATCATCGAAACACTTATCATTTCAGTTTCAATATATAGATAGAACACCGTTTACTTTCACTGATTATATATAACCTTAAGGAGTTCTTTGCCAATGCATTTCAATTCATAATTGTCGTTTCATTTTGAACATTAAGACAAACCTGCGATGTACATTTCCAAATATTCAAAATGCTTTAAATTTGTAATTTGTAAAAAAACATCTGGACGCAAGTATAATGAACAGTGTCATCCTTCAGGCACCTTTAAGCATCTAGTTCTCTGTCATTAGACTTTTACGTAATCTTTTACTTTTTACATAATCGTGGCTCCCATAAATGGAAATATAACAGTTTATCATCGCTTACTTCCTGTATTCATGTAAACTATCTCGTCTGATACCTCCTAATATATAACACCAGATAAGCTTCCCTCTCAGGGGTACTGTTTAGCACGTAAATGAGGGACTTATCAATACAATGCCAGAACTCCAAGTGACGGCTGCACGAATCTCTTTGACAAATCGCAATCAATTACTCCCTTGGTAGTAGTATATATAATACAGTCTTCGTCTAAGTCACCTTGTGAGTTATTGTAATTTTAGTTTGCTTTCCCGTTGACCTTTTATATCCCTCTTTGGAAGATAATAACAATGCAGTTAATAAATCAATAAGGGCACTTTTTTTTCTCTAAGGGTTTGGGAGAACATTTATGAAGTTTTTCCCCTGGAGTATACTTACTGTCATTTGAAAACTTATGATGTATATTACATGATTTGTACTTAAGAAATTTACCGCGCTCTATTTAAATATGTTCAAAACAGAGATTTTAAGAATATATATAAATAGGAAACTCTGAAGTCGCACACGTGAATTTCCTTGATAAAAATGTAGTTTTCAATGGATTTATCCTTTTTTTGGGTTCATATTTTCATATGTTACTGTGTTAATTTAGTTAACAAATTTATATGAATCAAAATGTTTAATTATACGAAAATGTGATTTGATGTTAACCGACATATGCATACGTTACAAACACTACTGCTACGTAAATGGATCCCAACTTCCCAGATTCAGCAGAAACATCACTCTGACAGAAACAGTCGAAAAATAAGTGAATTATGAGATTAAGGAATTCGTGCTAATGTGCTCGACCAGCTTGATAAAGAACATTAAAACGGTGCATTTCAGCAAGACCAATGATGAAATGCAAAACAATCAAATGGATCAATGCATGCTAATTGAATAGTCCCAAGCGTGAGGAGAGGTAGCAGCGATGGTTCAATACACACAGTGACACTTTGGCCCCCAAATCAGAGATAAATTGACATTTGATTACATCCCACAGACGGACTGACTTGAGATGTTCAGTGTGCAAGCACGGGCAGAGTTTCACATTGAGTTTACCATTTGAAGATTCATACCAGAAGAAGAACTTCGCGATCGATGTGGATATTTTCGGATATGGTGGAGTTCTGTGTTTCTGAAAAAATGTATTGCGGAATGCATGTTCGAAATACATTACAAACAGTATTCAGGAGCCACCTGTACGAGTATAATATAATCAACCACGGATATAACCATTGTGGTTTATGCACACTTCCTTTAAAGATTACTCTATGAGTAATTGTACGACCATATGCGTATTTAGTGATCATGCATGTTATTTTGCCATGTTCGATTGCAATGTTAATAAATGTTCACCTTGTAATTATAGTGTTCTTCCTGAATATGTTAACCTACAAAATGTCTCTGTCATAACGCATTATCGTAGAGACGACTGAATGAATATAGTATCTCCCTTCCTGTGTCTCTCTCCATCTCTCTGCGTCTCTGTCTCTCTGTCCGTCTCTCTATCTGTGTCTCTATGTGTGTGTCTCTCCTCTCTGTCTGTCTGTCTCTCTGTCTGTGTGTGTCTCTCTGTCACGCTGTCTGTCTGTCTCTTTCTGTCTGTCTCTTTGTCTCTATCTGTCTGACTCTCTCTATCTGTCTCTCTCTGTCTCTCGGTCTCTATGTCTCTCTCTGTCTCTCTCTCTCTCTGTCTCTCTCTCTCTCTCTCTCTCTCTCTCTCTCTCTCTCTCTCTCTCTCTCTCTCTCTCTCCTGGAAACATTGAATTCAAACTATATTTTCTATAGTTTATAGTCTATAAGTTTTTTTTATGTCAATTTAAATCTCAAATGTGAGGAAGAATACACTAGGAATGCTTCTTGATTTAATCTAAGCACCTTCGCTATGATAGTGCCATTGCCTTGAACAAGAATCCACGTTTCATATGTTGGTGTATTTATGTACATGTATTTGTGTCACATATATATTTAAAAATAGATTTGACTCCACGAACAGGCATTTATGTAAATCCAATTTTTAAAGAAGGCTCATGTTGTACATTCATTCGATGCATTTGTGGTTTCACAACGAAGTTTACAGAATATGGATAATGTTGCGAAAACCTTTTGAATCAGAGAGTTTAAGCCTCTATTTCAAGTCTAAGTGTCATAACCTCAAAGCAACATATAGCGTTCAGGAAATGAGATAAATGACATGTCTTGCTTTACAAGGTTGATCTGAAAAAAGGTTCATAAAGGAAAAAAACATTCTCTAAGCCTTTCATTATTTTAGAAAAACTATTTGTTTGCACATGTTCCGTGTTACAACCAGCAGTGTGATATGTTATCTTGTTCTTGCTCTGATTTCATTTATCACGAACATTGACATGGAAGACGCAGCCACTAAATATATCTCAGAAAACAAATTAACAATATTCTTCATTTTTTAAGTATGAACTTTCTTTCTTGAGAGAATCAATCGGTTCTATATTCACTGTACTATTGGTCTCATGGTTAAATATACGATCTAAACTCATTTCAGTTCTGTATATTCAGTACGCAAATGTTCATGTGTTCAAGGCTGTTTCAGGCAGCAATATTCCGTCGTACCCATGCTCTTCTAGATGGTTCACCTTGAATATCTCCATTGACAGATGCAAACACTATATAATACATCTGCCGAGATATATCTGTCTCAGTCAGAGCCTGGAAAAGTATTTCGCAGAGAATAAAAACTGTCAAGTTAATGCGTTTGCAGTTGGGTGTTCGTGGCTGTTTTACTGTTCAATGGTATTACCTCTGGTTCAAGTATTTGCAATAAAGGTTTAAAGTTATAGTGCATGTGGATGTTTAACCACACCTGCAGTTGCGTCAGGTATCTGTCTGCTACATTAAGATGTCGTTCCTGCCGCTACACTGTGCCAAGTTCTACCATTATATCGCACCCTTTCCTCCCGAAGGGTTAACAGTAAGACAACAACGGCGGTAAATCCCAAGCACATGTTTTACGGCGATGAAGTATGCAATGTGCGATAAGCTATATGCTATAAATATTCTGCAAAACTTTGATAACTCCTTTGGATTTGATTTGAAATTAGTGAATCTAGGCCACCCGAAGTAATTGAACGTCGCGATTTATCTTAGGATTCATACACATTGATGATATGGGTAACGCTATTGATTGGAGCATTATGTGGACAGTAGTAGAATAATTGAATGTTCATTGACTCTTAGAATGTTACTGGTATTTGACACAATTCACTGATATGACGGATAAATGAAACACTATGCTTCATGGGATCAATTAGGTAAATATGTAAGTTATGCAAGTGTATGTATACATAACGAAGATAATGTTGACTTCGTTGTCTGTAGTAACCAACGCTGAAACTGCATTATTTAGTGAATTGTCCATTTGCCATTGTCTGTCACCTTTTCTTTTAACTTTCTCTATACAATACAGGTATTCATCTTATCGTAAACTTTTCATTTAATGCATTTCTGCTAACTTTGTTTATGTTGATGGTCACACAAACGTTTCGTGATAATTGTTGATCATCTAAAACTCTGGTTACAGGATATATTGTTTATTTGATAGCATCACAATGCTTTTTACATGAAAAACCACTCACTCCCAATGCTATGACGTCAACAATTTGATGACATCGTTATGCCAGTACTTTACACTGCAAAGACATCACAGCACATGCTAGTGATGTACATGTTTCATTAAAAGCAATGAATAATGATCTTGGATGATAAATCGTGTCTTCTGATATCAAATATGTCAACAGTCCTTGTGAGAAGTAAAATAATTCTAACTTTTACTAGCTTGTTTGATGTACTTCATATAAGATGTTATCTACAGTCTTTTACAAGTTATTCGATTATACGCGTTATAAAGATAACACATAGGGGAGGGGGGATAGCTTTCTGCAAATGCGTGTTTATGTTTTGTTATTCAAAACATAAGTACACAAAAAAAAAAACTTAAAGAAAAACATTGAAACATTGTTTTTCATAGTGTCCTTTTCATGTTTTGACGAGTTTTCAACAGACTTACATATAACGTTGCACTATGTTTAGAGTAAGAAGATGAATGGCACGACTGTGCTTAACATTGCCTCGTGTGAAAAAGACCTTCAAGAATTAAAAATATGAAACCAGAAGAAAGCCTACCTATCAGGTAAATGAGACTGTTAAACCATCATCTTTCCGAGATGTACAAACAACGTAATTTAATCTTTCATCATGATTGATGTGCAAATAGTTGTTATTCAGTCGTGTATTGTTCTTTACGGTTAATACAATCATAGTTTTCCTTTTCTTTCATGCCATTTTTTCAAGATGGCATTCCAGGAAACATTTGAAGAACTAACCACTTCAAATTGCAGAAGAATTCAACGCAACATTTGAAAATATTTTGAAGTTTGACAATTTTTCATCTTGGTCGAATTGGGAATTGTCTTGCAACCGAAGATCTGATGAAGTCATATCTGTCTATATCATGTTAACAATATTTACAAGTATTTAATGTTCAAAACCAAATGTCTTAAATAGTAAACACTATTTACAGGCATATTCTGCTAAAACCCTAGGGTCTGAGAGAGCCACGTCTATCCACATTAGGTATCCAGTATTTGCATAAACATGTATACTCGAAAAAAACTTGTTTCTATTGTGTCTTGCTCCGATTGGCTGTTCTAATATCTCTCTGAGACATTCAGGTGCAAGAGAAGTAATGCGAAATAAATTAGGAATTTCTCCGATTGCATTCTCGCGAGACGAAATCCTGCATACCCGCATACGGCAATCACATGTCAAGCGTATTTATAAATTATGTCGTAAATCAATATCTCTATAATAAATAAGAAATATGGACACAAAGAAACCGTACGCGTAGTATTACCATTGTGCAAAATATAAAAATGGACGACCGTTTGATTATTGTATTAGGTTTGAATGTGTCATTGCACTTATACTCTTTTGCTCTAGTGCTTTATTTTGTAATAGCAAAACAATGTGCTAGATATAATTGTAATTCTATTATTTATTTTCCTTCTGGGAACACGAAATACAGTAGAGGTATTGAATTTGTTTGACAGAACATCCTTACCGTTTTTGCTTATTGTATTACCATTATCCTGACCTGAGCTGCAATTAGTACCCTTGGCAGTGTTTTATGTTTGCGTGTAATTGTACCTTTATAAGTTTTCATGTTTGTACTATACACGTAGATAATATATTGGATTGTATGATTAATAACTGTAGCTGAGACAGTCATATGCTTTCCATTCGTTTATACTTGTTTTTGATTAATTCAAAATGCTATCAAATATCATTTTCTCATACTATTATGACTACACTCTCCAGAGGTATCGATTCTATACAAATGAATGTTCAGACATTATCATACGTCAGCACGTACTGAATACATTCGCATACATCTGATATTGTAAACTGGTATCATATTCTTGGTCCTATTTAATACAAGCTCGACATACAAATACATATTGATAGATACGGTGTTGCCATCCACTATCTTCCAAACACTCCCCACACTATCTATAAGCAGACTGATTTATTCGTATCGCCATTCAGGCTGTGTTGATAGATGTATGGCATTGAGTTGTGACTTGGTGGGTGTACTGCTAAAAGACAGGTTCCTTATAAATTGAATTGCACATGCACACTAAACGTGCCGTTAATTCGACAAAGACGAGGTTGTAACCTTTGAAATATCAAATGCAAAACTGTTGATTTTACTGTTGGTTTATTTTTTCAAATAAGGGGGAGTATTTCAGAAGTATGTTAACTTAAGATAAGTAAATTTGGTAACCTTGGATTTAAGCTACATTTCGTCGGTTAACTACTCGTGCACTCCCCCGGTACAATATATTACATGATTATATTACCCCCTCCAGGAAGTGCACTCCCCCGATACAATATATTACATGATTATGTTACCCCCTCCAGGAAGTGCACTCCCCCGGTACAATATATTACATGATTATATTACCCCCTCCAGGAAGTGCACTCCCCCGGTTCAATATATTATATGATTATATTACCCCCTCCAGGAAATGCACTCTCCCGGTACAATATATTACATGATTATATAACCCCCTCCAGGAAGTGCACTCCCCCGGTACAATATATTACATGATTATATTACCCCCTCCAGGAAGTGCACTCCCCCGGTACAATATATTACATGATTATATTACCCCCTCCAGGAAGTGCACTCCCCCGGTACAATATATAACATGATTATATTACCCCCTCCAGGAAGTGCACTCCCCCGGTACAATATATTACATGATTATATTACCCCCTCCAGGAAGTGCACTCCCCCGGTACAATATATTACATGATTATATTACCCCCTCCAGGAAGTGCACTCCCCCGGTACAATATATTACATGATTATATTACCCCCTTCAGGAAGTGCACTCCCCCGGTACAATATATTACATGATTATATTACCCCCTCCAGGAAGTGCACTCCCCCGGTACAATATATTACATGATTATATTACCCCCTCCAGGAAGTGCACTCCCCCGGTACAATATATTACTTGATTATATTACCCCCTCCAGGAAGTGGGAGAAACCCTTTAAGGTCAGTGTCCTCTATATGTCCGTCGTAGATCTTATAGAACAGTAATCTCAACAACATGTTACTACAAATCCTATTCTTTGTTGATAAGGGTGCATTCCTTGATGGAATTCGAAATGAGATTCGTGCTATGAATATTTCTACATCCATTGCCCTTGACATTTTGAGAAGTAACTCTTCACAAGATTATGTCGACATGCCAATAAATGTTGGTGTTTTTTGTTGGTTGGTTTTATGTTTTCAAATTGTTTATTTTTTACTTAGCTACTTTACGTGCGGCGTTGTATAAGTGTTCACATTTAGATTTGCATAGCCGTATAACGTAGACAATATTACACAAATAGAAAAGAAAAAAATACATGATTGTCTAACTTACTGTTCAAATCGTTTTTGGATCTATATCAGGGAAAATGTCCATTATGTTTCAATAACGTTTTGAAGTACAACTATTGAATCATATTCTGTAATTGAGTTATAATCTCTTAACTTAATGATTTGAAATGTAACAAAGCCATTACATAGAAATAGAATATATTTAGAAATAGATAAACACTATCATACAGGTATAAATACATTGAAAGTACCAACTTTCCAATGCAAGGCATTACTCTTGCCAGTCTCCATTACTGGCTGATGTAGGCCTTGCAGTATTTCCTTAAAAAATCTGTGTTTAGAAATCCAGGCCCGCTATGCATTTCTGGTGCAGCGATTCACTATTTTGACACAACAAAGCGAGGGAAATATCGCAAGGGTTAAATCAGCCAGTAATGCAGACTGGTAAGAGTTATGCCTTGCGTTTGGAAGTTGTGAAAGTACCAATATACAATATTTCAATGGGCTTGAGGTGCGCACATACTTATACATATGTACATATCTTTGGACGTTTGTAAATGTGATACGTTTCACAGCAAAAATAACTGAGTTTCCTGCAATCTGGAAACCAACTGGAAACTGGGTAATAGGAGTATCCACTTGGTATCCATCTACTGAAACTAGGTAACCAGGTTTCCAAATAGAATCCATTTTGGATTCTATAACATTAAGTATTTCCGTAATGGAAACCAACTGGAAACATTGATTATGTGGTTTTATGTTGGTTTCCATTCCTGGAAATTGCAATTATTGATTCCAGAAAATGGGAACCAACATGAAACTATCAAGTGAAGTTTCATGTTGGTTTCCATTACTGGAAATCTGCATTGAAAGATTCCATTAAAAGGAAACCAACATGAAACTACCACAGCACACATAACTGAGTATCCTGAAATCGGGAAACCAACTGCTAACTTGGTAATAGCGGTATCCACTTGCTATCCTATCACTGAAACTTGCATTTTATATTTGTATATACATGTGCAACTAAATTAATGGTCGTCACCCGAGTACTATTTCAGACAAGCTTCTTCCATATTTAATCAATCAATGAAATGTGACCCATGCGGTTCACTATGTTTTTTAGCTTTATAATGATGACAACGTAATGACATAGCATATAGGCTATGTACTATAGCATTATTCATAAGAAAAAAACGCATTGACATTGAAAAGAATGAACATCAATTCATCAGACAAAACTAATTTGATTTAAAAAGATGTGATTATGTATGTATGTTTCCCTTGGACACGAGAGGCTATGCAAATAGATCGGTGTTTGAAGGTTAATGTCATGTCGTCGTTTTTGAAGCCACGTCAATCATACGTTGCAATAAGTCCACGCGTTAATTTGAAATACCGGTATGTGCGTTTTCGACATCTTCCAAAGAACCACTGTCTTAAAAGCACAATAGTTTTTTTTACAGTATCCTATGCCAATGGGAAATCGGATAACTGCATTTTGTGACAATCTGACACAAAAGAATCTCATGAACACGCCCTAAAACCTACTTTTGATTTATGATTTTGATGAGCGATATACTCACTTGGTTAAACACTTTAGTCAAAGCAAATGAGACGAACAGAGATGAAGAACTCCGATCTATTGCAGTCATCGATTTGTAAAATAATAAATAAAAATCATCAATGTTGTTCTTTGTTGCAGGATGCTGATTGGCGCCCCCCTGGCTGACGACCCGGATCTGCCTGAGCTGGACCGCCCGGGGGTGCTGTACAAGTGCTCCTGGGTCTACAGCACCTGCGAGAGGGTGGAGGTCGATGAGAACGGTGGGTGGATATTACATAGCTAGTTGTATTGATTAAATGCTAAATAAAAAACCTGTAATGATATATAATGCATAATATGTTGTAACTAAATGTTACAAAATACATGTATAAACTGTATAAGATAAGCAGATTGTGATTGAAGATGAAGTGACAAATTACATGTAATCTTCCATGCTTATACATGTTCATTTAGGAATTGAATAATGTGACAGTGTATACTTTTATGTGTACACCTTGACTTACATACGTGGCAGTATACGTATACTGTATATATATATATGGCGGTCTAATCCAACTGAACATGTGACAAAATAGATCATGTTATGTCACGCTAGAGTCATAAAGTGAAAAACACTCATTTTCATGACGTTCAACATGATTTCTTTCCTTCTTCGTGACAAAGAAACATATGCATATGTAAACTAAAACAGAAATGAAATATTAACATATATTAACAAATATTTTCAAACTCAACTGTGTTCAAGCTATTAACTGAATATCGAATTATAAATAAAGGATAATAAATGATATTGATATAAAGAGCACATGTATGTCCTGTCATATGAACAATAATGGTATGATTGAACAGTCTTTGATTTCATTTTCTGTTTAAATATATTGACAGTTTGTAGTCATGTATTAATATGACTTTAATTTACAGGACCTTTTATTTTCGTTTCAAATAAACTGAAATACAAAATATTTTTTTTACACCTTAGTTGTAAGTTATCATACATGTTGGTATACCTTTCAATGTCAAATTTCTCGACCTTTCGACGTCCTTTTCAAAAACTGAAAAGTGTGGGAAATTAGTCCAAAACATTAAATCAGTCAAAGAATCTTTCTACGTGATTTTGTTAAAATTAAGACAAATTAGTTAATTTTAAAATTTTCCCAAAATTCATTTTGATAAAACACAACTGTTCATCGACATATAATACATACTCTATCTTTCATTTGTTACCCCTGTCTAATTTGAATTTAAGGATATATTAATTGAAACATGAAACAGTTACCAATTAAGTCACTCAAACAACAGCCGAAAGGTGTTATTGTATCCTACCAAAAGCAAATGCATCTCATTTCTTTTAAAATACGGAATTAATTTAAACCAACTGAGAGGTAAAGTTTCTTTTGTACTTTAGTTTATCAGTTAAAAAATACCATTTTTTACAAATATGTTAACACATCCTTGTGCCATTATACTTTCTGCTGGCTGAATCGAAAGGAACGGAATTGAAAAAGTTAAAGAAACTTAACTTCGCATTTTGCCTTAAACCATATAACGCATGTCGTGCTGTGTTGCAGGAAACATCCGCCAGATCGTCCCCAAATGGAAGGATATCACACTGCACCACAGCAAAAACAAACAGTGGTTAGGGGCTACACTAGATGTCAATCTGCACGGTGATCATGGCATTGTGGTGGGACGATTTTTTTAAATCTTGCATGCATTTAGTATTGTTTAAACTCAAGTAAAACTGCAACACCATCAATTGTATTAGTCATTAGATTAAGTTGAGTATTTCGATTGTCGTTGTTTGTTTAATGTTTTCAACAGTATCACGTCTAAACAGCAGTAGATGGCAATGTAGTAGATATACCTGCATTAAGCATTATGATATTCCTTTCAGACAAGCCTTTATTTTTACGCTTTTATTTATGGGATGTTAAATTCAGATCAATGTAACTGGACTAGCTAGTCGAGCAAAAAGACTGTTCTTTAATCGAATAAGTAGACTTAACGGCAGATTTGTTTCATTGTCTGTTGCTGTTAGATTCTTTGTACAGTATGTATCACGTTTCCTGATGAAGCACTATTTAGCAATTCTGAAATTGTTTTTGTTGGTATGTTAACATGTTTTCGTTTGCTATCGATAACGTTTGAACCTGTTTTAAAGAATTAATTGTTATTCCGTGGATGAAATTTGTGTTTTTCCTCTTTTGTGTATGAATTCTGGTCAATGTCATTCACAAGTAAACAGTATTGTCATGTGTGTTGATGTTTGATGAAGAATATCGTCATGTAATGATATACATATTGTTATGTAAGTCAAATGTAACACATGTAACATTATGATACACTAGGTATCAGATTGACTCACATCGATTTATGTTCAATTTGCAAATAATCAACATAACATAGATTCTACCAGTACAGATTTAAGGATCAATTGCGTGTACTGACCCTCAAACACCAATGTTGTACTAACTCAAATTAATAATGACCTCATTGTCACAGGTCTGTGCACCACGGTGGAGAGATCGGGAGTTCTTCGTACAAGGTCACGAGTTTATGAATGGATTGTGTTACGAAGGGACCAGTCAACTGGCGTTCAATGACAGTAGCGCCTGGCCTGTTCTGGAGACGTATAGAAACCAGATACACGAGGCTGGACACTATATGTACGGGATGGGGGCGATGGGCTTCTCCGCGGAGTACTCAAGGGTATGTCTGCTGTCAATGGATACTGATTGATGAAGTTCTTGAATGTGTTTAGGGTGTTGATGTGTAATATTTTCTGGGTCAGATTTTCAGTAAGAGTTTGATGTTTCGGGTCTGGTTCTAAAAGTAACATACTCCCGTGTTGATTAAATTTCATCAATACCCTCTTAACACTAGGCATCATCATTGAACTTTTTAATGTGATTGTCGAGATTGTAATATTGATTATGTTCATGGGTCAGATGTTTTCTGTGGAGTATGATGCAAGTATGTTCTCCCTCACCAATCAATTTTTATGTCGCTCGATTTACCATGGTCATTAGTAATCGATTTATTCCTGCACATGTGAACCTTCTGCATCGTGTGTAACCAACTGTTATTTCTTGAGAGGTATATTTTCGAATCTGTGAAGTTGGACATAATCATCTTGATATTGAAATGGAGTTAATGAGATGTGAGCTTTTTTTAGAACCAACTTTTAACATATTACATTTACTCCATGTTCTCCGTGAGGGAGATTTGTGAACTGTCGTCTATTAGTGTCAATTGGATACGATATTGATGCTATATTGTTGATGTCGTTTAATAGGTTAAATTTACAGGATTATCCGATATTCTGTTCATTTAGGCAGTTTTATTTACAATATGCATATATTATTAACCCCCGGGTGAAACCAAAGGGGGTGTATGTCGTGGCGCAGCCCGTCTGTCCCTTAGCACTCTTGTTATATAACAGTAATCGTGTCTGACTGATCCTCTGCCAGTTATTTACGGATCTTGATACATGCTAGCACTACATTGGTGGTAATTGTAAACATACAGTAATGGAAGAATACGTGGAATCCTTACGTTTGTCAAGATACGTCTATCACTAATATCGTCCATAACTTAGAAACGCACAGTCATAATGCTTAAACAAAATTTGATTAGGAATTGCTTTTCTTATTTTAACTAACTTACATGAACAACAATTTTCGGAAATGTTATACATTTCAACATTATTCGTATCTCCTGGTGACCACCATCTTGATTCATTTCAAACTTGCCAACATGTATGTTTTATGTGATCATTGGAATTTTACTAGTCGTATATATCGATTGTAGGACGGTGAATTTCTTGTTATGGGGGCTCCTGGGATTAACGATTGGACAGGTGGGTATTTCATATTTTATTATTAAATTAACACGATATTCAATTCACCGTGCATTTCATATTTGTTTATTCTACCTTGCATGTTATTAAATATTTTGACACAGCAAACTTGATTTATATGTTTCAATGTTCATGTCAGAGAATAGCCAATTACAGTCAGAAGACAACAATCACCATTGTCATTCACTTAGTTTCAGTCTAGCTAAATGCAACAGTTTCCAAAACGTTGCAAAAGAATGAACATAGATGTCAAGAGCTCCGATACTTTTTATATTGACAATCCGTCGTCTACATATAGGTAATGAGAGGCCCATGAATTTTTCCGAAATAGAATTTGGCTCAAATATGTAATTCATGTGGTCGTAGTAGGGACTGCCAACATTGGTCATAAACTACACGTGTCTCACAAAACATTTATAACGCACAGGTGGTTTTGTTCGAGTGACTGGAGGTCACAAGTCTCGGCCCCGAGTACATGAACCCTCGAGAAGCAAATATAACAACTCTTACATAGGTAAGCATATGGAAATGATATACTTAAGCCATTGAGATTTGACTTAGAATTACTTACTTATGTATCGTATACTTTGCTCAACATATTAGAAAGAAACAATATTTTTATTTTAAATGCTTAAGTGAGATAGGAATATGGATGCTTTATTAATGTGTTGGTTTGTAGGAAAGCACAGTCTATAACTTAAAAATAGTTTAACGTCAGCGTTGAATCTGTATAGTATTAATCTGTAATTTAAGGTATGTATATATCAATATTATACAGCATTTTCAATCAAGCATTCATATAACATATAAGTGACAAATTGACGTCAACACTTTGGCACGTTTCTGCGTTTTAATACACACATTATCGCAATGTTGAAAGGAGGGTTCAATCAGGGTATTTTTTGTTGAAACGAAATTCGGGAAGATGTTCCCGTTTACACATATATGCTGTTAATATATGATTAAAACACAGTCAAATTGAAAGTTATTAATGAAATTAATACTTTGATGACTTTACATTTCTCAACTTGATAAAAACAAACGCACATTTGTTGAAAAATAAAAACAATGACAATTGAAGCCATTCATCTGCGCCGGAAAACTACGGTACAGCATATGTGTTACTATGCAAATATTCTGTCAGTGTATATGTTTTATTATTACAAAAATGTATAATTGGGTTTAATATAGCGTGTTTTCATTTCACGAAATATCAATAATCCAAGATGTCGGATGCTGTAGATAGATCGATGTTAGAACTTTCC
The DNA here is from genome assembly GCA_936450465.1 of Gibbula magus. NCBI lineage: Eukaryota > Metazoa > Mollusca > Gastropoda > Trochida > Trochidae > Gibbula > Gibbula magus. Next base: position 56,821,375 of record OW388300.1, read on the forward strand.
CTTTAAGTGTGTAACAACATATTTTCATTATTTCTGATTTCGTATTCAACCCCATCTAACTCAGAGGAACTCCGTCCTGACCTCAGCGCTTATTTGCACGTTTCTACCTTATAGGGTACGACGTCACCACCGCTAGGTTGACGTCAGACGCTGTGTTTGTGGTTGCTGGGGGTCCTCGTTCTGAAAACAAAGGCAAGGTTAGGTGTGTTAATATTCACTATTACTGTTATTCTTCTCTATCTCTTGTGTTCGCTTCTCTTTCTCTGCTTTCTTCTGTTCAATATCACGCTTGTTCATGATTCACAATTTCACAATTTGTATGATAAATACGGACATTAAGACATCAAACTGAATGACAGAATTAACAATGATGATGATTTAAGTGCTTGATGTAGTTACATAATGACCTGAAAACAAATGTTTTATTTATATTAATTAACGTTAGACCTAATAACATTCCCAATACAATAAACACGATCAGATGATCGTTGCTGGAAAGCGTTGCGGTCAGATGTGAGTTTATACATAGTTAAATATTCTCTAGTATTTCTCTATTTCATGTGGCGCTCCATGCCATTATTATCATGCTTCAATATGGAATGTATAATGGGCCGGTGGCCCCCATACAGAAATAAACACACATTCAACATAGTTAAATATTAAATCTATACATTATGTTTGTTCTAAATACTGTATACCTCCATGTAGAGAATCTAACCTCGTGTGTTGTAGGTGTTCATCTACGACTACAGCTTTGATCTGATGATTTTACTGGAAGGCGATCAGGTAAGATTAATTATTCTGTCCTTATCTTTTTGTTGAAGAACCAACCAGACTTAATTGGAACAATCAACATGTGCAAATACCTTTTTGGGTTTTCGATTTCTTTTGATTTCTTTTTGGACCGTTTCGTTGTCATTGGTATATATGTTCCCACGTTTCCTTGGTTCTGGCCGGTTGTTTGTTATTGAAACTGCTGTCAGATATTGTTGCGCTTTATGGTTACAACATAATATTCAATCGTAACATTTAATCTTGATATTCAAACATAGAACGTATTTATTACATACATTGACGTGTGTATTCTCTGTCAGTTACATGAAAGCAATAGGCAGGATTCAAAACATTTTCATCATTTAAGTTTCAGTTTTGGTCACTGTCCCCCGCCGCAACGCGGAACGGGGGACTATGTATTCAGCGGCGTACGTATGTCCGTACGTCACATTTCTTGTTTACGCGATATCTCATGAAACATTGCGTCTTCAAATTAGTTGTCAGCCTACATTGGAGGATGACGGAGAAACCAGTCGATTTGGTGACCTTGACCTTATTTTCAAGGTCACCTCTACACTTTGACCACTTTTTGAACTCTTGTTAACGCGATATCTCATGAAGTGTTGCATCCAAAGTCTTCAAATTTGGTGCCAGCCTACATTGGGGGATGACACACACACAGTACATTTTGGTGACCTTGACCTTATTTTCAAGGTCACCACAACACTTTGACCACTTATAGAACTCTTATTAACACAATATATCATGAACCCAAGCACCCAAAGTCTTAAAATTTGCTGATCATCATGGCACTTTTTACCAGTAATGCAATATATAAAGTAGCTCCAATGATATGTCTTACTAAATCAATGTCCCCGGCGGGGGACATTGCCATGTTAGTGGCAAACACTTGTTTGGATTAAACTTATCAGAGTAGCTCTGCTGCACATGTCATTCGGCTCCAGTTTTGTTTCTAGTTACGCATTTATTTACATTTCATAAATGAAAACATGTGTAGACATTTGTTTTTGAAATTTCTCTGAGCATATATCTTTTCCTTGACTTCAGGATGCTATCCAATCTCATGTCTATTTACTTTTCAAGTTTGGCAGTTATTTTGGCGCCACAGTGAGCGCGGCTGACCTGAATGGTGACGGTCTTGATGACCTCCTGGTGGCCGCCCCCCTGTACTCCAAGGTCAGGGACGAGGGGCGTGTCTATATCTACATCAACAGGGAGTTTGTAAGTATAGATGAGGAATATGTTATAGCTTTATTATTTTATCGTATAAACTATAAATTCATAGGATTGCCACTATTAGATCCGATAAGTGAACGTCAGCCGTCCTGGCACATTTAGCACTTGGCCAAACGTACTTGAGTCATCATTAGTATAATTCCCATAGACTTACATGTAAGTTAATCGTTGCAGGAATGAGTCATTTTATTCTCACATTTTACGCACAGGAAATCGTTGTTTAAACTTTGTTCAGAGAGATATGTACAGTTGTTTACGCCCCACGCCATTCCGTCCCATATACCACGGTGTTAAATGTAGTAATTAAGTGTGGTGTACATGTCGTGTTTAAATAGCTGCTGTTTTCTTAATGAATTTTCGAAAACTGAATGGACTTAACGTATCAAAAAAACAGATCGACCAAAATTGGTCGAAACTATTTAAAGGAAAATTATTTTTAAAACGGTTAATTACATCTTAGTCTTAGGGAATATATCTAATGATGACTCACGTGTGACCAAATACTGAGCATATGTCATTGGTTCACGAGCATTACAGACGCTGAGATAATGAAACACTTTTATTTATACATTTACACTTTGTAAAGGCGACGTGTCAAAATGGATTCTAAAGTCATTGTCAAGTATGTTATTGTATGATGTATTTCTCATTCGTAGTGACATTTACTGTTCAACACCAAGTTTGAACATATCTCTGTTTAATTTATTTCTGGCACATTATTCCGTTTTAGTTAAACCTCGAGCTTGTGACAACACTCGGTGGGTCGAGCGCAGAAGGTGCACGATTTGGTACGGCCATCAGTAATATTGGAGACATCAATAGAGATGGATTCGAAGGTAATGATAATATCTTATCAGTCACATGTCATAAACTTATAGTCAGGTTTCCTCACATGTTAACAATACGAACATGGTCACCGTTATTAAGCCATGTATTGATGACTATGCTTTTGTACAAACGAACCTTGCGAACTGATGTACCTTTAGAACCTTACATGATAAAAAGTTACTCGTTTAAGCAGAATAGACCTTCAAAACCAGTATGTTTTGAAAAAAGACCGTTTTGATCACACTATCAACCTGGGCCGTTCCATTGTATTGTGAGAGGTAACAGGCTAGGGGTTAGCGACTTAGGTGTGCGGTTGACCGTGAATTAGTTTTGACATCCTGTAAGGGTTGTTAGATGCAGGGATTATGGGAGACTACTGTGTTGGTATCATAACATTGCCTTTCTTCATTAATCTTGCTAAAGCAGTTTTATTGCTTAAATGTTTATGTGATTCACTATTCTGTGTGCAATGATTCATATAATGTAAACTACGGTACAACATTATCATACGTCCTTTGATTTCTATTGGAGCATTTACGATTATTGAAACACCCCAAGGTGTTAATAATATGGCATACAATGTATGGAGTTGTCCTTTGTCCATGTATGTATTTTGAAAGCGACGGTACACTTTAATCAGAATTTTCTTCAAGTAAAATGAATTTTGAATATTTCGGTTATTTCATGTTTAGTATAATGTTCTCACAATTATAGAATCATGGGCCAGGAATCATGCTTATCGGTGAACGCGGCTAAAGTTCAAATTAGTGTACGAGTCCATTTCTTTGTTTCTTTAATAACCCTTACAAAATTGAGTTTCCTTTGAGTATATACACTTGTCAGTGTTAGACGCCTCTGACTTACCATGTTATGTAATTTTCAAACCAGTCAGCTCGAAATTGCTGTTATAAATTAGTTTAACACCAATGTTAGATGCTGGTATTTGAACGTTCATTCAGGATCGGTTGCCAATATTTTGTAAATCCAATTTAGACAGACACTCTTGCTCAATATTTTGGCTAAAGTCGAGACAATGGAGAGCACATGTGTTCAATATATTGAATAATGTCACTGTTTTTCCAATTTACAAAACAGTACTTAATCTACAATACTATGTTTTGACATGTTATGGTTCTGACAACATTGCGTTATTTTAATGACAAAAAGGAAACGCTACCAACAAAAAGGCAATATAGTTTAATCAACAAATGATAAATACGATTGAAACACAGATACACGCTGTGTGAATCCAGCAAACCTAAATGTCCCTTTATGAAACATTGTCTTATTATGTTTATGAAATACATAACTTTTAAAAAATCGTTGTTTTGCAAATTCGATAGTTAAGACTAGGCGAGATAGAAGAGTGAAATATTGCTAATTGGCTTGTCTTTATGACGTCCTACAGTAACCAAGCCCAACCATTTACAGTCTACATTATGTCGACAACACCCTTTTTGTACATAATTTCAATATTTTTTATTCCATTTAATTTTAATTGTAAACAAATGTGTAAAAAAAAACCTCTTGAAATAACGATGTTAGACCCCAAGCCATGGCTGTTTGAACAAGCGTTCATATAATTTTAAACACATCATACCATGATGAATGAAATGTCCAATACTTCTTTGGGAAACATGTACATATCCAAGACATTTAAGACTGACTTTTTACGGTAGCGGTATTTCGTTCTTGACCTAGTCGAAAACGTTGTAGCGTTTCTGTTGGCCGCTAGTTTATGTAGAATATTTATGGGCAATGTATAATGATTGAGGTTGCAAGATATTCGTCCTCCTGAAAGCAAACTAACTTGTACACATTTCAAAAGTGTGCTCTCAAATATCCCAATGGCCTGTTTTTCCAAATGAGGAATACCATTGAATGAGGATAAGTTTTCCGTAATACCATACTATTGAGACATTTTATTCTGAGACGTTCATCGCAATACTTTGAAAACTTCTAACTAAGATATAATGAATGTTAAAAGTAATGTTGTTCAAATAACCTATATATGTCTTCTTACTTCTATTAGTATAACAACTTAAACTTTTTTAAATCTATACCAAAGAAAAAACCTTAAATTATGAACTTTTCATGTACAGCAGCGTCCTTCACGATTGCATGAAGTAATACGTAAAGCAGTGTAAGTCGGCATACGTCAACCACCTAAGAAGAAATCAAGATGATTTTAATTGAAAATCTTCCTTGCCATTGCAGATATCGCCGTCGGTGCCCCATTCGAAGACAACAATCGCGGTGTTGTGTACATCTATAATGGTGCCAAATATGGAATTCACGAGGAGGTATCGCAGCGTCTGGTTGCTAAGGAGATATCGAGCCGACTCAGCAACTTTGGCTGGAGTATTTCACGCCCTCTTGATGTAGATAAAAACGAATACAATGGTACAAATATTTTTATCGACGAAAAGATCAATCAATATTGCTCTTTGACTGGAGTGTTGCCCTCATGCTTTTGAAGTGATCATATTTCTAATCCGAAAACCCATTTGTCAAAATCGGAAGTACTTCAGCACCGTTACCTTCCGGTCGAGAGATTACATATATAATGTGTCTGCATCATCAGTTGTATAGTGATATATCATGTAATGTTGTCCGTATGGAGTCCGGTATTATACAAAGTTTTGTTAAATACCTCCCAGTCCCTATATATCTTGACACATTTGCCTTCTACTCTCATTACCATACACGATCAGAATGCACGTCATGATAGCGCCCCGTTGTACAATTCGTAAATATTCGGTTTGTTTGTGCAGTTATGTTGTTGATGTAATCGGCAAATTCTTGTCAACCACAAATAATCAATGTACAATAGACATATTCCATTAAACATGATAAAGCACATAACGGTACTTATAACAATAAACATTGGAAACCCTCCAACCCAATAATTAACTGATCCAGAGGGGGTGAACATATCTAAAGCTGTACATATATATAGAACATATGTAAAGATGTAACGTATAACATAAAAATCACTTTGGAGAGAACAAGGCGAGCTGTATAGTGAGAACTGCGTATTTCAGATGTTCTGGTTGGTGCCTATGCGTCTGACAATGCAGTTCTGTTCCGTTCCCGGCCTGTGATTAATCTCCAGGTCCAGATGGATATAGAGCCCGAGACTATCAGGCCAGAGGGGCATCCCAACTGTCTGTACCAAGGGGCTCCCTCAAAGTGTATTAAGGTCAAGATATGTGGCCGATATGACGGCATCAACGTTCCAGAGAGGATAGGTGAGTGAGAGGCAATGAAGGGCAGGTGAGGGAGGGTGGGTGGAAATGATTACACAGTATGATCGGAATGCGTGAACAGATGAATATGTTGATTCTGGGATAGTATGCAAGTCTTTTGATAAACGTTAATATTTTTGTTCATCACAAGGAATATTTAAGACCAGAAATGTGAATGTAATATACTTTACATTGATATTTGACACCAACCGCAAGCGTATATCGCCTACATGTACATTGTATTAACACCAACAGCAACACCAGTACATTTGACAATGTAAATATTTTAGATATCGAAGTTACACTTGATCTGGATACCTTGGATCGACACAGGAATGTCCGGAAGAGATTGTTTGTCCAGGAGAGTAGCAGACATCTTGAAGTGGACTCCATCAAGAAACCCATGTGGCTGTCCCGTGGCCAGGCTATGGAGTGCATGGATGATATACTTGTACACACCAGGGTAGGTTATACATGTGTATGAGATTAATCCCACCTCTGTGTTAAGCACATCAAAACGGTTTGATAGAAAAAGATACAAAATTCATGTATGTCGTGCCTTTGTTTGATGTCAGAATACTTGATTGTCGGGTTCTTATTTATTTGCCTAATTTAATCCTAAGTATCTGTAGGAAATTAGTGAATATAAGTAAGGACGAAACTGGTGTTTTTACCTATTTACCAGTGAATAGGTAAGACAGACTGTTTAAAAATATAAGACTAAGATGAACACTGAACAAGCAACATATATTTAAAAGTGAACTAATTTGAGGGATGAAACATGTTCGGGTTCGTGATTGGCAGAAGGCCGGAAGGTAAAAGTTTATATTCCTGATTATAGGAAAAGTTGCAATAGGTGTAAAAGCCTTTGTTGTTGGCAATATCTACAATGTAGTTATTGCTTGTAAATATATACTGTTCTCGCTTGGTCTCAATGGGATATATATCGTTGGTCAGTTGTATGATAAGTCACGATACCTTTGCAATTAACTTTGTTTTACAATAAGGGAAAACGCTCAACCTATTCGCGATAAAACCACTAATTAATCATCATGGCGCCTCTCCTTGATTCTACAGAAGAGTCGTGATGTGATCACCCCCCTGCAGATGGCGCTATCTCACAACATCAGACCAGGAACAACAGGGGTAGACAAACACTGCGATATATGCGCACTACTCAACAAGTACCAACCCAAGGTCTTCAAACGTCAGGTAATTGTGCTTATCTTTCGTTTCTGTTTGGCTTACGGTCGTTACATTTTTCTTTATGTACTCCGTCAGTCTCACGGGGTAAAAAGTTCATCTACCCCGCTGCCATAGTAACAGCTCCTTGCTAACAGTTTGGGGGACGCCATTTTGTTTACGTTTAGGGACAGGGTCATTCCAGCTGATCAGTCATCGGCAGTCAAAACGCAATATATATAATAATACTAATTTTATTTACATTACGGAAAGATAAATACCTTGTCTCGTGTTATCGTATCATTTAAATTGGATATTTGTTGATTATACTTGGATGGTCGAACATTATTGATGTTAACTTATCTTAATGGCATTTTAACTGTGATGACATCGTCATTGAATGGTCTACGGTGGCATAAGAAGATGATTTATATATTTACAACCTTTTTTAATTGACAAGAAGCACTTGGTTTCACTGTGAATAAAATATACAATAGTAACGTTCGTAATAATGGATCTATCAGCAAATACTTGTTAATTTGTAATCCGAATACTATGCAAAGCAATAATCAGTTCCAATCAATAAAATACATTGAAATCCTCGAATTGAACTATTCACCAAACACGTCAGTAAGTAATGTAGATCTTGAATCTGATCACTCATGTCAGACGTATGTATATAGTTAGGTAGTCGAACAATGGAGGCAAATACAAATCGATTCATTCAAAAGTAGAAAAATGAAGCTCGAAAGCATTTTACTATAAATACCTCAAATTAAGCTAATCTCTAAAACGTATAAGTAACCACAATCTACTTATAGAAACTAGGCACTGGTGATAACTTCTATATTCCCTATATAGTTCTGGTAAAGTTTAAAATGTCAAGATCTATTTGATGCATGAACAAAATATATATATCATCCCCCAGAAGTGAGCATCACACATGAGAAACAGTCGATGAATACAGTCATCTTGTATAACATTTCTTAAATATATATATATATGCTATAGTTTGTATCAGGTTAATGTATATAACATAATTGTATTCGCTGTTTACCACAAACTTGTTATCACTGAATAAAATGATTGATTGTAAGTCGCTGGTTCCGTTTTAGGAACTGTGTAGACAGTATACGAACACAACTGTTTATGTATTAGATGGCATTGATCTATTCACTCTAGACCTACACCTGTCTACAGGTAATCAAACAATACATCACAAGCGTTCGTTCTTCTTGTTCACATATAGGCTATGTACGAGCGGAACTGTGGCAGTAATGACGTGTGTACGTCTGATATCGTTCTGGGAGCCTACCCAATGTACCCCAACAACGCCATCTATCTGGTGCTCGACGACTCTCCTGTGTTTGAGATAGAAATAGAGCTCTCCAACCGAGGCGAAACGGCGTATCTCACCGTGGTGGCCTTGACCTTCCCTGACGTTCTCAGATACAGCAGGGTGGAAAGGTGACACTGTAGATTTAATTGATGTGTCCCAAATTATGAAAGTTCAATATGACAGTATCGATATAAGAGCCTCATATTGTGTAATTACTATTCTACGATTTTAAAAATCATATCATATTTATTTATGTGGAGGACGTATTGCGCATTTAAAGTTATTCTAACTATGTAAGTATGGTAATGGATATGCACGAGAATGTGAATCACAGGATTTCAATGAAATTCAATTTATATTTTCAGTGTTATTGGCAACAACGACGTGACCTGTCTTGCCCAAACAGATTCCAATATGAACAACGAGACGTCCCGTATAGAGTGTGACATAGAGAACCCGCTAGACAAGGGAGACCACTTAATGTTCAGTATCAGGTTTTATCCTCCTAAAGCGTGGCCTCATGACGATATCAGGAACTTCAGGTTCGATATTGAGGCATCAACTGCAAGTGACGAAACCAACCTGGATAATAACTATGCTGTCATTATGGTACCTGTAAAGTTGGAAAGCAAAGTGCAGATTTCAAAGTGAGTAGCTCACATCTGCATTCCATAAGGTAGTTCACCTACTTTAAATTTCTTAGGTTAAGTCATGTATTTTTATTTCCTTTCCACGCCAATAGAAGTACTTCTGTCATAGTTAAAAGGATTAACCTTACATCTTTTATTAGATTACTCCTCCGTGACATTCCTCATACAAAACACAAATGCTATATTTTGGAATAATATTGATTATAAGAATGGAATGATATGGCTTTGGCTATCAGAGATACTTATGGATATAGCTCAAAGCAGGAAATGTCAATAACACACTGTATTGTCCATGTGTGTTTGTTCATGAAGGAAACGATTGATGAATCATGAAAGTATTTATTCTGATTCTTCCTACAGATTGTGATTTTCATGAACAGAACTAATTTAAAAGTTACACATGTACATGTTCTTGCAGTCTACATGTACTAGAAGTAGATGCCATTATAAAAGTGAACAAGCAATATAGTTTGGATCACACTACATGCATTAGCATATATTTGTACTTTATTGTACGTGTCCCTTGTAGTATTTTAACTCCGTCAGTGTCAGGCACCAAACTCAAACAATGACGCTACCAGCAACTTATCCATTCAGTCAGCGTGATGATATTACAATGTTAAAGGTAACTGCAAATGTTAATGTTGCATTGATCAATTTATACAGAATTGTACATATGAGGAAAACTCGTGTCTGATTATGTTTAAGACCACTTATTCTTGCAACTTATATATACGTTTATCTTTCACAGAGTATCCATACCAGCCCAGATGGTGTTCTCGCCCAAACCTTCTATCGACGAGTCAGAATGGCAGATGGTCAAACATGTTTACGGAATCAAGAATTTCGGGCCGAGCTTGTATCCCCGAGGGACTCTTGTCATCCTGTTCCCCGTATCTCGTTATATCATGTACATCAATCACACGGTGAGTGGAGGAATCCATCATTGCTCCAGTGTAAGAGAGTCATAAACTGACGAGCAAAACAAATGCTACCTCATTTTCAACAGGGTTAAAACTTAAACACTGTATTCGGAGAAAGTTGATTTTGACTACCTTTGATAAGTATAGGGTTTGTAAAAACGTACGTGGTGTGCTGAAATCGTTATGACAAGGGTTTTTGCATTTCATTAAATTTGTTAAATTATATATCATATTTAACATAAAATGACATTAATAAACATTGAGTAATTAAAATATAATCAATGCATATTCATTTTCATACTATATATTTATAACTAAAAAATACATAGGGAGAGAGGTATCCAACTTGGTATACTTTAGTTCAAATTTCATGATTCTATGAACATGAATAACGCCCTGGTGACATTTTATGTACAAGGTTGACCTAAATATTGAGTGACTCAAAAACGTTAGCGGCACTGTGTGAGCGCCTATCGTCAAGAGCCTGGCACCAAGAGGGTTCAACACGAAAACACCTCCACAAGTCGTTTCTCTCTTCTCTTTATATACACATATATCAAATAGTGAGAGATGATTTTCAAAAACCAGAAATTTGGTTCTTTCAATTACTCAAATTGCCGACACATGGCTACTTCGGTGTGTCCATTGGGAATTATTGTCATCGTTTTCCTGATGTGAGCGCTGTTGTATTAGAGTATTTAGTGATTTTCCCATGAGATTAAACCACAGTTTCACCATGCCATGTTATCTCTTATATCACTCATCATTCGTCTCTCTCTTGTTCACCCGGAAATGATATTCATCAATAAACGTTATTTTCCCATTCGATTAAGCCACACTTTACCTTTCTCTTGCTGTTCTATATATCACTCATCATATTTCTTTCTCAGATTCGCCCTTAAATTATATGCATCAGTTCGTTCTCAAATTCTAAAGTAAATCAATCTTCCACATGTCCCCAAAGGGATGAATACGATGTGCATTTAATAATATCCTTCTACCGCGTGTATATCAATCACACGAGGAGTGTCAAAACAGTACTACACGTTTCCCATGAGAATGGTATTTTATTATGCTGTACCTTCCTTAATGTCCCTCTTTAAATTTACCGTCACATATTATACAGCTTTTCCCAACTGATTAATAATATCTGTCTCTTGTTCCTTCATTAGCATCAATCATTTAGAGACTTGTCAAGCGGTATTACACCTTGACTGGAAGAAAAGTGGTAATCCTTTCAATGTGTTTGGTGATACTCATATCCATCATCTGTAGCGTCCATTTAAATGCTTAAACATGTCAACTTAAACACCTTCTGAGATATTTTATTTATAAATTCACTGTCATTTTCGAAATATATATTTGCTACATTATGGTTTTGTTTGTGTTGATAGAATGGTTTCATAATCAAATGCTAATAGAAGTTAAAAATTACAAGAAGGCCATTTTGAATGTTATACGTGTAAAACAAATTGCTCAAATTAACAACAAGTTAGCTACTTATTTGGTCACTATATATTTAGTTATCTCGTATTCGGCATCGTACGCACGTATGTCCCTCCGTTCATACGAAGAGGAATGACTCAAGGACTATTCAATGGCTTTTGCATATAGGTACACCACAGTGAGAGTGATGTTCCCATTCTGTTTTCTGACCTTAACCATTAGTGTAATGTCGCAGCGAAATTACGCCATTTTACCCTTGTCAACGAGATACTTTACGAACAGTTTACTGGATTCTCTTTATATCTTACACAAATCACCTCGTCGGGAAGACGTAAGGCTGATTAGTTGTTTGTAACCTTTACAGTATTCTCAAGGTCACAGTGACATTTAAAATTGTTCGGCACGTGAACTTGCATGTTGAGCCTGTCAGCGGGATTTCTCGAGAACCTTTCATTGGATTCTATCCATATCTTCTCCCCACACAGGTTACCCAAGTTATTATCATTCAAAGTAACCTCTGTTGAATTTGAGACTCTTTCTTGTCTAGAAATAGATATCCCTGGCTTGCTGCATTCAAAGTTAGTTCTGCATCGTTGTAAAGGGCACCATCTGTAATTAACAAATTAACTACATTTTTCAAAGAGAAACGTTGAATGCACATGTCATCGTTTAATGTATGGTTTTCGAAAGAAATAGAAACAATTACTCACTGGTGATTTATCATAGAAAAGTACAATTATTATATATGCAATCAAACTTACGCCAGATAGTCCTTGGATTGATGGTATACATTTTAAGTAATGATATATTTTAATGATCCGTCTTAGAAACTGTTTTACTGAATCCGCTTCATAGAAATTGATTTTACTGATATGACATCACATACATTTGTTTTATTTATTCATCTCCAGATCAAAAGTTTTTCTGATTTCTTACGACATGAACCTGATTTGCTGATTACAATAACTATCTGTTGCAGGTTGAATACACGGTTAGATATGCATTGTATGCACCTTGTATCTGTAATAAAAATGGCATGCTTCTATTGCAGGTTGATCCACCAAGAGACAGATGCAGAATCTCTCAGACATCCATGTCCTACAGAGAAACTAGAGGTGATGCACCAACATCTAAGAAGGATTCCTTTAAACCAGTAGAATTGGTAAGAAATCGTGTAGAGACACTTCCATGGGATAAAACATACATAGTTATGAACATAGTCTATTGTTACACGTTGTACCACAAGGTAGAACTTACAGTAGAGTTTTGTATTGGCTATAACTTTTTTCCTAGAAGGTTTTGAGAACTCATATACATAACTTCTTACTTATGCCCCTTGGGATTTTTTTTGACATGGTCATATTCAAAGTCAAAGGTCAAGGTCACGAGTTCTGAAATCGCTAAAAGAAATCCTTGTTAACACGATAACTGGAAAATTTGGGCTATCAGGCTCTTATTTGGTGTATATCAACTATGGAGAAATGCCAAGATTTGAAAAGGTTTTCGCTAACATCCGTCAAAGGTCAAGGTCATATCGAGGTCACAACTTAAGCATGCTTTTGCGAAAATGTCTTATTTCAACTATTAACACTTTGAGTCATTGCATAATTGTTATACACAATGAAAAGTAGTCATTGATGGTGTGACCTTGAAGATCAAAAGTCAAGGTCATGAGATATTGGTTAAGGCCATGTTAATCCTTTGATCCAATTTTGAAATCAGAAATAGGTTTTAAGAACAAACTTGTGAAAAGTGACCCCAGTGATGATTCAACTTGTTAGAATGACTTGAATAATGAAAAAAACTTTTGTCAAAAAAGATTCCCATTTTATTTGTGCTGACGAGAAGGCGGAACAGGGAAAGGCGGGACCCAGAGTTTCGGGGCTGCTCTGCTTTTGCGGTGTCCCGCAAACGCTCATCTAGTTAACAAACAAGCCAATGAGCCAAACAAAATGTATATATTTTCTCATTTAGGCTTATTCTCCTGATATCTTGATACCAGCTTTACGTTTATATTAAAAAATGAATGTGTGAAACATTTTCTTTTTAAACCAAAGTTCAATACATTTGACAATCGCATTTAACTGAAATAAATTCTATTCAAATAATTGTGTGGCTAACCCCCAGCGAATTCAAAATGCTTTAATTTGTATGTGTGTTGATGTACATATAGATGGAATGAAATGTGATGCAATGCACCGAAGTAAGAAATACATCGTATATCACTACATTAACATTATTATGTTAATTTTGTTTAAATGAATTTTATAAGTTTTATCATAACGCTTTATTTTTGGATCTGTTGAGTGGATTACTTTGTTCCAGGCGTGTACTGAAAACAACTGTGTGAATATATCCTGCCCTGTACGCTCATTGCATGTAACAAAAGAATTCTTTGTTACCATCAACTTCAAAGTGAAAAGATCCATTTTGGGAGATTTAGATGTAAGTACATGCATGGACTGCTTTGAGAAAATAGATCATAGATATTAGATAACCTTATCAGATAATAATTCTTAATTATAAGTATGCCAGTCTTACGTTTCTCTTTCTATATCCATCATTAGAGTAATGCACCTTTGATGATGTTACAAATTAAGTAGCATGCAATTATTTTCAAGGACATCAGTATTGAGTTTTGGAATGTTCTTCCAGGTGAAAAGGGAACTTCGCATCATGTCGAATGCTGAACTAATCGAGGAGTACAACGATAAATTCATTCCACTGGCGAGGCATAGAAATGCAACTGTGAGTTTAACCAATTGTGTTATTAATTTGCAATATTACATCAATTACTTATGCTTAAGTAAAGGAAACGTTACAAAACACAAAATACTGCTTCAGTACCATGATCTTATATATACTTTGATACGCGTATGCTTGTATGATTATCTTTACTTTGAATGCCTCGTGGTTACGCCTCCAAAATCGTTACAGTTCATAACACGATTGAGTAACTTTTCACAATCACCATGTTGTTTCAGTGTAATACTGATAAATCTTGTACCAATGTTATATTTAGGATCACACCATCTGCATTAGTATAATTTGTTGTACATATTGTTGGTCCATTACCTTGCGGGAGCTGAACCCACACAATCAGAGTCGGGCATCAAACGTCAGCACTGACTTTCCGAACAGCTTACCATTAGCCGTGACCTCGATATTAAAGATTGTGTGGTCCCAAATATGAAAATTACAGTTTCTCAATATGTTTTCTAATGATTAAAATACGTGAATAACTGCTCAATAAAATATTTTTAAATCATGAAATCATCAAAACTTTTAATTGTATACAATGTCTTCTTGTGAACACAGGCCACAACATTCATCAATACAGAGAGGGTAGGGCGAAAGGGATTTAAGATCTGGATTCTTGCCGTCAGCATAGTCAGTGGTTTATTACTGCTGTATCTTATCGGTGTCATATTATGGAAGGTATGTATACTATATTTATTATATGACGAGCAATGAAATACTGGGATATATCAGTGAAATAAACTGTCTATCAAGCTACAGTGAAAAAGTGACCGATATAATTTGACGTCATAAAACAATGGTCTGATTGGATCTAATTTAATTGGATTACGCTGTTCCTAGCGGCCGCTCGGCGTGAAGACGACCCTTTTCGGGTGTAATTACAAGGATAACATCATATAATGAATAGAATATCCGTCAATTCTTGACAAATACCATGTTTATCTCATCTCATGAGGTAGAAAAGTTATATATTATATAACCTTTCTACCTCACTCGATGAGATGAAAATGGTATTAGTCAAGAACAGACAGATATCCTCTATATACTTCGTGTAATTGTGTCCACTTTCAAATGTGTCTGTACATTCTTTTAATTTATCATGGCTTTTGTTTCGTCAGATGGAATTATTAAAACTGTTTATATACTTGTTTGTCACTGGAGCATATATGTCATTAGCATCTAATGCTGTATAGCTATTGAAATGAAATTTCTCTCAAATATGTAAGTTATTTCTTTTGTTGGGGGTGCATAAGACATACATTTGAAACCTAATTTTTATATAGCCTAAATGTAACAATGGATTGAACCACTATTACATATATAATTATTTATGTGATAGTTTGCCATTGAAAACACTCGCTTTTACTTTGCGCATCACAATAAATGGAATGATAGTAGTACCCGCCCTTGTAAGAAACTGCACTGTACTAAATATACGGCAATACTTACATTGTATAATACTGCCGGATGACGTCATAATGAACGCAACGCCGTAAAATGACCGTAAAAAAAAAATATGTGATAAAGACTTAAAAGATTCAATTACAGCAGAATACTTCTTTCGTTTGAGGACAATCCATTAACTCTTTTACACAGCCCATCGTATATATCCTTCCATATATATGTTGTATCTTTTGTATTGATTTATCTATTTTTGATAAACATTTTCATTATCTCACTTCAGTATGGATTCTTCCGACGACGAAAGCGGGAAGAACTTCAGAAACTAGTTCAATCTTCCGAGTCCGAAAGAGAGGCTATGAACGCCG
Source organism: Gibbula magus (assembly GCA_936450465.1). NCBI lineage: Eukaryota > Metazoa > Mollusca > Gastropoda > Trochida > Trochidae > Gibbula > Gibbula magus. The sequence continues at coordinate 56,837,551 of OW388300.1, forward strand.
TCAACTTGCCAGGTCATGATCCTATCGGTGACGTCATGGTACTTCCGGCCAACAATCATTTCACACAAACACATGAAGATGTTAATTTCAACAATAATGTAAATAACCATTGGCCGCAGCCTCATCCAGCGTTTAGCAACGATACATACTTGGAACCAATAAATATGAGGTCATAACAGTTATAGAGGTGCGTCAACGATTGTCGACTCGGTGATTCTGTACTCTGATATCGGCGAGGTGTATTTCAAATGGAAAAAGAAAGGTTGTATTTATGAAGACTGTAGTATTGTTTACTCTGTTATATCGCTTCGCGTTTACAAAACAAACGCAATTCAGCCGAAGTTGCCAAACTATATTGAAGCAAATAAGAAAAAAATACCAGTGACATTGTTCTAAAGGATCAAAAGACGGGGTAGTTTATTTCTTTTTCAATGTGCGTTTTTCTTGAAGGTTTAGAAATTACGGCTAAACGAAGCTACTAAAGTTGGCAATGTTGAAGAAGGTATTCAATTATAATTTGATACCCTAAAAAATCAATGTTGAATATTTCGATAACAATTGTTAAGACTTACCAAAATAGTGTCTGAATAATTCCGAGTAAGACCAAAGTGCATTCCAATTAGTTATTTCTTTTTTGTTGAAATGAATATTATTTTATAAATAAAAAAACGCTGGCTTTAATTTCCCTTTGTCTTATAAATCCATATTTCAGTTATTATTAGAGACTGCTATCATTGTGTTAGAGCTTCATATGGTTATGATATGAATATTATTAAATTATGTTGTCACATTATGTTGTCTATAGTATTCTTTACTGTTCATGTTATTCTGTTTATAGTACCTGTTTTCCGTTTATACGACATTGAGGCAATATAATTTTTAACATGTTTTCTGTCCTTCACGCATTGACTTTCTTTTTCACTGTTGAAACATGCATTCTTTTGTTGAAAATATGTTACATATGGATCATTTTAAGTCATCATCAGGTGTAACATTTACAACATCAGCGCTAAACCCTGGATTCTAAATGGTGGTTACGGCGGATGTCACTACACCGTGAACATGTTCGAAACTGTAGTAGAGACGATAGCAGCAAATGTCATTGAAATACTAAATTGTATACAATAGTGAACATTCATATATATATATCATGAAATGATATGAGATTAGAGTGAAGAGAACGTTAGTGATAAATGGTTAGCATCAACTGCCTTTCCAGTAGTATCGCTCATATAAAGCAAGTTGAAAAAAATTTAAAATACAATTTGTGTACAATATTATTAAAGGTAGCACGTTCTATGGATAGTCAACTTCTTTATTGCAATAGATGTTCGGTGTAGTTCTTGCTTGATCACGGAGCTGGTGTCAGCTACGAAACGTCGCATCTATGTCAGTAAAGAAGTTGACGATCCACAGAACTCGTTCTCCTCTATCACATCAGCTTCTAAACTGTATATGAAAGAATATTGAAATAGATATCGTTCGTTGACATCAGTCCTCAAAGACTGCAGTTAAAGTTCACCTTAACCATCATCTTTGGTCCACGGTTGAGTGTCGATGTTTGTGGAATATTACACCAGGATATTGTTGATGTTTTGACCATGACATGTTGTAATTAACATTTCGTATAGCCTTTGAACCCAAGAGGCATAGAGGCCTGTATACTTTTAGTTAGTCAATGGTTCAAGTTTATGTCTACGTGTACATACGTGTTTGAATGTTGAACCGAAGGTATATAATGTATGAATGTGACAATGGATTGTAATTTTATACTCCAATTTCACAAAGGTGCTCCCACTCCTATATGGAGGAACTCATGTTATATTTCAATGACTTCCATCTTTCATCGTTTATGTATTGAATAATAGCTTTGTGTTCCAAGGAAACGTAACGGACTTCCATGTTAAAAAATGCAATAACAGCTGTCATTTATTATATTGGGCGTTAAACGTTATTACTACATAAACGGGTCAGGTATTGCATTGTGTAATAACAAAAGGTGTTTGACTGAAAATTATCTTGAGAAATATATTGTTTACTGAAGCATACATGATAATTGAAATATTTTATTTTGATGATTGCATTGAATCAGAGTATTCAGTAATCATTTGTTCATTTTAAAAAATAAAACAAGAAATCATTTATTCTAGTTACAAATACCAAATAACCGCTTCTTAAGAACCTCTTTACTATTTTAGTGTTACACTATTAACCTATCTAAGTTATGAATGTTGATATGATTTTAGACGACATAAACCACACCCGTCACGCAGTGCCTGATGCAGCGAATGTATCTGAATTACCCATCGTCATGGAAACCATGTCTGGGGAATTGACAATGTGATGAATTTCATGACATGCCTTGTTAATAGCTTTCAATCTTGGTCAATATGAAGGACCAAGTGGTCAAGGGCCTTAGTAGATAGTATTCTTTTGCATAAATCGATCGCTTTTGTTAACATACATATGTGAGTTTGCTATTTGTCATTATTATTGTAACATAAGTAGTTTACCACTGGTTATACACATTATGGAAGAACTTACCCATGAACCATTTCTTTCTCGTCCTGTAATGAAACAATACATTGCATTTGTTTGTGTTAATGTGGTTATATCATACTATGTTTACGACATAAGTGCCTCAATATTAACATTATCTAATTAGTAATAATTAGTTCCCCCGCAAGACATAACTCGAGCCAGATTTTACCACTGGCTAATTTAATCCTTGATGCATTTCGTAGCAATTTCTGGACAAGAGGTACCTAATTTCATCCAAGTGCAGCATGCTGCTACGCTGGCAAATAACAGCTGACGAAATGCAGCAAGGTCTAGATTAGCTAATGAAGTTGGGGAAATTAGTAATATGGTAATATTAAAGCACTAGTGTCGATATCACTGTATGATATTGACACTAATATGATGATTAATAAATTAATGAAACCTTAATTTGAGGGAAAACACCAAAATGACCCCGTTGAATAAACAAGTATGACGTACCATCACATATGGATGGTTGGCGTCCTCCCTGTAGCTTCCATGACATGTTTCCCTAGAACAAACGACCATTATCTACGTGACCAATTTGCTCTAACGTTTAGTATTGATACGATACTGTTGACCGGTAGTAATGAAATGTACATTACATAGCGTTACTCTGTGTTTATATAGGGAAAGAATTGATAGACAATTTACGTACGATTAGGTCTTCATGGAAGAACTATATTGGAGTATGTAATGTTTAATGTTTCATTGAGAACGTAGCACTCATTCACTGAGGGTCATATATCATACCGGTTGTGTTATTGAAGATTGGGGTCAACTTAATATATTATGGTCATGTACATGTATATCTGAACATTTTGTATCGTTTTTAAAAACAAACCGTCTATCATTTTGTCAATAAAATATACACAATGCATTGTCTTCTCTTGTTGATTAGCATGTAATATGTGTAACAATAACTTCAAGATACTGGATATATATTTTACAATATCCATGTATTGATATCAACATGACGTCAATTTGTTCAATCTTTATCTAATATACACGTATCGTGATCATTCATGAACAGAAAAGATGTGCAACAGATGTGCCGCGTAGCCTAAATAGTATTGTGTTGATGTCCCGGAAGAGCTCACTCTCACGAAGCGGGGAAGTTAGGTCAAGTCTAAAATATTGCTAATAATTCGGGGCATTAGCTATATGAAGTATGGCGTATGGCTTTAGGTATCTTTGGATTTACCTTATCCATATAGATGTAAATGTTCTATCTGCACTTGGGGGCGGGATAGCGCAGTGGTTAGCGCGTTCGGCTTCGGACCAAGAGGTCCGGGGTTCGAATCCCGCCAGGGGCTCGGTACCTTTGTCTGCAGTAGAGAACTGTTCTACAGGCAGTAAGGTTTGGGTGCAATGCTACAGTGTAGTACCACCCATGGTTCGCTAGTTCCAGTCGATGCTCGCAGGTTTCACCGCAATGCATAGCCTCATGGCGTTGCGAGCTTTCTCCTTACCATAATACTAGCATACTATATATAAGTGAACTACTATTGAAAGCGGCGTTAAACCCCAACTCACCTCACCTCACCTTATATCTTCACTCACTCGTGTAGCAGATACAATATGAAGAACCTCTACTCAGATGAATACGAACAGCGAGTAATCATAGCAGGATATGACTTGTTTCGGTTTAATTTGATTCCTAGTAGGATAAACACTCAAAATAAATTCAGGAACACAACATCTATATCTTTATTGTGAATATACACGATTTTCGGAATCTTTGCTAACTCCTTCATCAGGTGGATTGTTATTTTTGTTTCCATTTCTAAATGCCCTTTCTTCTAAACTTTAATGCCATGACAACTTTACACAAACCCTTCTTGAACATCAGAATTTGTATCGTACGTTATTGCTGGAGTCAATATCATTATCAAAATGGGAAGTCTCTTTGACTTGTTTTCATTTCCCCCTTAAATAGACATCTTAATGATGGAAGAAACATGCAGTATTTTACCATCTTGAGACAGCAGGAACATTTATATAGTCTTCACTCAAAAAGTCCTTTATTCTACATGCGCTTATTTGCGATAATGAATGGTCCCCAGAAAGCCATACTGACAAAATCACAAAGACTAACGTAATATGTGGACCTAATTGTTCAAATGGTTAGCAGGATAAGTTTAAGACATTGAAATGTCAAACTCCAAATGAAGTTCGGAAGCCAAGTCGAAGTAAGAAACTCCACTCCAAATCACACATTGGGTCAAATAATGCCAATGCTTATATCGCGATTACTGGTGACACTTGTCATAGGACGGCTGTTGAAGGACCATCTGCAAATTAGAAAAACCAGAAAGATTGAACGAACGAACCCGTCAACAACTATACAACATCATAAATACCATTTCCAAAAGTGTTTCACAATACATCGTATGTCAATGCATGTATCTTACCAGTTTTTAATATATCACTTGAAGTATGATTCTCGGTAAATTATAAACTGTATGTATTGTGCTTGCATACAATGACAAACATTTTGTATCGACCTTGGTGTCACAACACAATGGTGTCACAATGGTATTGTGTGGGTTGTTTTGTCATATGTTTTTTACACACATTTACGTGGATTATTTCCTTACAAGGCTATAACAAAACATTTCAAGACAATGCAAAATAGTTGTCCCATTAGACAGTTCGACGATTTCACTGCAACTAATTAAAACATATAGGAATATGCGAAATCTATTTCCTGATTGATTTATAATGAAGTCTTAAAATGATAATTTTCCAATGCCGAGGAATCACTTTGAAGAACATGTAAGAAGCACCTTGAATTCATGAAATCAAAAGTGCTTTAAGTAGACGGACAGTCTAATAGGCCTTTCTGATTTCATAAATCTCGGGAATGGAAGTTAATGTAACAGTTATGAGTCTGGCAACAGACATGTATACTAGTTTATGTGCGTTGTTACTTTCTAATGTTCTGATGTTATCACATACATGCCGTGCTTAGCAGCTATCAGGACCAGCAATGCTCAGTTTTAAAATCACATATAACTTACATCATCTTGATTGATTGACAAATACATGTATGTATGTAAACTGTCTGCAAAAGCAACGATGTTGTTTAAATGCAAGACTTGTCATCCATGAGTGATAAATTCGGAATACGACCAAAAGGCAACAAATCTTGATGTTTTATTTTTTCCTATTTCTGCGTAACATGGAGATTAAAGTAGGGCATACTTGGCTAGTTTAAGACATCTTACAACAACGATCCAAGAAAATACATTTGTTCGATAACATGTTATTTAATATAATTTCAACTTTTATTCCAAAACAATTACCCATGCATATACCAAAGTTAAAAGAATTACCAAAAAGTACCAAACCATGATTAATGAAAATCAAAGACATTCACGATCTGACAATCGTAGTTTTGTTTTGACTGGTATTTCACAATTACTAACGATGTAACACTAATAATTTCATGTATATTCATGATGACGTATATAAATCACTTCCTACAGTTCACCAACAGCAACACCATACTCGTGTCTGTACATATGACAGGTTCGATTCCAATTGACGTTAATACACCTGTCAGAAAACCGTTCCCAATACAATCGTGAAATACAACAATCTATAAATTACACGTCAATCATAGCAATAAAACATGGCATGCAGAAAGCTTCATTACGAAAACGTCTTGTTCCTGTTACCAGAATGAAGGTATTATGGAGATTAATTGTGCCTCTAAGGAAGTAGAACATTATTTGAATTCATGAGGAAAAACTATAAGGGTCTTTTTCACAAGGTATGAAGGTAAGTTTAAATCTTACCTTAGTGTGATGTTTAAGCATAGTAAGGTAAAGCAGTTTGATGGTTTGCTGCAAGGTGCGCTTGATATTGTTATAATTGCATTTTATAGTTTTTATTCAAACCACAGCATGAATGGTAGAAAGTCATTTAAACAAATCTATCTAGGGTAGCTTTGGTAAGTTCATAGTAGCCTGGAAAGTGAAACGACTTGAGTCATATTCTCAAATACAGGCCCATAAAAAACGAAATACTATGTTCCTTCAGTGTTGTTTATTAATGATACTAAATTTTTGAAATAATGCATCAAGTATATTTTTGTGTAGTTTTGGGTGATTTTTCTTCTGAGTGGTAATTTTTCAGTTACTTTCAAAAGTATATACACAGCCAGATAAGAACATATTTTAGTTTGAAACATTTGAGAAAAAAATGGATTATTTGGAAAGGGTGATATACAACTTCAACATGCATCTAGATTATAATACCATGTTATGATTTCGTCCACAAAGTTATTTTTTAGATGTCGAAATTTGTAGTTTGAGGCATTCACTGGATGCCTCTTAGTTTACTTCGTGACGCACTTCGCAAATTAAAACTCATTTCGAAACTTTAACCAAAATATAAAAAAACAGGTCCCAGATGATGATAGTCGTTCATGTAAGTGTCATTTAAACCAATCGTCAAACGTCAAGTGGCCAATTCATTGTAATGATGATTGATAGGATATTGCAAAATATTAACCTTCGCTACAAAAGAACATAAATCCTAGAATCAATGTCTTGTTAGTATCTATATCTACCATAACTTCAAAACCGGGTGTATCTGATTTCTGCAATGAATTCATGAAATTTTAATGAAGCTTAACACCTTTTGAAAGGCAAACTCCATTCATTTAAGGATTCACTAAGTAAATGTAAAAATCCAATATAAAATCCTTTAATAAAATGGTATTATATGGAAGGATGTTTAGCGTTCTGTTTACTACTCGCACAAATTATTCAAGTGAAATTGCCGACAGTTTTGCAGACACTAATGATATTGAAAAACCACAACTGCACACTATTGTGACGTCATACTTGCAGTGGTAATACACTAGTTTACAAGAGTCGTATAAATATAACATTTCACGATCTTTCACGGGCGAGTAATAAAATAGAGATCGTGTTGCTTAGTAGGTATAACACTTTAATTTCGTTTTCTTGATTTAAATGTCCGTTCAGCTTCGTGTGTTTAACATTTAACAAGATATGACAACTTAATTTGCACAAGAGCAACAGTTATAAACACTGATACCTTGATACCACTCCTACAAAACTCCCAACTATTAAATGTCTATAGTTACATTTTTGGACATTTACCAGTACTATATGATAACACTGAGGCATTTTCGAGGTTGGTTTGATGATTAAGAAAGACCATCGCCTAAAGGCCCAACTTGTGCGCTGAAGAAATTTAGAATCCATAGAAATCGTATTTGATTATTATTAGATCCTATTTTCATCATATAAAAGTCTGATATTGACTGTCCCCTCATATTGGAAAAGGTCAGCTGTGCTGCGAATTAGTTAGCTGGCTTAACTCAAACCACTTGATAGTGTGGATTAAAGGTCTTAAGAAATAATCTCAATCTGTATTAAAATGTCATGTCTGGGTAAAGGTCGAAAGACAAAATAAACATAGTTCATATAATGTTATAAGGATGCAAAACTATCAATACCCTTTTGGGTCTATTCCATGGAGTTAAACTACATGTAAGATACGCTCTTGGAGCCTGTGTCAATAAAACAGGATTTATATATAAAATGGTAATAGAAAATACCTCATGGTTTCGAACCTCAGATTCAAACACAGTTTGGAAGACATAAAGAAAGTTGCACCTTTATAACGTGTAGATGGGTAATTCCCTCTTAGACATATAGATCCTGTTCCTAATTATGTTTATCGGGGTATTTACATGGCATGGTTAATTCAGAGATTAAATCTACTAATTCATCTCAGCATATTCATATTTATAACATTTTGAAAAATAGTAATTCGCAGTTGCTGTGGAAAATCAATGCATTGTTTTCATCTGAAAATAAATTCAAACTGACAAAAGACTCCCTGTAAATTAATTAAGAATGAAAGAACGTTTCAATAAAATGGATGAATTGTGTCTTCCTTCAGGCTTCAACGGAACGATCAATTCTCACTTTCTTCCTGTAATTTGAGTAATTGTTCAGTTCAGGTTTTTAGTCTCCTGTACTAAGTGAACTTTGCATTTTATAAAACAACATTCGAAGTATAAAAGAATAATTTTAACAATCTTAGTGTGTCCTTTTTAGAAATTTGATTTGCTTCATGGAAAACAGTTTACTTTGAGGCAAAGGGGATACTTAACGACCTCACGTTTCATAACCTTTCACAACGACTTCATGAGCGAAACACATTTGATCCAAAATCATTCAAGAGTTTTTTTAAAATGATATTGTATGGATAAAAGGTTTAGTATTGTGTTTATAACTTGAATTAATCAAGCAGAATTCCTGATAACGAACTGAACCTAATCTTTCCGAGAGTCCTGTACAATGTCATTTGACGGATCTTCGTCCATTATGACGTGACAACTTTACAATTTTGTAACATCATGCTTGCAGCGGTATTACCCAAGTGTAATTTCTCCGTATAATACTGCAGTATCTTCCAAGGATGATTAATAAAGTATGGATATGTGTGGTGCAAAGCGAAGATAATTGACTTATAAAATAAACAAGGATTTGAAATTGTCATGGCAGAATGAAGTATAATACTGCATATCTTCCAAGGATAATTCATTAAAGTATGGATAGAGCATTGGGGCATACCAGTGTAAGTGAAGTACATTCTCTAGTCTGTAATTTTAGCACAAACAGCTCAACTTATGGGATGTTAAATCACAGCAAACCATGTTCACCTGAGCACATAACTTTTTATGATATTTAGATTCAAAGAGGGTTAACGTTTAGTGGTAAGTGTACTTTTCCAAGCTATGTTCATGGGTTTTGAAAAATTAATATATATTTGTTTTCCTAAACCAAATATATAATCTTTCTAGTTTACACTCCTCCGTTGAGTCTAATTATTGAATGTATAATTAGTAAACCCACCCACATTGGTTATTGATACAGGTAGTACATTGTCGTTATGTTCTCAATAAATAAGGTTACTGCCGTTGAAACGGCAATACGTTGTGAAATCATAAATGAGAAGGCGTCAAGAAACGTTTTTATTTTTTTTTTACCACGAGTAACTTCAACAGTTTGTAAACATCGCACTTTTGAATCTGAAAGACACTTTGTAGTGATGTGAGCTAATTACCATAGTTTTCAACGATTACTCATCCAATAATAATCACAATGGCAGAAAATACATGTAAATAATTACACTTAAAGTGGTATATTCAAACAATTGACATTTTACGTTGATAAACAATACGATTGCAGATGCTTACGATATTAATGACAATGGGGATTCATATGTCACATTAAGAGAATTTGGAATCTCATTTCACTGGGATGTTAAATAGTAGAGCCGAATAAAGGAAAGGCACGTTTATAAGACAACTCCTTGAATACCAGGTCATCTTTACAATTGCTTCCTCAAATAGTACATTATAAGAGTTACTACTGTTTCGTCCATGCTATATATATGTATATTCTAATCTGTATCTAAAAACGATAAAGACTTGTGCCTTAACCTGTACCTACATTTAGTTCACATCATCGAAATAACGATTAACAGTTAACATGAACTAGATATATCTTGGAAACGCACACTACCATTTTACTGATATTCTTACTGACTTTTCTTACTGTAGTTGATCCTTTCATATTGCTGAAAAATGCTTAAATAGTTGCTAAACTATTTCTATCTGTCTGTGTATATACGTTCTTAACTCAAAAATGAAATACAGTTTAATATTCTTCTTCAGTATTGATAGAACAAAATAGTTTATTAAATTCCCTTTAATTTCCGGCAATAATAATATCAATGTTAATCAAACTGATTCTGATATTTTTTTGTCGAGCAGATACATGCGTTTACTCATTCCCACGAAGGTGAAGGCCATCAACACCATATGTTTAGTATATATATTGCTGATAACATTGCATACTGCTATGTAGACAATGAACCAATTTATATTCAAATTGGGATCAACACCTAACTTAGTGCAGGGCAAACTGCTGAGAACCCACGGCGAGATGAAAACACGTGATGTGTAGCTATTATATAAGAACATTTTGGAAATAATTGAGTAACGTTTCTACCAACAAAAACGTGACACAACACAAAGGGAAATTACAAAACATACTATATTTCAACTCAGAGGACCATAACAAATAACTTGATAACGTTTCATGTCTTATTGATTGATCATGTGCATGGTTCATTAAATAATTATAGTCAGTGTGGAATTATTGATAAGTTGTGCGAGGTTCATTATTGTGAAAAAAACAAGATTGAGAGAGGACGATGACACGATGGACAGTATAAGTTGTCAGACGCAAAAGAAAGTATTAATGTTTACACAGCGAACCCTCTTGAACCATGCATAGAATCTACTGTTACAAAGTTCGGCAAATCTACCGAAATTTGTATCCCGACTGAGCGGGGTACAGGACAATATGAGGTTTACAAGAGTTTGAGAACCCTGGCTATTGACCAATTACGTGTTTTACTGTGAGGTAAGGTAAACAAAATTCCGAGCACCCTGTTTACTTTTCTTCCCAAAGACAGATTTCGATCTATGCCAAGGACAACCGTCAACATAATTGGGCATCTACTGGAATTTTTGGTCTTATAGTATTCACCCCTTTCCTATGTTTTAAAGTTATTATTTATTAAGTTTGACATTATTTAATAGAAATACATTGTTGTAAGTTTATTTCATTTCCTGAGTGCAACAAATTAGAGAACTAATTTAAAATCTTAGTTTTTCTTCAGGTGGTATTAAAAGTAGGAATTGTATAAATTGATGTTGTTCAAAGCCTTTAAAATGAATGATGCGAATGGTTATAATTTGTTAATTATTCATTAAGTTTAGATTCAGTTATCAAATGCTGGACATTTTGAGAACAAATATTGTAATCTAGATGGCTTTTTTTGACGTTTTTTCAAAGAAGGTGATATAGATAAATAGCAATTGCTTTGCGTTGACAGGATTCGTTGAATGATCTCACAGAGATACAATTCATACCTGCATAAACTAAATGTCGTGACGTCACATCACATTTAGCCACGCCCCCATGACGTGAGGTTATTGGCAAGTTGCGTGGTGTCTTTTCAATGGCTGATGAACGCGTTGTAGGCAGGGCTCAAGATTCAATGACGTTTTGATTTGACATCTTGTGTCTTCATTCGCGTAAATAGTAAAGCTCGAACGGTTGCAAATTTGTATATTTGGAGCAACGAAACCTTTTAAAAACATCAGGTACTACGAGTATATATATTTAAAATAATTGACTTAAAATGTATTCATTGAGGTATAAAGTTTAAAAAAACGCTGTATAAACTTGGCATAAATCCGCTACGTGGATTTACACAGATTTCACAACGTTTTTGAAGTTTATACCTCCATGTACTTAATACATTTTGAAGTCAATTCTTATATTTCAATTCTTACATTCCACCTGATGAATGAATGAGTATATACTCCGTCATGTATTTTCACATTAAAGAAGTTGTCATCCAGAAAATCGTCCTGTTTTCTATGGACTTCCATTAAGTCAATTCTTAAAAAGTCTCTAAATCAACATGTTAATGTGGTTTGGAATTAAAGTTGTATGTTGTTGTTCTTTGTTAAGAAAACTGTCATAAAGATTCTGATTTTCCTTCATGATTGTGAAGATACACAACGAGATTTATACAGTGTATTGATATTTACGTTATTTCACTTTGTATACTGCTTGTCCACTATCTGTCATCTCAGTTTGGAAAAATATAAACCACTTATTTGCGTATCTAGGATACTGGTCCTTTTCTCGCGAGTAATATTTCTTTAAACGAACTGAAAATATAATAACGTTTGAGTCCTTGTCAAACAGTTCTGAAACTTATTGAATTACTGTCATCTAAGTCTTGTGTACAGGTAATGACAAATTGACAATCCATATGTCAGAGATATAAAACACATGTTAAAAAGAGTGAGAATGATGACACCTTTGTTAAACAAAAACAATGACAATGAATAATAATAAACACAATTTTGACGTGTTTGACATATTAAGTTTCCCAAAATACTGTTTTTGCACACGACAAAACCCCAACGTTTCCATTTTCCTAATTACATAGAATTCCTTATCTTCCTTTACAGTTTCAGTGTAATAGAAACAGCATGCAAAACATTCAATAACTTCTTTGAAAGGCATTACGTAAATATAGACCAATGTTATCGATATATAGTTTTACATTCAATAGATATAGAGTATCAAATGTATACTATTTTAAATGCATTAACTTCTAATAACTTACAAAACTGACGTTATTTCTCTCATCTGAGAAGCTATTTTCAGTTTTCTGTTGACCAACTATTTTTCAATTGTTAGAAAATATACTGATGAACGAGACGTGCATTGGAAAACAGGGATTTTGAAACGGGAGCAATATTAGTGCCTTAAAGAGCCATCAATGTGTGTATGTTGATAAATATATCGGGAAATTGCCAAAACAATTTTTCAAACCAAAATAAGCCAAGTAATTGCACTAATTAGTTCATGTAAAGGTGTTTTCCAATCTAAATATATAACAAGACTATTTTTTGCAAGTGAAAAGCATTGTGGTCTAAGTCACACACTGTATACAAAGACCCAAAAGAAAAAAAAACAAGAAATTGAAATATAACATTTTTGGGTTTTTTGTAATTACCATTTCATTTTACTATATATGTGCTACATATATTAGATAAATGGTTTAACGAAATACAGGTAGTTTGCTTGAATTTTACAATCAATGAGAATACATTGCTGGTCTGATCACAATAAAAAGTATATTAAACGGGTAACATGTTAATAATTTGTATATTCTCAGGACATTTAAAAACATATTTAATAAAGAAATCGCCACATTCAGTAATGTATGACAAGGGTAGCTTGCAAGAGAAGATCGTGTAGCACGTGGGTTGCTATGGCAACTTACGCCTTCAGGCTTTTGAAATGCTTGTTGCTATGCAGTACGTTTTATGCAATATATTAAGGTAATTCTGTTTATATGACGCTTTTGAAATGTTTGCTGCTATGCAGTACGTTTTATGCAATATATTAAGGTAATTCTGTTTATATGACGCCAGGTACCCGTTATTTAATCGAAGCAGAACTTGTCTTTAAAAACCAAATTTCATTTCATTTTCGTGAAAATTACTATCACATGTCATGATGTATATGAAATATTTCTCTAGCGATTGACGTTATAAGTATATTTTCCAAAAATAATTTTGTAATTTGAAACACTAACATACTTGATGGCTCTTTTGTAGGTCTCACGGCCTTTGGTCTCTTTGGAATTTCCTCTTTCATACATCAGCTTATTTGAATCTATAAAGTAGGTTTTATTTATTAACTACATTGATTCCGTAGGTCTAAATCTCTTCAAATCAAAATATGACAGACATCGTTAATAATTTTATTTCTCATGTTGCCTTACAAGCACCAATCAATATGCGAATAGTACCTTTCAATTGTGTCATTATTCTTTTATATTTTTCAGTCTTCTGTTACTATTGGAACACAGTTAGTTTGTTAGTTTGGCATATACTACTAGTTTTCTGTGGCATGGAGAGAACAGATGGTGATTGAATTTATTGAGATTCATTTCGAAGTTGATTCCAAGCATTAACGAAATATCAGGGATGACAAGGTCTTCTTCATTGTATAATTAACGTTTCTTATCTATTTCTTTACACTCGATGTATCAGGCAAGGACAATATTTAGAAATGATGCCAAGACAACAATAAATGTCCATGCCAAATATTTCATCTTAATGTTGAACTCCTCTCCTCTCCTCTCCTCTACGCATGATTACACTCCAGGTAAAAAAAAACGATGTTTTCCTAATACTATGCATTGGCTATTAAGAAGTGAAGTCAGTTTGCCAAACATAGAGAAAGCAAGTGTCCAACATGGTGCAGTGGCTATTTGCTGGAATCTCCCTTGATACCAACTGTTGAAGGAACGTTGAACTGCTGTCACCTTTCAACATGTTATCGGATCACTGACATTTTCATTATTTCAGCTTTGATCATAATCACACAAACAGAATTGCCATCGTTCTTGAGTCAGATTTATCTAGCGTGGTCTCAGTACACTTAGCACATGAATTCTCGAGTGTAGAATGTCAAATAGAAGTTTGGTGTCGTAATTGTGTTTTAATGGAAGTCATATGTAATAAGTCCTGCACACTGTATGAGTTCACACAACATTAGTGTCGAAATATCACATTGTCATTTTATGCATTTATATTCATTATTTGTTATTGTTAAACAGAGCGCTGAAATTCAATAATGCAGAATAATTCAGTATCAAATTAAATTAAAGTATTTAATAGTGTGATCATATGGTTGTATTATTCATTCATTGCTTCGTGCCAGAAAATATTAAAATGGTAATACTAAAATCATGGTAGCTATGGTAGCTGGTTCGCCTTCTGATTGCCTTAAACGACAATACTGCAGCATGAAGACCAATAGTCCTGACAACCTCCCGTGTCATTGTTCAATGCAATGAAAAACAAACGAGGGCAACCTATAAAGTTCATTTTGTCACTTTCCTCAAACAATTGTATACTGCATTTGTAACAAATGACGGGTCTGCATCTGCACGTAGATAGTTTGACGCGCTGTTATGTTTGATTTTCAAAAGTATTCAGACTTGGTAATAGAATTTTTAAATAAGAATACTTGTATTGGGCCATATATATTGAATCATTGCTTGTATTTGGCCTTTACGGATTATGCGTTTCAGAGTCGTAAACCTTTTGATACATTTAATAATCTATTCCTTTGTTGTTTTCATAGTTCATAAAAGGAGAACGTGATTTTTTTAATCTAGGTGTATTTATTTCACTGCCATTTATCATTACAAAACTGCCTAGGGCCAATTCGAAGTCTAGTTATGTTGATTCAATCTTAGAAATATGTTCATTAGGTTATTCATTACAGAGCAAATGACATACGCAAATATGTTACAGTGTCACGTAAAAAAATAGAATATGCTAATTTATCATCATCATCGGCATCTCTTTTTTTATTTCAATTACAATGCACCTTTTATTAATTTATTTGATGAAAGACCTTTTTTTTCACATGCTTTAGTTTTATTTTGTATATGTCATTTACTAAAAGATAGAATAGCTAGAGCCAAAACCATATGGCATGAATGTAATGTAATATGTTATGTATGTTTAAGTAATCCCTAATTCCGTAACATAGTTAATAGTTTGAAGCGATTAATTGCATTTAGAGATTTCTGTCACATTGTAATTTCAGGTTTATGGATGATAAATAATTTATAGTCCTCCCATCTATCATGAAAGAACAGCCGATCAAACTGAGCCCCTCCATGTGAGAGATTCCATGTTCTCTTTCATCACTGGCAACGAAAGCCTTTCCCTGTCTTTGACATTCCTAAGCGCATGCATTTGGTGTCTTTTTCAAATGTTACCTTGCTTAATCTGTTTAATATTGCATTGGGTAGTAAACATAAATAAAGAGCTGACATTCAGGCAAGGACATAATTTAATAACAATGTGTCAGTAAACATAAATTTATCTATCTTTCCCTCATTTAACAGCAAGCATTGTTCATATATCAGCCTAATAACAAGTTGTTTTGTCATTCTGCCCATGCATTTGAATTGTCTCTATCATTATTTCTGTTATTGAAGAGAAAGTAGTGTGTGCAGTTACTGAGACCTAACAAAATAGCACAAAAGAAAAATAATTGTTTGATTGTGTTACTTTCCAAACACTTGATAGATTCCATCTAGATAAAAAGGTTAGAGCAAAGATATGTTTTAATACATCAGGAAATAAAATATTGTAATCAATCAAATATTGTAAAACCTTTGATAAAGAATGATTCATTAAGTCTTTGTAGACATGGAGCCATTTATCAATGTCTTTTTGTCTTCTTTGTATCAATCTTTTCAGGAATTTGTGTTTCTCTACGTTTTAGTGTTAATGTTTTCCTGTTTGTTTTTGATAAATGGCCTGTTGCGATATTGTGGCGTTAACTTTTTCACAATTATTGGATACTTTCTAATAAAATCGTTGTTTTATGTGGATAGTAAATGCTTGCATCGGAACACAACTTGTTTGATTAAGAACAGTTTAATTAACAATACCATAGTTTATCTTTGCAATAAAATCCCTACAAAATCAACCACTCAAGACTGAAAAGTAAGAAAACAATTATTTCATTTTTTATATTATGGAAGATTGCAAATATTTCTTTTTTTTGTAGTCAACATTCACATTAAGTAGATATATAGTATATAAAGTAGATATATGTGATATTTTAAAATACTGCTCTTCAAATGAATAAGTTTAACACAAAATGGTAATGCTGTTTTATTGCATTATTTTTACATCTTCAAGGACATATAACGTCAACAAACTCAAGTCAACTTTTAAATATGAAACATATGTTTCAATCTCAAGAAAGTTTTCATTTCATTTTGAACAAATAACTAATAGTTTAATAAATATATTCCTTATTTTTGGCAGTTACACATAATTAAATTTCTTCTGAAACATTTTTCAATGGCCAGTAATTCTTAATCATCATGATTTGTTTATATTTTCTCAGGATATTGATAGAAACATATAATTATGTAGCATTAACATTTTTAATTACGCAGCCTTCAGGATAAATACAATGGCAATATAATAGTTTCCTTTCGCTTACTGACTGTATTCTTGTTGATTCATGTGGTACACCCATACATATAAGACGAGATTTGTTCCTGTCTCGAGGATACTGTTTAACACTTAAATTAGTGACTTATCCATACATTGTCAGAACTGCTGGTGATTCAGTGACGGCTACACGAAGCCCTAAGAATACATGTAATACATAGATTACAGCCCTCTGTCATTCCTATTATGAATTGTTGTAATTCTCTCTGTGCTTTGAATTGTTCTTGATCTTTTTAAATTGGAGATAGATTGGAGTCGATTTTTCAAATCAAATCAAATTTTTAAATGGTATTTTATTTCATTCGAGAATTCATTTAATCTGTTGAAATAGATCGATAGCAAGGAGGAAAACCTGAACAAACAAGCCGGAATATCCTCTTTGATTAAAGCTGTAGTATAAATTTTGCACATCTTGCCATATCCAACATTTATTTATCTTATTAGTTTTCTGCCAAAAAGGTTGTGTCTTGATTGGGTCCTGGACAAACTAATCTTGGTCTTGGTCTTGGTGTATCAGATCACAGTGTTGGTTTATTGCAATACATTATCGGAATTTTAGACTATAAATTTTCCCACAAGGAATAACATGGTATTAACTCGTCTGAATAGTACCTCAATAATACCACGGCCATTGTTCCATATACAATACGCTCTGAAGAAAATTATCATAATCACATTTATTTAAGATTTATCATTAGCAGTTGTGGTAATCTTTGCTGACAAAGTTTTCATGATATCGTTGGAACCAGTTATGTATTGCCGTTTATATATTTATATATGGTGAGATATTTACACAGTTACCTTCAATAAATACTTGTTTTGTTTGAGGTTAACAATTTAAACGTTCTGCAATATTTTATATTAATAATAACATGATGTTGTAATTTCCATTGGACTTCAGTGCAACAAAAAAGAGAGGCATTACACGTGATGCGTAGGTTATCTTGTCCAAAATTGTTATACGACCACACTAGAGAAAATCAATATTTTTCGGATTGTGAATTGGATTTCCTTTTCAACATATTTTTCCACTTCATATTAAATATGGATTTCCTAAAATGCATCCCTCGAGGAACTGAGATTGCTTTACGACTGTTGACAAGTGTCTTTCAGACTAAATGCAGGTGGAAACTGTCAAATCTACTAATTCATTTCAGCATCTTCATATAACATTTTCAAAAAGGTAAATAGCCGTGGCTGTGGATAATCAGTGTATTGTTTTCACCTGAAAATAGATTTATACTGACAAAGAACTTCCTGTTAATTAATTAACAATGAAATAACGTTTCAATGAAATGGATGAATTGTGTTTTCCTTCAAGCATCAACGAAGCAATCAATTCTCAGTTACTCCCTGTAATTTGAGTAATTGTTCGGTTCAGTTTTTTTAGTAAAAGTGTCCTGTACTTAGTCAACCCTGAACCATATACCTTATATATCAGTTTATGTTGTGTGCCATTGACAAAACAGAATTCGAAGTATATATTCATTAACAGAATAATTGTGTCAATCTTAGTGCGTCCTTCTTTAAACTTGATTTGCTCCCTGGAAAACAGTTACTTTGAAGCATTGATTATGTATGGAACAGACCATACTGATGTTAATGCTATTATAATCAATGAGAAAAGAACATTTGATCTCAAATCATTCACGAGTTTACATTATACAATTATATTACATGGAACAAAGTTTAGTTTTGTATCAACGCACAAGATTGGCATACAAATAATAATTCTACACAAAAGAAAACTACGTCTGGTAGACTGTTACTTGTTATGTGAAGCAGATTTGCAATGCATGAGGTGATTATTTCCGAAGCATAGTCTCCTGCGGTCTGTATAGATTTCTTATGTGTCACTCAACACCGACAGTGCGTTAGCCCCTGTTTTATACCACCGATACATAAATTGATAGGTATACTTCTATTGTAGACTTCGTGCTTGAATATAAATGGCAGCCTTTTCATGGAAACAGTCTAATTGAACATATCAATGGCTCAGGGTAATAAGTTACTTTTGAGTAAATCGAGTTTAAAGTTTTTTGTGGGATATCAAATTTGTTTAAATATCAAACTAGCAAAAACAAGATATACCACATAAAATAAACGATGGTGAAAAATCTAGTCTTTATATAAATTATATCGTCAGAACTTTCATAGTCTGATTACTGTGATGGTTTCACATTAGTAAGATCACTTTTGCTGTCATTATGATAGGTTAGTGATGACATTTTCGGCAATACATCCTCGTCAGAAAGCATGTTGGACGCCATGTTTTTTGTAGCTTATCAGATTATTGCAAAGATGAAAAGGAGGAACGTGGCTTATCCTAAATATTGGAATGATGCAACTCATTAACCATTGAGTTCAGGGGAGACAACTGACTCTAATATGGTAAAGTTACCATTTGCAACCCACAAAATAGGATTATCTAAAAACATCATGATGTGTCGGTTGTCTACTTGTTGCTACTACCATACTTGTATCTCTAATAGGGCTACAGACATGTAATTGCTACTCTAATTTCATAGAGCTTTAATACTATTTGTTGACAATGCCTCAACAAACGTTTAAAACAGTTAACGCTCTCATCAGGAATAACTTCAACATTTTTAACACATAGCAATTGTAAATCTGAAATACACTTTGTAGCGATGTGAGTTAATTAATTTTCAACGAATACTCATCCACTTACTGAACATAACAACAAAGGCAGAACATTAATCATTACACTTTCAGTGGTATATTGCATCTATTGAGATTTCAAGTTGATAAACAATACAACTACAGATGGTTACGATATCAATGACAATGGTGATAAGATGATATATATATATATATATATATATATATATATATATATATATATATATATACACGAGTATATTGACGATAAAATTCCATAGTGATACTGTTATGTAAACAATGATCCAATTTATAATCAAATTGGGATCAACACTTAACTTAATACACGGGAAATTGCTAATAACCAACACATGACATGTGGCTTTTGTATATGAAGTAAATGACATTTTGGAAATAACCAGGTAAAGGTTCTACTAACAAAAACGTCTCACCACACCAAAGGAAAATACAAACCATACTATATTCCAACTATCAATAGGACAAAACCAATAACTTTATAATGTTTCATGTTTTATTGATTGATATTTGCATGGTGTAATAAATAATTCTAGTTTGCGTTAAATTATGGATAAGTTGTAATTTACTCAAGGCTTGCGAGACACAGTAATTCATGATTGACGTAAGTTTTCTTACCAGATATAATTGATATGAAATAAAATTGAAAAAATAAGACTGATATAGAACTGTAATAGAATGTTAATTGCAAACAATACTGTACTATTTATACTCTTCTTTCACTTAGCTCACTCATTGCATACATATAGGGGTTCTAAATAGTTTGTATATAACTGTCCTTTCTACTGCTAATACTGTCGCAAAGTAAACAGAAATGAGTCAATGGCAAAGTTTCAATCCCTCATTTACAATGCATGATATAAATGCACAATGACAAAGCAAAGCTGATTTCCCACTTGAACATATTTAATTTTAATCAGATCTCAATGTCCATACAGTCATGTATTTCAAATGTGTTTACCACAATCTAATTTTATATTGAAAATATAGGGTTCAAGGTCATATCCATATACCACACAACATACAAATTTAACCATCATCGACTTGTTACATCCCTGTTCATTATTTTCAGTTTGTATCAAACAAAACTGAAACATGATCAATATATAACTTTGAAAATCAAGACCTTTCGAAAAGCCAATTTTTTTCTATCAATGAAAGAATTTAAATGTTTTCGTATCGACCAAGTCTCCTTTGTCGAAATAATAGAATCTCACATTTTTAGGTGCAAACTGCACCAATTTACTCCCATGGTTGTCAATTTCTTTTAGATTTATCAGTCTCCTATTCATTTAGTCATTTAACTCGGCAAGCATTACACTTGATTCGACAGATCGGAATCTATGCCAAGGACAACCGTCGGCGTAATTGGGCATCTACTGGAATTTTTGCAAGCAAACATTAGACAAATTGCAGATGTGTTCATGAAAACCTACGTTCTGATAGTATGCACCCCTCTTCCTAATATGTACTTGTATGAAATGTGACTTAATTCAAAGAAATACAGTATTGTAAGTTTATTTCATTATCTCCTGGGAACAAATTATTATTAAATTATTCATAGTGTTATGAAAACTTTATTTCAGAGTTTGTCTTCAGCAAAAGGTAGTATCAATTGCAAGTAGGAATTGTATGAATTGATATTGTTAAAAGATTTTATAATTAACAGTGTGCGTGGCTATAATTCTTTAATTATTCAGTAAGTTCAAATTCAGTTTTGACATTTTGAGAAAACAAATGCAATTAATATGATTATATTAAACAAAGTAATGTAAGTGAATTATAATGTCGTTTTCTCAAAGTGTCATTTACAATTATAAAGTATCTAAATCAACTAAATGAGATGAGGAATTAAAATTGTTTATGGTTAACCATGTTTCAACTGTCATAAATATTCCGATTTTCATCCTTGATCATGAAAATAAGCAAGAGATTTGAAGAGGGTATTTATTTGTATACTGTTTTTTTGTCCACGATCTTTCATCTCATTTTGGAAAAATGTTAACCACTTATGTACATATCAAGGATATTCAAACCCTAACAATTTGAAACTAGTCTTTTTCTCCTAGAATAATATATGTTTAAACGAACTCCTGAAGATTTAATAACGTTTGAGTCATTGTGTAACAGTTTATTGTCCAGAAATGTATTGAATTACTGTCATATCCTGAAATAAAAATGACATCAAGGTCAATCTTTTCTACAGATAATGACAATAGATATGTCGCAGATATAAAACACATGTTAAAAAGAGTACATTTAAACTGAGAATGACACCTTTGATAAACAAAAACAATGACAATGAATAATGATGGTCACATATGTGACATGTTTGACATTCGAATTTACCAAATTACTGTTTTTTGCACATGACAAAAGCCAATATTTCATTTTCACAATTACAAAAAGTGCCTTATCTTTCTTTAAATTTTCAGTGAAATAGAAACAGAATGCAAAACACGAAATAACTTCTGTAAGTCGCATTTTATAAATATAGATCAACGTAATCGATATATATAGTGTTTAATTTGATAGACTGGTTCAATATTTTCTCAATTGTTACAAAATACACTGCTAAAAATCACATGCATTGGAAACAAAAGGGGGCATGAAACGGGAGCAATATTGTTGCCTTCTTTGATCTTAGCGCCTTTGGTTTGATTTGGACTCCGAATGTACACTTTCATTTGGCATATATCATATTGAATCTTATAAGTAGCTTATTTTGTTGTTCATCAGCAGTTATAAAATATACGTTCGTTTTCCTTCCCCTTGATGTACCTTGCAAGGAAAAACGAAGAAATGATGTCAATACACAAAACAACAAAAAACGTTCATCACACATATTCGCTTTTATGTTTTCATATGTAAATAAAATAACAGATTCAACTTACCTACATATTACGACTACGACGGGTTCTTATCCTCCAAATAAAAAAGGATTCCTTCTTTTTACTATGCATTGGTTGTTAAGGAGATGTTGGATGAAGACATTGAATATACTTACGGTAACATTTTGCAACAACTATATATTGTTGTAAGTCTTAAATATATGTATTACATTTTATAAGCTTAGTTTTATCAATAATCTAATGGAAAGCTCTTACATTTACAGCAACACCTTTTTTATGGTCATTTTACGACATGCCGCATACTGTTATCATCACCTTTTTTCGCGGTAAATAATTTTACTATGTGTGTTATGTCAATTACATACATATCTTTAGTACGTGATGAATATAAAACACCTTGTATGATCAACTGATAGTTGTTCTTCCATCAATCACTCTTAGAACGATAGTGTATTCAATAACAATTACATGATAGGCCGCCAAAATTAAACGTGATCAACACTTTCGTGTCATCAGGTTTTCACGTTTATGTATGTTATTTAAAAAATGACGTTAAAGTAATGGAAAACGTCCGGTGACCCCCTACTATTTATTTCGAATCGTTTGTTTATTCAGCTGTGCACATCATATTACAATTTTAGCAATATCTTAATATGTGTGTCAGTGAAAAATCCTTTTGAATATGCGAAACAAGATTATACAAGTGCCGCTTTTGTTTTAAAAGAGCATAACTTAATATTTTTTCCCTTTACAGTGTCATTAATTTTCGAAATATAGACTTGCTATGTTTTCACATATGTGATTAAACTGTATCTGACAGGATTACATTTAATCGTTGAAAGCGCACGCTTAATTTAACTAGGTGAAATCAATCAAAAATAGCACAATTTGGTGACAGGGGTCTTACTATTAATGCCTGTCATTCTGTGACCCCCAAATTTTCTTTCATTTTTGGATAAAAAAACTTAAGAATAAAAAAAGAAAGAATAAACTTGCTATTTTAAAACAATAAGCGATTCTAAAATATTTTATGAATATCGTCAGTTTGTCAAACACAGAGAAATCAAGTGTCAAATATGGTACAGTGGCTGTTTGCTGGAATCTCCCTTGATACGAAATTGTTGAAGGAATGTTGACCTGCTGTCAACTATCAGAAACATTTGATTTGATTAGTTACATTTTCATTATTTCAGCTTTGATCATTGTCACACAAACATAATTGCCATCGTTCTTGAGTCAGATTTCTCTAGCGTGGTCTTAGTGCACTTGAATTCTCTTGAGTGTAGAATGTCAACTATAAAATGTTGTCGTCAAAGAGATTTAATGGAAGTCATGTGTTTTAAAAACTGCAAATTGTACAATTTCAAACAATATAAGTTGACGAAATATCACATTGTTCCTGAGTGGTCCAGTGTAAACATTCTATGTATTTGTAAATTTGCCTGAACATTTTGTATGAATTTTGTCTTTCTTTTTAAACAGAGCACTGCTATTCATGATTGCTGAATAATTCAGTGTCAAATTAAATTTAAATGTAAAGAAGTTAAGAGGTTGATTCTTAACCTCATTCTGGGAAAAAAAAGTTACACATATTCTATTCATGTGATATTTAAAAATGAAGAAATGCCTCTTAGAATTTCCAACAACAACAATTGGTCAAGAACATCAAGCACTCTGCTCTATGTAGTCTCTCAACCTCCCTATCACAGGATGTATGTATCATGACTTTAGTCTGTAAAACTGCAATGCATTACATCCGACATAGGCTGGACCCATGGTTTACACATTGTTTTCTCTGTGGTTTGGTGTGCACATTCACTGTATTTACTTTCTCATTCAGGTAGTACATGATTAGTTGTATAGTTTGTATAGTTGCTGAGGGGTAACCGTTGTCCAAAATTTTACAGCATAAAGGCAAAACCTAAGTCTATCGCATTTTAGTCATTGTAGAAAGCTCACCAGGTTTTAACATTTAGAGATCCCAAAGGTTCATGTGAAATTTATATTATATTTCAATTATAATTGTTTTAAATGTGGCGGACTACATGAATATTTGTAGCTTCGAGGATTATCCAAATCCTAAAATCAAATGTTGTAAGAAATTTCCATTATAGAAGATGAATTGTTGGTTTGTTCATTTCAATTGTTTGCTGTTTGTTTAATTTATAAATTTGTTTCGAGTTTAATTTGTGAGAATGATTGGGATGACAGACATATTGGACCAGAAGTATGGATTAACAATGCAAAGTTATGTAAAAGATATCATTATCAATGTGCTTTGTTTTGAGCGACCAATTGCATTAGAACCTTTTTTTAGCATAATTAGGTTATTAAAATGTGCTTGAAATGTTATGAATTTGCATATATCTCAGAGAAATTATGTTATTAAAATCCACTTTAAAACGTTATATTTTGGAGTGTAATTAGAGGAAAAGGTTATTATTGTCACACTTTCAAAATGACACTTTCCTGAAATATCCAAAAGGTACGTTATGTATCAATTGGCATAATATGTGCACAGTTGTTTTATTAAATCATTAAAATCAACTGAATTCCAAAAATAGCTAAATATAATTGTTAATCACAACATAAATTATATTGGGAATGAACGTAATTACGATTTATTCCGTGTATAATGCTAGTTGAAAGTTTCTGTGGTATATTATTCATGTCAATGTATTGTCTGTAATTACATATTTGCTTCAGGACATGGAGTAGTGAATTCAACAACTTAAACGGCAAATAAAACAATGAACCAAAATGATAACTATAGATGTTTGGGAAAATGGTATCACCACGTTCATAAGTCCTGTATTCAGAAATAGTTGTTCTTGTTTTAAATAATGTAAGTAGGAAATTAGAAGGGAACTTAGATGCATACTTGTTTATTCACGTAATATACAGACATGACAAAGTCATTTTAATTTCAATGTTTCAATTCAAACCTTATTTTAAGTAATTCTTAATTCCTTAACATTGTTAATATTTCGATAGATTTATTGCTTTTTAGAGATTTGTGGTGCTTTGTAATTTCAGGATAGCTAATGCATAGTCCTTCCGTCTATCATGAAAGAACAGCCGATCCAACTGAACATATCCATATGAGAGAGTTCATGTTCTCTTTCATCACTGACATCGAAAGTCTTTCCCGTCTTTGAAATTTCCTAAGTGCACGCATTTGGTATCATTTTTCATTGTTTAATTTGTTAAATTATGGTGTGTTTGTATCCTTTTGTAATATGGTATATTTGATGCAACTTACATAAAGGACTGACATTCAAGTAAGGACGTAATTGTAATAACAATATGTTTGTAATAAAAAATGTATCTCTCTTTCCCTCCTTACAGCAAGCATTGTTCAAATATCGGCAAATTGTCCCTTATTCCGCCCTTGGATTTGACCTGTCTCTATCCGTTTCTCTCTTGTTAAAGACAAAATAGTGATCGCATTTACTCAGAGCTAACAAAATAGCACAACAAATACAATGTTTTTTTCAATAAAATAGGGATTGCTTCATTTTGTTACTTTCCTAACAGACGTTTGATAGATTCCATCCAGATAAAAAAAGGTTTGGAGCAAATATATGTTTCGATACATCAGGAAATACTGACATCAATCAAATATTGTAAAACCTTTGATAAAGAATGATTCAATAAGTCTTCGTAGACATGGAGCAATTTATCAATGTCAGTTTGTGTGCTTTGTATCAATCTTCTCAGGACTTTGTTCTTCTCTATGCTGTAGTGTTAATGTTTTCCTGTTGGTTTTTGATAAATGGCTTGTTGCAAACTAATGGCGTTAACTCCACAAAATTACATACTTTCTTATAAAATCTTTGGTTTATTCAGATAGAAAATGCTTGCATCAGAGCACCATATGTTGAAGTAAGAACAGTTTAAGTGACGATAACAACTTATATCTATGCAATGAAATCCCTAAAAATGAATCATCCCAGGCTGAAAGAAAAGTGATTCTTTTTTTTTAATTTAGGAGGATTGCAAATTGCATTTTGAAATGATGCAAATATTTCTTAATCTTTAGTCATTCAGTACACGGATATTCAAAATTCACATAAATAGAGCATGTCAGCGTGGACGTTCGGATAACCATATATTGCATTTAATGTCATATTGTACAAGACGGCGCTCCAAATAAATCATTTAAACACAAAATGGTAATGTTTTTCTTTTCACCATTAATAACGTCATGGACACGTAACGTCATTTACAATGACAACCCATGTCAAATTAAGTATAAACAGTATTAACATCTCAAAGGAAGTTGTCATTTCATTTTGAACAACATATACTAATTTGATAAAATCAAATGAATAATACAAACTGATACAAACCAAATATTATTTATGTTGGCAGTAAATAATAATTCAATTCATTAAATTATTTCAAACAAAGCGTTATTAATCTGGACGTCATTATTCATTATCATAACCATCATGCTGTAACCAAATCTTTAAGGATATTGACCATATTCCCTTATATTATATTATAGTCTTCGGTATAAAATAAAATGGAATTATAATACTTTGTCATTGCCTGTAGTCATGTAAGCTATCTCACCAAATGCCTTCACACATATAAAACCGATTAGATCCTCCCCTTGGGGTACAATTTAGCACGTAAATTATCGACTTATCCATATTTGTCAGAACTTCTAGTGATGGCTGCACGAATCTTTGATAATATTACAAAGATTACAGCTTTAAATTAAGTCATGTTATGAATCAATGTAACTTCAATTACATTTACACAGAAAGCACTTAAATTTACCTTTTTAACAGCCATTTTACAACATGCCGAATGTCGTTACAGTCACCTATATTCACGGTAAATATGTGACCACGTGTGTTATTTCATAACATATCTCCAGTAAGTGATAAATATAAATCGCCTTGTATAATCAAATGATAGTTGATCTTCCATTAAGCACTCTTAGATGGATAGTATATTCAATAATAAGTACACGATAGGTTTTTACACTTATGTAGGTAATTTAGAAAATGACATTTAAGTGATGATACATACATACATAAAACATTTATAAAGCGCTCAAACCGGATTACTGCTCTGAAGCACTATAATAAGGACATGACAACGCCTTAAAGTCAATCAAAAGCAATGGAAAATAAATTAGTTTTCAGTCCTGAAAGGCACGGTCACCAAAGGTGTGAGTTCTGGATGGATCTGAGGTTTCCGTCTAGGTTGATAGTTTTACACGAGGTGTTGAAGATATAATCTGGAGCTTGATGTTTGAGGCATTTGAATACAAGAAGGTGAAGTTTAAACTGGATTCTAAATCTCACAGGAAGCCAATGTTACTTCTGTAAAACAGGGGTGATATGTTCATGACGCTTGATATCAAACAATACGCCAAGATTCCTGACTTGATTGCTAGGACTGCAAGACTTGTTAGGACTTCCTGTTATGAGTGTTGGTACCTTTGACTCTTTAGTTGGTGAAAATGAGTCCAGGATGATATCTTCAGCGCGCATGTGGCTCTGGGTGTTTAGTGGATGAAAGTTCAAACGGATGCTTTCAATTTTCTGAGTGAAAAAGTCTGAGAACATTTCGCAGAGGTTAGCTCCTCATGAACAAGTGGGTAGCTTTTTACCGTCTCGTTTGAACAGAAGTTTGTTGACTGTATTGAAAACTTCCTTTGCACCGGAACAGTTTTTATTTATATGATTTTGTGTAGAAGTCTCGTTTGGCACATTCCACCATAAGAGAAACTGCATTTCGTTGAGTACTGTGAAGTTGTTTGTCAATAGTGAGACCAGTTCTTAACATTTTTTTCCAAGTTGGTGACTCCCTATTATTATTTCTGAATTTGTTTATTCAACTGTCATATCATATTACAGTTTTAACAATATCTAAAATACGTGTGTCAGTGAGAAATCCTGCTGGATATGCGAAAAACGATTATAGAAATGCCGTTTTTATTAAAAACTGCTCTTTTTTTTATTTTAGCTTAATCTTTGAAAGCACGTGCTTCATTTAAGTAGGTGAAATAGGTAAATAAATAGCTTAATTTGCTGACAGGGGTGTTACAATTAATACAGATAACTGTTTAAATCATTCGGTGACCCCCAACTTTTATTACATTTTTGGTTAAAATACATTATAAACTTCTAAATGTTTTCATTCTATTGTCCCATCTCTCCTTTAATATATGATATGTACATATACGTCATATGTACACAGTACACAGTCCATTCATTTGAACCATTAAATGTCATTCATGTCATATTTTATAACTTAGAATTTATGCATATGAACGAACTATTTCAATAACCTGAAGAGGCATCATCAGTTAGTGTCAGCGTTTATGCAAACGTTGTCAATTATTATTGGTTTGTATTTGTGTAATATTGTTGCTTGAAACAATACGTAGTTATGTTATTCTATGTTGGTTATTGTATTTTATGTCCCACAATAGTTTGCATAGAGTCTACAACAAGTCAATACTGTTACAACTATTCAAAAGAGTATATTTAACCCTCAAAGGCATACGCGTTTTAGATCACCTTAGGTACAAGGTGGGCCTCGGAGGCCCAGGGGTATTACACATACAAATATGACACTACTGATACAATTTATATAGTGCTATGTATCTGCACTTACTCTCATAATCACGGAGAAGTTAAAAATATGGTTGAGCTAAAAGAAAATGTATCCAATGTTCTTAAATGTTAGTTTACTGTATTTCTAATCATTTGGTGTTCTGTATTTCGGTATATTTTCGCCCTTTGAAATGTAACCATTTTAAATTTTAAATTAGCAATTTGTGTCCTGATTCTCATTTAGTAGAACGAAAAAAACATGTATATGAGGATACATTTATTATTTAATGTTGTCAAATGGAAAGAACACAAGCATATTCAATTAACACAAACATTATCAAATTGGCAATCATGCAGCGTTCAGTCAGAATCAACACAAAATAAATCTTACTCTGAACAATAATTGCACATTATTCGTGTGGAGCAGACCTGTGACCTGTGAGTTGCTGTGTTTTGCAGTAGGGCAGATACACATCTCCTCCTCTACCCTGAGTTAGATGATTCTTCTGTCGCAGATATGGAGGGAAGAAAAGTATACATATGCCCTTGCAACCCACTTGTCAATCCACATAACATAATCGGTAGTTTATGGATACGTGCACTCATCAAACGTTCAGCAATAGTTTAAAGAACGGGCTTGTTGGTCAGTTTCTCATAGTCTCTATCAAAACGTATGTTTGCTTAAGATCCTGCATCTAACATCAGTGAGAGAACTGTTGTATTTACCGATATTGGCACTATCCAATCTTTTGAAGAGACGTCATAATTACTAACAGTTTCGATGAACAATTCATCCTTAACATGATCAACTTGATATTCAACACTGTGTACTTTGGATCTTTTCACAGGTTTCAACCGACATATTTTGGCAACATGATTGAGTTTACCACAGTTGTTACAAAGTGCTACACATCTTCTGGGCGCGTGCTTATAGCCACAGTTGTTAAACGAACTAGGACCTTGAGCGTGTTGACTGACTAGCTGAGTTTCTTCCATTGCTCCATTGTTCCGTTTTGCTCTCACTGTTTAACTGCGTGTACAGTTGAGACAATGTGAAGCTCCTGATTCTGAACCTTACAGTAGTTGACATCACAACATTTAATACAAGACTGAAGGTTACAAGGAGAGACATGATACATGCAGATACATGATCTACACGTGCCTACTCATTGCATGCACTATTGTAGCGTGTTAAAGCACTGTAACCGTTAAATGCGAACATATTGTTACAATTAGGTCTACCCCTCTTCATGGTGAACTGCTATAACGTATAAGCACCGTCTGACACAAGAACAGTTTTCAAAGTCTATTGGTAAACAAAGAAACATGACTGGGCTTCCGAGGCCCACCTTGTGCCTTGGTGTAACACCAAAATATTAAAAAAAATAATCAACACATTTTTTTTTTCGAATGCTTTTGAAGAATGAACGATATTGATGTGTTTGAGGATTAGATAGAACGAAATTAAAATTCTTCCAGTAATAAAGCTTGTGAGTGCATGAGAACATGATCATGGACCTCAAAAACCCGCCTTGTGCCTTTTAGGTTTACAGTTTCATGTTTTGATGTTTTCAAACTAATGTATCACATTTAAAATAAGAAAATACATGGCATGTTTTGTTTCCCTCTGTTTATTCCAAAGAGTTGAAGCAACCGTGTCTGTAATACATCAAACTAAACCAAAATAAACTTTACGTTCTTGACAAAGTTACTTAGAATTAATGAGTTATACTATAACGAATTCCAATTCCATTCTGTGTTTTCTAGACATGTAAATGTGTCAACATCATAATGTTAAGAAGTGATGAATTCATACTTTCGTCAGTAGATAGTATTGAGAGAGTATTGTTGATGCTGTACACCTTTTTCCTGAAAGTCTTCTGATTTTATCTCCCGCTGTAAAGTTAGCCTGGGAAAAGCTGCTTTTGCTGATGAAGTCATTGCAAGAGTTTAAGTGCCTAATGCTCATAGCAACAATTTGTGTGTGGAAGTATGCTGTCATTGACGACTCTAACAAGAAGCAGACACATTAACGTTAGTCTATTAGACATCTACAGATGTGTGTTGTCCCATTCACTACCTGGACTTTCGATTAAAAGTTATCACAAAGAGTAATAACTGTGATGTTGATGCTTATGCAGTTGGGTGTTCTTGGTTCTTTTACTGCTCACTGTTATTGTCTCCTGTTCATGCTGTTGTAATAAAGGTTTAAAGTAAGCACATGCTGTTGTGTAGGACATCTGTTTGATACATTAAGATGTCATTCCAGTAACAGTACGTGTGCAAATTATAAGCAAGTCTATCTAACTCTCTGGCTTCTAAAAGATCAAAACTGAATTTATCGCAATAAAAGAGCCCTTGAACCTAATGATAAAAATACTGGAAGATTGTAAAACATCTTTCCCAATGAAATATATAGACACTATTGTAAACAGGTTTTTAACTTCAAATAGGTCATAGCACTAATTTAAAAAGGTTTTCCAAGACCCAATAAAGATCGAGTCTAATATTTTACCAGGTAAAGCACTGTACACTGTAAACAAACACATTAAGGAAGACACAAGTTTATATTAATCACAGTAATTGAAATATAAAGTTTTTAGCATATAATTATCTATCTATCAGTAGATTCAGTAATGTAGTTTCTACGGATCAAGAAAAATATATACATATATATATATTAAAATGGAAACAATTTGCCTCGTTTAAAACTTTAAACACGATTTTAATAATTTCACTTTCATGTTTTGATGTTTTTCTCCAAAGGTACATGTCACATTGAATCTAGTTTAGAAGGTATATGATTTTGTTATTTATACTGTCTGAAAAAGAGGTGAAATGCGTAATAAATCATTGGATGCATATCCATAAGCAATACATTCTAGGAAAACCATTATCCTACATACATGCATGAACATTCTGTTCTATTATTCATTATGTAACTGTTAAAACGTGCTTTTAATATCAATCGTTGTTTGTGTATCCAGAAAGAGACAAATAGATGTACATACAAGATACGAGAGGTGCATGTTTATTCTTTTGCTCTCATTTTTCAATTGAAGGCTATGCAGAGAATTTCGCTCATGACAGGAGAAACCTCATCTGTATTCACTATTAAACATTTGATAAGGCAATGTGCTGTATATGAAGGTCGTATGTTCTCCCTGTAGACGTCAAATTTCGAGGGGTTTTGTTAAACGGATCCCATAGAGAATAATACCTGAGATGTTAATGCCTTGGCAACTGGATGTTTTCAGCTTTTATGATGTTCAAGGGTATTACGTCTGGTTTATACTGTTGCATTAGAGGTTTAAAGTTAAGAGCATGTGGATTTCTAAATACAATTGCTATTCAGTTTGCTGTGTCTGCTGTGCAGGTTGTAAGTGAAGCTGTTACGTATCCACCATCAATTTAATCAGCTAACTTACGTAAGAACAGAATACAAGTAACACGCGTTTTGGAGATTAAACAATATTAAGAATGTAATGTATATATACAGAAAACGTTTATATAAGATGTATTTTAGGATTCAAAGAGGTTTCTGTAAAGGGGAAAGGTAAGGGGTGTTCCAGGCAGATAACACAAGTATTTATGTACATTCATCGCATTCTTTTGAGATGATTCCCTGACGATTAAGCACGTTAACGAGGTTGATAATGAAAGATAACGGATGATACATCTCTCTTCCAAACCATTCCCTTACTCACACTTTAACCTGACTATTTTCTTCGTTTCACATCCACGCTTAGTTGATAGATTTATGGTATGGAGTTGAAACTTCGCAGGTGTAATGTGAA
This sequence comes from Gibbula magus, assembly GCA_936450465.1. NCBI lineage: Eukaryota > Metazoa > Mollusca > Gastropoda > Trochida > Trochidae > Gibbula > Gibbula magus. The sequence goes on from OW388300.1 coordinate 56,870,684, forward strand.
AAGAAATGCATCGAGCCCAACCTGTATTGAAAACATTATTAGTTATTGAGCAAGTTGGGGGCGGGATAGCGCAGTGGTTATCGCGTTTCAGATGAAGAGATCCGGGTTCGAATCCCGCCAGGGGCACGGCAACTTTGTCTGTAGTAGAGAACAGTTCGACACGCAGTAAATTTCGGGTACAATGCTACACTTAATTTCAGAGTACCAGCCGATGCTCGCAGGTTTAACAGCAATACATAGCCACATGCCCTTGCGGGCTTTCTCTCTGTCATAATACTAGCAGCCGTGATATAAGTGAAATATTCTTGAAAGCGGCGATAAACCCAAACACAACTCACTTCGAGCAAGATGTGTTCCAAGTGAATGTTATTTAACTGTTCTCCGAGTCTTCCGTGATGTACATCGATTGTATGGTGTGTAACATCTTACACACTGGCTCCTCTAATCAGCTTTTAAATTGTCACACTAACGAAGAGTTAACGTACACGTACCGTGAGTTGATGAAGAACAACGGTCAAGGATTTTGTTTCGGCCACGTTTCTTAGTATCTTCCTACACCAGTCATATTTCTGTTTTTTTCCAGTGCTATTTCATCATCCCTGTGTTATTTAGCTTCAAGAATGTTCTACTATTACTCTTGCTGTCGACGTTTTATATAATATGTAACATGGCACCATATTTCTTGAATATACGAACATATTTGTTAATTCAATTTAATGTCGCTTTCCATTGATTTCCATTGAACTTACCATAATGATGGAGCAAACCAGCACTAATCACTTATTTCACAGACCGAAGATACCAGAAACAATGTCATGTCTAGTGCTCCAGTAATAAGTCTACGATTCCAATGCGCTTCAGTTCAATCGATGCCCCAAATGGCCTAGTTAATGCTCCAGAAATAAGGAAATGATTCCAATGCGTTTCAGTTCCATTAATGACCTTCAATGACATATTAAATGATCCAGTTATAAATCTGCGATGTACCCCCCATACCTCCGCACCGTAGAGTAGAATTGACTGGACTTGTGTATCAAATGGTTTGAAGAATACTTTAAGATTCATCATGTCAATCTTTCTTAAGTTATATAATATATATAATAATGCTCGTTTGCCTCTCAATGCTAGAAAATCTATGCATGTGATCATTTTAAAAGTGGATGAAAATAAAATATCAAGATATATATATGAATTTACAACAGAAAAAACAGAATCTTTATAATACCATTTTTCTTCAGCGGATAATTGTCCACCAGGTCTATAGACAATTTTTTTAGTCTTATCCAGGTTGACTTCAAGTCCCCATTTATCTGAATGAGATTCTCAAATATGTAATTGTTTTTTAAGTCCCGAGACAACATCAGATACAAGAATGGCACCATCCACGAAGAATAAAAACAATATTTCTAAAACGTCAGGAAAGAGCTGCACACCAAAATTTACCATTTTCTGTAATATCAGTACACAATTCACCAATAAAAAATGAAATAAGTTTGGAGTAAAAACCAAATACTTGATTGTTTTAATCGGCCTACTTAGATGTTTGAACATAATATTCGTCACAAGAGTAACATTCTGTCATTTTAACCTGCGAGTTTTATGAACAATGTTACAGAATGCGAAACCCATATCGCCGTCTTTTAGTAGACTTCCGCGGCGTTTTGGGGCATTTTTCACTGTCGATATACATTTTCAGAGATAAAAAGTTCGTTATGTTTGCGCGATGACCCCCATTTGTTCCTTCGAATTTGAGTTCCATATATTGTCCGATTCATATTTTTAAAGTTTTAAAAAGTTCTAAATTTTGAACATACGTTTTTGAAGATATTTCATTGAAATTTTTGGTAAAAAATAAAAATTTATAGACACAATATGTTGAGAAAAATAATTTCAATTTTTTTTGGGATAAACTTCGAAGTATCATTTATATCTAACTGTAAGAATTAAAATTTTGCATTTATTTTTAAAATAAAATAAAAAATTTGCTGAAAAAAATGATTTTCTTTATTTTAAGGCTTTTCAATAAAAGAGGACAGTTTCTGACACATTTTTACTCGAAAACGAGCATGGTGACCTCAATTTTTTATTTGATTTTTTAAATCAGCAAACTCAGTTGTACATATGTGCCATTTGTCAGAAAAATCTAAATATTTTCATTTCTGGGTAGGATATGTCCTTAAAATGCGTCCATGTCTGACACCAATAATCATAATACTCTGTGTATGCATTGTTACACCTTACACATGCTTTAAAGATAATAAAGCCCCTCTGTGTTGTTCGATGTTGATTCGTTTATCCATATAAACAATACTTTCAAGTAAACGAAACAACAAAATATTATGTCAAAGCGTCACCTAATTATCACAATATCACTGACAAAGTGAGTAAAATTGGCCTGCTAATTATCTCATTCTTGAAACAGTTTTCCGCGGTCCCTCAGTGTAGCATAACCTTCGTTAGCGTTGTGACGTCATACTCAGGAGTTCCCTTCATTGAAATCCTTAGGTCGATTTCGTCGATAATTCATTTAAAACATAGTCACAACTTTTGACAATGCACGTTTCCGATAGAATTGTTATTTGTGCTTCTGTAGGGAGTAATTAAGTAGTTTTTTTAGCATTTCAATCGTTGATTTTAGATTTGTTCTTTTCCCAATCGAGCATGATATAAAAAAAGGCATGAATTATTTATAACATTTACATTAGTTGAAAATGTCAGATTTAGAAAACTGTATTGTGATATGAGATATTTCAAATATTTACCAAAATCTTTTACTTAGTCTAAGTAGGCTTTACAGTAAAAGGAAAACGTGTTTTTATCTTAAATCAGATTAAGATTAGGTATTTTACAAAGGGAAAAATCTTTAAACATTGTTATATTTAATAATCTCTAAACTAAGTTTAAATTTACAAGTTTAGTTGTTTATTGCTTGCTATCTGTCAAACATGAGCTCAGTATGTATTGGTCAAACAAACAGCCAATGATATTTCCAGAAAAAGAAAAAGTGCAGAAAACCATAGAAGTAAGAAACAGATATGTACATAATGATTAAGTCAACGGATTACCATGGAATGAGAAAGTAACCTAACACAGTATGTTTTTTTTTGTATTTCTCTTTCTTAAAATTGCTAAGTTATTTTCATTATGTATATTATTATTCAGTACTTGATGAGAGTTAAACAATTCCCATAGTTATACATCATAAGTTCCACTTTCTAGAATCAAAATACTTTGAGATAGTATCATACATATATGCATTCATTAAATTTCAAATGTTAAACAATGGAATAGATAAACGTGAAACATAGAAACGAGATGTGTTGGTACTAGCAAGACGATCCCGAATGTGCATCCGCTAGTTCTCCAATACAAATCTTCGTTACCACTAGACTTAACTTGTTTAAAACGAGATCTTATTGTTAGAATCATAGTCTGACAAAGCGGAAAATGGTCAGTGATAGACAACACACAATGTAACGCTAAAGAATTGACACCTCAAAATGAAACACAAAAAAAACAAAGGCGGTAGATTTACGCTGAGATCCACTCGGCATTATCGGAGATTAAACAATCTAAACACATGTGTACAACAACCAAAGTTATTTACGACTGAACAGAATATGCCGACTTTGTTTCTAATAGCTTTGATCACTGTGAGGCTGTTTTGACAAGTGAAATCAGCGAAAAATACATGACGGCTATACGTATGTATAATGTAATCAATAACAGAAGTATACTCTTTATAGGGCACGACTCCTGAGTAACACGTAACACCTCTGCTAGCAGCTGATTGGCTAATGAAACGTTTGGCGGCTGTGTTAATGAAGTATTTTTTAAAAACGTTTTTTCTTCTATTTTGGGGTGGATTTGTAATCCAATACTTTTGTGTCGTTATTCTTTACTGTTGTCAGAATCATTTCCGCGAAACCTATCCCCTGAGGTTAGAATATCTTTAACAGATGCATAAATACTTTTTAATGCAGCTAACATTTTGCCATTTAATCCAGATTTTTTAAGACAATACTAAAATTTATGTCTTGAAAATCTAGGAATGCAATGTAGAGATTCTTCTTTTTCTCGACAAACATTTCTGGTTTATAGAATTTAAGGTAAATACATGGCCAGTGATTCTTCTTTTTCTCGACAAATATTTCTGGATTATAGAATTTAAGGTAAGTACATGGCCAGTTGTTGCATAGCCTTTTCTTTTAATCCCATTTATATCTACACTCATCTTGTCCCTCATGTTTACAGTTATCATTATCGTTTGTCACTTCTGCAATACACTTTAACTGTATGCTCAGTGGCATATGGCTCGACTCTACTCGAGTATCAATACTCATATATCACATACATGCACATCAATAGAACTAATGAAATGATCTATTACGCTTCAACCTTGATTAGAAACATAAGTAAAATTGCCATCCCTATCTCCATTTGTTCTTCCATTAAAGATATACAGATTGTGAGCAAACCACAGGTCAATGAGCTTCGACCAAACATGTTAAAATAGTCGCATGAGGGTCTTTGGTCAATGGACACGGATTCCTTATCCGGGAAAGCACTGTTGTCTAGCCGTTCATTGTTAAATATCTCTGGTGAGTTGTTACCACTACCAACTCTCGCATTTAAGTCCTCACAGATGATAACCTCTGTGTTGCGTGAGCCATTCATCCAGCTTGTCACTGCGGTTAGATTTCCATGTGCTTCAGTTTAATCCATGTCTCAAATGACATGTTTAAGTGTACATGTAAGATTCCAATGCGCTTCAGTTCAATCAATCTTCAGGTCAGACTAATCTACAAGATTGGTACTTACCGACAAAGTCTAAACAAATATAAACGAATAGTTGTAGGTGTGTACATACCAATCTGATCGTTGGACACCATGAGTCCCTGTTGTTAAAATGTCACATTCCAGATGAACGCTTGTAGCCCAGTCAGTCCAAAACAAATACAGGATTAAGTCAATACCAATGTTGCATGAATGGTGACAGGCAGAGTTAAAATGAGTTAAACTATAGATAACCTGTCAATACAACTTGCATACATTTCCCTTACAAACACTCACAAATAAACCGCGATATTGCATAGTTAGAGATTAGTTGTCAGTTGTTCACTGTTTAGGAAGATACAAAATCTCTCTGACTAAAAGATTAGACTCACAAAAGCCCCGTTCATGCGCCAAAAATGTGCACTGTATGCACAAATACACCCTATGTAAATATACTCAGGTGTGTAAACGCAAAATTTGCTATGCGTTCATGCGCCATCTGATGGTATGTATATTGATAGGGTAAATTTTCAGTTTCCTTCTTTTAAGCACAAGCCTTGGTCCTGTAGACACTGGTGTATTGTTGAGACAAAGGATATGTTACCCCTTTATGGTGATGACTTAGATGGTCATCAGTAATAGCATCAGTAATCTTTCAGAAACAGTTCTAAGAACCATGTTGTTCAAAATTTCACAAATGAATAACGGATGTCACAAGAATCGTTTGACTATATATATATTAGCACCACTGTCTGGATCCATGGAAAATCAAACCAATACAAATTAAATGAAACATTGTCTGTTAGACTTCAAATAGCAATAACAATCTACTGGCTTGCAACAACAGCTGAATATAGAACTGTTGTCCATCTCTTTGGTGTTGCCAAATCTGTACGGCTGTGACATGTGTTCAAGAGTCTGCAAAGATTTGATGTAGAAGATGGCGCCTGAAGTCATCAAGTTTCCAGAAGGGGATGTACTGCGGGAGGTTCTGATGGATTATGAGCATATTTGGGATTTTCCACAATGTTCAGGGTCCATAGATGGGTCATACATCCCTATTATTGCATCTTCACAGGATCGTGGTTTCTTTTTATTCGATTGTGGTGCACGTTGTCTGTGATTTTTTATTAGGCCTATAGTGGGTTGTAGCTGGGAAGAACATATTATGCTCGTATCTTTGCAAACTCTGAGATCTTGGAATGGTAAGTAGACGAAATGAAAACAAAATATAGGATGTCCTGATCCTTGTCTTGAAAACATAATTAACATGTCTCTCAGTCACTTATTCATATCACAAGTGCTTTGATCCTGAATGATCCTATTGTAGGTTTTGATTTAACAATCCCCATAATCATCATGATATATGTTGAAGTTACATGTAGGTTCCCCTCCCTGCTGCCATGGATATGCTCTTGTCATGCTTGCTAGGGAATATGATGGCTGTGCAAGACCAGTCATGCGCATTGTATTCGAGCACGTCGACCCTACTGTGGTGTGATGTTGACGCGCCATCATCGAATTAACAGATTGATATGTGCCCGACGAGGTCGACGTTGGCAAGTGCGAAATTGGAGCTGTGTTCTGTTCTCGGATGAGAGTATGTTTATTCAAGTGTGTTGGTCGGCAGCGAGTGTACAGAAGGCAAGGTGAACGTCAAGCCTTAAGAACAGTGTCTGTGGCAGCGACTGACTCCCGACATCATCCGGCGTTTGACGTCATCGATGCGTCGGCGGGCTCTTGCATGCATTGATGCCCAAGGTGGACATACTCGGTATTGAAGACGTGTCCAATGACTACTTACTATCTCATTTTCAGCATACACACCTTGACAGTAATATTGAGAATTATAGATTTTTGACCCTATGTGTCTTTGTACTTTTGTTAGGCATTCAGTTTCTATTTTATTGACAGGAATGTGAGCATACATTATGTTAAAACGCCACTCTACTGATATATACAGATTTTGTAATTACGTCTCTATCTTCGTCTGTTTTTCTGTCATGCTCCTTCAAATGCTTTGTATACTTTCTTTTGAGCATGGGTTTATTACATTCGTCACATTTGCCTATCCCTTGAATTTCATAGCTCTCTCTTTCTGGAACATACATGTACTTAGCACCCATTCAATAGATCGATGTTTCTCAGCAATATAATTGCTCTATCTGAGCCAAAGATTTGGAGTAGGATTATAAAATTACACAGAGCTGCGCTGTACGTTTATGAAATAGCCTTCGAAATTAAGCACCATTGTCCTCATGTTTCTCCGGACTTACACAATATAGCCACCTCCCAATAATCAAACCTGGATAAGCAATCCTGAAAGTCATTTATGTCAAGTCTGATATACCTGTAGATGCACGTTTGCATATATTTTGTTAGGGTGCTGTTACTGCCTCATCCATAATTTATTTATTTAACTAACAATTTCAAAGAAAGGTGTAACTTTATGTGATATATCATTCTGTGACTATTTCTGTTGTTTGTTTTATTGCATTAAGCAAAATTACTGAACTGCAACCATTGCTCATGTTGTTTCTAATACTTTCAATCAGGATTATGTTTTGTCATGCTCAAACACGGACACAAATCAAAGCATTTGTCATGTAAATTCTTGCAACTTGAATTTGATATCTCAATTGTCAGTAAACCAGTAACGTCCCTACTGCGTTCCCCATATCATGCAAACACATTTCTTCCAGTGGAGAGATAATCAACTTATGAGAATCCACTTCATTGTCCCACTGGAAAAAAAGTACACTCAAATGGAACATTTCACGACCAAAGCAGTGAAGTGCAAAACAATAAAATGGATCTGTGAACGGTGATTCAATAGTGCCCAACGTAAGGAGAGGCGGTAGACTTGTTCCAATACTTTCACTGACACATAGGCCTCTCATATTACAGATAAATTGCATTTGATTATATTAACCTTGAATTAACTTCAGGTGCTGAGTGAATGCGCTCGATCAGAACTTTACATTGAGATTACCATGGGTAAAATATCAGATTTTTAAGAATTCAATTTTTCTAGTTTCTCTTATTTTCTTTGTTTAAGTTCTTTGAATTATTGATTTTATATAACGTTGAAATTGACACGTCGCATTTGGATGCATGTTGAAGTGATATTGAAGTGAAGAACATTCAAATGGTGTTTTTCAGCAGAGCAGTAAAATGGTTCCTTTAAAGGATAGTAAACTTATCTCAACAGAGAGGATGACACAATGATCCCCACATTGACATCTGATTAAATGCCACAGACGAATGCCCTTTAGGTGCTGAGTGAGTAAGATTAATCAGAGTTTCAATTTTAAGCTTCAAATCGGTTGAACAATTCAAGATCGTTTGGAAACATTTTGATTGTGTATGTATTAGTACACATTTGTCTGCATCAAAAATTCAATGTCGACAGAAACCATTTATTAATCTTTAAAATTTTAATTAATTCTATTATTTCTAACACAAACACTGTCATTCATACACAAGAAAACACTTATAAATCTTGTCTAAAAGAAAATATGTATACATAGAAAAAAGTTAATCACCCCACGTTTTTTCACCAGCAAAAGTTGTCTGATAAGAAATACGACAATGCCTTCCTACAAGTAACCACATTTATTCGATTTTCAGTGGTGAAATACGGCATTTATCGGTTAAAATAAAATCCGTATTTTCACTGAGTGAAATAACATGTTATTCGACTCAGTGAAATAACACTTTCAATCTTATGACGTCATAAAAATGGTCTAGCAGTTTAAGAAATAAACATTCATTTAGATAATATTTAGCTTTTTTGGATATTTGCATTTATACAATTTTGGTTGAGAAGAAAAGAGTTTAATTTCTTTGAGAGGCATTTTAGAAGTAGTAGAGATGAAGAAAACTAAGATATATGGATAGTCAACTTCTTTATTGCAATGAATGCTACGTTTCGGTGTAGATACTAACACCGTTATCAAGCAAGTGATACACGGTATGGTAGGAGGAGAATATATATAGCTGCAGTTTCACAACCAATCCCCTTTACATAAACCTAATCCCCTTATTCCCCAAATATATAATTAGGAATCCGGTGTACATCACCTTGTTAATTATACATATTGTAAATACTCATTATTGTAACGCTCCCACATGTCACATTTTAGTTTTGAATATTGGCGCTGCTTAACTTCTTTTCGTATGTTTATAAGCCATATGTACACAGTAAAAAGGTCAAATGTGTTTGTTTAACATCCCTTTGAATTAATAAGAAACCCAACATTTCGAAAACCCCGATGATAGTTTCTAAAGGTAGGATGTTATTGTTTTAGTGTTAAAAGGAATCGTTATATTCTTGACCAAAACGAATTATTTATTTAAAGAATTTCTATTTAGAGAATATATAAGACGACATTTCACTGACTTTCAAAAATGGAGAAGTTTGACATTGTCCTATCCTATGCATATGAAATATAATTTGTTTCTTCTAATGTAAGCCTGCATACTATTACTGCACACTACTAGTACTACTGTTATGTCACATAAACGTACTCAGTATAAATATGATCAAAGCAAGGATATTCAGCAATATGTCAGAGGTTTTGATAGCAGTTCATTATCTGTGATGTCGTTGGTAACGGCTATTAGTATACAGTATGTATAATATATTTCGAATATTATTGAATCAATGGACAAGTGTATATGTAATTCTGTATTTAAAATTGCACTTGTTTCAGAAAGAAAAAACACAAATTATGCATAGAGTCTCCAACAATTTCATGCCCTTGACAATATTTCCAAACTGGATTTTAAGTTTAATTCTCAAATTCTGATATATAACCTCATGTTAACATATCGCATTTAGAATACACAGATGTAATATAATGAAAAATAATTTGGTAGAAGTGGAGGCTAATTGTCAATTCTAGGATGGAGCATACTGATGATATTTTCCTTTTTGGATAATGGAAATTAAAACATTCTGAACATTATGTCGAACTGTAAGGTTTTAGCAAGGTTCTTATAACTTACGAAATCATCAGAAGAGTCAGATGACGTAGTGAAGTCTCGGGAAATGAATGCTTCTCTAAAATTACCAACCCCACCATGATGCCATTCAACCCCAAATTTTAAAAATAATAAACGTAAATGTCAAGTATGTATATATTTATAATGCATACAGCTTAGGGAGTCAATTTACGTTTATCAGGGATGTATTGAATGTAAAATTAGCTTAACTATCGATTGTTGGACCTCGATTTTTGTTGAGGCGAACTGGTCGTGTGGTAAGCTGCCAGTCAGTGCTGGCGATAGTTGCCTTACTGTGAGGGTGTTGGTTCGAATCCCGGATGGGACTCGGCCCGAAAAAGTACAAGAATTTGTACTATTGAAGGTAGTGTTATCCCAAATATAACTATGTAATATTTGTTCATTATCTAAATTGCAATTATTTTTAAAGTAATAACGTATTTCGTTTCAAATGAACACATATTCGCATGAGGGCCCTTTCTGAAGTCAGAATGTTATGAAATGAAATCTATGTATGTATGTAATTAATCAGGCACAGAGAGGGCGTGTCACGAAGAGCGTTTTAGCGTTGAGTTCTTAACCATTAAGAGTATATTTTGTCAGGAAAATACGACCGTCTGATTGGCTGATAAAGTAGGTTGAGTTCTAACAGCTATTAGAGCTTCAACATTTGTTTAAAGCTCAGATTCAAGGAGACAATCAAGTGTCACACTTGTTCTACTTAGTTCCCAGTACGATGGTCTGACATTCCTTTATTGGATATTTAAATGTATCATCACGAAAATGCAAGTTAATATGTGCAATTGTAGCATGTCCATGTTCAGCGAAAAGGAAAAGTGGTGCGTCAAAGAATCTCTATGAAAATGTTCAATCTGACAGAGGTGAACGATTGTAATGCCCAATCGATACAAGTTTTAAACCAGATTTGATAAGGAATCATTGCTGTATGATAACACCCCGTGCTAAGAGTTCTGGCGTCAGTGAAACATCATTCTTCAATATTAGTCGATGTGTTACGCCCGTCACAACTCTACTCAATCAGAAGACATTTGGAAGTTTCGGAAGCAGAGTTACATTTTGATATGTTAAGAAAACATTGTCCAATGACATCGATAGGTATGGTATTGAAACTAAAGATTTACTTTGGCAAATGCCAATATCTTTGATGTATGTTGTATTCATGAATAAAAAAAGCAGTTATTTGGAATTCATCACAATGTTTCCACTTTTCTATAGACTGTATTAAAATGGCTGTCTTTTCTTAACGGCATAGTTTTGCACGAATATGGCGTATGTTAACAAATCCAACATATGCATTGATACAACATTGATTATAACAGTATTTATATGGTGATGTTGTCTAGTGTTTGATCAGGGTTACATATTGGATTGTGAATCAGCCGACTTTTTGACAGTTGTAGTACGTACGTAAGGGATGAAGACACACACTGTATGTACATGGAGGCCATGTACAAATGTGTCTTTGTATTTACTCGTAACTGCATTTACTGAATAATTATCTGCGTTAAACATCATCTTTCGGTACTGTTATTTTTGTTTAAAACTTTACAATAACCTTAGAATATAAATGAAAACAAAGGTGCATGTGAATTGATTGACCCAACTTCCTTAATAACTTCAGTAGAAGATACATTGTATGATATCAGTTTAAACTTGTGATTTTGGATCACACAGTCTGCAATAATACAAATTCGTGTACTTTTTCGAGCTGACAAACTTGCAGGTTTCATCAACCCCCAACACTGACTTACTAACCTGCCAATTCGGTAACTGTGACCTTGACCAAAACGAGGTCCAACAACCGGTAGTTAAGCAAAAGTTAAATAACAATTGTTGGAAAAAAATTGCACTATAGCAGAGAGCGTGATGCCATAATGTTACATGTTCACAATATGACATAGTTGTTTTATTCATGACAATATTCCTTCATTCATTTTTACTTTATTCATATCTGTCAATATGACATGAAGGCATGTTGTTTAATTTTGGAAGATTTACTTATTTAATTTTGTGTAGAAGGAGATTGTGATAATTGTTAGTTTGAGCCCATTGTGTCTTGAATCATGTACTTTTAATTCACTCCTTTTTTAAAGTTAAGAAGAAAATAAGTTAAAGACGAAAATAAAGACATCATTGTTTGAAGTTGAGTGAAAAGAGCACACACAGACATGTAGACACTTATCCCTTCTAGATAACAATCAGGTGAAGATAAATGGAAAGTTTGATTGTTTAGAGAAACACCTGTCTACTGCATACCACTGACAGCAGGAAATAGGCTCAAAGTAGAGACCCGGTAGAACTGAGAATGTGTAATTTTGTAAATTACATTCTTTTTATAACATTTTAGTTTTGAAGATTTAAAGTGATTTCAATACAATTCAAAGGTAGAAAACGTTATCAAAACATTGAAAAAAGATTTAGACAGTGATGTTCATCAGTTTTGAAATAAGATAAATTGAACTTTAAAATTTTCAATTTCACTTCATATCGACATACGTGACATACATTTGATTATTGATAGCAATTCCTATTTTCAAAGTATGGCTTTTTACAATTATTTTATTTTTTATTGTTATTTATTGAAGTAGGTAGAAAGCAGCACTTTTGTCACAATTTATAACGGACGATGGTTCCCGTTTTACTAACGATTGATGAAACAATTATTTGGAATATTATTTTTGCAAAGCATGACAACTGATATAGACATGATAACATAGAAAGTAAGGTATAAGTATAGTCACAAGGGAAGATAAACAGAGTCAGCTATATTTGTTGATACAAAATATTTACATTAACAAAGCTTCAAGAGAATATGTGAAGTCATTACGCTACAGTTGCCTTTGAAGTAACCAGGGAAAGGTGACGTACTGTGAACCTTCATGAACATGCTCAAAACTGCATATTTTGGGACCCCTTGACTTAACTGACAGGCAAAGGAAAATACACATTTCTGTTGGATTTTGTCATATGTATGATTTTCAATAAGCAACTATCTCAAGATTTCTAAAACTGAATAGTGCACGGACCTTGAGGCACGGGTCATTTTGGGATCTGTCAGTGAAAGGTTTTTGAAACTTAACATTTGCGTCCCTGAGGATACCTTTCAGATGAGTGTTGAATGTTTTACCTCGTCACAATGTCTGTTCTTGAATAAGTGTAACCATGGCCTATATGTTGATTGATCAGTGATAATGGTATAACATTGATCCTAAGCTGATTATTCACATAAGGAAATGCTACTTGTTCTACCATGTGAACACTTTGATATTTCACTATTATATGATACGATGACATCAATGTTCAACAAACACATCTTGTTCTTAGTAATTGTTATTGCGAGTGCCAGTTCTGAAGGGATTCATCACCTTAAAGGATTTTCAGAGCAAGAGAGTTGTTGACATATATTAACACTGCTAACTGAGATGTAGATTAATGAAGCTCAGTAATAAGAGCACACGCATCACTGTAGCCACAATAATCTCATTATAGAGACAACTGTTTACCGTATCACACAGGTAAACAATGTGAGAAGAAATCACAGGTAAAAGAGCACTGCATGGGGTCGCTCATTCCATAGTACTACTACTACTACTACTACTACTACTAATACTACTACTAATGATTATAATAATAATAGCAGTCTATGGCACGTGGTATACAATTGTTTGAATAACAATTGCAGTAACCTGTTCATGACTATAACAAGTCTTCAATTTTGCCTCAAGTTTTATTCTATAATTGCAAATTTGAATTTCAATATCACAATAAACAAATGAAGTGTGAGAAATGTTTATAGTTCTATCAGTAAATGATAAATGAAGCTTTAAAGAGATGTGAACATGTAATTTACCAAAATTGCATAATACATTTTTAAATTATTTTACGAAAAAGCATTTCAGTGATAATATACACCTAGAAAGAAGTATAGCACACCTTGATTTAGAGACTAAGATGAGGTTCTTGGAAAGATATAGCTTCAAGTAACTAAATGAATCAATCATTATTTGAAGGATGTTTATGTATATACGTAGTGACTATTTTGTAAAATAAAAATAAATTATTGAAACAATTTAGTGTTATATTGATAAAATTGCAATGCTACTGAATTACCCAAAGAATTCAAACAACACGATTAAATGTAAGTTTCTGTTCTTGAAATCAAAATTCTTATTATGAAGTTTACATTCATCCATAAAGCATGTTGTTATCACGATAAATAAGGAATCGAACTCATCGTTAGTTGAAGTTTTATCTTAATTTTCAACAGTTTTGTCAGTTTGATTGGCAAAGGCTCAAGGATTTGCAATTAATTCTTTAATTTTCGCCTTTGGTCCCCCAAATGACTCTAAACATCATTAGAAACATACCTATAAATTATTTTCTGCAAAAAAGCCTTTATTCGTGTTTTTTGGTCAAAAATGGAAACGTCAATTAACGCTTCTAAGGGTCCCTAACGCAAATTTCATCAAATTCACCAAAACAATAATTTTCGCCTTTGGAATTCTTTTGATTGTAAAACGTTGAAAGACAATCCATCTTCCTGTGGAGAGACATTCCATCCTGGCCAAACCATTTGTTTTACCTTTATTGAATTCAAAATATTTTATCTTTGAACGTTCATACTGCTTTAAATATTGCCTTCTCCCAAAAGCCACATCTTAAAAATGTCATTTATGCATTGAAGGGGCAGTAGGATTGGAATTAAAAACGTTATAACAGAAACTTTCGACTTTCAGGATAACAGTACTGGACTTTGCTGGAGAGCCATACCAGTTTATTTTAAAACAAAAAAAATAAAAAATGAGTGAAACATAATTTTTTATTTCAGTCTCACTTTATGGCTGCTCGTTTTATCGGTACTATCGACTTACTCTTTTGTACAACATTGAATTATCTGTTTATGTAACTTTGATGTCTGTATTGCAAAACTTTCCAGGTGTGTATAATGAAATCAAGTTTTATGATAAACATCAAGGGACGAGCATTTTGGGTTAAAATTCTTATTTCATGCTCATGTTGCAAATAAATATTACCTGGAAACGAAAATACAGACTCAAGTTAAAGTAATTATATACTGATGGATGTACTGATATCACATCTGTGAGTTACAACATAGTATCCATGGGTATTACAAACATTTAATATCGACATGCAACAATAACAATATAATATATGCAACAGCAAAGTACACGTGGTTGTCGTACATCTCTTAGATACATCCTGATCAATGCTATAATACTGCCTTGCTGTAGCCTTCTGTACCAATGAATTCAAATAAAATATATAGAGGATATCTGTCTTTTCTTGACTAATACAATGTTTATCTCATCGAGTGAGGTAGCAATGTTATATTTTGACGAGTGCCGCAGCGAGATGAGATAAACATGGTATATGTCAAGAATTGACGGATATTCTATTTGTTATATGATGTACCCTGATCCGAAAAGGGTCGTCTTCTAGGAACAGCCCGTCACCACAGCAACACTGTGACGTCATAAATCAATTCGCCGCATGAGACCATTGTTTTATGACGTCAAATTATATCAGTCACTGGTCGCAGTGAAAATATAAGTAATTTCACTGTAGCTTGGTAGACAGTTTATTTCACTGATAAATTCCAGTATTTCATCGCTCGTCATATAATAAAACGTATGCTTTCCGTTCATATTTCACATGATCAATTTATTTTTAATGTAAATGCACTTATGTTGTTTATTTGTAAGGCTAAATTTACAATTTGGACAAAAAGATATCAAGGAATCATATCTTCCAATCAACAAATACTTTAATGTTATATGGTTAAAGTTCCTAGTTGAAGTATACACCTGATGTCGGCAGACCATATATTTTGTTATCTAGAGCACTACTTCAAACAACTGTTATCATTTAAGAACGAAGGGTAGTCAATGTATGCTTGGAAATAGATGTTAGCCCCATCTCCCTTTATTTCTTTGCTTTAAAATGAACACGATTTTAATCTGATTGACATATTATGTTTACGATACGTTCAGACCGATCGGAAATGACAATTTTCAGTCACTTGAGTCATCAACATAATGTGACAGGGACGCTCAAATACTATCCACTTTCAATGACAGTTTGAGTGAACAAGTAAATACACTAATATTAGGGCTATGATAGATATGATTTATTAACATTGCAACATAGGTAAATGTACATATGTAAATAAATAAATATAAAAATAAGTAAAACATAATGGTTATGCTTAGAGAGATAAGCTTCATTAATATTCCATCATGGGTAAACGTAGATTTACAGGTGTTCACTTTCTTAGTACATGAACTCTCGTTATCATTAATGCATAACGTAGATGTACTCAACACTTTCAGAATTTAATTTAATTAGTTTAATGGCAATGAGCCAAAGGAACTTTATATACCATTTGACATGTCCTAGGGATGTTGGTTAATTGAGTTCATTCGCATAACCTGCTTAGTTCTTGCAGTAAAACATGAATTCAGTAATTAAAACAGGAAATCATTATTATGGCAGAACTAGTAAAGAGAGTTACCTGCAAACAAGTACAATGGAACTAACGAGCATATGTTCAAACTCTACATATAAGTCATCACACACCTGTTTCTGCTATTTTCAGCCATGCCATACAAAAAAGAGTAGACTTGGATTATTAATAGTGTTGATGCAGGGACAAGATTATTTGTACCTGTTGGCAAAATATCAAGTTTTTTATACTACATGGGCACTAGGTGATTGACGATATCATACTATACAAAACTGTTCATAATTACCCAAATTCACATCAATATTAATTATACTCCGACGTCAAGTGTAACAAGGTCTCGACTGACTGTGTTAGGTTTTCTCTATACGACAAAAGGACAGTCATGCTAATACGTTATTATTATCAAAAAAAAATATTTCATTACCTTCAGAATGTAATAGCACTGACTCGCATGACTTAAGCGAACCATGGTCATGTTGATTCAAACGGATTTTCAGCTATTGATTACACTTATTAACCTTTTTGTGGGAAAACTTTATTTGATTAAAACAGCGTACTGCAGCTCCTTTAACAAGTATTGGAGACCTAGTTCCGCTGCCTTCTCTAATCAATGGCACGCTCATTAATGCTAACCAACTCGATTTCCATGGCAGTCTGTGACTGATTGCACAATACAGACATTGTTAAATGTGAACACATGCATTGTGGCTTGCATTGTGCACATTCGTGCAAACCTTCAGTTCAAAGCGTTTAGACATCAGCGCACACTAAGTCAAACATCTATTGTTGGCACTGATAATTATTGATGCAATTCTTCTTCTTAATGTCGTCTGTAATATTGAACAGACTTTACTTGTTCCCATCTCCTTTAATCTATATAAAATAATATCTAACTTTGTTCATGTATCCAATTCAAACTCAGCAAAGAACATGACACTTTACATCCTGTTATTTCAACTCTCACAACCTAAAGCTTAAAGTGCATAGACAACAAAATATCACCCTCTGGTAAAACAAGTTTTAAAACTTTTCAGTAAAATGCCAAACCATCCATGACACTGATAAACACAAATGATGAGATTCGATTTAGAAGTTTACTGTATAACGTAATACCTCCTTCAGGATTACTACAAACCAGTGGAATACCTTTAAACGAAATTTAAATTTAACTCCAGTCATACCTTTCATTCTCATCTTTATCCATGGTGATGTTGCTAATCGGACTAAATACAGTATCTGGAAGTAGTAGCTATTCCTTGGTTGTGTGAAAATAGGAATTCCTGTCCTGGCATGCAGCCATTTTACCTCTCCCACGAATTGAGGAAACGAGAAATTCCATTTGTTTTCATTTCACCTGACATTTGCAGGTAACAATCGATTTAAAAAGTCTGTCACAGCGTCAAATGACGTTGATGTATTTCTTCAGAGGATTGTGAAAAGCAGACAATACCGTAGTTCGAAGTGACTTTTTAAGTTGAGCTTTCTTAGAGAGTTTATCAGTTCCGATGCCAATTCCAGATTTCACCATTGATTTATCCTTATTTATCCTATATAAAACTCTGTTTTCGCCCATAATTGAATAAAGGTTACATCACTCACAAAAGATATTTTATAAGCTTCATAGACTCTATGCAGTAGTTGATTTTTTTTAAAGACAACATTTAAGCATCACATTTGGTTGAAATTGGCCGACTTTCCCTAAACGAGTTAGCGGAATAAACTTTCACGTTGTCTTGAATAGATCAAATGTATCCTTAAAGGTTTTAAGATGGGCAGCAGAAACATTCATTTCACATGATGATGGTAAGAATTATATCTTCCTTCTAATGAAACAATGATGAAAATATACTGGTCTATAAAAATAATTCTCCAAAAAATAATCATCTTTTCGTGATGGATATGTTAAACCATCATTGACATGTTAAACGCATAAACAATACAAAACCAAGGAGCCAGCCCCTTTGTATCACTATATCCACCACTAAATGATTGTACTTCAATATCCCTATGTGTAGGATATCTAATGGAAATTCAAAATGGACTGATGGACACGGACTCAGACATATTCATAGTGTGAGTGTTCTATTGACTTTTAGATGTATTTATGTATTTTATGACAAATGATTTGTATCAGTATACGGTAGGCTGTACCTTCATAAATAACTTCTTTCAAAGGCATTTAGAAGTTGGTTAGATGAACGAGAACGTTAGTTTGCTTGATAACGGTGTTAATATCTACACCGAAACATCGCACTCCTGCAATGAAGAAGTTGTATATCCATAAAACTCGTACTCCTCCTTCACAAATAGCGACTTATATTGAAATCATCAATTGTTTTGATATAACATAACACTTCTGTTGACGATAGGAAACTTGTTGTTGTTCCTAAGGTGTGTGTGTATGTTCGGCCATAAATGTTTTCTATCAGGCCTTGTCAACATATTCACGCCCTTTCATTTTTTGTTTTTGAACAAGTTGATGAACTCTCCATTTCGTGTTTCCCATTAGTGGATGTACTGACATACCTATCATGAAGTATGTAGTACTCTCTTGACATACTGACACGAATTCTAAAGTAATGTCCTTCATTTACTGGAGAAAAGTTGATAATAAAATGTGTTTTCTTAGATGTGATGACAAATTGAAAAGTCTTCGACTCAATAACATTCTGAAAATATAATAAATCAAATTTTATGACTGGTGGAAGAGAGTGATCAAACGTTGAGAGCTGGTGAAAATTGATTACAAAATGTTAGACTACAGAATTATGAATGTTAGGTGATGAAACTTACAGAAGTGTTTGACTGCTGATTAATTATACCATCTCCAACAATTAAAAAAAGAGAAGCTTTGCATCTGAGTTAAAAACTATTGAACGATAAGTCATACCAGCACACATGCAGTTTTCCATTACACTGATTTCATTGACAAGTTTGATTTTCTTTCCCCAAAGCGTGGCAATACATTTGTGCTTTATGTGATAGAAAGAGATATCATGCCACAACTCATGATTGTCTTGAGCATTCCTCCCAGAATACGAATGCTATCGGCATCAGACGTGATACACATGCGAAAGAAGATCACTATGCATATATATATGCAATTGAAGCGGTAAATCTATATATCATTGTTGTTGTGCATTTTGTTCCCCATTGAAACACAACTAAAGTGTGACTGTATGAAACAGTCTTTTCCCCCGGAGCATATCGCGAACTTGATAAACAAGGAGCGGCATTTACATAAGCTCTCAGCTTGTTTGCCAATCCATTTCATTGGTGAATAAAATATGTTTAAACCATACACATGTCAAACGTGATACCGATGTATACTTTTTAGGAGCTAAACCTATATATGATTAGCAATGTTTAATTGTAACACGACAGAGTACAGTAACTGTAAAGGTATAATCATTTCCTGTCTGAAGAGTTACTCTGTAACGTCTTCTCCAATTGAATTTCATGCAACTGGAAACTGATAAAGTTTCTTTTCAATCCAATTGCGTCCAGATAAATGCCGATGTCTGTCTTAGAAGTTTAATGACATGTAACTGCCATCTTAAAATATTTTATAATTTTTTTTTTACTTTTTATTAACAATTGAGTTTGGGAGCTGTATAAAGGAACTTGCTTTATGAATGTTAACTAATCAAATACTGCCTTTAAAAAAAACTACCTGTTCCAGAGTTCGCCTGAAGCAATCACCATATTTCCTTATTTTATTGTCAGACTAGCTTATGTTAATAAGAAGTTCTGTTCTGGTTTTTTTTCATGAATATAAGAAAAGCATTGACATATTTTGTATATATGACCAACATCATTGTACTGGTGCAACTATTATCGTCAGTCCGAATTCAGTTGCAAACAAGGTCAAATACGGAGGACGTTATTGAAACTGGTGCATATATTTTGTCCATGCATGTATATAGAGATTATTAACCAAGTGTGTTTCCGTATCATTAATATCATATTTTTGGAATAAAAATTGTATTATTCGAGCCTCTGGCGGCATAATACATTATTTTTTATTCCAAATATATGATATTAATGATACGGAAACACACGAGGTTAATAATCTCTTTATCATATATGTCATTATTAAAATAAGCGTGTTTTTGTAGTAGATAAAAGTGAAAAGAGAATTGACCTAGTTTTAGCGGAGTAATATCACAGACGATACATCAAAGTGATGGTCACGACATCGGCTCTGAAGTGCCTAAAATAGTTCTTAATTAAAACAATTTAAAAACACATGTGCGCGATTCAATAAAAAATCAACATTTGGTCCCTGGTTTCTTGTTCATTGAGATATTTTCAATCAGTTCATAAGCATCTATCTAAAGCACTCATAAATAATTTGGTCACGTTGCTAGAACAAGGGAAGTAACTCTAGTTTCAACGTTTTGGAAGCTGCGTTGCCGGGTTGATTCGGATTGCTGCATAACAGTATCTTTTGCACTTAAACGGTAATTATTTTTGAGGTGGGGTTGTTTCCTTTGTTTATGACAATAAGTACCTATTAATGTACCCAAAACCGTATGCTCAGCCCTCAAGAACTGCCAAAATGCTAGTGCGATCGACGAGGCGCGTCGGTAGGTCACACACTGACACATGAAGATTCATTTTGTACACAGGACACTGCAGCTACTTGCTGATGCTGTTGGTTAGCGCACTGAAGTTTTGAATGATTTTTAAAACAAATCTACAATTATCTTGACTTTGTTAACGCTATAAATGCACTATAGTGTACCATATCAGATGATTTCGTGTTTTCGAATATCCGTTCTTTCAAGCGGAAATACTCGGGTAAACTCCCGGTTACGCTTTTCAATGATACGTAAACAGTTTTAGGATTCGCATGAAAAGAGTGGAATTC
This sequence comes from Gibbula magus, assembly GCA_936450465.1. NCBI lineage: Eukaryota > Metazoa > Mollusca > Gastropoda > Trochida > Trochidae > Gibbula > Gibbula magus. Next base: position 56,891,845 of record OW388300.1, read on the forward strand.
TGCGAAAGTAGTTCGTGTATTTGACCTTTGACCTGTTTTGCATATTTATCAGATTTGGATACCAAGTTTATCAGATTGCTTTATTGCATCGATAACACTCTCCATTATATGATAAATAACTATTAAATCATTGGCTGTACAATACCGAATATGTAGAGTTGATGAGTATAATGTCCCCCGAAAAACGGAAAAAGTATTCTAAGAATGCATGGAACTTTCTATGGAGCAATTACAATTATCAGATGACAAGTGGATGTACGTATAGGCTAAAAGCAAACTATTGCTGTGAGGTTTCTGTTGATACTTTAATGAATTTTGCGAAGCCAGGTTGGATGTTTTGTGTTTGAAGATTTAATGGACGATATCAGTGTTAAGATCTTTAACATAAAAAATAGTGTGAACAGAACGGTAGAAAGATACATTACCTGTCCATTTTGTTTGATGAATTGTCATGTGACAATATGTTAATATAAAACTTCGGGAAATGCAAATTTAGGTTTGATATCATTTGTTGTTTCAATCCTACATGCACAAGCAAAGGGTCCAAAAGTTGGGTTCATGGAATATACATACTTTCAATGAAAACTAGAATTATATTGAAATGTATGAGACGAATGATGAATGTATTTGATTAAAAGAGAGAACTTACATTTCAATGTAAATGAAATAACGTGTATTCAAACATCTCATTGTTTTTAAAGTGCTGTGAAAGCAATGTGCCTGCTTGCTTGAAAATACGATAATACAAACTGAGAATAATCAGGATGTTTTTGATGTTGGAGACAAACACAATGTGATTACAAGTGAAAACGACTTTAAGAGCCAGTAGCACTTCTTTTAATAATAGTGTATGTCATTTATATTTACTTTAGAGGGTAAAACATATTATTACACAAACCAATTGTCCATAGTGGTAATAACTGTGTTGTGTATAAAACAACAAGTTGCATGGCGGCCATTTTATTGCGAACATATTTTATTATTTCGAATGACATTTCGAATGTTACTCATTTTTTAACTTGATCTTTCCGAAGAGAGAAGGGTGTTTTATTATTTGTGACACTATTTATCAAATACATTTCATCGCCTTATTTCAGTGAAAAACGTGCTACTGCCCCTTTAAATCGACAACATTCTTAAAATGTGATATATCAACATTTCTGACAGTTACATTTGATTGTTCAAGCTGAAAGTTGAAGAGTTGCGATAAAATTGCATACAAAGGAACGTTTGAATATTATGTGATGGAATTAAGAGGTGATTTACTGATGGTCGATGGTACAAAATATACAGCTATGAGAGAATTTAATCTTTCTTCATTAAATTTCAAACGGTTAAATCCTGAAATGTGGCTTTACTGTCGACGATATGTTTTACATACTGATTTACTGTCTGAATTCAATTTTCTCTTACCAACGTGTTCCAATAATTCAGTGTTTTCATTGACAGAAAGAGAGAAATGAGATGAAAATGTTGAATTTAGTTGTATTATTTTTTTAAACAGACTAAGACGTTGGTGTGGAGAGATAACAGGAGAGAGGGAGACAGAGAATAGTTTTATAATGCGCTTTTTATCATATTATGAGGGAAGTTTTCGGTTCAATGAAGCAATCTGATCCATGTGGTAACTACATCCTTTAAATACGCAATTACTGTCAAATACTCATACCTTATTTTAAAAAATGTATACAAATTCTAAAACGGTTTCCCATAATTGACCCTGTCACCACGACGGTGGTTTCAGTTTGTGTGCATATATACATTTGTAGGTCCGTGTCCTTAGGTAGTCAATATATCATGTTTTGTGTTGGAAAAACAGATGTTTAAAATAAGTGTTATATTGCATTTACACAGTAATTCTTTGATATGAAATTTTCTTACACTGTTGTTTATCGAATATGGCTGAATGTGTGATCCGGGAAACCTATGGTGCCCAAAATGGATATGTCAATGACACTATCATGCCGAAACATCAATAAAATATAATTAAAAATGTTAAGAACATGTCACAGAAGAGTAAAGATAGACCAATTGTGATTTTTAAAACAATTGTGTGATTTGAATGCAGATTCTAAACAGTATATATTAAGACTAAATAGCAATGATGCGACCAGCGAGTTTCCTTCCGTAATACGTTCCCCAGATCATGCAAAAACCTTTCTTCAAGTGGATAGGTTACTGAATTATCAGAATCGGAGTTATTGTATCAATGGAAAAAGAACATTCAAAAGGTGCATTTCAGCATTTCAGTCCAAAACCAAAGTATGCAGGCAGTGAAGTGCACATCATTAAAATAGATCTGCGAACGGTAATTCAATTCAAATTCAAATTCAAGTCTTGTTCCAATACCTTTACTGACACATTGGCCTCTCAAACCAAAGATGAATTGACATTTGATTACACGAAGTTTGAAATAACTTCAGATGCTGAGTGATGCGTTTGATCATAACTTTACATTGGGTTTACCAAGGGTGAAATTTCAAATTTGTTTTATCCGAATTTGTTATAGTTTTTCATTAAATTACGTTTCAATTTCATAGTGCATCTAGCTTGCAAGCATGGTAAGGAAACTGTACAACTTATATATGTCAGATTAAGTATATACAAGACTTCTTTGAAGTTTTATTATATAACCCTAAATTTGACACATCACATCTTAGTACATGTTGAAGTGACTTTGAAGTGAAGAACATTCAAATGACCATTTGCGACACGAGCAAACATAATAAAAGCGATGAAGTGCAAAGCAATAATATGTATCCATGAAGGATAATTGAAGTCTGAAAACTTAGTTCAATACAGAGGAAGACACTGTGGCTCCCACATTGACAAAAGATTACATGTCACATGCTTGATCAGAACACTACATTGAGTTTAGAATGGGTAAAAAGTCAGATCATTTATAATTCGATTTTGTTTTCCTTGAACTAAAGTTTTAATTTGTATTTACACGCGTCAGGCATGATAAGGAAACATATTACAAAATACATGCCTCAGAGCGGGAAGTATACACAAGAATTCTTAAATTGATTTCATATAATGCTGACATGGGTAATGGAATACGATGAAATGACACTTTCAGTCATTAATAGCTAGCACTGTATTGATTAGAGAAAGTTGAAGAAGATTTATTTTCTATCTATTGTGAGTAATTTTCTATCAACTTTGTAAATCATGTAGACATGTACCAATTGTATGTTGTTGAGGATATACTTCATAGTTATTTTGAAATCACAATGGAACTTTCTTTTAGAAATAAATTGTTTTCGAAATTAAATGTACGTCAACTATCATATGGATTTTGCTCTTCTGTACATGGCCATTTAGCATAAGGACATTCAAATGATGCATTTCTGAAAGGGCAAAGATAATAAAAGTGGTGAAGTGCAAAGCAATGAAATAGATTGATAAAGGTAATTGAATAGTCAGAGTTTATCAGTACCGATGCCAATTCCAGATTTCACAATTGATTTATCCTTATTTATCTAAAACTCTGTTTTAGCCCATAATTGAATAAAGTTTACACCACTCACAAAAGAGATTTTATAAGCTTCATAGACTCTATGCAGTAGTTGATTATTTTATAGACAACATTCAAGCATCACATTTGGTTGAAATTAGATTGTCAATACGACTTTACCTAAACCTGTTAGCGGAATAAATTTTCACGTTGTCTTGAATAGATCAAATGTATCCTTAAAGGTTTTAAGATGGGCAGCAGAAACATTCATTTCACATGATGATGGTAAGAAGTATATCTTCATTCTAATGAAACAATAATGAAAATATACTGGTCTATAAAAAAACATTCTCCAAAAAATAATCATCTTTTCGTGATTGATACGTTAAACAAACATTGACATGTTGAAAGCATAAACAATTCAAAACCAAGGAGCTAACCCCTTTGTATCACTATATCCACCACTAAATGATTGTTCTTCAATATCCCTATGTGTAGGTTATCTAATGGAAATTCAAAATGGACTGATCGGAGCTCTGTAAACTGATTTGCTAATATATGATTGACTTATTTTTGTTTTTTGGTAAAGTTGTTCATTCCAGTGCCATCTGTTTGGACATTGAAGTATTGTCTACACGTATGGGTCATCATCCCAAGTGGACAGTAATGTTTTGAAATGTGACACCTTATGAGTGAAACACTGTTCTTAAATATATGTATATGTCTCATGACAGTCACACCTCTTCTCAAACTGGATAAAATATTTTGACGTTTTGGGAATAATATATCTCATTAAAACTCTCCTTTAACTAGTGCACAAGACTTATATTTATATCTGAACCGCTTAACACTATGTGTCAAGCTTTATTCTTGAAATAATTAACATCGATATTGCAGTGTCACCGTATAATATTAGTATCTAGGATCGGATATACGAACCCAATGGCTCAGCATAAAACGATAACAACTTTGCAAGTGCCAATTGTAACAAGTGACAAGAGACAAGTGACAACTGACAAGTTTATTCTGTGAAAAGGCCTCATAACCAAAATAACATGAACTACAAATCAAACATTAACGCAGATAAATTTGTACAATATTTATGCAATTTATTAAATTGCCATATATAATAATCTCACTCATTATACAATAATTTAGACCAAAAGGGGGATACAAATCCTTTGCACGATTGCATGCATCAGTGGTATTAGATTTGATTTTACTGAAATAAATATCATATCTACTATATATACTATTAGTATCACTATTTTGAAAATAAAAGTGTTCAATAGATACAGACATATGTTGCTTTGAGTTCTCTGTTTGATTATAAATGATACAAACACAGATCTGTAAACGACTCCTGGATGAAAATAGTATCCCTCCATTCTAAACACGTAATACACGTGTCCTGTCTGTTAATTCTCTCACAGCTTTCAAGAAATGAGAAAATTGAACCCATATGGAAATGTATTGTCTCCAAGCTATACAGTATTTTTCATTTCAAATGGTCACTTACGTGAAGTCCCTTTCTGAATGTTGACAGCAAGGACATGAGCTTTCAAAGTGGTTATGAACTTAACAGTTTACATGTTCATTGAGCACTCAGGGACACGTCGGCTTTCCGTCCTTGATTTAAGACGGCATGCCGTCTAAAACACTATAAGATAGCTTACCCATTCATTCAAGCATATGGAAAACACAAGATCAGACAAAGCCATAATAGTTTGGAAACAATAAATGCCCCCTTCCCTCTGATGATCTGAACTACAAAAAGATGGATGCTTTCTTTCAGACCAGAGAAAATTACGAAAAACGTTGAAGGGCAGAGTGAGGATTGGTAGTGATTTTATCGATATATCTCTTTATCTGTGACTAGGATTTAACTCAAAGAGTGCATACTCAAAGATAAGATATTACAGCATAGGGATATGCAAAAACATGTTTATCATTTCTTTTATTAAGAGAATCATTTCTTTTAGTAAATGGGCATATTTTGGGCATATTTTGTGATATCAGACGGCATGCCGTCTAATAAAAACATAATTCTGGACGGCATGCCATCTTTAAATAACTTGGACGGCATGCCGTCTTTATTGTCAGAAGGGAGACATCATTATTGGAAATTTAAATTATAAATATCTTTTTATGAATAAATGACGGCTTTTATTGTCTGATAAAGATAGCATGCTGTTAACACTTTTCCCCGTTGGAATCTGTGATCTCAAACAAGGACCACAGGTAAAAACATCAACATGTGTCGTCTTCTTCCTCGACAGCTTGGCTGTTTGGGATTATAAATTGTAGATCTGGTGTGGCCCCAAAATATGTGTACAGTCGTATTGGCAAATAGGGTTATAAATTGTCGATTTAGAAAATGTATGGTTTCAACCTCATATATTGTTTTATCTAAGGTCTGATCAGATATAGAGACAAGTATGTTTGAAAAGTATGTCAGCAAACAGCTGTAAGTCTTTATGGTATTTTAGTTTTAGTAATTGTAATTTATCTTAACCTTGTTTCTTGTATGGTGAAACAAGTTCTCCACAATCGAATAGATAGAGATGCATATTCAAGTGGGGATGTCATAATTTTTTTACAACACGAAATGCTGTAAAGTTATGTTGTCCCTAGGAAAAGCAAGGGAAACATAATTTTACTGGCACGAGTGTTGTAAAACAACATGGCATCCATGAGAGTGTGCTAGTGGCTTTAACTATATATGTTAATTATCGATACCACTGAAGGCATTTATTACAAATAATAGAAAGGTATCAGCATCATCAATGCAGAATTTAATCTTGTCAACACATATAGAAACATCTCTTACACTGTTACTATTGAACGGCTGAACTATCAAAACGCTAATGATGCAGGCTATTTTCAAACAACATAATTCAAACTCAAAAATCACTGTTGTTATGTAATAACTCGATTTCCACAGACAAAAATATTACATATTTCGATGTAAAATGTTAACGCTGTGACAATCTTCCTCATTTTACATCAAACGGGTGTATGAGATGGCAGATGAATTGGCACTTTCACACTGATCACAAATACGTTCGAGGAACTGTGGGATCGAACCTGCAACCTGATGGTTTCTGGTCGAGTGAACTAACACTACAACCAGATGACATGAGAATGACATTTCTGTGCAATTGATTGATTGACTTCTTAGATTTTTTTTGACCAAAATGGTTATAAGTTTGCATAGTAGTCTTATTTTTGTCACTTTAAAGGAACTATAGCACGCCGTTCTAACTAAAAATCCATTACTCTCGCGAAAAGAAACATGAACAGTGTAACCAATGGCTAAATAAGACCCCTGAAACAATCAAAGAGTTCTATAACGAATGTTTCCGGCTCTGTCATTTTAAGGTGTTCACACTAAATTGCCTGCTCGAAAGTAGTTAAAGCATTCTGACTGATTAAGCTATACATATAAGAGCCATTGTGTATGTTAATAGACATTTCGTATTTTCGTATTGAAATATATACTCTTAGTTTTTCGAAAATTTACTTTTTTTGGACCCAAAATAAGTATACCTTCCAGTTTACATATAGATCAAGTCTATTATTTTCAAGCGCGAAACACTGTGGTTTTCTCCCAAATAAACATAAAAATAAACAAACAAATACAAGAGACAGTTTATGAGTATTTAAAAAGATATAAATATACGTTTTTGGCGTTTATTTATTTACCATTTATTTCAATTATGTAGTTTTTACAGATACTATATATGTCATAGTTTGCTGGTATAATCACAATAAAAAACATTGAACAGGTAAAATGTTAATAATTTGTATATTAACAGGATATTTTGAAACATGAGAATATAACAATTGTCACATTCAGTTGAACACACTTGAGAAAAACGAGCTTCATATGGGTTGACATTGTGGCGACTTGTAAAATTGATAAGCCAACACGCCTCGGAAATGTTGCTAGGTGGTACTTGTTTATACAGAAAAGGAAAAGCTGTTAATATGACGTTAGATTCTATTGATGAATCTAAGGCTTACTTGTCTTTAAAACCAACTTTCATCGGATTGTTGTGACATGAAAAATATGTGTCATAGTTTTGTAGATTTCCCTAGCGATTGATACACATAAACATAATGTTGTAGTTAAAACACTAACATACTCAACGGTTCAGAGTGGAGTTAAAATATGGCTTGATGGAATGGCCAACCATCTTGCTGGCAACCTCTCCAAATTGCATGAAACCTAACTTCCAAACGCAAGGCATAACTCTTGCCAGTTTGCATTACTGGCTGATTTAAACCCTTGCGGTATTTCCCTCGCTTTGTTGTGTCAAGATAGCGAATCGCTACACCAGAAATGCATAGCGGGCCTGGATTTCTAAAGACAGATTTTTTATGGAAATACTGCAAGGCCTTAATCAGCCAGTAATGGAGACTGGCAAGAGTTATGCATTTGGAAGTTGCATATGACACCAAGCAAACTACTACTCACACTAAAGACTTCCACAAAACTGTCGCTTTTCAGATCGCATCAATTTAAACCAATACGGATAAACATTTCCGGTAATGAGATGTTTTACCCTCTAAACGTACTATATTGTATAAACTTTAATAATAATTTTTTTTTTTTTTTATATGACAAAATGGAGCAAAAAATGTATGCAAATAAACGCGCTGCAGTAACTTTAAATGGAAGTGCACATTTTTATAAACACAATATGTTGTATTGTTTTTTTAAATTTATGTAAGCTGACGATATTGACATTGACAGTACCAACTTGTACATTTCCACGTGCAACACGATTAATTCATGCTTTCTGTGAGCTGCCTAATATAGACACTTTTTTTCACAAGGACACGTCTCTTTTACCCTAATATGTCAAACAAACGAGAACTGAAAATAAAACTAAAATGTTGTCAATTCTGTTTGTGGTTTGATGTAGTGTTGAGATTGGGTTCAAGTAAGAGGAACCATCAAGCACGTGAAACATGAACACCTCGGCCTCGTGATTCACGTGCGCGAGGGCTCTAACTGGAACACCTCGGTCTCAGTCAGTAACTCCCAAGTCAGCTCAATACAGCCATGCTGTTATATTTTTAAATATGAGACAGCATGCCGTCTTGTGAAATATGAAGATGGCATGCCGTCTTAATTTTTTAACATTCGACACAATGAACTCTCCCCTGAATCATTAAGACAGGATACCGTCTAATACGTTTTATAGACGGCATGCCATCTTTATAAGACAATAAATTTTAGACGGCATACCGTCCTATTGTAACGAGACGGAAAGCCGACATGTCCCTGACTGTTGAGTGACATCAAGTGTTTTAATAATGTTTTATTTTGTTTTATAAATGTCAAAATACCATATGTGCTGATGTCAGTTCCAATATATTACTCAACCTTTATGTCCATCCTCAATTGCAACATATGATAATCACTTGTTTCTAATTAAAATCGAGGATATTCGTCGCTGTCATGTGTATTTTCATACATTTGCGTTACCTTTGATTTTAAAACTTACATCAGAACACAGACTCAGACATATTCATAGTGTGGGAGTTCTATTGACTTTTAGATTTATGTATTTTCTAAAAAAAAGTTTTTTGTATCAGTATACGGTATATACATGTTTATCTAGCAGACTGAAATTGCGTATGGAGCATGTTGGTAACAGAGTTTTTAAATGTTCTTGGTCATGTATGAAGATGTATATACAGGCTGAATATTTCCCAAACTCGGCGTCAAACACATACATCTACATCAAGTTAACTAAATACTCTGAGTACATCTTTGTTTGTAAATATTCCCATATTCAGATCAATGTAAATCCTGCAATTCGTTCTCATTCATATAGTAAATGGAATGTCAATGGAATTGAATAAGTGTACCATTGTATAAGAATGTGTCTCTTTTAACTAAAGGAGAATGGATTCAAGATGCCTACTACATGTCACGTTCTTCGACAGGCATCATCACTTATCTTGTTTATTGTTATAGAGTCCCAGGTGATGGGGAGTCCAGTTGTAGGAGAGTTGAGTTTACTCAGTTTTACAAAGTCGCAACCTTCATTAATAACTTCTTTCAACGGCATTTACAAGTTGGTTAGATGAACGAGAACGATAATTTTCCTGATAACGATGTTAAGATCTACACCGAAACATCGCACTCCTGCAATAAAGAAGTTGTATATCCGTAAAACTCGTACTCATCCTTCACAAATAAATAATTTATATTGAAATCATCAATTGTTTTGATATAACATAACACTTCTGTTGACGATAGGAAACTTGTTGTTGTTCCTAAGGAGTGTGTGTATGTTCGGCCATGAATGTTATCTATCAGGCCTAGTCAATATATTCACGCCCTTTCATTTTTTGTTTTTCAACAAGTTGATGTACTCTCCTTTTCGTGTTTCCCATTAGTGGATGTACTGACATACCTATCATGAAGTATGTAGTATTTACTCTCTTGACATACTAACACGAATTCTAAAGTAATTTCCTGCATTTCTGGAGAAAAATTGATAAACAAAATTGTGTTTACTTAGATGTGATGACTACAGAATTATGAATGTTAGGTGATGAAACTTACTGAAGTGTATGACTGCTGATTAATTATACCATCTCCAACCGTGAAAAAAATTAAGCTTTGCATTTGAGTTGAAAACTATTGAATGATAAATCATGCCAGCACACATGCAGTTTTCCATTACACTGATTTCATTGACAACTTTGATTTTCTTTCCCCAAAGTGTGGCAATACATTTGTTCTTTATGTGACAGAAAGAGATGTCATGCCACAACTCATGATTGTCTTGAGCGTTCCTCCCAGAATACGAATGCTATCGGCATCAGACATGATACACATGCGAAAGGAGATCACTATACATATCTATATGCAATTGAACCGGTAAATCTATATATTTATAAAGTGAAATCTCAAAGACAAAATTCATATATTAGTTTGTAATGAAGACGTAATGGACGATATCAGTGTTAAGATCTTTAACATAAAAAATAGTGTTTCCAGAACGGCAGAAAGATACATGACCTGCCCATTTTGTTTGATAAATTGTCGTGTGACAATATGTCAATAGAACAATTAGGGAGGTAACACTGTTCAGTAAGTGTTCCATGAACTATTACCCTAATGGCAAAAGCATTTGTGAAGTTTCAAAGTTACATAATAATCTACAGACTTCTGACACTATCGTGATATAACCTAACCTGTGCATGGTTGGTAGCTGTTCCAGTACTTTCAAGAACTCCCCTTTGAAACACTTGTTAGAAACTTTACATGATAGCACCTAAACTAAAATGTTAAATAGTTGAAATAAACCTTGGAAATTAAACACCAAATGCACATTTAGGTTTGATATCATGTGTTGTTTCAATTCTACGTGTAAAGACCCATGATGAAAAAGGTGGGTTCATGGAATATACTTGTCAGTTACTTGCAATGAAAAACATCGCATATTGAAGAATTATATTGAAATGTATGAGACGAATGATGTATTTGTTTAAAGAGAGAACATTTCATATGTAAATGCAATAACGTGTATGCAAACATCACATTGTTTTTAAATCGCTGTGAAAGCAATGTGACTGCTTGCTTGAGAAAATACGATAATACAAACTGGGAATGAAGAGGATGTCTTGGATGTTGGAGATAAACACGATGTGTTTACAAGCTGAAAACTCTTAAAGGGGCAGTAGCACGTTTTTTTATATATTATTTCCCATTTATAATGATAGTTTATGTCATGTATATTTACTTTAGAGGGTAAAACATCTTATTACACAAACCAGCTATCCGTAATGGTAATAACTGTGTTGCGTATAAGGTAACAAATTGCATTGCGAATATCTTATTGTGAACATATTTCACTATTTCGAATGACAAAAAGCGAACCATGTTACACTCATTTTTTAACTTGATTTTCCGAAAAGAGAAGGGTGTTTTATTATTTGTGACACTATTTATCAAATACATATCATCGCCTTATTTCAGCTAAAAACGCGCTACTGCCCCCTTTAATCAACAACATTCTTAAAATGTGATATATCAATTTTTCTGACAGTTTCATGTGATTGTTCAAGCTGAAAGTTGGACGAGTTGCGATAAAATTGCAAAAATATGAATGTTTGAATGTTATGTGATGGAATTAAGAGGTGATTTACTGATGGTCGATGGTACAAAATATACAGCTATGAGAGAATTTAATCTTTTTTTCATCAGATTTCAAAACTGTTAAATCCTGAAATGTGGCTTTACTGTGGAGATGTGATTTACAAATTGATTTACTGTTTGAATTCAATTTTCTCTTACCAACGTATTCAAATAATTCAGTGTTTCAATTGACAGAGATGAGATGAAAATATTATATACATTTGTATTATGTTTTTAAACAGACTAAGACGTTGGTGTGGAGAGATAACAGTAGAGAAGGAGACAGAAGAGTTTATAATGCGGTATTTATCATATAATGAGGGATGTTTTCGGTTCAATAAAGCAATCTGATCCATGTGGTAACTAAATCATTTAAATACGCAAAAAAAAATACAAATACTAAAATGGTTTCCAATTATTGAAACTGTCAACACGACGGTGCTTTCAGCTTGAGTGCATATTCGTAAATACATGCACAACGCTTTAAATGTTTGATTCTTCATTCAATGTTTACATCATAGGGTGATGTACTGAAATTAATATAAAGATGTGTGAAGTATATACTGACTAAAAGATAGATTTGACATTTCAAATGAAAATGTAATAATTTCTATGCGAACATTCTACAGTTTTGTAAATCATTTTAAAGACATTGTCCTTGCTGAAATAGATGCGATCGAGTTGTCTTGGATGTATTCTGTGATGTGATGAAAAACTGAAAACACGTAAATAAATAACATTCTTAAAATTGATACATCAACATTTCTGACACTTTCAAGTGATTGTTCAAACTGACGTGTTGAATGTTATGTGATGGAATGAAAGAGGTGTTTTACTGATAATAAATGGTACAAATGCACAACAATGAGAGAATTTATGATTTTTAAATTAGATTTCAAAACGGTTAAATTGTGAAATGTGGCTGTAGTGTCGACAATAACTTGTATACAGTGATTTACTATTTGAATTTGATTTTCTTTCACCAAAGTGGTGCAATAATTCAGTGTTTTTAATCGACAAAAAGAAATGAGAATATGTCGAATTTTTTTAAACATCATGATGCTTGTCTCAGCTTGGGTGAATATTCGGAAATAAATCCTGATATAACACAAAAAATTCGTGATTCCAGTAGTCTCACCCGGGGCATAAACATTTGTAGGTAGCAAATATTTCTTTCGGGTAAATGTAGGTTTTGATTTATTTCATTTTTCAATCATTGTCATTTTGGCAGGTTTATACCGATTGGATGTTGAACCATAACCCTTGTCATATAGTTCATCATTTTATATGTGTACATTGCCTGAGGAAATGTATTTAGTTGTGTATGACGTCAACCATTGTGGCGTCACTTAAGGGGGTAGTAACAACTGAGGGGGAATAAATCAACCATGACGAAGCATAATAAGACCTTTACAACTGTAAAACTAACAACTCCTATCATTCATGTACATCTGTCTGCCTAGTTGAAAATGAGTCATTGAACAGTGTGTCGTTCTTTTAGTTCCCAACATCGGACATCTATCAGGGCAGAGGCTTATTTATATCTCTCACTCGTTTAAAAAAAAACGTACAATCAGCACATTTCAGTGATTGGTTGTAAGTTGTATTTGAAAAAATAATCTACAAGTGATTTCGTTAACAACAGATATCATCTGGCGTCAACTCTTTGTTTTGATTCATGATAATAATAATACTAATTTCTACTTCACTTATCAACTGTCTCAGCAGTTTCTAAAACTCAAAATAAAACGTTGATGATACAAGATCATTTATATACATACAATTTACAATCGTGATCAATGCAATATATTCATGATCGCTCTGATATAAACCATAGCTTCCAATAATAAGGTCACATCAAACAAACTTTTAGATTATCCAGCCATAAGACGGGGCACTGATCCATCATGCTGCGCACATCACAACAAATCTTAACACTTTTGACTTTGATATTCTATGTTGTATGAAATGTAGAGTCAAACAATTACCCATCCATTAGGATCAATTGTGGATCAACTACAAGCATCTGGTGTCGTCTTGGTCGAAGTTTTCAATTCTTGGTCGAAGTTTTCAATTCTTGGTCGAAGTTTTCAATTCTTGGTCGAAGTTTTCAATTCTGAAACACACAGAAGATTGCCCATCCAACAGTTATCAATTGTGGATCAATATACAAGGTTTTCATTGAATCAATTGCACTTGTTTTGAAGTTTGGGGATAATTTAACTAATTAAAGAAAAATTTAACAAGAGTCATCAGAAGATGACATATCATACCGGTTCCACAAAATGTGTAAAACACATCTTTGACAGATACTTGGGTATCTACTAGCATACTTCAGTTAGTGGGTATTACAGATGCTGAGTTTCAGGTATGTTAAGGGTTTTAGACTCCTGCTCCAAAAGCAGTCAAAATCAACAACAACCAACATCCCTCTCATGTTTCTATGGAAACAGAAAAACAAAAATTTCAGAAAAAATCTGAAAATATCACAAGGCACCACTTCAGTTAGTGGGTAGTACACATGCACAGTTTCAGGAAGATATGTTGAACGGTTTTGGAGCTGTGCTCCGGAAACGAAATGATTACGGACGGACGGACGGACAGACGGACAGGGTGATGACTATATCCAACGGTATTACATACCGGTGGGATAAAAATTAAAAACCCCTTGACTTACTTGCCGGAATATATATTTTAGCATCCTTTAATGAATTCACAAAAGCTAAAGACTGATACCAACAAAAATGAATTCGTTGTTATCACAGATTAGCAATTACTTAACATGAAGTCATTGAACGATGACAACTGTGTTGTTCACCAAAACGCGAAATGAATAAAGTGTTCCTGAACAGTGTATCGTCTACCAAGGCATCTATTTAGAAACCTTGAATGATCTTTGATACTTTGCGATAAATAATCGTGATGCTTTTCCTATCAGTGATATCATGACAATGCACACATGTACGTTGGTGCTACAACTGAGGTTTATTGAAAAACGTACTTCTCAGCATGAGGTTCAGGGTTGAATTCAAACTGAACTGATGCACTTCAAGGATATATTATTTCAATGGAAGTTAAAAAAGCAGATTAATATAAGATGTATTTTGATGCTTTCTTAGTTTTAATTGAATTTTGAAAATTTATCCTAGATTGAGAGCTTTATATTATGAAACACATTCTAATATCTACATTGTATTGGATAAATAACATAATTCATGAAATCTTCAAATTCAGATCTACAAATCTACACTTACTGCAATGGTGAACAATATATATATTAGATCCGAGAAGTGACGTTGTAGTCATAAGAACATTCGCAACGTCACTGTTCTTTAACTAAATTTAAATTATTCATTCCCGTGCAGAAACGTTGGATGCTTAAGAAACATAGACGGCAATGCTTGAACTCTTGATAGCAATCTGTTCGAGATAAAAGCAAATAACCAGCGTCTAGTCACTCACTGAGACAGTTACTGAAGACTATTTCCATGATCAGAATATTATACAAAAACACTTAGCAAGAAATGCGATTCTATTCCAAAAGATAAATGGGCTTTCATGCACCTATTTACTGGATATACTGCATCACACAGAGATGAGATAAAGTTTTAATACACGAGAACATTACCGTTTCGTGTAATTACCACCATCATACAAAATGCAAGATAATAATTGTCGAGCTTCAGTAATGTGAAGGAGAGTAGAACAAGAAAAAATGTTTTCATAAAACCAAACTGTATTTATTCATATTTACCAATTATACAATTTATAAGAAGTGATCGATTAACTCAGGAACAATTTGAATACATATAAACACTTAAAAGTGTAAAGTGAATTTAGAAGTAGGGATTTAAAGCCTCATATTCATATCAATGAACCAACAGCTATGATTCCTTATTCCTCTGTATATGTCAGCATATGTAGAACTGAAATGAAATAAAGCTCTTTGGGTAACACTATATTTCTACTGTAACGTGAACGCGTTCCTGAGGAACTCGGTAGTCACTGACTTATGTACATGTACCATGTGGGTGGTAATACGGTTATCGTTGAAATCTCTTCTCTTGGCAAGTAATGTGTAAGTTTTTAACCATTATTGTCTTTCGAGATAACGGTTTTAGTAAGAAGATAAATTGTCTTGCAAAAAATACATAAAAACATTACACCTTGTTTACACACCTATTTTTCAAGACATTGTACTCAACAAGAAAATAGAAAGCATGAAATAACTTCCAATTCCTATACAAAGTCTACAAACAGTATACTCCAATTGTATGTATACTCTTAAATGACGATTTCTAAAAGATTGACTACCAGTATTTGTTTAAGTTGAATAAGATTACTTTCGCTTACATAAAGAAAGCACTCAACGTCAAAGCTAATAATCACTCATGATATTAGGACAAAAACCATGGCAGTCATAAACATTGGACATTTCAATTCAACATGAATATTTTATGATTAAAATGATGAAATTTATGAGGAATTGTAAATTCTTTGTTTTACCCTTAGAAAATTGACAGTAAAATTAGCACGAGTGAGACACGTAATATATGCAACACGTGTAAAACCGTACATGCACATATAACTAAGAATTAGTGCATACAAAATATGAGATTTCGCGAAGTTGTTTTATTGAAGAATTTTACGTTGGAAGTGTGAAACATATAATTTTTAAGTATATTTTGATCTAGTATCGTTTTTTATGGCATTGGTTGTAAATAATTGAACATACTTTGAACATAATTTATGTTAATATTGCGCATTACCTCCCTTAATAACAAAGTGGTTACAAACACTTCCATGGCCAATGACGAAAACGTCACAGTTAACATACGAGTATAAGACTTATTTTCTGGAACAATTTCTGCTCTTCATCTGACATTTTCCAGTTTGTTGCTGCTTTAATTAGATTATCAATTAGTGGAAGGTGGCACTTTAACCAACTTATTACTGGTAAACTAAAGTAATGTCATTTTACCTGTGATAAGATATTCTATGAAGCATTGTGGTTCGTTTACCCTACCCTTAGAGAATCAACCCATGGCTTCAGCTGTCATTTATATTCTTGTAAATAAATACACATACGTTTGGATCTGAAGCTTAATTCAAATGCCCGGATATATTAAAACGTCATCTTTTAATTAATTGGCGATGGAGTAATCATATTTCCTGCATTTCACAATTGCCAAATACAGTAGGACACCTTTGTAACTTTAAAAAAGCAAACAACTGACAACATAATATCTAAATATGCCATATCGGGGCATAAATGTGTGAGTTTGTGTAAGCATACTACACGTGTTATTGTATGCACAGGTTATTCACGCTTTAAATATGGCAAAATAACCATGCAATTTAAGCAAGATTGTTTGGCTTGAAATGAGATGAGGTGATTATGGGTTGAACACCGCTGTTCAAGATTATATCACTTATATCACGACTGCTAGTATCAATGCAGGGAGAAAGCCTCAACATCATTTTGGTTAAGTATTACTGTGAAACTTGCGAGCATTGGCTTTAACTAACGTAACATTGAATCAAAGTGTTTGAAAATAATACTTGCTGACTGTCAAGACACGCACATCATTCAATCATTCATGTTTAGCAAAGAATCTATAACGATTAGTTATAATGTCTCTCAGCAATGATGGCAAAATTGGAACAAGCTTAACCAAATATTTGATTTATACAGCCTTTTTGTAGATAGACATGTCAGCCATAGTTCATTTAGAATTTGACATTTCAACAACTCAGTGGATAATGATGTCCAACTATCAGATCGATATGTACACACCCACCACTGTTCGTTGAAACTTTGTCCGCAAGTACCAATCTATTAGGTTACCGTGACCTTTCTAAAGGTCATTGGTTGAACTGAATCGTATATCGAATCAATTGCGTTCTCTGTCACGAACTAGCTTGGTTTTGAATAAAAAACAAAGCATGCACACACAAATGAATTTATTTCAAACAAAGAAACACCCAACAAAAACAGTTCCCACACAATTTACTCACACAAGGTCAATACTCGCACATCAACTTATCATACCGCAGTGTCCCGACTCACTTGTCCCCGAGTTCTCCAGGCTCAAACAGCCCATGCATGTCCGGTCACTCTCGACAGCAATGTATTGCTTCTGACACTCCGTTCACGTTACATGCTGCTTTTATACGCTCAGTGCACAACTCAGTCATGCAGCACGCGCACTAACATAGCACTGGTTGCGTTTGCACGATGCATTCTCACTGCTATGCTCAAAGTTGTGGTGACATTCTCACTGGAGCATTAACATTAACTCAGTGATCATGACTTAACTGTGAAATAAGTAATGGTGCTGGTGTGTTCTATTATTAAGTTCCGTTTAATACTCAGTTGTGATTAGACAATATTAAATCAATGAAAGGTGACATGAAATTGGAACACAGTGTTAGTATATTTAATAAATGTAGTACCATTTAATTTTTATCATAATGTGAAAGTATTTTAACATATGATAATGCCATGAATGATCGATATACACAAAGGCAATGTAGACTGGAGCTTGTGTATAACAATATTACCATGTGGTTCGACGGCAAAATGATACAATTCATTGATGCAATTTAAGTAATGTGATAGCGAAAATGAAACTTAGGTATAAATCTCCCTTGGGAACAAGTGTGGTCACAATGATCACAATTAAATAATAAAAAGAGTACATAAAACGACCACAGCCAGCGTAATAATATTGCAAAACCTCAAGGGAAATTCTTAAAGTGTTGTAAGTTTTGGAACAATAAGGTAAGTGAACAATGAAAGGAACCACGAAATGCCACTGGGAGAGACTAAAATGTGACTGATGTTTGGAGCCATGGAGGAAAGTGACCAAAACGAATCCTTTAAGAACACCTATACAATGTTACACAGCATAAGATTAATGTCCATCATGGAGGGCTCAGGGAAGGGTAGTGAAATATTATGTAAAGTGGCAGAAACAAACTCTTTTGAGAGGAAGGTCATAAGTAATGGTTTAACTTTCCGGGGGTTCACATGAAGCCAATTCGAATATTTTACACACTGGCTAAAATCTACACCAAAATCTATTTTGAATAAGATTTTACCCGACGAAAACAGTTGCAAAACAAGTTTAGCGTCTACGAGGGTCTGCTAAATTGACACCGAGGTCGGACATATGAACAATCATTTGGTAGTTCAGTTGGTAGGGTGTCCGCTCATCACCCAGTAGTCAATGATTTAATTTTTTACCGCTGTGTCATTCAAGGGGACATTAAAGGATGGGAGTTGCTGCTTGCTTGCTTGACACACAGCATTATACGGAAAAAACAAAACTGTAACCGAGCAGTGAAAGTATTTTAACATATGATAATGCCATGAATGATCGATATACACAAAGGCAATGTAGACTGGAGCTTGTGTATAACAATATTACCATGTGGTTCGACGGCAAAATGATACAATTCATTGATGCAATTTAAGTAATGTGATAGCGAAAATGAAACTTAGGTATAAATCTCCCTTGGGAACAAGTGTGGTCACAATGATCACAATTAAATAATAAAAAGAGTACATAAAACGACCACAGCCAGCGTAATAATATTGCAAAACCTCAAGGGAAATTCTTAAAGTGTTGTAAGTTTTGGAACAATAAGGTAAGTGAACAATGAAAGGAACCACGAAATGCCACTGGGAGAGACTAAAATGTGACTGATGTTTGGAGCCATGGAGGAAAGTGACCAAAACGAATCCTTTAAGAACACCTATACAATGTTACACAGCATAAGATTAATGTCCATCATGGAGGGCTCAGGGAAGGGTAGTGAAATATTATGTAAAGTGGCAGAAACAAAATCTTTTGAGAGGAAGGTCATAAGTAATGGTTTAACTTTCCGGGGGTTCACATGAAGCCAATTCGAATATTTTACACACTGGCTAAAATCTACACCAAAATCTATTTTGAATAAGATTTTACCCGACGAAAACAGTTGCAAAACAAGTTTAGCGTCTACGAGGGTCTGCTAAATTGACACCGAGGTCGGACATATGAACAATCATTTGGTAGTTCAGTTGGTAGGGTGTCCGCTCATCACCCAGTAGTCAATGATTTAAATTTTTACCGCTGTGTCATTCAAGGGGACATTAAAGGATGGGAGTTGCTGCTTGCTTGCTTGACACACAGCATTATACGGAAAAAACAAAACTGTAACCGAGCATGATATTTATCCTGGAAAGGCGCTATAGAAGAGGACTATTATTATTATTAGTAGTAGTAGTAGTAGTAGTAGTAGTAGTAGTAGTAGTAGTAGTAGTAGTAGTATTAGTAGTAGTATTAGTAGTAGTAGTAGTAGTAGTAGTAGTAGTAGTAGTAGTAGTAGTAGTAGTAGTAGTAGTAGTAGTAGTAGTAGTAGTAGTAGTAGTCTAACTGGCGCTGCACCGTAGCTGCCGGGTGCAACATGCACAAACCGAATTTCCAATGTACATTGTATTGCGGACAATAAAGTGTTATTATTATTATCTCATTCAGTGACCAGTGTCATCATATTATTCGTTTTCCTGGCGACAGATTTCAATTCTCATTGCAGAGGATCAGTCTGAAGCTACTGCAACATATGTCAGTTTCTCATATGATAAACAACGAAGAAAGCTCGAAAACATGGATTCGGGGTATTATAATATATGCACACAGTCACTATATTCACTATTCCTGTTAAATGATAACGCAAGAGACATTATATAAATACAACTTGTATATATAAAATATGATTCGAACTAATGATAGCAAAGTATATTTCATTAACCCTCAATACTCAGTATAGTACTTATTTCTGTACGCGCTATTTTAAAGCTATTATACATATTACATGAACTACATATTTACCACGCATGTGTATGTGAATTTTACTTGTATCTTTGATAATTGATCATTGGATGTATGTTTCTGGTATACATGTATGTCTTTTCAAGTGTACATGTGTGCAAGTACATGTAGGATGTGTGTGTATATGACTTGGAGTGTTTGTCTTCGATGTGTATGTACTGTCGTATTTGCATGAAATTGAACAGACACTCAACTCCAATTTCAATCTGTAACTACAGAGGGCTTCATGAAGAGAATAATGCCGTTTGTATGAGAGAGTATTCTCCAAAAGAATGAAATGGTACTCAATTTGTTTGAAAAGCGATGGTTAGATTTTACATCAAATCGATCATACGACAGTAAACAAGAAAAAGTACACAGACGATGACGTGTTTATCATTGCTCTATTTCAAGAAGACGAACATGATAAAGGTCCCAGCATAATGTCCAGCATGTGTGACAATCAGCGTGATTTGAAACTTATTGCCTTATCATGCCTAATTAATTTCTTCCAGGATTCCACTTTTCATCAACTAATATGCAGTTGACAACTTAATGCTAGATCAACATGAACGGGAAGTTGTTTATCTTGTGCTGCTTCATCTGTTTGCGGTATTTGACTGCAACCTCCTTTAACGGTTACGACATACCTTTGGCGTTGATGAGTTTGCTCTTTTGAGGAAAGAAAATTATCTCAAGGTATATCCGTGTGTGTGTGTAAACGCTGATAAAATAACCTCATCAAATTAGCCATTTAAGCATCATGTACCTCAAAGATCCGTGATGGGCCCTGTCTTAATGTCCGTTCAGCCACACGATATTTATTTTCAAATTCTAATACGAAATGAACATATAAATGTTTGAGTCTTTAACATGATATTATTCAGGGTACCGTTCCACTAACTAATCTTAGCCATTTAAGCATCATGTACCTCAAAGATCCGTGATGGGCCCTGTCTTCATGTCCGTTCAGCGACACGATATTTATTTTCAAATTCTAATACGAAATGACCACATTTCTTCGCCGGCGCAATCCATCAGACCGATGTTCACAGAAATCATTATTATTATTGCAGGCTGGCACCGCAAACTCAACATCAAGTGCCGAGAGAGGACGTTGGGGATGTATAAGCTGATCCCAATCTTGTACGACGAGGCACAGCTCTTACCGATCCAGATGAGGCTCGTCATTGAAAAGAAGTTGACTGCATATGCGCGGAAGAGAGCGTCAGCGAAGCAAGAAGAGATCTTCAGCCTGTACAAGAATGAATACAGAATGTACAAGCAGGGCGCTCTATCTGCAGCCGAAACATTGAGCAGATCCAGCAAGCTGCACGGACCTGTCGTTTGACATGTGAACTTTGACCTGAAATGAACTGAACTGAAATGAATTTGAACTTGAAATGAGTGAGGTCTTTGAAGGGAATTTAGAAGTGGTATACATAAGAACAGGAAGATTTTCTGGATAACAACTTCTTTAATGTAAAAATACAAGACGTTTCGGAGTACATACTCGCTCCTTCCTCGGGTGGAATGTAAGGAAATAAAAAAAATATAGTACATTTATATAGCAAACAAAACAATGGTGAAGGAATTCAATCAGGGAGATTAACATACATGAGAATGGTATACAATGGGGATTTGCAATATAAACACGATGGAGATGAAGCATGAGAATGATGAGGATTTGCAATACAAAATGAGTGATTCAAATATCACTCGTGATATGAATTTGAGATAATCATATCACAGTCTCGTTGATTCATAATTGAATATGGGTCTACAATAAAATATTAGAGACTAATACATTTGTTTGTTTTGTTTTGGTTATACGAATATATAATATACAAGACAAATATACAACAAATAAATGGAACAAATGGTGGAACAGCGACAGTCAACTCATAAATAGTTAATATAAAAATATAATATTTGGTGTCGCCGTTTAGTCCAACCCATTTCTGTCGCCGTTTCGTCCAATTTTGTCGCCGTTTCAACCAAATTTTGTCGCCGTTTTGCCGTGTCGCCGTTTCGTCCGTTTCCCTCACACATGACTGACAGAGGATCACTGACAATCACATACCACACATTCAGATCTACTTTCCGCCACAATTGATGAACTAAACTGAATTAAAATGAACGGTGCTTCCAAATAACAACACCCATGTTATAAACTTGAGAGGAAGTACATGCTTCAAAACATCCCACTCTTTAAAACAAATGTCACATGAATCAACTATTATCTACATCCCGATGATATCCACGGCCTTCATTAGTTGGTATCTATTGACAACGAACGTACATTTCAATGCTCTGGTGAAAGGACTAGAACCTCCAGCTCGTACAATTTGTGTCCACTGTCATGTAGTTTTCCAGTCTAGGAACTACTGGCATTGTACACAAACAAGTCGTTCACAATACTATCATAAACTTGACACTTAGTACTACGAATTGCCCTTTCCTAGGATTTTGATTTTAGTTAATAAGATTCTTAAATATTAATGCGTTGTTATTTATTGTTAAAGGAATACTGGGTTCTTGAATAAAAGCGTAAATTCAGTAGGGTAACAGCGAGTAGGAAATGGCAACTAGCGTTACCTCTACATAGCGAGGTTTCCGTTGCGCAGTGTCTTACTCGCCACTGATTGCCATACAAGCGCGAATATGAATGCATTTTAATCGAAACAATTACTTCTAACTGTCTGTTTTGTTTTACATGGTAAATGTTTGTTATCATGATAAAAAAAAGAAGGGAATAGGCGAACCAGCTAATGACTAATGTATCGCTCTTCACGAAAAATGTCTATATATCATTTTGTAAATAACAAAAGTTCAATTGTGATGATTTTGCAGGCATTTCGCATGCGAATAGCAATCTACAATGCGTCCAAAGATTAGAATAACGAACCTGTTTTCTTCATGAGCTTAATAATCCATGTACTATAATAATCCTCCTATGTCAGCGATACGTTTAATTTCAAATGCCAAATCAGCTTGTTGGAGGTTTTTCGCCAAAGAACACGGAATACAAAGCTCCTCCTATTCCTAAATTCCATTGGTGGAATATATATGTTCCTACTTTTCAGTGAACGTTTCATTGGCTGACAAATATCTAGACTGACCGTCGCATTGATGTTATTTCATGATAGTTTGTGTGTCAACAAGACCGGACTTTTGACAATTAACCTGACAAATGAAATGCCGGTCACCGACATCCCATTTGTTATATAAATGAACCGGTCCAATAAACTTGTTATCTGTAAAAACTTAATTACACTGAAGTCTCCTTCTCACCTGCTCAGCGTATTTGACTTTGGTTAATTGCGTAAACTAATTTGCTGTCACAACACTTCTCTCCTTTGAAGAAACATCTATATGGTATGTTAAACTGAGAATTTGTATTAAAGCTATCGCCGTATTTACCCATCCATTTCGTTTTCATTTACGAGAGTGTGTATTAGGTAATCTGGTAACATAATTCATTCATTCGATCGTGTTCTATAAATGTGTATAATCATAATGCATATGTGTGCGTGTACAATGGTGCAATCTTCATGTAAATTTCACTGAGCTTGTTGACCAATCCAGTTCAAGTACTTATACATGAAATATATTTTTAATGGTTTGCATTACATTACATCATATATAAACTATTTTGATGGACATACTTGGAATTATAGTAACCTTTTATATTTGAGACGCAATGTTACTTAATTACACTTATTGATATACTTTGTCACTGATATCAAACGTGTATACAATAATATAAGAGTAAACGAATATTTCTTTACAAAAGGTTTCAATATAGCATCCATATTGCAGGGAAATGCTTGAGCAATGAACCACGAAAATCGTGTACTGCTAAAATCCATCCACAGTTTTATCGTAAAAACTAAAAGATTTTCGGATTTTTCATAAATCAATCTTTCTTAATTACTTCATATCATCAATTGCCTTGCTGTTATGTAACGTTCAACATCTTTAAAGTTTAACGCTTTCAATTGTGTCTTGTAATCTCGTACCATATACATTCCTGTTGGTTTATATTTTATGATTTTGCAATGTATGCAACTTATTTGTTTGTTTGTTTATTTGTTGTGTTTGCAGTTTGTAGGGAGAGGCATTAAAACAAGCACTGTTTTGCTTGTTTGCCGATTCCGTCACTTTTACAGTGTTTTAATACATTTAAACTATATCAAACGTTATAGCAACAAATAAGAAACATGAAATGAAATGTTAGATTAAACCTTGATATTTTCACCAAACACGGACACATCTTTCCAGGAAATCGATGTCACACTATTTCCTCTCATATGCATTCCATGAAACGATCCACTAGCATTTATGATTGGTATTACTAAACACCTTGGTAAACTACGGCTTTCTCTGTGAAATATCGTAACAAATTTGTTGAAACACAATCATGGACGAACATCACATGAAGTATGGTAATAATAAATTACATATACACGTGTATATGTACTTGTAACCCTGTTTGTCAACCCCTCTTTCCATGTAACATCTTGAAATAAATGCCGTTTAAATAATATACAAGTACTTACATTTACATTTAATCCCGTATGTTAAGTTGTATTGTGGAAGAAGACTCCGTAAGATTGTATCAACAAACTGTCAGTTAATTTATTGCGAGTTGAAATAGTTGTATTAATTTTGTCTCATGATGATATTATATTATCAGTAATAATAAATGTATAAAAACTCAGGACAAGGTGGACATTGGTGTGTGGTGAGATGTTTAGGGTGTAAATTACTTTGTCTGGGACTTATCTTTTTCTCTTCACCGGCATTTTCTAATCGTCACATCTTTGCTGATTAGTCAGACACATGATTTTATCTATTTCATATGTTATGATGCTAATACAACCTGTACCCAAACCGTTTTCTTATTGTCTGCAAAGTTAAGGATAATAAATTAATCTAAATCTGAAATGTCTCGTTTATTTGAACAACCAATCGTTCAGTGTATATGAAATAATACCTACCAGGCTATTTATTAATACATACAAAGCAAAATATAACCTATATCCAGCAATTTTTAGTTCCGTTTTGATTACGAATCCCGATTGAGACGAGTTCACTTTGGATACGAATAAAATGCCGGTGATCGCTCGCCTGCACCTAGTTTGCGTCACGTGACCACACATTGCGTAACGGTCTCTACCGCAGTCAAGATCGCTTGGACCAGAGCATCATAATGGCAAAATTATTCAAAGCATATATATGTTGTCGATACAAAACTAAACCTGCAACTTAACATCACAGGTTAAATGTATTATATAAATTAGAGCGCAAGTACAAATACATTCCTCATACTTAACTTTGAATGACACTGATTCAAGTTCTTCCATTTAAGAGGGCGAAATACCTTTCAAACGGAAGAAAAAAACAATATTTATAAAAAATAAAACTCAATAATTACATGTACACATTTCAAACAAAAGTTTTGTTTTTAAAAAGAAGCAACTGAAAGTGTTGGGTTTCAATTTTAAAAAGTGATAGATGCATTTCAACCTTCACTGCTAGGATATTCATACAATTCTCCAGAAGCAAAACACAATAGCAGTAACCCGAAATCTAGCTATTTGAAATAAAATGAATAGAAACAATACCTAACTAGTTTTAAAGGGAGACATTCTTTTAAAAAAAATATATATCATTATAAAATAATGTAATATACTACTTCTAAGATGTGAAGATGAAATCATAAAATAGAAGAAAGACCATATTATTGATGCATTAACAGAGACAGCCATACATGTTATACCTACTGTAATTACTTCTACTTAATATACTGCACAGTCGGTTAATTTTAACATTTGATTCGTTGCAGGTCAACTTTTAGTTTAATGCTTTTTGTGATTTTCGACTGCAAAATGAAATCTCCCCACAATTGTACAAACTGACATCAAACGTCGCCCCCAAATATTGTTTGTAATGACGTAGCATGAATTCCATCATTTTATGGAGCTGTAAGACAGAGCTTCCTCTACCACAGCATGACGTTTTTTTATGTTTCAAGGCAACGTTTCAAATAAACTTTTCCTTGAACAAACCAATTTCCTACAGCCTGGGGTAATATACAGTGTCCTAACATTCTTACAAACTATTCACAGATTTACAAAAAGAAAAGTAAGGTAAGAATTAAAAACTAACAAAAATGGAATTGTAACAAAACGATGATTAACAACCAAACTCAATTATTATCAACTTCTCTTTTTAATAAATAATACATGTAATGTTTAATTATTCAAAGTGGATGTCATTTAAGAACTGTATTGTTGTTATTAACTCAAACCCTTGTCTTTAATCAGCACAAGTATATTTTTAAAAAATACAAATGATATGTTTTCCATATCAAATAGAAAGGATTAACATATGTTCTGAGTCATAATTCAGTAGATTACGAACGCTTTAAATGATTTTAAGTTTTAAGAGAATGACAAAGGTGTTTACTGCATTAGCAGCTTAATTGAATGTAAATGGTACATGATTTATTCATGTGTTGTACTTAAACATCTTGTTTTTTGTCATGTGAATACATGTATGGTTATATATATGTTTAAATGTTACCGGAACTCGTTTAGTTGTGATGAATGTAATATACTACTATACGTGATGGTACTTGAGCACCGATATGAGAAGTATACGGACTAAATGGAGCTTACATCATAGATTTTTAAACTTACTTTCTCATAAAGTTAAAATAATGAGATGATCTCCTCCCTCCTAGATAGAAATAACCAAAGTCAACAGTTCTGCATTTGTAGTTTCAAGGATGGCAACACAGGTTGCTAAGTCTCGTTTTCCATATGCATTGCAGGGTAATTTGACTGTTGATTTGAAGAAGCCATGATGAAAAACAATTGTAAGAAACATTTCTTTCAACGTTTAACCTGCAAAGTTTCAACTCCTTGCCATAAACCTATCAACTAAGCATGGGTGTGATACGGAGCAATGAGTCACGTTAGACATTGTGTGAGTGAGGGAAACGGTTTAGATTATAATGAATGGTACCACTTTATGCATCTATCAACCTCTTGTTCATGCTTTTGCGCCAGTGAAGCATCTCAAGAGAATGCAATGAAACTATATTAATTATTGTCTTATCTGCCTGGGATATTCCTTACCTTTACCATTAACAATGCAAATTTTGCATTCTGAAACAAATTTTAAATCAACGTTTTCTTTAGATTCAGATTATTAAAGGGGCAGTAGCACGATAAAATGGATTTGACAATTAATGTCACCAATAGCAAACGTATTCCTCTCTTCGGAAAATCAAGTGTACATGGTTCAGTAAAGCCACGGTTCGTTTTTTTTTGTAATTCAAAATAATAATATGTGTTCACAATAGTCAAGTAAGTTTCTTCAATTATACATTTTTCACAATGTTTTATATACCACACCCAATATCTTGTTTAATCCCTTAAAAGCGTTTTACTTTTATTATGTTCCCTCCTTTAGCTTTGAAGACGTAAGCTGGTAAAATTAATGGTGGATACGTGACACACCTATTGCGAGGGGAATGGCATTTTAACTTACACAGCAGATACCAGACGCAACAGTAATTGTATAGGATTCCACATGCTCTTAACTTTAAACATTTAATGCAAAAGCATGAACAATGGGAATACCCTTCAACAGTAAAACAGTCAGGATCACTCAATGGCTAAGGCATTACCGTCACAAGTATTATTATCTTAATGTCACTGCTCCTATACAAAGAGCACACACGATATGGACATGCAGAGTATTCCATTTTATCGTATGACGAGCAATGAAAAACTGGGATTTATTAGTGAAATAAAATGTCTATCAAGCTACAGTGAAAATAACTTATATTTTCACTGTGACCAGTGACTGATATAATTTGACGCAGCGAATCGGCTTATGATGTCACAGTGTTACTGCGGTGACGGGCTGTTCCTAGTGGCCGCTCGGTGTGAAAACGATCATTTTCGGACGTAATTACATGGATAATATAATATAATAAATAGAATATCCGTCAATTCTTGACAAATACCATGTCTATCTCATCGATTTAGGTAGAAACTAGAAAGGTTATATTTTCTCGAGTGGCGCGCATGATTTTTAATAGCGAATACTGATGAGGTATATTGTGCCCAATTGACTCGCTCAGGATACACAAAGAACGACTGATATCAAACGGATAAATCTAGAAGAGCGTTTGCGGAAACTTTGGGTCTCGCCTTTCCCTGTTCCGCCTTCTCCTCAGTATAAATAAAATGGGAATTTTTTTGGATAAAAATTTGTTCATTATTCAAGTTATTCTAACAAGTTGAATCATCACTGGGATCACTTTTCACAACTTTGTTCTTAAAACCTATTTTTGATTTCAAAATTGGATCAAAAGATTAACATGGCCTTAACCAATATCTCATGACCTTGAACTTTTACCTTCAAGGTTACACCATCAATGATTACTTTTCATTGTGTATAACAATCATGCAATGACTCAAAGTGTTCATTGTTAACATAAGATATATTCACAATAGCACGCTTAAGTTGTGACCTTGCTGTGACCTTGACCTTTGACAGATTTTAGCAAAAAAGTTTTCAAATCTTGGTCTTTCTCCATAGTTGATATATACCAAATAAGAGCCTGACAGCACAAAAATGTTTGAAGTTATCGTGTTTACAAGGATTATTGTAGTGATTTAAGAACTCATGACCTTGACCTTTGACCTTGAATGTGAACATGTCAAAATCATTCACCAGATTTATAAGAAAGAAGCTATGTATATGAGGTGTTAATACCTTCTTGGTAAAAAGTTACTTAGAGATTTCAGAACTGGTCACCATGACCATATCTCGTGACCTTGACCTTTGATCTTCAAGGTCACACAGTCAATGATCACCTTTCTTTCATTGTGTATAACAATCATGTAATGATTCAAAGTGTTAATAGTTAAAATAAGGAATGTTCGCAACTGCATGCTGAAGTTGTGACCTCGCTGTGACCTTGACCTTGGACAGATTTTAGTCTGTCTCCATAGTTGATATATACAAAGTAAGGACCTGATAGCACAGAAGTTGCTGAAGTTATCGTGTTTAAAAGGATTTTGTAGTGATTTCAGAACTCATGGCCTTGACCTTTGACCTTGAATATGAATATGTCAAAAAAATTCCCCAGGGGCATAAGTAAGAAGTTATGTATATGAGTTCTCAAAACTTTCTAGGAAAAAAGTTATTGCGAAAACAAAACGCGGCGGCGGCGACGGCGACGGAAACTGCGCAAAAACTGATAGCAGCTAATAACGATTGATTATGAGGGAAAGATCTTACAATGAGAACAATTTTGGGCACTCTTCCTGTATTTTTATAAAATTCTCAGTGGCTCTTGACAGTGAAGAATGTCGATTGAGAGTTCCTATGACAACGCACGTGAACATGATTTTTAGGACTATCTTCTATCACTTTTACAATTTTCCTATCTTTTTATCAAGATACTCAATGATCCGTTAATGTTTTTCTCTTTAGTGAAAGCAAGAGAGTCAGTTCACTTGTTTACAATTTGCACACGTACAGCTACTGGAATGACATCTTAATGTACCAAGCAGATGTCCTACAGCATGTACTCACTTAAAACCTTTATTACAGCATGAACCAGAAACAATACCCATGTAGCAGTAAAGCAGTCAAGAACACCAACATGCATAAGCATCAACGTCGCCGTAATTGCTCTTTATCAAATCGTTGAATCTAAAGTCCAGGGATCCCCTAGTGGGAGAAACACATATATGCAGATGAATTTTAAGTTTGATTTGTTTGCTTCTCTCAAAAGAGTTATTTAAAAAAGAGTCGTCAATTAGGGCTTATTTACTCAAACAAACTGTTGATTGAGGCACACAGACCTGGCCTAGCCAGTGACTTAATCAGCTCAAACAGTTGCTTATGCTCACTTTACAGCGGGAGAGAAAATCAGATGTGTCAGGAAAAAAAGGTGTACATAATACTCTCTCAACATTATCTACTGACGCGAGTTTGAAATTTCATAGTTGACAGATACCTAATAACTACTTGTTTCTCAAACAAAGCAAAATCCGCCTCAACACTGATATTGCGGTTAAATCAGCTGCAGCAAATAAGGAAAGACTCACGTTAATTCGGACGTTTGAGGTAGTGACTTTGACACTTCGTAATGTAAATGTGGAGACACATGATTAGTAAAACAGTTAGCATGTTTGTTTACATTTCGAAATAGCAGCCCTTTTAAGGGGCAGTAGCACGTTTTTTTCTCTCAAATAAGTCGATGAAATGTATTTTTTTTAAATAATGTCACCAATCGTAAAACACGCTTCTCTCTTCAGGAAATCAAGTTAAAAATGAGTGTACATGGTTTGGTAAAACCGTGGGAATCGTTTTTTGTACTTCGAAATATTAAAATGTGTTCACAATAACATGACCGCCATGCAATTTTTGTTTTATACGCAACATCGTTATCACCACTACAGATAATTGGTTTGTGTAATAAGGCGTTTTACCCTCTAAAGTAAATTTAAATGACATAAACTAGCATTATAAATGGGAAATTTGACAAATAAAAGTTTGCAAAAAATGTGCAACAGCCCCTTTAAACTAGTCATGTAGTAATGCAATCAGTTTGACCCTACCTGCCCTACTTTGAGTACAATATTTCATATTCACACAATTTAAATTGAAAGACTTACACACAACGCTGACGATTACATAATAATTATGAATGCAATTGGAATTGTTAATAGTTCAACTTATGAACACCGACATAATTTATTCTGTCAATAACTTATAGTGTCTTTTGAATGCCAGTTTATATATGTAGTTTGACGTAATACTTATCATGCTTCTATGAAACTCTTTTCCAAGAATAACAGAGTGAAGCAGAGTGTCATTTTCTTCTTTTTTCAAATGATATACGTTATTTTGAAACGTCAAACATGAAACTTTCAATATCTGTTTTGCAATACTTTGAACAGTATTACCTTGCTGTAGACTCTATGTAAACTCTTGTGTTTTCTATTTCCGGAACATGAAATAGATACTAAACGCGGAATAACATATACACTTGTTCTTTAAAACAACAATTTGAAAAATACATGTAGTACACAATTACAAACCAATTTATCATACGTTGATGTTGTTCTGAAGTTGTAATGAAAACCTCATACATAATGAATATATTGTTTTAAAAAATCACCCATTCCTTGTTTTGTATGTCTATGTCAAGTATGATAATGCACCCTCGTTTTATCACTCGAATGTACGAAAGTTTCCTGACTAGTCAATTAACTTTCATCAACCCATTTCATTGCTTTGCACTTCAATACTTTTATTATCTTTGCCCTTTCTGAAATGCATCATTTAAATGTCCTTATGCCAAACGGCATGTACAGAAGAGCAAAATCCACATGATAGTTCACGTACATTTAATTACGAAACTATTTATTTCTAAAAGAATGTTCCAATGTGATTTCAAAATAACTATGAAGTATATCCTCAACAACATACAATCCGTACATGTCTACATGATTTACAAACTTGGTAGAAAACTACTCACAATAGATAGAAAATAAATCTTCTTCAACTTTCTTTAATCAATACTTTGTTAGATTGTGTATACTTCCCGCTCTGAGGCATGTACTTTGTAATATGTTTCCTTACCATGCCCGAGGCGCGCAAATAAAAATTTAAACTTTAGTTCAAGGAAAACAAAATCGAATTATAAATGATCTGACTTTTTACCCATTGTAAACTCAATGTAGTCTTCTGATCAAGCATGACATGTAATATTATGTCACTTTGGGAGCCACAGTGTCTCCCTCTGTATTGAACTAAGTTTACAGACTTCAATTATCCTTCATGGATCCATGTTACTGCTTTGCACTTCATCGCTTTTATTATTTTTGCTCATGTCACAAATGGTCATTTGAATGTTCTTCACTTCAAAGTCATTTCAAGGTGTGTTCTGTAAAAGTTAGGGTTATATAATATAAAAAACTTCAAAGAATCCTTGTATATACTTAATCTGACATATATAAGTTGTACAGTTTCCTCACCATGTTTGCAAGCTAGAAGCACTATGAAATTGAAACTTAAGTTAATGAAAAACTGTAACAAAATCAAATTTTAAAAAAATTGAAATTTCCCCCTTGGTAAACCCAATGTAAATTAATGATCAAACGCATCACTCAGCATCTGAAGTTATTTCAAAGTTCGTGTAATCAAATGTCAATTCATCTTTGGTTTGAGAGGCCAGTGTGTCAGTAAAGGTATTGGAACAAGTCTACCGCCTCGCCTTACATCGCATACTATTGAATTACCGTTCGCAGATCCATTTTAACCATGTGCACTTCACTTCCTGCATACCTTGGTTTTGGACTGAAATGCTGAAATGCACCTCTTGAATGTTCTTTTTACATTGATACAATAACTTCGATTCTGATAGTTCAGTAACCTATCTACTGGAAGAAAGTTTTGTGCATGATCTGGGGAACGTATTACAGAAGGAACCTCGCTGGTCGCATCATTGCTATTTAGTTTAAACATATTTGTTATTTCTCTAATAAACATGTATTCCACACCACTCTAGACTTTATATATACTGTTTAGAATCTGAATTCAAATCACACAATTTAAAAAAAATCACACTCTTACTAATCTGTGAAATGTTCTTAACGTTTTTAATTATATTTTATTGATGTTGCGGCATGATAGGGTCATTGACATATCCATTTTAGGCACCATAGGTTTGCCGGATCACACATTCAGCCATATTCGATAAACAACAGTGTAAGAAATTTCATATCAAAGAATTACTGTGTAAATGCAATAAAACATCTGTTTTTCCAACACAAAACATGATATATTGACTACCTAAGGACACGGACCTACTTCCCAAAAAGATGATGTCGAATTACTGCTTGAGCTTAGTACATCATTGTATTAGAATGAAACCAGTATGGTTGTTACCTATGGTCATGTACAGTCAGTGTGCCGGTTGACAGAAATAACCAGAACAGGTCAATTGAATAAATAGAAGAGTGTACTAGAACTACAGCGAAGCAATAGGCAAATAGAGTTCTAATTATTCTTTTCGTTTGAAGGGAATTTCGACACAGGATTCTTGAAGAACACCTCAACATGTGTCATGTTTGGCTACAGTTTTTTCACTCATCAAAACCTTGATCTTTCAAATTAACAACTATTTACAACTTTGTATAAATAAATAACAAAACATTTACATTCCATCAGCATTGTTTAAAAACATATTTTGCAATGTTCCTGAATAGTAAAGAAAGTTTACATTGTTATTAAATTTATTTCAATGTCAAAAATATTGTATTCCAAAATAGTGACAAATATTTCTTTCCTATACAACTTTATTACATGCAGCATATGTCACATATACTGATCGCCACTGAAGATAAATGTTTATGTACGCTTAACATTTAATTATGAGGACTTGAATGAACATTTTACATTTTTCATTAAAGTATTGGTAAATTTTATATAATTAGGTTGTTGATATGTTTTAAAGTGTTATTCTTTTTTCTTCAACAAATATGAAATGAACATAGTTTACGTGTTCCTCACATGTATCATACTGTACAATGTTGAATTAACGAGCACTCAGGCTTGGATCATATATATGTCATCACTTTTTCCAATTTGTTTGAAATTGTTAAAATGATACAGTAAAAAAACTAGAAATAATCTGATGATAACTGAATAAATATACCAATAATAAGTTCTAATTTTAGTTAATAATTTTAGTTAATAACATCTCACAGACGCAAATCTGACCTATGACCTAGTTCTTTCTGAGAATGGCTTAATTGTGCTGTAAATTAATTACTCTATTGAAATACTTCCATATCAAAGATACAGTGTATGTTCAAGAAATGGCCTATCAAATTAAATCATAGTTATCCTTATGTCCCTCTGGCCTGCATCGTGTCATATCTTGACATATCTAATTGTATTTACTCAATTAGTTTTCTTCCAAATAAAACATGACAATAATACGAGGTTAACGATTTGTGATACTTTTCCATTCATGTATTGTATATGTCTTATTACATTAACCTCTGCAAAGAGTGCTTATGTTTGTTCTGTCATGCTTAAACACAGACTCAAACTAAAATCTCTGTCATGTTTTAGCTATTAACCATTTTTCATGAACTTGTCACTATACCCCCGCCTTACAGCGTAAGCGGAGATTTATAGGGATCATATCTCCAAAACTAAACATGCTAGCTTTACCAAACTTGCTACACGTGTTAGACATGCACGATCTCTAGTCTAGACTTTTGAGGGTTAGACCGGTTTCTGAATTTTATTTCTTGTCGTTACTATTGAAACATGACCAAAACAGTGACTGTGTATCTCACAAACTTTACATCCCAGCTACACAAAACGTTATACACTTGTCAACCGTGGTGCTTAGATGTGCCTTTTGAGGGTAAGACCAATTTCTGAATTTTATTTTTGGCAGTTTTCATGTTT
The DNA here is from genome assembly GCA_936450465.1 of Gibbula magus. NCBI lineage: Eukaryota > Metazoa > Mollusca > Gastropoda > Trochida > Trochidae > Gibbula > Gibbula magus. The sequence continues at coordinate 56,926,853 of OW388300.1, forward strand.
CAAATATCAGCAAACCAGCCAGTTTCTTTCTGTAATACGTTCCCCAGATCATGCAAAAACTTTCCTCCCAGTTGAAAGGTTACTGAATTATCAGAATCCAATTTGTTCGATCAATGGAAAAAGAACATTCAAATGGTGCATTTCAGCATGACCAAAATTGATTGAGGCAATGAAGTGCAAAACAATAAAATGGATATGTGAACAGTAATTCAATAATCACAAACGCAGGAAGAGACAGCAGACTTGTTCCAATTCCTTCACTGACACATTTGCCTCTCAAATCACAGATAAATTGACATTTGATTACATGAACCTTGAATTAACTTCAGGTGCTGAGTGAATACGCTTGATCACAACTTTACATTAGGTTTAGCAAGAGTGAAATGTCCGATATTTTTTATTTCGATTTTTGTACAGGTTTTCAAGAACTAAGTTTCAATTTCATTGTGCACGCTTCAGGCATGGTAAGAAAACACTAACAACTCGTATGCTTCAGAGTGCGAAGTATACACAAGACTTCTATGAATATTTATTACATATAACGTTGACACACGTCATTGAGTAAGGGAACACCATAGTATGACACATTCATTCATTCATAGCTAGCACGGTATTGATTATAGAACGTTCAAGAAGATTTATTTATTTTCTATCTATTATGAGTAAAGTTTCATCAAATTTGTAAATTATGATGACATCCATTGATGGTATGTTGTTGCGGGTATATGTCATAGGTATTTTAACATCACAATGGAAGATTACTTATAAATAAATGTACGTGAACTATCATGTAATAGATTGTGTTCTGTACTTGACCTCTACGAATAAGGACATTCAATTGACGAGCAAAGATAATAACATTGGTGAAGTGCAAAGCAATAACATCTAAAAAGGATAATTGAATAGTCCGGAAACTTAGTTCAATACAGAGGGTGACACTATGGCCCAGAAATTGACATCTGATTAAATGCCACAGACGAATTCATTTCAGGTGCTGAGTGAAAATTGATTGGAGTTTCAATTTGAAAGTTCAAATCAGTGGAAGAACTTCAACATGGATTGGAAACGTTTTGGATTGAGTTTAATTATCATCCAAAAACTATTGTCTGAATAAACTATTCAATCTCGACAGAAACCATTTATAGATGTTGTAAACATTTATTTTACATTTATTATTTCAAATACCGAGTGTATTTTTTTATATTATTTATTAAAAGCATTAAGAAGTGATGATGTCAGTTTTTGTACTTGGCATTTATACACTCGACAAAACTATTCCAATAACCTGAAAAGACATAGAATAAAAACATCAAGAAGATTATGTCAGAGTTCCCTTAAAGGGGCAGTAGCACGTTTTTTTCGCTCAAATAAATCAAAGAAATGTATTGGAAAAATAATGTCACCAATAGTAAAACACCCTCCTCTCTTCATAACATCAAGTTAAAATGGGTGTACATGTTTCGGTAAAGCCATTGGAATCAGTTTTCTTATTCGAAATAATAAAATGTGTTCACATTAAAATGGCCGCCATGCAATTTTTACTTTATAAGCAACACCAGTATTACTACTACGGACTACGGTTTGTGTAATGAGATGTTTTACCCTCTCCAGTAAATATAAATGACATATACTGTCATTACAAATGGGAAATTTTAAAAATAAAATAAAATGAATTTCTACAGCACCTTTAAAGCTTAAAATTACTGAGGATGAGGATGGGACGTATGTTTCATGATGAAGAAACAAATTCAGTTGTAGACCAACCTGTTTATATTCAACCTATACAATGTCTGCATAAAAAAGTGTCATCGAAAGAGTCATCTAACATGGCATTACTGTGTCAAATCATTGTGAACAAAAAACGAAATAATTCAATAATACTAACCTACTGTAACATTTTTAAACAGAGTTACGATTCTCAAGATAAGTCATAAGATTTTGGATTATGTTTTGACTTTGCTAAAGTTTACTTTTCGTTTTGTAATATGATACTCCGTTTTAGAGCCAAGGAAGAAGAACCGTGATTTATCATTTACTAGTCTGTGAATATTCAATGTGAATAACATTTGTGTGAATGTTATCTTTCATATGATGGATTTAGTTACTGTTACATTCTAGTGATAAAACGGATGTGCATGATCATATTTTACTTAAACGTACTCAGTCAGAAATTTTTTTTACAAAAGAAGGAATATGTATCAGACTTTTTGAAAGAATATATTCATTATATATATGGGATTTTCGTCACAATGATAATGCCAACTTCAGAACAAAAATCAACGTTTACTTAATTGGTTTGTAATTGTGATTGTTGTTTTAAAGAACAAGTGAATGTTTTTATTTATTTATTTCACGTTCCAGAAAAAGAAAACACAAGAGTTTGCATAGAGTCTACAACAAGGTATTATTGTTCAAAATATTGCAAAAAACGATATGTCATGTTTTGACGTTTCAAACTAACATTTATCCTTCTCTCTAATGACATGTTTTGCTTTACTCTGAATATTCTGAGAGTTGAAGCATGATAAGTAATACATCAAACTACACTGGCGTACAAAAGACACTATTATTGACAGGGTAAATTCTCGTATTAAAAAGTTATAATATAAAAAATTGCAATTGCTATCAAGCTACAGTGAAAATAACTTATATTTTCACTGCGACCAGTGACTGATATAATTTGACGTCATAAAACAATGGTCTGACGCAGCGAATGGGCTTATGACGTCACCCTGTTACTGTGGTGACGGACTGTTCCTAGCGGCCGCTCGGCAAGTAAACGACCCTTTTCGGACGTAATTACAAGGATAACCTCATATGATAAATAGAATATCCGTCAATTCTTGACAAAAAACGTGTTTATCTCATCTCGCGAGGTAGAGAAGTTATATATTTTCACACGTGGCTGCGCTGCCTCACACGATTAGATAAACCTGGTATTAGTCAAGAAAGACATATATCCTCTATATCTTTATCCAGTTGCTCTCATTTTTCATTTTGCAGAACCTATTGTATTCACTCTTACAAACCTCCAGTGATGTCACAGCACTATACTGCCTATAGCATTATTCTCAATAATTCCTATGTGGATGTTTTATCCCGGGGATAATACATCCACATCCCAAATCCCGGGGCTTACGCCCCTCGTGTTTATCCCTTGGGTTGCGGGTTTTAAATCTCACAAACATCCTTTGGCATGTTTTATCCCATACACCATGTGATATGGCAGTGTGCTGCATGTGTAGATCGTTTGTGCTCTCGGTATAGGAGCAACCACATCAAATATACATGGATGATAATAATTGTGAGTGCTTATGCCATTGAGTGTTCTTAGTTGGTTGAAGGGTATTCTCCCTGGTTCATGCTCTTGCATTAACTTTTTAAAGTTAAGAGCATGTAAACTTCTCTAAATACGAATTACCGTTGCGTCTGGTACCTGCTGTGCAAGTTAAAATGCCATTCCAGTCGCAAATGGTATGTCAAGTATCCACCATTAATTTTACCAGCTTACTTTTTCAAAGCTAAAAGTGGAAACAGCATAAAAGTAACAACTGTTTGGGATTAAACAATATATTTGGTGTGGTATATGAAACATTCTAAGAAATTTATCCTTTAAGAACGTTATTTGATTGTGGAACTGAATCTATAGAATTTTTAAAAAGATTTATCTCCGGATGCAAAGAGGTTTATGTGTAGGTTAAAGGTAAGGAAGATTCCAGGAAGATAAATCAATCATTAATATACTTTCATTGTATTCTCCTGACGAAAAAGCACGAAACAGAGGTTGATAGATGGATAATGCATTACCATTCATTATGTTCTAAAAAAATTCCCTCACTCACACAATGTCTCACGTGACTCATTGTTCCGTATCACATCCTGGCTTAGTTGATAGATTTATGGTAGGAGTTGAAACTTTGCAGTTTTAACGTTGAAAGAAATGTTTCTTAGCATTATTGTTCACCATGGCTTCTTCCAATCAACAGTCAAATTAGCCTGCAATGCATATGGAAAACTAGATTTAGCAACCTGCGTTGCCATCCTTGAAACTACAAATGCAGAACTGTTGACTTTGGTTATTGCTATCTTGTAGGGAGAACATCTCATTATTTTAACTTTATGAGAAAGTACGTTTAAAAACCTAGGATGTAAGCTCAATTTAGCCTGTATACTTCTCGTATCACTGCGCAAGTATCATCACTTATAGCATTATATTACCCTCATCCTCCATGAATAGGTTCTGGTAACATTTTTAAAAACACTCAATCATATCCACATGACACAAAACAAGATGTTTAAGTACGAAAAATTTAATATATCATGTACCATTTATATTCATTTAAGCCGCTAATGCATTAAACAACTGTTGGTGTGTTAAATTGCAATAAAACCGGGATGAAAGTTCATGAATCCTGTTGCTGGATGGCGACCACCAGCGAGTGCTTTCAGTGATTTTCCAAGGTGAAAATAGATATAATAGTTAATGTTGTGTCAAAGAAGAACAAGACATTTTCATCCACTTGGATTCGTGACAATGTGTCATTCTCATTTCATGGCACAGGGCCATCTGTGAATTTAGAGTCGGGGAAATATATACAGCTGCGTACCGAATACGTGTGCATTTCATTGCAAATATCAAGTAATTTGAAGCATCATATCGACGTGAAAACTAGACCGATAATTTTGCATCTTTCATTATAAGAAGACAGCTGAGTGTTCTGATTTGAAGCTTCATAGTAAACAGTTATAGTTTTCGCAGGTTTTTAAAGACCCCTTTTCTCACTGTGAAATATTCAGTAAGTGATCAACTCGGTCAAACATACATCATATATATTCTCTTATACTCATTCAATGTATTTGTGATAAATGTGTACTCATTTAGTCAAAATGAACACTTTTATTCGATAATTATTGAAATTTGAAAATGTTACCCCTACTGTCTATTTCATTACACATTTCATAAACACGCACCACTGCCGTGACGATCACAAGGTACGTTTGAGAAAGAATGTGTCATGGATATATGATGTTTCATTGTCATTGTATGTGATGTCATTTTATTGAGGTTGCAATGAACCTCAGTTTTCATGATATTTGCACTTGGAGACACATGTAGGTGAAGAAACTTTCGGTACGCAGCTGTAGTTAAAGCCTTGAGAATCAAACTACTGAATTATGACCTTGAACATATATTCTAGAATTAATCCTAACTATTTGATTGGAAAACATATGATTTTAATGTAGTAAACTAAGTTAATTATTTAAATCCACTTAAACATAAACAACATATTAAAATAAACAATCATTTACGATATTGTTATGAATTTGGACTCTGGAATGATTTGACATATGCATGTATTATTTGTTAAAAGTAGAAAGATCAAACTTATTGCACAGTCATAGACGTTTGTGTACAAGGCCATTATTGTAAGTTTGTATGCTTAATTTACATGGGTTTTTTTACAAATCTGGGAAGAGTTGGTAAGCAACTTTTGGACACTGTAAATTACCTAAGGCTGTAAGGAATTGATTAGGTAAAGGAAAAATGCGATGAAGCGAGTTTTCTTGAAACATAACAAACGTCATGCTGTGTTACAGAAAGCCCTCTCTTACAGCTCCATAAACTTATGGAATTCACACTACATCATAACAGAACAACCAGCGTTTGGGAGCAGCGTTTGATGTCAATTTACATGGTGATCATCGCATTATGATGAGATTTCATATTTGTAGTTGAAAGTCTCAAAAAGCATTAAACTAATGTTTGACCTTAAAAAATTAGGAATTATGATATTACATTATTTCATAATGATATAAGTTTTTTTTTAAATAATGTCTTCCTTTAAAATGTTTTAGGTATTATTTCTATTCCTTTTATATGCTTTCTGATTCCAAAAGCTAGATTTTTTAATCAGCATTGCATTCTGCACGCATGGGCAACATACTTGGCATGGTTCCGTATTAGTGCCATTTGTTTGGAGAATTGTCTGACTATTCTAGCAGTGAAGATTGAAATGCATCTATCACCTTTTTTACATAAGGCATTATTTTCAGTTATTTATAAAACAAACTTGTGTTTGCAATGTTTAACTCTTGAGTCGCGAAATATATTTCGTCCTATTTAAAGGTACATCCATTGTGTTGTTTGGGGTCAAATAGTCCAAACGTTATAAATGGTGTTATTTTATCGAGAAGTACTGACTGTTACCGAAAACCTACCATTTTGATGTTAGTAGACTTAGCATTTTGATGATCTGAAGGTTAAAGTAGTGATTTCTGATCGAAAACCAAACAATGCAGAGCGTGTGGCGCGCGTCAATGAGTCATACGTAATTTTGGAATCTTATACAACAACTTATTAACAGATACAAAGACAAATTTGAGTTGATAATTTTTAATAGGTCCCATAACTACTGTGCATGTAAATGGGACGTGCAGTTTCGGTTTCTGCACATGCATAATTATGTTACTCAAATTTAATTGGAAACTAGTTATGATATATTTGGCGATTGGGGATACTTATGCAAGCTGAGTGGATTTATTTGTGTTGTAGACAGCACATGTCGTGAGTTGGAACGTGTAAAAGCCAAATAAAATTTTATGAAACACAATGTCAATCAAAGTAAACTGTATTTTGTTTTTATGTTATGAGGAATTTATTTTTAAGTACGTCCTTGTTTATATAAAACATAAAATCGTTGATTAGGTTGCAGGTGAAGTCTCAACATATATATGCTATGAATTATTCTGCCATTATGGTATTTAGGGATCAATAACCTGTTATGACCATCACGACACATTGACATTCAACAATCTCATTACCTAATATCAGTAACATTGGCACAGTGAATTCGTCGAACAAGGTGCCAAATTTATAATTGAATAATGAACGGTTCATTTTTTCAATGCCAGTAGTTCCTTGACTAGACAAAAATATGGTAGGGGACAGAACCTGTACGAGTCATCATAACATTGAAGGGTATTCCGTTGTCAATATATACCAATTAAAGGAGGCCGTGGATATTATTAGGATATTGATTAGAGTTATGGTGGCATTTGTTGTAAGGAGTGTGTTTCTCGGAGCATGTACGTACTCTTAAGTTAATCAACTTCAGTCAAAGCGCGTTGCTCTTCTTTACAATCTTTTAAAGCTAGGAAGTATAGATAATCTTCCTGGGTGAGATGATTTTCTATGGAGTGTGATGTTTCTTAGCAAACACAAATTTTTGCCATCACTGATTAAATGTTATTTGGTCCTAATCTAATGTTCAGCATAACATTGGGTTCATTTCTGCATTAATGAAATGTTAAATACTCTTCGTCAACATGACAATTATTTCTATTTTTTAGGAGATATTGATGTGTGAATTTAATATTGTAATATTGATATGGTTTTCTGTTCACAGTTTTATTTCACAAGTTTATAAGATTTTTAGTTACATACATTAATTTCAACTTTAACTCTGTGGCCTTTGTAGCACAGAATTATGGAATTGGTTACAATATCACTGCAATTGGATATATTACTGTTACCACAAGTGTGTCAGTGATCCTCTGTCAGTGATATATGATATTGATGATAAATAGTAGCATACTCATGATACAGGACATACTATATATGTCAGCGACTTATATTTATCTGTTCCTTTCGTATCGCTGTGTTTGGCAGGGGAATTGAAAACAAATTTCGTTCTTAAGTTGTAATCTGTAATCAGTTGTTTGAGGAATTGTGTAAATGAATTTTTTAAGTGCATGTACAATCAGGACTAGCAAAACAGTCGTGTGACAACATGTTACCCGTATCCAAAAGTGACCAAAGGCTTGATTTTGTTAGAAAAGAACATACATGTACTTCATAGAGTGTGTTTCATGCTATTTTGAATATATTAGTCATATGTTTCTATTTCTGATGGTTAATTCCTTGTGACGGGGGTCATCTGTCATGTGCATGCCAAACGAGCACTTATATTACACTAGGTCACAAGCAACATAGGAGAATACTTAATATGTTAAAGTATATACCGTGTAGATAACATATTCCGGCACATGACTGTAGGCATCTTGAGTGTCTCAAACAACTCTTTGACTCAAATATCAAATAACACATGGTATAAACGTCTCCCTTTTTCGTTTAAGGTTCCTTCTTTCTGGGAGAAAATGAAAGCTTATAAACAACTTTATTATAAAGAACACCCCTTGATATATCAAGTATTCATTTTGCTTTTGTTCACACAGTTTTTCGAATTCACACCAATTGGAAGTCACTGTCGCCTATCTGACCTCAGACTTGTAACTACGTTTCCAAGAAGATAAGTTAATCAGTGAATGTGTTCAAGTTGTTTACATATTCCGGCACATGACTGTAGGCATCTTGGGTCTCTCAAACAACTCTTTGACTCAAATATCAAATAACACATGGTATAAAAGTCTCCCTTTTTCGTTTAAGGTTCCTTCTTTCTGGGAGAAAATGAAAGCTTAAAACAAACTTTATTATTAAGAACACCCCGTGATGTATCAAGTATTCATTTTGCTTTTGTTCTCACAGTTTTTCGAATTCACACCAATCGGAAGTCACTGTCGCCCATCTGACCTCAGACTTGTAACTACGTTTCCAAGAAGATAAGTTAATCAGTGAATGTGTTCAAGTTGTTTACGTATTTTCAATAAAAACTTTGTAGAGCATTATGTTTAGTTCTGATTAGTGTTTATGCCGTTCATATCCATTAATTGAAATGCACTCGTACACATACAACCATGTCTATGTAGTTTCTATAATATGTACTTACTTTTAAAATAAAGTGTACAGAAAAAAGTAACCATATATATTGTTGTTTAATTAAATACATTTTGATGAATCTTAGTTCATACCATGTTGTATCCATATCAAGTTTGTTATACATTTTATACTACCATACTCATCTCTTTTGTGAAATAAATTCTTTAAAAGGATAGTACGATTGTCTGTACATAATTGGTGTTTCCCTGAATCAATGATTTCAGGGGTTCATTCGTTGTTAATCATATCAAACATTGATCCTCTGCAAGGAGAATTGAATTATTTCAGTACGACGCTAATAATGATATGATACTGGTTAACGTATGAAATTGTTGATAAATTCGACCTCGGTTAGCTGACTGTCGTGCACTTCAATTTTTCATTGCCGTGAACGAATTCATTTTCTTGAATGAGCAACACGACTTTGAATCCATTTCACTTTATATTGTCAATTTCTCAATTGGAGCAATAATGTATCAACTTAGATAAATTCAATGCATCCAATGTATGATCAAATCGTATTTGAGGTAAATTATAGTCTAGATTTGAGCCAGGGTGAAAAATAGTTACATACCTCGACCTTCGCTTAAAGTTAAATATGAACCCATGACCATCCGCCAATATGATTTTATTTCTGCCACTTTACTCATATCTCCCAACTATCCCCCGAGCCTTCCTTGATGTACATCAATCGTATGGTGTGTAACTTCTTATCACTTTTCTCCCAAGGGATATTTTTTTGGTCGCTTTATTCCATGTCACCCTACATCGGCCATATTTAAGTTTCCCCCAGTGTATCCCGTCATTCCTTTCATTGTTCGCTTACTTTATTGTCCCAAGCCTACCAACACTTAAAGACTTTCCCATGACGTTTGCAATACTATTACCCCGGCTGTCGTCGTTTTATGTACTTTTTCGTAATTTAACTATGAGAAGTTTGACCAAACGTGTTCCCATGGGTGATTCAGTTATACTTTTGCTATCTCATTACATCAATCAATTGTATCACATTGTCATCCTACCACGATAGAAACATGGCAATAATATCCCTAGTCTAGATGTGTGTCATTCAGATCGGTCATTCATGGTGCTACGAGTATCATATGTAAAAAGATACCATATTTCTAACAAACCTGACTATTAACCCCCTCGGTGCTAGTCTGTCCACAAGGGTACCCACAAGGTTATATTTTGATAAAGCAATAAGAGGGTTAAACTGAACTTAATGATGTAACAAACCAGTACCAATCACTTATTTAACAGACGTGAACTACGAGTAACAGTGTTAATGTTTAATGCTCCAGTAACAAAGCAATTGCTTCCCGTACGCTTCAGTTCAACTTTAGAAAGGTCACAGTAACTTAGAGAAGGTTTACTTACTGACAAAGTCTAAACGAATATCAACCATCAGTGGGAGGTGTGTACATATCATATATTTATCATCCAAAACTGTGTTTCACAGGATATATTGTTTGGCAGTAGATTTTGAACAATGCTATGTCGGCGTCAACTACATTACATCACAATTTTCATTTTCATTGAAACGAAATAAGAATGATTTTGGATGATAAATATAATCTCACCCTCGTGTCTTCTGATATGAAATAGATCAACACTCGTTGATAAAAGTAAACATATCCTAGGCAAGCCTCGGATATTTGTAACTTTTATCAACTCGTGTTGATATATTTGATATCAGAAGACACTTGGGTGAGATTCTCTATATATGTAACATTTCTTCCTGCAATATTACTGACAGTCGTGATATAAGGGAAATAATCTTGAAAGCCGTGTTAAACCCATAAGTGCCTCACCTCACTCACAAAATGTTGAAATCTTTGTTTATTGAGTTGGTTATGTTTTCCCCATTTAAAGCGTGAAAATCCCTTTCATACTAAAGTGTGTTGTTAGTTTCTCATGTACAGATGTTATCACATATAGAATGTGTTCATATTGTTTGGCTTTCGAAATAATTGTCCATATGTGATCGATTGACGAAACACAGGTGTCTGGCTAGATATAATCAAAATGTTACAAAATTGAACTTGAATAAAAAATACATTAGTCGTGCCTTATGATTTTGATAAAATTACTTTCAAAATCAACATAGCCATGCTGCTGTTTTGATATGTTGACCATTGAACCCGGTGTTAATACCCGTATCTATCACTAAAATCAAATTCTGGTGTGAATCACCAGTAAAAATACTTAAACTAACTAAAAACACTAAAGACAGCTGACTGAGTGTTTTGTCTATTACATGTCTCACTAATATTACTCTGGATTTTCATTTTGAGTGGATTATCTGAGAATGTAGATTTTACATTCTCCTGTAAACTTCATTGTTTTTTTAAAATTATGTTCATTTAAACAAGTTTAATAGTGTTACGTTTTAGTCATGGTGAACTATAATATTCAATGTGTATGACTGGCATGGTAAGAGTCATAATATCCAGAGTGATTAAAAGTTTTGACGTTAAGTTCTTTATTCATGTAACCTAAATTAATCCTATTCAACTTAAAGAAATCTTAGTTCTTTTAAAATCGTCATTTAAAAGTAGAAACACTTTTGGAGCTGTTTATAGATTTTTTAAGGGAATTGGATGGTTTTTTGTGCTTTTTATTTTCCCGTTGAAAACAATGTTTTGAAAAATCGGTGTGTAAACTAGGTGCACTGTTTTTATATAGTTTTTGCAAGACAATTGATCTTCTTGCTTAAACAGTTATCTCGAAAGACAATAATGTTTAAAAACTTACACACAACTTGCCAAGAATAGAGATTTCCATGATAACCCGAATACCACCCACAAGATACACAAGTCAGTGACTACCGAGTTACTCAGGAATGCGTTTACATTACAGTAGAAACTCAGGAACGCCTTCACTTTACAGTAGAAATACAGTGTAAAATAAATATGTTCATCTAATCTCTCTCTTACAATTGCTGAAATATACAAAGGAAGAAGGAATCATAGCTGTTTTTTCATTGATATGAATATGGGGAAAATGACATTACAACACAACGTCTTGACTTTAAAGTAATATTTCTACATAATTTGTTGTTATGTATTCAAATGGGTCCTGATTTAATGTGTCACTTCTCATAAAATGTTCTAATGATCAAAGTCATCATGAATCAATCAATAAATCAATAAATAATCATAAATAAATACAATTGGATTTTTTAAACATTTGTTTCTAGGTTAAACTCACGTTAATATTAGTTATATCTACACTTTATGATGGTGGTAGTTTCACGAAACGCTTATGTTCTGGTCTACCGCTGTGTGATACAGTAGGTAGGTGTCTGAAAGCCAAAGTATCTGCAATTAGTGTGACTAATGCATGGTCTTTATATTTATTATATCAGGTGACATGATTTTGTTTCAACTGTTCCAAAGAAAAAATACTATATACATACATACATTGTACATGAACTAATGCATGGTCTTTATATTTATTATATCAGGTGACATGATTTTGTTTCAACTGTTCCAAAGAAAAAAATACTATATACATACATACATTGTACATGAACTAATGCATGGTCTTTATATTTATTATATCAGGTGACATGATTTTGTTTCAACTGTTCCAAAGAAAAAATACTATATACATACATACATGAATATACTTAAGTTTTATCTAGAAGACGACCACTGTTGAAGGTACACTACTGCACAAAATAATGAAGTCACCGGAGGTAAAGGAACGTGGAACGTGTTCTTGTTTTTATTCTAATCAAGCAAAGAGTCTTGCGAGTGAGTGACCAGACTCTAACCTCTTGCTTTTATCTCGTCCAGTTTGGTATCTACTAGTGAAAAGTGGCTTCACGTATATATGTGTGTTTATCATTTCGAGAGTATCGAGCATTAACGTTTTTGTTTTGGCACTACCCAAAGTTACTTGATGGGAAGGAATAATTCAAGTTTTGAACAAAGACGTTGCATGTTATAAACATTTTTCTTCTCACATGCTCGCTTGTTCACTACTGTTTTGAGTGTAGATTTGTAAAAAAAAAGAGAACAAAGATTATTATAAATCATATATTATAAGATTATTTCATGAATCATGTTATTTATGTTGTTGTTTAACCATATCAATATAGATATATAATATATAGAATACTAAACGATGTCCCGTTTTATAACATGTTTATGAAACGAGTGAATGGTTTGCTATTGCTATGCTGAAAAGCTTATATATCATTGGTACGGTTGGTCAACTTGTGCTCTGTCGAGGTCACGGGTCCGAATACAGTGTTTAATAAAGCTTGATGCACAGGGAGACATAACAGCAATGCGAAGAGCCTTTTAGCCTCTCAGCAGCAAGATCAATAGTCAAAATACATTTTCATAATTAGCTCATTCAAACCTGAGGCAACAATATGTCTGCAAATAATGAAATAATAGGATGCAATAAATTACAGTTAGTCTGAATACCCTTCAAACAGACAGAAACAAATGGTGAATGGAAATGATGCGATGAATTACAATAACTCCAAACACATTTCCTAAAGCTATTTTCCATTCATCATAGCCATGCCATAAGTGAAAATGTTGGTCTTTAGAGCACTTACATCTTTTGTAAGTTAAAGTGTTTTGTCATTGTTATGTGCATTGTTTTGCTTAAATCAAGTTCCTGCAATGCCACAGATTTACTAACATATCTTATTGAGATCAGTTGTTTTGGCAGACTGTGAATTTTGTTAATAGTTTTAGCATTATTTTCGTCACCTGAAACATAAGGGGATTATTATAGCTTAACGCATAAACTTTACATACCATCTTATCATATCTTAGTTTGAATTTTTTTATTATGCTTATTAAGTGTGATATTAGTTAGATATTCGGTCAATTTATATTTATATGCTTATTAAGTGTGATATTAGTTAGATATTAGGTCAATTTATATTCAAAAAGTACTAATGTCACTCGAACGATACAGATGTAGTGAATAAAGTTTGTACATGATCAGGGTAGATTAGTTTGCACGATAGAATCAAACTTGTGGTTGTAATAACCTCGTGACATTTGGCGAAGTATAAAATACGAGGAGGAAAAGATGAAAGATACATGTAGATCAAGTGTCCGTTGCAAGTCACATTAAAGTTTCTTTTTACCACCCATGGGAAATCAAAATATTGCTTTAGATTGTACTTTCAGGATGTGTTCTTTCAGATCCACTGTAAATAAACACTCATTATTCGATTTTCAGTGGTGAAATACGGCATTTATCGGTTAAAATAAAATCCGTATTTTCACTGAGTGAAATAACATGTTATTCTACTCAGTGAAATAACACTTTCAATCATATGACGTCATCGTAACAATAGGATGACGTCATATGATGGCCGTTGAAAGGAAGGCGATCTCGGAGGCTCCGTTTATAAAATGAACGTCATTTACCAACTATATCCATGGTTCGTTAAATCTAATAAATAGAACATTTGACACGTCTCGTCGAATACCATGTATATCTCATCTCGTGATTAGAAATAATATATTTACACTCGTGGCTGATATATACATGGTATTCGACGAGAAATGTCAAATATCCTCTATATATAAGGGTTTTGCTCTCGCAAACTTCAACAACATATGATTTAAGCAAGGTTGAATGGATTGGTAAACAGGCAAATGTGCCTATATAGTTACAAAATGATTGTGTTACACTTATCTCAAGGGATCTAATTGGTCGAGAGTTCTCGAAAACATGCATCCATTTCCCCGATGGACACAGGTAAAATGTGCATTGATACTTCGTGCCTTAATACCTTGTACCCCTCACCATCCATACGAACAAACAGCCGATTCTCAATCTTGTATTCACTTTTTAAATAAAAACAAATGTATTTAAATCAACAAACCTTACATGTAGCATGTTCAGGAGACACATGCAATGATAGATTAACCTCATCATTTTTAAGATCTATCCAAATAGCAACTCTTGTTACAGTTAAGTTGAGCTGGCAATCAAAATGACATTATGGTCAAGAGGTTCTGAAACCTGAGCATAACATTTTGATGCAAAATAAGAAAGAAACATGCCATATAATCTTCATATCTACCTCAGACGTGATCTGTTTCATATTTCCTTTTCATTAAACTATATGTTACTTCGAATACTCTATAAACGAAACACGAATAATATCCCCATTTAATGTCATTTAAGATCGTGTACAGATAGTATTCGTCTTTTTTTTTATCCATAACGTTCATGCTTTGTTGAAACACAGCTACCAAGAACAGACGATTATCTATTGGGAACAAATATTTCTAATTTCAAAATTTTGTCATTTAGAACGCATCATGTAGGTATTACAGGTAGAATAGGTAGAACGTGGATTTTACACTTTCTCAAAACGGACATTTCATTGTTCTTAAAATGATGTAATGTTCATTCAACAAGTTCATTGATGATAAATTAAACGCATAAACTATTAATTTTGACCAATGTTCATGGCGACGTGACTGCCATGGTATAAAATTATTGTGATAATATCACCAGTGATTATCAGCTAAGTCATTATAATGTTTTCTCATTTACCTTCTAGTAATGTTATTCATCCAAAATAAATCCTCATAGTAAATCAACATTTAAGTGTATGCATACTTTTGGAGTTGTTTTCAAACTATTAGATATTGTGTATTAACTAAACCGACATGTAAAAAGGGTGCAATGTTTTTATATATGTTTTGCAAAGACAATTTATCATCTCGCTTAAACTGTTATCTTGAAAGACAATAATGGGCAAATACTAACACACAACTTGCCAGAAGAGATTAAAGTGATAAAATGAATACCACCCACACGATAATAAGTCAGTGACAACCGAGTTACTCAGGAACGTGTTCACCTAACAAATAGTGTTGCCTACAAGATAATATTACGTTTACATCTGCTGAAATATCTGCAGAAATATACAAAGGAAAGCAGTATTATAACTGTTGGTTCATTAATATGAATATGAAAGGAAGAAATTACATTACAATGTTTTGGCTTTCGAATATTATTTCTACATAAACGTTGCATTTTTTTCTTATATGCACTAAGGCAAACATCAATAAATGACATTAGAATGCTGATATTCAACGTTTTTGCACCAACTTCTGAAATGCAATTCCAAATGTTCAGTTTTATCTACATACAGTTGCAGGTCCACCACATAACAACATGATGAAGACACAAGTTGTTTGTGAGCTTGGAAGAGAATCGCATTCCTTGCAGAGTGTTTTTTTGTATATATTCTGATCATGCAAAGAGAATCCAGGAACTGTCTCTGTGAGTGACTAGACACTTACCTCTTGCTTTTATCTCGACCAGATTGGTATCTAACAGCGATACTTGGCTTCTGTTCTTATCACTTCAGAAGTTTCAAGCATTGACGTTTTTGTTTATTTACTACCCAAAGGTTTCTGCACGGAAATGAATAATTTAACTTACGAACAGTGATGTTGCATCACGATTATGGCATTTATCGCAAAATACCAAAGATCGTTCAGGTTTGCTACAGAGACACCTTGGTAGACGGCAAAGATATGCTCAGAAGCACTTTATTCATTTCGTCCGTCATAGGTTTTGCTGAACAACAAAATTATCATCGTTCAATAAATCTTTATTTATGGATTTAATGTTAAGTGACTACAGTTCTTCCCAGAACTTTGATAACAACCAATGCAGCGTTGTCAGGGTCAACCCTCAGCTTTTGTTAACTCATGGAAAGCTTCTAAAATATAAAACTTTGGCCACTAAGTCAAAGGAGTTTGAGGTTTTGTTAATACATTTTTTTCAATCCTTGGGTTTTTATCTATTCTTTGGGGCCAATTAAAGGGTCTTAGTTCTCATATCCACGTTCCAACATCAAAGCAAGTGCAATTGATTCAATCAAAACCTCGTTGTTGATCCACAATTGATAACTGTTAGAGGGGTAATTCTCTGTGTGTTTCACACTTGGAAACTGCGACTCCATGGAAAATCAATGTGGAATTCTTGCTAAAACAGATTCAAAGAGAGCACGCAGATGTTTGTTATTGATTCACAATTTATCAGTGCTGGATGGAAAATTAATTTAGCTTCTACATTAAAGACACCATAGAATATAAAAAGTCAAAAAGCTGTTAAACATGTGGTGTGATGGAGAATGCAGGATGGAGGAGTGACCCGCCTAATGGCTGGATAATCTGAGAGTTTGTTTGAGGTGACATTCCTGGATTGTAATTGAACGATTTGGTTTACATCAGGGTGATAATAAAGGATTTGCATTGATTATGACATCGGCGTGGAATTTTTTTTAAATTGTAAAAATGCTCTTGTACCACTGAACGTGGTTTTGAATATTATAACAGTTGAAACAGTTGCTGAGTAAATTGTATAATAACCCAAATAATTATCATTGATCAACACAAAGACATGGCGCCAGGTGAATGTGAATTATAATATATGTGAATGTGAAATGTGATCTTCTTTGCAGATCAAATCTGGTGTTCACAAAAAGGCGTTTGGATTGTTTGCCATACCTTGTATCCAGATGAATACATACATACTTACATCTAATCACTGAAATGTGGTGAGTTTCGGCAATGTTATCCTGAACATAGACACCTAATATATATTGTTTTCTTATTAAATATATTAAATTCGATATCAGTTATATACGAATTTACTAAAAATATGAATTTGAACAGCCACTAATAAAGAGAAATGATGCATTGAATGCCGATGTGGATTTGAAATAATCATTTGATTTTGTTTAACCTTTTTTAAAATAAGCGAATGAGAGATATAAAGATACAATTGTGTCCGATGTGGGGGACTAAAAAAACGGAACACTGTTCAATGACTCATTTTCCACTCGGCAGGCAGGCGACCACGAAGTATATCATTTGTTACTCTTACCGTCGTGAAGGTCTTGTTATGCTTTGTGATGGCTGATTTGTTTCCGTTCTCTTGTAACTATCCCCTTTAGCGATATCACAATGTCTGACATCACACACAACCTTTTTCAAATTTCTTAGACATTCAATACTGTATTGATAGTATATGTTTATAAAGGTTTTTTTAAAAGGATGTTATAAAACATGTTATAACCATACGTTTGTATTGTCTAATCTGATGATAATAGTCTCCCATAGCTCCTTTTAAGAGCGGCTCTGATAGTTTTTATTAATTGTATTTTAAAATTGTATTGTGCTTAACAGTTGTGAGACTTTAATGAACTTTATTTAATTAACAATAGTTGCTTTTCAGATATGTTGAAAATCGTTGGCAAATTACTACAGGAACCAGGGTATAAAGAGTTATAGGGCATGTATATCCCTGGGAGTGAACTTATTGATACTCATTTGAATCTACACAAGACCAGCTATCTCAGACTGCAGACGTTCAATAGACTAAATGACACAAATCCTTTAGCTGAGGGCAAAGAATAGATATAACAAGTACTCAATCCTGAGATTTGATCAACTTAGTTCATAGATAAACAACCATGTATATGAAATCAAAATGCATTGTCAATCAGCAGCTTATCCAACCTCGTTTCAAGGGCTGATCGACTACCATCCCTGGCTGGGTTTACGGACCTGTCTTGGTAAGGAATTTTGACCTTCACAATTTACTTATTTCTAGTAACTTCTTCATATAATAAAGAAACGAGAATACCTAAAATGTTTGAATATTCTTTTCTTAGAGACCTTGTTAGAAACAAAGATAAAGGCCAAATCACCCGGAACTATGTTTTATCGTAAGAACAATGTGATGATATGGAAGTTAACAAGCAACATCATTAGCGAACACAACGTTTGCATTGAACGTGATGTGTTCCAATGTCTTAATTTACCATTTGTATATATGAAACATCGATAATTTACTGCCCACATGGTCTGGTAACCAGTGATGAGATACGTAAGATAAGATATTCCGCAAAAGTAATACTAATCTGTCATTGGTAGCGATGAGTCTATTTGTGCTTTTCACGAGTCACGAGTCCGAAAACAGTGTTGATAAAGACTTGATGCACAGAGAAACGTAAAAGCAATGTCAGGAGTTTGCAGCCTGTCAGCAGGAGCAATAGTCAAAATCATTTTCATATTTATCTCATTCAAGTCCGAGGCAACATTCTTTCTGAAAATAATGATAGAAAATATGGCAATAAATTACAGTTAGTCTGAATACCCTTCCCACAGAATGAAACAAATTGACAAATAATGAATTGAAAGGATGCAATAAGTTCCAATAAGTCTAAACACTGCATTGTTGAATCTTTAAAGCACTTTCTGTGGCCGATTGTTGCATACGCGTATACAAAGCAGATATACTCCAAGGATCCACCAACATAGCATTTGTAAGACACACAGTTTATAATTTAAAGTTCGCGTGAAATGCATTTTTCTCATGAATGACAGATTATTATCTCTACGTACATTATACATCGGAATCAATTGAACATTAAACCGAGATAATATACACTTGCAATTGATAATTAAGACGATTTTAATTTACCCATTTTAACAATGGCGCGATCAGCGCTGGAATCCGTTTGAAAATAATCATTGAAGCGTGACTGTGATTATCCACAAACGAGGGTAGTCTTCCATTACCCCTACATAGCATTTTCCCTACAGGTTATCAAAACAAGTTAACGGTCCTAATCCCTAGCTTGTTACCTCTTACTGTGTAAAGGAACGGCCCATATTAAAAACAGAGACAATTGATAGAGTGAGCAAAAAGATTAAATGAACATCAAGGACATGTTCCACATTCATATAAATACATACATATGTTTATCACACTTCACAATGTCACTAGCCAAGCTTCAGGAGATATCCGACGGCATCTAAGAACTGAACCGGTGACTTCTGCTCCCGATTCAGTTCGTCCAACAGTCGACACATACGGTTCTCCACCTCCTGTAGACTCTCTTCCTGCTGATAGGGGCTGCTGATGTGGCAGTCCTGGGTTGAGCCTGTTGTGGAACCCTTCAAGATTGTTGTTCGTCCTGGGGCCTGATGTTGTGTGATGATTCCAGAGCGACAGGGGGAAGCGGGCGTCGTCTTCAACCCAGGTGGTGACGATGTAGTCATTGAAGATGTCAGCTCTGGGAACTTCTGGCGTGTCCTCCATGGCGTCAACCCAAGTGTCCTGGATCTTGTTCTGGGGGTGTAGGGGTAAACCAGCTGCTCGTCTGATCCACTTGCACACTTCTGGGTCATCTCGATATGCGACAGCCAGTCCTAGATCCTGGACCTTCCTCTTCCGGGTGTCCTCTGGGGGGTGGTTATGCTCTGTAGCATTCCTGAGAATGGCTCCTACTGTCGTGACTCTCCCTCTGCATGTAGACTGGACACACTTCCAGTGAACGTAAGTCTCTCTCTCTCTCAACATTCTTGGTTAGAAGATAGCCATCTAGTAGAACTTGTGTACTTCCTCTCTGCGACAAGACAAACTCAACATTGCGAAGGCCGGCCATGTTGATGTCATGTTAGTTTGGTTCAAGTACCTATATACCAAACTAAGCCATCTCAACTGTAAATCTTATTTTCTCATTCTCTTTTCTTTTTATTATAAATTCCGACATCAGTAAAACTGTTATGTTTGCGCTTAAAAAACGTTTCCTTCTAACCATACTTACAAAAATGTACTTCCTACTCATTTATTTCACAAACAATCCTAAACTTTTATCCCCGTCATCCCCTCAAGCTTAATCACTTTCATTCCTACTCCATACTTAATCACTCGTTAGGGCGAGTTCATTATATCAGACGGGTAACTGCTTGTGTTGTTTTAACTAATTGTAGGGGAAATGGAGTGTAGGGATTATATGGGCTGTAGGGGTAATGGGTTATAACCCAAACGAGATGATGATTAGCACGGCCACTTGAATTTATGAGGTGTGTTAATAAGCCACACACATGTTTATGCAATAATTATGTATAGTGTAATTGTAATCTGCGGAATTACCTAGTTGGATATCTAAACATTCGATATATGGAAAATTTAAGTTGTTTTGTTGAAGATTTGATAGTGAAATTAATAATCTAAATGTTGCTAAATTACGTTGAAGTATCAATATCGCCGAAAATGAGATTACTCCAGTGACGTCACAGAAGTCATCTCTCCAGGGTCAAAACCCCGCAGATCTCATTCTGGTCGCCGGGGCTTAATTAGGCGCGATAATTTATGGGCCGATTTCAGAAATTTAAAATCGAGCAATTGTCAAATTGACATCCCATTTTAATGAATCCGAATGTGACCATACGTCATAACATCTATCCTTTAAAGTTTTGTTATCTTGTAATTGTATTGCTTTAGTCTATTTTCTGCAAAGACATGCCACTGATCTAACAACATATCGGATTGAGATCAGGTGTTTTAATAGAATTTTAAAGAGGTTCAGCATGATTTGTGTCATTTGAAGCATAATTGGATTATGACAGCTTAACGCATATCTATTACGTGCGATCTAATCAATTCTTACTATGGCATTGTCAAGTTATATGATATTTATTAATGGTATATATAAAATAAAAACGAAATTATATAACTCGGATGTTACATTTGAACCAAATACAATTTAGATTATTGACTGATGGTAATAAGCATGTATTACCCTTCCAACAAACCTTAATACATTAACGCAATTAAACGGATGAAAACCTGAAGTTATGAACCCTTGTGGTAATGTTTCATTCAGGATGCTCAGGGCACATTAGTTTGCACAGTTATAATAGTCATGTGACATTTTAATATAAAAACATATAAAACACGAGGAGGAAAAGATGAAATTTACATGGAGATTAACTGTCCCTTGAATGTCACATTAAAGTTGCTGTTTACAACTCATGGGAAATCAACATATTGCTTTAGATGATACTTTGAGGATGGTTTTTTCAGATACAGTGTAGTCAACCCTCAATATATAAGGGTTTTGCTTTCACACACTTCAACAACACATGATTTAAGAAGTACTTATTCAAGAACGATTTAAAGGATTGAGAAACAGACAAATATAATTACAAAATGAGTTTGTTACATTTCTTTCAAGGGTTCTATTGGTCGAGTGTTCCCGAAAACATGCTACTGTTTCTTGATGTACACAGTTAAAAGGGGGCATTCACAACCCGTCCCTTCATACCTTTTGCCATCATACCTTGTGACCTCATTATCAATTCACACAAACAACGGATTCTCAATCTTGTATTCACTTTTGAAATCAAAATAACTGCTACTTCATCAATGAAATTAGCATGTAGGATTTCAAAATCAAATTGAAATGATAATTCAGCAAGATAATTTTGTCAATTTGAGATCTATCCAAATAGCGGTTCTTGACATAGTGAGGTGAATTGGTTAGCCCAATGACCTTATATCAATGGTTCTGACAAATGGGCGTAATGCATATGGTAACATGCAAAATAAGAAACAAACATGCCATATAATATTTATATTTACCTCGATAATTAGAATATGCATTTCGAATAAGACAATTCAAATCACCGGGAACACTTCATTTTAATAGATACAAGCTTGTTCACTCACAGCATTTCGCAAACAGTAGCCATTTTAATGTTGCGTGATATATAAATAAATTAAAAAATCCAAAAATAGCGGAATCAATCCAGATTGTATGAACAAGGTACGTAGTTAGAGCAAGCGATAAATCACACTTAAGCTAAAGAGCGTACAGTTTCAATTAGTTTAAAAACTTAATAAGTGACTAGAGATAGTCAATCATCTCAAACTATTTTTTCCCAATAGACAATGATCTGTTCATGGTGCCTGTGCTTCAACAAATGATCGAGAAAACGAAATTAAATCTTCCACCGTTTTAGGCCAATGATTCCTCAATTTTGATTCAGACATGTGGCACAAGCTGCACCCCCTTTTGTATTGTTGTCATACTTTGATTGAGGCACAAAACATGTAAAACAATCCTTAAATAAATAATAGCAGAACATGTTTTATTCATAATTGTATAAATATATACATGTAAGATATACACATTTTTGTAAAAATGAATAGCTAATCACCAAAAAATCAACACAACGATTTATTCCAGTGGGTTTTGTTTCATGAAAGGTTGTAATTCCTATTGATAATAATTCGTTATTAACGCAATAATAATGTATGTAGTATACAGACACAAGCAATTGAAAGAATGTATCGCACTAGTTTGTGCAAAACTTCCAGTAACATATACTGCTGCGAAAATGGGATTGATAATAGTTTTACCAGCAGTTCGTTGCATAACTTCTCTACTGTACTATTTAGATATAAAACCAATCAACAAAAAGTTTAACTAACTGAATATTACGTATCTTGTAAAATGATTCATTGGCGAATATAATGCAAGGACAAAACTAACTTGGTCTTACACAAATGAGTTTTATTTCATTTTAAACAAAATAAGCTTCTGCATGTATATACAGATATCTTAATATTGTTTAAAGGATAAGAAATTGGAATTTCACAAAACTAGACGTGTCATCTAATTTCCATGACAGACATCTGCAATTATCTGGATGTAATTGGATTCGAAGAAATGTTGTCAATCACCAGTTCGATGAAATCCTATAGGGGAAAGAAAATGAAGAAAATTAAACGGCAAAATTTACTATATCTAATTTTCAAAGGAATCAACCACAAACTAGTGCCGTGATGTCTGTGGTGAGGACATATCTATAATAATTATTTCATTCATCAGTTTAGGACACTTTATATAACAGACTGTTTATTTTAAATCGCGATATTGAATTTGAAGCTGCTTTTAGAAACAAACAGTAATGCTGTATTTCCCTGAAATTGTTGACATCACGAATGCTTTTTGCTATATCAGGATTTATAACTCAAGCTGAAACCACCGTCGTGAAAGAATTTTTTTTTAAACTTTTTCCAAAATAAAACCAGTGGAAATATAAAATAGTAAAACCAACAAGAACATGCATGCATGATACATACAAAGAAAATGAAATAAAGAGGTGATTTACTGATGGTGGATGGTACAAATATACACCTATGAGAGAATGTAATCGTTTGTTTCGTTGGTCGTGGGTATACATTGTTACCAATGATTCTTCCGTCCGTACGAAGACATTTTTTATTTTTATTTTGCCATGAAGGGTATTCTTTCATGACACACTTACTGAACTGCATATTTTATGGAGCACGGTGGTGTAGTGGATAGTGTGCTGGTCTTTCACGCCAAATGCCCGGGTTGCAATCAACCAAAAAAGTGTGACCTGGGTTTCACAATGTGTTGTGTTGCACTCAGTTAACTCAGGCGTATAACTGGTTACCGGGATGCGGCTGTACTTTGTGTAGCATTTTCGGCCGCTTCGATGATAATGGGAAGCGCAATAACGTCTATGGATAACTTCCGCAGTACAAATATCCATTATTATTATATTATTATGTATGTCACTAATCAAGAAGATCTGAAAATAATTCAAATGCCAAAACACCGCCACGAATTTGTCTATCAACAAGTATAAAGTTAAACGACAATTAATCAGACAACATTGACAGGCCATATATCTGTCTGCTGTTGCAATGTTCAAAGTATTTGCTATGTGAAAGTAAGTTTTGCATAACAGAGTTTCAATCTGTAATGCATTTTGAAGACGAAAACCCTATGTTGTCGGTTTCATAGTTCCTCTTACAGATGCTAAATGTAAATTGATGTGCATATTCTATAACACTTGAAATATAGATAATATCCCAAGTTTAAAGTCATTTAAGATAATGTAAAAATAGTATATATCTTTTGAAGAAACAATTGGGGAGTCATTAATTATCAGGGGATATTTTTTTTAAAGGGTTATTTTTCTCTTCCACAATATGTATTCAGAATGTAACATTTATGCTTTGTTGAAGCACAGGCACCATGAACAGATCATTGTCTATTGGGAAAAAATAGTTTGAGATGATTGACTATCTCTAGTCACTTATTCAGTTTTTAAACTAATTGAAACTGTACGCTCTTTAGCTTAAGTGTGATTTATCTTTTGCTCTAAATACCTTGCAACCAATATGATATTGATTAATATATATTTTGTTTCTGGTAAATGGTAGTCACTGAAAGTATAATTTAATGTCAGAAATACTTGTATTGCAGTCACTCACAGAAAGTTATCATTTTCGTTTTGTTACTTCCTACAAAATAATCTTTCAGACTGCTTCTACAAAACTTTCAACCTGCCATCGCAAAATTAATCAAAATATTTGATAACATCATCTGTATGTGACCTAACTTGCAACTTGCATTCGGACTGAATATGTTCGTTGCACAAGTTCATTGATGTTGTTCCTATTTTAACCCATTATACAAATACTATCATTGTTTACCTTATATTCATGAAACACTGCAGCTGAAACAAAACAAAATTCCTTATAAACATGAGCTGGTTTGACAATAAAACAAAGAAATAAGTTGATTGATTCAGACGAACATTCCTTTAATAAATCTAAATTTTAAGCAGTTATTTGTTAAGTTCATAATTGTTAATTCATAAAGCAATTGAAGTTTTTAAGTTCCTCTATACAGCTCTCAAACTCAATTGTGTAATAAAAGTAAAAAACGATGGCAGTTGGAAGTCATTTAAGTTCTTAGACAGACATCAGCAATTATCTGGATGTAATTGGATTCAAAGCAGCATTGGAGAATAAGCAGCAAACTGAAAAAGAAAAGGATATATGCTTCAAGCGAATAGAAACAGTTATTGCTATATATTTGTGTTTCTGTTAAACTATTGAATGTATTGTTTTATTTAAAGAATCCTAAAAAAAACCAAGCTTACATTTCGTTTATTAGATGACATTTTCATTTTATTTCATATCTGTTGATAGCAGATGAATTGCAGTATTTGCTTTGTAATTAATTATGTCGCTTATTGAGAAACAATTGGCCAAATACATTTTCTGGGAAAATTAATCTTATTTTAACTTATTTCTCAATATAAAAGACAAATAACCAGCGAAATTACTAAAATGACCATTTCAACAGTACTAGTTTCCGAAAAACCGAACTATGTGTTGCAAATGGTTTTGAACGAATGTTTGATGAGATGTGAACAATGCTGTCATCTTACTACAACTCAATAGATAACATCATGTGTTGAACATCTATGTTATATTTATATTATAAAAATATAATAAACGGAACATGGATTTTTAAACAAGCCACGATGACTTATGCGAATACTATGAGCTCCATTACGTATTTAATACGTCTATTAGTAATAGAAATACTTTTAAAAAGTCGCATTATCGAATCAGAATTAATAAGTGTGTGATTTCTTATGAACGTGGAATGCGTAGTTACTCCTCAGACAGGTAATGATTACACCTTTACAGTTACTTACTATATCGTGTTTCCATGAAATATTGCTAAACATATATTGGTGTAGACCCTACAAAAGTATACTCCGGTATATGTGTTTGACATGTGTACACAGTTCTAAAATGCTAGAATGCTTTCATCGGGAGATATGCTCCGGACAAAAATACTGCTTTATACAGTCAGAGTTACATCGTAATTCAATGAGCATCGCAAACATAATGTATTCGAGTAGGTTTTCTCTTCAAAATGCACATATGGGATCTTGCTAGTATATGTATCCAGTTGATGAAGATAGCATTCACACATCTGGGAGAAATACTCTTTCTTCATGAAACATAATGGCATATCTGTCTGTCACATAAAGAACCGAAATATTGCCACGCTTTGGGGAAAGAAATCAAATGTGTCAATGAAATCCTTGTAATGAAAAACTGCATGTGTGGTGGCATAATTTATCGTTCAACGTTTTCAAACTCAAACGAAAAATTTCATTTTTCTCATGTATGGAGATGGTATAATCAATTAGCAGTACTACCCTTATGTGCATATTTCCCGTAATCACTCGTACTTCGTTGGTTATTCTCTAAGTATCGCAGGAATATGAAAGTGGTGTGGAGCATATCCGTTTTACCCTGAGATCTAGATACGATGAGCAGGGATTGATTGTACTTTGTGAACGAAACAAAACAAGGCATAAATATGGGTCTTTGAAGGGCATTTAGAAGTGGTATACATCAAGAACAAAGCCAGCATAGATGTAACATTCACAAGCGGCAAGACCCTCAAGCAACTACTCAAAGCCAACGGCAGAGGAACCAGCACTGCAAGCCCCAACCCAAGAGGATGCATCTACAAAATTCCATGTCATTGTGGCCAAGAGTACATCGGAGAAACGCTACGACCTATCAACACAAGGATCAAGGAACACCAAGCGTCCGTCAACAAACTTGACCAGAAATCCGCCCTATCTGAGCATACCCTTAAAAACAAGGATCACATCATCGATTGGGAAGCTACCAAAGTCCTGTCAACCAACAACTATAACTGGCGCCAAAGAAAACTCCAAGAAACGATTGACATTCGAAGGGAACAACCTGCAATAAACCGCGATCAAGGCATCTTCCTACCATGTGCGTGGGAGAACCAACCAAACCAAATCCAAGTATCCCTACCTTCCATCCACTCCTGTCGGAGCAAATTATCCGAGGAGCCCCCTACCAATCAACACCTATCAGCTCCAATCACCATGCAACAACTTCAAAGCCATCCACATCAACAATTGGCCTCTCTTCCAATCAACTATAATTATTATTTGTTTAACAATTCCAATAAAGCCAATTGGCCTCCCTCCTTTCATCATGTGTGTTTATGTATATCCTCAATAAAGCCTACAGGCCATTGTTTGTTTATCTAATTAATGTTTGTATTGCAAATCCTCATCATTATCATACTTCATCTCCATCATGTTTGTATTACAAATCCCCATTGTATACCATTATCATGCATGTTAATCCCCCCTGATTGAGTTTCCTCACCATTGTTTTGTTTGCTATATAAATGTACCATATTTTGTTATTCCCTTACATTCCACCTGATGAAGGAGTGAGTATGTACTCCGAAACGTCGCGTATTTTCACCTTAAAGAAGTTGTTATCCAGAAAATCTTCATGTTCTTAAGGCATAAATATGTCCTTAAGCCTTCCATTTTGCATCATGTTTTATAGGTAACTCTAACATTTCTCAAAACCTAACTGTATATTCCTTTAGTATAGTCAAATTAACTGGTTTTTTTCTCTTTGACATATATAGGCAAAGGACTAATTGTGTTAACAAAAACCTTCCTAATTACACATTCTTACTGTCATGGCATCGTCTTGAGTGTGTACATGTATATAGTTCTATTGAATAGTGCATGAATGCAATATTTCTTAATAGTATGTCAAACACACTATTTACCCTTTGCTTCCCACTGTATATGTAACCCTTTCGATGTATTTGTAACCCTTTCGAAGTATTCTTCAATACTTTGGGAAATATATTTAGCTACTGTTGATGCCTATTGGTGCTATTATAGTTCATGTAATACTACTTTCCTATTATCATTGTTTGAAAAGTTTCATCTCTCATGGAGATTGCTTAAGGACCTATCAACAGGTCTGATTTTAAGGTATGAGTTAATTCGAATGGATGTCATTGCATTATGTATTGGCTGCTGCACATACTCGTCCTGAATACCTGAATATTTGGTTGTCTGATGATTACTATGTATCTTTAAAATTACAGGCTTATGGGAAGGATGTTAATGCTACGAATCATGAAAATTTGAAAGATATCAAGATATATTCACACCCTCACACATTTGCTAAAACCTGCACAGCGATAAATGGCAGTTTATCAAACGCCATTGACAGGCCATATATTATTCTGCCGATGTAGTGACTGTTCAAACAAATATTTATGTTAAAGTTTTCTTAGCACAGTACTAATATATCTTCAGATCTTGACAACAAAAACAATTAAATATCGTTATCATTTTTCTGTTATTGCAATGTCGTAATATTCATATATTCAAGCTGTACTTCAACTCCAAGGCACAAATCATATCAGTAAAATGCTATTACTAGATGGGATTCTTTTGAAAGTATATGTACTTTGATTTGAAGATTATTCAACAAAACACATAAAACAAACATA
This sequence comes from Gibbula magus, assembly GCA_936450465.1. Classification (NCBI taxonomy): domain Eukaryota; kingdom Metazoa; phylum Mollusca; class Gastropoda; order Trochida; family Trochidae; genus Gibbula; species Gibbula magus. Next base: position 56,955,658 of record OW388300.1, read on the forward strand.
GTGTCCTTTTGATCTAGATTACAGGGATCTCGATTATAGATTATCTGTTACTTGAAGTACAATTTGGAGCCACCATGTAGTGGAGGACATGGTGAAAAAAGGTGTTGGCTTCTTGTAAATTATTGACTTTTTAACTTTGATGCTTTGCATTATAAATGTTTGTTTAACATATATATCAAGAAACAATGAATATTAGTTAGATGAAATGATTGTTTTATAGATAAGTATATTTTCTGGTCTGTTTTACCATTTAAAATTTGATCAATTCAAAACAAAATATTTTATCTAACTGATTTATGAGCAGTTGTTTTGACATTTTCATTTCAACAAAATATGATGCTCGTATGTTGTTTGAAAATAGTTAGCTATTTCACAGTCTCTAAAGCCCACACAGTCTCTTTTCCTGAATGGATTTACCTGTATTCAATTATGGGCGAAGATAGACTTTCAGATGAGATAAATCACACCAACTCTCTTAGGAAGCTCAAATTAAAAAGTTGTAAATTGAAACTATCGTATTGTTTTCTTTTTCCAATCCTTTAAAGAAAGAAATCTATTCACTTGACGTTGTGACGTACGTTTCTACATCGATCGATCGCGTCTCTCCAAAAGTCCATGAGGCCTGCGGAATGAAAAGAAATGGACTTGTTTTTCGTTTCCTTAATTCATGGCAGAAGTATGGTGGCTGCATGCCAGGACAATGATAGCCATTTTTGCATCAAATAGCTAATTTCTGTAATAGGTTTGATGAGCATTACCTACATGAATTTGAAAGTTAACGTTTTTAGGTGTGTTGGGCAGTAAACTTCATAATCGAATCTCTATGTGTTTATCAGCTTCCTGTATGCTTTGGCATTTTACTGAAAAGTTTTAAAACTATTTTTCACCAGAGGGTGATATTTTGATAGTCTGATGCACTTTACGCCTTGAAGGAAATTACTTGGTTATGAGAGTTGAAATAACAGGAAGCAAAGTGTCATATTCTTTACAGAGTTTGAATTGGATACACATAACTTTCACATTACATACATGTACACAGTGAAATAGTATTTAGTAAAGATTAAAGGAGGTGAGAAAAATAAGTTCTTATTTATCTAAATTACATACGAAATTACGATTGGAATTAAAATGGAAATACAAAAAATGCATTAATAATTAGGTGTGCAAACAATAGACTTTCGACTTATTGCGTTCTGATGTCTAAACGACTTGAACTGACAGTTTTCACGAATGCATACAATGCATGCACAACGCATGTTTACACACACAAATTCATTATGGCGCAATCACTCACAGGCCGCCATGGAAATCGGTTTGATTTGCACTAATAAGCGTGCCATTGCTGCCAACACATATTTCAAATATCTTACTCTTGATTGAATTAAATAAATATTTATCAGGAAATATATACGGTCATGCTTCTTAAGAATTACTTAAAGTCGGCATACACAAAAAGTGTTATGACATGTCTATCTCAGCAACCATCTTTACACGTATTACATTCATGAATGTCAAAAATTATTACCAAGGTACTTATGAAGGTTCTAGACTATTTATGATAGTTCACAGCATTTGCAGCATTCGAGGTCTTGGTTTATCTAAATACCAATGATTCAGATCAAGTCCTATAGTTGATTACTCTTACATTAATGTTTCTTCCCACATTTTCAGTATATCATCGGAGTATGATTAATTGTTCCAACATCGTGATTTCTCCTACTTCTCCAACAATTTTGAACTTTGTAAACAAAGTTAGCCATATAAATTCAATACACTGTACATATGTACGTTTAATTCAATTATTATTTGTCAAAGAATATAAGTGCACATGTAACGGCTATTCGTTTATAATTCTTTTACATGAAGCTTCTTTTGCTTCTTAAAGAAATTAAATTCATAATATCTTAGCACGATAGATCGACCTGACAGTTTAGTCGTTATTCTGACACGGTAGTTAACTATTTCGTAGTTGTTAAACACATTTTTGGAGTGACGAACATGAGGAAAAGAAAGCAAAGACATAACACACATGCAGGTGTACGGTTATCTCAGCCAGGTGAAGAAAACAATGGCAATTTCCAATTGATGAATTGAATCTGCCATTCTTGAAAATTGCTTTAAAATTGTTAAGTCGTTTAGTGAGGATAAAAACAGTTCTGTTTACACATGTTCTTCCTTGTGTCTGCCCGCTAATCGTCAAATATTCTGTTCACTTCAACATCAAAACGTCATTGCGTGCATGTCATTGAAGAAGACACACATACATATATGCTCATACATGGTCAGAATTGTACGTGAACAAGTAGAATAAACTTTTAAAATAGTTCTAATGGAGATTTGTCAGTTTAGTATCTACCATAGGGATAATGAATGTCAAAACACGCTACTGGCTTTTGTCGATGTCTTAGTGGACGAGTGAATACAATGTTCGACAAGTCAGGGCTGGCAATTGTTGCCCGACTCAAGGGATGTTTGGTTTTAACCTTAAATAACTTTTCCCTAAATCATGTCCGAATATTTACTATTGTAGATAGCGTGATCCCATAAAAAAAAATCAGCATTGAAAGAGGAAATATTGCATCGAGTCCCTGTATTGAATAATTTATTAACTGGTATCGCTTAATAGTACCAGTACTATCGTTTAAATTCTGTAGTTAAAAACCTCTCATAAGATATTTTTTCAGAATACAAACTATTTGACTGTACTTTTGTCGTCAGTCGAGAGCTTCTTTCACTTGCCTTCAGATTATTAATTAAGATTGATGTGAAATAGGGTAAGTATGAGAGCTCTTTTTGTATAACATTGATATAGTCTGATATCGTAAATCACCTAGTGCCCATGTAGTAAGCCGTATAGTTTGTCAACAGATACACATCATCTTGCCCATGCATCAAAGCTATTAATAATCCAAGTCTACTCTTTTTGTATGGCATGGCTGAAAATAGCAGAAGCAGCTGACTGATGACTTACAGGTAAAGCTTGAACATGTGCTCGTTAGTTCCATTGTACCTGTTTGCACGTAACTCTCATTACTAGTTCTGCCATAATAATGATTTCCTGTTTTAATTATTGCATTAATATAAGAACCAATTGCAAGCAGGTTATACAAGCATCCCTAGGAAATGTTAAATGCTACATAAAGTGCCTTTGGACTATTGCCATTAAAAAAATTAAATCACATTCTCAAAATGTGGAGTCTATCTACGTAATGTATTACTGATGGAGAGAGTTCATGTACTTGGGAAGTGTAACACCTGTAAATCTAATCTGTAAATTAATTAATCATATCTATTTTAGCTAAAGTATAATTTTTACTTACTTATTCACTTACGTATGAGGTAAAACATCTGTAAATGTACAGTTACTCATGTTGGAGTATTAATATAATCATATCTTTCTTAGATGTAGTATTGCTTTTACTTATCGGTCCACTCAAACTGTCACTAATAGAAGATAGTATATGAGTGTCAATCCCACACTATGTTTATGTGACTGAATATTGACGTTTCCCGAACGATATGAATGTTTGGTATGGCAATAAGGTTTAGATAGTGTTCCCTTTATATCAAAGTTTTGATATTACGTTTTGATATTAAGGGACGAAAACCTAAAATGTACTTACAAACAGACTCTGGCTACTCGTCGTTTGCCAATCTTTTCACGGCTATCATACGACGTCATCCTATTGTTACGATGACGTCATATGATTGAAAGTGTTATTTCACTGAGTAGAATAACATATTATTTCACTTAGTGAAAATACGGACTTTATTTTAACTCATAAATTCCATATTTCACCACAGAAAATATAATAAGTAGTATTACCTCATGTGAATGATAAAGGTTAATGAGCAAAGGTTATAACTATCACTGATCGATCAACAGATAGGCCCAGGTTATATTTTCGCAAGTTCACAACTCCAAGTTTAAGGTCACAAAGTAAAAAATAAACACTCATTTGAAAGTATCCTCAGGGATGCAACTGTGAAGATCAAAGACCAATCACTTACCGATCAAAATTCATAATTAACATTTTCGGGAAAATGCTTCCTGCTTCAATGTCAAGGGTACAAGGTTAAAGCATTATGGCCTCATCCACATTCGTCAGGAATTGACTGTGAAGTACCAATATAACACTGACCAAATAAAAAGATAGCTGAAAAAGAATTAACACCGGAAAGTCCTAAATCAATTTCGGTACATGTAACATTTGATTGTTGTTGACAAGACAACTAACAGCAAGCTTTTGTACAACGTCTTTAATAATGGTATAAGATTTATTTAGGCTTGTGTGAGCATTTTAACGATATATCCTAGTAGATTTCGGGTTTGAAATTAAAATGTAAAGCATAAAAAAAACTAATTTGGTTGGAATCTCTTACTTGATCGTCAACGTAGCATCATAAATACAACAAATTGGAAACTTCTATGATAAGAATAACCTGTGCCTGTTTCAGACCCTTTTTAATGGGGATGGTGTAATACACTCACTTCAGTGTTACAATAATGTCTCTATATTGCAATTCCGCCAAATCAATCGTAGAGGATAATGAGTTGCTGCAGTAACACACGCCAAAGGAATCAATAGCCAATGAAAAGATGAACATTAAACAAAATGGGGTGTTTTGAAAGCGGAATTAATTTTCATTTTAACACTAATGAAAAAGAATTAATGTATTGAAAATATTGGCCACTAATAACCTTTTCGGAAGAAAAATTTTGCAGATAGTATTTTAATCCAATGAGAAATGTATTCAGCGATTGACCACGATATTCAGTGTTGCTCTGTATTTGCTCAGTAGTTTGGCAAATGGCTGTTAAGGTAAAATGCAACATTGTAATCCAATGAAGTCTAATTCACGCTTCCAACTGTATACTGCAATTCACAGTCACCAAGATTTCCCAACGCTTGTCTGAGTATTTCAACCATATATCTAAGTAGACTTTGGTTTTGAAATGATTTGAATTTCTTACTTGACCGTCAATGTAGCATCGTAAATATGTGCTGCTTCAACAAATTGGAAACTCCTATGATAAGAATAACCCTTGGCTGTTCATTATTTCAGACCACTGTTAGCGCTGTAACCAGAGTAATACACTCACTTAAGTGTTACAATAATGTGTCTGTATTGCAATTCTGTCAAATCAATCAGTACACAGTAATGAGTTTCTGCAATAACGACCAGACACGCTGCAGGAATCAATAACCAATCGGATGATGAAAATTAACGAAATGTGATGTTTTGAAAGCAGTGGCATTTTTCATTTAACACAAATGAAACTTAAGTTCACCTATCAAAAATGTTGGTGACTGATGACTTTTTTGAGAATTTTGTTAAATATTCGGAACAACATTTTTCATTTAAGTAGAAATGGGGATGCGATTCAGCCTGTATACCATTGACCAACATATTCTAACACCCACAATTGAGCAGTAGCTTTGCAAGAGTTTGTTACACGTGTAGTGAGGTAAGGGTAAAATGTAACATTTTAATTCAGTGCAGTTCCTTTCACGGTTCCAATGTTTTTACCGTCACAAATGGCTTACCTCTTGCAATAATGCCAGTCGCCATGAAGTTTTGAAATGGCGTTAACGCATTCACCATAGATGTTAATGTTGATGTGCAGAAAAATAAAGCGATGAATACCATGAAGATAAAATTCGTTTCATTGCTTTGTGAATGTTTGGCATAAATAGTTGGTGTGTTTAAATTACGCAAGTATCAATTAAACGAAAATAAACTATGTCTGTTACCCAGTTCACCTATCAAATTGTACATACCATATGTATTTTCAATGAGTAAATTACAGAAAGACAGACAAAGTCTAAACTAAACCTTTATGAATGTTCTGTTTACTTGATCAGATATAGTTTTTCCCATTAGAAGAAGTAGATGCTTCTTGATGGCGTTTAATATAAAATGCATCCAAAAGCACATTTGTAGTTTTGCGAAAAGGGAAACAACTCTTTCCTGATAGTTCATTCTCCTTATGTAACACCTTTATAACTATAAGTTCATCAATAAATTGTGTGGGTATTTTACATCTGATCTGTCTTGTAACGCAGGATTTTTGCATACTGTCAAAAAACTGATTTACATGTACATTCATTTACCTGTGCCAATGAATGGAAAAGAATGATCCAACCTACACGTTTTTGTGGAATGACTTCTCATCACCCAGTTTCCATTCATGTACTTACTCAAGCAGTATCTACAGCACTGCTAAGTGCAACGCAAACGTATAATTTGCTCAAACATAGGTTATGTTCAAGCTTGTATTTTTCCGTCAAAGGCATTGTGGCGCAGAATATTTATAAAGTCTGTGTGTTTTTTTCTGAAGAAATTCAATTGAAACTTTAACTCTCGAAAAAAAAGAACATATTTCCAGATATGCCAGGATTCATCAAACTTTGAATATGCACATACTCTATAACCTTCCCCAGAATATAAATCCCACATTCAACTAACTGTACAACTCGGTTCAAAATAGAATTCTCAAAGAATGTGCACTTTGTAATAATCATGGCGTTGATCATGTCAGTATAGTATATATAGTTTCACACTGTGGATATTTGGTCTTCCAAAGAAATACATTCTATACAACTTCATATTGATATAGATTTATATGTATATAACTTTTAGATGATGAATTTGCCCTTACGCTATGTTGTGGTGCACAATTTGACATTCTGGGGCTGATGAACGGACTGTCAAACCATTCTGCTAAAAGTTTGTAAATATATTTATTGGAGAGTCTTATTTCTAACATGACATTGCTGGCAATGTTGTAATGAATGTATCTTGTAAATATGATTTGGGCATGTATATAATTGATAAATGTTTATGTTATCTTCCAGTGACATAGGAGGGAATAAAAACAATCATTCGTACATTTGTACCTTCTCGTTTGTTGGTTACAGTACTAGTCAATCAGAAACGATTATTACACAAAGTTATAGTCGTATAGCCTTACACTTAAATGTTGATAGATTTGGGCATACATGAAATAGATAACTCTAATAGTTCACGATATTTAATCACTTAGGGGTTATTTGATGACGATATGAAGAGTTTGAATGGGTAGAATTAGTTCCCATGGTTACACTAATAGAATACACATGGTTTAGAGCTATGTCAGGCTGTGTTAGATAACCAGGTGATTATAAATAGATTCCATGCATAGCCAGATAAGGGTTTTCTTGCATCAACAAATCATTTTTTTTTCTCCCAAACACCAAACACCTGCTCCTTATCTTTCAGGACATTGTCTATATTTTGAAAGCATACGTTAACTTTTCACATGAATTAGGAAATTAAGAAGAGCATGAATTATACATAAAGTAATAACAGATACAACTAAAAATAACATTTTTAATGGCATTGTTATCATATTCAGCATGCTTTCTCTAACACAAAAAGCAATTTCACTTGATAACAGTTTTTTCGTAGATAATCACCTTATTGTCTGATAAAAGACATGTTACGTATGTTTTATATAATCATAATCATGTCTACATCAGTTGTCATTTTTTGCCGAATAGTATTCCAAATAATTGTCTGATCAATCGGTACTAAAATGGGCACCATAATCTGTTGTAAAATGTGACAAAATCTCCGCTTTATATAAACTTTAGTAAATAATGATAAATAATGATAATATCTTAATCTTATTTCACTTACATTTGGATTTTACAGAAATCACTTCAAATCTTCAAAACCAAGAAGATTAAAAAAAGGACAATAATTTACAAAATAACACAAGAAGAACTTCCTCCGGGTCCCTTTCATGCCTTTAAGTGCCTCAAGTTTGTGCTTATTTCCTGCTGTCTTTGTTAAGCAATAGACAGGTGTTTCTCCAAACAATCACACCTTCCATGTATCTCCACCTGATTGTTATCTAGCAGGGATAATTGTCTACATGTCTGTCTGTCACTCAACTTCAAAAGGAGTCCTTTAATAGTACATGATTCAAAACAAACTGGGCTTTATTCCTAATAGAATTATCAAAATATATAAATACTCACTCTTGCTTAATAAAGCATGTATTCAAGTCATATTGACATATATAAAGTAAAGTCATAGAATGAAGGAATATTGTTCATATAGTTAAGCAATATAATTAAAGATTTGTACTGAAGTCATCAAATCTCTGTCTTAATTAATGTTCCCAGATTATATTCAAGGTTTTAAAGGAAGTAAAACCATAAATAAAATTAAAGGCGATGTGTAGTGTAAATGCTTTAATTGAACAATGTAAATACATAATACATTATATAAATGTATCAATCTGATGAAGCTACACAAAAGCAACTCAAATATTCGGCTTGTATTTTCGTTATATAATCATATATTTCATTATTAGTTAGAATGCAATATGAGAAATGTATTCAAGGACAACATTTTAACTGTCTCGGATAATTTGCAGAATCTGTACCTATGATGATGAACATTAAGTGTATTTTCGCTATATTCAGCAAACATCTATGTACACCAAGGGGCTAATGAAACGATACCAACACTTTAACAGAGTCAAACTCAAAATATTCCAAAAGGAAAGGGGTGATTTTGAATGCCTGTAATGAATATATTTTTCGTAAAGAGATTACAAAGTTTCATAGGTATGATACTTAATATTATAAATCAATTCTCCTATGAACCGAGCTTACACGACTATGATATACAGTGTTTTATCTTATCAGGCTTATGCAACTTTGGTCTATACAGCCTAATCACCCAACGCACGAATGTTGAAAATAAATGATGATATGACTTACGACTTTTAGAAATACAAAAGACAAAAAGTAAACAAAAATGTGCTTGAATACAGTTGATGAGGTCTGCGAGAGCAATTTGTTTTTGCCATGTGTTTTATACTCTCAATCTGGGGGGCCATTATGATGTAACAAATGCAATATCTTGATTTCCCATGAGTATTCATACATGAAAACATATCACAGGCTTGTTTAGCAAAAAGCGTATTCAAGTTATGTAAAACATTCGAATCTTGATTTCAATTTATAATGTCTTATTATCATGAATGATAGCATATTAATATTTAGTCTCCAATGAAGAAAAACAATGACGAAATGTAGTGCCATTTTATTCTCCTCCTTTTCCTTACATTCTTGCCTTGTCAAATTAAGGGGGAAAAGACACAAAAGAAAAACAATGTTCCTGAATCTTACATCTTGTCTATTTTTTGGTTTGATTCGAAGTGGTATTCCTCTCTCATTTCCTTTCAAATGAACTATATCTACTATATATAGTCAGATGGATTGGATTGTTTGTAGGCTGAGGACTACTGTGTAAAAAAAACCATACATTTGTACATTCCCAATCTCAACACTGGCATCACCTTGCATGTATTTATGATTCAAATTTTACATGAATGAAACGATAATGAATATTATATAACAACCCATCCTGTTTTGTTATTTGCAAGGTTTAATTCATGACATCCTAACCAAAATGTATATCTGTTAAGAATGCTGAAGACTATTTGTCATTCACGTCCCTACGCATTACTCTAAAATATGTTTCACGTTAAATAACACGCTAAATGACACGTCACGTTTATCAAACAACACTGACAGGTCATATTGTTATCTTATAATTTAATTCATAATAATAATTATTTGTTATCTTGGAATTTTGTTTTATTTAATTTCACTTAGAAAACCAATTCTTCCGTTTCTAAACATTTTTACAGAGTAAATAATTTGTATTTTACGATATATATTTCAGTACATACTCTAATTGAAAAAAAAGACAATCCAGGTTGTTAAAACATTGATAAGTCCACATTCAGGGTCGAGCATCTTACGAATACATACAAACAAACACTCCTTAAGAACACATGCAGTTTCATATTTGTGCATTTTCAATGGAATTGTTATGTTATATTGAAATAATTGAGGATACATTATCATATGGCTGTTTTTGAAGTAGGCCGACAGAACACATTATTTGAGATGCCACCAATTGTAAGACTTCAGAAACAATATCAGAAATTGTGATTGTTTGAATCAACTGGGAGTTTATAACTATACATCAAAATTGGTAATTATTTCTGTCAAAGAAAGTGACACATAATGTTTATTTGCATCCTCAATCCAATTCCAATTTTTGGAAGAATCCGGCAATCGGATTCCACACTTTTTGTCCTGGGACACGCTTGACTGTCTGTTTACGAGATTAAACATGTATCTAATGCAATGGCAACACTGCAAAGCCCCACCAATCTTGAGTTTGCCTGAGATTCTTACATTATGGCGTCAACACTGTTCACTATTATGATGTCATACAAAAGGAATGGCATTCAAAAGACACCAACCGTATGATAACAAGTGATAAGGCGAGCAAGGTTATTCGGTTAATAATCTTTGAGTTCTTTAGACTTACTTATATTCAGAGTTATTTTGAGTTAATACATATACACACAATACGAATACATACAAACAAACACTCCTTAAGAACACATGCAGTTTCATATTTGTGCATTTTCAATGGAATTGTTATGTTATATTAAAATAATTGAGGATACATTATCATATGGCTGTTTTTGAAGTAGGCCGACAGAACAAATTATTTGAGATGCCACCAATTGTAAGACTTCAGAAACAATATCAGAAATTGTGATTGTTTGAATCAACTGGGAGTTAATAACTATACATCAAAATTGGTAATTATTTCTGTCAAAGAAAGTGACACATAATGGTTATTTGCATCTTGAATCCAATTCCAATTTTTGGAAGAATCCGGCAATCGGATTCCACACTTTTTGTCCTGTGACACGCTTGACTGTCTGTTTACGAGATTAAACATGTATCTAATGCAATGGCAACACTGCAAAGCCCCACCAATCTTGAGTTTGCCTGAGATTCTTACATTATGGCGTCAACACTGTTCACTATTATGATGTCATACAAAAGGAATGGCATTCAAAAGACACCAACCGTATGATAACAAGTGATAAGGCGAGCAAAGTTATTCGGTTAATAATCTTTGAGTTCTTTAGACTTACTTATATTCAGAGTTATTTTGAGTTAATACATATACACACAATACGAATACATACAAACAAACACTCCTTAAGAACACATGCAGTTTCATATTTGTGCATTTTCAATGGAATTGTTATGTTATATTAAAATAATTGAGGATACATTATCATATGGCTGTTTTTGAAGTAGGCCGACAGAACAAATTATTTGAGATGCCACCAATTGTAAGACTTCAGAAACAATATCAGAAATTGTGATTGTTTGAATCAACTGGGAGTTTATAACTATACATCAAAATTGGTAATTATTTCTGTCAAAGAAAGTGACACATAATGTTTATTTGCATCTTGAATCCAATTCCAATTTTTGGAAGAATCCGGCAATCGGATTCCACACTTTTTGTCCTGTGACACGCTTGACTGTCTGTTTACGAGATTAAACATGTATCTAATGCAATGGCAACACTGCAAAGCCCCACCAATCTTGAGTTTGCCTGAGATTCTTACATTATGGCGTCAACACTGTTCACTATTATGATGTCATACAAAAGGAATGGCATTCAAACGACACCAACCGTATGATAACAAGTGATAAGGCGAGCAAGGTTATTCGGTTAATAATCTTTGAGTTCTTTAGACTTACTTATATTCAGAGTTATTTTGAGTTAATACGTTTGATACATACTTTTTGTTCTTCTAAATATACAAATATAACCTTAAATTGAAATAATGTCAATTTAGATCAAACACAAACTATAATCAGTCTTGTCATTATCATTGAAAGAAAGGTGACTCTAAGGTTGGTGTTTTGAGAGAAACTGATTTGAACACATACATTACTATTATGTATTCATATGTATGACATTTGGAATGTTCCGTTCGATGAGATAACTATTTTATTCGCAATAAAAGGTACTCTTAGTGTACATATATACGTTTCAATTCATAATCAGTTTGACAGTTCATGTACTAGCTGTCAATAATCATGCAAATAAGTGATCATTTGAAACGAAATACTATGTTACTTGTAGCCAATACATTTCCATATGGGTTCAATTTTCTCTTTTCTTGTCTTGCTCACTTGAATGCTGTCAGAGAATTAACAGACTGTAGGCGTATATTGCATGTTTATAACGGAGGGAGTGATATCATTGTCATCCAAGAGACGTTTATAGATCTGTTTATGTAGCAATATTCTAAGTAAACAATAACACATGTGCCTGTCACTATTTCACTGTTCAAACGTGGTTGATTGTCTTTGACTTGCATAGAGATGGGAATGAATTTTATAGCCAAGAAATACCCGTTTATTTCCAAAAACTAATCTAATACAACAGATACATACATTTTATAAATATATATATCATACATATTGTTGTGTTACATTATGATATACACTGAATTACAAAATAAAGCTTTCACTTCAGTTGGTTTTGACTAATTCATTATTTAAAAATAAATGGGATGCATTTCATTATGACACGGTTACAATAACGCATATCTCAAGTAGTGTTTTCATGACGGGTTTATTTCTAGTTAAAATATCTCTCTGTTGAATATATACAGTGGAAAGATATGCCACGTTTAAAATATTATAAATGTGTGCAGAATGTTGTATAAGCCGATGAAGAGTTTTGTTTTATGGAAATCCAATCTGAAAGAATTTATATTTTTGAAAGCTCGCTTTTTAAAAATAAAAAAACACGTATTCTAATGTATGTATTCGTTGACTGGTTACTAACCACCTGCTTTTTCAGAATACAACGTCGAAAACATAAGATCTTTTAAAATGAAAATCATACATATAATAAAACCAACAAAGGTGTGAATCTGTGAATTCGAATGCATGGTAATGCATTATGTATCCTTTGCTGTACATACTTGTCCCGAAGTGTAAACGCTAATGTTATTGATATCTGAGTCATTTTACATTATGAACTTTCTAGTTTCTTGTTTTCAAAATACATGGATATTTGGTTTTCGTCTGATTATTATGTATCATTAAAATACAGGCTTATTGGAAGGATATTTATGTTATGAATCATGAAAGTTGGAAAGATATCAAGATATATTCACATCTTCACGCATTTGCTAAAACTTGCACCACGATAAATGGCAATATATCAAACGCCATTGGCATGCCATATATCATTCTGGCGTTGCAGTGACTGTTAAAACACATCTATATGCTAAAGTTTTCTTTGCATAACTTTAATATATCTTCAGATCTTCAAATATACATAGAAATACATATTTGATTTGTAAAGTGTTATTTGTGTTGAAGAAAAAAGCATTTGTAATCAATTAAACATTTCATTTTCATGTTTATTTTGAAAGATATATTTAATATGATTTGAATATTAATTATCAAACGCACTAGACACATAAAGACTGATCTTGATTCTACCATGATATTGCTGGATACTCATTTCTGATTAGTTCTCCAGAACAATCAAACGCAATCAATTATGGATTGAAACTCCTCTGATTATAGAGCAGCTTTTGTGACGTCACAATCAATCAGAACAAACAGCCGATTCTACATGCAGTTCGTATTTATTTCGAATATTAAAATGATCGATATTTGATCAAAGGAATCTTTCCTGTAGAATGTTAAAGATTCATTTGGAGGGTAGATTACCAAGACAAACTTCGTCACTATTAACATGTATCTAAATAGGGGCATTTGACCCAAGGTTTTCGGTTTCAATTTAACCTTTACTAGCTACCAATCCAGTCTAACACGTCTCTGATTTTCAAACACAGTAGATTTATCTCCTAATTATAGTCATAAACATTCACGATTATAGATTGTGTTTTGGAGAGGTATCGTTTTAGTGGTGAACATAGTACGATAAACGATTAGGCTTCCTGTAAATAATGATTTGCAGATGTTGTATGGTTGATATTTTCAAAATGTAATTGTTTGTTAAACATATAAATAGAGAAAGGGTCATTTTATTTGGGGAGTTTTAATTAGTATTAATTAGGGATGTAAGGATAGATTGAACTATCGACTTATCTCGATAGTTGCTGTGCCGATAGTACTTTATCAATAGTAATTCTTGAAAACATTCGATAGTGTCGATAGCACATCTAACTATCGATGGTTTGCATAGTTTGGTAAATTCAGTTGTTTACTTGAATCTAAAAGAAAAATAAGCACACACATACGCTTTTTAGAATTGAAAAGGTCTGAAACACTCCGAACACAGGTAGTTCTGTCATTGAAACCGTCACAGTTCTGTCACTTTGGAAGAAATCATTAGTAAATACATTAAAACACTGTTTATTTTGGCATCTGTTTCATTTCCTTCGTTGATAAACAATTGCTATGTCTCTAGCAATAGTAGGTCACAATAGACTAAAGTTATCGAAAAATTTCCCTTGTGGGTCAATAGTCAGCCCTGTTAGTAGTATATTTTCTGGACTATTTTATTTGTATGAAAAATATACATTGTAGGAGTCTACCTTAATCATGTTTAATGAATGGTTCTGCTGCCAAACTTAAATCTTAGGGGAAATCGGATTGGCATTCTTATTTCAACAAAATGTAATGCTTAAATGTTGTTTTGTAAAATGGCGAACTAATGAATAAAAGCTCTGAGTGAAGTCACCTAAATTCAAGTTCAATATAGTTTCAGATTGGATGAATCACATCAATGGTGAATTCTGGAATTGGCAATGGAGATTAATAACCTCTCTAAGAAAACTCAACTGTATTTTTTTTATAAATTGAAACTATCGTATTGTTTGCTTGTTCCAATCCTCTGAAGAAATTAATCAACTTCATTTAACGTTGTGACAGACTTTAAATATCGATTGCGTCCCTAAAAAGTCCATGAAGTTTGTTAAATGAAAACAAATGGAATTGTTTCTCGTTTCCTCAATTCATGCGAGAGCAAGATTAAATATGTATTTGCATCACTCCAGGAGTAGCTAGATAATTCCAGATACTGTTACGGGTCTGATAAACATTTCCTGGATGTGTACATAAAAAGTGGCGTTCAATTCGGTCTTAATGGCTTGTTCGCAAATTCATATTTCTTTTCGAGAAATAAAAAACTGTTTAAACCACAAAGAGGAATAGGTTAACATTCCTAGAGTTAAAACTGAAATGTGATGATGGGGATATGTTATGCTAATTTGACTTGATTAATCTCTATGACATCATATACTGTAAGTAGATAATGTGACTAAAGACATGTCATGTCACATTTAGAGGTATTACTGTTCGATATTCCTCCAAAATTAACTATTATCCTTTAGATGCAGATGACAAAAACAAAAAATATGTTATCAAGTTGATTTGACTTGAAATTCTTTTTTTTTCAACAATTCAAACAATAATTGAAAAATGACCATATTCAAACGATCTTGGAATGCATATTGCATTCGTTTGAGTTCATTATGAAACATTTTTACATTACATTACAATAATGCTGACCATATTTTGTCATAAGGCCACTTTATTGAATTGAATTTTGTTTAAACTGTGATTTTAAAAGTGCCTCCAAAAGTGCTGTAACAAGTGACTTTCGTTAAAATGCAGTTACTAAAGTAATGGTGAGTTATTTGTGAAACAAAAAACATGGAACTAATCACATTACATCAAACAATATTGACTTTCATTCCTCAGTATGACTAAATATGTTACTAATCCTGAAGGACGTGTTGTAAACTTCCGAATCGTATCTCAAGATCTGAGTTATCAGTGACCGGTGTGGTTTGGAATTTTACGACGACATGTTAAAAGTTACCAGAGGCTGATATTTTGTTGTCTGATGCACTTTAAGCCGTAAAGTAAATAACTTATTAGAGTTGAAATAAAAGGATGAAAAGTGTTTGAATTGGATATTAATAACTTTCATAGTTCATAGATGTTAAAGGATAGTAGTTAAGATACATTAGATGGGGTGTGAAAAATAAAGACTTCTCAAAATTACATACGAAAATTACGAGTGGTAAAAAAGATTTACATCAATAATTCGTGCATCAGTGGTAAGAATGGATCCGTGACTGGAACTGAACGTTTGAACAAAGGAACACAATGCATGCTAAACTGTTTCCACATCCTAATCGTAACACGTTATGTTGCAATCCAATGGTCAGAGTCTGCCAGGGAAACCGCGTTTAACACTAATTAGCGTGCACAATGTTGCATTATATTCCAATTGCTTACTCGTATTAAAGGAAAGAAGTCAAATGCAGGAGATAAGGCAAAATGTAAGCTCGTACTACAAAATTGGTTAACACAAAAAGAAGTATGCTATGTCTATATCAACAACCCCTTATTAGTCATGAATTTTTTAAAAAGATTATCTTTGTACTGATATAGGTTCACGACTTTTTATATTTCGTAGTAAGTCAGTGTATGAAGCATTCAACTTATTGGTAAATTCTAATACAAATGATTCTTTGTCAATTCCTGAAGTGCATTAATAGTAAATAGAAATTAATAGTATGTCCAATCATGTTTCATCCAATATTTTCCGTCTGTCATCTGAGCGTGATTAGTCCATCAATATTAATGTGATTTGTCCTACTTCTCCAGTTGTCTACGCCCTTATTTTCGAGCAATATATTAACATCAAGTTAGCAAAATGAATTCAATATACCTTATATATATGCATACTGCATGCAACTCTTATTTATCCGGCAATCATTTAGCAAACGATGAAACTTTTATCAATGTTTACATTTGATCAAGATGGATAATAATTTTACATGAATGAAATTTAAGTGGAGGTAATTATAGTAAATTGAGAACATGATTAATTTATTATCATAATTACAAATAACATATATGGCTTAGACTTTTATTGCCAACAATCAGCTTTCGGATAGTACTTTAAAACAACAACCAAATAGGTTTCCATTTGGCAATAAACCCCAAAGGAGCTTGAACTATCTTATTATTCTCAACAAAAGACACACATATATTAAAAATTCAACTTACATGTATGTTATTTTTTAAATAAATTAACATTTATATAACTTTACATTTACAAAAAAACCTTACGAACTCTAAGAAGTGGATTTTAGATAAATTATGTGTTTACAAGTAATGCAGCTTCTGGGAGTATTAATACTGTAGAGTTCTTATAATTCCTTTTCATATAGCCAATATTGCTTCTTGATAAGATACAATCTTAGCCAGATAGATCGACCTGACAGTTTACATGGTATTCTGAGGGAGTACTTAATTAGTTCTGTGTGGATAACAGGTTTTTGGAGTTTGCAAAGTGGTGAAAAGAAACCGAAGACATAACACACATACATACAGGCGTATAATTATCTTTGTCAGGTAACAATCAAGATACGATAAACCTAGTGATTAAAAAACAAAGGCAATCTGATAGCAATCTGCTATTCTTGAAAATAATCTTTAAATTGATAGGTAGATTTAGTTACTGTTACATTCTAGTGATAAAACGGATGTGCATGATCATATTTTACTTAAACGTACTCAGTCTTTGAATTTTTTTTTACAAAAGAAGGAATATATCAGACTTTTTGAAAGAATATATTCATTATATATATGAGATTTTCGTCAAAATGATAATGCCAACTTCAGAACAAAAATCAACGTTTACTTAATTGGTTTGTAATTGTGATTGTTGTTTTAAAGAACAAGTGAATATTTTTATTTATTTATGTCACGTTCCAGAAATAGAGTTTGCATAGAGTCTAAAACGAGGTATTATTGTTCAAAATATTGCAAAAAAGGGTATGTCATGTTTTGACGTTTCAAACTAACATTTATCCTTCTCTCTAACATAAATGACATCTTTTGCTTTACTCTGTTTATTCTGAGAGTTGAAGCATGATAAGTAATACATCAAACTACACTGGCGTACAAAAGACACTATTATTGACAGGGTAAATTCTCGCATTAAAAAGTTATAATATAAGAAATTTCAATTGCTATCACGCTACAGTGAAAATAACTTATATTTTCACTGCGACCAGTGACTGATATAATTTGACGTCTTTAAACAATGGTCTGACGCAGCGAATGGGCTTATGACTTCGCCCTGTTACTGTGGTGAAGGACTGTTCCTAGCGGCCGCTCGGCAAGTAAACGACCCTTTTCGGACGTAATTAAAAGGATAACCTCATATAAAAAATAGATTATCGGTCAATTCTTGACAAAAAGACATGTTTATCTCATCTCGTGAGGTAGACAAGTTATATATTTTCACACGTGGCTGCACTGCCTCACTCGATTAGATAAACATGGTATTAGTCAAGAAAGACATTTATCCTCTATATCTTATCCAGTTGCTATCATTCTTCATTTGGCAGAACAAATTGTATTCACTCTTACAAACCTCCAGTGACGTCAAACGACTATACTGCCTATAGCATTATACTCAGTGATTCCTATGTGGATGTATTATCCCGGGGATAATACATCCACATCCCGGATCCCGGGGCTTACGCGCCTCGTGTTTATCCCTTGGGTTGCGGGTTTTAAATCTCACAAACATCATTTGGCCTGTTTTATCCTATACTTAAACACCATGTGATTTAGCAATGTGCTGCAAGTGCAGATCGTTTGTGCTCTCGGTATAGGAGCAACCACATCAGATATACATGGATAATAATAATTGTGACGGAAGTGCTTATGCCATTGAGTGTTCTTAGTTGGTTGAAGGGTATTCTCCCTGGTTCACGCTCTTGCATTAACGGTTTAAAGTTAAGAGCATGTGAACTTCTCTAAATACGAATTACCGTTGCGTATGGCATCTGCTGTGCAAGTTAACATGCCATTCCAGTCGCAAATGGTATGTCAGTATCCACCATTAATTTTACCAGCTTACTTCTTCAAAGCTTAAGGTGGAAACAGCATAAAAGTAACAACTGTTTTGGGGGTTAAACAATATATTTGGTGTAGTATATGAAACATTGTAAGAAATGTATCCTTTAAGAATGTTATTTGATTGTGGAACTTCATCTATAGAATTTTTTAAAAGATTTATCTCCGGATGCAAAGAGGTTTATGTGTAGGGTAAAGGTAAGGAAGATTCCAGGAAGATAAATCAATCATTAATATACTTTCATTGTATTCTCCTGACGAAAAAGCACGAAAAGAGGTTGATAGATGGATAATGCATTACCATTCATTATGTTCTAAAAAAAATTCCCTCACTCACACAATGTCTAACGTGACTCATTGTTCCGTATCACATCCTGGCTTAGTTGATAGATTTATGGTAGGAGTTGAAACTTTGCAGTTTTATCGTTGAAAGAAATGTTTCCTAGAATTTTGTTCACCATGACTTCTTCCAATCAACAGTCAAATTAGCCTGCAATGCATATGGAAAACTAGATTTAGCAACCTGTGTTGCCATCCTTGAAACTACAAATGCAGAACTGTTGACTTTGGTTATTGCTATCTTGGAGGGAGAACATCTCATTATTTTAACTTTATGAGAAAGTAAGTTTAAAAACCTAGGATGTAAGCCCAATTTAGCCTGTATACTTCTCGTATCACTGCGCAAGTATCATCACTTATAGCACTATATTACCCTCATCCTCCATGAATAGGTTCCGGTAACATTTTTAAAAACACTCAATCATATCCACATGACACAAAACAATATGTTTAAGTACAACAATTTAATATATCATGTACCATTTATATTCATTTAAGCCGCTAATGCATTAAACAACTGTTGGTGTGTTAAATTGCAATAAAACCGGGATGAAAGTTCATGAATCATGTTGCTGGATGGCGACTACCAGCGAGTGCTTTCAGTGATTTTCCAAGGTGAAAATAAATATTATAGTTAATGTTGGAATGTTGTAATGAAGAAGGACAAGACAATTTCATCCACTTGGATTCGTGACAATGGGTGATTATCATGTCATGGCGCAGGGCCATCTGCAAATTTAGAATCGGGTGAAATATATACAGCTGCGTACCGAAAGTTTGTTCACATACATGTGTATTTCAGTGTAAATATCAAGTAATTTGAAGCATCATATCAACGTGAAAACTAGACCGATCATTTTGCATCTTTCATTAAAAGAAGACAGCTGAGTGTTCCATATCATAATCTGATTTGAAGCTTCATAGTAAACAGTTATAGTTTTCGCAGGTTTTTAAAGAGACTTGGGGTCATTTTTTTCAAAACGACAGTTTTTATTTTCTCCTGTGAAATATTCAGTAAGTGATCAACTCGGTAAAACATACATCATATATATCTTCTTATACTCATTCAACGTATTTGTGATGAATTTGTTCTCATTTAGTCGAAATGAAAACTTTTATTAAAAAGTTATAGAAATTTGAATTTTCAAAATGTTACCGCTACTGTCTATTTCATTACAAATTTCATAAACACGCATGAGCATCACTGTCGGGCGATCACAAGATATAATACGTTTGAGAATGAATGTGTCATGGATATATGATGTTTCATTGTCATTGTATGTGATGTCATTTTATTGAGGTTGCAATGAACCTCAGTTTTCATGATATTTGCACTTGGAGACACATGTAGGTGAAGAAACTTTCGGTACGCAGCTGTAGTTAAAGCCTTGAGAATCAAATTACTGAATTATGACCTTGAACATATATTCTAGAATTAATCCTAACTATTTGATTGGAAAACATATGATTTTAATGTAGTAAACTAAGTTAATTATTTAAATCCACTTAAACATAAACAACATATTAAAATAAACAATCATTTACGATATTGTTATGAATTTGGACTCTGGAATGATAAGACATATGCATGTATTATTTGTTAAAAGTAGAAAGATCAAACTTATTGCACAGTCATAGACGTTTGGTGTACAAGGCCATTATTGTAAGTTTGTATGCTTAATTTACATGTTTTTTTTACAAATCTGGGAAGACTTGGTAAGCAACGTTTGGACACTGTAAATTACCTAAGGCTGTAAGGAATTGATTAGGTAAAGGAAAAATGCGATGAAGCGAGTTTTCTTAAAAAATAACAAACGTCATGCTGTGTTACAGAAAGCCCTCTCTTACAGCTCCATAAATTTATGGAATTCACACTACATCATAACAGAACAACTAGCGTTTGGGAGCAGCGTTTGATGTCAATTTACATGGTGATCATCGCATTATGATGAGATTTCATATTTGTAGTTGAAAGTCTCAAAAAGCATTAAACTAATGTTTGACCTTCAAAAATTAGGAATTATGATATTACATTATTTCATAATGATATAAGTTTTTAAAAAAATAATGTCTTCCTTTAAAATGTTTTAGGTATTATTTCTATTCCTTTTATATGCTTTCTGATTCCAAAAGCTAGATTTTTTAATCAGCATTGCATTCTGCACGCATGGGCAACATACTTGGCATGGTTCCGTATTAGTGCCATTTTTTTTGGCTTCTGGAAAATGGTCTGACTATTCTAGCAGTGAAGATTGAAATGCATCTATCACCTTTTTTACATAAGGCATTATTTTCAGTTATTTATAAAACAAACTTGTGTTTGCAATGTTTAACTCTTGAGTCGCGAAATATATTTCGTCCTATTTAAAGGTACATCCATTGTGTTGTTTGGGGTCAAATAGTCCAAACGTTATAAATGGTGTTATTTTATCGAGAAGTACTGACTGTTACCGAAAACCTACCATTTTGATGTTAGTAGACTTAGCATTTTGATGATCTGAAGGTTAAAGTAGTGATTTCTGATCGAAAACCAAACAATGCAGAGCGTGTGGCGCGCGTCAATGAGTCATACGTAATTTTGGAATCTTATTTATAACAGATACAAAGACAAAATTGAGTTGATAATTTTTAATAGGTCCCATAACTACTGTGCATGTAAATGGGACGTGCAGTTTCGGTTTCTGCACATGCATAATTATGTTACTCAAATTAAATTGGAAACTAGTTATGATATATTTGGCGATTGGGGAAACTTATGCAAGCTGAGTGGATTTATTTGTGTTGTAGACACCACATGTCGTGAGTTGGAACGTGTAAAAGCCAAATAAAATGTTATGAAACACAATGTCAATCAAAGTAAACTGTATTTTGTTTTTATGTTATGAGGAATTTATTTTTAAGTACGTCCTTGTTTATATAAGACATAAAATCGTTGATTAAGTTGCAGGTTAAGTCTCAACATATATATGCTATGAATTATTCTGCCATTATGGTATTTAGGGATCAATAACCTGTTATGACCATCACGACACATTGACATTCAACAATCTCATTACCTAATATCAGTAACATTGGCACAGTGAATTCGTCGAACAAGGTGCCAAATTTATAATTGAATTATGAACGGTTCATTTTTTCAATGCCAGTAGTTCCTTGACTAGACAAAAATATGGTAGGGGACAGAACCTGTACGAGTCATCATAACATTGAAGGGTTTTCTGTTGTCAATATATACCAATTAAAGGAGGCCGTGGATATTATTAGGATATTGATTAGAGTTATGGTAGCATTTCTTGTAAGGAGTGTGTTTTTCGGAGCAAGTACGTACTCTTAAGTTAATTAACTTCAGTCATAGCGCGTTGCTCTTCTTTACAATCTTTTAAAGCTAGGAAGTATAGATAATCTTCCTGGGTGAGATGATTTTCTATGGAGTGTGATGTTTCTTAGCAAACACAAATGTTTGCCATCACTGATTAACTGTTATTTGGTCCTAATCTAATGTTCAGCATAACATTGGGTTCATTTCTGCATTAATGAAATATTAAATACTCTTCGTCAACATGACAATTATTTCTATTTCTTAGGAGATATTGATGTGTGAATTTAATATTGTAATATTGATATGGTTTTCTGTTCACAGTTTTATTTTACAAGTTTATGCGATTTTTAGTTACATACATTAATTTCAACTTTAATTAATTATGGAATTGGTTACAATATCACTGCAATTGGATATATTACTGTTACCACAAGTGTGTCAGTGATCCTCTGTCAGTGATATATGATATTGATGATAAATAGTAGCTCATGATACAGGACATACTACATATGTCAGCGACTTATATTTATTTGTTCCTTTCGTAACGCTGTGTTTGGCAGGGGAATTGAAAACAAATTTCGTTCTTAAGTTGTAATCTGTAATCAGTTGTTTGAGGAATTGTGTAAATGAATTTTTTAAGTACATGTACAATCAGGACTAGCAAAACAGACGTGTGAAAACATGTTACCCGTATCCAAAAGTGACCAAAGGCTTGATTTTGTTAGAAAAGAACATACATGTACTTCATAGAGTGTGTTTCATGCTATTTTGAATATATTAGTCATATGTTTCTATTTCTGATGGTTAATTCCTTGTGACGGGGGTAATCTGTCATGTGCATGCCAAACAACTCTTTGACTCAAATATCAAATAACACATGGTATAAAAGTCTCCCTTTTTCGTTTAAGGTTCCTTCTTTCTGGGAGAAAATGAAAGCTTATAAACAACTTTATTATAAAGAACACCCCTTGATATATCAAGTATTCATTTTGCTTTTGTTCACACAGTTTTTCGAATTCACACCAATTGGAAGTCACTGTCGCCTATCTGACCTCAGACTTGTAACTACGTTTCCAAGAAGATAAGTTAATCAGTGAATGTGTTCAAGTTGTTTACGTATTTTCAATAATAACTTTGTAGAGCATTATGTTTAGATCTGATTAGTGTTTATGCCGTTCATATCCATTAATTGAAATGCACTCGTACACATACAACCATGTCTATGTAGTTTCTATAATATGTACTTACTTTTAAAATAAAGTGTACAGAAAAAAGTAACCATATATATTGTTGTTTAATTAAATACATTTTGATAAATCTTAGTTCATACCATGTTGTATCAAAATCAAGTTTGTTATACATTTTATACTACCATACTCATCTCTTTTGTGAAATAAATTATTTAAAAGGATAGTACGATTGTCTGTACATATTTGATATATCCCTGAATCAATGATTTCAGGGGTTCATTCGTTGTTAATCATATCAAACATTGATCCTCTGCAAGGAGAATTGAATTATTCCAGTACGACGCTAATAATGATATGATACTGGTTAACGTATGAAATTGTTGATAATTTCGAGCTCGGTTAGCTGACTGTCGTGCACTTCAATTTTTCATTGCCGTGAACGAATTCATTTTCTTGAATGAGCAACACGACTTTGAATCCATTTCACTTTATATTCTCAATTTCTCAATTGGAGCAATAATGTATCAACTTAGATAAATTCAATGCATCCAATGTATGATCAAATCGTATTTGAGGTAAATTATAGTCTAGATTTGAGCCAGGGTGAAAAATAGTTACATACCTCGACCTTCGCTTAAAGTTAAATATGAACCCATGACCATCCGCCAATATGATTTTATTTCTGCCACTTTACTCATATCTCCCAACTATCCCCTGAGCCTTTCTTGATGTACATCAATCGTATGGTGTGTAACTTCTTATCACTTTTCTCCCAAGGGATATTTTTTTGGTCGCTTTATTCCATGTCACCCTACATCGGCCATATTTAAGTCTCCCCCAGTGGTATCTCGTCATTCCTTTCATTGTTCGCTTACTTTATTGTCCCAAGCCTACCAACACTTAAAGACTTTCCCATGACGTTTGCAATACTATTACGCCGGCTGTCGTCGTTTTATGTACTTTTTCGTAATTTAACTATGAGTAGTTTGACCAAACTTGTTCCCATGGGTGATTCAGTTATACTTTTGCTATCTCATTACATCAATCAATTGTATCACATTGTCATCCTACCACGATAGAAACATGGCAATAATATCCCTAGTCTAGATGCGTGTCATTCAGATCGGTCATTCATGGTGCTACGAGTATCATATGTAAAAAGATACCATATTTCTAACAAACCTGACTATTAACCCCCTCGGTGCTAGTCTGTCCACAAGGGTACCCACAAGGTTATATTTTGATAAAGCAGTAAGAGGGTTAAACTGAACTTAATGATGTAACAAACCAGTACCAATCACTTATTTAACAGACGTGAACTACGAGTAACAGTGTTAATGTTTAATGCTCCAGTAACAAAGCAATTGCTTCCCGTACGCTTCAGTTCAACTTTAGAAAGGTCAAAGTAACTTAGAGAAGGTTTACTTACTGACAAAGTCTAAACGAATATCAACGAACAGTGGGAGGTGTGTACATATCATATATTTATCATCCAAAACTGTGTTTCACAGGAGATATCGCTTGTGTGAGATCAAGCAATATCGCCTAGGAGATATTGTTTGGCAGTAGATTTTGAACAATGCTATGTCGGCGTCAACAACATTACATCACAATTTTAATTTTTATTGAAACGAAATAAGAATTATTTTGGATGATAAATATAATCTCACCCTCGTGTCTTCTGATATGAAATAGATCAACACTCGTTAATAAAAGTAAAAATATCCTCGGCAAGCCTCGGATATTTGTAACTTTTATCAACTCGTGTTGATATATTTGATATCAGAAGACACTTGGGTGAGATTCTCTATATATGTAACATTTCTTCCTGCAATATTACTGACAGTCGTGATATAAGGGAAATAATCTTGAAAGCCGTGTTAAACCCATAAGTGTCACAAAATGTTGAAATCTTTGTTTATTGAAGTGGTTATTTTTTCCCCATTTAAAGCGTGAACATCCCTTTCATACAAAAGTGTGATTACAAAAACTCATACATTTATACTTCGATATAGCATATCTAGATATTATTTTGCCAGTTGTCAACATTTATGAAAGCGTCACAATGATGAATATATGTAGGAAATGTGATATCTCCTTTCGCTAGTAATCTTACCATGACATGATATACTAAGGCATTAACATGGCAAGACATCACAACATTCATTTGTTTGTAGTAAATAATTTCTTCTGGTTTCATAATTCACGGGAATGGTTGTAAATGTAACATCTATGAGTCTGTCAACTGGCGTGATCATTGGTTTATGTGTGTTGTTAGTTTCTCATGTACAGATGTTATCACATATAGAATGTGTTCATATTGTTTGGCTTTCGAAATAATTGTTCATATGTGATCGATTGACGAAACACAGGTGTCTGGCTAGATATAATCAAAATGTTACAAAATTGAACTTGAATAAAAAATACATTAGTCGTGCCTTATGATTTTGGTAAAATTACTTTCAAAATCAACATAGCCATGCTGCTGTTTTGATATGTTGACTATTGAACCCGGTGTTAATACCCGTATCTATCACTAAAATCAAATTCTGGTGTGAATCACCAGTAAAAATACTTAAACTAACTAAAAACACTAAAGACAACTGACTGAGTGTTTTGTCTATTACATGTCTCACTAATATTACTCTGGATTTTCATTTTGAGTGGATTATCTGAGAATGTAGATTTTACATTCTCCTGTAAACTTCATTGTTTTTTAAAATTATGTTCATTTAAACAAGTTTAATAGTGTTACTCATTGTGAACTATAATATTCAATGTTTATGACTGGCATGGTAAGAGTCATAATATCCAGAGTGATTAAAAGTTTTGACGTTAAGTTCTTTATTCATGTAACCTAAATTAATCCTATTTAACTTAAAGAAATCTTAGTTCTTTTAAAATCGTCAGTATCAAAAAGTAGAAATACTTTTGGAGCTGTTTATAGATTTTTTAAGGGAATTGGATGTTTTTTTGTGCTTTTTATTTTCCCGTTGAAAACAATGTTTTGAAAAATCGGTGTGTAAACTAGGTGCACTGTTTTTATATAGTTTTTGCAAGACAATTGATCTTCTTGCTTAAACAGTTATCTCGAAAGACAATAATGTTTAAAAACTTACACACAACTTGCCAAGAATAGAGATTTCCATGATAACCCGAATACCACCCACAAGATACACAAGTCAGTGACTACCGAGTTACTCAGGAATGCGTTTACATTACAGTAGAAACTCAGGAACGCCTTCACTTTACAGTAGAAATACAGTGTAACATAAAGATGTTCATCTAATCTCTCTCTTACAACTGCTGAAATATACAAAGGAAGAAGGAATCATAGCTGTTTTTTCATTGATATGAATATGGGGAAAATGACATTACAACACAACGTCTTGACTTTAAAGTAATATTTCTACATAATTTGTTGTTATGTATTCAAATGGGTCCTGATTTAATGTGTCACTTCTCATAAAATGTTCTTATGATCAAAGTCATCATGAATCAATCAATAAATCAATAAATAATCATAAATAAATACAATTGGCTTTTATAAACATTTGTTTCTAGGTTAAACTCACGTTAATATTAGATATATCTACACTTTATGATGGTGGTAGTTTCACAAAACGCTAATGTTCTGGTCTACCGCTGTGTGATACAGTAGGTAGGTATCAAAGTATCTGCAATTAGTGTGACTAATGCATGGTCTTTATATTTATTATATCAGGTGACATGATTTTGTTTCAACTGTTCCAAAGAAAAAATACTATATACATACATACATGAATATACTTAAGTTTTATCTAGAAGACGACCACTTCCAGTACTTCTGTTGAAGGTACACTACTGCACAAAATAATGAAGTCACCGGAGGTTAAGGAACGTGGAACGTGTTCTTGTTTTTATTGTAATCATGCAAAGAGTCTTGCGAGTGAGTGACTAGACTCTAACCTCTTGCTTTTATCTCGTCCAGTTTGGTATCTACTAGTGAAAAGTGGCTTCACGTATATATGTGTGTTTATCATTTCGAGAGTATCGAGCATTAACGTTTTTGTTTTGGCACTACCCAAAGTTACTTGATGGGAAGGAATAATTCAAATTTTGAACAATGACGTTGCATGTTATAAAAAAAAATTCTTCTCACATGCTCGCTTGTTCACTACTGTTTTGAGTGTAGATTTGTAAAAAAGAAGAGAAAGATTATTATAAATCATATATTATAAGATTATTTCATGAATCATGTTATTTATGTTGTTGTTTAACCATATCAATATAGATATAATATATAGAATACTAAACGAAGTCCCGTTTTATAACATGTTTATGAAACGAGTGAATGGTTTGCTATTGCTATGCTGAAAAGCTTATATATCATTGGTACGGTTGGTCAACTTGTGCTCTGTCGAGGTCACGGGTCCGAATTCAGTGTTTAATAAAGCTTGATGCACAGGGAGACATAACAGCAATGCGAAGAGCCTTTTAGCCTCTCAGCAGCAAGATCAATAGTCAAAATACATTTTCATAATTAGCTCATTCAAACCTGAGGCAACAATATTTCTGCAAATAATGAAATAATAGGATGCAATAAATTACAGTTAGTCTGAATACCCTTCAAACAGACAGAAACAAATGGTGAATGGAAATGATGCGATGAATTACAATAACTCCAAACACATTTCCTAAAGCTATTTTCCATTCATCATAGCCATGCCATCTTTGTAAGTTAAAGTGTTTTGTCATTGTTATGTGCATTGTTTTGCTTAAATCAAGTTCCTGCAAAGCCACAGATTTACTAACACATCTTATTGAGATCAGGTGTTTTGGCAGACTGTGAATTTTGTTAATAGTTTTAGCATTATTTTCGTCACCTGAAACATAATAGGATTATGATAGCTTAACGCATAAACTTTACATACCATCTTATCATATCTTAGTTTGAATTTTTTTTATTATGCTAATTAAGTGTGATATTAGTTAGGTCAATTTATATTCAAAAAGTACTAATGTCACTCGAACGTTACAGATGTAGTGAATAAAGTTTGTACATGATCAGGGTAGATTAGTTTGCACGATAGAATCAAACTTGTGGTTGTAATAACCTCGTGATATTTGGCGAGGTATAAAATACGAGGAGGAAAAGATGAAAGATACATGTAGATTAAGTGTCCGTTGCAAGTCACATTAAAGTTTCTTTTTACCACCCATGGGAAATCAAAATATTGCTTTAGATTGTACTTTCAGGATGTGTTCTTTCAGATCCAGTGTAAATAAACACTCATTATTCGATTTTCAGTGGTGAAATACGGCATTTATCGGTTACAATAAAATCCGTTTTTTCACTGAGTGAAATAACATGTTATTCTACTCAGTGAAATAACACTTTCAATCATATGACGTCATCGTAACAATAGGATGACGTCATATGATGGCCGTGGAAAGGAAGGCGATCTCGGAGGCTCCGTTTATAAAATGAACGTCATTTACCAACTATATCCATGGTTTGTTAAATCTAATAAATAGAACATTTGACACGTCTCGTCGAATACCATGTATATCTCATTTCCTGATTAGAAATAATATATTTACACTCGTGGCTGCGCCACTCGTGAAAAAATACATTTCTACTTCACTCGATGATATAAACATGGTATTCGACGAGAAATGTCAAATATCCTCTATATATAATGGTTTTGCTCTCGCAAACTTCAACATAACATATGATTAAAGCAAGGTTGAATGGATTGGTAAACAGGCAAATGTGCCTATATAGTTACAAAATGATTGTGTTACACTTATCTCAAGGGATCTAATTGGTCGAGAGTTCTCGAAAACATGCATCCATTTCCCCGATGGACACAGGTAAAATGTGCATTGATACTTCGTGCCTTAATACCTTGTACCCCTCACCATCCATACGAACAAACAGCCAATTCTCAATCTTGTATTCACTTTTTAAATAATAACAAATGTATTTAAATCAACAAACCTTACATGTAGCATGTTCAGGAGACACATGCAATGATAGATTAACCTCATCATTTTTAAGATCTATCAAAATAGCAACTCTTGTTACAGTTAAGTTGAGCTAGCAATCACAATGACATTATGGTCAAGAGGTTCTGAAACCTGAGCATAACATTTTGATGCAAAATAAGAAAGAAACATGCCATAATCTTCATATCTACCTCAGACGTGATCTGTTTCATATTTCCTTTTCATTAAACTATATGTTACTTCGAATACTCTATAAACGAAACACGAATAATATCCCCATTTAATGTCATTTAAGATCGTGTACAGATAGTATTCGTCTTTTTTTTTTATCCCAAACGCTCATGCTTTGTTGAAACACAGCTACCAAGAACAGACGATTATCTATTGGGAACAAATATTTCTAATTTCAAAATTTTGTCATTTAGAACGCATCATGTAGGTATTACAGGTAGAATAGGTAGAACGTGGATTTTACACTTTCTCAAAACGGACATTTCATTGTTCTTAAAATGATGTAATGTTCATTCAACAAGTTCATTGATGATAAATTAAACGCATAAACTAATAATTTTGACCAATGTTCATGGCGACGTGACTGCCATGGTATAAAATTATTGTGATAATATCACCAGTGATTATCAGCTAAGTCATTATAATGTTTTCTCATTTACCTTCTAGTAATGTTATTCATCCAAAATAAATCCTCATAGTAAATCAACATTTAAGTGTATGCATACTTTTGGAGTTGTTTTCAAACTATTAGATATTGTGTATTAACTAAACCGACATGTAAAAAGGGTGCAATGTTTTTATATATGTTTTGCAAAGACAATTTATCATCTCGCTTAAACTGTTATCTTGAAAGACAATAATGGGCAAATACTAACACACAACTTGCCAGAAGAGATTAAAGTGATAAAATGAATACCACCCACACGATAATAAGTCAGTGACAACCGAGTTACTCAGGAACGTGTTCACCTAACAAATAGTGTTGCCTACAAGATAATATTACGTTTACATCTGCTGAAATATCTGCAGAAATATACAAAGGAAAACAGTATTATAACTGTTGGTTCATTAATATGAATATGAAAGGAAGAAATTACATTACAATGTTTTGGCTTTCGAATATTATTTCTACATAAACGTTGCATTTTTTTCTTATATGCACTAAGGCAAACATCAATAAATGACATTAGAATGCTGATATTCAACGTTTTTGCACCAACTTCTGAAATGCAATTCCAAATGTTCAGTTTTATCTACATACAGTTGCAGGTCCACCACATAACAACATGATGAAGACACAAGTTGTTTGTGAGCTTGGAAGAGAATCGCATTCCTTGCAGAGTGTTTTTTTGTATATATTCTGATCATGCAAAGAGAATCCAGGAACTGTCTCTGTGAGTGACTAGACACTTACCTCTTGCTTTTATCTCGACCAGATTGGTATCTAACAGCGATACTTGGCTTCTGTTCTTATCACTTCAGAAGTTTCAAGCATTGACGTTTTTGTTTATTTACTACCCAAAGGTTTCTGCACGGAAATGAATAATTTAACTTACGAACAGTGATGTTGCATCACGATTATGGCATTTATCGCAAAATACCAAAGATCGTTCAGGTTTGCTACAGAGACACCTTGGTAGACGGCAAAGATATGCTCAGAAGCACTTTATTCATTTCGTCCGTCATAGGTTTTGCTGAACAACAAAATTATCATCGTTCAATAAATCTTTATTTATGGATTTAATGTTAAGTGACTACAGTTCTTCCCAGAACTTTGATAACAACCAATGCAGCGTTGTCAGGGTCAACCCTCAGCTTTTGTTAACTCATGGAAAGCTTCTAAAATATAAAACTTTGGCCACTAAGTCAAAGGAGTTTGAGGTTTTGTTAATACATTTTTTTCAATCCTTGGGTTTTTATCTATTCTTTGGGGCCAATTAAAGGGTCTTAGTTCTCATATCCACGTTCCAACATCAAAGCAAGTGCAATTGATTCAATCAAAACCTTGTTGTTGATCCACAATTGATAACTGTTAGAGGGGTAATTCTCTGTGTGTTTCACACTTGGAAACTGCGACTCCATGGAAAATCAATGTGGAATTCTTGCTAAAACAGATTCAAAGAGAGCACGCAGATGTTTGTTATTGATTCACAATTTATCAGTGCTGGATGGAAAATGAATTTAGCTTCTACATTAAAGACACCATAGAATATAAAAAGTCAAAAAGCTGTTAAACATGTGGTGTGATGGAGAATGCAGGATGAAGGAGTGACCCGCCTAATGGCTGGATAATCTGAGAGTTTGTTTGAGGTGACATTCCTGGATTGTAATTGACAGATTTGGTTTACATCAGGGTGATAATAAAGGATTTGCATTGATTATGACATCGGCGTGGAATTTTTTTTAAATTGTAAAAATGCTCTTGTACCACTGAACGTGGTTTTGAATATTATAACAGTTGAAACAGTTGCTGAGTAAATTGTATAATAACCCAAATAATTATCATTGATCAACACAAAGACATGGCGCCAGGTGAATGTGAATTATAATATATGTGAATGTGAAATGTGATCTTCTTTGCAGATCAAATCTGGTGTTCACAAAAAGGCTTTTGGATTGTTTGCCATACCTTGTATCCAGATGAATACATACATACTTACATCTAATCACTGAAATGTGGTGCGTTTCGGCAATGTTATCCTGAACATAGACACCTAATATATATTGTTTTCTTATTAAATATATTAAATTCGATATCAGTTATATACGAATTTACTAAAAATATGAATTTGAACAGCCACTAATAAAGAGAAATGATGCATTGAATGCCGATGTGGATTTGAAATAATCATTTGATTTTGTTTAACCTTTTTTAAAATAAGCGAATGAGAGATATAAAGATACAATTGTGTCCGATGTGGGGGACTAAAAAAACGGAACACTGTTCAATGACTCATTTTCCACTCGGCAGGCAGGCGACCACGAAGTATATCATTTGTTACTCTTACCGTCGTGAAGGTCTTGTTATGCTTTGTGATGGCTGATTTGTTTCCGTTCTCTTGTAACTATCCCCTTTAGCGATATCACAATGTCTGACATCACACACAACCTTTTTCAAATTTCTTAGACATTCAATACTGTATTGATAGTATATGTTTATAAAGGTTTTTTTAAAAGGATGTTATAAAACATGTTATAACCATAAGTTTGTATTGTCTAATCTGATGATAATAGTCTCTCATAGCTCCTTTTAAGAGCGGCTCTGGTAGTTTTTATTAATTGTATTTTAAAATTGTATTGTGCTTAACAGTTGTGAGACTTTAATGAACTTTATTTAATTAACAATAGTTGCTTTTCAGATATGTTGAAAATCGTTTGCAAATTACTACAGGAACCAGGGTATAAAGAGTTATAGGGCATGTATATCCCTGGGAGTGAACTTATTGATACTCATTTGAATCTACACAAGACAAGCTATCTCAGACTGCAGACGTTCAATAGACTAAATGACACAAATCCTTTAGCTGAGGGCAAAGAATAGATATAACAAGTAATCAATCCTGAGATTTGATCAACTTAGTTCATAGATAAACAACCATGTATATGAAATCAAAATGCATTGTCAATCAACAGCTTATCCAACCTCGTTTCAAGGGCTGATCGACTACCATCCCTGGCTGGGTTTACGGACCTGTCTTGGTAAGGAATTTTGACCTTCACAATTTACTTATTTCTAGTAACTTCTTCATACAATAAAGAAACGAGAATACCTAAAATGTTTGAATATTCTTTTCTTAGAGACCTTGTTAGAAACAAAGATAAAGGCCAAATCACCCCGAACTATGTTTTATCGTAAGAACAATGTGATGATATGGAAGTTAACAAGCAACATCATTAGCGAACACAACGTTTGCATTGAACGTGATGTGTTCCAATGTCTTAATTTACCATTTGTATATATGAAACATCGATAATTTACTGCCCACATGGTATGGTAACCAATGATGAGATACGTAAGATAAGATATTCCGCAAAAGTAATACTAATCTGTCATTGGTAGCGATGAGTCTATTTGTGCTTTTCACGAGTCACGAGTCCGAAAACAGTGTTGATAAAGACTTGATGCACAGAGAAACGTAAAAGCAATGTCAGGAGTTTGCAGCCTGTCAGCAGGAGCAATAGTCAAAATCATTTTCATATTTATCTCATTCAAGTCCGAGGCAACATTCTTTCTGAAAATAATGATAGAAAATATGGCAATAAATTACAGTTAGTCTGAATACCCTTCCCACAGAATGAAACAAATTGACAAATAATGAATTGAAAGGATGCAATAAGTTCCAATAAGTCTAAACACTGCATTGTTGAATCTTTAAAGCACTTTCTGTGGCTGATTGTTGCATACGCGTATACAAAGCAGATATACTCCAAGGATCCACCAACATAGCATTTGTAAGACACACAGTTTATAATTTAAAGTTCGCGTGAAATGCATTTTTCTCATGAATGACAGATTATTATCTCTACGTACATTATACATCGGAATCAATTGAACATTAAACCGAGATAATATACACTTGCAATTGATAATTAAGACGATTTTAATTTACCCATTTTAACAATGGCGCGATCAGCGCTGGAATCCGTTTGAAAATAATCATTGAAGCGTGACTGTGATTATCCACAAACGAGGGTAGTCTTCCATTACCCCTACATAGCATTTTCCCTACAGGTTATCAAAACAAGTTAACGGTCCTAATCCCTAGCTTGTTACCTCTTACTGTGTAATGGAACGGCCCATATTAAAAACAGAGACAATTGATAGAGTGAGCAAAAAGATTTAATGAACATCAAGGACATGTTCCACATTCATATAAATACATACATATGTTTATCACACTTCACAATGTCACTAGCCAAGCTTCAGGAGATATCCGACGGCATCTAAGAACTGAACCGGTGACTTCTGCTCCCGATTCAGTTCGTCCAACAGTCAACACATACGGTTCTCCACCTCCTGTAGACTCTCTTCCTGCTGATAGGGGCTGCTGATGTGGCAGTCCTGGGTTGAGCCTGTTGTGGAACCCTTCAAGATTGTTGTTCGTCCTGGGGCCTGATGTTGTGTGATGATTCCAGAGCGACAGGGGGAAGCGGGCGTCGTCTTCAACCCAGGTGGTGACGATGTAGTCGTTGAAGATGTCAGCTCTGGGAACTTCTGGCGTGTCCTCCATGGCGTCAACCCAAGTGTCCTGGATCTTGTTCTGGGGGTGTAGGGGTAAACCAGCTGCTCGTCTGATCCACTTGCACACTTCTTGGTCATCTCGATATGCGACAGCCAGTCCTAGATCCTGGACCTTCCTCTTCCGGGTGTCCTCTGGGGGGTGGTTATGCTCTGTAGCATTCCTGAGAATGGCTCCAACTGTCGTGACTCTCCCTCTGCATGTAGACTGGACACACTTCCAGTGAACGTAAGTCTCTCTCTCAACATTCTTGGTTAGAAGATAGCCATCTAGTAGAACTTGTGTACTTCCTCTCTGCGACAAGACAAACTCAACATTGCGA
The DNA here is from genome assembly GCA_936450465.1 of Gibbula magus. Lineage (NCBI taxonomy): Eukaryota > Metazoa > Mollusca > Gastropoda > Trochida > Trochidae > Gibbula > Gibbula magus. The sequence continues at coordinate 56,990,898 of OW388300.1, forward strand.
AGGCCGGCCATGTTGATGTCATGTTAGTTTGGTTCAAGTACCTATATACCAAACTAAGCCATCTCAACTGTAAATCTTATTTTCTCATTCTCTTTTCTTTTTATTATAAATTCCGACATTAGTAAAACTGTTATGTTTGCGCTTAAAAAACGTTTCCTTCTAACCATACTTACAAAAATGTACTTCCTACTCATTTATTTCACAAACAATCCTAAACTTTTATCCCCGTCATCCCCTCAAGCTTAATCACTTTCATTCCTACTCCATACTTAATCACTCGTTAGGGCGACTTCATTTTATCAGACGGGTAACTGCTTGTGTTGTTTTAACTAATTGTAGGGGAAATGGAGTGTAGGGATTATATGGGCTGTAGGGGTAATGGGCTATAACCCAAACGAGATGATGATTAGCACGGCCACTTGAATTTATGAGGTGTGTTAATAAGCCACACACATGTTTATGCAATAATTATGTATAGTGTAATTGTAATCTGCGGAATTACCTAGTTGGATATCTAAACATTCGATATATGGAAAATTTAAGTTGTTTTGTTGAAGATTTGATAGTGAAATTAATAATCTAAATGTTGCTAAATTACGTTGAAGTATCAATATCGCCGAAAATGAGATTACTCCAGTGACGTCACAGAAGTCATCTCTCCAGGGTCAAAACCCCGCAGATTTTCATTCTGGTCGCCGGGGCTTAATTAGGCGTGATAATTTATGGGCCGATTTCAGAAATTTAAAATCGAGCAATTGTCAAATTGACATCCCATTTTAATGAATCCGAATGTGACCATACGTCATAACATCTATCCTTTAAAGTTTTTTTATCTTGTAATTGTATTGCTTTAGTCTATTTTCTGCAAAGACATGCCACTGATCTAACAACATATCGGATTGAGATCAGGTGTTTTAATAGAATTTTAAAGAGGTTTAGCATGATTTGTGTCATTTGAAGCATAATTGGATTATGACAGCTTAACGCATATCTATTACGTGCGATCTAATCAATTCTTACTATGGCATTGTCAAGTTATATGATATTTATTAATGGTATATATAAAATAAAAACGAAATTATATAACTCGGATGTTACATTTGAACCAAATACAATTTAGATTATTGACTGATGGTAATAAGCATGTATTACCCTTCCATCAAACCTTAATACATTAACGCAATTAAACGGATGAAAACCTGAAGTTATGAACCCTTGTGGTAATGTTTCATTCAGGATGCTCAGGGCACATTAGTTTGCACAGTTATAATAGTCATGTGACATTTTAATATAAAAACATATAAAACACGAGGAGGAAAAGATGAAATTTACATGGAGATTAACTGTCCCTTGAATGTCACATTAAAGTTGCTGTTTACAACTCATGGGAAATCAACATATTGCTTTAGATGATACTTTGAGGATGTTTTTTTCAGATACAGTGTAGTCAACACTCAATATATAAGGGTTTTGCTTTCACACACTTCAACAACACATGATTTAAGAAGTACTTATTCAAGAACGATTTAAAGGATTGAGAAACAGACAAATATAATTACAAAATGAGTTTGTTACATTTCTTTCAAGGGTTCTATTGGTCGAGTGTTCCCGAAAACATGCTACTGTTTCTTGATGTACACAGTTAAAAGGGGGCATTCACAACCCGTCCCTTCATACCTTTTGCCATCATACCTTGTGACCTCATTATCAATTCACACAAACAACGGATTCTCAATCTTGTATTCACTTTTGAAATCAAAATAACTGCTACTTGATCAATGAAACTAGCATGTAGGATTTCAAAATCAAATTGAAATGATAATTCAGCAAGATTAATTTTGTCAATTTGAGATCTATCCAAATAGCGGTTCTTGACATAGTGAGGTGAATTGGTTAGCCCAATGACCTTATATCAATGGTTCTGACAAATGGGCGTAATGCATATGGTAACATGCAAAATAAGAAACAAACATGCCATATAATATTTATATTTACCTCGATAATTAGAATATGCATTTCGAATAAGACAATTCAAATCACCGGGAACACTTCATTTTAATAGATACAAGCTTGTTCACTCACAGCATTTCGCAAACAGTAGCCATTTTAATGTTGCGTGATATATAAATAAATTAAAAAATCCAAAAATAGCGGAATCAATCCAGATTGTATGAACAAGGTACGTAGTTAGAGCAAGCGATAAATCACACTTAAGCTAACGCGTAAAACAATCCTTAAATAAATAATAGCAGAACATGTTTTATTCATAATTGTATAAATATATACATGTAAGATATACAAATTTTTGTAAAAATGAATAGCTAATCACCAAAAAATCAACACAACGATTTATTCCAGTGGGTTTTGTTTCATGAAAGGTTGTAATTCCTATTGATAATAATTCGTTATTAACGCAATAATAATGTATGTAGTATACAGACACAAGCAATTGAAAGAATGTATCGCACTAGTTTGTGCAAAACTTCCAGTAACATATACTGCTGCGAAAATGGGATTGATAATAGTTTTACCAGCAGTTCGTTGCATAACTTCTCTACTGTACTATTTAGATATAAAACCAATCAACAAAAAGTTTAACTAACTGAATATTACGTATCTTGTAAAATGATTCATTGGCGAATATAATGCAAGGACAAAACTAACTTGGTCTTACACAAATGAGTTTTATTTCATTTTAAACAAAATAAGCTTCTGCATGTATATACAGATATCTTAATATTGTTTAAAGGATAAGAAATTGGAATTTCACAAAACTAGACGTGTCATCTAATTTCCATGACAGACATCTGCAATTATCTGGATGTAATTGGATTCGAAGAAATGTTGTCAATCACCAGTTCCATAAAATCCTATAGGGGAAAGAAAATGAAGAAAATTAAGCGGCAAAATTTACTATATCTAATTTTCAAAGGAATCAACCACAAACTAGTGCCGTGATGTCTGTGGTGAGGACATATCTATAATAATTATTTCATTCATCAGTTTAGGACACTTTATATAACAGACTGTTTATTTTAAATCGCGATATTGAATTTGAAGCTGATTTTAGAAACAAACAGTAATGCTGTATTTCCCTGAAATTGTTGACATCACGAATGCTTTTTGCTATATCAGGATTTATAACTCAAGCTGAAACCACCGTCGTGAAAGAATTTTTTTTTAAACTTTTTCCAAAATAAAACCAGTGGAAATATAAAATAGTAAAACCAACAAGAACATGCATGCTTGATACATACAAAGAAAATGAAATAAAGAGGTGATTTACTGATGGTGGATGGTACAAATATACACCTATGAGAGAATGTAATCGTTTGTTTCGTTGGTTTTGGGTATACATTGTTACCAATGATTCTTCCGTCCGTACGAAGACATTTTTTTTTTTTTTTTTGCCATGAAGGGTATTCTTTCATGACACACTTACTGAACTGCATATTTTATGGAGCACGGTGGTGTAGTGGATAGTGTGCTGGTCTTTCACGCTAAATGCCCGGGTTGCAATCAACCAAAAAAGTGTGACCTGGGTCTCACAATGTGTTGTGTTGCACTCAGTTAACTCAGGCGTATAACTGGTTACCGGGATGCGGCTGTACTTTGTGTAGCATTTTCGGCCGCTTCGATGATAATGGGAAGCACAATAACGTCTATGGATAACTTCCGCAGTACAAATATCCATTATTATTATATTATTATGTATGTCACTAATCAAGAAGATCTGAAAATAATTCAAATGCCAAAACACCGCCACGAATTTGTCTATCAACAAGTATAAAGTTTAACGACAATTAATCAGACAACATTGACAGGCCATATATCTGTCTGCTGTTGCAATGTTCAAAGTATTTGCTATGTGAAAGTAAGTTTTGCATAACAGAGTTTCAATCTGTAATGCATTTTGAAGACGAAAACCCTATGTTGTCGGTTTCATAGTTCCTCTTACAGATGCTAAATGTAAATTGATGTGCATATTCTATAACACTTGAAATATAGATAATATCCCAAGTTTAAAGTCATTTAAGATAATGTACAAATAGTATATATCTTTTGAAGAAACAATTGGGGAGTCATTAATTATCAGGGGATATTTTTTTTAAAGGGTTATTTTTCTCTTCAACAATATGTATTCAGAATGTAACATTTATGCTTTGTTGAAGCACAGGCACCATGAACAGATCATTGTCTATTGGGAAAAAATAGTTTGAGATGATTGACTATCTCTAGTCACTTATTCAGTTTTTAAACTAATTGAAACTGTACGCTCTTTAGCTTAAGTGTGATTTATCTTTTGCTCTAAATACCTTGCAACCAATATGATATTGATTAATATATATTTTGTTTCTGGTAAATGGTAGTCACTGAAAGTATAATTTAATGTCAGAAATACTTGTATTGCAGTCACTCACAGAAAGTTATCATTTTCGTTTTGTTACTTCCTACAAAATAATCTTTCAGACTGCTTCTACAAAACTTTCAACCTGCCATCGCAAAATTAATCAAAATATTTGATAACATCATCTGTATGTGACCTAACTTGCAACTTGCATTCGGACTGAATATGTTCGTTGCACAAGTTCATTGATGTTGTTCCTATTTTAACCCATTATACAAATACTATCATTGTTTACCTTATATTCATGAAACACTGCAGCTGAAACAAAACAAAATTCCTTATAAACATGAGCTGGTTTGACAATAAAACAAAGAAATAAGTTGATTGATTCAGACGAACATTCCTTTAACAAATCTAAATTTTAAGCAGTTATTTGTTAAGTTCATAATTGTTAATTCATAAAGCAATTGAAGTTTTTAAGTTCCTTTATACAGCTCTCAAACTCAATTGTGTAATAAAAGTAAAAAACGATGGCAGTTGGAAGTCATTTAAGTTCTTAGACAGACATCAGCAATTATCTGGATGTAATTGGATTCAAAGCAGCATTGGAGAATAAGCAGCAAACTGAAAAAGAAAAGGATATATGCTTCAAGCGAATAGAAACAGTTATTGCTATATATTTGTGTTTCTGTTTAACTATTGAATGTATTGTTTTATTTAAAGAATCCTAAAAAAAACAAGCTTACATTTCGTTTATTAGATGACATTTTCATTTTATTTCATATCTCTTGATAGCAGATGAATTGCAGTATTTGCTTTGTAATTAATTATGTCGCTTATTGAGAAACAATTGGCCAAATACATTTTCTGGGAAAATTAATCTTATTTTAACTTATTTCTCAATATAAAAGACAAATAACCAGCGAAATTACTAAAATGACCATTTCAACAGTACTAGTTTCCGAAAAACCGAACTATGTGTTGCAAATGGTTTTGAACGAATGTTTGATGAGATGTGAACAATGCTGTCATCTTACTACAACTCAATAGATAACATCATGTGTTGAACATCTATGTTATATTTATATTATAAAAATATAATAAACGGAACATGGATTTGTAAACAAGCCACGATGACTTATGCGAATACTATGAGCTCCATTACGTATTTAATACGTCTATTAGTAATAGAAATACTTTTAAAAAGTCGCATTATCGAATCAGAATTAATATGTGTGTGATTTCTTATGAACGTGGAATGCGTAGTTACTCCTCAGACAGGTAATGATTACACCTTTACAGTTACTTACTATATCGTGTTTCCATGAAATATTGCTAAACATATATTGGTGTAGACCCTACAAAAGTATACTCCGGTATATGTGTTTGACATGTGTACACAGTTCTAAAATGCTAGAATGCTTTCATCGGGAGATATGCTCCGGACAAAAATACTGCTTTATACAGTCAGAGTTACATCGTAATTCAATGAGCATCGCAAACATAATGTATTCGAGTAGGTTTTCTCTTCAAAATGCACATATGGGATCTTGCTAGTATATGTATCCAGTTGATGAAGATAGCATTCACACATCTGGGAGAAATACTCTTTCTTCATGAAACATAATGGCATATCTGTCTGTCACATAAAGAACCGAAATATTGCCACGCTTTGGGGAAAGAAATCAAATGTGTCAATGAAATCCTTGTAATGAAAAACTGCATGTGTGGTGGCATAATTTATCGTTCAACGTTTTCAAACTCAAACGAAAAGTTTCATTTTTCTCATGTATGGAGATGGTATAATCAATTAGCAGTACTACCCTTATGTGCATATTTCCCGTAATCACTCGTACCTCGTTGGTTATTCTCTAAGTATCGCAGGAATATGAAAGTGGTGTGGAGCATATCCGTTTTACCCTGAGATCTAGATACGATGAGCAGGGATTGATTGTACTTTGTGAACGAAACAAAACAAGGCATAAATATGGGTCTTTGAAGGGCATTTAGAAGTGGTATACATCAAGAACAAAGCCAGCATAGATGTAACATTCACAAGCGGCAAGACCCTCAAGCAACTACTCAAAGCCAACGGCAGAGGAACCAGCACTGCAAGCCCCAACCCAAGAGGATGCATCTACAAAATTCCATGTCATTGTGGCCAAGAGTACATCGGAGAAACGCTACGACCTATCAACACAAGGATCAAGGAACACCAAGCGTCCGTCAACAAACTTGACCAGAAATCCGCCCTATCTGAGCATACCCTTAAAAACAAGGATCACATCATCGATTGGGAAGCTACCAAAGTCCTGTCAACCAACAACTATAACTGGCGCCAAAGAAAACTCCAAGAAACGATTGACATTCGAAGGGAACAACCTGCAATAAACCGCGATCAAGGCATCTTCCTACCATGTGCGTGGGAGAACCAACCAAACCAAATCCAAGTATCCCTACCTTCCATCCACTCCTGTCGGAGCAAATTATCCGAGGAGCCCCCTACCAATCAACACCTATCAGCTCCAATCACCATGCAACAACTTCAAAGCCATCCACATCAACAATTGGCCTCTCTTCCAATCAACTATAATTATTATTTGTTTAACAATTCCAATAAAGCCAATTGGCCTCCCTCCTTTCATCATGTGTGTTTATGTATATCCTCAATAAAGCCTACAGGCCATTGTTTGTTTATCTAATTAATGTTTGTATTGCAAATCCTCATCATTATCATACTTCATCTCCATCATGTTTGTATTACAAATCCCCATTGTATACCATTATCATGCATGTTAATCCCCCCTGATTGAGTTTCCTCACCATTGTTTTGTTTGCTATATAAATGTACCATATTTTGTTATTCCCTTACATTCCACCTGATGAAGGAGTGAGTATGTACTCCGAAACGTCGCGTATTTTCACCTTAAAGAAGTTGTTATCCAGAAAATCTTCATGTTCTTAAGGCATAAATATGTCCTTAAGCCTTCCATTTTGCATCATGTTTTATAGGTAACTCTAACATTTCTCAAAACCTAACTGTATATTCCTTTAGTATAGTCAAATTAACTGGTTTTTTTCTCTTTGACATATATAGGCAAAGGACTAATTGTGTTAACAAAAACCTTCCTAATTCCACATTCTTACTGTCATGGCATCGTCTTGAGTGTGTACATGTATATAGTTCTATTGAATAGTGCATGAATGCAATATTTCTTAATAGTATGTCAAACACACTATTTACCCTTTGCTTCCCACTGTATCTGTAACCCTTTCGATGTATTTGTAACCCTTTCGAAGTATTCTTCAATACTTTGGGAAATATATTTAGCTACTGTTAATGCCTATTGGTGCTATTATAGTTCATGTAATACTACTTTCCTATTATCATTGTTTGAAAAGTTTCTTCTCTCATGGAGATTGCTTAAGGACCTATCAACAGGTCTGATTTTAAGGTATGAGTTAATTCGAATGGATGTCATTGCATTATGCATTGGCTGCTGCACATACTCGTCCTGAATACCTGAATATTTGGTTGTCTGATGATTACTATGTATCTTTAAAATTACAGGCTTATGGGAAGGATGTTAATGCTACGAATCATGAACATTTGAAAGATATCAAGATATATTCACACCCTCACACATTTGCTAAAACCTGCACAGCGATAAATGGCAGTTTATCAAACGCCATTGACAGGCCATATATTATTCTGCCGATGTAGTGACTGTTCAAACAAATATTTATGTTAAAGTTTTCTTAGCACAGTACTAATATATCTTCAGATCTTGACAACAAAAACAATTAAATATCGTTATCATTTTTCTGTTATTGCAATGTCGTAATATTCATATATTCAAGCTGTACTTCAACTCGAAGGCACAAATCATATCAGTAAAATGCTATTACTAGATGGGATTCTTTTGAAAGTTTATGTACTTTGATTTGAAGATTATTCAACAAAACACATAAAACAAACATAGTGTCCTTTTGATCTAGATTACAGGGATCTCGATTATAGATTATCTGTTACTTGAAGTACAATTTGGAGCCACCATGTAGTGGAGGACATGGTGAAAAAAGGTGTTGGCTTCTTGTAAATTATTGACTTTTTAACTTTGATGCTTTGCATTATTAATGTTTGTTAAACATATATATCAAGAAACAATGAATATTAGTTAGATGAAATGATTGTTTTATAGATAAGTATATTTTCTGGTCTGTTTTACCATTTAAAATTTGATCAATTCAAAACAAAATATTTTATCTAACTGATTTATGAGCAGTTGTTTTGACATTTTCATTTCAACAAAATATGATGCTCGTATGTTGTTTGAAAATAGTTAACTATTTCACAGTCTCTAAAGCCCACACAGTCTCTTTTCCTGAATGGATTTACCTGTATTCAATTATGGGCGAAGATAGACTTTCAGATGAGATAAATCACACCAACTCTCTTAGGAAGCTCAAATTAAAAAGTTGTAAATTGAAACTATCGTATTGTTTTCTTTTTCCAATCCTTTAAAGAAAGAAATCTATTCACTTGATGTTGTGACGTACGTTTCTACATCGATCGATCGCGTCTCTCCAAAAGTCCATGAGGCCTGCGGAATGAAAAAAAAATGGACTTGTTTTTCGTTTCCTTAATTCATGGCAGAAGTATGGTGGCTGCATGCCAGGACAATGATAGCCATTTTTGCATCAAATAGCTAATTTCTGTAATAGGTTTGATGAGCATTACCTACATGAATTTGAAAGTTAACGTTTTTAGGTGTGTTGGGCAGTAAACTTCATAATCGAATCTCTATGTGTTTATCAGCTTCCTGTATGCTTTGGCATTTTACTGAAAAGTTTTAAAACTATTTTTCACCAGAGGGTGATATTTTGATAGTCTGATGCACTTTACGCCTTGAAGGAAATTACTTGGTTATGAGAGTTGAAATAACAGGAAGCAAAGTGTCATATTCTTTACAGAGTTTGAATTGGATACACATAACTTTCACATTACATACATGTACACAGTGAAATAGTATTTAGTAAAGATTAAAGGAGGTGAGAAAAATAAGTTCTTATTTATCTAAATTACATACGAAATTACGATTGGAATTAAAATGGAAATACAAAAAATGCATTAATAATTAGGTGTGCAAACAATGGACTTTCGACTTATTGCGTTCTGATGTCTAAACGACTTGAACTGACAGTTTTCACGAATGCATACAATGCATGCACAACGCATGTTTACACACACAAATTCATTATGGCGCAATCACTCACAGGCCGCCATGGAAATCGGTTTGATTTGCACTAATAAGCGTGCCATTGCTGCCAACACATATTTCAAATATCTTACTCTTGATTGAATTAAAGAAATATTTATCAGGAAATATATACGGTCATGCTTCTTAAGAATTACTTAAAGTCGGCATACACAAAAAGTGTTATGACATGTCTATCTCAGCAACCATCTTTACACGTATTACATTCATGAATGTCAAAAATTATTACCAAGGTACTTATGAAGGTTCTAGACTATTTATGATAGTTCACAGCATTTGCAGCATTCGAGGTCTTGGTTTATCTAATTACCAATGATTCAGATCAAGTCCTATAGTTGATTACTCTTACATTAATGTTTCTTCCCACATTTTCAGTATATCATTGGAGTATGATTAATTGTTCCAACATCGTGATTTCTCCTACTTCTCCAACAATTTTGAACTTTGTAAACAAAGTTAGCCATATAGATTCAATACACTGTACATATGTACGTTTAATTCAATTATTATTTGTCAAAGAATATAAGTGCACATGTAACGGCTATTCGTTTATAATTCTTTTACATGAAGCTTCTTTTGCTTCTTAAAGAAATTAAATTCATAATATCTTAGCACGATAGATCGACCTGACAGTTTAGTCGTTATTCTGACACGGTAGTTAACTATTTCGTAGTTGTTAAACACATTTTTGGAGTGACGAACATGAGGAAAAGAAAGCAAAGACATAACACACATGCAGGTGTACGGTTATCTCAGCCAGGTGAAGAAAACAATGGCAATTTCCAATTGATGAATTGAATCTGCCATTCTTGAAAATTGCTTTAAAATTGTTAAGTCTTTTAGTGAGGATAAAAACAGTTCTGTTTACACATGTTCTTCCTTGTGTCTGCCCGCTAATCGTCAAATATTCTGTTCACTTCAACATCAAAACGTCATTGCGTGCATGTCATTGAAGAAGACACACATACATATATGCTCATACATGGTCAGAATTGTACGTGAACAAGTAGAATAAACTTTTAAAATAGTTCTAATGGAGATTTGTCAGTTTAATATCTACCATAGGGATAATGAATGTCAAAACACGCTACTGGCTTTTGTCGATGTCTTAGTGGACGAGTGAATACAATGTTCGACAAGTCAGGGCTGGCAATTGTTGCCCGACTCAAGGGATGTTTGGTTTTAACCTTAAATAACTTTTCCCTAAATCATGTCCGAATATTTACTATTGTAGCTAGCGTGATCCCATATAAAACAATGCTATATTTGTTCACTATCTAAACATTTATTTCTAAATTTGATGGACAAATGGAATGTTATAAAAAAAAAAATCAGCATTAAAAGAGGAAATTTTGCATCGAGTCCCTGTATTGATTAATTTATTAACTGTTTCGCTTCATAGTACCAGTACTATCGTTTAAATTCTGTAGTTAAAAACCTCTCATAAGATATTTTTTCAGTATACAAACTATTTGACTGTACTTTTGTCGTCAGTCGAGAGCTTCTTTCACTTGCCTTCAGATTATTAATTAAGATTGATGTGAAATTGGGTAAGTATGAGAGCTCTTTTTGTATAAGATTGATATAGTCTGATATCGTAAATCACCTAGTGCCTATGTAGTAAGCCGTATAGTTTGTCAACAGATACACATCATCTTGCCCATGCATCAAAGCTATTAATAATCCAAGTCTACTCTTTTTGTATGGCATGGCTGAAAATAGCAGATGCAGCTGACTGATGACTTACAGGTAAAGCTTGAACATGTGCTCGTTAGTTCCATTGTACCTGTTTGCACGTAACTCTCATTACTAGTTCTGCCATAATAATGATTTCCTGTTTTAATTATTGCATTAATATAAGAACCAATTGCAAGCAGGTTATACAAGCATCGCTAGGAAATGTTAAATGCTACATAAAGTGCCTTTGGACTATTGCCATTAAAAAAATTAAATCACATTCTGAAAATGTGGAGTCTATCTACGTAATGTATTACTGATGGAGAGAGTTCATGTACTTTGGAAGTGTAACACCTGTAAATCTAATCTGTAAATTAATTAATCATATCTATTTTAGCTAAAGTATAATTTTTACTTACTTATTCACTTACGTATGAGGTAAAACATCTGTAAATGTACAGTTACTCATGTTGGAGTATTAATATAATCATATCTTTCTTAGATGTAGTATTGCTTTTACTTATCGGTCCACTCAAACTGTCATTAATCGAAGATAGTATATGAGTCTCCATCCCACACTATGTTTATGTGACTGAATATTGACGTTTCCCGAACGATATGAATGTTTGGTATGGCAATGAGGTTTAGATAGTGTTCCCTTTATATCAAAGTTTTGATATTACGTTTTGATATTAAGGGACGAAAACCTAAAATGTACTTACAAACAGACTCTGGCTACTCGTCGTTCGCCAATCTTTTCACGGCTATCATATGACGTCATCCTATTGTTACGATGACGTCATATGATTGAAAGTGTTATTTCACTGAGTAGAATAACATATTATTTCACTTAGTGAACTCATTAACTCATACATTCCATATTTCACCACAGAAAATATAATAAGTAGTATTACCTCATGTGAATGATAAAGGTTAATGAGCAACGGTTATAACTATCACTGATCGATCAACAGATAGGCCCAGGTTATATGTTCGCAAGTTCACAACTCCAAGTTTAAGGTCACAAAGTAAAAAATAAACGCCCATTTGAAAGTATCCTCAGGGACGCAACTGTGAAGATCAAAGACCAATCACTTACCGATCAAAATTCATAATTAACATTTTCGGGACAATGCTCCCTGCTTCAAGGTCAAGGGTACAAGGTTAAAGCATTATGGCCTCATCCTCATTCGTAAGGAATAGACTGTGAAGTACCAATATAACACTGACCAAATAAAAAGATAGCTGAAAAAGAATTAACACCGGAAAGTCCTAAATCAATTTCGGTGCATGTAACATTTGGTTGTTGTTGACAAGACAACTAACAGCAAGCTTTTGTACAACGTCTTTAATAATGGTATAAGATTTCTTTAGACTTGTGTGAGCATTTTAACGATATATCCTAGTAGATTTTGGGTTTGAAATGAAAATCTAAAGCATAAAAAAATTAATTTGGTTGGAATTTCTTACTTGATCGTCAACGTAGCATCATAAATACAACAAATTGGAAACTTCTACGATAAGAATAACCTGTGCCTGTTTCAGACCCTTTTTAATGGGGGTGGTGTAATACACTCACTTCAGTGTTACAATAATGTCTCTATATTGCAATTCCGCCAAATCAATCGTAGAGGATACTGAGTTTCTGCAGTAACACACGCCAAAGGAATCAAAAGCCAATGAAAAGATGAACATTAAACAAAATAGGGTGTTTTGAAAGCGGAATAAATTTTCATTTTAACACTAATGAAAAAGAAGTTAATGTATTGAAAATAGTGGCCACTAATAACCTTTTCGGAAGAACAATTTTGCAGATAGTATTTTAATCCAATGAAAAATGTATTCAGCGATTGACCACGATATTCAGTATTGCTCTGTATTTGCTCAGTAGTTTGGCAAATTGCTGTTAAGGTAAAATGCAACATTGTAATTCAATGAAGTCTAATTCACGCTTCCAACTGTATACTGCAATTCACAGTCACCAAGATTTCCCAACGCTTGTCTGAGTATTTCAACCATATATCTAAGTAGACTTTGGTTTTGAATGATTTGAATTTCTTACTTGACCGTCAATGTAGCATCGTAAGTATGTGCTGCTTCAACAAATTGGAAACTCCTATGATAAGAATAACCCTTGGCTGTTCATTATTTCAGACCACTGTTAGCGCTGTTACCAGAGTAATACACTCACTTAAGTGTTACAATAATGTGTCTGTATTGCAATTCTGTCAAATCAATCAGTACACAGAAATGAGTTTCTGCAATAACGACCAAACACGCTGCAGGAATCAATAACCATTCGGATGATGAAAATTAGACGAAATGTGATGTTTTGAAAGCAGTAGCATTTTTCATTTAACACAAATGAAACTTAAGTTCACCTATCAAAAATATTGGTCACTGATGACTTTTTGGAGAATTTTGTTAAATATTCGGAACAACATTTTTCATTTAAGTAGAAATGGGGATGCGATTCAGCATGTATACATTGACCACAATATTCTAACATCAAAAAGTGAGCAGTAGCTTTGCAAGAATTTGTTACACGTGTAGTGAGGTAAGGGTAAAATGTAACATTTTAATTCCGTGCCGTTCCTTTCACGGTTCCAATGTTTTTACGGTCACAAATGGCTTACCTCTTGCAATAATGCCAGTCGCCATGACGTTTTGAAATGGCGTTAATGCATTCACCTAAGATGTTAATGTTGATGTGCAGAAAAATAAAGTGATGAATACCATGAAGATAAAATTCGATACATTGCTTTGTGAATGTTTGGCATAAATATTTGGTGTGTTTAAATAACGCAAGTATCAATTAAACGGAAAGAAACTATGTCTGTTACCAAGTTCACTTATCAAATTGTACATACCATATGAATTATCAATGAGTAAATTACAGAAAGACAGACAAAGTCTAAACTAAACCTTTATTTATGAAAGTTCTGTTTACTTGCTTAAATGTTTACATTCAGCATTGATCAAATATAGTTTTTCGCATTAGAAGAAGTAGATGCTTCTCGATGGCGTTTAATATACAATGCATCCAAAAGCACAGTTGTAGTTTTGCGAAAAGGAAAACAACTCTTTCCCGATATTTCATTCTTCTTATGTAACACCTTTATAACTATAGGTTCATCAATAAATTGTGTGGGTATTTTACATCTGATCTGTCTCGTTAAAACAGAGTTTTATCTGTCAAAAAACTGATTTACATTAATTTACCTGTGCCAATAAATGGAAAAGAATGATCCAACCTACACGTTTTTGTGGAATGACTTCTCATCAATCAGTTTCCATTCATGTACTTACTCAAGCAGTATCTAGATCTACAACACCGCTAAGTGCAACACAAACGTATAATTTGCTCAAATATACGTAGGTTACATGTATGTTCAAGCTTGTATTTTTCCGTCAAAGGCATTGTTGCACAGAATATTTATAAAGTATGTCTTGTTTTATTTTAAGACATTTCAACTCTCCATAACAGAACATATTTCCAGATATGCCAGAATTCATGAAAGTTTGAATATGCACATACTCTATAACCTTCCCCAGAATATAAAGCCCACATTCAACTAAATGTACAGCTCGGTTCAAAATAGAATTCTCATAAGGAATGTGCACTTTGTAATAAGCTGATCATGTCAGTATAGTATATATAGTTTTAAACGGTGGATGTTTGGTCTTCCAAAGAAATAAATTCTATACAACTTCATATTGATGTAGATTTATATGTATATAACTTTTAGATGATGAATTTGCCCTAACGCTATGTTGTGGTGTACAATTTGACATTCTGTGGCTGATGAACGGACTGTCAAACCATTCTGCTAAAAGTTTGTAAATATATTTATTCAAGAGTCTTATTTCTAAAATGACATTGCTGCCAATGTTGTAATGAATGTATCTTGTAAATATGATTTGGGCATGTATATAATTGATTAATGTTTATGTAATCTTCCAGTGACATAGGAGGGAATAAAGAAAATCATCCGTACATTTGTACCTTCTCGTTTTTTGTGTACAGTAGCCAATCAGAAACGATTATTACACAAAGTTATAGTGGTATAGACTTACACTTAGATGATGATAGATTTGGGCATACATGAAATAGATAACTCTAATAGTTTACGATATTTAATCACTTAGGGGTTATTTGATGACGATATGAAGAGTTTGAATGGGTAAATTAGCTCCCATGGTTACCCTTATGGAATACACATGGTTTAGAGCTATGTCAGGCTGTGTTAGATAACCAGGTGATTATAAATAGATTCCATGCAGAGCCAGATAAGGGTTTTCTTGCATCAACAAATCAGTGGGGTTTTTTTCCCAAACACCAAACACCTGCTCCTTATCTTTCAGGACATTGTCTATATTTTGAAAGCATACGTTAACTTTTCACATGAATGAGGAAATTAAGATGAGCATGAATTATACATAAAGTAATAACAGATACAACTAAAGATAAGATTTTTAATGGCATTGTTAACATATTCAGCATGCTTTCTCTAACACAAAAAGCAATTTCACTTGATAACGTTTTTTTCGTAGATAATAACCTTATTGTCTGATAAAAGACATGTTACTTATGTTTTATATAATCATAATCATGTCTACATCAGTTGTCAATTTTTGCCGAAAAGAATTCCAAATAATTGTCTGATCAATCGGTACTAAAATGGGCACCATAATCTGTTATAAAATGTGACAAAATCTCCGCTTTATATATACTTTAGTAAATAATGATAAATAATAATAATATCTTAATCTTATATCACTGTTTTGAGAGTATTATTTACATTTGGATTTTACAGAAATCACTACAAATCTTCAAAACCAAGAATATTAAAAAAAGGAAAATAATTTACAAATTAACATGAGAAGAACTTCCTCTGGGTCCCTTTTCATGCCTTTAAGTGCCTCCAGTTTGTGCTTATTTCCTGCTGTCTATGTGAAGCAATAGACAGGTGTTTCTCCAAACAATCACACCTTCCATGTATCTCCATCTGATTGTTATCTAGCAGGGATTATTGTCTACATGTCTGTCTGTGCTCTTGTCACTCAACTTCAAAAGGAGTCGTTTAATAATACATGATTCAAGACAAACTGGGCTTTATTCCTAATAGAATTATCAATATTATGCTTCTGCACAGTTTAAATAATCAATCTTGCTAAATAAAGCATGTATTCATGTCATATTGACATATATAAAGTAAAGTCATGGGATGAAGGAATATTGTTCATAAAGTTAAGCAATATAATTAAAGAATTGTACTGAAGTCATTAAATCTCTGTCTTAATTAATGTTCCCAGATTATTTTCAAGCTTTTAAAGGAAGTAAAACCATAAATAGAATTGAATGCGATGTGTAGTGTAAATACTTAAATTGAACAATGTAAATACATTATACAAATGTATCAATCTGATGAAGCTACACAAAAGCAACTCAAATATTCGCCAGACTTCTGGTCACAGGCAGAACCAAAAAGATCGCACATAAATGGTTGGGCTAATAGTGATGCAATCTCACGTTAAAGGTTGTAATTAACATATGGATACAACACTGATGGTTATTTTCAGGCAAAGTATGTCGTTGTCATTTCATATATTCTTAACCGAATAAATACCGTTTTTAGTGTACCAGTTTACCAGTTTCTATTTCAAGCAAATCCAAAAGAGCATTCTTTGTTCATATGATTAGTTCACTACAAATTAAAATGGTTGAATGTATTGTACTTATTTTAGTTTAGTATGATACTAACAATGTGTAACATTATTAATGTTAAAAATCAGCTGTTAGATCCTGGCTTGTGTTTTAATTATAAATGTGAAAAAAATAATGGTTTTGTTGAATGCTAGTTGATTATGACCTCGTGTTTTTACAATATAAACTGACATATGAAAGTTAAATTGTAACGTAACATAACTAGTAAGTTCGAAACTATAAAAGACTGAGACTACTCCCAGACTTCAAACCTCAAACAATTGTTATTTTAGTTGGAAACTTTTATGTTTTATTGCTGTAACCTTATTGATATGATAGACAATTAAAAAATTAGAAGCAACAAAAAACGAACACACGTTTGTCACTGCAGTGACAATATGACCTTTTACGGCCTTTGTTATGGCTTGTATTTTCGTTATATAATCATATATTTCATTATTAATTATATAATAAAATACTATTCTAATCATAAGTGTAGGACTAGAAAGAGGCTAACCATATGTGGATACAACTTGTTAAATACAGTTAAAGATAAATACTGGTGACGTTTGCAGCTTGAATCTGTTTATATTAGAACAGAATTAATAACTTCCTACGCATCTCTAACACAGTAAGTAAAAAGTTGTTTGATGCAGGGTGTGGAGAACTTCAACAAGTGTTCATCTAGTGAAAGTATCTAGAATGCAATATGAGCAATATATTACCCATATGGGAAGACGGACACAGGGTAGTATTTTTCCTGTAAGTCACATGGGAGTTACACCTTTTTCTCGCTTTTGATTGGCTGTTACAGAAAAATAAGAATTTCATTGGTTGACGGAACTACTTTATTCATCTTTCTTACTTTTCCCGACTAGTAACTTTAGAAACTGTCTTCTGCATTTTAACATGTTTTATTTGTTTCCCGCAGTTGAAATTAGCGTTTTCGTACATGTGCCGACGCATCAAATGTCGGAGGAAGCAGTTAAATTGTCCGAAATTTAAAGAAACTAGCGATTACTGCTTGACTGTATAACCACGGAAAGCTTCAAGAGCGACGGCGATCGTTCGAATGTAATGACGTCATAGGCGCGAGCGGTTATGACGTCACAGTGTCGATTGTAACGTCACAGGGCTTTTCGGTTTGAGCCGACTTGTTTTTGAGCTTCGCACACCTCTTGATATGGATGTTGCAATAACTTATATGGTATAATGATGAATTGATAGTAATTGGCAGGAATAAAAAAACTCTCAACTAAAGCCATATCTTTCTTTTATTGTGAAAGACATTTTCGCAGGGGACATTTTAATCGTGCGGAGTAAACAAGGATAGGTACGTAAGAAGTGAATCCACGTCACACGCGTATGGATATGGAGATTCGTCTCCTTCTCGGGTCCTTTTAGAGAAGCTATTGGCTTTTAATATTCGCGTTTTTACGTTAATTTGTCATATGGGTAATATAAACAATAACCAACTCGTGACGGGGAATGGCAGGTTATCTTTCCCTCGTTATATCAATTGTGTGTAATTCTCTCGCCAAGGCTCGAGAATTACTTAAATGATATAACTCGGGAAAGATAATCTGTCATTCCCCGTCACTCGTTAGTTATTGTCTAAGTATTCAAGGACAACATTTTAACTGTCTCGGATAATTTGCAGAATCTATATGTATGAAGATGAACATTAAGTGTACTTTCGCTATATTCAGCAAACATCTATATACACCAAGGGGCAAATGAAACGATACCAACACTTTAACAGAGTCAAACTCAAAATATTCAAGCCGGAAAGGGGTGATTTTGAATGCCTGTAATGAAGATATTTTTCGTAAAGAGATTACAAAGTTTCATAGGTATAATACTTAATATTTTAACTCAATTCTCCTATGAACCGAGCTTACACGACTGAGATATACAGTGTTTTATCTTATCAGGCTTATGCAACTCCGGCCTATACAGCCTAATCACTCAACGAACGAATGTTGAAAATAAATGATGATATGACTTACGACTTTTAGAAATACAAAAGGCAAAAGGTAAAAAAAATGTGCTTGAAGATAGTCTATGAGGTCTGCGAGAGCAATTTGTTATTGCCATGTGTTTTATACTCTCAATCTGGGGGGCCAGTATGATGTAACAAATGCAATATCTTGATTTCCCATGAGTATTTATACATCAAAACATATCACAGGCTTGTTTAGTTAAAAGTGTATTCAAGTTATGTAAAACATTTGAATCTTGATTTCAATTTATAATGTCTTATTATCATGAATGATAGCATATTAATAGTTAGTCTCCAATGAAGATAAACAATGATGAAATGTACTGCCATTTTAATCTCCTCCTTTTCCTAACATTCTTGCCTTGTCAAATTAAGGGGGAAAAGAAACAAAAGAAAAACAATGTTCCTGAATCTTACATCTTGTCTATTTTTTGTTTCATTCGAAGTGGTATTCCTCTCTCATTTCCTTTCAAATGAACTATACCTACGATATATAGTCAGATGGATTGGATTGTTTGTAGGCTGAGGACTACTGTGTAAAAAAACATACATTTGTACATTCCCAATCCAAACAATGGCATCACCTTGCATGTATTTATGATTCAAATTTGACATGAATGAAACGATAATGAATATTATAGAACAACCCATCCTGTTTTGTTATTTTCAAGGTTTAATTCATGACATCCTAACCAAAATGTATCTGTTAAGAATGCTGAAGACCATTTGTCATTCACTCCCCTACGCATTACTCTAAAATATGTTTCACGTTAAATAACACGTTAAATGACACGTCACGTTTATCAAACAACACTGACAGGTCATATTGTTATCTTATAATTTAATTTATAATAATAATTATTTGTTATCTTGGAATTTTGTTTTATTAAATTTCTCTTAGAAAACGAATTCTCCCGTTTCTAAACATTCTTACAGAGTAAATAATATGTATTTTACGACATCAATTATTACATTATGGCGTCATCACTGTTCACTATTATGATGTCATACCAAAGGAATGGCATTCAAAAGACACCAAGCGTATGATAACAAGTGATAAGGCGAGCAAGGTATTTCGGTTAATAATCTTTGATACATACTTTTTGTTCTTCTAAATGAAATATACATATATAACCTTAAAATGAAATAATGTCAATTTAGATAAAATACAAACTAAAGAAAGGTGGCTCTAAGGTTTGGGTTTTGAGAGAAATTGATTTGAACACATACATAACTATTATGTATTCATATGTATGACATTGGGAATGCTCCGTCGGATGAGATAACCATTTTATTCGCAATAAAAGGTACTCTTAATGTACATATATATGTTTCAATTCATAATCAGTGTGACAGTTCATGTACTAGCTGTCAATAATCATGCAAATAAGTGTTCATTTGAAACGAAATACTATGTTACTTGTAGACAATACATTTCCATATGGGTTCAATTTTCTCATTTCTTGTCTTGCTCACTTGAAGGCTGTCAGAGAATTAACAGACTGTAGGCGTATATTGCATGTTTATAACGGAGGGAGTGATATCATTGTCATCCAAGAGGCGTTTATAGATCTGTTCATGTAGCAATATTCTAAGTAAACAATAACAAATGTGCCTGTCACTATTTCACTGTTCGAACGTGGTTGATTGTCTTTGACTTGCAAAGAGATGGGAATGAATTTTATAGCCAAGAAATACCCGTTTATTTCCAAAAACTAATCTAATACAAGAGATACATACATTTTATAAATATATATATCATACATATTATTGCCTTATATTATGATATACACTGAATTACAAAATAAAGCTTTCACTTCAGTTGGTTTTGACTAATTCATTATATAAAAATAAGTGAGATGCATTTCATTATGACCCGGTTACAATAACGCATATCTCAAGTAGTGTTTTCATGACGGGTGTATTTCTAGTTAAAATATCTCTGTTGAATATATGCAGGGGTAAGATATGCCACGTTTAAAATATTATAAATGTGTGCAGAATGTTGTATATGCCGATGAAGAGTTTTGTTTTATCGAAATCAAATCTGAAAGAATTTATAATTTTGAAAGCTCGCTTTTTGAAAATAAAAAACACGTATTCTAATGTATGTATTCGTTGACTGGTTACTAACCATCTGCTTTTTCAGAATACAACGTCGAAAACTTAAGATCTTTGAAATTGAAAATCATACATATAATAAAACCAACGAAGGTGTGAATTTGTGAATTCGAATGCATGGTAATGCATTATGTATCCTTTGCTGTACATACTTGTCCCGTAGTGTAAACGCTAATGTTATTGATATCTGAGTCATTTACATTATGAACTTTCTAGTTTCTTAGTTTCAAAATACATGGATATTTGGTTTTCGTCTGATTATTATGTATCATTAAAATACAGGCTTATTGGAAGGATATTTATGTTACGAATCATGAAAGTTGGAAAGATATCAAGATATATTCACATCTTCACGCATTTGCTAAAACTTGCAACACGATAAATGGCAATATATCAAACGCCATTGGCATGCCATATATCATTCTGGCGTTGCAGTGACTGTTCAAACACATCTATATGCTAAAGTTTTGTTGCATAACTTTAATATATCTTCAGATCTTCAAATATACATAGAAATACATATTTGATTTGTATATGTGTTATTTGTGTTGAAGAAAAAACGCATTTGTAATCAATTAAACATTTAATTTTCATGTTTATGTTGGAAGGTATATGTAATATGATTTGAATATTAATTATCAAACGCACTAGACACATAGAGAGTGATCTTGATTCTACCATGCTATTGCTGGATACTCATTTCTGATTAGTTCTCCAGAACAATCAAACGCAATCAATTATGGATTGAAACTCCTCTGATTATAGAGCCGCTTCACCGCGTATGCATTGTGACGTCACAAACAATCAGAACAAACAGCCGATTCTACATGCAGTTTGTATTTACTTCGAATATTAAAATGATCGATATTTGATCAAACGAATATTTCCTGTTGAATGTTAAAGATTCATTTGGAGGGCAGATTAGCAAGAAAAACTTCGTCACTATTAACATGTATCTAAATAGGGACACTTGACCAAAGGTTTTCGGTTTCAATTTAACCTTTACTAGCTACCAATCCAGTCTAACATGCCTCTGATTTTCAAACAAAATCTCCTAATTATAGTCATAAACATTCACGATTATAGATTGTGTTTTGGAGAGGTATCGTTTTAGTGGTGAACATAGTAAGATAAACGATTAGGATTCCTGTAAATAATGATTTGCAGATGTTGTATGGTTGATATTTTCAAAATGTAATTGTTTGTTAAACATATAAATAGAGAAAGGGTAATTTTATTTGGGGAGTTTATATGTATTAATTAGGGATGTAAGGATAGATTGAACTATCGACTTATCTCGATAGTTGCTGTGCCGATAGTACTTTATCAATAATAATTCTTGAAAACATTCGATAGTGTCGATAGCACAGCTAACTATCGATGGTTTTTCATAGTTTTGTAAATTCAGTTGTTTACTTGAATCTAAAAAAAAAATAAGCACACACATACGCTTTTTAGAATTGAATAAGTCTGAAACACTCCGAACACAGGTAGTTCTGTCATTGAAACCGTCACAGTTCTGTCACTTTGGAAGAAATCATTAGTAAATACATTAAAACACTGTTTATTTTGGCATCTGTTTCATTTCCTTCGTTGATAAACAATCGCTATGGCTCTAGCAATAGTAGGTCACAATAGACTAAAGTTATCGCAAATTTCACTTGTGGGTCAATAGTCAGCCCTGTTAGTAGTATATTTTCTGGACTATTTTATTTGTATGAAAAATATACATTGTAGGAGTCTACCTTAATCATGTTTAATGAATGGTTCTGCTGCCAAACTTAAATCTTAGGGGAAATCGGATTGGCATTCTTATTTCAACAAAATGTAATGCTTAAATGTTGTTTTGTAAAATGGCGAACTAATGAATAAAAGCTCTGAGTGAAGTCACCTAAATTCAAGTTCAATATAGTTTCAGATTGGATGAATCACATCAATGGTGAATTCTGGAATTGGCAATGGAGATTAATAACCTCTCTAAGAAAACTCAACTGTATTTTTTTTATAAATTGAAACTATCGTATTGTTTGCTTGTTCCAATCCTCTGAAGAAATAAATCAACTTCATTTAACGTTGTGACAGACTTTTAATATCGATTGCGTCCCTAAAAACACCATGGAGTTTGTTAAATGAAAACAAATGGAATTGTTTCTCGTTTCCTCAATTCATGCGAGAGCAAGATTAAATATGTATTTGCATCACTCCAGGAGTAGCTAGATCATTCCAGATACTGTTACGGGTCTGATAAACATTTCCTGGATGTGTACATAAAAAGTGGCGTTCAATTCGGTCTTAATGGCTTGTTCGCAAATTCATATTTCTTTTCGAGAAATAAAAAACTGTTTAAACCACAAAGAGGAATAGGTTAACATTCCTAGAGTTAAAACTGAAATGTGATGATGGGGATATGTTATGCTACTTTGACTGGATTAATCTCTATGACATCATATACTGTAAGTAGATAATGTGACTAAACACATGTCATGTCACATTTACAGATATTACTGTTCGATATTTCTCCAAAATTAACTATTATCCTTAAGATGCAGATGACAAAAACACAAAATCTGTTATCAAGTTGATTTGACTTGAAATTCATTTTTGTTCAACAATTCAAACAATACTTGAAAAATGACCATAATCAAAAGATCTTGGAATGCAAGAGTTCATTCCAGTTATGAAACATTTGTACATTACATTACAATAATGCT
The DNA here is from genome assembly GCA_936450465.1 of Gibbula magus. NCBI lineage: Eukaryota > Metazoa > Mollusca > Gastropoda > Trochida > Trochidae > Gibbula > Gibbula magus. The sequence continues at coordinate 57,014,743 of OW388300.1, forward strand.
GACCATATTTTGTCATAAGGCCACTTTATTGAATTGAATTTTGTTTAAACTGTGATTTTAAAAGTGCCTCCAAAAGTGCTGTAACAAGTGACTTTCGTTAAAACGCAGTTACTAAAGTAATGATGAGTTCTTTGTGAAACAGAAAACATGGAACTAATCACATTACATCAAACAATATTGACTTTCATTCCTCAGTATGACTAAATATGTAACTTATCCTGAAGGACGTTTTGTAAACTTCCGAATCGTATCTCAAGATCTGAGTTTATCAGTGACCTGTGTGGTTTGGAATTTTACGACGACATGTTAAAAGTTACCAGAAGCTGATATTTTGTTGTCTGATGCACTTTAAGCCGTAAAGGAAATAACTTATTAGAGTTGAAATAAGAGGATGAAAAGTGTTTGAATTGGATATTAATAACTTTCATAGTTCATAGATGTTAAAGGATAGTAGTTTAGATACATTAGATGGGGTGTGAAAAATAAAGACTTCTCAAAATTACATACGAAAATTACGAGTGGTAAAAAAGATTTACATCAATAATTCGTGCATCAGTGGTAAGAATGGATCCGTGACTGGAACTGAACGTTTATTGACTGGAACTGAACGTTTAGTGACTGGAACTGAACGTTTGAACAAACGAACACAATGCATGCTAAACTGTTTCCACATCCTAACCATAACACGTTATGTTGCAATCCAATGGTCAGAGTCTGCCAGGAAAACCGCGTTTAACACTAATCAGCGTGCACAATGTTGCATTATATTCCAATTGCTTACTCGTAATAAAGGAAAGAAGTCAAATGCAGGAATAAGGCAAAATGTAAGCTCGTACTACAAAATGGGTTAACACAAAAAGAAGTATGCTATGTCTATATCAACAACCCCTTATTAGTCATGAATTTAAAAAAAGTATTCTCTTTGTACTGATATAGGTTCACGACTTTTTTATATTTCGTTGTAAGTCAGTGTATGAAGCATTCAACTTATTGTTAAATTCTAATACAAATGATTCTTTGTCAATTCCTGAAGTGGATTATTGTTTAATTAATAGTATGTCCAATCATGTTTCATCGAATATTTTCCGTCCGTCATCTGACCGTGATTAGTCCATCAAGTTTAATGTGATTTGTCCTACTTCTCCAGTTGTCTACGCCCTTATTTTCCAGCAATATATTAACATCAAGTTAGCAAAATGAATTCAATATACAATATTTATATGCATACTGCATGCAACTCTTATTTATCCGGCAATCATTTAGCAAACAATGAAACTTTTATCGATGTGTGTACATGTTTACATTTGATCAAGATGGATAATAATTTTACATGAATGAAATTTAAGTGGAGGTAATTGTAGTAAATTGAGAACATGATTTATTTATTATCATAATTACAAATAACATATATGGCTTGGACTTTCATTTCCAACAATCAGCTTTCGGATTTTACTTTCAAACAACAACCAAATAGGTTTCCATTTGGCAATCAACCCCAACGGAGCTTGAACTATCTTATTATTCTCAACAAAAGACACACATATATTAAAAGTTTAACTTATGTTTTTTTTTTAAAAATAAATTAACATTTATATAACTTTACATTTACAAAAAAAACATTACGAACTCTAAGAAGTGGATTTTAGATAAATTATGTGTTTACAAGTAATGCAGCTTCTGGGAGTATTAATACTGTAGAATTATTATAATTCTTTTTCATATAGCCAATGTTGCTTCTTGATAAGAATAAAATACATACAATCTTAGCAAGATAGATCGACCTGACAATTTACAGGGTATTCTGAGGGAGTACTTAATTATTTCTGTGTGGATAAACAGGTTTTTGGAGTTTGCAAAGTGAGGAAAAGAAACCGAAGACATAACACACATACATACAGGCGTATAATTATCTTTGTCAGGTAACAATCAAGATAAGATAAACGTAGTGATTAAAAAACAAAGGCAATTTCGAATTGATTAATGACATCTGCTATTCGTGAAAATAATCTTTAAATTGCTAGGTAACTTGTTCTGTGAGAATATAAGACCATATTTTTTCATACAGCATGTGACAATGTTTAATCAAAAGTAAGTGTCTGATTTATTCATTGTTAACCATGCACGGCCTTGATTCCATTTCAAAATATCATTTTAATGGTAAGCAGAATTTGTTATGAATGTCATTTGCATCAGATACAGTGGTCAGCTGAAGCCTGGATAGGCTCATTTGCATCTGAATGGTCGTGTAACTTAAGAACTTTGACTTATACCTATCATAACCTATCTACAGTATTACACTTGCATTCAGTCTGGAGAGTTCTGCTAGTTTATATTACCCCATGACTGACACACGATTTTTGACAATGTTTCAGTAGCCGAGTGGATACTATTTTTGACAGTCAGTGCTGGTAATTGGTGCCCGACTCTGATGTTTGTTTCATCCTAAATTTCAAATATTTGAATATTTATTATTGCACACAAAGTGATCGCATACAAAACTATGTTATCTTTGCGCACTATCTAAACGTCAGGTATTTATAAAATTGTTACTTAAAAATTTATATAAAAACCTATTTACTGATATCATTGAGTTCTACTATCGTGTTTTTATTTAGACAATAAGACAGTACCTCCCGTGGATGCTCAAGTCAGTACCAGCATCAAATCACAACAGAAAGTGAAGGTAAACCTGGAAGGTGATTTACACAATTAAAATCTTGTTAAATATTAATTTCTTAAATCATTGTTTGCAAATTAGAAGAAAGGGCAGCGGAACTAAGCCTCGAACACTTTTGAAATTCTGACTTAGGTATTATTTAGAATAAAAACGTATTTGACTGTCCAATTCTCAGGACAAAAAGTTGTGGAATCCGATTTCCGGATTCTTCCGGATTCTTCCAAAAATTGGCGGCTCCCGAAGAATCCGGAAGGATCCGGCAAGAGGATTCCACAACCTTTTGTCCTGTGTTTGATTTGGATGGTAAGTAAGTAAGATGGTAAGAGCATAACCTAGTCTAGACTTTTTACCACTTGTCGTCGGATAAGTAATTAAGATTGATGTGAAATTGGCTAATTATTAAAACTTTCTATATAGTCTGATATAGTTAAACGTCCAGTGACCATTTCGTATTTAATAAACTTGACAGTTTACCAACAGGTACAAATAATCATGTCCCTGAATCAAAACTATTAATAATCCAAGTGTACTCTTTTTATATGGCATGACTGAAAATAACAGAAGCAGCTGACTGATGACTTACATGTAGAGCTTTAACATGTGCTCGTTAGTTCCATTGTACCTGTTTGCAAGTACCCCTCATTACTACCTCTACCATTTTAATGTTTTCCTGTTTTCATTATAGTATTCATGTTTTCCTGCAAGAACCAAGCAGATTTTACATATAAACTCAACCAACATCCTTCAAAAATGTCAAATGGTAGGTACAGTGTGCCTTTGGCTTATTGCCATTAAAGTAATTAAGTTAAGTTCTGAAAGTGTGGAGTCCATCTACGTCATGCATTATGCATTAATGATAGAGAGGGTTCATGTACTAAGGAAGTGAAACACCTGTAACCCATGTTGGAATATTAAAGAAACATATCTCTCTTAGAACAAGTATTATTTCTACTGATTTATCCATTTACCTAGCAAGAGAAACAACTGTAAATGTACTTTTACTCATGTCAAAATATTAATGAATCATATCTATTGTAGCTCTAGAATTAGTTATACTTATTTGTTCACTCAAACTGTGATTGGAAGATGATAGTATACGAGTCTTGTGCCACATTATATATGTTTACAAGTTAAGGGCCTGAATATTGATGTTTCCCGATCGATATGAATGTTTCGTAAACATAGCACGACAATGACGTTATGATAATGTTCCCATATTATTAAAATCTTGAAATTTAGGGGGAAATTAAAATGCAAACATAATCTGACTACTCATCGTTCTTGAATAAGAATGATTGAAGCACTTTTTCGAAGTTGAATGCTCCGATCAGTGGCCACATAAATAAATGTTCATACTAAATAAAACTTAAATGTATTTTGTTAGATTACCGTTTTGGTTGTTGTTGAGTTTTGTATAAAGTATTTAGTATTAGTATACAACCAACGTTGCTTGTGTGAGCCTTTGAAAGAAATATCATAGTACATTTCGGGTTTGAAATGAAACGGTAAAGCATAAAGAAGTTCATTTGGTTCATCATCAATGTAGCATCATAAATATATTAAATATATATATTAAACAAAAGGAAAACATCTATGGTTGGTTGTTCATTATTTCAGACCCCTGTTAGCGCTGTTACCAGAGTAATACACTCACTTAAGTGTTACAATAATGTGTCTGTATTGCAATTCTGTCAAATCAATCTGTAGAGGGTAATGAGTTTCTAGAATAACGACCAGACACGCCACAGGAATCAATAATCGATCAAATGAAGAACATTAGACAAAATGTGATGTTTTTAAAGGAGCCTCGTTTTTCATTTTAACGCAAATTAATGTATCGGAAATGTTGGGCACTGATATCATTTTGGAGAACTTTTTTTTTTATTTTGAGAACAACATTTTTCATCTAAGTACAAATGGGGATGCGAATCAGAATGTAAGTGTTTGACCAACATGTGCTTACACCACAAAGTGAACAGCAGCTTTGCAAAAGTTAATTACATGTGTAGTGAGGTAATGTAACATTTTAATTCAGGGCAGTTCCTTTCACGGTTCCAATGTTTTACGGTCACAAATGTTTTACCTCTTGCAATAATGCTAGTGGCTATGAAGTTTTAAAATGTCGTTAATGCATTAACCTAAGACGTCACTGTTGTTGTGCAGTCTAACAGTCTGAAAGTGAGGTATAACACCAGTCTGTTGTGCAGTCTAACACCACAAAGTGAACAGCAGCTTTGCAAACGTTTGTTACATGTGTAGTGAGGTAATGTAACATTTTAATTCAGGGCAGTTCCTTTCACGGTTCCAATGTTTACGGTCACAAATGACTTACCTCTTGCAATAATGCTAGTGGCTATGAAGTTTTAAAATGTCGTTAATGCATTTACCTAAGACGTCACTGTTGTTGTGCAGTCTATGAAAAGATAATTGATTGATACCATGAAGATAAAATTCCATTCTTTGCTTTGTGAATGTTTTGCTATGAACAAATACATGGTGAATTTAAATAACGCCAGTAAATGGTCTGTTACCTGTTTTGCTTGTAAAATAAGCATGATAAGTCATATTTGGAAAAAGTAAATCACAAAAAGGACTATATAAGTGAATTCGAGAATACTTATAATTCTAGTCAGAATATTAATCAAATGCTCAATCCGTATAAAGAAAATTTTGATTTCCAAGACCTCATGGAAACTAAATTTACCTTTAACTTCCCTAAATTGTGAGTTAAGGCTCAATGTGTACCTTCAGTTTGTTCGGGGTAAAAATGATAGGTCATAACTATTGTCATTTGTATCAAATTGTGTACAAACAATTCATATTGACATCTATATATATGAAATATATAATTTTGATAGTTCAGGCTGTTAAATTAGTTAATATGTTTTTTTTTTATAATGACATTAAGAGTTTGAAAGATAGAATTAAGATTTCACTGAGAGTAAATAATGTTACACTAATACTATATTCACATTTTGGGCTGTGCCAAAGGTGAGGTGATTATAAATAGATTCTAGATAGATTCTAGAATTCTTGCATCAACATATCAATAGATTTTTTTTCCTAAAACCCAGACACCTGCTCCCAACTTTTCAGGACATTATCTTCATCTTTAGATTACATTTCACATACATCTGAGAGCTAAGAAGAGCATGAATAAAATATAACATGGCAATAGATACAACCAGAGATCAGATTCGTAATGACATTGTCAACATATTCAGCATGTTTTCTCTAAGGCGTAAAGCTTTACATAAGTGCTGTTTACCTTCTATATAATCATAACCGTGTATGAAGTCCACATCAGTTGTCAATGTTTGCTAAAAAGATAATCCAAATAATTTGTGATCAGTCTGTACTAAATTAGGAACCATAATACATTACAAAATGTGACAAAATTGCTGTGAAAATAAAAAATGATACTAATGTAAAAATCCATAAATTGAACATAAGAATTGCTATGAATGATAAACTGATGTCAAGTATGTCAATAATAATTAAGTAAAGAATTGTTGTTCATTTCTATTAATTTTAGTACTCAACCGATTGACATCACAGTCTTATTTCATTGTTCTTTAGAGTGTTTTCTGCATTTCATTTAAATCACCGTGAATCTTCAAAAACCCAAACTCTGAAACAATTAAAACAAATTTACAAAGGTACACATTAAGTAGATATAAAAAGAAACATTGTTAGTTCTTCCTGGTCACTTTTCATGCCTTTAAGTGCCTCCAGTTTGCGTTAATTTCCTGTTGTCTGGTAATGCGGTGGACAGGTGTTTCTCTAAACCATCTTACCTACCATTTATCTCCACCTGATTGTTATCTAGCAGGGATAAGTGTCTACGTGTGTGTGTGTGTGTTCTTTTCACTCAACTTAAAGCAATGATGTCTTTATTTTCTTTCTTTTCTTAACTTATTTTTTTCATAACTTATTGTTTTCTTAACTTTGAAAAGGGAGTGATTTAAAAGTACATGATTCAAGACAATGGATTTTATTCACATAAGATAAACTAGAAGTTATCAAAATTCTGCTACCGTACAACTTTTGTTATCCATATTGCTAGTTATATCTTCAATAGTATAAGGTCATCTAACAACTGGTGGCTAAGGTTTGCTTCACTATCGGTTGTTGAACCTCGTCGAGGTCACAGTGGCCGAATTGATATTGGTAAGTTGTTTGTACAGTCAGTGATGGCAGTTGGTCCCTTACTCTGAGGATGTCAGTTCGAATGCCACGAGAGAGACGTCCCGAAAATTAAAAGAATGTGTACTATTGCAGATAGTGTTACCATAAATATGACAATGTTACATTATTATTTAAATTTCAAAACATATCAAAACCAATGTTCTGAAGTCATGTTATAGGGAGAGGATTCATTCAATTCACACACGCTTTTGTTTTATTTTCTGTTCCAAGACTCTTTAAAAGAAAAAAACAGTTCTGAAATATGGTGTTTAATGTATGTATGTATGTATGTATGTCACAGCCAAGCCTAAGTTAGTCTATCTGATCACTTGATACATGTTAGACATTCAATGTAACATATGCATGTTCTGTAAATGCAGTTAACAAAGAAGATGTCCCAATTTATATTGTCTCCATGTTCACATATAGTTTATGTCTTCGTCCCTTGTTACTTCTTCTCTACATACAAAACTGTCCAAAATAAGGCTGATGATTCACCATTCAAAGTGAAATCTTGATTAAAAAGAAAACAAAAAACCAACAGCAATACCACAAAATTATGTTATTACGTAGCAATGTCGATTTGGAGCATTGTTATCAACATATGTCATATTCGTGCGATATTATGCTGTTAAGGAAAGACAACCTTTATAAAATAGTCTATTGAAAACTGTCAGCGAAGCAAGACAATGATGTATTAAAAACTGAGTTCATGCACTTGAGAATACAATTTTCGTACAATATGAAGGATTATGTTTTAGGAATGACAGGTTTCTAATCGATTTTATACAGTTCATAAGTTTCATGTCAGTAAAGTTGGATTTTTTTTTAATGTGTGTCATTTCTCATTTCGACGACAGAAATTAGTTTCATATTTTATATATTGTTGGAGATCCAAAACAAGCTTATTTGTATGCATATTTCAAACTGTTTAAAATACATACAAAACCTTATTTGCATTTAGAACCAAACTGACAATTCATGTAGCATAGGCATGATAATGTGTACAAGTTCAATCAAACATACATTTTATTTTTATCAAAAAAGTGTTTATGAATACTTATGCCTGATAAGTCTATAAGAAACATGTTATGAATATCTATCACAGCGAATATCATATGAAGTGGAAGAGTGTACAACAAACATTGAATGTTGTACTCATTATCAAAGCATCAACGAGAACGTCAAGATACCATGGGTTGTATGGGAATAACCTGAAGGTCAAAATAAAAACAAAATGAATAATGATGGTATGATGATAAACTTTTTACACACTTAGCTCCCGGGCAGAATATATTGTTTTCCTCTCTTTGTATAATACCAAGAACGGGGTCTTCGAGTATGCCATCTTCAAAACAAACTTTTCCAACCACACACTGAACATTCCATCCTTAAACCTATGTTAGATTAGTCAAAAGTATAAAATAAATAGCATGTACGTGCATTTATGTTAATAACTAGTGCAGTCTGACTGATGACTGAACTCCATGTTGAGGATTTTTATTGGGTCTTTTCATGTGTACCTTTACAATGCACTGAAGGATTTCTGTAAAAATAATTAAACATTTTCATTTGATTTCATACACTTACAATGTTGTTTTAGATAGGACACTTAAATACATTAATAAGCTTTACATGTACTATCACGATTAAGATTCTGAAAACGTTAGGCTTGTCTTTAAATTATGTATTTGAAAGAATAATGATTTTTTTAAATTCATAGTTCCGTATCACGTCGTGTTAATACACAATAAACTGAAATATAAAAGTTAAATGTTAATGTAACATAAGTCGTAAAAGTTTGAATTTATAATAGTCTGAGATAAGTCCCTGGCCTATGATTTCGTGTCAAAATTCAAGCACGATATCGCGAAATTGTGAACATATCACAATGACATAGTGAAATGAGAAAAGAGGTATAAGCGAAATAGCAAAATAGAGACGTATTCAAAATTGAGACACAAAATGGAGAAGGAGCGAATACATTCTCAATGAAAGTGCGCAATTAGTAACGAATTACGTCTTCCTTTTAAACAAGTTGTTTTCTAATAAATGTAACGTTCATTTAGCACAATGTATGATCTATATGAATGGCAGATAATATTTAATATTTGTTAGAGAAGTGTAAGTAACCTTGGAATATGTCAATATAGTAATGCCGCCATTGTCACTGAAACTGATATACACTGAGTCTACTGAATAAAATATAATGACTGTCAATCTACTTTCAGTCTTTATTCCACACTCAAAGGCTATATGACTTTATAACATAATACTCTCAAACGTTAACTACAGGACATTGGGTATGAATTATTTGTTATTCTATGAACAGAGAACTATACATTCCTTATTTTGCTCCTTCGCGATTTCGATCCTTCGCAATTTCCCTTTGCCATTTTGCAATTTCATATCACTGTTTCACGATTTTGTGTCATCATTTCGTAATTTCGATAATATCTCATTTTCCAATTTCGCAATTTCGTTTGGACTTTCGTTTGTCAATTCTTGGGTGTCTTTGCTCAGGTTTAATTTTAGTGTGCTCGCGAAGATAAAAGTGTGTCAGTTGTCATTCACAGTTTCTCTTTTCAATGCGAGTTGGACTAAACTAATCTCAAAGTGCGTGTTTGTCAATAATTGATTACAAGGACAGCACGTTTTAAAAATTGCCAAGCTGTCTTGAAAACAAATATTTGAGCAAAATAATAAACCAAAGTAATATATTTACATTTTAATCAATACAAACGTTTTAATCATTTTAAAAGTTTGATACTCCAAATTATTTTTTCGGTAATGTTATACTGTTTTAATCGAATATGCTCGAACATTTTGTTTGAAAACATTTTCTCTGAACTGAAAACTGTTTGATTGTCATTGAGAAATGTCTTATCGAAAGTGTGCAAGCTAAATGAATGTATCACCAGCAACACTATATAGTCATGATTGCAGGAATTCCGAGAATTATCGTTATTAATCAACAACAAAGTCAGTTTAAAACCAACAGCGTTGGCTGAAGGTTATAGAGGCTGAAATGTGTGCATGTTTAATCTGTTAATGTATTGATGTATGTTTGGCTGACAACATACAGACACTAATGACACTATGCTGTTAGGCCGTAGCGAAGTTTTCCCACTCGCAGTGCCGATGAATGGCTTCAATTCTCATTGTTTTTATTTATATTTTTCAACAAATGTGCGCTTGTCTTTATCAAGTTGTGAAATGTAATGTCGTCAACGTATTAACTTCATTAATATATTAATCATGTATTAATAGCATATATGTGTAAACGGGAATACCCTCTGGAATTTCGTTTCCACAAAAAATACCCCGATAGAACCCTCCTTTTAAGCCCCTCTGTTTGTTTCTATAGTCATCGTCACTTAAGAAGTTAACCAATATTTTTTTCTATAATGTACTTAGTATTATTAATTATTCATTTACCAGTGACTTGAGGTTGTAATGGTTTTCCATCGACAAAACCTCGAGCTCATCTAACTTAATCTCTGGGTTCCGATGTAGTGAAACAATATTACGTTGACATTTGCTGAGCCTAAAATAGTCTACGTCTGAAGATTTTTGATCAGCTAAGATTTTAATTGACTACTAACTGTCACAGCTGAAAAGTCTGAACAATTAACGTAATACCCGATTTAAGAAAATTCTTTGACTTAAGATTGAAATAACATATGTAAACAACATTTTAGATTTAAGAATGTTTCTAGACTCTGTAGCCTGATTTGAAAGAAATGATGAATGTCACCATCTCGGATACATTTTATTGTAATTAAGAGCTAACCAGGAAAGTATGATCTTAAAGTGCTGTTCAACGATAAAAGTTGATACAAGCTGTAAGCAGTTATCTAATTTCTATACAAACCCAGCCTGACATCACATTTAACGTTTCTAAGCATCCACATCAAAGGGATACTGTTGTCTGTCTGGAGCAAATGTCAACAACTCTATCAGTAAGCTGCACGTTATTTCCGCTAGGTCAACCAATTGATGAATCAGCCTTGTGAAAAATAAGAATACAATTGTAGGAAGATGATTGCCCTTACAGGTCAATTACATATGAAATTGTATACATAATTTTGTCATCCAATTTTATACAATGTGTTGCGGTTTTACTTCGAGAGAGACACCCACAATATTGAAAATATTGCCCTGAATTGCTGACAAGAATCATCACATAATGAAAACATGAGAAATCTTGAACAACTTTTCTTAATCCATGCAGGACATTATCATGTGTGTAACACGTCTGTCGATTTATGTGTTACAGTCATATGTCTAAATGTTTCAGGAGTTTTGCCAAAATGATTATGATGGTCAGTCATTTGATAAAATGACTACTTTTCCTAGGCATTTAGCTGATGGCTTGACATTTGACAACACAATGATGTATCCTATCTGGCATATCAAACTCCGCTTTCAACAATGCAAATCCTCAACAAAAACATGCTGAAAAATGATCAGATGACTTAAGACTTTTGAAAATAAAAGAGTCAAAAATAATATTAATATATATATATATAATAATAATATTCCTTATAACTCAAGCTGGGGTACCATTGTGGAGAAACTAGTGTCTTGATTTCCCATGTGTAACAGTACTCAAACATGAAAACATGTCAGAGGCTTGATTAGCAAAACGTTTATGCAAGTAATGAAAAGTTCACAATCTTTACTTAAAATCATGACATGTTGATATTAAGTCTTCAATGAAGAAAAGTAACCCTTTAAAGGAGGAAACAAAGTCAATAGATGCGAACAAAATTCTAGGACTTTACAATCAACACATGCGGGCCACTGCAAATGATAACGGCCTTCTCAACGCTGACGACGGGCCATTATCACTGTGTTTCTAAGTGACGTCACTTTAGAATCTCCTCTTAAAATATGGCGACCAAATGAGCGTATCGACTCGAATATTTTCAAACGTTTTACATGGTTTTCTTTCAATCGAGGACACGCAATTTTGCCAAATCATATCATAAACACGATGTGACAATACAACCGCACTGTTTTTAAGTGTTTTAAACAAAATACAGAATAATATCGTTCTCAGTGACCTCCGGTGGACCTTCAATGTTAGATTTAGGTAGCCTAAGTACGCATGCATCCTAAACTTGCTAAATATGTAATGATTCGTTGATATTCATTATTTTACTGGATGGTTATATAATAAAACACGGCTATGCATCAGTATGATAATCAGTAGATATATACTGCTTTCGTTTCCCCGATCAACGGCTGACAAATCCGCTCGGGTTTGTAACAACCGTGAAAGGCAAGCGAATATGACGTCATTCTTCACTTGTGACGTCACAGTGGTTCTCGGCGGTAACACGATGCTGTTTTTGCTGTTTTAAAAACTGTAATTAAAACTTGTAGGAGAAGTTGGGTACAAAGAACAAATTCCACCCATTTGAGCTATAATAGGGGTAACGTTGTTTTGTCAGGGCATTATCATTTGCAGAAGCCCGAGGTCTTCCATTAACTGCCCGACGAAGGAGGGGCGGGAAGGCGCAGTGGTTAACACGTTCGTATTTGGATCAGGAGGTCCGGGGTTCCAATCCCACAAGGGGCACGGCAATATTGTCTGCAGTAGAGAACTACGGAAGCGTATTAGTGTCACGATGAAAAAACAATTTGTGCTCCTATCCCCTACGTAGGAAATAGTATCTCCTACGTAGGACTTAGTATCTACTATGTAGGAGATAGTATCTCCTACGTGGGAGATAACTTCTATAAAGCCTGGACCACTTTATCACATCTAGCGTTTTTTACAATTGTATTTAACACATGTATACGCGTATAGTGTATGTAAACTCTCATGTATATGAAGAATGAAGAACACTTTCATGGATACCCAAATCATTTATTCTATGTAGGCGACGTTTCGACATAGAATTAAGTAGTTGTGTATCCATAAAATGTTTCTTCATTCTTCATCACCCCACTTTCGAGAATGCCCATCAAAAGGTGTGTATATTTATTCTGTATATGATATGATGTATAAGTATATGATAGTATATATGACCGATGTAGCTGTATTTTGTTTTCTCCAATTTGCCATATACTTTACAGTTTAAACAATATATAATTATGTTAGAGGGGAAGACATCGCGTTACACGATCCGATAAGCCTACATCCATAGAAAAAGGTTATCCCTATTGAAATAAAATGGTGCGACGTATGAAGCGACAGTGCTGTGGAACTCTTCAGTGTGAGAGGTAGATTTGTAGGTCATTTGAGAGTTCAGACAATATGATAATTGACCATTCTATCATGGTTCTATATTCAAAACTCTACTCGGAGGGAAATGGACTCGCATGGCTAAACCGAAAAATTTACATTCGTTGTGGAACTCTTTTTATTGATTCCGGAGTATTATTTAGCCATTGGTAAGACTTATTTACCTTTTCGCGAGATAAACGTGCTAGAGAGCCTTTAAGTACTTTATATATTGGTATATCTATAGAAGTAGAGTTGATGGAGACATCATGTGTTATGCAATCCAGTATAGTTTTGCACTGAACGATTATATTTAATAAACTGATATTAATTCAATACTTAACGGTAGATCTCTACATTGTTGCAAAACACGATATAATTGCGGTTTCCCTATTTATGTTTTGGAATATCAGTTTTAAACTCCTTCAATAATTCAAGTACAGTCAATATTTCCGTGAAATGAAAATCCACGGTCATTGCCACTACTAGCGACCTAATTACGCTTTGAACGTGGTGTTGGACATTTGTAACACGACGTCACTAAAAACATTACTCAACAATAAAGGATCTCAGCTTCCATAATTGATTACCGTTAATGAATTTCTGTACTCTCGATGTTATGAATGAACTGGAGAAGAATAGTAAGCGATAAATGTAAATTTTGAATTGTTTTATGTTGATTTATTTTCACATTTACACACTGATTAAATATCAATAATACATTTCCAATATACCTAACCTATTTTGACAAGTATATTTACCATATGGGTAAATTAACCATCTTAAGTGACGAATTTTAAAATCTACCTCAGTTGTTAAGTGTTCTTATTGTCATTTATAGCATGTCGTCATTAGAACGACAGTAGTACTGCTGATATGAGGTGTATACATCTAATAACATATAACTTATTTGAGTGGTATTTTGTAGGTTTGAAGTGAAATAAGAACAATTTTGAATAAATAAATGAATAAATGAGGTTGTTTATCGATAAATGAGTGTTCTTATATGACTTTCATTTAATTACATATAATTCCAATAAAAAAATTAATGAAGTGAAATGAAGTAAGACTTCTAAATAAGAACTTCGTAAATGTGAACAGGAATGGCGACTCGACTCGTAGTATGTGCTTACTACTTTTTCAGGTCTGAAATACATGCTAATTCGATTTCAAAGCAAACTTTTTGTAAAACAATCTGAGTCCAAGTACACAAGACAAATAGACATATCAAATAGATAAGAATGTGCCTCATTTAAGCAAAAAATATAACTTTTGTCATATGTTCAATGCTATGCCAGGACCCCTTTCAATGCCTAACAAAGTGTTATGTTGTCAGTTGTCTCCAAACCCTAACCCTTTACAGGCGCTGGAGCACGCTATTCCTAATGAATTTAAAAAAAAGGTTAATAAGTGTTACCAATGGCTAAATAATACTCCTGAATCAATAAAACGAATGTAATGGTTTGGTTAAGCCACTCGAGTGCATTTCCCTTTCCCATTTTATAGTGTTAACATGAAAATGGACGCTGGTATGTGGTATAAGTGTTCTGACTGACGTAGCGAGAACTAATCACCCAATAATATAGTTTTTAATATAACACTATGACGGAATGGTCAACAATCTGTCTGAACTCTCAAAATCGTATGACACCTACAAATCTATCTCTCACACTGAAGAGTTCCATAAAATGCTCCCTAAATACGTCGCACCATTTTCTACCAATACGGATAAGCGTTTTCTACACATGCGGTCTGTCGACTCGGGTCGTGTAATAGGATGTTTTACCCTTTAAGGTAACACAATGTTGTACAATCTTTAATAATAAATGGCAAATCTGAGAAAAATATAATGTGCAAATAATTAAAATAATTTGAAACTATCAGTAACAGTATATTCGTAAACTATCACTAACGAAATGGACACTAAGGGAGCAGTAACGGAAAGACAATATTCCCTCCATAACATTTCAAGTGAAGAATACTTTATTTTGAAAATCAAGACGCCACTTCGAAATTACATGATTTAATCAGACTAACATAATTATGTTTATTATGAAAAAGACAAACGCAAGATGCTAAGGTGTCTCCACAACTCGTGGATAAGCATGAAACGAAGTGATCAGTGCTTTATCATGCTATCTCCTACGTAGGAGGTACTATCTACTACTAAGTCCTAAGTAGGAGATAACCCTTTTGTCTCCTACGGAGGAGATACTAACTCTTACGTAGGATATACTAAGTCCTACGTAGGTGACACTAAGTCCTACGTAAATGTAGGAAATACCAAGTCCTATGTAGGAGATAGTTTGACACTAATACGCTTCCGTAGAGAACAGTTCTTCATGCAGAAAATTGCTATGCTACACTTTCCATCCGATGCTCACAGGTTTCAACGCAATGCATAACCACATAGCGTTGCAGGCTTTCTCCCTGCCATAATACTAGCAGCTGCGATATTAGTGAAATACTCTTGAAAGGGACGTTAAACCCTAACTCACCTCAACTGAATTAGCAGAGTATGAGCATTATTCCAGTAAACAATTACCTGTTTTATTGGGAAAAAAACAATCCTCGTTTTGTACATGTATATTTTCAATCAATTCACAACCACTTTGGCATTTAATTTTTCTTTTTGAACATTCCTGCCTGAAAGTGGAAATTCAATTAAATACCTTATTTTAAACCGACTACTACATCACAAGTAGACAAAACATTCGTATTTGGGTTATCCATTTCCATCCAACTTCCACTATCTCTTGGTCGGTGTTTTATCTGCCTCAGTGGAATAATATCAGAGCCACTGCCACGCTGTGGTTGTACATTGCATTCCACCTGAAAATAAGAGTACTCAATCAGAGACATTTTTTCGGTTCTATTTGTGTAATAGTTCTTATCAAAGGAGATTCATCAAAGTCACGTATGTTTGTTTGTCAGTAGGTGTTTCATTAGATCCAATTATCTCCGTATCATATAGACGTGGCAAATGTAATTTTAATAGAATTTACATTATTTGTCAAGAAGTATACTTATGCCAATTGAAAAGCATGGTTGACGCACTTTAGTTAGGTTACCAATTAGCTATTTCACTGAAACTGCAGATAAGACCTCGAATAGAAAATGTTCTTGTGAACCAAACCATTTTCCTATTCGACCTGACGATAAAATTAATTTCAACAGGTGCTAGGGACGTTTATATGTTTGACACGTTTGGAATCGTGACAATGGGGGTTTCAACTTTGTCAGTTTAATCTTAGAGTATGTTTCATAAATTGTGATGAATTCCAAATTGTTGCGTATATATTCATGAATAGAAATGAATCAAATATTTTGGCATTAAACAAAACTAGTACAAACGTAATCTCTGTGGGTGCAGTTTGAAAATGTTAACTTAACAAATTCATATTCTCATTGAGTTTAGATGTCAACAACACAAATCATGACCAATATTGGAGAACTATGCTTCATTGAAAATAGAACTCTTTGCATGTTATCTAGAACATCAGTCCAGTTCATCTGAAACAGAGCGCGTTGACAAGCATCATGATCAGACTTGCCTTACCTTTCTGGTTGGAATGGTGTATGTCAAGATTATGTAAAGCAGCCCACGGTGTATGTGCATATAATCTGTTTAGAAAGTACTTTTTTAAAGGTTAAAATATATATAATATAGTTCAAACATGTGCATTGCCATATATTTCCAAATATGACATGTTGAAATTATTCATTTGAATGTTGTTCGTAAACAATAGCAGTAAAATAGTAAGTTTCATTTAATATAGGTTACCTCAGTAATTGTACGTGTCCTTCAATAGTTTAATATACATGTTTAGATTAAATCTCAATACGTGTAGAGTTGACTTCAACATGTTTCTGTTAAACTTTCCGTTAATCAATTGGTTAAAAAAATTCCTTCATAAGAGTATTATACCAAGCCATTTTCACTAAAAAAACGGACATAAGCACACTCAAGGGAAATTTGGCGAATGCTTAAGCCGATAAAATTCTGTGACAGAGGAAGAACAGAAACAAAAGAAACTAAAATGTTTCTGAATTCCTAACTTTTGCGTTACATTCCAAACGAGTTCGTATTTTTAATTTCCTTTAAAATTAATTGAAGATATTATTATAGTCAGATGGATTGACTTTTCACCCTTATTCTCTGCAACTTGTATAGACATAGGACGAATGTGGGAATATTTTACATTGGTTATCATTGTGCATGTGTTTCAGGCTATATCAATCAATGAAAGAAGCTATCTTTAATATTACACAACGATATTCTTATTTTAAGGATTATTTCCGCGGCACGCTTCAAAACGATATATTGACACCGAATATAATTATTCTGTCTTGCTGTGACTGTTCAAACCAATTTACATGTTACTTTTATTTTAGACATGAACGTGGTCTTTGATTTTGTATCACAATTTATGCAATGCAGCTCTGAGTCAAAATTAATGCTTGTGCTGTCTTCCCTTTGGAAGACTGGAATATAAAGTAACTTACTTGACTCCATGACAAAACATCTATGATTATTTATCCACACTGTCCATGAAATCTGTGAAAAATGGATATGAATTCATGTTTAAAAATGAAATCATGGACGAAATGTGATCAGAGGAACAAATATATTTTCCGCAGCTTTCAGGGACTACTTATTTACAAAACAAAGATATAGATTTGATGGACTATACCTACATGGGTTCTAAATATGAATTACAAGATTGTCTAATGAGCGAGTTTACTCAATTGTAATTAGCATTAGCTCGTGTACCATTTACTGTACTTTTACAGTATTCAATTGGGATTTATTTAGTAATTCCAACTATGTTCAGTTCTTAATAAAGTGGTGAATCGAATCTCAAGATTTGTAATTTGGGTTTTTCTTACCATGTGAGTTTCCACTTTACCTACATGTCCTTGTGACAAACATTGTTTCTACCCGAGGCTGGCGTATCGCTGTCTGACCTTTGAGGCAGTTTGAAGATTAAATGAAATTGATTTGTTATAGCTGTGAAAACTACAGGATGTAAAACACATTTATTTTTTAGAACATTGAAAGAAAACAACTTTCAGTACAATGTTAATATTATCAAAACAGTTATACCATTAGAATGACACGGAATGTGATAACATGGTCTACATAAAAGGAATAATGACTTAAATTGAAATTAATTTAACTGAAAGAAGCAAAACAGTGAGCGTGGCTCATTAATACCTCCGACTGTTAAAGTTTGACATTTTTATTTTACTTATAGAGAGAGGTGTCAGCACACCTAAGGATTGAGAAGCTATTAAAAGTAATTGCTAAGATTAAAAAGTTTGTGAATAGGGTAGGACAAGTATTTTCATCTTAAAAAGATGTTTTTGGAAAAGTATAAGTAAGAATAACTTGAAAAGGATGGGATACTGCCATTACCACTGATTTCAACTTTATCTTGGACATTTATTTATCATAAAGTCATTTTAGTGGGTACATGGAAGTACACTCCTGTAAGCACAGCGAGGATTAACAGCAGTGTATGGCAGAAGGGAAAAGAAAAATTTAACTTTTCCCAAAATGCAACAAGTGGAAATATAAAACAAAGTAAAATCAACAAGAACACAGCAATAGCGTTTGATGAAAATTACATGAAAAAGATAATGACAGCAAATGATAACACAGAAGTAGTTTTTAATGAAAGTAACATGATAAATTGTGGCCAGAGTAAGTAAAAAATATTAAAAATTTGCCCAAAATTCAAAATGTCACCAAATCGTATTTATTTTCGCTCTGCACCTCTCCTAGTGTTTAAGAAGAGATGTGCCAAATTTGAAAAGGATGAGAAAAATAGTTTTTCTGTAATCAATCGGACAAGAAATGCTCAGAATATGACTAAGTTAAAGAACACAAAAAAATC
The DNA here is from genome assembly GCA_936450465.1 of Gibbula magus. Lineage (NCBI taxonomy): Eukaryota > Metazoa > Mollusca > Gastropoda > Trochida > Trochidae > Gibbula > Gibbula magus. Next base: position 57,033,743 of record OW388300.1, read on the forward strand.
GCCAATTTTTTTTTTTTAATTCACCAATTCAGTTAATAATTCGCACTCTGTACTCATTTTACCTATACAATCTCAACAACTGCCTTTCACTGTTTGATGTGTCAGGTGTTTCTCTAAAAAGTATATCTTCCACTTCTCTCAATCAGATTGTATTTAACAAGCATATCTCTGTGTGTTCTTGTTCCTTGTCCTTGCTGTTTCGTCAAATCCCAAGGTCTGAAAAACTGTAATGATTTACCAGAAGCCTCAAGGAACGAAACTAAATCAAAAAGGGATTTATTGGTACATAAAAGGCTTTACTAGCAATGGTAATTGTATTTAGTAGATCGCAGATCCAAGTCATCAGGTTAAAATTGCCTGTGTTTCCGTAACTTCCATTGAGACTGTCAATATATTTCATTTTGATTGTTATATGACCTTGAATTGTGACGTGATTAACAATGGCGTCATATCATTTCCTTCTACCATGGTCTAACATAGCCTAACATACTTTTTACTTTGTTCTCTCTCTTTGCGACAGTACATGAATTAAACAGTTATACACTAATCTTAAGGGTGTGGTTGTCTATAATTGGCTACAGGGACGGCACGTTCAAAAATTGCCAAGATATATTGGAAACAAATATTTAAGCAAAAGAGAAATACTTACATTTGAACATTTTAATTGAAATAAACGTTTTAATCTCAATTACTACACTAAATATGCATTTATTAATTTACTTGAACCCTTTGTTTGTATTTTTTTCCCCTGAACTTAAAACTGTATTGAGTATGGTGCAGAATAGTTATCACCAGTAACAATAAATAGATGTCTTTGTACAATATCCAAGATTTATTCTTATTGATCAACCACATATTCGGGTTAAAACTGACGGCGTTGGCTGAAGATTATTAAGGCTGAGATGTGTGTGTTAAATCATGACATGATGTATGATTCGGTGACATAACACAGACAATATTGACACTTGCTTCCAGATATAACCATATAAAGAAATTGATTACTGTCTAAAGGTGCAAAGATATTGTAAAGTGTAGGTGTAAAATGTCACATATGTCATTTCAAAAATGCTTGTAATATATCGGTCTGGAATATATGCATTTTGTAACAGACCGAATTTGCCATTTAAACCACTTATCTTGTTAGATACACATCCATGTATTGAAAGAGAACAGACCAATGCAATGACCACCGTTAATGTAACATTTACTTTATGAATAAGAGAAAGGATACAAATCCTCATGATATAACATACTTAACTTCACCATTTAAGCCCCTTTGTACTGTAGTCATCATTAAGAAAGTTACCAAAAACATACACACTTTTCAATATAGTACATACTATTATTATACATTGTTACCGTAAGTTAACTGTGACGGTAAAGTTGTGTATCAGTAATGATTTCTAATCTGAAATATCTCATACCGGATCTTTATATATTAAATGTATTGTAAGGTCTTTAGAGGATAATTGAAGCAAACTTTAAACTTTATCAAGATTAGTTTATTACCCTAGGTCTTTAAATACTTAAAGGTCTTAAAATACTGAAGGATGTTGTTTTCCCTGTTGCGTTTCATTGTTGAAATCTAATTAAGAGCCAACCTCGAAAGTGTAATCTTCCCGTACTGTCAAACAATAAAAGCTGTAACCATGTATCACATTTACATACAAACCGAACTTGACATCACATCAAACGTTTCTAAGCATCCACATCAAAGGGATACTGTCTGGAGCAAATGTCAACAACTCTATCAGATAAGATTCAAGTTAGTCCCACTTAGTCAAACAATTGATGAATCAGCCGCTTGAGAATATGATACTTAATATTGTTTATCTGTTAAAACACACATGAGGTGCTAAAATAGCTCTTTTCTGTCCCTTTATGGATACACATTCTAGCATTTTTGTTAGTATCATTTATTTTACCCCTGGATGTATATGACCAAAAACAGGTAAACTGTGCAATCACATTGCCATGCATACGGAACATAATGAGAGCTTACCCGACACGCACTCTAACACGATGATGTATCCTATCTGGCACAATCAAACTCCGGCCTAAAAAGTCTAATAACTCAACACACACAACTGCTGAAAATAAATTGTGAACTGACATGAATTTTAGAAATGCAAGAGACAAAAAATACAAAACTGTTCTAATAGTTAGTTGATGAGGACTGCGAGAGCAATTTGTTATTGCCATGTGTTTTATGCTCTCATTCTGGGGGACCATTATGAAGTAACAAATGCAATATCTTGATTTCCCATGAGTACTAATACATGAAAACATATCACAGTGTTAATTAGCAAAAAGCATATTCAAGTAACGTAAAACATTCGAATTTTGATTTCAATTAATAATGTCGTATTACAATGGATTAATATTGTATGTGACATGTTAATATTAGTCTCAAAGGAAGAATAAATTACCGTTTACAGATGAAACCTTATATCATTCTATTTTCCCACTGTGAACATTCTTGCCTCAATACTCAAGTAAGTACCTTATCAGTCTACACCGACGCTTCTATCACAAGTGGATAAAACATTTGTCTGTTCTGTACATATGTATGACTTGTGTAATTATCTGATGTAACTGTTTTCTGTATATTGATCTTCGTATTGATATCTGGAGAAAATAAAGAGATTCATTCATTCATTTATTCATTCATTTATTTTGGGTTCTCAATTTACAGTTTTGGTCGTTTGAAAACATAAAATGCATATCTCATGTCTTATCTGCCTCAGTGGAATGATCTCAGAGCCACTAACAAGCTGTCGTTGTTCATTGCATTGCTTGAAACAGGAATAATAACATGCTCAATCAGAGACGTTTTTTTCAGTTCTGTGTCAGTAGTAATTCTAATCAAACGAGAGCCAACAAGGTCTATGAAACAACTTAGTGATTATTCTTTCAAATTTGGGGAATCGGATATCGCAATAAGTGATAGTCAAATATGGAGGAGTCCTACTCACCTCAAATTTATCCTTCAAGTCTATAGAGTTCTGGCATATAGTCAAAATAGACGTTAGTCTGTAAACTCTCTCAGTAACCTTGGCCTAAATTGTAAAGATCTCCACCCTATGACATGTGTTAAAATATGGAACAGTATGATTCTTTCCAAAGCTTCTATGGATGCGAACATCTACCTATTCTGCAGGTAAAGATTGGGAAATGGTAGAAATGACAAACAGATATTTTGCTAGATGAATTATAAAACTATCTGAGCTAAATCTTTTAAGACTGAACAATGTATGTTATCCCTGATTTAAGAAATTGGTTTGTCTTCAGACTGCAAATAGTGATTTAAGCACATTTAAGAATGCTTAATGACTCCTGGCCTGATTTGAAAAACTGACGGATGTCGCCTTCTCTGATGAATTTTATTATAGAAATCTAATTTAGAGCCAACCTTGAAAGTATTATCTTAGAGCACTTTTCAACGATAAAAGCTGTAACCATTTATCCAATTTACATACAAAACCACACCTGACGTTACATCAAACGTCTCTATACATCCACTTAAAAGGGATACTGTTGTCTGTCTGCAGCAAATGTCAACAACTCTATCAGTAAGCTTTAAGTTAGTTCCGCATACTCAATCAATTGATGAATAAGCCTTGTGAAAGATAACAGAATAATTATAGGAGGATTGGCCTTAAAGTTTACAGGGCCTTTTCCTATCTTGGTCATTGTAAAGTTTGTAACACGTATATCCAATGTGTTGTTGTTCTACTTCATAGAGGCACAAAACATCTTTTTAAAAAACACCTAAATTAAATACCCTGTTCGCATGCACTAAATTAACTCCTATGAGCAAATATGCTGATAAGTAAATATACTCATGTGGGTAAAAGCAAATTTGCTAAGCGTTCGCATGACATTAACAACAGGGGGAGTATTTCATTATTTTATATTGAGATGACGTCTCCTTAGTCATTAGTTATGGTCCTGGTCTCAAGATGGATAGACTACTATCTTATAGCAGGAAGATAAGACGACATTACCATACAGCCTTTGTATTGGATTAACCGTAGGGTTAACACATACCAAAATTGTTTGGCAGAAAGGACGGCAGTCAACATGGTGGGAGAACCAGAACAAAAGTCAGAATGATGGATGGTACGAAATTTTCGAATGAATAGGGAGCTGTTTGACTTATTCTGTGTTAAACTCACAGACTTTCTGAAACCTGAGGACAATTATATTCGTTTGCCTGTTGACCTGAGAAAGCGAGTTGCTATTGCTATCTATTGGATGGCATCCACTGTTGAATATCGCACTGTGGCACATCTCTTCGGAGTTGGGAAAACTACAGTTTTGAATGTGTGCAATATGTCAGTGAAGCAGTGATACATGTGCTCATGGACTCATATGTGTATATATATATATATATATATATATATATATATATATATATATATATATATATATATATATACGCCTCATATGGCATTTTCCAAATTGTGCAGGTGCCATTGACGGATGTCACATCCCAATCATCGGACCACAAGAATCACATGGAGACTATCTGAACAGAAAGGGTGGTATTTATTGGTGTTATAAGAGTGTGTGATCACAGACATGTATTCCGTGACGTACACATAGGTTGGCCTGGTTGTGTACATGATGCCCGTGTTTTAGCTAGCTCTGAGATCTACCATCAAGCAGAGAATTCCGCTCTCTTAACACAGTGACCAACGACGGTATGTATTCCGGATAAAGATGTTAATCTTCCAGTTGCCATCATTGGTGACCCAGCGTACCCACTGCGACCTTGGCTTCTGAAACCATATTGTAACAGAGGGACTCTTACAGAAGAACAGAGGATATTTAACTACAAGTAAGTAGTGCTAGAATGACCAAAGAGAATGATTTTGGTCGCTGACGATGCTTACAGAAGCGCTAAGACGTTGATGTGAAGTTTGCCTGTTCTGTTATCGCCTGTTCTGTATGACAACACTTGGAATGAAGAGGAATAAGAGGATGTTGTAGGCGACAATGATAATGATACTTTCCTGGATGTAGGAGAAAATCTTGAATGCAGATTCTTGAAAATATCACCCAAGCATTCGTAAATAATATACTTTGAATTCTGCCAACATTCGGAATACTGTGTAAACAAGAATGTTTAACAATCATTCACAATTCAGTCTTGCTTATGTGACAGATTGCACTTAAGGACAGGAACTTCTATGTTATCGAAAACATATCCAATATTAATAATTATGAATTTTACTTGCTTAATGTAAACTCGTTACAATTTTGATAGACAATGAGAATTTAAGAATAAAGATGTTTCTTATTCTTTAACATCGTTAAACTTGTTCGTGTGGCTCCATCCAAATAGGTGGATTTCTTGTTCATTGTACACTTGTAAATAAATTGCAATATTCATTGCAGAACACTGTTGTCTCTTAATGTTACTTTATTCAAAGAGTTACATGAAAACAAAATGAACAAATTAATCTGGAGAAAACAACTCACTACTTGAATAACAAATACTCACGTCAGTATATTTGCTAAGCGTTCGCATGACCAATTTACTCCTGTCAGCATAGTTGCTCATGAGTAAATATTCTTTTGCATGACCCCTCGACTAGGTGCAAATTTGCTCCTGGAGTAATTTTACTTAGGTGAGTAATTGCGTTCGCATGCACCAAATACTCACGTGAGTATATTTACTTATATGAGTAAATATACTCACATGAGTAAATCGGTGCATGCGAACATGGTATTAATGTCATTAGGAAAATGACAAGTTTGTCCAGAATTATCGTCAGCGACCGTCATATACAAACTTAAAGCTAAGAGGAAACGTTAACAAACTAATGTTACTCGATGCAGGGATCAGTTGCTATTATCTTGTAGTAGTTGGTCGTTTTGGCGATTTCTATGTAAGTTCAACTGAAACAAAGAATCAGCTCATTATATGTAGAACAAAGAGTAGGTGTATCTGAAAAGTGTATGATATCGACTAAAACACGTTAAATCATAGCAAGAACACCAACTATTTTTTATTCTAAATGAAGAGCTAAATAATTATTTACAAAATACTCATTCATCATGATGTTTTATAAGAATAATCAACGAGTTGCTAGGATTTGCGGATTATCTTTCCCGAGTTAATTATTGTAATAAAGTAAAACATTGTTTGATATCAAGGGGTCGACTTACGATTGTATATAATGAAAGCAGTGGGGAAGTTCTCAAGATCAATTATGAATCTTACTTAAAAAGATTATTCCATTTCGGAATTGTTATTTATATCCATCTCCATGAAATGAAACCTCAATTAATGACAACAGTATATGATGAAAAAGGTAATTAATTAAAATCAAGTGTCATGCAGCTATGGTTTGGTAACTTTACTTTTATGTCAGCTTGTAATAGGCATCTTTAATCCGTTTGAATACATCTTGAAATTCCATTCCAACAATGTAACAATAAATGTACAAAAAGCTTTACCTCATGTACACAAACAATAGCAAAACGTGTACATGTAATGTAAGGCTAACACGTTTGAGACGTTCATTGCATATCTATTAATTGAGAAACTCACTATAATGTATCCTCCATGTTTAAATGCAATAAAACATGTGCAGTTTAAGATAAATGATATGTTATTTGTTTCCAATCCAGAGTAATAGTTAATATATTTTACATCATGCCACCCATAATGCATTTACATCATTCCCAGTTCATTTACATGCAGATAATTGATGACTTGTCAAAGAACATACATGACATGGTATTTGCATCTCGAATCTGTTCTTTTTGGACAGAATTAGCACATTCTTTCTCGTCAATAACAGAATAAGGATATAGTTATCTGACGCAGGTTGCAAAGATCTTCCATCATTGTTGAATATTGAAAATATGTAGAAATAACATCTGCAATGTGTCTCTATTCACAGAAACATTTGGAATTATATGTAAGAAAATATAAACATTCAGTGTACTTTTTGCAATATTCAATAAAGTCAGTGCAACTATGCAACCAAATGCCCCATGTATGCGCAGCAAAAATCAGAGCTTACCCGACAGTTGACTTCAACACAATGACATTTCCTATCAGTCATATCATACTCCGACATCTACAGGGAAACGTTTAACAAACAACTGCCAGAAACATAATTTGAAGACTTATGACTTTTAGAAGTAGCAGAAACAAAACAGAAAAGCATATTCTAATAGATAGTTGACGAGCTCTTCGAGAGCAATTTGTTTTTTCCATACGTTTTATACACTCAATCATTGCAACGTACGAAGTAACTAGTGATATATGTTGATTTCCCATGAGTACATATACATGAAAACATATCAGAGGGTTGATTAGCATAACGCTGATTCAAGGGATGTTCAAAATGATCAGAATCTTGATGTTTATATTTAATGTTGAAATGCCTCCATTTCAGCACTACAGAAACAGATACAGTAGTATAGGTATAGAAGTAGATATAGGAACATTGTCCTTAGTAAATGTAGTCGTCCAAACATATACATCAAATCAAAAACATGTACAAACACATCATAGACATGGCTAGAAGAAGTGATAGCGAACCATGTTAATACTGAGCAAAATACTTTGGATCATATTCGTTCAGTACTTGCAAGTAGTAAATACCTTATCATTTTACACGGACTTACCAAGTATCGTGTCTTATCAGACTTTGTTATACTAACACGCTGTGGTCGTACATTGTATGCCGTCTTACAACGGGAGTGCATGCATACTCAAAAAGATACTTTTTCAGTTCGGCAGATGATGAAACAATTCTCATCAAACGTAATTTATCAAAGTCAGTGTGTTTGTTTATAACTAATTGTTTCGCTATATGGAGAATCTCACCCAAGTGTCCTCTGATATCAAATATATCAATATTGATTAAAGTTACACTTACTTTAATCAGTGAGTGTTGATATATTTTATATCAGAAGACACGAGGGTGAGATTTTATTTATCATTCAAAATCTTTCTTCAACAATTATTTGCAAAGGAATGAACATATGTGAAGCACAAAACACCATTTAGCTTCTTCTGCAGTGCTCTTAGTGAGGTCATAGCATTGTGATGTTATCAGCATTATGGCATCATATCATTGTTACGTCATCAACTTTGTGACATCATAGCATTGTCAGTAGTGTTTTCAGTGATGTCAGAGTCTTGTGATGTCATTAACTGATGGTATAATTTGATTATGACGATTTGATTGTAGCGATATCTAAAATGTAGATATCGCTTGATCTCACATACTGTTGGTGCCAGTTTTGGATGATAAATTAAATTATATCCGATCATGTGCACGAACCAACAGTGTGTTGATAGAATTTATATCACTCGTGTATTTAATTATCTTGCATTTTGTATGGTGACGTTTCTTTCGCGGTTGAATGTATGTTAACTTCCAAATGTCTTTTGATTGAGTAGATATGTGATTGGCATAACCTATACTGATATTGGAGAACTATGTTTCACTGACGCCGGAACTATTAGCATTGGATGTTACCATTTAGCAAAGATTCCTCCCAAATCTAGTTTACAGCATCTATCGATTTGGGAATTTCAATCCTTCACCTCTGTCAGATTGAACGTTTTGATGGGGATTTGTTGATGCCCATCAATTTGCCTTGGCGCTGAACATTTACATTGAGCCTGATATGTCACAATCGCAAATTGTTACTGTTCATTTGCATGACAGTGCATACAAATACCCTATAAATTGATATCAGGCCATAACACAGGGAACTGAGTTTGACTTTGACATTGGAACAACTTTGACTCTAGCTTTGTGCTAGCTAATTGATCATGTATTGTAATTTTCTTCGTACTAAGACATGCTTAAGGAATGGATATAGAGCGAGACCTGGTCAAATGAAGGGTGAACAAAAATAACTGTTACATTATTCCTATTTAGATTCGGAAATGGTATGCGCGGCTCATTTCCTTTACATTTGACTATACCTGTACATATACAATTGTCGGATGGATTGGGGTTTTTTTCAGACTCGATAACTATTGTATGAAAACCTTACATTTGTTATATACCCTATCACAAAAGTGGCATAACCTTGCATGTGTGTAAGACTATATCAAATGAAGAAATCGGCCTCATGTTATATGACAATTTATTGAAACAGCACTGACGAGTCATATAATCATTCCACCGTTGTTGTGACTGTTCAAACCAAATATATTTATACCGATGGCATGACACTGATATCCAACCTAATCAAATTAAAAATGAGACATTAATTTGACCATCTGTTTTGTTTCACTATTTTGCAATGTTTCAATATATACAAATGCAATATGTATGATCACGTGAAAGCTGCAAACACCATATGGGATCAATTTCATCTGTTCCAGGACGATGTTTTTACATACACGATGTGTACCCTTTCATCTGAGATTTTAGTCTTTTTAGAGCAAAGAACAAGTTTCCAATTAGGAGATAAACCTACGGTGTCATATTTTGATAAGAAGGAATTGTTAATTTCACTAGTTAGTAAATTTCTACCGTATCAAAAACACCGGAAATGTAATGCGTCATACCTGAAGAAAAATGGGTTCAACCGATTACCGCATCACTCAGTTCACTTCCGCTGTGTCAAAGAAACACGTTTAAAATACGCCGATAACTCGTCATGGTAGAATGGAGATAAACCTACTGTGTTTTTAACTTTTTGTGAGTCTAACCTAGATTCGATACCGATGTTTATCATTCGGAGAAGAATGCGTCAGGGTGAGGCTTTGAATGATAAAAATCGGTATCTTGATCTTGACTGTAGTTTCAATGTTTAAAACATCGGTCCAAATTAGAATAACTTTACAAAACAGATTACACAGATTAAATTGCGTAGAAGGAACACATGATGGAAACCGTAAAGGGAAGATCACTGATTTACGCATGTTTATTTCAATGACATAGCTTGGCCTAGAATCTTACGTCACCATGTATCCAAACGCGATAATCGCCGTTCACAAAAATCGTGTTCGAACCTCCGTTCGACCATAAAATAAACCAATCGAAAACAAGGATTTTAAAATGTCATGGTAGAATGATGTTTTTCTCCAAAATTAGTGACTTCATCATTGTGAGACTTGATGATGAGTATGTAACATGATAATGGAAATTAAATTTGTTTTTTTATTTTTTCTTGTTTTTTTCTTCTTCTAATTTCTCCATCAGATGAAATTGCTGTTTATGTTGCAGGCATTTGACACCTTAACGTGTTGTATATGATATTTTAACGATATCTAATAAATAACATACGCTTTGGTTGTTTCAAACTGCTTTGGGACAATATAAGTGCTATTGTTTGCTTTCCCTTAAAAGAATTTAAAAACATAAATAAAAAATAAATATACAGTAACTGGTTTGACTCAATCTTCAATGATGTATCTCTCAACAAGTCCATGAAATCTGTGGATTGAATATGAATATGAATTATAATGGGAATATGAATGAAATTCATGGACAGATTGGGATGACCTTACATTAGAGCAAATCATATATTGTCCGTATCACTTCATAACTTCTTACTCACAAAAAGGTAATGGTTTAAGGAGCAATACCTACATGTATATAATGTTCTAAATGGCAATTAGAATGCAACATTTCCAAACTTTTGCAGTATTCAAATGGGAGTCTGAAGAACGTCTGTGTATGTTTACAGTAAACAAGTGAATCGGGTCTCACGATTTCTTATAACGTCTTTCTTCGATGTGATTGTGCATTTAACTACATGTGATAAATATGGTTTCTACACTAGACTGGCATGCCGCTGTCTTAATTGAAGCACATTGGGGCTTTGGGTAAATTGATTTCTTAGCTGTGGAAATAACATGATGTAAAGTGTCTTAAGTTTTTACTATTTCCAAATCCGTTCACTCATTAGAACGACATGGACTGTGATAATATCGTTTCCTCAAATGGAAGAACGACTTGAATTGAATTAATTTTATCAATTTGCAGATTGAATCTAAAAGTAGATATTTGCTTCACATATTGTTTGCTTAAAGGTATTATGAGTACCCCGTCTTAAGATGTTTATTTAGTTAGTTTTATATCCTACATGAAAACCCAGGTAACCAGGATAAAATATTTATTATTATCTACTTTAACTGCAGGCGTCGTGAGACAATACACTTCCATTTTAGTGCGCTGAGATTTGGGGGGCTGTGAAATCTATTATGTGCATGCAGCACTAAACATCTTGATGGATCTTAAAGTGACACATGGTATCACAAGTATGATATCAAGCGATATTTCCTATAATATTTCGTTTTGACAGTAGATTGTGCACAATGCCCTGACACCGTCCACCACATGACATCACAATGCTTTTACATAAAGAAGTAATGATTCACAATTCTATAAAGCTAAGAGCCTGATAACATCACAATGCCCTGTCATCATAAACATGATAACCTCACAGTGCTATAATGACGTCATCGCAATGGACGTTAAATAAAAGTGCTGTGTTCAGAGATGTATTTTTTCATAGAAAATAATTAAAAATAATTTTGAATGCTAAAAGTAATTATACATTTCATCGACTTGTGTTGAAAAATGGTATATCAGAAGACACTTCACTTTGTATGTCATACATTTCATACCACTCGCATTACATACTCATCAAAAATAGCTTAAATGCATGACCTTTTTATCAAGCAACGTCTTTATAAATATCCATTAGAGAGAATAATTGGCGCGCTGAGGCCGCATTAATAGATCACATCTGTATATGTTCAATAAAGAGAACCGATTAACGTAAGAAAATGTTATGTTCTCAATTACAAAAACACCACTAAATTCGTCAGACATATGTGACTAAAGAAAGTCAATGTCACTTTAATATTACCGGATCACCATTCTCCTCTTGGCAATTCTTTTGAAACATTTAGTGTACTCACTATGAATTGTCATATTTTCCTGTCTGAAGAGTATAAATGAAAGTGCACAAGTCTGATTTTATCAAACTTCACTCCATAATACTCTTTAACTACAGATGTGGCTTTAATTATCGATTGTAGATGCGAGTTATCAAGTTAGAACTATCAGCGTATTCTTAAACGATATATATATATGTACACTCATTCAAAGAAGTATAAAAACAAATGTTTTTTTGTATATGTTCGCGAATAAACGAATTAAAGCGTCCAAACATCACACTTTACTTGTTTTTCTTCAATAATAGGATTTTCCGAGCATTCATGGAAACAGAAGAATGGTTGAGGCCATATTGGTTGCGTTTTGGTGAATGCAAAAAAACCCAACTTAAATGTGTGTGTTTTTTATCATTACCTCTTGCCTGAACAGTACAGATAGACAAATACAACCATTCACGTACTCTACATAGTCCTATTGAAACATGCGAGTAAACGTTTTAAAGATGTATACATTTGCAAGATTTTTGTTGATGATTTTGTCAGTGGTACAAGAAGACACCTTCCAATTATACAAATTAAGCATTATCTACGTATTATATAAGATTAATAGAGATGGAAAACCGTGATCCGATTTTGTGGTATTGTTAATATTTAAGTGATACAATATGTCAACCACATTTAGATGTTTAAAAGGGAAAACTATAGATCCTTTTTTAAAAACAGGTTATTGTCATGAACTTTAGAAACTTTCAGACTTTACCTACCTTCACAACTTTATTTATTGATTATTTGTTCTGTTGTCTGGATCAACTCTTGGTTTGAATGAATGAAAAACATGAAAAATTCCATCGCACTGATCGAAAATCTCTGTTAGAGTTTGTGTTTCTTTTACAAGCCTTCACATTTAGATGGAAGTTTCTTTTGAACGCCAGTGTAGTTTCTCCGCATGTACGCATGCTGTATACCAGGTATTATAATGAAGGAGGAATACAACGTGAGTAATCTATTTCTGTAGAGATTGCCTATGTTTGTTATATCATTAGATTACTTAGCCTTCAAACTATTCTCGGCATGTAAACAGCTTAATGTATTTTTAAAATTGATTTCTTATAATATATATGTTAGCGGCAATAAGATGAATCAGGCAGTAACGTTACTTCCTAGGCAATAGGTCACTGCCGATAACATACACATGTATTTAACACATTTTTATGTGACTGTTTACACAAGACATTATGTGAACAGGATATACAATTCAAAGAACAATTAAACTAGTATCGATATGTCTAAATTCACATGAACTCGTCTATTTCTATAAATGCCTGTTGAGATATCCACGAATAAACAATATCAAATGTACACATATTGATATACATTTCCGATGTGTTTTCAGTTAAATGAGACATCCCTCCAGTCCTTAGACTATGGTATGAGAAAACATAGCTTTATACCTGTATTGTCGCTGTTGGCCTAAACCTGATGCATCTGTAATACCCAACAGGTGTTTCTCTAACTTTCTTTCATCCCCTCTTCGTTGTTATCTAGCTGGGATAATTGGCTACATGTACACTGTTTATGTGTGTTCTCACCAGTACGCTTCAAGCAGTGACATCTTCAGCTTTTATATTTTTTACTTTCAACGTGCTCAAGCAAGTTTTTTTTTTATCATCACTTGGTTTAAACGTATTTTTATTCATAAACATGAAAATAGGATTGGCGAACAAGCCAAATGCTTATTTCAACGCCGCTCCTGTACATATATATTTAAAAAAGCTGGATACAAGATCAATGTGACAGAAAAATGAAAAATAACATTTGTATGACATCAGACATGAATAGTGTCATGTTGTTAGGTGTGCCTAATACTGAAATGGGCTGCAGCTCAAAATTGAACAAACAGCGGAATTTGTAAAAGTGTAGATAAAGAGCAAATGTCCCTGAATGTTTGAAATGACGAGTTGAAGCGAATATACCCACCGCCTGTCTATATTATGATAACTCAACCGACATTAAAACTTCACATAAAAATAATCACATAAACAGACAGTGGGTAATGATGGTACATAATTGGATCGGCACACACAAACAACATACAAATGTTCGTTCATAATAAAGTTAGTTCTCATAAGTAGTCTATCAAAAACGTGTTATTCATCGTCAGAGAAAACCAAAATCCAAAACAAGAAAATAAAGGCAAAAACAGAGCTCATATGTTCTCAATCAGAAGGGAAAAAGCAAAAACAAGGAAAACTTCGGGCATATATTGGACTTATGTAAACACAACATAAAATGATGAATGCTATCATTAAATATTTTTTTTAAATAAATACATAAATAAATTAAATTAAAACAAATCAGTAAATGAATGTGGTGAATATTTGAATATCGAAAAGTAGTGTTAAACACTACGTCTGCATGGTTACATAATGTATGACGCCAGACAAATAATGCACGTGCATCACTGACTACACGAGTATCACCACAACGCTACCTGTGTTGGATTTGGATACCTGGCCAAGACATGACTGAATTTATGTAAGTACAATTTGTGTTTTAAGGGACATTAGTTAATGTAATTTTTAGAAGTATTGATTTTCATTAGTGAACAAGCCTGATATAAGTCTTAATATGTTTGATAAACCATTATATAATAATCCCGTAGTAACTTGATCAAAAGTATATCAAAACAAGTTAAACATTAGTGAATAAGCCTGGTATAAGTCTGCTTTACTATGTTTGATAAACCATTGCATAATAAAACCATAACGTGATTAGAAGTTTATACAAACAAGTTAAGCATTGGATGAATCTATTAAACAATACTTGGGGAAAATTTGCTTCACTATCTTTGATAATATTGTATGTTAAACCCATAATGACATGGTAAGAAGTATACCAGATCAAGCTAAGAATCTTTCAGGCAATACTTCGGGAAACAATTAACTTTATATACATCGACCTGTTGCTCCTGGAGAAAATACCTCTAAGATGTCAAAAGTAGGAAAAGATTCGAACTACAGCCGCACAACTCATATGAGTGGATGCAATAATAAAACAGGTAGATAACTATGTTAATAATTCAACAGTACTTCCTGTGATATAAATAGTTTCCTAATAGATATGTATGGTGTCCAAACCTACCCCGTGTCCCAACCTGCCCCGGTCTACTATAAATACAAGCTTGTAGAGAGGTTTCATCAGTTTAACCTGGTGACTCAATTTGGATATATGGTGTAGGCCCTATATTGTAACAGAAAACTGGGTATATAGATCATCAACAAATTAAATTATACCTTCCTGCATATATTAGTTTGAAACTTTGTTAATGAGATTATTTCAAACATTCTTGCATATAGATCACAATTCTGTAGGCTAATCTTACTCTTTCATGTGCCTAAGATGTTTTTGATAAACAATTTACACAATATAGATTGATGCCAGAGTAACTCTCCAGTCCTTAAAACAAATTTAGCAAAAGCACAAAATGAAGATCTCATATTTTACTGAAATTAATGGTGTTGATGTCCATAGCTTTACTTTTGGAAAACTTCCGTCATCAAAAACACAACTTACTTGTTTTAATTATATTTTTGTATTAAAATATAATAAAACAATAGCCTTACAATGTTCTTAATTCCTTAATGGAACATCATCTCACACCAATATTGACAATAGTCAGATAAAACATACATCATTACAATGTTCTTAATGCAACATCCTTTCACACCTATATTGACAATTGTTAGATAAAACATACATAATTAAAGTCCTATCGCACCAAGGAGAACTGATTGTGATGTCATAATGACATCACTTCCTGTTAAGAAGTTGTATTTTCCTGACTACAACCTAAAGTAGTAAAAGTACTGTGTTTGTAATTTAACTGATGTTTTTCCCCAGCATTTTTATGACAACAGTAAAAGGCGGGATGAGGAAGGCCAGGGCCCTTCCTTTAAACCAGTGGACCATCAATACCAGGAGAGGTCAAAGGGATCCCCATCAGGACACACACCTGCTGCCAAGAGGCTTGTGAGTAAATAGTCACTTGATCAATTGTACTTTTGGAATGCTATAGGGAGATTAATCGACCTTTGTAACAAACAGGATTTCCATCAAATAATTTTTTCTCTTTAAATTATGTTCCAATTTTCCAAGGATAGTTTGAGAAGTGCAGACTATTTGAATGAATATGTAATATGGCAGTAGCATTGTTATAGCATGCAATTAAGGTCAGTTGAATATTGTCTGATAATAATGTGAGAAAAACAAGGTTTTTCTGAGTAGAGATTAGAAGTGGCATACATAATAAAATCAAGATATTCTGGGTATTAACTTCTAAGTTGTGAACATACACAATGGTTCAAAGTATGAAAGTGTTAGCAAAAACTCTGAATCATTGTGTATGTAATACTCTGAAATGTTGTGTGTGTACACAATAAAGAAGTTTAAGTTGATACCCAGAAACTCTTGTTTTTATTATGTTTCCACTTCTTAATGCCTTTCAAGGTCGTGATCATTAATGTGTAATGTTCTTAAATGAGCACCAATTCCTTTCAATTTATTGCTCTTATTATCTAACCAGATAATACAAGAAAATAACATCTTCCCCAAAAGATCAAAGTGGAGTGTGGCCGAAGATGATGCTTTATTCCAAAGAACTGAGGGGACAACTGAAGTTTAGCGATGTACAACATTTTGGCAGGGCTGCGCAGATGACCTAAATTCCCGGTTCATGACAAAAAAATAAAGTAAGGGAGTAATACATCAACTGTATACATTCTATAAGTCCTTATCAAAAGTTTAATTATCATATCATCCATTAACACTTACCCGGTAACAATTTCGTCTTCTTCAGAAGAAGTGAGGACAAAGTTTGAAATTTGGTCCTGACCCTCCTCAACCTCCCCCATCCCAATGTGTCCTTCTCCCAAAAATAAGGATGTGTCAAGGTTGTACCCTTAATTAATTTGAGGATTAGGAATATCATATCCTTGACAGGGATAACCTATGTTGTTGAGTGTCAGGTGTCGTTTATTTGTTTGTATTTTGGGGAGTGGTCTGGTTGAGGGCTTATGTGGCTGACTGGAGCTCAGTTAGTTTAAAGTAACGAGAAGCTAAGGATTAAGGATTGGAGACAACTGTCCCTCAATCTTTATTAAGCACTGGGAGGCAATTTCTTGAGAAAACATTTGTTTTATTTGTTCAACCTCATATAATAAATCCGGATGAGGTACAGACCCAAATGGCTCTAATTATAGTATATATTATACACATACATCAATTTGTGGATTGGTGCATTTTGTTTTTTGTTGATTAATGGAAGATTTCCAATGTTATAAATATTCAAGTTTGTGAGGATTCATTAACACCTGTTGACTCTTTAGCATACAATTATGTCTTTAATCTATAATTACATTAACTAACCCTCTTAACTTTATTCATCATCAGGCATGTCATGTCGACTCAGATACAGACGGCACACCACATCAAGTCATCTGAAACCATATGAGCATGACCTTGGATGCTTTCCACACACACAAGAAGTGGCAGGTCAGACCGAACCTGCCATTCCAATCAAAAGGTATAGTTATAAATTGAAGTCATTTGAAAGAAATACCTCAATGCAATTATGTCATAAAAGGTAGATTTTGTATCCGTGTTGTCTATGCATCTATTTTATAAATATGTAGTTCAAATATGATTAATAAAGTGAAGATTTGGAGATACTGTGAATCTTACATAGAGAATCTCACCGGGTACCCAATTGATATGAAATATATCAACACAAGCTGACTAAGCCTCGGAATAATTTTCCTTTAATCAACGAGTGTTGATATAAGACACTTGGGTGAGATTTGATTAATCATTCAAAATCATTCATCAACAATTATTAGCTCGTCAGGCCTGAAAGGACCACGGGCTTGGGTGAGATTTGATTAATCATTCAAAATCATTCATCAACAATTATTAGCTCGTCAGGCCTGAAAGGACCACGGGCTTATTTCATGGTACGTTTATGGCATGTTTATGTGCAGACTCCTTGGCCAATGGGGATTCTACATTGTTGATTTGCTGACCCTGGGGCCCCAAATAAGGGCCTTACAGGCCATAACCTAAAAGCCTATTTTCATCTTCTTCTCAAGAACAAAAAGACCTAGAAGGCTCTAATACTGTGAGCCAATGGGGATTCTAAATTATAGATTTGGTGACCCTATGGCCTCAAATAAAGGCCTCACAGGCAATGACCTAAAACCTATCTTCTCCAGAACAAATATACCTAGAAGGCAGTAATATTGTTCGCAGAGCCTTTAGCCAATGAGGATTCTAAATTGTAGATCTGGTGACCCTTGGCCCCAAAGAAGGGCCTCACAGGCCATGACCCTATTTTCATTTTCTCCTCCAGTAAGAAAAGACCTAGAAGGCTGTAATATTGTTTACAGACTCTTCAGCCAATGGAGATTCTTTATTTTAGATTTGGTGACCTGTAGCCCCAAATAAGGGCCTCGTGGGCCATAACCTAAAAATCTATTTCAGTCTTTTAATTAAGCAATATAAACCCTGATGAGCTACAGAGCCCATGGCACTATTTTTAACACAAGATTGAACATATCTGAAGCACAAAACTGCCATTTAGCTTCTTCAGATCAGCAGTGATCTCAGTGAGGTCATGGCATTGTGACGTCATCAGTATTATGTCATCATATCGTTGTTACTTCATCAACTTTGTGATATCCTAGCATTGTCTGTAGTGTTCTCAGTGCTGTCAAAGCCTTGTGATGTCATTCACTGATGATGTAATAGGATTATGTTGATTGTAGATATCGCTTGATCTCACACAAGCAATATCTAGACAGTTATAGACAGATGGATTTACAGCCGAATTTATCAAATTCTTCTGGAATGACATTGGAAAATATCTTGTCCGCTCTCTCAACTGCGCTTTTGATAAAGGTGAGCTATCAGTATCTCAGAAATTAGGACTTATTACATGCATCCCTAAAGGGAATAAACCAAAACAATATTTAAAAAACTGGCGCCCGATATCATTACTGTCTGTATTTTACAAAATTGCGTCTTTATGCATATCACGCCGTATAAAATCAGTTCTAGACCAGTTAATAAACGAAGACCAAAAGGGATTCATGTCAGGGAGATACATTGGTGAAATAACAAGACAGATATATGATTTGATTGAATATACTGAAACGTTTCGAATACCTGGATTGTTGTTATCAATAGACTTTGAAAAAGCATTCGATACGGTAGAATGGTCTTTCCTAGAAAAGACTCTAACTCTATATAACTTTGGTGATTGCATTAAGAAATGGATTAAAGTCTTATATAATGACATAAAGTCAAGCGTCCTGATAAATGGATTTGCATCACAAAGATTTAACATCTCGAGAGGTTGCCGCCAAGGCGACCCTCTGTCCCCATATCTATTCATCCTCTGCGTCGAGGTACTGGCAATGATGATACGAAATGATACCAATATTAAAGGAATCAAAGTAGGCAATGTTGAATACCTCTTAAATAAGTTTGCTGATGACACGACATGCACGTTAGACGGATCAGAGCGTAGCCTACAAGCAATGTTACACTTGTTAACGTTTTTTGCAAGATTTTCTGGTTTAAAGGTTAATGTTGATAAGACAAGACTCATTTGGTTTGGCTCCAAAAAGCGAAGCAGGATGAAACTATGTCATAATTGGAAATTAAACTGGGAACAGGGCGATTTTGAGCTTCTTGGTGTTAAATTTAACCTTGATCTGGAAAAAATGATTGACCTTAACTATAAAGACAAACTCAGGCAATGTGAGACGCTTATGCACATATGGTCCTCTCGTAACCTGTCTCCATTTGGTAGAATCTCGGTGTTAAAATCTCTTATTATCCCAAAACTTAACCACTTATTTTCATCACTACCAGATCCGAAAAACAGTGCAATCGAACTATTTGAACGCAAATGTTTCAAATTCATATGGGGCAATAAACCAGACAAAAATAAAAGAAGTCAAATCACCTGCCAAGTGAAAGATGGCGGTTTAAACGCACCGAAATTAAAACAAATTCAAAAAGTTGTCTGTAATCAGTCATTTCTACAAACAAAGTTCTAAATGGTGCGAACTATTTTCAGCAAACTTACCAAAACTTGGCTCGGGATGCATATTTGAATATAATTGTCCAAACTTGAGAGATATTTTGATCCCAACGATCCGTAACAAATTTTATAGCGACCTCCTATGTGCTTGGTGGGACCTCACAACCGCCCACAATGAATCCAATTGTGAACCAAGTAACATAGCAACTGATAGTATTTGGTACAATGATAATGTCACTATTGATAAAAAGACAGTCTATTATCACCAGTGGAGTAAACGGGGGATTCATTACGTTAACGACCTATTGAACGACGACGCAAATTTTTTGTCCTTTGAAATGTTTGAAAACAAATTTAAGGTGAATACAAATTTTCTAACATATGGAGGAATTGTAAGCGCCATCAAAACATACTGCACCTCAATGTCTATAAAAATCGAGAAGAAGCAGAATCCAATATTACCTTCTACCCTGAACAAGATACTTAAAGGCAACAGCCAAACCTACTACAGAACATTAATTACGAAATATAACATTACTAACCAGCATGCTTGTAAATGGAATCAGATAGTTGAAAGCAACCTAGAACCAGAGATGTGGAGATTCTACAACCATCTACCTTTCAGATGTACTCACGATACACAATTACAATGGTTCCAATATACATTGCTACACCACATATTACCGACTAACAGGAGATTACTTAAAATGCAACTTATAGACTCGGATATGTGTAGTTTTTGTTCTAATCACATAGAATCAATTGCCCATGTGTTTTATGATTGTAGCAAAGTAAAAACGCTTTGGCAAACACTGGAACTATGGTTATCAGAAAAGATCCATGTAAGACTTTCATTAACAAAACAACATGTTCTGCTTGGTTTTCACCAACGAAATAATGACCCAATCAACATTATTATAATTCTTTGCAAAAACATTATTTTCAAACACAGATTTTCCAAAAAAGTACCAAACTTCCAGTTCTTGCAAGAAGAGATCTATAAATATTATCTTTTGACCAAAGCTGAAGCTCTAATTGGTCCAGGAATAGATAGATTCTACAAGTTCTGGTCCACAGGGGGTATTCGACTGTACAGGGAAACCGGATGTTGCACGCCTGCAACAACCAATTTCCCGCTGTACAGTTTTTACGAAGTACCCCTGTCTTCACGCTCACGGTAATTATAGAACATATTTTCTTTAAATTGGACTCAAACTTTATATGTCGACAGATGAAACTTTCTTGTACCCTAAACTAACCTCCTTATGATGTGACTTTCGTTCAATCTCTTTCACAGCAAAAATGAGCTGGTTTCCAGAACACTGAAACTAACAGGATACCCAATGGAAACCATTATTTCCAGTTGGTATCCAGACAGTTTTTCACAGTTTCCATGTGGTTTCAAGCAACACTGAAACTGAATTTTGCACCAGTATCCGGATGGTATCCAGTGCGAATAATTACCCACTCCTCCAAGTGGTATCCATCTGGTTTCCATGAATAACTTTCTTGTAGGTTTCAACTCAGTTTCCATGTGATAGTTTCCACTTGGTTTCCACTTGGTTTCCATATTTCTTAGTTTACACTTGGTTTCAATTTGGTTTCCATGTTCAGGTTTACTGTAGGTTTCAGTCTGGTTTCCATGTTTAGGTTTACTGTAGGTTTCAGTCTCGTTTCCATGTTTAGGTTTATTGTAGGTTTCAGTCTGGTTTCCATGTTACGGTTTACTGTAGGTTTCAGTGTGGTTTTAGTATAACGGTTTACTGTTGGTTTCAGTCTGGTTTCAGTGTAATGGTTTACTGTAGGTTTCAGTGTGGTTTCAGTGTGATTTCAGTGTAATGGTTTACTGTAGGTTTCAGTCTGGTTTCCATGTCAAGGTTCACTGTAGGTTTCAGTGTATTGGTTTACTGTAGGTTTCAACCTGGTGTCCATAGTTGACATTTGCATGTTGTTCTAAACACGCATAACAAGCATGTTATGATTTAAATGAATACAGTGTTAACACCTACAGCATCAACTGCTATCTTCATCAAGAGCAATTATGCTTCTGAGAAAATAATTCTAGTAATGACAAAAACAATTGTACTTTGTTATAAAGTTTATTACATAAAGTGCCAATAGCAAAGTCAATCTTGGAATGTTATTTTAACTAATTGCAAAACAAGAAAAGACATTTTGCCTGTTGTGTACTAGTAATACAAAACAAGTGTGTTGCATTATTTAGTTTATTACGTAAGTGTCAATTGCAGAGCAAATACTTGACTAGGAGAAGACATCTGACAATCAAATCTAAGGAATGTATTCAAATGATATCAAGTACACAATACCATATAGTAATAGTATTTTTGAAGATCCTAGATATACATTTACAAATTGCATTATTTAAAATTACTTCATAAATCATCCAGCAAAATGCCATACCTGGATGACGAAGTAAAATAACAGGGCATTGTTGCTGATTAAGAAAGAGGATCACTGATAATTATGTGGTTATATTCTCGATTTATACTGTGCTGCCGGCCATTACTATTTAATATATGTTAGGAACAGGTGGTTTTATTTTCCTCGGGTAAACGACCCGGGGTTAATTACATCACTAATCCTCCTGGGTGATTTCACTCTTCAGCTTCAGCTTAAAAAATGTCTGTGTCCTCAATGGGAATGATATTTCGACCAAATGGTGGAACCGACGACATGGTTCCTTCGTGTTCTTCTAGGCTGTAAAAGTAAAACGAACATAAAAATGATATTAATGACCAACATAAATCGAAATTGGTACAACCTCAGTTTTACTTATTTGGAGTGATTTAGTAAGATACAAAGTCATACATTCTGATTTGCCAGATATTATTATTTTGTATACTGCAATTATTACATTAGTTCTTAGGTTAAGTTTTGAAACACATGTACCTGTTATAGGCTACGGTGAGAGGTCATCTTCAAGTTTCCCATGTGCAGGAATGCTGAAATGTTATAAAAGTATCAAATTAATAAAAGAAACATGAATATCAAAGGGGTATTGCATATTCTAACTAAATATAAAGGTCATAATATTTTATTTTATTTTATTTTTTTATGTTCCATATAAATCTCATAATATGATATTCCAAAATATACATCAGTACAACAACTCTTGAATGTCATTTTTATGTATTCGTATGTTATAATGAATCAAGAAAGACTAGACTGTTTGTCTTGATACAATAAACATTGACATCGTTTCATTATAAATTTTAAAAAATCCATTATGCTTTCATAACAAACATCACAACAAAATCTGTTTGATATATCATGCGGCATAGTAAATATAAAGAAATGTTCTATATAATGATATTTGTATAATTTAGTAAAATCGTACATATTCTCATATATAATGTATTTGAAGTCTGTTAATTCTGAACGTCGTATGGTATTTACATTCTAACATATTCCCTTCTCCCTATATTTGTTATCAATTTGGAAGATACGTGATGTTGTTTCGAATAATAAATGTGTTATAGATGAATAGTATGAATTTTAGTTTCAAAATTTTAGAAAAAAGTCCAGTTTTGATTTATTTCATTCTGTAAGAATGAAAACGTTTCATACAGGTACGTGTGCCCTGACTGCTATCAGAAACACAATTACTTTATTTTCAATGTTACAATATTTCGAAGGTATTTGATCAACTTTATTTAAATAGTTATTTCAATCATTAGCATATTGGACACACACACAATAAGAAAAACATGAACTGTAAGTATTACATGAAATGCGCACTGTACCTGCATTCAGTTGTAGAAATATCATGTTGTTTTGCCCTCCCTGAATAACAACAGTTGCTGCCACTGAAGTTCGCGTACACCCGGCAGATAAGATTCTGTTTCTTCAATCAGTCACGGGTTATACTGGCAATTTAATCGCGCCAAAATGTGGATGATGAACAAAGCTCTTTGTCTGAGAGAGCACATGGTCTGGCTGTTATATAACACCATATGTTGGACAGCGAGCGTCCGGCGATACGGCCGGCCCATACATTTGACCTACATCTAATTAATAAATTCAGGCTGACTAAATCTAAGGGTTTGTAATTGATATTATTGTTTATATGTTAAATAGTAAGACCAACATTACACACGCAATACAATGAATAATACAATAAAAACATATCATGGTTGATATAAGTTATATATGGCATTGTCGAAATGAAAAAGAATACGGTACATATCATATCATATCAATCAAGGGTTTCAGTTATTTAGTTGTTTATATAAATATAACATTTGCAAGACTTTATTCTTCTCAAAAGTATAGTTAACCATTGTTTGTTAATGCTTCATCTAAAAAAATTGATTTGAACATGTTTATCATAATAATTGATATTGAATTACTTTGCTTTGAATACATGTGCAATTTGAATTATTGGATAACTAATTTGGTTTCTATGGGTCTTTTGATTTGAACAAATTGTTAACAAATGGATACACGGGTTATTAATTATTTCATTATCTGTTTCCATTACACTACATTACAATACATAAGACTTGATAGTTTCATGTTGGTTTCCAATTAATGGAATCAGTTATTGTAAATTTCAGGTAATGAAACCAACATTAAACTATACTTGATAGTTTCATGTTGGTTTCCATTTTCGGGAAACAATAATTGTAATTTACGGGAAAAAATAATTGTAATTTACACTAATGGAAACCAACATGAAACTTCACATTATAGTTCGAAACCAGGTTGCCAAGTTTCAGTGATAGGATAGCCCTATTACCAAGTTAACAGTTGGTTTCCCGATTTCAGGATACTCAGTCATGTTTGCTGTGGTAGTTTCATGTTGGTTTCCATTTAATGGAATCTTTCAATGCAGATTTCCAGGAAAGGAAACCAACATGAAACTTCACTTGATAGTTTCATGTTGGTTTCCATTTTCTGGAAACAATGATTGCAATTTACAGGAATGGAAACTAACATGAAACTTCAGATTATGGTTTCATGTTGATTTCCATTTCATGGAAACATTGATTGCAATTTCCAGGAATGGAAACCAACATGAAACACATAACCATGGTTTCCAGTTGGTTTCCATCACGGAAATACTTAATGTTATAGAATCCAAAATGGATTCTAGTTGGAAACCAGGTTACCTAGTTTCAGCAGATGGATACCAAGTGGATACTCCTATTACCCAGTTTCCAGTTGGTTTCCAGAGTGCAGGATACTCAGTCATTTTTGCTGTGTTTATCGGGACGATTTACTGTCGTCTTTCATATCACGTTAGCATGCCCTACGACAATATGTCTAAATTTGTCTATTGCAGCAATATAGATTAATTATTTCCCTCAATTACACATTTTCTATGTAAAGCGAATGCAGATTGTATTATATGATTTTGAAAGCACGTAATTCGGACTGTTTAAAGCCCCTATGTTGCCTAAAACTAAACTGTACGTTAAATGGTTGTTGCTGCTGTCTCGGGCAGTGACTGTACAGGTTGTTGCGCATTTTCACAGTGACAGCCGTCTGATTGGTAACCGAAAAATAGAATATCACAAAATATGTGCATGTTTATTCTGCGTATTATAATTAATTTGCATTATTTGTAAACCTGTTCATGTATTTTTGAGGTCGGATTCGACACAAATGGTTAATCTAACATTCAGGTATCCGACAGAATGTTATTGCACTAAAACTAAAATGCAGTTTCATGTGGAATGAAAACACAATGTACTGAACTTCTTGATTCTTTCAGAAATGGATGTCGAACCTTTGAATGAGTCTTGTATTTCGTTAAATTATTCACTTGTCACAAGTGAAACGTGGGTTGACTCAGAGCTGACAGGTTCATCATACACATTTTCTTGTGATGCACTAGCTGCTTCCACTGATGTAATGAATTCTACTATTTTCACTGTGAGCATTTCCCATCAAGAATGCATGTCTTATTATTATATAGTTTTCGGCTGCGTCCGTCCGTCCGTACATACGTCCGTAGGAAATGGAATAACTTAAATACTATTCACTGGATTCTTTTCATAATTTGCATATGGGTTCATCATAGGGAGAGTAATTTCCTACAGAGGTTTATGACCTTGACCTTCATTTCAAGGTCATAACAAGACTTTTTCATTTTACCCTTGTGACCTTGTCAACGTGATATATCAAGAACCATTCACTGGATTCTCTTCATATCTTACACATAGCTTTTCCAAGGAGAGACAAAGGGCTGATTAGATTTTGGTGACCTTGACTTAATTGTCAAGGTCACAGCGGAACTTTGAATTTATCGACATGTTAATCTACATGTAAAGCGTAAACATGTGTCAGCAGGATATCTCAAGAACCATTCACTGGAATTTCATCATATATTACACAATGCACCTCCAAGGGAAGACAAAGGGCTGATTATATATTTTTTAACCTTGACATTTGTATCTAGGTCACAGCAGAACTTTGTGTTTGTCGACATGTTAAGCTTGTCAGGGAATCGATATCACAAGAACTGTTCATTAGATACTAATCATTATCTTACACCAGTGGTTCTTTTAGGGAAAATTCAGGGACCAGTCGATTTTGCTGATCTTGACATTATTTTTCAATTTTGAAGTATTAATTTGCGGCGGGGGATCATGTCACCTTAGTGGCAACTTCTTGTCTTTAATTAATTTGGCAGGTACAATGTTTTGAAAGTTCTTGGTCTGTAGTTTTAATTTACCAGTACTGCAATCTAAGATGCGATGGCGGACCTTTAACACATTTTTTGGATGAGCATCTGAATGCATGTAGCCTGAAAAAGTAAATGAAGTTGAACACGAATGGTATTATATATCATGCATCATAGAATCATTACAACTCCCTGTACAGTCAAACAAATCATTAACTGCAACTCCCTGTACAGTGCTGGTGCAACAACCATAAGAGCGTACAGTCACTATTTTGCCTTGTTTTTCTTTAAATTTAAAGAGATGAGCATTGAAAAGTCACACAAGTCTTCGAATAAGAATTATTTTACTATATAACTTTATAAAAGTACTGTATGATCACCACGTGTGTAATAACATGACTTAAACACGCTTTTTCGCGATCGCTACGCTAGCTTCAATCGGCCTGTCACTTGGAACAGGCATTTATGACAATAATAGAAACATTATCGTTATTGTGAGATTGCAAATATGACGAGAAAAGCTTTAACAACTTAAATTTATAGCATTTCTATAGCTAAAGGGGGAGAATAACTCAAACTAACCATGAACGTGAAGACAGAGGTACTTCGTAAAAACTGTACAGCGAGAAATTGGTTGTTGCAGGCGTGCAACATCCGGTTTCCCTGTACAGTCGAATACCCCCTGTGTGGTCATATTGTCATTTACTGTTTGTTATTTGAATTGTTTACTGTATACAATATCATTGATGTAACCGTCTCATGTCTGAAATGCAACAAAATAAAAATTATAAAAAAAAACAAAAAAACTTTGTGATATCCTAGCATTGTCTGTAGTGTTCTCAGTGCTGCCAAAGCCTTGTGATGTCATTCACTGATGATGTTATAGGATTATGTTGATTGTAGATATCGCTTGATCTCACACAAGCAATATCTAGACAGTTATAGACAGTTTTGGATGATAAAAGAGACTAATAAATACAGTGGTGAGTGGGACAAAAATGCCCCTCTGCTTCTAATAGGTATCAGCTCAATTTTTTTTCCGGAAACCATA
The DNA here is from genome assembly GCA_936450465.1 of Gibbula magus. NCBI lineage: Eukaryota > Metazoa > Mollusca > Gastropoda > Trochida > Trochidae > Gibbula > Gibbula magus. Next base: position 57,061,440 of record OW388300.1, read on the forward strand.
CATGGGGAAGAGTTTGAGAGCCTTAAGCACAAGAATGAAGTGATTCCTTTACCAGTCCTCCCGAAAAATGAACAAAACTATGCAGACGTGGTAGATGTTCTGGACCACTACGAGTCATTGATTGTCAATACCTATGACAAGGCAGGACTGGAAATTTACACCATTCATGTTAGAGGGGACCAACTGACAAGAGAGAGATTCTCAGGAGCCAAAAGACTTTGTGCGTTCAATATGAATAATGCCGATCCGTTGAACAGCTTTCCGCACCTGTCACTAATTACTTTTGAACTCTTCAACCTGCAGATGGCAGTCCTGGCAATGATGTTGATATTGATATTGTACAACGAGAAGAGTACAGAAACCGGTACGCTTGGTGCGGACAGAGTACGACTTGGTCGAAAAAGAGCAGATGGTAACGATGTCAAACTACACAACATGGACTGTAGTGAGTTAGCCGTGTCTGTCACTGACGCCTACATCGTAGAGGCTGCTCATCATTTTTTTGGCATGGATTCTCTACAAGATGACCCCCAAAAATACATTGACAAAGACATAGGCATGATGTCTCAAGAGGGGAAAGAGGCTTGGGTGAATGATGCCATTGGAAGATTGGTTGATACATTGTTTTTGCAGGACACAAACCAGCACCTGAAGTTTGTTCAAAGCAGCAATCTCACACATTTTCAACAGGTAACTGTGGTGATGCCAAATGGGACTAGCCAGATCCAAAAGTCAAAGTTGGAAATCTAAGATGACTATCAACCCTATGCCAGGAATATCCTTGAAGTCGGACTTCTATTCAAGAATCTTGCAGATGCTGTCAAATGTCCCGACAGGAAACGAATAATCCGCATACTAAAGTATACCATGGTTCTACTTGAAAGGCCAAAACAGAAGCAAGTATGCCATAGAGATTCTACGCTTTCTCTTCCATCAAACTTCAACACTGAGTGAGCGGGTGGCACATGAAGCATTTTATGGACTCTATGTGAACACAACAGGAAAATTTAACTCCCACATTCCAGCTGACATGGAGCATATTGTCAAGCAGACAAAAGGTCATATAAAGGCTGTCCAGTCCAACAAAACAGAAAAGACACTCATCAAAAGGACTGCATCCTTTGCTGGAATGGCCACCATTGCAGAGAAGTTTGATAACGTTACAGGCGTTGTCATCAGAGCCAAGAAGCACAAAGTTCCCTCTTCAGCAAAGGATGAAGAACTACTGATTCAGAATCTGTATAGACTCAAGCCATTTCACATTCAACAGGGTCGCCACCTTCAGTCGCTTTCAAAGATTGCAAAAAGTCCTGTTTGCAAAATGGATCCGGAGCAACCAGCTTAACTATAGCCATGAAATTGGAAAGTAATAAATGTTTGTGCCAATCAATGAACTCTGAGGAAGTTCTGAACACATTAATAATCATTTATCAACTATGACTGATTCACACACACAAACTGAAATCTTCTGTGCTAAGTCTTGTATCAGCATTTCTAATACAAGAAAGAAACCTTCGAAATAGACATTGCTGTAGAAATTGTTGTAGATTATTGCCATTGCTTAAATGTTCTTCACACTCATGTACAACAAGTTATTGTTACAATTGCTACATAATGTCTACATATTACATAGTGGAAAAAGTTTCTTTTAGAATCATTGACTTGCTTATATAGTAATACTATGTATATAGTTCTGTTTGTAATGTCAAAAGTGTATAAACATTTTTAAATACACTATTCATGATTTGAACCATGGTTACAGTTACACACACACACAAATTGTGATGATAAATGGCCCATTTCCAGTATGTAATAATATATGAGATATATGATACCAATACAACTGAGGAGGGGAGGTCAGAACCTCTGTACCATCATTTGATTCTCTGTGTTCTAGCTTTTTGGATGGAGCAGTAAAATTCAATAATAGTAAAAATAGAGCCATGGACTCCGTAGCTCATCAGGGCTTCCTTGACTTATTATCTAAAGTTGAATATGTATGTTATCTCAAGTAAGACATTTACAATTTAGAATCTCCTTTGACCAAGGAGTCTGCACACAACATTTCAGCTCTCTAGACCTTTTGGCACTGGAACAGAAGATAACAACAGGTTTTTAAGGTTGTGACCCCTGTACCCTATTTGGGGTCACAGCGTCGAAATCTACAATTCAGAATCTCCATTGGCCAATGAGTATGTGCACAACTTTTCAGCTCTCTAGACCTTTTGGAACTGTAGAAGACGATGAAAATAGGTTTTTAAAGTCGTGATCACAACATTTCAGCTCTCTAGACCTTTTGGAACTGGAGAAGAAGATGAACATTGGTTGTTTAGGTTGTGACCTTGTTTGGGGTCACAGGGTCACGAAATCTCCACTTTAGAATCCCCATTGGAGCTTTGTAGAGATGATGAAGAAGATTAAAATATCGTTTGACCCATGTTACCCTAGAAATAGACCCTTAAATAGATTTAAGTTATTTTTAATGATACACAAGCCAAACATAGATTTTTAGGTCCTGACCCCTATTTAGGGTAACAGCAAGTTTAGATCCCCATTGGCCAAGGTGCCTGTTCACTTTCATTATTATTTATCATCTAAAGTTGAATATCTAAGTTATCTCAATTAATACATTTACCAAATCTACAATTTAGAATCTCCCTTGGCTAAGGAGTCTGTACACAATTGAAAAGGTTACAGACGCCGAACACCATGCAATGCCATAAAAATTCAATCGGACATTGGATGACAATGCAATAAGCCAATCTTGTCATATAGGCTATGTGGCTATGTAGCTCAACAGGCAAGTAAATGTGAAATTATTCAAAGGGTAATCTCTAAATTTATGACTTAAATGGCTATTGACCAAGGAGTTATTCCACAAGATGTCAGCTTCTCGGGGATTTTAGTTGTTAAGAAGAAGATAAAAATTTGTTTTTAGGGCCTGTGATTTTTTAAAAGTCGAAAATGCCATGTTATAAGCCCATGAGACAAGACAAGCCTGATAAAATACATGTACACAATGCCTAAACATTAGTAGATAGTCAACAGAGACAACATTAATATGAACATAACCTAATGTGCATGAATCCCAGTATCAATCTATGATGAATACAGCTTTTGCACTTGGTTTATGATTTCATGCAGAGACTGCACTATCTCTACCTTCAATTGAAAATGTTCAACAAGAATATCCAGTGTAAAAACATGTGGAGCACAAGTTATTTGTTGAATGTGTTAAGATAGCCAGTGTTGTCATTGATTTTCATTGGCTTGGTAACTTCAGGGCGACCCACATCAGTGTCGTTGAAATAGAGAACGGCACATGCCTGCTGCCCTGATCTTCCAGCACGTCCAATCTGCTGAACGTAGCCTGTAATTATAATAAATCAAACGCAATTTTACTTAGAGAAATACAGCTGATAGCCTTTGGTGGCGGATCCAGAGGGTTTGATAGACCCAAACGGTGACACGGTTGCTAGGACGATTTTCAGTGGGTCTCTTGATAGGTTTTTGTAGGACTATTGACTTAATCTGAAGTAGGACTATTGACTTAATCTGAAATTAATGTTGCTGGATCAGTACATTAAAAGTATCAAGAAAACATTAAATACATAAGAATTCAGATTATATCATGACAAATGGGAAGAATTCATTGCAGATTCATTTAAAATATAAATATATAACATTAGACATTTTGAGCTATTTCTTTATTTTATGAAATCTTCGCTAGGGTGAAAGATGTGCACTAGACATTCAATACCCAGTTCTGTGTTCAGACTTTAAAGGGGCAGTAGAACATTTTTTCGCTCAAGTAAGTCGAGGAAATGTATTTGAAAAATAATGCCATCAACAGTAAAATACCATCCTCTCTTCGGAAAAGCAAGTTAAAAATGAGTGTATGGTTTGGTAAAGCCATGGGAATAGTTTTTGTTATTCGAATAAATAAAATGTGTTCACATTAATTAATTAATGCAATTTTTGATTAATACGCAACACTGTTATTACCACTACGGATAATTGGTTTGTGTAATGAGATGTTTTTCGTTCTAAAGTAAATATAAATGGCATAAACTATCATTATAAATGGGAAATTTGCACACACAAAAATGCTACAGCCCCTTTAAATGGTGAATTTATCCGAGTGGCCTATTTGCAGTTCTCACTTCACTTTAACAAAACGATAAATATGTGGATGGCCATTGGCTAAAGTAATGTTATCCCTAAATATCCCTGTATTGAAATATTAAACTCCAGGAAATATTTTCCTCTTAAGCAAAATCTTATATATTTTGTAAACAAGACTTGTTGTAAACTTCAAGTGTGTGTTTTTCACATTTTGTTGAATTGAATTGAATTGAAATGAATTGAATGAATTATTAAAAAAATATTTATAATTTCAAAATGTCCATACATGTATATCGCTATCTATATTTTCTGAGTATGTATGCGAGCAATACAAATGTTGAAATGTACCTGAATATTAGTTTGCCAAAAAAATTTTACTAAAGAGTTACAAATTAGTTTGTTTTTTCTACTCATTTTATCACTTTTTCCATTGAAGCATGGAATTGCACCACTCTGAAATGTTGCAGCTCCTGTCCTCCTCTGAACATGTGCTCCCCAAGCATGCGCTCTTCTATCTCGTATGATCTGCCAACCCAATCCCGACTCCCGCCAAAGTCTATGATATTCAATGGGTATAGTTGACCTTTGATAGGAAGTTCCATTAGGTTCGATGAGAGATTCAATCGACTGTTGCACATATGATTGTGAAGGTCTCTTTAAAACAATGAGAGAAATGTTTTCCTTTGCGGGAGGCATACTGATTGATGTGTCATCCCGATTTGGCCACCTCCTTCTGCCCCTGAATTGAGAGGGTTGCACTTGGTGCAAGACATAAGCATTTGGCAGCAATGCACGAATAGTCCCAAGTTCCTTAAAAATTGGTCGAAAATTGACACCCCATCCCAAAATGCAATGTGCTTCATCAACAACAATGAATGTTTCTGCTTCCTCTTGAAAGAAATTGTCCAGGAGAATTCCTCTCACAGTGTTAGTTCCAATAATTTGCTCAGGATAGCAACTTATACTTTCCATAAGTCCATCTTTGACGTTTCCTTGCAATATTCCTTTGTGAGAGAGATGGCACTTGCACCAAGTTTTTGTAATTGTTGTGATAGAATTTACATTCATATTCTACATTAATATTCAACTACTATATCATAATAATACATCACAGAATATTCCCTAACACTATTCCTAGTCCAAATTATCTTCCTTTACTTACATATATGAGAACTGACTGAAATGACAAAGATGACAGAGCTATCTCCCTTGAATGCTATCTTGAACTGAACAAATGCTGGAACAGCAGTGTCACATTAGCCAAATACCATGACTGACAAAATCAAAGAACTAACTGGGAGAATGATATACAACAAATAGAGAACCTGTCATTCTTTTAGTCCAGGACACAATATTGATACATAACTTGAAAATAATCTTATTTTCAACATCTGAACCAAAGTCTACAACTTTACCTTCACTAATAAAATATTACTTAAATAGGTATTGATTTATCTCCACAATAAATCACAATAATCTAAACTCACTTGGATCTACATTACCAAAAACAATTAACATATTTATGGAAATTGACAAAAGAATTACTGAATAAACTTACACCTTTCCTTGAAACTGGCAATAACAATGATGACTCATTATCTATATTAAAAGACTTAACAGTGCTTAATAATATATTGAGTCTGCCTTGCATAAGAATACATACAAATCTAAATCATGTCACTACTTACTGTGACTGAATAGTACTTGGAAATTATTCATAACAATAACTGCAATCTATAACCTGGCTAAATATCAAACCATAATAACTTGAACACTTTGACCAGCAAATACATCTATCTAACTTATAATGTCAAATTCACCCCATGTCACAAACTTACAGTGACACGGCCTAAAATCACTGACACGCAACTAAACCGATACTTAAAAGACTTTGTGATGAAAACACTTTAATATAATCAATCAGATTATATTGTCCTTACATACCAACTGACGCAAAGTAATGGAACCTAGCGATAGACATCGTCGTGTTTGTTTACTTCCGCTCTCGGCTTCATCCAAGGGACGCTACTCTGAACTGTTACCTCTAAGCGGACCGCTACAAAGTTACTGCTTGCCCGTAATTCAATATAGCTGAACAACTTACTTTTTACTTACAACCTAATTTAGTCCATTCAATGGGAAAACCTCTCTAGAATATGTATACAAACATTAGGAACACAGTAACAACTGATATTACCATATCCCTGGACTTGTCGACTGATGCGCGTCAATGACGCGACCGCAGACGACACTTCACTACACTTACACTTACTTCAAAAGCATGAATACATGTGTAAGATAGATAAAATACATGAAATAATATACTACAATGTTTATGTGTACAATGGGGCGAGGGGAATGTGTTTCTGTGCATTGATAACTCACCTGAAGCCAATAATTAAGGCAAATTAGTTTGCAAAAAGTTTTATTCCGTTTGACGGTAAATCACACACATGGCACGAATATACTATTATGGCCAAAACTAATTATATGACTAGAAGGCTTCTGGTGAATTATGGTACATATGACCTTGAAACAACAACTGCGTTACATTTTTCTCGAAAATTAGTGACTTCATGATTTTGAGACTTGATGATGAGTATGTGTAACATGATAATTGAAATTAGAATTGTTTTTATTTTTTCTTGTTTTTTTCATCTTCTAATTTCTCCATCAGATTAAATTGCTGTTTATGTTGCAGGTATTTGACACCTAAACGTGTTGTATATGATACTTTAACGATATCTAATAAATAACAACCGCTTTGGTTGTTTCAAATTGCTTTGGGACAATATAAGTGCTATTGTTGGCTTTCCCTTAAAAGAATTTTAAAAAATAAATAAAAAATAAATATACAGTTAATGGTTTGACTCCATCTTCAATGATGTATCTCTCAACAAGTCCATGAAATTTGTGGATTGAATATGAATATGAATTATAATGGGAATATGAATGAAATTCATGGACAAACTTGGATGATCTTACATTAGAGCAAATCATATATTGTCCGTATTACTTCATAACTTCTTACTCACAAACAGGTAATGGTTTAAGGAGCAATACATAGGTTCTAAATGGCAATTAGCATTAAGACTAATGCAACATTTCCGCACTTTTGCTGTATTCAAATGGGAGTCTGAAGAACGTCTGTGTATGTTTACAGTAAACAAGTGAATCGGGTCTCACGATTTCTTATAACGTCTTTCTTCGATGTGTTTTGCATTTTAACTACATGTGATAAACAAGGTTTCTACACTAGGCTGGCATGTCGCTGTCTTAATTGAAGCACGTTGGGGTTTACATGATGTAAAGTGTCTTAAGTTTTTACTATTTTCAAATCCTTTCACTCATTAGAACGACATGGACTGTGATAATCTCGTCTCCTCAAATGGAAGAACGACTTGAATTAATTTTATCAATTTGCAGATTGAATCTAAAAGTAGATATTTGCTTCACATATTGCATTGTTTGCTTAAAGGTATTATGAGTACCCGGTCTTAAGATATTTATTTAGTTAGTTTTATATTCTACATGAAAACGCAGATAACCAGGATAAAATATATATTATTATCTTCTTTAACTGCAGGCGTCGTGAGACAATACACTTCCATTTTAGTGCGCTAAGAATTGGGGGGCTGTGAAATCCATTTTGTGCATGCAGCACTAAACATCTTGATGTATCTTAAAGTGACACATGGTATCACAAGTATGAGATCAAGCGATATTTCATATAATATACTCATGATAAAAATGGTTGAAACCCCCTAATAGTTACAGCAATGAAATGTGATATAAACAACGTAACATGCAAGTTTCGATTATTTTTTTGGTAAAATATGTAACTACATGATGTCTTTTTGTGAATAGTGTCCTTGAGCATTTTCTATTTCTCCACTCGTACCTTAAAATACCAAAGAAAGGGAAATATCAGAAAAATGAAATTTAGTCACAAGAGTTCATTCCTTGTGACGTGCGATATTGGCATTGGTACATAGTTACAGTGTTTGAGTATTCTCAATTCGGTTATAATAAATAAGTAAAAGATGCATTTGAAAAAAATATTCTACTGAATCCAAATATACCCAAAATCAGACAAAAACAGAAAATGGATTTTAGCAAATTTAATGCATGGACAATTAATATTGTTTGATATTATGAACTTGTTTTACTAACTTTCATTTTGTATGATATTTCCCTTTGGTATTTTTAAGAACAAGTGGAGAAATAGCAAAAAGAACTGATTAGCGGAAGAAAAAGTTATGTTCTCAAAAAAAAAAAAACACACACACAACTAAATTCGTCAGACATATGTGACTAAAAAATGTCAATGTCACTTTAATACTACCGGATCACCATTCTCCTCTTGGCAATTCTTTTGAAACATTTAGTGTACTCACTATAGAATTGTCATATTTTTCTGTCTGAAGAGTATAAATGAAAGTGCACATGTCTGATTTTATCAAACTTCACTCCATAATACTCTTTAACTACAGATGTGGCTTTCATTATCGATTGTAGATCCGGGCTATCAAGTTAGAACTGTCAGCGTATTCTTACGTTTTAGTTAAACCATCGATATATATGTGTATACTCATTCAAAGAAGTATAGAAACAAATGTTGATTTGTATATGTTCGCGAATAAACGAATTAAAGCGTCCAGACATCACACTTTACTTGTTTTTCTTCAATAACCGGATTTTCCGAGCATTCATGGAAACAGAAGAATGGTTGAGGCCATATTGGTTGCGTTTTGGTGAATGCAAAAAGACCCAACTTAAATGTGTATCATTACCTCTTGCCTAAACAGTACAGATAGACAAATACAACCATTCACGTACTCAACACAGTCCGAGGAAATGGTTTAAGGATGTGTACATTTGCAAGATTTTTGTTGATGATTTTGTCAGTGGCACAAGAAGACACCTTCCATTTATACAAATTAAGCATTTTGTACATATTATATAAGATTAATAGAGATGGATCAAATCGGAAAACCGTGATCCGATTTTGTGGTATTGTTAATATTAAACTGATACAATATGTCAACCACATTTAGATGTTTTAAAGGGAACGCTATAGATGCTTTTTTTAAAAACCAGGTTATTGTCATGAACTTTAAAAACTTTCAGACTTCACCTACCTTCACAACTTCATTTATTGATAATTTGTTCTGTGGTCTGGATCAACTCTTGGTTTGAATGAATGAAAAAACATGAAACATTCCATCGCACTGATCGAAAATCTCTGTAAGAGTTTCTTTTACAAGCCTTCACTTTTAGAGGGAAGTTTCTTTTGAACGCCAGTGTAGATTCTCTGCATGTCCGAACAGCTGTATACCCGGTATTATAATGAAGGAGGGACACAACGTAATCCATTTCTGTAGAGATTGCCTATGTTTGTTAAATCATTAGATTACTTAGCCTTCAAACTATTCTCGGCATGCAAACAGCTTAATATATTTTTAAAATGGATTTCTTATAATATATATGTTAGCGGCAATAAGATGAATCAGGCAGAAACGTTACTTCCTAGGCAATAGGTCACTGCCGCTAACATAAACGTTTATTCAACACATTTTTATGTAACTATTTACACCATTCCTTAAGTGAATAGGATGTACAATTCACAGAACAATTAAACTGGTATCAATATGTCTAAATTCACATGAACTCTTCTATTTCTATAAATGCCTGTTGAGATATCCACGAATAAACCATATCACGTTTACACATATTGATATACATTTCCGATGTGCTTTCAGTTAAATGAGACGTCCCCCCAGTCCTTACACTATGGTATGAGCAAAAATAGCTTTATGCCTGTATTGTCGCTGTTGTGCTCAACCTGATGCCTTTGTAATGCCCAACAGGTGTTTCTCTAATGGATCAGAACTTTCTTTTATCCCTTCTTCGTTGTTATCTATCTGGGATAATTGGCTACGTGTACACTGTATATGTGTGTTCTCACCACTACGCTTCAAGCAGTGACATCTTAAGCTTGTATGTTTTTACTTCCAACGTGCTCAAGCCAGGTTTTGTTATCATCACTTACAAAGTTCTGAAAAAATATTAGTTAATTAATATTTCCAGAGCGGGGTAAGGCATTTGAAAAAAAATGAGTGAGTGAGTGAGTGAGTGAGTTAACGCCGCTTTCAAGAGTATTTTTTTTTAAATATAGTGAGAAGGCTCTTTTTCTAAAAGAATTAAATTTAGTTACATGTAATCATTTGTGTTAGACATTATTCGGGATGACCGCGGTTCGTATCCACCGAGGTGCTCAGAAATTTTACAGAAGAAAACTGCCTACATATATAAAGGGTCAGGTTAAGTTTAGTTTGTCAGTGCAGTATCACCACAGTCCCAGTTGATGGTAGCCTAATTCATAGCAGTTCACAGCTACACAAAATATCACCACTTTTTATTATAAGAAAATAAACTCTCTTGTAACAATTCCAAACTATAAGTTCTTATTTTACCGGAACGAAGGCGCCACAGCAACAGGATAGTTAATCCATAATTATGTACTGTATGGGTTTTGTCGTTATGTAGCCTTTGGAGTAGCTTCAAATATGCATGTTAACATCCCGATCAAATGTTTCATGAAGTCATTCACAAGAACTGAATATGGAGTGAGGCATGGAATGTGTTGTGTAAATAAAGTCTGAACTAGAAGAAGGAATCATTCTCCCAGATAATCTTTTTTTTGTATAAATATAAAAAAAAATTCATAACATAGGTGACAAACAGTCCCTTTCTTTTTCTGATTGATTCAATTTGTTTTCAAAATAGTAGCACTTTTTTGTTTTATTTGCCTCAAAATGTTGCTGTGTTTATATTCTTTACCATATTGTTCTGTCTAAAAACATGGTTTTGCCTTCACTGTAAGAATTGGCGATTTAAATATTTCAAAGCTGACTTGAATGAATATTTTTTATAGAAGTTTGAAAAATACGTCAACACTTACACAATCTATATTTCTCAAGTAATGGTAAATTGTTTTACCAGCGGTGACTAAGCTCTTAAACTAGCATGTGAACCAAAACGATTCCATTTAGTTGTAAACAGGAAATAGATCTATAGAATACCTTAAAAGAAAAATATTACAACTGAAGTAACAATTATATTCTTCTTCATGCTCCCTCTTCAGAAATGTAAAACCATTGAAGACTTCATACGTGTAGGTAGATAGAGAGAATCTCACCCAAGTGTCTTCTGATATCAAATATATCGACACGATTAAATTATTAAATGATTTTTTAAAGTTACAAATATCGGGAGGCTTGCCAAGTAATATTTTTACTTTAATCAACGAGTGTTGATATATTTGATATCAGAAGACACGAGGGTGAGATTTTATTTATCATTCAAAATCATTCTTCAACAATTAGTAGCAAAAGAATGAACATATGGGAAGCACAAAACTGGCATTTAGCTTCTTCAGAAGTGCTCTCAGTGAGGTCATAGCATTGTGACGTCATCAGAATTACGTCATCAACTTGGTGACATCATAGCATTGTCAGTAGTGTTCTCAGTGATGTCAAAGCCTTGTGATGTCATTAACTGATGTTGTAATTAGATTATGACGGTTTGATTGTAGCGATATCTACAACGTAGTTATAGCTTGTAGATATTGCTTGATCTCACAAAAGCGATATCTACTGTGGGAGCCAGTTTTGGATGATACATTCAATCATGTGCACAAACCAACAGTGTTTTGATAGAATTTATATCACTCGTGTATTTACTTATCTTGTATTTTGTATGGTGATGTTTCTTTCGCGGTTGAATGTATGTTAACTTCCAAATGTCTTTTGATTGAGTAGATATGTGACTGGCATAACCTATGCTGATATTGGAGAACTATGTTTCACTGACGCCGGAACTATTAGCATTGGATGTTATCATGTAGCAAAGATTCCTTCCCAAATCCAGGTTAAAGCATCTATCGATTTGGGAATTACAATCCTTCACCTCTGTCAGATTGAACGTTTTGGTGGAGATTTGTTAATGCCCATCAATATGCCTTGGCGCTGAACATTTACATTGAGCCTGATATGTCACAATCGCAATTTGTTACTGTTCATTTGCATGACAGTGCATACAAATACCATATAAATTGATATCAGGCCATAACACAGGGAACAGAGTTTGACTTTGACATTGGAACAACTTTGACTCCTGAATGTGCCCCTAGATCAACAATAACTATGAGTTCATATGCATCTGTGCTAGCTAATTGATCATGTATTGTAATTTTCTTCGTACTAAGACATGCTTGAGGAATGGATATAGATTTTCCTTGTCAAATGAAGGGTGAAAATAAATAACTGTTCCATTATTCCTATTTTTGTGTTAGATTCGGAAATGGTATGCGTGTCTTATTTCCTTTACATTTGACTATACCTGTACATGTACTATTGTCGGATGGATTTGGGGTTTTTTCAGACTCAATAACTATTGTATGAAAACCTTACATTTGTATATACCCAATCACAAAAGTGGCATAACCTTGCATGTGTGTAAGACTATATCAAATGAAGAAATCTTGAATATCATATCACAACACGATTCTGTTGGCGGCCATGTTAATGTGAACACATTTTATTAGTCAGAATTACGAAAACGATTCCCATAGCTTTACCGAACCATGAACACTCATTTTTCAAAGAAAGAATGATGTTTTACTATTAGTGACATTATTTTTCAAATACATTTCATCAACTTATTTGAGCGAAACAACGTGCTACTGTCCCTTTAAAGGTTTATTTTTATGTCCTTATTAATTCCCGAAGACCATTCGTCAATATCGCCCCCTATACATTAGTCTTCATATCGGCTTCACGTTATATGACAATTTATCGAACAGCACTGACGGGTCATATAATCATTCCACCGTTGTTGTGACTGTTCAAACCAAATATATTTCTACCGATGGCATGACACTGATATCCAACCTAATCAAATTAAAAATGAGACATTAATTTGACCATCTGTTTTGTTTCACTATTTTGCAATGTATGGACGGTTGTAAAATCTCTTAAAACAGGCAAATCTCCAGGACCTGATGATATAACAAATGAACACTTGAAACGTGCAGGTAGATCACTATTTACTCACCTGTCAATCATGTTTAATGATATGATTAAATATCAATGTGTACCCTCCTCGTATCATATCGGTAAAATCCTCCCAATCCACAAAGGCCACGGCAAAACTAAGACGGACCCAAGCAATTACAGGGGGATAACTCTGACCTCGGTACTCAGCAAACTCTTTTGAACGACTTCTACTCAATAGGATCGAAACTTCAGTAAGCAATCGTCAGACCTTTCCACACAAACTCCAATTTGGATTTCGCAAGTACGCGGGAGCTGAAACAGCATGCTTTAGTCTCTTTGAAAACCTTGCATTTTACACGGAGAGAAAGTCCTCTGTCTTCTGTGCCTTCCTCGATAATGCCAAGGCCTTTGACAGAGTATGGTTAAATGGGTTATTTGCTAAGCTACATGATCTCGGCATTACGGGGAAAACATGGCGTCTGCTATGTCATATGTACTCGTCAATGCTGTCATACGTCACACACTCAGGGTGTCAATCAGAACTATTTCCAGTGAAGCAAGGAGTTGGACAGGGTCGCGTTATGTCTGCCTGGTTCTTCTCTGTATACATCAATGGCCTTATAAATGACCTTGATAAACCTGGACTTGGACTTCAGTTACCATGGGGTCACTACCCAGAACAACTGCTTGCAGATGACACAATGGTTGTAAGTAGTTCACCTAACAGTCTCCAACGCCTACTCAATATTGTGTACCGTTATGCCTGCAAGTGGCAATTGGTGTACAATGTCAGTAAAAGTGCACTATTGACATTTTCACCCCATCGCCATAATGAACATCCACCTGTACTCTGTGGAGAAGATGAACTTCCCTTCAAGGATTCTGTCAAATACGCGGGAGTCTGTGTCAGTAATGTAAAGTCATCAGTTGAACGAACGAAAATGACCTGTGAAAAACTCAAGAAATTGATAAATATTAATCACAGCTCTGGACTTTACTTTGGGGGACTCAATCCTATAGCATCCACGCGCGTCTGGGAAAGAGTTATCTTACCCTGTGCTCTATACGGATGTAACGTCTGGGGACAACTCAGCTCTAAAGAGTATGACATGCTCGACACAGTGCAGAGATACTTCTGTAAAAAGGTCCAAGTACACTGCCTAGATCTACCCAGTCTACAAAGCTACATAGACAAGCAAGCTCTTCTTATGTTTGGAAAACTCTGTAGATCACACTGTGATATGTATTTCAAAAAAGTATTCACGTATCGACTTGGACAGCATCAATGTGAGTACTTTGACAGACCTAAGAGTAGGAATTCTCCCATGTCCAATATGCTAAAACTGGTTAAGAAATATGACATGTATGAACTGTTGTGTCGGCAGAATAAATGAACACGAACGACTTGTTAGTTCGTAGACCACATGGCGTGGTTACCTTTACTTAACTAAAAGTGACACCTTCCGGTTACATTAGCGAAACGCGCATTTAGGTTGACATGAAATTACAACTCTGTGATGGAATACGGAATGCGAAACAATAAGGAAATATGCAAGAAACACCACATATTTCCCCTCTTTAAAAGTTCAAGAACAATCGTACGCAGACAGGTAGGACGGGGTTCTGCGTGTTCTCTGGGGCCGGGTCACATCGGCTGGAAGCACATCAGTCGCAGGGTCGAGAGTAGCCTGCGGGGCTGGAGATGGAATGAGACGTCCAGCATTCCAACGGGTACCATCCTGTAGCTGATAGGAATACTTCCCAAGCTGTCGATCTATCTGTCTAGGCTGGGACAGACTTGTGCTGAGTTTGTGATTCGGACTGGTCTGGAGGTTCGAACCCAATCACCTGGTTTGAACTTGGGGGTTTTAGGTTTTCGGACAGTGTCAGTGTAACTCTCCGACTTCTTCTGTCTCTTCTGTACATCATGTGCAAGTTCAGATTTGGTTGACGATTCACTTGGACGGAGTCTGTCAAGTGGCAACCTGATAGTTCTCCCGATCATCAGCTCTGAGGGTGTCTTGTGTGTCAAGCCATGGGCTCTGTAATTTAACAGAATTGATTGGATCGCTTGGCTGAAGGATTTTCCGGCAGCCATGTTTGCTTTCAGGCCTTCCTTGATCACTCTGTTGAACCTCTCTACACCTCCGTTGCTTTGAGGGTTATATCGGGATGTCAACCGGTGTTCAATGCCTAAGTTTTCCAGGAATTCCTTGAAGACGTGAGAAGTAAACTGCGGACCGTTGTCCGAGATAATGACTTCAGGCACACCCCAACGTATGAAGAGATTGGTAAGAATGTCTATCATCACTTCTGACGTGACAGTACCAGTAGCAGCGATTTCTGGCCACTTTGAATGTAGATCGTGTACAACGACCAAGAACCTCTTGTTCTGTGGAGCAATTTGGACTTCCCCAAATATGTCAATCTGCAACTGTTGCCATGGCTGTTTTGGCCACGGAATGGACTGAGCCGGTGGACACGCTGGTTTCAGGGACTTCTCACTGATTACACACGGCTCACAATCTCTCACAAACTGTTCTATTTGGCGGTCAATGCCAGGCCACCAAACAGATTCTCTGCACCTCTGTTTTGTTCTCACAATACCAGGATGACCCTCATGGGCCATGTTCAACACTCTCTGTCTTAGAGACTCTGGGATGACAGCCCGTTGTCCTCGTCCGACACAGTAAGTATCAAAGATAAAGAGTTCATCCTTCATCTTGTAGTAGACATCCATGTTTACAGGACACTTGCTTGGCCAGCCATGTTCAATGAATTCTCGCAATGTACACAAGGTGTTGTCAGACCTCGAGCACGCCTTCAGTTCTGCTGGGGTAACAAGCTGGTCAAGGAAATCTGTCAGAATCGACATTACTCTTTTCTCCTCCTCCTGAGAAATGTTTTCAGCATCTGGTGAAACTTGGTCTTCGACAAGTCGACTAAGCATATCAGGTACTTGGTTGATCCTCCCAGTGATATACTGTACATCAAAGTTGTATTGATGAAGACGGTCAGACCATCTGTAGATTCTCAGTGGGCGATGACCTGATCCAGATGTCGCTAGTAGAGTGGTGAGAGCTTGGTGATCTGTACGTAGGACAAACTTTCTTCCAAACAGGTAGATATGCCAGTGTTCACAAGCATATATGCAAGCAAGCGCTTCACGCTCTCCTGTTGAGTACTTCCGTTCTGTTTCAGTCAGAGTTTTGAACAAAATGAGACAGGGCGTTCCTCTCCTCGGATTACCTGACTCAGCACAGCTCCAACTGCTATACCGGAAGCATCAGTAGACACAAATGTCTCAGCATTCGGATCGAAGTGGGCAAGAACGGGCGGAGATGCAATATCACGTTTGAGACATTCAAACGCTGCAGTCTGTGATTCACCCCACTCCCAAGGTACATCCTTTCGCAGCAATTTACGAAGTGGTTCAGCTTTGTCGGCAAAGTTGGGTACAAACTTGAGGTAGAAGTTTGCAGCTCCCAGAAATGACAGCAGCTCTGCACGGTTCTCGGGTTGCTTCAGCTCGACGATTGCCTTCACGTTTGAGACCGTAGGTAGTACACCTATTGATGATACCTTGTATCCAAGAAAGTCGATTTCACTGGCAGAAAATGTACACTTCTCTGCGTTCACAGTGACATCATGTTGAGCAAGTCTTTGCAGCACCATGTCAAGTCTCTCATCATGCTCCTTCTGGTCTCTGCCATGCACAACAATGTCATCAATCTGATTTGGAGCCCCTTTGATGCCTGAGAGAATGCTTGACAATATCTTCTGAAAAGCACTTGGGCTGGATGAAAGTCCATAGGGCATACGGCAATACTGATACACTCCCTCGTGAGTGATAAATGCTGTCAGGTAGCGGCATTCCTCCTTCAAGTTCACTTGGAGATAGCTACGACGTAGATCAAGTTTCGTGAATACTGTCGATCCATGAAATTCTGATGCAAGTTCCTCCATGGTAGGTAGTGGAAATTTGTCAGGAATCACACATTTGTTTACCTCCTTCAGGTCAACACACAGACGTATTTCCCCAGTTTTACGTCTTGCAATCACAAGGTTGGAGATCCAAGGTGAAGAATCAATCTTCTCAATGATTCTCTGGCTTTCTAGTCTCCTCAGTTCAGTAGCAACTTCATCACGTATAGACAAAGGAATCCTGCGGAACTTCTGTGATACCGGTGCAATATTTGGATTTACACTAGGCTTGTGCACATAACCTTTAATGACACCAAATCCGGAGAAGACTGTAGGGTATTTGTCATAAATACCACTCGGCACATTTCCAACTGTCTGAACCTTCACACCTTGTCGATGTATTTCAAAGTTAAGCTTGTCAAAGAGATCAACTCCCAGTAGACATGATCCTTTCTTCGACACGTAGAAACGATGACCTTGAACAAGTTGACCTTCAAGTTCTATGTCCATGTAAGTCATACCCAGCATGGGCAAAGTAGAGTCGTCATATCCAAGTAGAGTTTGGTTGGCAGGCTGCAATGCGTGTTGATGAAACAGTGATTTGTAGAGTGCTTCATTCAAGATAGACACTTTTGATCCAAGATCAATTAGCAATGTCACAGGTTTATTGTCAATGTTCACTTGGCAAGTTTTAAACTGACCATCCTTGGTTTTGACAGAATATACTTCAGTATCTGGATAATCTTTGTTTTCTGAATCACTATTTGTAGACACCATTTTCACTGAGCCCTTTGAGTTACACATTCGAGCAAAATGTCCAAGTTTTCCACAAACTCCACATTTCTTCCCTCTAGCAGGACAGTTTTTATCCTTAGCATAATGTGATGGTGACCCACAACAAAAGCAATGTCTAGTTTTATCCGAGGACTGTTTGAAACCTTTCTTACCCTGATTTCCAGACTGCGTTTTCTTTACAACCTGTACATTTGTCCGGTTTTCGATCATGGGCGTTGTACCTATCACTTTCGCCTCTGCCATAGCCTCTTCAATCTGTGCGGCCAAATTAACTGCCTTCGCAAGGGTTAAAGTATCCGGTTCCATGAGCAAACGTTCCCGTATTCTCGGCACAGTTGTCTTTTCAATCAGCTGGTCACGAATTAGTTCGTCAGTCAATGTACCAAACTTGCATGTTGACGCGAGTTCAGTGAGAGCCAAGATAAACTGGCGGATCCTCTCTCCGGGTCGCTGTTCACGGTGACGAAAATGCCAACGCTCCATCATAACACTTCGCTGTGCAACAAAGTGAGTTTGTAACACAGTTACCGTATCGTCATAAGCATAAGTTTCCTCAAGAGTTCTAAAGATACGCTGCCCTTTAGTTCCCAGACAATGTATCAGTATAGCACGCTTTCGGGTATCCTTCCACTTTGTCCCCGTTATACCGCTAGCGAGGGCGAAGTTGTCAAACATATCTATCCACCTATTCCATGGTATTGGCGGCTCACCTGGGGTTGCAAGGAACGGCGGAGGTTCTGATAAACTGTATCCCGCCATCCTCGTCGCCAAAATATGTTGTGTCGGCAGAATAAATGAACACGAACGACTTGTTAGTTCGTAGACCACATGGCGTGGTTCCCTTTACTTAACTAAAAGTGACACCTTCCGGTTACATTAGCGAAACGCGCATTTAGGTTGACATGAAATTACAACTCTGTGATGGAATACGGAATGCGAAACAATAAGGAAATATGCAAGAAACACGACATTTTTCCCCTCTTTAAAAGTTCAAGAACAATCGTACGCAGACAGGTAGGACGGGGTTCTGCGTGTTCTCTGGGGCCGGGTCACATCGGCTGGAAGCACATCAGTCGCAGGGTCGAGAGTAGCCTGCGGGGCTGGAGATGGAATGAGACGTCGAGCATTCCAACGGGTACCATCCTGTAGCTGATAGGAATACTTCCCAAGCTGTCGATCTATCTGTCTAGGCTGGGACAGACTTGTGCTGAGTTTGTGACTTCGGACTGGTCTGGAGGTTCGAACCCAATCACCTGGTTTGAACTTGGGGGTTTTAGGTTTTCGGACAGTGTCAGTGTAACTCTCCGACTTCTTCTGTCTCTTCTGCAAGTTCAGATTTGGTTGACGATTCACTTGGACGGAGTCTGTCAAGTGGCAACCTGATAGTTCTCCCGATCATCAGTTCTGAGGGGGTCTTGTGTGTCAAGCCATGGGCGGTGGCTCTGTAATTTAACAGAATTGATTGGATCGCTTGGCTGAAGGATTTTCCGGCAGCCATGTTTGCTTTCAGGCCTTCCTTGATCACTCTGTTGAACCTCTCTACACCTCCGTTGCTTTGAGGGTTATATCGGGATGTCAACCGGTGTTCAATGCCTAAGTTTTCCAGGAATTCCTTGAAGACGTGAGAAGTAAACTGCAGACCGTTGTCCGAGATAATGACTTCAGGCACACCCCAACGTATGAAGAGATTGGTAAGAATGTCTATCATCACTTCTGACGTGACAGTACCAGTAGCAGCGATTTCTGGCCACTTTGAATGTAGATCGTGTACAACGACCAAGAACCTCTTGTTCTGTGGAGCAATTTGGACTTCCCCAAATATGTCAATCTGCAACTGTTGCCATGGCTGTTTTGGCCACGGAATGGACTGAGCCGGTGGACACGCTGGTTTCAGGGACTTCTCACTGATTACACACGGCTCACAATCTCTCACAAACTGTTCTATTTGGCGGTCAATGCCAGGCCACCAAACAGATTCTCTGCACCTCTGTTTTGTTCTCACAATACCAGGATGACCCTCATGGGCCATGTTCAACACTCTCTGTCTTAGAGACTCTGGGATGACAGCCCGTTGTCCTCGTCCGACACAGTAAGTATCAAAGATAAAGAGTTCATCCTTCATCTTGTAGTAGACATCCATGTTTTCAGGACACTTGCTTGGCCAGCCATGTTCAATGAATTCTCGCAATGTACACAAGGTGTTGTCAGACCTCGAGCACGCCTTCAGTTCTGCTGGGGTAACAAGCTGGTCAAGGAAATCTGTCAGAATCGACATTACTCTTTTCTCCTCCTCCTGAGAAATGTTTTCAGCATCTGGTGAAACTTGGTCTTCGACAAGTCGACTAAGCATATCAGGTACTTGGTTGTTCCTCCCAGTGATATACTGTACATCAAAGTTGTATTGATGAAGACGGTCAGACCATCTGTAGATTCTCAGTGGGCGATGACCTGATCCAGATGTCGCTAGTAGAGTGGTGAGAGCTTGGTGATCTGTACGTAGGACAAACTTTCTTCCAAACAGGTAGATATGCCAGTGTTCACAAGCATATATGCAAGCAAGCGCTTCACGCTCTCCTGTTGAGTACTTCCGTTCTGTTTCAGAGTTTTGGAACAAAATGAGACAGGGCGTTCCTCTCCTCGGATTACCTGACTCAGCACAGCTCCAACTGCTATACCGGAAGCATCAGTAGACACAAATGTCTCAGCATTCGGATCGAAGTGGGCAAGAACGGGCGGAGATGCAATATCACGTTTGAGACATTCAAACGCTGCAGTCTGTGATTCACCCCACTCCCAAGGTACATCCTTTCGCAGCAATTTACGAAGTGGTTCAGCTTTGTCGACAAAGTTGGGTACAAACTTGAGGTAGAAGTTTGCAGCTCCCAGAAATGACAGCAGCTCTGCACGGTTCTCGGGTTGCTTCAGCTCGACGATTGCCTTCACGTTTGAGACCGTAGGTAGTACACCTATTGATGATACCTTGTATCCAAGAAAGTCGATTTCACTGGCAGAAAATGTACACTTCTCTGCGTTCACAGTGACATCATGTTGAGCAAGTCTTTGCAGCACCATGTCAAGTCTCTCATCATGCTCCTTCTGGTCTCTGCCATGCACAACAATGTCATCAATCTGATTTGGAGCCCCTTTGATGCCTGAGAGAATGCTTGACAATATCTTCTGAAAAGCACTTGGGCTGGATGAAAGTCCATAGGGCATACGGCAATACTGATACACTCCCTCGTGAGTGATAAATGCTGTCAGGTAGCGGCTGTGGTCACTATTGCAGAATTACATGAAGCATTCCATCATTCCCAAGAAATAGGTCATGAATCGTCTTATCACAGAGAGAATAAAACAAGTGGAGACTATGACATTACAGCAGCAAATATCTGTCAGAGAGGATCTGAAACGATATGCAGTCATCAGACAAAATAGAATACATTATCTGTGGAGACTAGCTGTTCAGACTCCTAACTGTATTCAAGATCTCGCACTTGTTGTGAAACTCGGTGTATGTAAAATCAAATCTGGTGGATGTGAGTGTGGAAGAGTAGCAAACGACATTGTTAAACACATCCTTATGTTCTGTCCTATGACCATGTCCGACAGAAATGAACTGTTTGATCGATTATGTGACGCTATCGATGTGAATGCGTTTGTCGACTGGTGGTCTAATGATGACGATATTATAATGTCATTTATACTTGGAGGTAGACCCACCTTCTTCTCAGATATACCATTTGAAACATGGAGAAAGTGTATGTTACTTGTAGCAAGTTATTTCAGAACATTGTATTACCTACTACAACCCTACTTCATTGTATAAATGCTGTCATTTGATTGACTTTGTTCCGATGTATAATGTTAATGTCACTGTATGATCTGTAGTCTTCATTTATGGAGGAAATAAAGACAATCTATCTATGATTACGTGAAAGCTGCAAACACCATATGGGATCAATTTCATCTGTTCCAGGAGGATGTTTTAAAATACACGATGTGTACCCTTTCATCTGAGATTTTAGTCTTTTTAGAGCAAAGAACAAGTTTCCAATGATGTTTTTCTCGAAAATTAGTGACTTCAACATTTTGAGACTTGATGATGAGTATGTGTAACATGATAATGGAAATTAAAATTGTTTTTATTTTTTCTTGTTTTTTTCTTCTTCTAATTTCTCCATCAGATTAAATTGCTGTTTAAGTTGCAGGTATTTGACACCTAAACGTGTTGTATATGACATTGTAACGATATCTAATAAATAGCATACGCTTTGGTTGTTTAAATTGCTTTGGGACAAGATTTGTGCTATTGTTTGCTTTCCCTTAAAAGAATTGAAAACAATAAATAAAAAATAAATATACAGTAACTGGTTTGACTCCATCTTCAATGATGTATCTCTCAACAAGTACATGAAATCTGTGGATTGAATATGAATATGAATTATAATGGGAATATGAATGAAATTCATGGACAAATTGAGATGACCTTACACTAGAGCAAATCATATATTGTCCGTATCACTTCATAACTTCTTACTCACAAAAAGGTAATGGTGAACTATTCCTAGATTGTAAGACCACAATCTGCAGATTGTGATATAACCTAGCTGGTTCGTAACATACTCACTATAGAACTGTTATATTTTCCTGTCTGAAGAGTATAAATGATAGTGCACATGTCTGATTTTATCAAACTTCACTCCATAATACTCATTAACTACAGATGTGGCTTTCATTATTTTGGAAGTTACTTGGTCTAATGTTTCAAGAAACACATATTCTATCTGTACAATTTGAACCACTTCTTTTATATGCGTGAGTTGACAGGTGTAAGTGTATATGTTAAAATTATATAAACCTGACTTTATTTAACAAGTACATATGTGTGTGTTCTATTTTTTTTCTTCAAATCCAATGGTCTGAGAAAACGTAATGAATGGTTTAACAGTAGCCTCAATATACTGAAGACGAATATGGTTTTATTCATACATAGCGATTTAATTAGCAGCGGCAAGTATGTTTTATCGATTGTAGATTTGAGTTATCAAGATAGAACTGTCAGCGCATTCTTACCTTTAATTAAACCATCGATATATATATGTGTATACACATTCAAAGAAGTATAGAAACAAATGGATATTTGCATATGTTCGCGAATAAACGAATTAAAGCATCCGAACATCACACTTTACTTGTTTTTCTTCAATAACAGGATTTTCAGAGCATTCATGGAAACAGAAGAATGGTTGGGGCCATATTTATTGCGTTTTAGTGATTGCAAAAAGACCAAACTTAAATGTGCATCATTACCTCTTGCCTGAACAGTACAGATAGACAAATACAACCAGTCACGTACTCAACATAGTCCGAGTAAATGGTTTAAGGATGTGTACATTTGCAAGATTTTTGTTGATGATTTTGTCAGTGGCACAAGAAGACACCTTCCAATTAAACAAATTAAGCATGATGTACGTATTATATAAGATTAATAGAGATGGATCAAATCGGAAAACCGTGATCCGATTTTGTGGTATTGTTAATATTAAACTGATGCAATATGTCAACCACATTTAGATGTTTTAAAGGGAAAGCTATAGATGCTTTTTAAAAAACAGGTTATTGTCATGAACTTTAGAAACTTTGAGACTTCACCTACCTTCACAACTTCATTTATTGATAATTTGTTCTGTGGTCTGGGTCAACTCTTGGTTTGAATGAATGAAAAAACATGAAACATTCCATCGCACTGATCGAAAATCTCTATTAGAGTTTGTGTTTCTTTTACAAGCCTTCACATTTAGAGGGAAGTTTCTTTTGAACGTCAGTGTAGATTCTCCGCATGTACGAACAGCTGTATACCAGGTATTACAATGAAGGAGGGATACAACGTGAGTAGAGATTGCCTATGTTTGTTAAATCATTAGATTACTTAGCCTTCAAACTATTCTCGGCATGCAGACAGCTTATATAATATATATGTTAGCGGCAATAAGATGAATCAGGCAGTAACGTTATTTCCTAGACAATAGGTCACTGCCGCTAACATATACATACACATGTATTTAACACATTTTTATGTAACTGTTTACACAAGACATTATGTGAATAGGATATACAATTCAAAGAACAATTAAACTAGTATCGATATGTCTAAATTCACATGAACTCGTCTATTTCTATAAATGCCTGTTGAGATATCCACGAATAAACAATATCAAATGTACACATATTGATATACATTTCCGATGTGTTTTCAGTTAAATGAGATATCCCTCGAGTCTTTAGACTATGGTATGAGAAAACATAGCTTTATACCTGTATTGTCGCTGTTGGCCTAAACCTGATGCATCTGTAATACCCAACAGGTGTTTCTCTAACTTTCTTTCATATCTCTTCGTTGTTATCTAGCTGGGATAATTGGCTACATGTACACTGTTTATGTGTGTTCTCACCAGTACGCTTCAAGCAGTGACATCTTCAGCTTTTATATTTTTTACTTCCAACGTGCTCAAGCAAGTTTTTTTTATTATCATCACTTGGTTTAAACGTATTTTTATTCATAAACATGAAAATAGGATTGGCGAACAAGCCAAATGCTTATTTCAACGCCGCTCCTGTACATATATATTTCAAAAAGCTGGATACAAGATCAATGTGACAGAAAAATGAAAAATAACATTTGTATGACATCAGACATGAATAGTGTCATGTTGTTAGGTGTGCCTAATACTGAAATGGGCTGCAGCTCAAAATTGAACAAACAGCGGAATTTGTAAAAGTGTAGATAAAGAGCAAATGTCCCTGAATGTTTGAAATGAACAGTTGAAGCGAATACACCCACCGCCTGTCTATATTATGATAACTCAACCGACATTAAAACTTCACATAAAAATAATCACATAAACAGACAGTGGGCAATGATGGTACATAATTGGATCGGCACACACAAACAACATACAAATGTTCGTTCATAATAAAGTTAGTTCTCATAAGTAGTCTATCAAAAACGTGTTATTCATCGTCAGAGAAAACCAAAATCCAAAACAAGAAAATAAAGGCAAAAACAGAGCTCATATGTTCTCAATCAGAAGGGGAAAAGCAAATACAAGGAAAACTTCGGGCATATATTGGCCTTAAGTAAACACAACATAAAATGATGAATGCTATCATTAAATATTTGTTTTAAATAAATAAATTAAATTAAAATAAATCAGTAAATAAATGTGGGGAATATTTGAATATCGAAAAGTAGTGTTAAACACTACGTCTGCATGGTTACATAATGTATGACGCCAGACAAATAATGCACATGCATCACTGACTACACGAGTATCACCACCACGCTACCTGTGTTGGATTTGGATACCTGGCCAAGACATGACTGAATTTATGTAAGTACAATTTATGTTTTAAGGGACATTAGTTAATGTAATTTTTAGAAGTATTGATTTTCATTAGTGAACAAGCCTGATATAAGTCTTAATATGTTTGATGAACCATTATATAATAATCCCGTAGTAACTTGATCAAAAGTATATAAAAACAAGTTAAACATTAGTGAATAAGCCTGGTATAAGTCTGCTTTACTATGTTTGATAAACCATTGCATAATAAAACCATAACAACGTGATTAGAAGTTTATAAAAACAAGTTAAGCATTGGATGAATCTATTAAACAATACTTGGGGGAAATTTGCTTCACTATCTTTGATAATATTGTATGTTAAACCCATAATGACATGGTTAGAAGTATACCAGATCAAGCTAAGAATCTATCAGGCAATACTTCGGGAAACAATTAACTGTATATACATCGACCTGTTGCCCATGGAGAAAATACCTCTAAGATGTCAAAAGTAGGAAAAGATTCGAACTACAGCCGCACAA
The DNA here is from genome assembly GCA_936450465.1 of Gibbula magus. Lineage (NCBI taxonomy): Eukaryota > Metazoa > Mollusca > Gastropoda > Trochida > Trochidae > Gibbula > Gibbula magus. Next base: position 57,087,230 of record OW388300.1, read on the forward strand.
CTCATATGAGTGGATGCAATAATAAAACAGGTAGATAACTATGTTAATAATTCAACAGTACTTCCTGTGATATTAATAGTTTCCTAATAGATATGTATGGTGTCCAAACCTACCCCGGTCTACTATAAACACAAGCTTGTAGAGAGGTTTCATCAGTTTAACCTGGTGACTCAATTTGGATATATTGTGTAGGCCCTATATTGTAACAGAAAACTGGGTATATAGATCATAAACAAATTAAATTATACCTTCCTGCATATATTAGTTTGAAACTTTGTTAATGAGATTATTTCAAACATTCTTGCATATAGATCACAATTCTGTAGGCTAATCTTACTCTTTCATGTGCCTAAGATGTTTTTGATAAACAATTTACACAATATAGATTGATGCCAGAGTAACTCTCCAGTCCTTAAAACAAATTTAGCAAAAGCACAAAATGAAGATCTCATATTTTACTGAAATTAATGGTGTTGATGTCCATAGCTTTACTTTTGGAAAACTTCCGTCATCAAAAACAAAACTTACTTGTTTTAATTATATTTTTGTATTAAAATATAATAAAACAATAGCCTTACAATGTTCTTAATTCCTTAATGGAACATCATCTCACACCAATATTGACAATAGTGAGATAAAACATACATCATTACAATGTTCTTAATTTCTTAATGCAACATCCTTTCACACCAATATTGACAATTGTTAGATAAAACATACATAATTAAAGTCCTATCGCACCAAGGAGAACTGATTGTGATGCCATAATGACATCACTTCCTGTTAAGAAGTTGTATTTTCCTGACTACAATCTAAAGTAGTAAAAATACTGTGTTTGTAATTTAACTGATGTTTTTCCCCAGCATGTTCATGACAACAGTAAAAGGAGGGATGAGGAAGGCCAGGGCCCTTCCTTTAAAACAGTGGACCATCAATACCAGGAGAGGTGAAAGGGATCCCCATCAGGACACACACCTGCTGCCAAGAGGCTTGTGAGTAAATAGTCACTTGATCAATTGTACTTTTGGAATGCTATAGGGAGATTAATCGACCTTTGTAACAAACAGGATTTCCATCAAATAGTTTTTCTCTTTAAATTATGTTCCAATTTTCCAAGGATAGTTTGAGAAGTGCAGACTATTTGAATGAATATGTAATATGGCAGTAGCATTGTTATAGCATGCAATTAAGGTCATTTGAATATTGTCTGATAATAATGTGAGAAAAACAAGGTTTTTCTGAGTAGAGATTAGAAGTGGCATACATAATACAATCAAGATATTCTGGGTATTAACTTCTAAGTTGTGAACATACACAATGGTTCAAAGTATGAAATTGTTAGCAAAAACTCTGAATCATTGTGTATGTAATACTCTGAAATGTTGTGTGTGTACACAATAAAGAAGTTTAAGTTGATACCCAGAAACTCTTGTTTTTATTATCTTTCCACTTCTTAATGCCTTTCAAGGTCGTGATCATTAATGTGTAATGTTCTTAAATGAGCACCAATTCCTTTCAATGTATTGCTCTTATTATCTAACCAGATAATACAAGAAAATAACATCTTCCCCAAAAGATCAAAGTGGAGTGTGGCCGAAGATGATGCTTTATTCCAAAGAACTGAGGGGACAACTGAAGTTTAGCGATCTACAACATTTTGGCAGGGCTGCGCAGATGACCTAAATTCCCGGTTCATGACAAAAAGATCAAGTAAGGGAGTAATACATAAGGACTTATATAATGTGTACAGTTTATCTAAAGTTTAAATATCATATCAGCTAATAAACACTTACCCGGTAACAATTTCGTCTTCTCCAGAAGAAGTGAGGTCAAAGTTTGAAATTTGATCCTGACCCTCCTCAACCTCCCCCACCCCAATGTGTCCTACTCCCCAAAATAAGGATGTGGCAAGGCTGTACCCTTTATTAAATTGAGGATTAGGAATATCATATCCTTGACAGGGATAACCTATGTTGTTGAGAGTCAGGTGTCGTTGATTTGTTTGTAGTTTGTGGAGTGGTCTGGTTGAGAGCTTATGTGGCTGACTGGGGCTCAGTTAGTTTAAAGTAACGAGAAGCTAAGGATTAAGGATTGGAGACAACTGTCCCTCATTTTTTATTATGCACTGGGAGGTCATTTCTTGAGAAAAACATTGTTTTAGTTGTTCAACCTCATATAATAAATCCAGATGAGGTACATACCCAATGGCTCTAATTATAGTATATATATATATTTTCACACACACATCAATTTGTGGAGTGGTGCATTTTGATTTTTGTTGATTATTGTAAGATGTCCAATGTTATAAATATTCAAGTTTGTGAGGATTCATTAACATCTGTTGATTCTTTAGCATAAAATTATGTTTGCAGTTTAAAGATAATATCTTTAATCTACAATTACATTAACTAACCCTCTTAATTTTATTCATCATTAGACAAGTCATGTCGACTCAGATACAGACGGCATATCACATCAAGTCATCTGAAACCATATGATCGTGACCTTGGATGCTTTCCACACACAAAAGAAGTGGCATGTCAGACCGAACCTGTCATTCCAATCAAAAGGTATAGTTATAAATTGAAGTCACTTGAAAGAAATACCTCAATGCAATTATGTCATAAAAGGTAGATTGTGTATATATGTGGTCTATGCATCTATTTTAGAAATATGAAGTACAAATATGATTAATAAAGTGTAGAATTGGAGATACTGTGAATCTTACATAGAGAATCTCACCCGGTACCCAAGTGTCTTCTGATTTGAAATATATCAACACAAGTTGACTAAAGTTAAGCCTCGGAATAATTTTACTTTAATCAACGAGTGTTGACACTTGGGTGAGATTTTATTAATCATTCAAAATCATTCATCAACAATTATTAGCTCATCAGGCCTGAAAGGCCCACGGGCTTATTTCATGTTACGTTTATGGCATGTTTTTGTGCAGACTCCTTGGCCAATGGGGATTCTACATTGTTGATTTGCTGACCCTGGGGCCCCAAATAAGGGCCTTACAGGCCATAACCTAAAATCCTATTTTCATCTTCTTCTCAAGAACAAAAATACCTAGAAGGCTTTAATACTGTGAGCCAATTGGGATTCTAAGTTATAGATTTAAATATAGGCCTCACAGGCCATGACCTAAAAACCTATCTTATCCAGAACAAATATACCTAGAAGGCAGTAATATTGTTCGCAGAGCCTTTAGCCAATGAGGATTCTAAATTGTAGATTTGGTTACCCTGAGCCCCAAATAAGGGCCTCACAGACCATGACCCTATTTTCATCTTCTCCTCCAGTAAGAAAAGACCTAGAAGGCTGTAATATTGTTTACAGGCTCTTCAGGCAATGGCGATTCTTCATTGTAGATTTGGTGACCTGTAGTCCCAAATAAGGGCCTCATGGGCCATAACCTAAAAATATATTTCAGTCTTCATCATAAAGCAATATAAACCCTGATGAGCTTCAGAGCCCATGGCACTATTTTTAACACAAGATTGAACATATCTGAAGCACAAAACTGCCATTTAGCTTCTTCAGATCAGCAGTGATCTCAGTGAGGTCATGGCATTGTGACGTCATCAGTATTACATGTATGTCATCATATCGTTGTTACTTCATCAACTTTGTGATATCCCAGCATTGTCTGTAGTGTTCTCAGTGCTGTCAAAGCCTTGTGATGTCATTCACTGATGATGTAATAGCATTATGTTGATTGTAGATATCCCTTGATCTCACACAAGCGATATCTACTGTGGGAGACAGTTTCGGATGATAAAAGATACTAATAGGTACAGTAGTGAGTGGGACAAAACTGCCCCTCTGCTTCTAATGGGTATCAGCTCCAGTTTGCTCCGGAAACCATACATGGGGAAGAATTTGAGAGCCTTAAGCAAAAGAATAAAGTGATTCCTTTACCAGTCCTCCCGAAAAATGAACAAAACTAAGCAGACGTGGTAGATGTTCTGGACCACTACGAGTCATTGATTGTTAATGACAAGGCAGGGCTGGTAATTGACACCATTCATGTTTGAGGGGACCAACTGACAAGAGAGAGATTCTCAGGAGCCAAAAGACTTTGTGCGTTCAATACGAATAATGCTGATCCGTTGAACAGCTTTCCGCACCTGTCACCAATTACTTTTGAACTCTTCCACCTGCAGATGACAGTCCTGGCAATGATGTACAAGATATTGTACAACGAGAAGAGTACAGAAACCGGTACGCTTGGTGCGGAGAGAGTACGAGAGCAGATGGTAACGATGTCAAGCTACACAACATGGACTGTAGTGAGTTAGCCGTGTCTGTCACTGACGCCTACATCGTAGAGGCTGCTCTTCATTTTTTGGCATGGATTCTCTACAAGATGACCCCCAAAAATACATTGACAAAGTCATAGGCATGATGTCTCAAGAGGAGAACGAGGCTTGGGTGAATGATGACATTGGAAGATTGGTTGATACATTGTTTTTGCAGGACACAAACCAGCACCTGAAGTTTGTTCAAAGCAGCAATCTGACACATTTTCAACAGGTAACTGTGGTGATGCCAAATGGGACTAGCCAGATCCAAAAATCAAAGTTGGAAATCTAAGATGACTATCAACCCTATGCCAGGAATGTCCTTGAAGTCGGACTTCTGTTCAAGAATATTGCAGATGCTGTCAAATGTCCCGACAGGAAACGAATGATCCGCATACTAAAGTATACCATGGTTCTACTGAAAGGCCAAACCAGAAACAAGTATGCCATAGAGAGTATACGCTTTCTCTTCCATCAAACTTCAACACTGAGTGAGCGGGTGGCACATGAAGCATTTTATGGACTCTTTGTCACCACAACAGGAATATTTAACTCCCACATTCCAGCTGACATGCTCATGGTCATATAAAGGCTGTCCAGTCCAACAAAACAGAAAAGACACTCATCAAAAGGACTGCATCCTTTGCTGGAATTGCCACCATTGCAGAGAAGTTTAATAACGTTACAGGCGTTGTCATCAGAGCCAAGAAGCACAAAGTTCCCTCTTCAGCAAAGGATGAAGAACTACTGATTCAGAATCTTTATAGAATCAAGCCATTTCACATTCAACAGGGTCGCTACCTTCAGCCGCTTTCAAAGATTTCAAAAAGTCCTGTTTGCAAAATGGATCAGGAGCAACCAGCTTAACTATAGCCATGAAATTGGAAAGTAATAAATGTTTGTGACAAACAATGAACTCTGAGGAAGTTCTGAACACATTCATAATCATTTATCAACTATGACTGATTCACACACACAAACTGAAATCTTCTGTGCTAAGTCTTGTATCAGCATTTCTTCTACAAGACAGAAAGCTTCGAAATAGACATTGCTGTAGAAATTGTTGTAGATTATTGCCATTGCTTAAATGTTCTTCACACTCATGTACAACAAGTTATTGTTACAATTGTTATATAATGTCTACATATTACATAGTCGAAAAAGTTTGTTTTAGAATCATTGACTTGCTTATATAGTAATACTATGTATATATTTCTGTTTGTAATGTAAAAAGTGTATAAAACACTATTCATGCTTTGAACCATGGTTACAGTTACACACACACAAATTGTGATGATAAATGGCCTACTTCCAGTATGTAATAATATATGAGATATATGATACCAATACAACTAAGGAGGGGAGGTCAGAACCTCTGTACCATCATTTGATTCTCTGTTTTCTAGCTTTTTGGATGGAGCAGTAAACTTCAATAATAGTAAAAATAGAGCCATGGACTCCGTAGCTCATCAGGGCTTCCTTGACTTATTATCTAAAGTTGAATATGTAAGTTATCTCAAGTAAGCCATTTACAATTTAGAATCTCCTTTGGCCAAGGAGTCTGCACACAACATTTCAGCTCTCTAGACTCTTGGCACTGGAACAGAAGATAAAAACAGGTTTTTAAGGCTGTGACCCATGTACCCTATTTGGGGTCACAGCGTCGAAATCTACAATTCAGAATCTCCATTGGCCAATGAGTATGTACACAACTTTTCAGCTCCCTAGACCTTTTGGAACTGTAGAAGACGATGAAAATAGGTTTTTAAAGTCGTGATCACAACATTTCAGCTCTCTAGACCTTTTGGAACTGGAGAAGAAGATGAAAATTGGTTTGTGAGGTTGTGACCTTGTTTGGGGTCACAGGGTCACGAAATCTCCACTTTAGAATCCCCATTGGAGCTTTGTAGAGCTTATGGTACTGGTGAAGAAAATTAAAATATCTTTTTAGATCCATGACCCCTGTGACCCTAGAAATAGACCCTAAAATAGATTTAAGTTATTTTTAATGATACACTGTTAACAAGTCAAACATAGATTTTTAGGTCCTGACCCCTATTTAGGGTCACAGCAAGTTAAGATCCCCATTGGCCAAGGTGCCTGTTCACATTTATTATTATTTATCATCTAAAGTTGAATATCTAAGTTATCTCAAGTAAAACATTTACCAAATCTACAATTTAGAATCTCCATTGGCTATGACAACATCAATATGAACATAACCTAATGTGCATGAATCCAAGTATCAATCTATGATGAATACAGCTTTTGCACTTGGTTTATGACTTCACGCAGAGACTCCGCCATCTCTACCTTCAATTGAAAATGTTCAACAAGAATATCTAGTGTAAAAACATGTGGAGCACAAATTATTTGTTGAATGGCAGAAACTGGTAGTTTTTCTTTAAGATATCCAGTGTTGTCCTTGCTGATGTAAACCATTAATACATTGAGAAGAACAATCTTTGTCTCTGGCAAGAAAGAGTACTTGTAGGGTGTTGCCAGTTCTGGGTTGCATACATCACAACATTGTTCAGAAGGAACGTTGTTTTTTAGAATTGAAACCAAAGGCTTCATTAACATACTTCCTTCTGAAAACATCAGAGTTTTTACACAGGATTTTCATTGGCTTGGTAACGTCAGGGCGACTCACATCAGTGTTGTTGAAAAAGAGAACGGCACATGCCTGCTGCCCTGATCTTCCAGCACGTCCAATCTGCTGAACGTAGCCTGTAATTATAATAAATAAAACGCAATTTTACTTAGAGAAATACAGCTGATAGCCTTTGGTGGCGGATCCAGAGGGTTTGATAGACCCCAAAGGTGACACGGTTGCTAGGACGATTTTCAGTGGGCTCTCAAGTGGATCTCTTGATATTGACTTAATCTGAATTTAATGTTGCTGGATCAGTACATTAAAAGTATCATTGTACTAAATGTACATAAGAAAACACGAAATACATAAGAGTTCCGATTATATCATGACAAATTGGAAGAATTCATTGCAGATTCATTTAAAATATAAATATATAACATTAGACATTTTGAGCTATTTCTTTATTTTATGAAATCTTCGCTAGGGTGAAAGATGTGCACTGGACATTCAATAACCAGTTCTGTTTTCAGACTTTAAAGGGACAGTAGCACGTTTTTTTGCTCAAGTAAATCGAGGAAATGTATTTGAAAAATAATGCCATCAACAGTAAAATAGCATCCTCTCTTCGGAAAAGCAAGTTAAAAACGAGTGCATGGTTTGGTAAAGCCATGGGAATAGTTTTTGTTATTCGAAATAATAAAATGTGTTCACATTAATTTATTAATGCAATTTTTGCTAAATACGCAACACTGTTATTACCACTACGGATAATTGGTTTGTGTAATGCGATGTTTTACGCTCTAAAGTAAATATAAATGACATAACCTATATTATGGGAACTTTGCAACCAAAAAAATGCTACAGCCCCTTTAAATGGTGAATTTATCCGAGTGGCCTATTTGCAGTTCTCACTGCACTTTAACAAAACGATAAATATGTGGATGGCCATTGGCTAAAGTAAAGTTATCCCTAAATATCCCTGTATTGAAATATTAAACTCCAGGAAATATTTTCCTCTTAAGCAAAATCTTATATATTTTGTAAACAAGACTCGAGTAAACTTCAAGTGTGTGTTTTTCACATTTTGTTGAATTGAATTGAATTGAATGAATTATTAAAAAATTATTGATAATTTCAAAATGTCCATACATGTATATCGCTATCTACATTTTCTGAGTATGTATGCGAGCGATACAAATGTTGAAATGTACCTGAATATTAGTTTGCCAAAATTTTGTTACTAAAGAGTTACAAATGAGTTTGTTTTTTCTACTCACTTTATCACTTTTTCCATGAAGAATGGAATTGCACCACTCTAGAATGTTGCAGCTCCTGTTCTCCTCTGAACATGTGCTCCCCAAGCATGCGCTCTGCTATCTCGTATGATCTGCCAACCCAATCCTGACTCCCGCCAAAGTCTATGATAGTCTATGGGTATAGTTGACCTTTGATAGGAAGTTCCATTAGGTTCGATGACAGATTCAATCGACTGTTGCACAGATGATTGTGAAGCTCTCTTTAAAACAATGAGAGAAATGTTTTCCTTTGCGGAAGGCATACTGATTGATGTGTATACTGTCATCCCGATTTGGCCACCTCCTTCTGCCCCTGAATTGAGAGGGTTGCACTTCGTGCAAGACATTAGCATTTGGCAGCAATGCACGAAGAGTCCCAAGTTCCTTAAAAATTGGTCGAAAATTGACACCCCATCCCAAAATGCAATGTGCCTCATCACAACAATGAATGTTTCTGCTTCCTCTTGAAAGAAATTGTCCAGGAGAATTCCTCTCACAGTGTTAGTTCCAATAATTTGCTCAGGATGGCAAAACATGAACTTATACTTTCCATAAGTCCATCTTTGCCGTTTCCTTGCAATATTCCTTTGTGAGAGAGATGGCACTTGCACCAGGTTTTTGTAATTGTTGTGATAGAATGACAATAAGTGGAACAATGACAAATATAGTCACAAGCTACGATAAAAGGATTCAACGTATAAATGCTTCAATTATTTGAAATATAATTAATTGAGACATGTTAACAATGTTACTGCGCATCTTAAAAATCAAGTTGCAAGTTTCTTACATGTCCCTAGAATTATGTATACCCGAAATGTACATGTCAAAGAAAATCAATATGGCGGCTAAACCGCGAGAGCTATAACCTTGTCATGATTTACTTTTTGCTCGTAGTGTTATTGCGCACCTTTCGAAAAAAGTTTCAACTCTCTATGTTGATTTTGAAAGGTTTCCCTATGTTAAAGTTTTTCTCTATTATGACCGGAAATGACTGTTCGCGAGCGATTTTATTATTGATTCATAAAGACCATAGGCCAGTCTTACTCTCCTGAAAAAATCATAAAATTCGATGGGTAGGTATTTGAGTAATGTCCCCTTGAAGTTTGCAATTTTCAAAAATTGCCAGATTTCGACTGCACACTGTGCAAAATGTATTAGTAATTGGCGGATGCAATGACCAAATTATAATAAACAATGCTCCAGCTACATTATGTGTAAATATTAGCTTTCTAATGCTGGTATCTTCAGAGGAGAAGATTGTCAAAGGTACATGGGGTCGGAAAATTTTAAAAAGTGTCCCAATTCAAAATGGCGGCTAAACCATGTGACCTACCAATTCGCGACGATTTACATTTTTACTCATATTGTGTTAGTGTGTATATTTTAGAAAGAGTTTCAAGTCTCTAGGTGCATTTTGAAAATTTTCCCAATGTTAAAAATGGGCATTTGGATTCGAACTGGACCTCTAATGGCTTGGCCGATATGGCCCAAAAGCTTTATTTTTCATAATCCGACTGAAGAAGATATATACAACTTCATGTATCAATGTCCCATTGGCCGCCATGTTAATGCTTTGCTTATAAGAAGACAATTTTCTTGACACTCATTGAAAATTAACATGGAAGTTATGTGTAGTCCTACCTATGTAGTTGATGCAATTTCGCCCATGCAAAAACTGAGTCCGTAAGAGCACGATGACGAATTGGTAGCCGTGGTCGTTTAGTTGAACGTATACGGTTTAAGAATATTTAAAATCTTAAAACTGACAGGAAATATTTATGATGTAAACAGTATATGATAAGAGGTCTAAACGTTGTTTAAAATTTGTCCATTAGCGAAGTTTTGAACTGTGTTGTGAGAGCTGTACAAAATTTTCCAGTCTAAAATTTATGGATTCATATACTAATTATAACCTGTAGTATCCAACAGTACCAGAATGATGGTTGGAGACCTTTCAGACCTTTTAGACCTTTCATAGCGGTCATTCCGTCCGTCCGTCCGTCCTTCCGTCCGGTCAATTTTCTCAAAAAACGTAAAAGGTACATCAACGAAACTTTGTACAGTTGTTAACCGTGTTCTTCCGATCGCACACAGACAATTTTCAATTTTCTGAGATTTATAGTTTTTGTCATTTCCATGGAAACGTCACTTTTTTGGACTTAGTTTTATTGTGTTCAATAGGGACAAGTTTTCTCGGATACCGTTCAACCTAGGTGAATGACATTTTGGTTGTGAGTACTCTTGACCATACTCTTTATCGAGTTCGAAAACAAGTTCCGAAATATAATTGTTTACAGAGTTATGGCCCTTGAATCCGAAATTTAACTTAGTACCATAAGAACTGTGATGCTCCAATGGGGACAAGTTTTCTCGGAAACTATTACATCTAGGTGAATGAAATTTAATATAGAGATAGTCCAGATGATACTCTTCAACGAGTTCGAAAACCAGTTCTGAAATATTATTTATTACGGAGTTATGGCCCTTGGATCCGAAATTGAACTTTGTACCAAAAGAACTGTGATGCTCCAATGGGGACAAGTTTTCTCGGAAACTATTACATCTAGGTGAATGAAATTGAATGTGGAGGTAGTCCAGATGTTCATCGAGTTCGAAAACCAGTTCCGAAATATTATTTTTTAAGGAGTAATGGCCCTTGAATCCGAAATTGAACTTAGTACCAAAAGATCTGTGATGCTCCAATGGGGACAAGTTTTCTCGGAAACTATTACATCTAGGTGAATGAAATTTAATATAGAGATAGTCCAGATGATACTCTTCAACGAGTTCGAAAACCAGTTCTGAAATATTATTTATTACGGAGTTATGGCCCTTGGATCCGAAATTGAACTTTGTACCAAAAGAACTTTGATGCACCAATTGGGACAAATTTTCTCGGAAACTATTACATCTAGGTGAATGCCATTCAATATGGAGGTAGTCCAGATGATACTCTTCATCGAGTTCGAAAACCAGTTCCGAAATATTATTTTTTACGGAGTCATGGCCCTTGAATCCGAAATTGAACTTTTTACCAAAAGAGCTGTGATGCACCAATTGGGAAAAATTTTCTCGGCAACTATTACATCTAGGTGAATGAAATTTTACATGTAGGTAGTCCAGATGATACTTTTCATTGAGTTCAAAGTCCAGTTCCGAAATATTATATTTTGGAGAGTTATGAAGCCCTTGAATCTGTAATTGAACTTGGTACAACTTACCGGTGTGATGCTCTAATGGGAAATATTAAGTTACCTGAAAAATATCTGGTTGAATGAAATGTTGTAACAACAATCAGTTCCTAAAATTATTTTGGAAAATATTATGATGCTTGAAGCTGTTTGATAAACATAGTAACCTTCACATCTATAATTCTCAATGGACGGATAGCGGATGGTGGGGGTATGTGAGCCATGCTCACTTTTTTCTTGTTCTTATAGTAGGTGTGGTCAACTATGTTGCAGTCATGCTTGTTATAACGTCTTAAAAGTAGAATTTTAATTAGGTGTTCAGTAATAAATAAATAAATAAATAAATAATGTAACTGTTTGTAACTGTAACTGTCTTTCTTGATCGTGGATATAGACACGTATGTTCTTCTACACTTATTTGGATAAGAGAACTAACTAAATCTGTTCAGTTTATTATTTCAAAACCTGTTTAAAGCTCAAGTGACATAAAGTGAGTGGTACCAGTAAAGACACTGTTCGAGATTCATCGGGTTTAAACTTGTTTAAAGTATCATAATAAAATGAGAGTGTTAGACATTATTCGGGATGACCGAGGTTCGAATCCACCGAGGTGCTCTAAACTTTTACAGAAGAAAACTGCCTACATATATAAAGGGTCAGGTTATGGTTTATGTTGTCAATGCAGTATCACCACAGTCACAGTTGATGGTAACCTAATTTATCGTAGTTCACAGCCACACAAAATATCATCCCTTATTATTATAAGAAAATAAACTCTCTTGTAACAATTCCAAACTGTAAGTTCTCATTTTACCTGAACGATGGCGCCATAGCAACAGGATAGTTGATCCATAATTATGTACTTCTCCTAGGGTTTTGTCGTTATGTTGCCTTTGGAGTAGCTTCAAATATGTTAACATGCCGGTAAAATGTTTCATCGAAGTCATTCATAAGAAATGAATATGTAGCGAGACATGAAATGCGTTGTATAAATACAGTCTGAACTAGAAGATGGAATCATTCTTCCAGATAATCTTTTTTGTATAAATATAAACACAATTTCATAACATAGGGGACAAACAGTCCCTTTCTTTTTCTGATTGAAAAATATTACTACTGAAGTAACAATTATATTCTTCTTCATGCTCCCTCTGCAGAAATGTAAAACCATTGAAGACTATATACGTGAAGGTAGTTAGAGAGAATATCACCCTAGTGTCTTCAGATATCAAATATATCAACACGATTAAATTATTAAACGATTAAATAAAGTTACAAATATCGGAGGCTTGCCAAGGGTATTTTTACTTATTCAACGAGTGATGATATATTTGATATCAGAAGACACGAGGGTGAGATTTTATTTATCATTTCAAAATCATTCTTCAACAATTATTATCAAAATAATGAACATATGTGAAGCACAAAACTGCCATTTAGCTTCTTCAGCAGTGCTCTCAGTTAGGTCATAGCATTGTGACGTCATCAGCATTACAATAAACTTTCCCAATGGTATTGACATTGAGCAGATATTCCATTTGATAATGCAGCTTACATAGATAATGTATATGTTCATGATCACAGATCGCAGATAAAATCCTCTTAGTTGTCAGTTGTCATTGTCAGGAGGATAAGAAGCCACTATCATGCCCTTAACTAAGAGCCCTCTTACCAGTGTTGGTCAATTTCTTTGACATCATTGTGGTATTTCATTGAAGGTGATGAGATCTCGGAAATCAGCCAACACATGATGGCATGACTTTTGTGCGCGTCGTCAGTTGCCAATTTACATTTGGAGGAATTTGACAGCACCTATGTTCACATGATGTTAATATAATAGCTGGAGGTTGTTTATCATTTGATTATACACACTTTCGTACATTTAGAAGGAATTTGACATGCAATTAAGTAGAATATGTTAAATCAACAATCTAAAGAACATGATGATGACAAAACATTAAATACAAGTTAACATCTATCTTTATCCAGATGTTCTGAAAGTTCAAATTGGCTGCCCACCCATTTTAATAGTCACCCATCCATTCCACAAACCGCACCAATTCTTGCTGAACCTCACCGACAATGGTCAACTGTGCTATGCACATCTACTACATGAAAACCACTGATTGAAATACAGAACAGATGGGTTTCTAATACAATGACCAGGCGTCCAATAAACTCCAAAGACAATCAATATATGTGCGGTTCCCCTATTTTTTTTATCTTGCTCAAGGCTGAGATATTTATTGGTTGACTGACCGGCAATAATTTGTAGCTTTCTGATAGAGGCGGTTGACATTTAATCCCAACAGAAAAAAATATCGTTTGATGTTACGTAGATATTTAGAAACGTTTGGTTTAATGTCAGGTTTGGTTTGTATATAAATTTGTTAAACCTTTTATTGTTTGACAGCACTTGCAGATGCAATTATTGAAGTTTGTTCTCAAGAAGATTTAAACAATAAAATGCATTGGCAAAGACGATATCCTTCAGTATTTCAAATTGAGGGATAAAGTGCAATCACAATTTCATCATTCATATGGGAATATATTTAATATTTGGTAATTTTACAGAAAGGGTTTGAAATCTGTAGGCCGGGAAATCATTTCAAGTAACCAATTTCCAATTGGAAAGTGGTTTTTTTTGTAATAAACTGGATACTAGAGAAGATCATTTTCTTTATTTATGAACAAACAAGTATTTGATTGATTTTTTGGCTTGTTGACTGTAATAACACCAAACACAAATTACTTTATTGAAAACATAGGTTCCGTGCATTATCATTATATCTAATCTCATTGAATACAATAATATGTTGTCAATCATATATTAATAAGTGGTCTACATGTACGTTTTTACAGTTATACTGTTCATAGATGCCAAGTCATTAGGATAACTTGTTTATGGGGTGACCTTAGCCTCCTTCAATTGACGAAATAGGACTACACTTAGACTTGAGAATAACTTTATTTGAAATGAACTAACTGAACAAAATGAATTTATCAATTTCTTTCGAATAACTCTCTTGAAACAAGTTCCATATTGTTTAATCCAATTTAATCCCAACAGAAATAATATCATTTGAGGTTACGTAGATATTTAGTAACGTTTGATTTAATGTCAGGTTTTGTTTGTATATAAAGTGGTTAAGCCTTTTATCAATTGAGCGGACTTGCAGATGCAATTATAGAAGTTCTCTCTCAATTTAGAAATGCGTACTTCGAAAATTGGAATACCCTTTGACTTGATAATAACTGTCATTGAATTGAACAAACTGAATTTGAACAAACCAAATTTATAAATTTGTTCCGAATATCTCTCTGGACACAACTGTATCGTCTCTGTGGTGTCTCCCAAACATATACCACATCACATCCTTCAAAATATGTTTACGAATTTCACTTTCCTTTTTACTTTAGGTCCAAATAAATCAGTTGTGCTTTTTTCAGAATATCATTTTCCGTATGACATCGGAAGGGACATTTTCCCTTTTGAATATAATTTCTTTCGTTTGAGTTACGAATTAGAATGAAATTCCTTTCTCCTAGCGTCGGAAGATACAACAAAGGGAACAATGCTTTGTGTGACTTGACTTACTTGACTTATGCCTCTTGATTCCTTTACGAACATAAGACCGCAACACACAAGTCCTTCTTAGTTCGGTTTATGTCGTATTGGCGGGCTTCACCTCTGCGTCAATACTTTGCTTTGTATAGGTGGCGCTTTATCGGGTATAAAGGGTGGGAGATTTAAATGATGTCATTCTCAATTTTTATTCTTGTTTTTCATCATATGATAATGATGATGTTGTGAATATATGCTTTGTTATTATGTGCGTTTGTGCAAAATCTGTCATTCTCATTTCTGTTATAGATCGATGACCGACACGTTTTGGTGGGACCGACATGTCCGGGTTGGCGAGCCGTTAGAATATGCCAGTCATCGTGGGAGACTTGCTTCCAGGATGTAGCAGTGTTCTGAGCTGTTGGAGCTCGTGAAGACAGCTTGTTGGAGCATAGTTGTATATATGTATAAATATATGTTGGAATAAATAACTGTGGTCACAGTGGTGCACCATACAGCATGCCAGTTTATGTGAAGTGTTTGTTGTAAGTGTATAGGGAGTAGGAGAAATAGAGAGTACAAAATACAATAGCTAAACGTTTACACAAGATGAAAGCTAGATATGAATTTTGATGCAATTTCTGTGTTGCAAGTGTTCCTTTTCCAATATGACATTATACTGTCATAGTTTGCTTCAAGTAACATCTATTAAACATTAAAACAATAACAGTACACGATCACGTCAGAATTACCAGAAACAAAATATCATCAAACAGATTGCGGTGGACCTGAAGTGATAAAATATAAAAAAAATTAACGGGAATGAAGCGAGATGGGTTTGCATGGCTGTTACTATGATATTTGGTTTGTTGTAAATCGTGAGAAACAATACGTTTACTGAACTATAAACTACAAAGTGATAATACCCCTTCGGCCATTTTATTGTTGTTATCTGAACTGATGTACTGAATAGAATAAAGGAACTTAAGAAGGCATTGGGTCAACCACAACATACCACACATTCACAATCCATGCAGATTCCAGATAATATAACGTGACCAGTCTGGAATTCAATGTTGATGCGCGTGTTTAACTTTGTTTTAAGGGTGACCTGTTCTAGGTGCAATGATGTCATGGAATAGGATGACACCACGCATCATGAAAATGGGACAGTATGTATTGTCGGTAATTGCCTCCTGAGAGTTTGGAAATACTTAACAAACCCTTCTACAGGTTAAGTAGTGTGTTGGAATTTACAAATAATATACGAATCTGCATGAACTTGAAGTAGATTCGTCAAAATGCAGTATCAGATTGTAGTAAGACAGGGTTAATACACATAAAATCATGTATATGTATGTAAAGGTCCTTATACTGAAGATAACTTTGAAAATTAATGTTCTAAAATACAAACTTACAAATACCTTACTTAAATGATATACTTAAAAATGAGTATGCTACCTGTGTGGTGATATTGTGCCTTTTAGGGGTTACAACTGTAGGGTGCCAAGACTATATTTGAAGTTGTGTGCAAATGACCTAACGTTTTATTTCCGGAGCATCGGAAACTCTTTGAGGCTCCTGACTGATTTCTATTCCGGAGGATAAGACGCAAACTATATCAATGGGGAACTTCACATTTTGGTATGGAAGTGGTGATATTGTGCCCTTTAGGGGTCGCAATTACAGGGTATCAACAATTTAAAATTTGGACTAAAAAACAGTTAAATTTTCCTCGAATTCTAAAAAGTTGTACAGTTAAGTAATATAATTTTAAATGACACTTTAACTCATAGTTCATGATGTACACGTATAACTGAATTTGATATGAGACAAACGTTGGAATTCAACTTTCACTGCTCATCAAAGTAATTTTCATGACAAGGATGATTTCATTGAAATTATTACTTCATTCCTGATTGCAAAACTGATCGTGGGTGACATCTTAAACTATGTCATAAGAAAATCAAATGTTTTTATGTTTCTTGTTGACAACCTATATTTCCAAATGGTAAGGAACATATTTACATATTTTCTAAAGTTGTTTCCCATTCAAAGAACACATTCGAAATCCATTCACTGTACAAAAAAAAACAGTTCAAGTAAAACATAATCAAGATCTATTTTGATGGTATTGCTGGATAACGTGTCCAGTCGAATTAAGAAACTTAAAAAAAGAAACAATGAAAATCCTGCTTGTACAAAACCACTTACATGTACAACTACTTAGTCACTCGAGAACTGTATGCTTCCTTTTTACTGGCATCTAACTTTTTACAATCTGACACTGACTAATATTCTCACTTTCCAATCCCACAGGCATGTAGCTTTTTCCGCCACGTTTTCTCATTCATTTTCTCAAGACACCAATAGTGTCGAGATTCTACTGGTTTTGTGTCAAAAACTACTTTGTTAATTCCATTAAAACCATACAAGAGTATAACAATTATTAAAATATAGACTTCTTGCCTATACTTAAAATTATCAGGTATATAAAAAAACATTTATATACCTGTTTTGATTTGACTGGTAAAAACACATCTTCTCATGGATATATGAGGATAAATACATTAAACGTATACCAGAAATACATGCTATTCTCTGTATAACAAATTTTTAATAAAAGGAGCTTACATTTGACTTTCATGCAATAGTAAACAAATTAAGAAAATAAATTTTACCTCGTGACTAAAACAGTTTACGTAATTTAGAAGACAAATCTTAATTTCTAACATGTACCCACATTTAAAACAATCTACAAACAACACAGCAATACCATGTTTATGATTGTGAGTGTATAGAATGCAGCAGTAAACATTAACAGCAAAAACAAGTTTTAATTTCATGATGAAAAAAAAACATACGTTCCTGGATAAGCATTATTTGAGTATAAAGGTATTGGGCTCAACATGAGCTGAAAGTGCAATTATAATTGACAATTTTTAGAAAAATATAATTCTGCCTTTGCAGTTCTAGCTCAAATCTGTTTTTCAAATGTTGTTTAAAATGGAGGAGAACTTTAAAACATTCAAAATAAGAGCAAAAAAAGAGATCGTTGTTAAGCTTTATGTTTCAATAAAAGCAACTGAAATCATTTAAATTTAATAGTTACTATACAATTCAAATCAACAAAAATCTTATTTTACTGCGATTTATGTCATATTGCTTTCATAATATATTTTATAAGCTTGGAATCAATTATTAAATATTAAATATATAGTAATGTACACGGACATTACTCTAATAGAATGTAATTTAACACATTAATAATAATCACATTAATTAAACTAGATGAGTGTTTGCGGGACACCGCAAAAGCAGAGCAGCTCCGAAACTTTGGGTCTCGCCTTTCCCTGTTCTGCCTTCTCCTCAGCATAAATTAAATGGGATTTTTTTTGGACAAAATTTTGGTTATTATTCAAGTTATTCTAACAAGTTGAATCATCACCGGGGTCACTTTTCAAAAACTTGTTTTTAAAACCTATTTCTGATTTCAAAATTGGATCAAAGGATTAACATGGCCTTAACCAATATCTCATGACCTTGACCTTTGACCTTCAAGGTCACAAGGTCACACCATCAATGATTACTTTTCATTGTGTATAACAATCATGCAATGACTCAAAGTGTTCATTGTTAACATAAGGCATATTCACAATAGCATGCTTAAGTTGTGACCTTGCTCTGACCTTGACAGATTTTAGCGAAAACATTTTCAGATCTTGGTCTTTCTCCATAGTTGATATATACCAATTAAGAGCCTGACAGCACAAACATGTTTGAAGTTATCATGTCTACAAGGATTATTGTAGTGATTTAAGAACCTTTGACCTTGAATGTGAACATGTCAAAATCATTCACCAGATTTATAAGAAAGAAGCTATGAATATGAGATGTTAATACCTTCTTGGAAAAAAGTTATTTACAGATTTCAGAACTCGTCACCATGACCATATCTCATGACCTTGACCTTTGATGTTCAAGGTCACACAGTCAATGATCACTTTTCATTGTGTATAACAATCATGCAATGATTCAAAGTGTTAATAGTTAAAATAAGGCATGTTTGCAACTGCATGCTTAAGTTGTGACCTCGCTGTGACCTTGACCTTGGACAGATTTTAACGAAAACATTTTAAAATCTCAGTCTTTCTCCATAGTTGATATATACCAAGTAAGGGCCTGATAGCACAGACGTTGTTGAAGTTATCGTGTTTACAAAGATTTTTGTAGTGATTTCAGAACTCATGACCTTGACCTTTGACCTTGAATGTGAGCATGTCAAAATAATTCCCCAGGTGTACAAGAAAGAAGCTATATATATGAGGTTTTGATACCTCCTTGGAAAGAAGTTATTTAGTGATTTCAGAACTGGTGACCATGACCCTATCTCGTGACCTTGACCTTTAAAATTCAAGGTCACACAATCAGTGATCACTTTTCATTGTGTATCACAATCATGTAATGATTCAAAGTGTTATTAGTTGAAATAAGACATTTTTGCAAAAGCATGCTTAAGTTGTGACCTCACTATGACCTTGACCTTTGACGGATGTTAGCGAAAACCTTTTCAAATCTTGGCCTTTCTCCATAGTTGATATACACCAAAGAAGAGCCTGATAGCACAAATATTGTTCAAGTTATCGTGTTTACAAGGATTGTTTTAGCAATTTCAGAACTATTGACCTTGACCTTTGACCTTGAATATGAACATGTCAAAATAATTCCCCAGGGGCATAAGTAAGAAGTTATGTATATGAGGTGTTGATACCTCCTTGGAAAGAATTTTTTTAGTGATTTCAGAACTGGTCACCATGACCCTATCTCGTGACCTTGACCTTTAAAATTCAAGGTCACACAATCAGTGATCACTTTTCATTGTGTATCACAATCATGTAATGATTCAAAGTGTTATTAGTTGAAATAAGACATTTTTGCAAAAGCATGCTTAAGTTGTGACCTCACTATGACCTTGACCTTTGACGGATGTTAGCGAAAACCTTTTCAAATTTTGGCCTTTCTCCATAGTTGATATACACCAAAGAAGAGCCTGATAGCAAAAATATTTTTCAAGTTATCGTGTTTACAAGGATTTTTTAGTGATTTCAGAACTCGTGACCTTGACCTTTGACCTTGAATGTGAACATGTCAAAAACAATTCCCCAGGGGTATTAGTAAGAAGTTATGTATATGAGTTCTCAAAACCTAATAGGAAAAAAGTTATAGCGAATACAAAACGCGGCGGCGGCGATGGAAACTGCACAAAAACTGATAGCAGCTCCGACATAGTCGGAGATAGATAATATATGCGTTACTTACATACACAGGGTACTGATAATTTATTTTGTGAAACAAATATATTATCTACAAATGAAACCGCATTATTCAATTGTCAGCAATGGTACATGATAGTGACAAAACTACGTAACACACATCCAGCTACCGACAAGTGACGAGCTGACCCATGTAACTTGTTAAGAAAGACGGCACACTGTGTGCATATTTCATCATTCATTCAAAAAGGCTAATTAGGCTAAGTACAACGTCAAAGATTTAACGACTCAATAATGATAGCACTTTTTTACCATACATTTTTACCATTAAAATCTGCAGGTAATCCCTTCTGTCTGATTATATTATAATATAGACGTATACATACATATGTATACTACTACAATATTAAGCTGGTAAAACGATTTCAGTGTCAATTGTTTATCTTTAATGAATGGGTTGATATTTGTGAACATGACACATGGCACGTTTTCCATGTTTCAAGTCGTTAATGGCCAAAGAAAAGAATGACAATGTTTAATTGAATATAGAAATAGACTGGCAATTTCTCAACAACTTCTTGATTGTGTATAAATAGGGTGCCTTGAAAAGCTCCTCAAAGACATGCAAATTGCTAGTTTCTTTGTTTTGAGGTTCTTGTTTTACTCTCAAATCGTGGTAAATGGAGACATCATTTAAAGAAAAAAATAGACAGACAGAGATGTAGACACTTATCCCTACTAGATAACAGGTGGAGATAATTTGAAGGTGTGATTGTTTAGAGAAACACCTGTCTACTGCATTAAACAGAACAATTAACGAAAATAAGGAGAAACTTAGAGGCATTGAAAGAATGGTTGAATTTTGCAAATGAAGTTGTTTTATTAAGTTTGATCGCATTTAAATGATTACACCGAGATGCAATCAAGCAAATGTCTTTTAAACATAGTTCTCGTTTTAATAATGACTGCTGAAACGGTGTTCAGGAGCGTTTCAATAACGCGTGGTCAATAGATCTACAAAGCACACATTTTAGTGACTTGATAGAAAGTATAGATATGGATATAGAGTAACAAGTCTGTGGCATTTATTGTGAGTTATCGTGCTGCATATGTAAATATTGAATATGTTAAGATGTATGTATCTGGATGCAATTTGTTATAGTTTTACCTGTTTACATGTTTAGCTTAATAGTTGTGAGAATCCAGATATGCTCTCCATTGATAACCGGAATGGGCAATAAAATATATTATAATCTCAATAACGTTTCAAGAAAAATGCAGTAAATTCTTTTGTAGGTGTGTGTAAATACTCTGATCAAGAGGTACGAGTAAATACATTGTACATGTAAAGAACTGGTCCATATACCAAAACGTTTGTGTGCAATGAGAACACTTGAAATTAGCGTTTTGCTAATTCCATCTAACGTTCGCAGGTTTCATCGGAACTGATAACTCTAACGATAGTGCCGGCATTTTCCCCGCACTTATTATGTAGAATGTCCACTGCGCAGCTGCACAACTGGCTATCTGTAAGATATAGAATTTGATAAAACAACCTGATATTATAATTAATCATCCAAAACTGGTTCAACAAATCTCCAACAAAACCTTCAATCTGACAGAGGTGAAGGATTGAAATTCCCAAATCGATAGATGCTTTAACCTAGATTTGGGAAGGAATCTTTGCTACATGATAACATCCAATGCTAATAGTTCCGGCGTCAGTGAAACATAGTTCTCCAATATCGGTATAGGTTATGCCAGTCACATATCTACTCAATCAAAAGACATTTGGAAGTTAACATACATTCAACCGCGAAATAAACGTCACAATACAAAATACAAGATAATTAAATACACGAGTGATATAAATTCTATCAAAATATTGTTGGTTCATGCACATTAAAGGAGATAATAAATGCTCCCACAGTAGATATCGCTTTTGTGAGATCAAGCGATATCTACAAGCGATATCTACATTGTAGATATTGCTACAATCAAATCGTCATAATCCAATTACATCATCAGTTAATGACATCAAAAGGCTTTGACATCACTGAGAACACTAATGACAATGCTATGATGTCACAAAGTTGATGACGTAACAATGATATGATGCCATAATGCTAATGACGTCAAAATGCTATGACCTCACTGAGAGCACTACTGAAGAAGCTAAATGGCAGTTTTGTACTTCACATATGTTCATTATTTTGCTAATAATTGTTGAAGAATGATTTTGAAAGATAAATAAACTTCTCACCCTCGTGTCTTCTGATATAAAATATATCAACACTCGTTGATTAAAGTAAAAATATCCTTGGCAAACCTCCGATATTTGTAACTTTAATAAACCGTTTAATAATTTGATATATTTGATATCGGAAGACACTTGGGTGAGATTCTCTATATCTACCTACACGTATGTAGTCTTCAATGGTTTTACATTTCTGCAGAGGGAGCATGAAGAAGAATATAATTGTTACTTCAGTAGTAATATTTTTCTTTTAAAGTATTCTATTTCCTGTTCACAACTAAATGGAATCGTTTTGGTTCACATGCAATGTTTAGAGCTTATTCACCGCTGGTAAAAGAATTTACCATTGCTTGAGAAATATAGATTGTGAAAGTGTTGACGTGTTTTTCAAACGTCTATAAAAAACATATTCATTCAAGTCAGCTTTGAAAGATTTAAATCGCCAATTCTTACAGTGAAGGCAAAACCATGTTTTTAGACACAACAATACGGTAAAGAATATAAACACAGCGACATTTTGAGGCAGATAAAACAAAAATGTGCTTCTATTTTGAAAACAAATAGAATCAATCAGAAAAAGAAAAGGACTGTTTGTCCCCTATTTTATGAAATTGTGTTTATATTTATACACAAAAAAAAGATTATCTGGAAGAATGATTCCATCTTCCAGTTCAGACTTTATTTACACAGCACATTCCATGCCTTGCTACATATTCATTTCTTTTGAATGACTTCATGAAACATTTGATCGGCATGTTAACATATTTGAAGCTACTCCAAAGGCAACATAACTACAAAACACATACAGTACATACTTATGGATTAACTATCCTGTTGCTATGGCGTAATAATAATTAGGTATATAATTATAATAATAAATGGTGATATTTTGTGTGGCTGTGAACAACGATAAATTAGGCTACCATCAACTGTGACTGTGGTGATACTGCACTGACAAACTAAACTTAACCTGACCCTTTATATATGTAGTCAGTTTTCTTCTGTAAAAGTTCTGAGCACCTCGGTGGATACGAACCGCGATCATCCCGAATAATGTCTAACACACTCACTTTATTATGATACTTTAAACAAGTTTAAACCCGATAAATCTCGAACAGTGTCGTTACTGGTACCACTCACTTTATTATGTCACTTGAGCTTTAAACAGGTTTTGAAATAATAAACATGAAATATTTATTTAGTTCTCTTATCCAAATAAGTATAAAAGAACATACGTGTCTATATCCACGATCAAGAAAGACAGATACAGTTACAAACAATTACATTATTTATTTATTTATTTATTACAGGACACCTAATTAAAATTCTACTTTTTAAGACGGTATAACAAGCATGACTCTAACATACCTGACCACACTTACTATAAGAATTACACAACAAGTTTTCACGTTTTGCACTTAATGTCCAAATATGTACTAAATGATTACATGTAACTAAATTTAATTTTTTTTAGGAAAAGAGCCTTCTCACTATATTCATTTTTTTAAATACTCTTGAAAGCGGCGTTAACTCACTCACTCACTCACTCATTTTTTTTCAAATGCCTTTACCCCGCTCTGGAAATATTGATTAACTAACATTTTTTCAGAACATGGTAATTGATGATAACAAAACCTGGCTTGAGCACGTTGGAAGTAAAAAATACAAGCTTAAGATGTGACTGCTTGAATCGTTGTGGTAAGAACACACATATACAGTGTACATGTAGCCAATTATCCCAGATAGATAACAACGAAGAAGGGATAAAAGAAAATTCTGATCCATTAGAAAAACACCTGTTGGGCATTACAAAGGCACCAGGTTTAGCACAACAACGACAATACAGGCATAAAGCTATGTTTTCTCATAACATAGTGTAAGGACTGGGGAGACGTCTCATTTAACTGAAAACACATTCGAAATGTATATCAATATGTGTAAGTTTGATATGGTTTATTCGTGGATATCTCAACAGGCATTTATAGAAGTAGAAGAGTTCATGTGAATTTAGACATATTGATACCAGTTTAATTGTTTTTTGAATTGTATATCCTATTCACTTAAGGAATGGTGTAAATAGTTACATAAAAATGTGTTGAATAACTGTATATGTTAGCGGCAGAGACCTATTGCCTAGGAAGTAACGTTACTGCCTGATTCATCTTATTGCCACTAACATACCGCTAACATATATATTATAAGAAATCCATTTAAAAAATACATTAAGCTGTCTGCATGCCGAGAATAGTTTGAAGACTAAGTAATCTAATGATTTAACAAACATAGGCAATCTACAGAAATAGATTACTCACGTTGTATCCCTTCTTCATTATAATACCTGGTATACAGCTGTTCGTACATGCGGAGAATCTACACTGGCGTTCAAACTCCATCTAAATGTGAAGGCTTGTTAAAGAAACACAAACTCTTACAGAAATTTTCGATCAGTGCGATGTAATTTTTCATGTTTTTCATTCATTCAAACCAAGAGTTGATCCAGACAACAGAACAAATAATCAAAAAATGAAGTTGTGAAGGTAGGTAAAGTCTAAAAGTTTCTAAAGTTCACGACAATAACCTGTTTTTTAAAAAGCATCTATAGTTTTCCCTTTAAAACATCTAAATGTGGTTGACATATTGTATCACTTAAATATTAACAATACCACAAAATCGGATCACGGTTTTCCATCTCTATTAATCTTATATAATACGTAGATAATGCTTAATTTGTATAATTGGAAGGTGTCTTCTTGCGCCACTGACAAAATCATCAACAAAAATCTTGCAAATGTATACCTCTTTAATCCGTTTACTCGCATGTTTCAATAGTACTATGTTGAGTACGTGAATGGTTGTATTTGTCTATCTGTACTGTTCAGGCAAGAGGTAATGATAAAAAAAAACACACATTTAAGTTGGGTCTTTTTGCATTCACCAAAACGCAACCAATATGGCCTCAACCATTCTTCTGTTTCCATGAATGCTCGGAAAATCCTGTTATTGAAGAAAAACAAGTAAAGTGTGATGTTTGGACGCTTTAATTCGTTTATTCGCGAACAAATACAAAAAAACCATTTGTTTTTATACTTCTTTGAATGAGTGTACATATATATATCGATCGTTTAACTAAAAGGTAAGAATACGCTGACAGTTCTAACTTGATCACTCGCATCTACTAAAGTTTAAAGTATCATAATAAAATGAGTTTGTTAGACATTATTCGGGATGACCGCGGTTCGTATCCACTGAGGTGCTCAGAACTTTTACAGAAGAAAACTGCCTACATATATAAAGGGTCAGGTTAAGTTTAGTTTGTCAGTGCAGTATCACCACAGTCCCAGTTGATGGTAGCCTAATTTATCGTTGTTCACAGCCACACAAAATATCACCACTTATTATTATAAGAAAATAAACTCTCTTGTAACAATTCCAAACTATAAGTTCTTATTTTACCGGAACGAAGGCGCCATAGCAACAGGATAGTTAATCCATAATTATGTACTGTATGGGTTTTGTCGTTATGTTGCCTTTGGAGTAGCTTCAAATATGTTAACATGCCGATAAAATGTTTCATCGAAGTCATTCAGAAGAAAGGAATATGTAGCGAGACATGAAATGCGTTGTATAAATACAGTCTGAACTTGAAGATGGAATCGTTCTTCCAGATAATCTTTTTTTTATATAAATATTAACACAATTTCATAACATAGGGGACAAACAGTCCTTTTTTCTGATTGATTTCTATTTGTTTTCAAAATAGTAGCACATTTTTGTTTTATCTGCCTCAAAATGTTCTTTACCGTATTGTTGTGTCTAAAAACATGGTTTTACCTTCACTGTAAGAATTGGCGATTTAAATCTTTCAAAGTTGACTTGATTGAATATTTTTTATAGACGTTTGAAAAACACGTCAACACTTTCACAATCTATATTTCTCAAGCAATGGTAAATTGTTTTACCAGCGGTGAATAAGCTCTACAACTTGCATGTGAACCAAATTTATTCCATTAAGTTTTAAACAGGAAATAGAATACCTTAAAATAAAATATTACTACTGAAGTAACAGTTATGTTTTCTTCTTCATGCTCCTTCTTCAGAAATGTAAAACCATTGAAGACTACACACGTGTAGGTAGATATTATAATATCAGGTTGTTTGATCAAATTCTATATCTCACAGATAGCCAGTTGTACAGCTGCGCAGTGGACATTCTACATAATAAGTGCGGGGAAAATGCCGGCACTATCGTTAGAGTTATCAGGTCCGATGAAACCTGCGAACGTTAGATGGTATTAGCAAAACGCTAATTTCAAGTGTACTCATTGCACACAAACGTTTTGGTATATGGACCAGTTCTTTACATGTACAATGTATTTACTCGTACCTCTTGATCAGAGTATTTACACACACCTACAAAATAATTTATTGCAAATGTTGAACTTGAAACGTTATTGAGATTATAATATATTTTATTGCCCATTCCGGTTATCAATGGAGAGCATGTCTGGATTCTCACAACTATTAAGCTAAACATGTAAACAAGTAAAATTATAACAAATTGCAACCAGATACATACATCTTAACATATTCAATATTTACATATGCAGCACGATAACTCACAATAAATGCCACAGACTTGTTACTCTATATCCATATCTATACTTTCTATCAAGTCACTAAAATGTGTGCTTTGTAGATCTATTGACCACGCGTTATAGAAACGCTCCTGAACACCGTTTCAGCAGTCATTATTAAAACGAGAACTATGTTTAAAAGACATTTGCTTGATTGCATCTCGGTGTAATCATTTAATCAATCATTGCGATCAAACTTAATAAAACAACTTCATTTGCAAAATTCAACCATTCTTTCAATGCCTCTCAGTTTCTCCTTATTTTCGTTAATTGTTCTGTTTAATGCAGTTGAGAGGTGTTTCTCTAAACAATCACACCTTCAAATTATCTCCACCTGTTATCTAGTAGGGATAAGTGTCTTCATCTCTGTCTGTCTATTTTTTTCTTTAAATGATGTCTCCATTTACAACGATTTGAGAGTAAAACAAGAACCTCAAAACAAAGAAACTAGCAATTTGCATGTCTTTGAGGAGCTTTTCAGGTACCCTATTTATAAACAATCAAGAAGTTGTTGAGAAATTGCCAGTCTATTTCTATATTCAATTAAACATTGTCATTCTTTTCTTGGGCCATTAACGACTTGAAACATGGAAAACGTGACATGTGTCATGTTCACAAATACCAACACATTCATTAAAGATAAACAATTAACACTGAAATCGTTTTTCCAGGTTAATATTGTAGTAGTAAACATATGTATGTATACGTCTATATTATAATATAATCAGACAGAAGGGTTTACCTGCAGATTTTAATGGTAAAAATGTATCAAGTTCTATCATTATTAAGTCGTTAAATCTTTGACGTTGTACTTAAAAAGAAATTAGCTTTTTTGAATAAATGAAGAAATATGCACACAGTGTGCCGCCTTTCTTAACAAGTAACATGGGTCAGCTCGTCACTTGTCGATAGCTGGATGTGTGTTTCGTAGTTTTGTCACTATCACGTACCATTACTGACAATTAAATAATGCGGTTTCATTTGTAGATAATATGTTTTTTTCACAAAATAAATGATCACTACCCTGTGTATGTAAGTAACGCATATATTAACATAGCCTTAACTATTACAGATAAGCATTTTTTTAAATTAATGTGAGTTAATGCAATGTTGTTACATTACATTCTATTAGAGTAACGTTCGTGTGCATTACTATATATTTAATATTTAATAATTGATTCAAAGCTGATAAAATATATTATGAAAGCAATATGACATAAATTCGATTTTTGTTGATTTGAATCGTATAGTAACTTTTCAATTTATATGATTTCAGCTGCTTTTATTAAAACATAAAACTTAACAACGATCTTTTTTTGCTCTTATTTTGAATGTTTTAAAGTTCTCCTGCATTTTAAACAATTTAAAAAAAAAATGATTTGAACTAAAACTGCAGAGGCAGAATTATATTTGTTAATGTGGTTCGATAAATTGTCAATTATAACTGCACTTTCAGCTTTCATAGCTTGTTTCCTATCATGTTGAGCCCATTACTTTTATACTCAAATAATGCTTATCCAGGAAGGTATGTTTTTTTATATCATGAAATTAAAATTTGTTTTTGCTGAGTATCTTCTGTTAATGTTTACTGTTGCATTCTATACACTCACACTTATGAACATGGTATTGCTGTGTTGTTTTTACATTGTTTTAAATGTGGGTACATGCTAGAAATTAAGATAGTCTTCTAAATTACTGTTTTAGTCACGAGGTAAAATTTATTTTCTTATTCTGTTTACTTATGCATGAAAGTCAAATGTAAGTTCATTTTATTACAAATTTGTTATACAGAGAATAGCATGTATTTCTGGTATACATTTAATGTATTTATCCTCATATATCCATGAGAAGATGTGTATTTCAAATCAAAACAGATATATACATGTTTTTTTATATTCCTGATAATTATAAGTATAGGCAAGAAGTCTATATTTTAATAATTGTTATACTCTTGTGTGGTTTTACTGGCATTAACAAACTAGTTTTTGACACGAAACCAGTATAATCTCGACACTATTGGAGTTTTGAGAAAATGAATGAGAAAACATGGCGGAAAAAGTTACATGCCTGTGGAATTGGAAAGTGAGAATATTAGTCAGTGTCAGATTGTAAAACGTTAAATGCCAGTAAAAAGGAAGCATACAGTTCTCGAGTGACTAAGTAGATGTACATGTAAGTGGTTTTGTACAAGCAGGGTTTTCATTGTTTCTTTTTTTAAGTTTCTTAATTCGACTGGACACGTTATCCAGCAATACCATCAAAATAGATCTTGATTATGTTTTACTTGAACTGTTTTTTTTTGTACAGTGAATGGATTTCGAATGTGTTCTTTGAATGGGAAACAACTTTAGAAAATATGTAAATATGTTCCTTACCATTTGGAAATATAGGTTGTCAACAAGAAACATAAAAACATTTGATTTTCTTATGACATAGTTTAAGATGTCACCCACGATCAGTTTTGCAATCAGGAATGAAGTAATAATTTCAATGAAATCATCCTTGTCATGAAAATTACTTTGATAAGCAGTGAAAGTTGAATTCCAACGTTTGTCTCATATCAAATTCACTTATACGTGTACATCATAAACTATGAGTTAAAGTGTCATTTAAAATTATATTACCTGACTGTACATTTTCGAGTGAAATTCAACTGTTTTTTAGTCCAAATTTAAAATTGTGGACACCCTGTAATTGTGACCCCTAAAGCGCACAAGATCAGCACTTCCATACCAAAATGTGAAGTTCCCCATTGATATAGTGTTCGTGTTATCCTCCGGAATAGAAATAAAGTCAGGAGCCTCAAAGCGTCTCTGATGCTACGGAAATAAAACGTTAGATCATTTGCACACACTACAATATGGTATTGGCACCCTAGGGTTGTAACCCCTAAAAGGCACAATATCACCACACAGATAGCAGAATCATAGGTATTTGTAAGTTTGTATTTAATAACATTAATATTCAAAGTTATCTTCAGTTTAATTACCTTTACATACATATACATGTTTTTATGTGTATTAACCCTGTCTCATTACAATTTGATACTGCATTTTGACGAATCTACTTCAAGTTCATGCAGATTCGTATCTTGTTTGAAAATCCAAAAAACTACTTAACTACTTAAGGGTTTATTAAGTTTATCCTGTTAACTCTCAGGAGGCAATTACCAACAATATCTAGTGTCCCATTTCCATGATGTGTGATGTCATGCTATTTTATGACATCATTGCATCTCGAACATGTCACCCTTAAAACAATTTTAAACACTTGCAGCAACATTGAATTCCAGACTGATCACGTTATATTATCTGGAATCTGCTGTAGCATACATGGATTGTGAATGTGTGGTATGTTGTGGTTGACCCAATGCCTTCTTAAGTTCCGTTCTGTCTTTCAGTACATCAGTTCAGATAACTACAATATCACTGGCTAGTATCACTTTGAATTAATAGGTCAGTGAAATAAGTGTTTCTAATTAGTTGACAGTCTATAAATCCCACAAGACTCAAGATTTACAACAAACCCAATGTCATAGTAACAGCCATGCAAACCCATCTCGCTTCATTCCCGTTTATTTTTTTGGATTTTATCACTTCAGGTCCACCGTAATCTGTTTGGAGATATTTTGTTTCTGATAAGTCTGACGTGATCGTTATGTTAGTGTTAATTTTGAATAGATGATACTTGAAGCAAACTATGACAGTATAATGTCATATTGGAAAAGGAATACTTGCAACACAGAGAAGTGAAACTATGCCCTCAAAGGAAATGTATCGATGATCGATGACAATGCTCTTTCAATCTAAATTACATCAAAATTCATATCTAGCTTTCATTTTGTGTAAACGTTTAGCTATTGTATTTTGTTCTCTCTATTTCTCCTACTTCCTATACACTTACAACAAAAACTGTATGGTGCACCACTGTGACGACAGTTATTTATTCCAACATATATTTATACATATATACAAATATGCTCCAACAAGCTGTCTTCACAAGCTCCACCAGCTCAGAACACTGCTACATCCTAGTAGCACGTCTCCCACGATTACTCGCGTATTCTAACGGCTCGCCAACCCGGACATGTCGATCCCACCCAAAAGTGCCAGTCATTGATCTATAACTGAAATGAGAATGACAGATTTTGCACAAACGCACATAATTACAAAGCATATATTCACAACATCATCATTATCATATGATAAAATACAAGAATAAAAATTGAGAATTACATCATTCAAATCTCCCACCCTTTATACCCGATTAAGCGCCACCTATACAAAGCAAAGTATTGACGCAGAGGTGACGCCCGCCAATACGACATGGACCGAACTAAGAAGGACTTGTGTGTTGCGGTCTTATGTTCGTAAAGGAATCAAGAGGCATAAGTCAAGTAAGTCAAGTCACACAAAGCATTACTTCCCTTTGTTGTATCTTCCGACGCTAGGAGAAATGAATTTCATTCTGGTTCGTACCTCAAACGAAAGAAATTATATTTAAAGGGAAACTGTCTTTGCCGATGTCATAAGGAAAATGATATTCTGAAAATAGCACAACTGATTTATTTAGACCTATAGTTAAAAGGAAAATGAAATTCGTAAATATATATTGAAGGATGTGTTGTGATATATGTTTGGGAGACACCACAGAGACGATACAGTTGTGTCCAGAGAGATATTCGGAACAAATTTATAAATTTGGTTTGTTCAAATTCAGTTTGTTCAATTCAAAGACAATTATCAAGTCTAAGGGTAGTCCACTTTTCGGAGTACGCATTTTTAAATTGAGAGGGAACTTCTATAATTGCATCTGCAACTTCTGTCAAACAATAAAATTCTTAACCACTTTATATACAAACAAAACCTGACATTAAATCAAACGTTATTAAATATCTACATAACATCAAAAGATATTATTTTCTGTTGGGATGAAATGGGATTAAACGATACTGAACTTGTTTCCAGAGAGATATTCGAAAGAAATTGATATATTCATTTTGTTCAAATTCAGTTAGTTCATTTCAAATACAGTTATTCCCAAGTGTAGTCCGATTTGGGGGGTATCCACTTTTCAATTGAAGGAGGCTTAGGTATAAACAATAAACAAGTTATCCTAATGACTTGGCATCCATGTACAGTATAACTGTAAAAACGTACATGTAGACCACTTATTAATATATGACTGACAAAATATTATTGTATTCAATGAGATGAGATATAATGATAATGCACGGAACCTATCTTTTCAATAAAGTAAGTTGTTTTTGGTGTTATTGCAGTCAACAAGCCAAAAAACTATCAATCAAATACGTTTTTGTTCATAAAAAAAATAAAATGATCTTCTCTAGTATTCAGTTTATTAAAAAAAAAACACTTTCCAATTGAAATTGGTTACTTGAAATGATTTCTCGGCCTACAGATTTCAAACCCTTTCCTTAAAATTACCAAATATTAAATATATTCCCAAATAAATGGTGAACTTGTGATTATACTTTATCTCTCAATTTGAAAAACTGAAGGATATCGTCTTTGCAAATGCATTTTATTGTTTAAATCTTCTTGAGAACGAACTTCAATAATTGCATCTGCAAGTGCTGTCAAACGATAAAAGGCTTAACCAATTTATATACAAACCAAACCTGACATTAAACCAAACGTTTCTAAATGTCTACGTAACATCAAACGATATTGTTTTTCTATTGGGATTAAATGTCAACCGCCTCTATCAGAAAGCTACAAATTATTGCCGGTCAGTCAACCAATACATGTCTCAGCCTTGAGCAAGATAAAAAAAAATATTATGTAGGGGAACCGCACATATATTGATTGTCTTTTGAGTTTATTGGACGCCTGGTCATTGTATTAGAAACCCATCTGTTCTGTATTTCAATCAGTGGTGATCATGTATTAGATGTGCATAGCACAGTTGACCACTATCGGTGAGGTTCAGCAAGAATTGGTGCGGTTTGTGGAATGGATGGGTGACTATTAAAATGGGTGGGCAGCCAATTTGAACTTTCAGAACATCTGGATAAAGGTAGATGTTAACTTGTATTTAATGTTTTGTAATCATCATGTTCTTTAGATTGTTGATTTAACATATTCTACTTAATTGCATGTCAAATTCCTTATAAATGTACCAACGTTTGTATAATCAAATGATAAACAACCTCCAGCTAATATATTAACATCATGTGAACGTAGGTGCTGTCAAATTCCTTCAAATGTAAATTGGGAACTGACGACTCGCACAAAAGTCATGCCATCATGTGTTGACTGATTTCTGAGATCTCATCACCTTCAATTAAATACCACAATGATGTCAAAGAAATTGACCAACACTGGTAAGGGGACTCTTAGTTTAGGGCATGATAGTGGCTTCTTATCTTCCTGACAATGACAACTGACAACTAAGATGATTTTATCTGCGATCTGTGATCATGAACAGATACATTATCTTTGTAAGCTGCATTCTCAAATGGAATATCTGCTCAATGTCAATACCATAGGAAAAGTCTATTGAATATATTTTAGTAACATGTCTTTTTAAAAAAAATATTTTAACAACGTTTATATTATTTTTGTCCAGAAAGGACTTGTATACTGAAGTCCTAATGCAAAAAAGTTAAATTCACAACACACTCATATTTATTTTCTTAATCATCTTGTTTTTCCTATAAATCCACTTTTACAACAGAATATTATTTGTCTCCTTCTGTACACAAAGTCCATTTCCATACCCTATATATAGCTAGTCGTATTTGGACCTTAGTCGAATCTTAAAATCATTTGTTAACAAAAATCATGGAAACCGACACTGACAGCTCAAAGGTATGCAGCTATTTTGGCTCTTGTAATCGCTTTCTAAACTTCCGTTTAGTTTCTGATGAGTGTTTTGCGATTTACCTCTGTATCTTACAATTACATTACACGAAAGTTCATGCACCGAAAGAAACCTTTTTCAATGTTTTTTCTGACAAGTTACATCTGTATTGTAACATTTGAAGAAAACTTATCATAACGCCTGTCAAACAATGTTTATATAAGATCAGTCAACGAGTGCATTTGCCTCTCTTTTGGTATGTTGTCGGTATTGTTCTGGTTTGAACGTTTGCTAAATGCTCTTTATAGTTTTCCATTTAAATAAGAATACCATTTACAAATTGTTTTTGTCGGTTTTTCTGTTTTTATATGATATATCAGTTTAAAAGTTTAAATATCTTGTTACCCACGTCCGGTAGGTTAGCATAATCATTATGCCTGTTAACATAAGTTTGCTTACTATAATTATTGTAAACGTTCTGGAACATGTTTGTATATTTTGTATATTTTATGAATTTAACAATGCTCTTGGCAAAATAAATATTACAATATTTGAAATAGAGTAAGAAGAAATTTGTATGTGTTCCAATAATAATCTTCAAATGGTTTGGAGAGGTCACCAATACTTTATCCTTCAAACCAGGTATGATATTCGGATAGCCCTGAAACCTTCAAACATTAACCTATGAATATTTCTATCGATTAATTTAATATGGCTATATGAATATGACATGCTTACTTGTTAAAATAGTATCGAACAATAATTCACAACATTAAGTATTTGAGGGACATTTAAAAGTGGAAACCATTAGAAAACTTTCTGAATAACAATTCCCAATAAATAACACATGTTGTAGATATGCAACGTTTGAAAATCACTAAAAGTAATAAAGTAATTAAACATTCAAAATATTACATGTTGAATCGTTGAGAGTAACCTTGACATTTATATCCCACCTAACCACTGCCTCCTCCTAGATTCCACATGTTGTGTTCATATCTATACCCTTCAAGTTTATTTGTATTAATAATAGACTGGCGCTTCAACATAGCCATATCAATTATTCACTATTCATGTTTTATGATAGGCCATATGTACATTTGTAAGTTCACTTTTGGAAATATCTCCATACATATTTGGATTCATTTTATTATCACCACATGCAATGTAGAAACACTAGTTCTAATTACAAATGACGAATTAGTTTTGTCTATGCCTCCTATGACGTAAGTATTTAATATTCGTGCAATTAAGATTCATGACATTTTATCTATATCACACATTCTTTGATTTAGCTTGTATAATTTAAGACGATGAAAGGTGAAATTTAGTAAACTTTATTATTTTATCACACATGTGGAGTGATTACATCAGGTAACATAACATGTACAACTATAAGCTGAATAAAGTAAATAATAATATAATATAACAAGGTTGCATTTGGGATAACACTGCCTTCAATAGTACAAATTCTTGTACTTATTCCCGTGCGGGAATCGAAACCCACATCCACCGAGTTAGGCAACTATCGCCAGCACTGACCGTACCGACAGCTTACCACACAAACATTTTGACTCGACAAAAGTCAAGGTTCAACAATCGATAGTTAAGCTACATTTACATCCAGTACCCCTCTGATAGACATACATTGACACAGCTCCAAAGGCTGAATGCATTAGAAATACATGCCATTTATATAGTGAACAAATATATAAGGTTACATTTGAGATAACAACACATCCAATAGTACAATTTTTGTACTTATACGGGCCGAGTCCCATGCTGGATTTGAACCCACACCCTCAGAGTAAGGCAAGCACTGACCGTACCAACAGCTTACCACACGACCATTTCGCCTCGACAAAAAAAACGTAAGGTCAGTGC
Organism: Gibbula magus; assembly: GCA_936450465.1. Lineage (NCBI taxonomy): Eukaryota > Metazoa > Mollusca > Gastropoda > Trochida > Trochidae > Gibbula > Gibbula magus. The sequence continues at coordinate 57,123,057 of OW388300.1, forward strand.
TGGCGATAATTGCTTGGAATGTATCATTGTGAGTATACAAATGAGGTAATGATCGTAATGTTTTCAATGGTGACAGTATTGCCGCAAGAACATTGTCTTGATACAAACACTTTAATCTTTAAAGTCATTGCCTCATACATTGAAAACAGATATATAAGGAAATCTACAAATAGTCGTTGGCAATAAATTCATAGAATGTAAAGAAATACGTTGCCTAATTGGAGAACACTTAGTATGGTATGCAAGTACAAATTCCATCATTTGTATTCTCATGTGTAACATTTCGCCAATGTGCATTACAGGAAACACAAGAAGTTAGTAACAAAAACTGTCCAGAACCATTTTGATATAGGACTTAATGTACACTTTCAATCTCCATGAATCTCTGTGGCATCGATTAACCAGGTAAAAATTACACTCCGAGATTGGACAACCTGTGGCTACTGTGACATTAGCGACCAAAGCTTATTTTCGGCATCTTATTTTCAACACAACATTCATGACAATGTGGGTCCGAATGCCACAAGGGACTTGTCCCGAAAAAGTACAACAATTTGTATTATTACAGATAGTATGCTACTAGTCACATGTCATTTAAACACATGTTCGTTTTGTAAATGTGAACAAATCCAACTAGTTGTTATGAATATTCCAAAAAGGTAATAAACAAAAGTAAAGCTTGTGTCATGAATAATTGACAGGATGAACATATATTTGCGCAAACCTTTCACAGCAATGTTAATCTAAATAAACTGTATATTCTGCATGTGGAAGCCCAATATATGTAATATGCATTACCTACACTATACATCAGGGGAGCAATGCATGATTTACTGACAGGGCAGTGCTTTGTGAACATTGAGAGCTGTTCAGTATTTGACCTAGTGAACCTTACGCAGCCGATTTCTTTTGAGGAGGAAATAAATCATGTACCAATTTATTTTCACAAGCATAGTGGGATTACCATCTGCATTATTTACATATTTATACAGCTTCCGTCTGCACTTTCGTAATCGAAAAGGTTGAACCCAGAATAGTATGACCAGATACTGTAATCCCAGGACTTTAGCTCAATGATATCAAGTCACCCTGAATGTATTTTGCATAAGCGAAAACGGAAATGATTGATGTAAACGTTTATTTTCCAAAACATTGTGTGAACAAATCTATTCCATCAACCTTTGGCTGAGTATCGTTTACATGATCAAGAATGGTGTTCAATAAAATGAGTTCTTTTCTCATAAATACATATCAGATGTCATATATCAAAAAACACAATATGCATTCAAGTCAAAAGTCAAAAGTTCTTTATTGTATTCGAGGCCTCTGGCCCATATACATTTGAGTTACATGCATTATTAATCACCAGTTCAATAACAAATTAAATGGATACAAAGGTGATTGATTTTAACTTATCATGTCGATGAGATATGGCATAGGTAACATAGTGTGCAAGTCTAAGAATGCTGTTATTGTTATCAGAAGAAAGGATTTGTTTAAATGCTAAAGCAGGAGGCTTGGAAAGATAATAATCCTGGATAAACTTTTTCCATAAATATGCATTCAAACTAACTGGTCTTTTTCTAACAAGGATATGTATGTGTGTATTGCATTTGAAACTTATCTATAAGTTTAAGCTAATGAAACAAATGCGTCATTATTGTTAATATTTTTAAACTAACCTTGAATTGAAAGTGACCATGCAACAAAATACTGACTCGACAATTCCACGTAGAGATTGTGACAACAATATGTTGCTGATCCAAATATGCATGATGTTCAGTGAATGTGATCATTATTCAATCATTCTGGTAATCAGTATATGACAAGATAATAGCCAACAAGTCCAATAACTTTTTTAAATGATCGACCGATTATAAATATGTGTTCACAGTTAGGAGGAAAATTATTTTGAATTGAGTCTGAAATTGACATAACAAAATAATTATTTTGGATATATTTCAACAGAATATATTTAGGAAAGATTCTCAAAATGCACTGTACTGACCTCGTTTACTTTAACATTATTTGACAGAGGTGACGATTTGTTCTCTTGAAATGTTAAAATGCAGATGTAATATGCCAGAAGAAGCACAAAATAACATTGCATTGGTGCATGAACTGTTTTTGAATTGTGTTTGTAACTACCAGAGGTAGCCTGTTAATATTTTGAGCTTTTATCAAAACTCTCACGAGAAAAATAAAAGAAGTTAAGAAGATGATTACATGAGCAATACCTCTGAGCTGCCAGTGACAGGTAATATTTAGAGAACAAAGAAATAAAGATACATAACACATAAATGGTTATGGTGTTATACATGACCTCGCTGCCATCATTCACTAAGTATAATATACTTTTTTCACCTCGAATGAAATATCATTTTAAGATATAATGTACAGATTTTTGCCTTATATGGATAAAAGACAAAAGGTCACATATCCCTATTATTGAAATGAAATCAACAAGAAAAAATTAAAGAGAAGATAAGGTGCTGTAAGTATAATAAATTGACTTTCCATATCGAGATCCTTGCAATATTGTGTATTGATGTCTCCTATTTAGATTGACAACATCATTACATTTATGTACAGATATAATCATAGTATATAATGCACATACCCTTGCTGGATATGGATACAAGACGAAAGTCACATATCCCTAGTATTGAAATAAAAGAACAAATTAGAGAAAAAAGAGAAAGAGGTGCACAAGGTGCATTGTGTATAACAAGTTGATTGACCATCACATTTAGATTGACCATATCATCACGATTTTAATAGAAATAACAATACTTGTTACTTTGCTTAGTGATTTAATTAGGATATTCATCGTTGTCATTTGTATCTATTTTTATTTTTATTTCAAATACATGGAAGGTCGTTAAATATCCTCTATTTGGTACACTGGTACAAGGACATGCAATAAGCTTAATCTTTGTCCAACTACATGTAAGTTCATATTGAATTTGTATAGAAAAGTGATGTTTTTGCATTTAGATTATGCATTGTATGAATGTAAAGCATTCACTCACTACTGAAAAGTTGCTGTAGGTTTCAGGACATGAAATAATGACTTCAACGTTGTGACATTATGCATGACATTATGAAAACATGCATTTGCTTGCAGTGGAGAATATTCACATAGACACTGCTTACATAATTCCAGACAGAAATCAGGCATGATATGTCCCTAGAGATTCTCACACAAGACATTCATCATGATATAGACGTTTCCAATTTTACTTCAATTACTTCTGGTCATTACTTTATTCCCAATGCGTTTTAGTGAGCGCTTCCATATGCACTCATCCTGTCTGGAGGAATACTGTGATCATAGGAACAGGATACAGAAGAAAATAAATTAAATGTGTGCTTACCCATCAAGATATATTTGTGTATTTCACTCTTAAAGCTTACATCCTGTTCATTTTGGCGATATCCAAAATTGATATTAACTCAACGTTATAGAATAAAAGAACCGTTTTAACTTGGGAAAAGATAAAGAAATCAATAGTCTACCAAGTTTGATTAAATTCAATTTAAAGTATAAAATCAAAAATATAAATCACATTCTATCATATTTCTTTTCATCTAAATGATAAGTCTTGACTCAAACATTGAAATTGCATCTTCTTGAAGATTATATTCCGCATTTTCATTCCGGATAAGTGAAAAGGGAGTGTTACCATTTACTTTCATTAACAAATACCTACTGAAAGAATACTGAAACTTGACATGTGAGAATGAACGTGATGTAGATGGCCATGGTAATCGTTCTAGCTTGTGAAAATAAACCCTTATATCAGTTATTTCCGGGAATGTAGCTCTACCTGCGTCAGACATTATGTTATTGTTATATGCCTGGTATCCTGGTAAATGTAATAGAAAGCAACTTTCTCCCTTTGGAATCAAATTAAATGTCGTAAACATTGTCCTATTAAATGGAGAAAAAAAACTAATTATAATGGAATTAATGCCACTAAAATAATCAATTTACAAATAATATTTAAAGGTAGATATTTGCTTCACATATTGTTTCTTATGTCAAAATAACTTGAGTTGAATGTCTGAATGCATGTTACAGCATTTACCTGTTGCATACCCAGCGTTTATTTGGATGAGAGAAATTATTATAAAATGGCAATGAAGTCTTTAACCTTATGGCAAATGCATGTGAAACTACGAGTGACATTGTATAAACATATTTGTGTTGTGTCTTTTTAACAAATCCAGGGCATTACAACAACATGTGCGTGGCCATAGACTTATTAGATATAGAAAATAATGTTTTTCTAAATGGTAGTGTTCGTACCCCGTCTTATTCAGTTATTGCCATGAATAGTTAGTTGAAGAAACACATTCTATCACGGTCTGATATATCCTAGGACTTACTATCAAAACTGTATTTGATCTGTTGGGAGAGGATGGTATGTAACAATGGCGACGTTACTAAATAGTTCAATGGTACAAATGATAAATAGAAGAAAACAAAACAAAATGGCAGCCAATTTTGTGATCTAAGGTGATGTTTCTTTTTGTGCGTTTCTACGTGCTTATATCATCAAATTAGATTGTCAATCTTGCTTTTTTTACTAGAAATACCATGACTGATAATTCATTGGTAATCCCGTTGTTGACAGTAGCAAACATAATCCAAAATTGCGGCCAATTTGTCACTGAAGGTCATCCTCCGATATTCTAGAATTATCATTTGTACCATCGTCAAAAATGGATTTATCAATACAGTATCAATCCTTGTATTTCTTGGGTTCCAAGCTAGCATGAATAACAATAAAATAGCATGAATGGATCATTTAAATTTGCAAAAACATGTAAAAGCAGATACGTTTTAACAGTGGCGGCCATTTTGGATTTGGCGGCCATCTTGGATCGAAATTGACTTGGCCCTCAGACCAAATTTAATCACAATACCACAAGCTATCTTTGTGCCAAGTTTGGTACTTTTCACCCAAAGTGCACAATTACCTTGATTTCTGCACCATTCTGCCGGACTAATAATGTCATGAAAGTTGCAGGGAGTCGATGATTATTATCTCTCCTATCAGATATTTTCAAGGAAACGCTTAGTCCATTAGCAAATAAATGTTTTCCTTTCTAAAGTATATCACTGAAACAACGCTTTCTGGTTTTATCTAACGCCACACATATATTAATCATTAACTATTGATGTACCTTGTATCATTTTGAAAGTTGCTTTGATAAAAGTGGGAATCTGTGCTTCTACTGTTTTACCTGTACAATCTCAACTACTGCTAATCTCTGTGTGATGTGTCAGGTGTTTCTCTGAAACGTATATCTTTCACTTATCTAAAACTGATTTCAGTTAACAAGTATATCTGTGTGTGTTCTCTTTTTCATTTCTTCAAATCTCAGGATCTGAAAAACTGTAATGAGTGATTTAAGAGTAGACCAAAGTAACTTTGGACAAATATGGTTTAACAATTTAAATATAATTTGTTTATTTTGTTTTAAAGATCGCAGATCCAAGATATCAAGTTAGAATTGTCAGTATAATATTAACTGTTATTTAAACCGTCGATATATTCAATTATGACTGTTATCTGCAGTGATAAATGTATAGATGTACATGTATGTCTGTGATTTGTCTTTGTTTTTATTCTTTAACTTTTTATTCCATTTCTTATTTTTTAATTACTAGATTACTTACCTTTCAAACTATTTTCGGACGATAAACACGTCTTCGAATGGTTGACTCTCCATACAAACAGCTTTATATATTTAAAAATGGATTTCTTAAAATATATCTTTAGCACACTTTTTATGTAACTATTTACATATTTCCTCATGTGAAAAGAGTAATTAATTAGTGTCAATATCTCAGAATTTCACTTTTCTATTTCTATAAATACTTGTTGAGATATCCACGATTAGACCATAACAAGCTAACACATATTCTTTGTACATTTCCGATGTGTTTTCAGTTAAATTAGACATCTAAACAGATCCTTCTAGTGCTTGCAATACTGTTTGGATGGTAGGAGAAAACCAAGCTTTATACCTGTATTGTCTCAACTACCGCGGTGTTGTGCTAAACCTGATGTCTATGTAAAGCCCAGCAGGTGTTTCTCTAATTGATCAGACCTTTCTTTTATCTCCCCTTCGTTGTTATCTAGCAGGGATAATTGGCTACATGTACACTGTATGTGTGTGTTCTTACCAGTACGCGTCAAGCAGTGACACCTTAAGCTTGTAATTTTAACTTCCAACGAGCTCAAGCAATTTTTTTTATATTATCACTTAAAAAATCTAACTTAATGAATAATTCAAGAGCAGGTTTGAGACAATCGGGAAAAAAACAAATGTAGTGAGAAGGCTTTTTTTCCAAATAAACTGTACATGTACTGGACAGTTACATGTAATAATTTATTACATATTTGGGCATTAAGTGACAAACACGAAAATTAAAACCCATGTTGTGTAACTCTTATAGTACTCGTGGTCAACTACGTTAGATTCCTTCTTGTTATAACGTCTTAAAAGTGGAACATAATTAGATGTCCGGTAATGAATAAATCAAAAATGTAACCGCTAAAACTGTATTTCTTGATTGTGAACATAGAAACGTAAGTATGTTCTTCTACAGAAATCTGGAGTTTCTCTAATAAGAGTAACTTGTTAAAAGCTCAGGTAACATAATTAAGTGAGTTGTTCGATATACACACCGTTTTAACTTGTTTAAAGTGTCATATAAAGGGTGCGTTAAACAGTGTTCGGGATGACTACGGTTCGAATCCCACGAATGTTCATAACTTTTACAGAAGAACACTGCCTACATATATAAAGGGTCAGTTTAAGGTTTAGGTTGTCAGTGCAGTATCACCACAGTCCCAGTTGATTTATTCATAGTTGTTCACAGACACACAAACTATCACCCCTTATTATTTTAAGAAAATGAACTCTCTGTAACGATTCCAAACTATAAGTTGTTATTTTACCGGAACGAAGGCGCCATAGCAACAGGATAGTTAAATCATAGCTTTGCACTTAAACAACGTTTATGTTGTTTTATTGCCTTTGTAGTAGCTTCAAATCTGTAAACATGCTGTAAACATGCTGATGAATGTTTCATCGAAGTCATTCAGAAGAAAGGAATATGTAGCGAGACATGAAATGTGTTGTACAAATACAGTCTGAACTTGAAGATGGATCATTCGTCCAGATAATCTTCTTTTATAAATATAAACACCATTTCATAACATAGGTATCAAATAGTCTTTTTCTGATTGGTCTATTTGTTTTAAAAATAGTAGCACATTTTCCTTTTATAAGACTGAAAATGTCGCTTTGTTTATATTCTTCATCACATTGTTGTGTCTGAAATAATGGTTTTGCCTCCATTGTTAGAATTGGCGACTTAAATCTTTCAAACCTCGCTGACTTCAATGAATATTTGTATAGACGTTTGAAAAACATGTCAACACTTTCACAATTTATATTTCTCAAGCAATTTTAAATAGTTTTACCAGCGGCGAGTTAGCACTAAAACTTGCATGTGAACCAAAACGATTTCCATTTAGTTGTAAACAGGAAATGCAATACCTCAAAAGAAAGATATTACTACTGAAGTAACAATTACCTTTTCTTCTTCATGTTCCGTCTTCAGAAATGTAAAACCATTGAAGGCTATATAGGTGTAGGTAGATATTATAATATCACTATGTTGAGTCCAATCCTGTATATCACAGATAGTCAGTGGTGCCACTTTGCTGTGGACATTCTACATAATAATTGCTGTGAAGCCTTCACTACAGTGAAACCTGCATGCGTTGGATGGAATTAGCAAAACAGTAAGTTTCAGTGTCCTCGTTGCACTCAAACGTTACGGGATATAGACCAGTTCCTTAAATGTATATGTAGTTCCCTCTTGGTCAGTGTTTTTACACACAGACAACAGACAGACAGATTTTATTCGTATAGGTGGCCCTGAGGCCAATAGTACAAGTATATAAAGTTTGTAAAATACTTTTGCGCAACCTGTATGACATCAACAATTCACTTTAACACTCAAAAATCTTTCTTAATTTAAATATATGGTACAACACAAGGGATAGCTTTAAAGAGTATTTCAGTATTTTCTGTTTGAAGAAGCAAACGGAATTTAAATCTTGATAGCCGGCTGGTTATAAAAAAGGTAGGCAGATATGTCTTTCTTATTTCTGCATATTTGTATTTACACACATCTACAACACAATGTTATGCAAACTTCGTACTCAAAACGTTATGATATATTGTGTAAACAAATTCAGTTGTCCATTCCGGTTATCAATGGAGAGCATAATTGGATTCTCACAAGGATTAGGGGAAACATGTAAACATGCTGCCACAAAAGGTAACAACTATGAACAGACCACTGATCATGTTGCAACTTTATTTAAGGTATCCATACACTGTGAAAGTTTGAATATAAATAGATTCCAAAATAAATCAGATAAGGGTTATTTTATATTAAGATAATTATCGAAAACTCCTGCAACTTGTATAGATAATGCTTTTATATTTTAATTATTAAATTTCACTCTCTCACCGAGGGAATATTTCTTTTAACATTTAACTGTGACAAATTGCATCGAGATACATACACCTTAACATAATCAATACTTCAATAACTAAACAGGCTACCCAGATATGTTACTTACACTCTTTATCCAGACGTTTCGTTTGCTTTCTATATAATCCTTGAAAGTGTGCTTTCTAAATCTCTTGATCACACGTAACTGGAACGCTTATACCGTTTAATCAGTCATTATTAGAACGAGAACAACAACGATATTCACGCTTTTGGATTTGCTTAACAGAATCGCTTGAGTCGTTTATAACTTGAAACATGGAAATAGTGCCATGTTTTCTTGACAAATATGATAAATAAATGACGAAATTCAGTGTGTATTCATTAGTCTATGTTATAATACACTCATGCAGACACTAGCGCATAGCTCAAGATGATATATTATGCACACTATTTGCAGTCTTTCTGAACAAGCAATATGTGTCGAGCGGCCCCAGTTACGAATGCACTTGTCACTTATCACTAGCTGGGTATGTGTTTGGTAGTGTCACTACCGTGTGCCATTGCTGACCATTAGAATTATGCGTTGTCATTTGTAAGTAAAATCTATTTTTCGGAAAATAATTTGTCATCACCCTGTGTCAGGGTCAAAGTCTAAGTAAGACTTAAAACATTACACATGAGCATTTTCATTAATGTGAGTCAACGCATTGTTGGAACATTCCATTCTATTAGAGTTACTTTCGTGTACATTACTATGTATTTAACATTAATAATCGATTGTCTTTCCAAGATGATAAAATAAGAAATTATGAAGCAGTATGACATAAATTGCAGTTGAGTAAGTTTTTGTATTTGAAGTGTTTCGTAACTCTTAGATTTAAATGAGTTCATTCGATTTTATTGAAACATAATGCTAGCCCAGGACATTATATGTTTATTCAATCATTAAATAAAAATTAGTTTTTAGCTGATTATCTTCTGTTAATGTTTATTTTTTGCATTTTGCACTCTTACAATCGTGACAATTTTGTTATTATGTTTTTGTACATTCATTGTTTTAAATGTGGGTACATAAAAGTTTCAAGACATTAGGGTGGTTTTTGTTTCTTCTCAAATACGTTAACTGTTTCAGTCACGATATATAAATTCATTCTTTTTAAATGTGTTTACTGATTCATGCCATTCAAGTCAAATGCAAGTTCCTTTGACAGAATATTTTTTTCAAAGTTTGTTATACAGAGAAGGTTGTATTCCTGATTCAGGTTTATTATACCTATCTCCATATATCCAGGCATAATTATCTATTAATACTTGTTATACCCTTGTACTGTTTTAATTGACACTGCAGTTTACAAAATCGTTTAGACACAAAATCAGTAGAATCTCGACACTATTGGAGTTTTTATAAAATGAATGAGAAAAGGTGCCGAAAAAAGCCACATCCCTGTGGGATTTGGAAGTGAGATTATTAGTCAGTGTCAGATTGCCCGTAAAAAGTTAAGTGCCATTACAAAGCACGCGTGCAGCAGTTCCCGAGTGACTAAAGAGATGTAGATTTGTCCATGTCTCTTTTTTTCAGATTCTTAATTCGACTGGACACGTTATCCAGTTATGCCATCAAAATAGATCTGGATAATGTTTTACTTTTTTTCTTTCTCTCTTGAATGAATTTCGAATGCGTGTGAAAGGGAAACAACTTTCCGTAACTTTGTTCCTTACCTTCTGAAAATATAAATTGTCAACATGTACAATATTTGGTCAATAGATCCAAGATGAACGAACAAATATAAGCACTTTACTTTCTGATGACATACTGTTACAAGACTTTATAATGTCACCCCCAATCAGAGTTACAATCATGAATAAGGTTATACTTAGAATGAATTTTAATAAAATCATATTACAGTAAGGAATGCTTTTAAAGAAAATCATCTGATTTGGTAACGTCATTTCCGAGAATTTGTGAGAAGGGAGATTTTTTAAAAATAGAACGAGGTCATTTCCGATATAAGGTAATCGTATCATTGCAAATTAGAAACCATTATTGTAAAACATTTCCCGGAGAGAAACACAAGGACATGTTCATCATTGTCTTGAAGACCTGGTGTCATAAGACAACCAGAGGAATTTATTCACATGTAATATTATTCATGTTATCATTTCAAGTCCAATGTAATCGGTTTGGAGATATTTTCATTCTGATACTTCTGGCGTGTTCATGTCATTTTGGTGTTATAATTTTTAACATATGTTACTTGAAGTGTATATTAGAAAATGTACACATGCAACACAGCGAATTGTAAATGGGCCCTCGAAGGAAAGAGATCGATGACCTCTCAATGCTCTTTCAATTTAAATCATATCAAACTGCATATCGTCTGTATTTTATACTCTGTATTTATAAGGGAAGTTGTCTTCGCTGATGTCTTAGGGGAAATCATTAATTTGGACCTATAAAAACAACGTAAGTGAAATTCGTATACAATTTTTTGAAGGGTGCAATGTGCGATATTAAGAAGAAATTGAAAAATACAGTTTATTCAAATTGATTTCTCAAATTCTCAAATCTAAGGGTTGTCCGATTTCAGACTGAAGGAGGTAACCACATAAACACATTATCCTGGCTAGACATCCATGTACAGTATAACAATAACAGAATAGACCACTTATTAATATATCACTCACAATGTATTATTTCATTCAATGTGGATAGATATGATAATCATGCACGAAACCTATTTCAATCAAGTAAGTTTGTGGTGTTATTGCAATCAAAAAGCCAAAATTTTACCAAACAATTTTCTTTTTGTCTCTAGTATTAAGTGTATTGAAATGATTTCTCGGTCAACAGATATCCAACCCCTTCTGTAAAATTACCAAATACAAGATATGTTCCCAAATGAAATGAATGGTGCAGTTTTGAGTACTTTGCTCTCAATGTGAAATATTAAAGGGTATCGTCTTCACCAATGCATTTTATTGTTTAAATCTTCCTAAGAGAGAACTTCGATAATTGAATCTGCACGTACTGTCAAACGATAAAAGGCTGAACCACTTTATATACAAACCAAACCTGACATTAAACCCAACGTTTCTAAATATCCACGTAACATCAAAGGATATTTTTCTGTTGGGATTAAATGTCAACTGCATCTATCAGAAAAGCTGCAGATTATTGCCAGTCCGTCAAACAATAAATGTCTCAGCCTTGAGCAAGATAAAAAAAATATAGTCATAGAAGAACAACACATATATTGATTATCTTTGCAGTTTATAGGACACGTGGTCATTGTATTAGGATCCCATCTGCTCTGTGTTGAATCAGTGGTGTCCATGCGCTAGATGACTGACATCGTTGCATTATATGTCTGATAATATGGCGCCAATAGCCGTTTGCCTGTATACGAGTTTTATTCAGAAGGAATTGTTTTAACTGAATAAGTAATGTTTATGACCTGCAACAAACTGAACATTTCTTATTTTGTAACCATGTCATGAACGAAGAGTAATGCATATATGGTCAGCATCCTACATGTAAATGTGTTTATAAATGTTATGTAAGAAATTAGTATTTCAGTATTTGTTTAAGTATGAAAGGACGTCACATTTTCACATAGATCACACCCAGAATGACTTCTATATGTAGGTCCATGTTCGACTTCCGACTCAAAGATAAGTTAAAACTATGAAAAAAATCCATTTCAATATTGACCCTTCTTTGAATAACAGTTTTGGAAAAAGTGGCGAATTAAGACACACTGGAGTTAGAAATATTTATCATTATCATTGTGTGTCTTAACTTTTTTAATGTTTCCTTTTATACACTCGAAATATTGATATGACACAACAGTGATTATCAGTGAAGTGACCCTTTCATTAACCCTGAGATTAAAAGATATTTATATGCAGACATGGACAGCATCAATGACCCTAACAAACAAGTGTTTTTATTACAAAATTATTAAATCGGAAATAATCAAGGAAGATTACTTATCAAATATTACTGTTAAAAAAGTTCTCTTTCACGTTTTAGATGTTCATCTCATGACCTTTGTGTTGAGACAGGGCGCTATATAAAAATTTATTGCGAAGAAAGAATCTGTAAGCTTTGTCACTTAGATTTAATAGAAGATGAATATCATTTTTTTATTTATATGCCCTGTGTACTCACATCTTAGAGAAAAATATCTACAAGCATATTTATCATAAATACCCAAATATTATCAAGTTTTCTGCCCTGCTATCAAACACAAATAGTAATATTTTACAAAACCTTTCAATGTTCATTTATTATGCCTCCTTGTACAGACATGATTTAATGAAATAATGAAATATATCTTGGGTTGTGATGTATATGATACGAAAATATAATATATGACGTCATTAGATGAGAAATGATATAATATGTTTTTTATGTAGCATGAATAGATGTCAAATAACAGAAATATGTGAAGTGATGTGCTATGCTGTTACATGTATTGTATAAATGTGTAAATATTGTTCTCACTTAATGTACTATAGGCCTGTAGCCTCTAAATATTGAATAAAAATTGATTGATTGTCAGTGAAGTAACAGGATACTCGGGTATAAATATCAGACACATATGTATGTATTGTATATCATTAAATATAAAAACATTATGTTCCCACTATAAATGTTCTCTTCAACTACACAGTCCACTGATCTTGTCCTAATTGATGCATATTTCTTTTCTATTTCGTTTTTTAAACACTTTAAAACTGACTGTTAATACCAACTGGGCAGCCAATTTGAACCTTCAGAGCAGCCTGAAAGAGATAGATTTAACTTTTAGTATATGAATTACTAGGATTTATCAGCGATGCTATAGCCAATAAGCTACAAGTTACAATAAACAAAATTGAAATCGATGTAGCCAACATCAAATCCCGAGTTGATGAAAACGAGACCCTAATCGACACAAACACTGACGATATCAACAATGTCAAAGACAATTTAACCACACTGAAAGCAGACAATGACCTCCAATACGGACACCTCAAAAGAGAAATAATTGCAAAAGAATTGCATGATAGAAAGATAAACCTCCTTTTCAACGGTAAACCCACAACTAATTAAAAACCAGAGAACACTGGACATATAGTACGTGACTTCATGGAAAAGGAATTACAATTTCACGATGATGAAGTACGACAAATACAATTCAAACATGTGCATAGACTCCCTAAACCTATCTATACGGACAAAGACAGCCGATCCCACGATACCCGCCCAAAAAACACCCGACCCCCGACAGTGATTGCAGCCTTTATTTCTATGAAGGACAGGATAAAAGTGTATTGGGCGAGGAAAGCCCTATATAAAACCGACAAAAACATACTTTCCAACCTCGATGAGGCGAATAAGATCTGTACACTCAACAAGAGTGAACTCAGAACAGACAAGGGTCTCTACACCAGAGTGAGAGAAAATGGTATTTATTTTCACTCTTATAATTTTTATAAATACTGCCCCTGGAATTGTGGTTCAAAAATCACATTAGATGTCGCCCTGGACATGTCCATTTTTAATTCGGACAACCAGCAATTTCTGTTATTAAAACAAAAATGCAAAAAAGTTTTAGTTAAATTGATCTAATTTTATATTTGCTTAAAAAGAAGCCAAAGAAAATGAATGTATACGAAAGGATCAATCAATCAATTTAGTTTTGCAATGGCAATAAACTAGAGTTATCATTCTTAGTTGTTTATCATTCCACGATCGGGGCTGGTAGAAAACCGATCCGAACCGGAATGAGCATTCCTTTAAATAACTGACAATCACTAACTAAATATCCCAAATAAAAAATAAATTATGTGCGATAAATTTTGTATTTTTAAAATCTAATTTTCATTTACTGTCTTTAGATTATCAATAAAAAAATCTATAGCTTGTTTATATACCGGTAGATCTAGTAGTTGCAGTCATATCGTGTCTATTTACAGAAATGAGTAAATGTACTCAGCACATGTCGGTTTTCTGCGACTGAAGTCAAAAGGTAGTAGAAAACGATTAGTATTTCGAGGTTCACTTAACATATGCAGTTCTTCCGAATGATTAATGGCCTTGACATTCACTATTACGAATTAATAGGGCAGTGAAAAGGATGCAAGAAGACGATTGACGTGTATAAGTTAAAATGCCACTCAAGAAAAACTCCGTTGACATTGAGAGGGAACCAATATATTCATAAAACCTTCATATTTAATTCAGAAGTAGAGAAAGTGACTGACATTAGGTGAGAGCCTGAATTTATAATGGAATAACAGGGAACCAGAAATTTACGAATGGACAGCTGTAATTTGTAAATGCAGTTGTGAGCTCAAATATATGTAGATATTTCTGTTTGAAACAAATTGTTTTGTTTTACATTGATTGACATTAGAAAATTTCAATGTCTAATCTTAATATTTAAAAAAAACATTACATCAAGTGTAAGGATTTAGCCAAATTTAGACAAACTGACCAAATTAAAATATTAATTTGTACATGTTTATTGTTTGCATTTGAAATTAATTTAGTTATATTATGATCTTTTATATATATTTATAATATATTATGAAATTCAGAATTTCAATGACTACTCATAAAATCGGTATTTTTAAACACTACCATTCTACAATATGTGTCCCTCCGGGAGACTGTTCCATTATAATAAATAGTTGATGACAACCATTCAGTATTACCTCTCGAGCTGTCTTTAAACTAAATAACAACACTGTCATAAATGTGCAATTGTTTTATCTTGTCTAGTTACATTAATAGTCATGAACAATCTGGGCAAGTGACTTTCCTTATGTCACATGCCCTGTGGAAAGAAATGTTTGAAACATATATATATATATTTATTTTAATTAATGTTTTATTATATGTAGTGTAGAAAAGTGTTTCCTCAAGCAAAAGTCAAACATTAAATATAGATGTTCAAAATTGTACACAATAAAATTGATTAAAAATCATAACATCCTAATCCTTACTGTGATTTTTGTTACAGATGCCTGCAAGGAAAGGAAATGTCTCCCAAAGAAGAGCAATCAGCCAAAGGAGAAAGAAGAGAGGTGAGGTGAGGTGAGTTGGGGTTTAACGCCGCTTTCAAGAGTATAGAAAGAAGAGAAAGCGAAGCTCAAGAGAAGATGAATTTGAATGCATTTTGGAAGAACACTCATATTTCTCCAAGAAAACAGAGTAAGTTGAGATTTTGTAGCTACAAAATTGATTACTTATTATGACAGAATTATGATGTTATATATATTTATTAAATGACTGATGAGTTACTGAACCCATGGATCTACTTTTAGCATGCACCCGATGTCCATCTTTAAACTTTTAGCATTCTCGACTTCTTCTCCAGAACCAGTAACTCTATATAGCTGATATTTTATGTACAGATTCCTTGAACGAAGGGCATTCTAAATTGTTGATTTTGTGACCCTTAATGTGGGTCCTATTTTCATCTTCTCCAATATGAAACTTTCTAGAAAGGTGAACAATTGCTTACAGACTCTTTGGCCAATGGTGATTCTAAATTATAGATTTGGTGACCATGTGATCCTTAATGTGAAGAGGGAAGGGGCCAGGATATAAATTTGTGTGTTACTTTTCTACATGTAGTCTGGACACCTTTAAGCAGACTAATTTTAGAAGAAAATAGTTTTACTGACCCAATTCTTTACCATTTTGTAACATAATTTGGGACATATGACTTTTGACTGTGACCATTTGCATGGCTCTATAAATCTTGTTTAACTATCTTATGACCATTTATATTTCTCTTATTAGCTTAGGGAGCGGGATAGCGCAGTGGTTAGCACGTTCGGCTTCGGAACAAGAGGTCCGTTGTTCGAATCCTGCCAGGGGCCCGGCAACTTTGTCTGCTGTAGAGAACTGTTCTACACGCATTATGCGTTTGTATGAAGATCATGTGGAAAATTCCCTTTTCAATAGATGTCCTAAGCTTGGTAAAAACCATATACGCTTGACATCTTTTGCAAAAATGAAAGTGAATTTAGCCGCACAAGTGCTCAGTTCAACTGTAACAGATGCTTTGGAAGCACTTTATTGGGATCATGTCTCAGAGACAGTGACATTCATAAGACACATGAATACAATTTTTGACTGTCTTAACTGTAGAAATTTCAAGGAAGCTCATCAAAAGAGGAACCCAAATTTGGCAGCTGATGCACGCTTCTTATATTTGACAGACGAATTCCTTGTGTATTTTGAGGATTGGCAGCGTTCATTCAGAATCGCCAAGGGCGGTACAATAAAGGAGACCGTCAGCTTATGACTTTAAGTCAACAGACTTTAGATGGGCTTCGTTTAAGTGTGAAGTCAATTGTAGAATGTACAAAGTTCTTACTTTTGGAAGGTGCTGAATTTGTTCTGACTCATCGCTGTAATCAGGATCCCCTAGAACAACATTTCTCACACTATCATCACAAAGGTGGTGCGAATGACAACCCTACGGTCTATGATGTCAAGAACACTCTATCTCAACTCAGGGTCATAGGATCAAGCGCCCTTGCCGAATTCGTGCTAACATCACCACGAAAAGAAAAGATCCATTGACAATAGACAACACACCTCTTGCCAAGAGAAAACTGTGAGTTTATTACATTTATATTCATACGTTTATTCTCTTACATAGTTACAAATGTTTGAATTTCACTTGAAATACCATAAATATTTCACCGAATATTCATCAGATGTCCAATATATACAACTATGCATTAAAGTCTATATTTCTTATAGTGATCAGACCTTACAGCAATATTAATTGCCAAGGAGTTTCCTTTAAGTGTTTATCTCACTGTTAAACACAATAAGTATCATTTTTATGAATTGTGCATATCAAAATTTCACTAAATCAAAGTCTTTGAAATACCATAAACATTTCACAGAATATTCATCAGATGTTCAATACATGTATACACAACTATTCAGTATGAATAATAGAGTCACTGTCCACCACAAAAATCACTTTATCACAATGCTCACTAAATCACAATCTTTGGAGGCTCTTTCTCAAGGAAAGGGATTTCTTTACAACTTTTTTTGGCACACTTCACACTCTTTTCTTTTTTCCGCTGGACAAGCTTTGCCAAAGCTTTACCTCTTACTTTTAGAAAAAGGTTCACAATGTTTTCAAGTAAACTTGCTTTTAAATTCTCCGAACAAACACATGGAGCAAGCTTACTGGATTGTGACATTCTCCAAAATTGCTTCGATGAGTAATGTTCTCAGTGTTGATGTTGCTGTTATCTTGCTAATGACTACCTTCTCTCTGCAGATATACTCAATCTTGCGAACTACGAAGAAGAAGTTGTCCCCACAAATCTTCAAGCGACCACGACTCACTTCCTCAGTCCACTGCTTGTATTTCTTGAGGAGAGCTTTCTCATGACTTGCAGCAAAATGCCTCTAAAACAGTGCAAAGAAAAAAAAGAAGTGTGTTGTTTCTTTGATAATGCCTTTATAAAAAAATCCAGAAATGTAAAAGATGACACAGTTGTCATCTTCTGTAAACAGTATATTATGATCATCAGCCGCATTGTTGGTTACTTCTGACATAATCACTTGCAGGATATCAGTGAAAAGTCCTTGAATAACTCCTTGAATGTGAAAGAGTCTCTCTGAACTAACAACTGCAACTTGATGCATAGTTCTTAATCTGTCCTCATCAAATTAAATTGTGTCCACATCAATTCCTGATCTTCCTCGAAGGACATATTCTGTCCATACACAGACATTAATTAATAAAAAATAAATTGTGTTGATAAAAGGTCCTCTTAGAAGGTTTTCAATATCTTTCAATACATCAGACTGTAAAACACTACATATATATGGGTGTTCATAATCTTGTGTTGAACCATTCAAATGTGTTAGTTAGCAACAAAAGGTAATTAATTTGGGTTTATTTAATTAATTTGGGTTTATTTTGGAGTTTGGTCAGCAAAAGTCAGTGGTGTAACGAAACATGTCATTGGAGTAACAACTTTTCTACAAGTGTGAATATAGTATTCGGCTACGTCCGTCCGACCGTACGAAGTGGAATAACTCAAATACTATTCACTGGATTCATTCATTTCACATATTTTGCGTATGGGTTCATCATGGGAAGAGTAATGTTCCTACAGAGGTTTGTGACCTTCATTTCAAGGTCACGACAAGACCTAAATAATAATTGCGTACTTATATTGCGCCTTTTCCACACCCTAAGGTATGCTCAAAGCGCTACAATGATTTCCCTGAAGGAATTGTACTTTCAGAGCTGCTACTAAGCGCTTAATCAGTACTTCCCGTATTCAGGTACCCATTTGTACAGCTGGGTAGACTGAGTGCAATGTGGATTAAGTACCTTGCCCAAGGACACAACACAGTATTCGACCCAAGTCACAAATCTTTTGGTGTCTCCACCGGGATTCGAACCCAGGTCGTCGGCGTGAGAGGCCAGCGTGCTAACCACTACACCACCTGTGTTATTTTACCCTTGTCAGCGCGATATCACAAGAACCATTAGCTGGATTCTCTTCATATTTAACACGTCTTCTCCAAGGAAAGACAAAGAGCTGATTTTGGTGACCTTGATATTATTTTCAAGGTCACAACAGAACTTTGATTTTTTTCGACATGTTAATGTACATGTAAAGCTTGTCAGCGGGATATCTCAAGAACAATTCACAGGAATTCCCTCATATCTTACACAAAGTACCTCCTAGGGAGACGACGGGCTGAATGGATTTTGGTGACCTTGACATCATTCTCAAGGTCACAAAGGAGGTTTGACTTTTCCGACATGTTTGACAGTCGATTTTGCTGATTTTGACATTATTTTTAAATTTTGAAGTATTGATTTGCGGCGGGGGATCATGTCACTAAGTCATGTCACCTTAGTGACAACCACTTTTTTTAGTTATTTTAATGGGGTTTTTTTTAAATTTTTAAATTCTTGGTTTTCAAAATTTAGTAATTAGCAATAACATGTAGTAAATTTGGATTTATCTTGGGAGTTAGGTCACGAAAAAGTCAGTGGTGTAACACAATATGTCATTGGTATAGCAGTATTCTTTGAATTAAATTAAATTGAATTAATATATTTTATCGTTTCATTTTTATATTATTTGTTTTTCAATGACAGATATTTGAAAATATTTCTATAACGTTAGTTATAAAGTAATTCAAATCACAATTTGACTTTTGACTTGTTTTATTTCTCAAATAATTTGCAAAAGGATCAGTGGTGTAACAACAACATGAGTGGTGCATCATGTGTGTTTGCTAAGATTAAAGTATTTGACGATTAGACTGTCAGACATTATGCTAAATGAATGTGAATATTTCATTCTTCTCACATCAAGATGTTTTTGCAAAATTAAAATAAAAGTTGTAAAAGTAATGAAACAGATTAACGAAATTATTTGTTAATAAAGAGAAAAGTTTAAAATTCCTTATCTCAACAAAGCATGAAAATACTAACTTTTATGCTTGTTACACGGTAACACCACTGACATTTTTTTCAGTTAATGCATTAATCACCTTTATTGATAAAGTCTTGACAATAGAAAAACATGTACAACTTTGTTAATTAAACACTTTGATTTTCTATATTTGTCATGATGGCCATCCCATATATTAAATGTTCGATAAACTATTTTGTTTATTCGTTGAATAGGTGTTTCTTTCTGATTACAAAAAAATAGTTTGAAGTCAAAATAGATGTTAAGTTGACCAACTTGACCACTTGTGTGAAAGTGTTTTTTTCATTAAAGTAACATTTTTCAAAAAATCCGTAAAACAAGTAATTGTATTGCCTAATATTGAAATATTTTGAGAACCCCATTATTTAGCCACATCGTATGTTTTAACTCATTCATGTACAGCAGATTAAACTTAATCTTTAGAATACACTTACATCAAAATCTAGTCAATAAAAAAAAAATGTTTATGAGGTAGCTCATTTGGTCACAATTCAGACTTACTTGAAACCTAACCTAAATAGACTTAATAGTTTGATGATGCCAAGAGACCTGTAAACTGACATACTATTTGATATATTTGTTTATTGAAAATTCATTTATTAACTGGAAAACTGGCAAAAATGAAATGCATTAAACATAAGATTATAAATTTATTTTAAGGTCTATAATATTAATTAATAATGGCAAGATGTGAAAATTGTAGAAAATGCAATTGTGTTGCTGTGAAACTCAATTTTGAAAATAATTCAATCACACTTTCACCAATGAAGTAAGCTCAAATTCAAAATAAAATAAATGTCATGTCATTAATTTTGGTTACTAGAGCAAATGCTATTGGTTAATTTTCCTTGAAAATGTAACATTTATTTCAATGAAATACAAGTTTTCCATATTTAACTAAGCTTAATATTTACATTTTATCATCCTACTCACCTACACAGTTTTAATAAATGGCAATTAAGAAGAGCAAAGATAATAAATGGGATTTGTTGTTTCCAAAAATGTTGTCATATTGATATAGAACTATTACTCACTAAATTTCGCAATTTCCCTTCGAATACATTATGTAATAATGAATTATTTGTGCTTACCTTTGATGTTTGTTCTGTCGTGTTTTTTTACCATGTGACCCCTGAATCAAGAAACGGACTTGTACTGTTTATTACATAATGGGCACTCATATAATGTCTTAGAAAAATCCTGATCCTCTTCAACCTTGCTTCTAGTCGTGCTTGTGTCAACGATATCTTCCGACCATGAAGCTGAACTGACTTCACCGTCATATTCGGTCGTCTCCTCTAACAATTCCGTTAATTCAGAATATTCCCATTTAAAAAAATCCTACATAATATAGTAAATAAAGATATTTACAAATACAAAATACAAATATGTAATTTGATATAGCGCATTTTAGGATTAAAATCATCAAAAGCGCTTTACAATAATCAGACTTGGGAATTTAGTACTTTTCAAACAAATATGTTTTCAATTGGCGTTTAAACGCATTGTCACTTTCTGATTGTTTGATAGTGTTCGGCAGTTCGTTCCACGTGACTGGTCCTTGTACACTGAAGGAACGACTGGCAAACGTTTCCTTTCGAATTACTGGTACCTCGAGCTCCAGCTTCTTGTACATGCTGTGCGATCTGAGAGTCCGAGGGGGGTTGCTTACAGTCAGCATGGATCTTATATATGCTGGGGCTGTGTTGTGTAGCGATTTGTACACCATTACTAGAACTTTGAACTGGATTCGAAGTTGTATTGGAAGCCAGTGTAATTTCTTCAAACATTCAACATTCCGAAGGTCCTCAGCTTCTCTTCCCAGCACTACCCTTGCAGCTATATGTTGAACTTTCTGCAATTTGGCGATGGTTGTCTGGGGAAGACCGGCGAAGATGGCGTTGCCGTAGTCAAGATGAGATATGACAATTCCTAGTGCTAGTGTCTCTGCAGCATCCTTGGTAATAGATGATCTAATAGACTTGATTCTATGGATACCATACATTGCGGTTTTACATTTCTGTCTAATGTGCTGCTTGAGTGTCAGTTCTTCGTCCAGATTTACACCCAGGTACTTGACACTTGCTGATCGATGAACAATGTCACCGTTGACGTTGATTGATGTCGTCATGCATTTCTGAAGCTGTTTCCTATGACCAAATAGTAGAAATTCCGTTTTTGATGAATTCATTTTCAGTCTGTTCGCATCCATCCATAGTTTGATCGAAAATGCATTGTCTTCAAGAGTTTGAATCGCTGTTTTTTCTTCATCTCTATTGCTGGCATTAAAAGATTTACGAAGTACATGGTCATCAGCGTATCCATGTATCCCTATCTCATCACTCACTTCCTTTTCAATTGTTGAAGCATAAGCGAGGTATAGCACTGGTCCTGCACATGATCCCTGGGGAACAGAAAATGGAAGATCCCTTGAAGTTGAGTATTGACTTCCAACATTCACAACACAGCTTCTTGGTCTCAGACAGCTGTCGAACCATTGCAGTGCATGTGACTCGATCCCAAAGTTGACATTGAGAACATCAAGTAGCACATCATGATCCACTGTGTCGAAAGCTGCACTGAGATCTATCGTCATCAATGCAGTGACTTCTTGTTTTTCTTTGGCCCATAACAGATCATTCATGAGCTTGACTAGTGCTGTCTCACAGCTGTATCCGGTTCTGTAAGCTGATTGGTAATCCGGCATCAAGGAGTGAGTGTCACAGTGTTGAATGAACTGAAGAAGTACAGCTTTCTCCAGGACTTTAGAGAGAAAGGGGAGGTTACTCACCGGCCTGTAGTTCCCGCAGATTTGGTCTAAACCTGTTTTTTTAAGCAGTGGACGGATGATGGCTTGTTTCCATGTTGAGACAAACATGCCCTGTTGAATGGAGCAGTTAACAATCTTGGTGAGGATACCTAGTATTGAGCCAAACACTTCCTTCAGAATCTTGGTCGGCATTGCATCGGTTTCACAAGATTTTGTTGAAAGTGAGGTTATGATATTCCTGACATCATTTTCTGAAAGCTCTTGCCAATGGTCTAAAATAGGGATGACATTTCCGGTGCTGGGTTGATACAGTGGAACATTATTGAGGTTGTTTCGTATTGTGTCGATCTTTTTGAGGAAAAAATCAGCAAATTCCTCTGCCTGTTCTTTTTCACTTTTTCCCTCAGGAAGAGGATTTTGCTTAACAACTCCCGTGAGTTTGTTGAACGTCTGGTACAGCTTTTTAGTGTCCCCTTTACAAAGAACGTTCGAAAGACGGATTTCCTTTACTTTCTTTGCCTTTGTACAAAGTGCTAGCCCCCCTCCCTTTCGGCCTGTCCTTGGAGCTGAATAAAAAACCAATCCGTCGCTGTTGAGATCAGACTCTGACTGGTTAATCCAGTGATCATCGCATTCATCTAACCATGTTTCACTGAGGATAACAATGTCAGTTTTCAGATCATCAAAATGTCTTCTGACCAATTTATCTTTGTTCTTGATAGACTGCACATTTAAAGTTGTTATCTTAATAAGTTCAGTTGTTTTTGTTACAGGCCTGTTGATATGTAACTTCACATTGCACAAATTGTCAGGATTCCTACACAAGGAGAATTTTGATTTATTCCTAACTATAATTCCTCATTGTTCCAAGAATACACAATAATCCAAAGAGAAAGTTGACTATTCCAATAGTCCAGATGTTCACATTTATGCTAGACCGTTTTTGAAGCATCTGGCATCCTTAAACACGGACAAAATGCCTAAAAGTTTCAGAGCTGATAAGCAGTGTCGCTATACATCCAGCGCCATCTTGTCTTGTATATTTGCCTATGACTTAATAGTTTATGATCGCCAGCCATCTGCATGGCTAAACCGGATGTTTGGGTACCCAAGGAAGAGTTTACTTGAGACAATGCGCATGCGCAAGCTGCTCGAAACGAGATCGTTCCCCGCGACAGACGTCTTTACTGTTGTTAACGGGCGCTTCCAGTCCTTTCAATATACGTCCTTGATCTGACCATTAAGTTCATTGGATAACCATGAAATTTGATAAAATTGAAAGATGTAAAGGATATTGGAAATTTAATAATTCACTTCTATATGACAAAAACTTTGTAACAAAAATAAAAGATGTTATTTCAGATACCATTCAACAATACAAAAAAGAAATCGATGAAAATGGTAAAATTATATTCAAAATAGATGACCAATTATTTTTTGAAACTCTGCTGCAAATGATTAGGGGCCAAACAATAAAATACTCTTCCGAGAAAAAGAAAACAAGACTAAAGCAAGTAATTGAAGTAAACCAAGAAATAGAAGAAAATGAACAAAAACACAACGGACAACATTAATGTCAAAAAGCAGATATCAAACTCAATAGCTGAATTAAATAACGAACTGGAAACAATAAACGAAATAAGAACAAAAGGAATAATAATGAGATCTAAAGCAGATTGGACTGAAAAAGGCGAAAAACCAAACCGAATTAATACTCCGAACCTTACCGACAAACAAAAACTTAGCTTAGAAGGCGAACTCAATTACGATGAAGTACTAAAATCTTTGAAAAACATGAACAATGGGAAAAGCCCAGGACCCTCAGGATTTACAGTTGAGCTTTATAAATTTTTCTGGCAATATTTACATAAACTCTTGATAAGATCTCTCGATTTTGGTTATGAAAATGGATCTTTATCAATTAGCCAGACCCAGGGACTAATAACCTGCCTCCCTTAAAAGGATAAAGCAAAAACACTATATATAGGCGAATGCACCAGACTAGTGTATGATATCATGGACTACACTGAATGCATGGAAATACCTGGATTATTTTACTAATAGATTTTGAAAAAGCCTTTGACTCGGTAGACTGGGAGTTTATACAAAATGCCTGGACTTCCTTCAACTTTGGCCCATCTCTTAAACATAGGATAGACACATTTTTCAAAAATATTAGATCAAGCGTCCTTATAAATGGCTTCGGTACAAATTTCTTCAATATTACAAGAGGCTGCAGACAAGGACACCCAATATCACCCTATTTAGTTTTGATATGCGCAGAAATATTAGAAATATTAGAAATAATGCTCCGAAACGACAAAAAGATCAAAGGTATACAAATTATACAGATCGAGTATCTTATTTCCCAATTCACTGACGACACAACGCTGATTCTAGATGGAAGTGAAGTTAGTCTAAAAAGTGCGTTAAATACTCTAGACAAATACGCAGCATTTTCAGGTCTTAAAATAAACAGGAGCAAAACACAACTTTTTCGGATAGGCTCAAAGCGTTTCTCAAAAGCAATACTATGTAAGCAATGGAAACCCTCCTTGGCATCACCTTCACACACAATCTGGCGGTATTAAATCGATTATGAATTTAATCTTGCAACGCGATCTAACTCAAATTGGTAGGAATACGATACTTAAAAGCTTAATCATACCTAAACTCAATCATCTATTCGGCTCACTTCCAGATCCAAATGTCAAACTAAGGAAATAGAATTGCTATGCTTTAAATTCATATGGAAAAAAAAACCTGATAAGATTAGTCGAAAATTAATTACAAAACCATATGACGAAGGAGGATTACGAGCCCCGAACATTAAACAAATAATACTATCTCAAAAAATATAATGGATAAGACGACTACTAAATGCAAAAACAATCTCAACAATGCTGGAATTATTCCTCACAAATACTACTCGATCATCTATAGACTGCCTCATAAATAATGAAGACAACCTCACAAGCAAATTAACGAAACCAAAAAACAAATCCCTTCTGGAAAGAGGTTTTGAAGGCATGGGAATTATACCTAAATATTAAAGGAGAAAATGTTAAGAACGAATACGATATCCTTTCTCAAACTGTATGGCACAATAAGAACAATAAGATAGGAGGAAGTACCTTTTTCTATAAACATTATTCCGATAAAGGAATCAAATATGTGAATGATTTAATGAACAGCAATGGACATTATCTTGACGTATCTTCTGTGCAAAATAAATACAATATATAAACAACATTTCTGGAATACCATGGCATTATTAAATCAATTGATTTCTATGATAATAGTAAACACATTAAACTAGGACTCAAACTTAAAACACCAATTTTGCCTTACTTCATCAAAGATGTAAACGAAACGAGTAAAGGATGCAGAATATTTTATGACACATTGAACACAACGCTCTTCGACATAACGACCACCAAACACGTTCGAAAATGGGAGAACAATTTCGCATGTACCTTTACTGAAACATAATGGAAAACCACATATAACATACCATTTCGCTCATATGCTAATAGCAAACTACAGTGGTTTCAACAAAGCATAATTTACAGAATACTACCCACAAACGAACTTTTATACAAAATACAATCTACAGAAAGCAACATGTGCGACTTATACAAAACTGTCATCGAATCAATATCACATCTCTTTTATGAATGTACACAATTCAATCACATATGGAGAGAATTAGAAGACTCGATCCAGAACAAAACAGGAATCAAACTAGAATTCACCAAAGAAAAAATCATATTTGGTAATTATGAAAAGTGAAACGATGTCGTAAACTTGATCATAATAAAATTCAATATTTTTAAATGTAAGCTCTCCAAAAAAATACCAAATATACAAAATATCAAAAGAGACATTACTAATACATACGATTTAGATAAATATATCTCTTTCTCAAACTGCAACTACTCCAAATTCATGAAATACTGGTCAATGTCACTGCCAATTTACTTAAATACCTTTACTAATTGGCCTATGCCACTACGACTTCTGTAAAAAGCCATAACTATTATTGCTTTAATTGCTTCATTCAAATAGTATGTTTATTGTGTGATTTGAACTTGAAATTCGAAACAAGAGTGTATAATGTAATGAGTGTACCTGCTTAAAAGAAATAAAAAAAATTAAAAAATAAAACAATTTATCAGCGAAATAAACTGCCCACCAGGCAACAGTGAAAATAATGTATATTTTAACTTTGACTAGTGACTGATGAAATATGGCGTCATAAAACAATGGTCTGACGTGGCGAATTGGCTTATGACGTAAAATTCACAGGACAAATACTGGTTGAATCCGATTTCCGGATTCTCCCCAAAATTGGCGGATCCAAAATAATCCGGAAGGAACCGGCAAGCGGATTCCACCACTTTTTTGTCCTGTGATTGTTACTGAGGTGATGGGTTGTTCCTTGCTGCCGCTCAACATGAAATCGAACCTTTTCTGACATAAGTGCAAGGTTGACATCATATGATAAATATAATATATGTCAATTCGTCATTTTTATTCATTACTGTTCTCAAAATTTAAAAATGTCGTGCCCTTGAGATTTATATTGTAATGGTGAATGTCCATATTATAAGGAACGTTCCTTATATATCTTTGAGTAACATGTGTGAATTGCCTGTCTTTTAAACTGTATTAATATTTTAAAAAACATTTAAATATTTTTTTTTACCACAAAGCCCTAATGCAGAGCGTGAAATTCAAAATAAACTCGTATTTTTCTTCTTGATCATCTTTTTCTATTAATCCACATTTATAACAAACATATTGTCTACATCTCTAAGAAAATTCCCTTTATATACCATAGTCGTATGTGGAACATAGTTGAATCTTAACATCATTTGTTAACACAATCACGGAAACGACACTGACAGCTCATCATGCCGATACTGCTTTGATCTTGTGAAAAAGTATTTTCCTTTGTGCTCATAAAAAAATTAACTGATGCTTAACCAATGGTCCGTTATAACCTTTGACATACATGAATAGGATGATATTGTGAATCTGGCATCTGGCAACTCAATCGTGTATCTAATACATTCAGGTTGAGTAACCATTGCATAAGAACCAACTTAGATAATGGAATCTGCAAGGTCCGTCACATAATAAAAGTATTAATAATATTTCCATTTTATATACAAACAAACCCTGACATTATGTCAAACTCGCATCAAAGGATACTTTTGTCAGCTGGGAGAAGTGGAAAGTGGCAAATAATAACTTTAAAGACAACCACTAGAGGAAACAGTCCTGCGAAAGGTATCTATTAAAAGAAGCAGGAATCTCTACAATATGGATACTTTCAAATATACTTTTTGATATATATTGGTCATTGATCAGATGGGATAAGTTAAAATGCTACTTTATCAAACTTTTAGGACTCACTCTATGTATATTGGTTTTACTCAAATATTTCTGGCAGTGCCTAGACCATTATTATTTGCTGCGTTCTCTTTATACCATATATTTCTCATTTTAAAAACATATATTTAGATATACATTCTACATATATATAAAACGATTCGTTATTATTTTTTAAAAATCAAAGGATAAACATCGTTCTTACACAAATTCTGTTGCTTGGAATGCATCATTGTGAGTATACAATTGAATTTATGATCGTAATCATTCCCATGGTGGCAGTATTGCTACAAAAACATGGCCTTGATAAAAAAAAACAACACAACATTGTAATCTTTACCTCTTACATTCCAAACAGATATATAGGGAAATCTGCAAATAATCGTTGGCGGACAATTCATAGAATTTCAAGAAATAAGTTGCCGAATTGGAGAACAAGAGTTCTTGTGTGGTAAGCAAGTGCAAATTTAATCCTTTGGATTCTCATTTGTAACATTTGGTCAATGTGCGTTGATTACAGGAAATATGAGAAGAGGGCATTAAAATCGATCCAGAACCATTTAAGGTAAGACTTTATGTGAGCGTTTTGCTTTCTGTGGCGACGATTAACCAGGCAAAATTAAACTCGTTAACTAGGAGGAGTCAACCCCTGGCTACATTGACACTATGTACCAAGGTTCTTTTTCGGTATGTTATTTTCAACACGACTGTTAAACAAGTTAACCACAACATTGACGTAAGACAAGATATATTACATTTCCTGTTTTTGTAATTTTTCTTTTCAATTTTCTTTGAAACAAATTCGTAAAACAATTTATTCAGTAGTGTCATTACAAAACCATATATAACCACAAAGTACCTTTGCTTTCATGCCTTGATGTTCAAATGGATTTGAATTCAGACTATGTTCACTGTGGTTATGGGTCCAAATGCCACAAGGGAAAGTATAATACTGTACTATTGCAGATAGGAGGAAGTAAAGCATGTACCAATTTGTTTGTGCAAGCATACCGAGAATACCATCTGCAGTATTTTCATATTTATACAGCTTTCGTCTGCACTTTCGTTTTTTAAAATTATGAGCTCGGATTAGCATATGAATAGAAATTGTAATCCCCCAAAATCACGCTCAATCACATCATGTTGACCTGAATGTATGTTGCATTATGGAAAACGCAAATGATAAACGTTTATTTTCAAACGCATGGGATGATAACCATCTGGAACATTTCATGCATAAACTTTGAGTCATTCATACATGTGTTCCCTGTTTAAAGATTGGGCACCATCGGGGTTATGTTTGGTGAAGTTGACTTATCAGTGAGTACATCCCTTTGTTCATCAATATTTTAAAAAGTTTGCTAAAATGTCTATATCTTGTTCAAATTCACGTAATTACATTGTCCTTGCAACTGTACATGTATGTACACTGCTTTGAACAGTCGCTGAATTCATGGAATTTTAATTATAAAAATAGTTTTCCTTACTGTTTCT
The DNA here is from genome assembly GCA_936450465.1 of Gibbula magus. Lineage (NCBI taxonomy): Eukaryota > Metazoa > Mollusca > Gastropoda > Trochida > Trochidae > Gibbula > Gibbula magus. The sequence goes on from OW388300.1 coordinate 57,152,765, forward strand.
CTCTCGAAGACAATGTTTCTAATTTGAAGTGATATGAATACATTGTATCTAAAATGTTTTATTTTTTCAAAATTTCACTTATTACAAACTTTCTGAAATGAATTTACCAAATCAGATGATTTTCTTTATAATCATTCCTTGATCTAATATAATAATTTGATTATTTATGCTTGTATAGGAATGGTAAAATCGTTGGGATTTTATCACTTCAGGTCCAATGTAATCTGTTTGGGGATATTTGGATTCTCTTAATTCTGGTGTGTTGTGTAATGTTAGTGTTTGAATTTTAACAAATGTTACTAGAAGCAGAATATGACAGTGCAATGTCATAATGGAAACTTGACCTTACAATTTAAAGTGCATTAAACTGCAAATCTAGCTCTGCATCATGCAGACTTATTTCCAGAGATTGCTTTGAAAGAAATTGATCAATCCCGTTTGTTCAAATTAAGTTTGGTCACAAACTGTTACCCTCAAGTCTAAATGTAGTCCGATTTCGGGTATGCATTTTGAAATTAAAGGTTGTAGCATGTTTTTTGCAATGTCTTTTCTCAAATTTTCATATATTATTAACGTTTATAATTTCATTACACGACCTGATAAATCATATCCAAAGAAAATGGTTTAAATGGTTATGGAAGAAAATTGTGGGACGCATAAAGCCACAGTGATGTGGAACTCTTTAGTGTGAGATGTAGATTTGTAGGTCTCATGAGAATTTGAGAGTTCAGACAGCAAGATGAATGACCATTCCATCATCGTGTCCTAATTAAAAATTTACTGAGTGTGTAGGTATCGCTACTACCTTTGAGGAGTCATTTTATCGTAATCACATTAAACCGGCTCTCGAAGGGAAATGGATTCGCATGGCTGAACCTAACCATTTATATTCGTTTTGTACCTCTTTATTGATTGAAGAGTATTATCTAGCCATTAGTAAAACTTATTTACCTTTTCGTGAGATCACTTTATTTCAGTAATCAGAAGATGCCACATTATGGAGGCCTAAGTAACGACATAAACAAATTATCCAAATGACTAGGCATCGATGTACAATATAACTGTAAAAACATAGACCACTTATTAATAAATGACTATATCATCTATTATGTTGTGCAATGATATATATATATAATAATAAGTACGACACCTTTATTGAATACAAGTAAGTTTAAAGTAAGTTGTTATTGAAGTCAAAAGTAAACAACTTGACAACAAAATATTGTTTTCATTTTTAAAGAAAATGATCATCTCTAGTATCAAGTTTATTACAAATAACGCTTTCCAATTTTACATGTTTAAGGGAGACTGTTTACTTGACTGTTTATTCTCAAATGAATGTAGCACTTTATTGCACTGTATCTCTCGTTTTGAAATATTTAAGGATATCGTCTTCACCAATCCATTTTATTGTTTAAATCTTCCTGAGAGCGATCTTTGATAATTGAATCTCCAAGTTCTGTCAAATGATAAAAGGCTTAACCAATTTATATACAAACCAAACCTGACATTAAACCAAACGTTTCTAAATATCCACATAACATCAAGAGATTTGTTTCTTCTGTTGGGGTTAAATGTCAACTGCCTCTATCAGAAAAGCTGCAGGTAAGTGTCGGTCAGTCAACCAATAAAAGTCTCAGCCTTGAGTAAGATAAAAAAAAACATTATATTGTTGATGAACCGCACATATATTGATTAACTTTGCAGTTTATAAGACACTTGGTCATTGTATAAGAATGCCTCCTGCTCTGTATTTGAATCAGTGGTGCATTTAGATCACTGCCATTGTTACATCATGTGTCTGATAATATGACCAGAAATGCACACCATCAGACGTTTGTCTATATGACAGTTTTATTCAGAAAGATACTGGGTGTTTTTAAAGAAAGAAAAACACAATTTTACAATTTTGAACTGAATTTCTGTGGTCATATTGACATTTTGATGCAGCAGAAATTTTTTATCCTTTAGTTTCAGGTAAAAAGAGACCAAAAACATTATATTATTCATTACCATTCAGAACAATTGAGCAAGTTGTGCCCTTGAGGTTCAGATTAAAGTCATGTATCATTAATTTTCAAATCACAACAATTACTTCTGGAGCGTAGTCTGGTCCTGCTGCGTTATATCACAGAGAGAGTATTGATTAGTTTGTGCAGACCTGAATGACGTCAATGTGATTCTTTAAGTGGTTCGTAAGTTCAATCTAATCAACTCACTGATCACATGCAACATCAATGTGTTACTAACCTCTTACCTCTCATAGGCTCTCAGTTATAGAATGATGCAACGAAGTAGTGAAGCTTTAAGTTTTTCTGCTATTTGTTGAAACTTGTCCCTTCGGGGCTCGTTGATTATTTTTAACGAATCCACTGCTCCTAATGCATTATCCCTTACTAAAAAAAACTCGAGCATATATAGTAACATCATGTAAACGTCAAATTCATCCCAATGTAAATTGGAAACTGACGTGGAAACAGTCATGTTGTAATGTTGATTATGACTTCTAGTGTTGGTTGATTTCCGAGATCCTGTTCCCTTCAATGAAATAACACAATGACGTCCAAGACATTGACCAACACGCGATAAGAGGGCTCTTAGTTTAGGGCACGACAGCTGAGAGGGTTTGTATCTGTGATCTGTGACCAACAACCGACACAATACCTTTGTAAGCTGCAATCTCAAATGGAATAACGGCTGAATGTCCATGAGGAACGTTTCTATTATATATGTGAGTTACATGAAAATAGGCGGTCTCTTTTACATCATTCTTACCACAGAGGACCTATATACTGCAGCCTTAATGCAGAGTGTGAAATATACTCGTTATTTTCTTCTTTATCATATTTCTTTTCTTATTGATCCATTTTTACGACAAACATATTGTCTCCTTGTCAAGAAAAATCCCTTTACATACATGTACCATAGTCGTGTTTGGATAATAGTTTAATCTTAAAATCATTTGTTAACACAATCACGGAAACCGACACTGACAGCTGAAAGTTGATACTGCTATTTTGGCTCTTGTTATCTCGTTATAAACTTCCGTTTAGTTTCTGGTGAGTGTTTTGAGATTTACCTCTGTATGTTACAATAACAATTCATGAAAGTTCATGCACCAAACCCAAGCTTTGTCAATGTTTTTCTAACAAGTTACATCTGTATTTTAACATTTGAAGAAAACTTTGCATAACGCCTGTCAAACAATGTTTACATAAGATCAGTCAACGGAGTGCATTTGCTTCTCTTTTTGTTTGTTGTCGGTATTCTTCTGTATTCAACCTTTGATATATGTTCATTATAGTTTTCCATATTTGTATCAGTTAACCAATAATACCGTTGTCATCCGTTGTTATATTTTGATATGCTAAACCAAAAGTTGAAAATATCAGGTTAGACACGTCCGTTCTGCATATTTACTATGTCTGTTTAATCAAGTGTGTACTGTCGTAAAGGTTCTTGATCTTGTTTGCATACTTCATAATGTAACTATGTTTTTGACAAAAATAAATAAAGAAATATTTGAAAGAAAGTAAGAAGACATTTCTGTGTGGTTCTAATATACTTTAATAATTTTCAAATGGTCAGAAGACATCATCATGACTTCCGTCAAAGTGGGAAAGACATTCGAACAGCCCTGACGACTTAAAAACGTTTACTTATCAATATTACTTTTCAATTACTTCAGTATGACTATATGAATATCGCATGTTTACTTGATATAGCAAATTAGCAGTGAACAATAATTCAAACAATCAAGTATTTGAGGGACTTTTAAAAGTGGAATTCTCAGGGAAACACCACTTTCGGAAAAACAATTTATTAATGTTGTAAACAACGTTTTGCACATCACGAAATAGATTAAAGCAATTAAACATTCAAACTTATTCATGTTGAAGCGTTGAGAGTAAACCTTAACATTCATATCCCATCTAACCGCCTCCTCATCCTAGATTCTACATGTTGTTTACACTTAGCCTTTAAGGTTTATTTGTATTTATACGAGACTGGCGCTTGGACAAAGCCTTTATCAATTATTCATCATTCATGTTTTATAATCGGCCATATGTAAGTTCACTTGTGGAAATATTTCCATAAATATTTGAATTCATTTACATAATCACCACATGTACCAGAAACAAGAGTTCCTATTACAAATGACGTATTAGTTTTATCTAAGTCTCTTATGGCGTAAATATGTAATGTTCTTGCAAGTAACTTTTAAGAAATGTATACATATCACACATGATCTGATGTAGTTTACGTAAATAAAATGACAAAAGGGGCAATTTATTAAAAATTATTACTGTATCACATTTTGAGTGATTACATCGGGTAAATAATGTCAATATAACTAACTATATATATAACTAAGAGCAGAATACAGTAAATAATGATCAATATATGTAACATTCATTGATCCCCTTGATTCATTCAGGGACCCCTTTTCATACAACTTTATGTGTACCAAATAAGAAAAATCAACATCATCAACATCATCCATCATATATCAACTGATCAACATCCCAATCATTTTTGCATGTTTTCTTACATTTAAATTTGTATTTACATTTTTCTTCATAAGTACTATTTGGTTCTTTGTTGTTAGAAATTGTTATTCTAGGCTTCGTGTGTTACATAAAAGTTTTTAATGTCACAGTATGGCTATCTGAAACCATAATATGACATTGCACTCTCACTTTTACAAAAAGAAAACTTGCGACAAACGAATTGAAAATTTGCCCTCAAAGGAAAGATATTGATGATCTGACAATCTCAGTTTTGATTCAGATCTTATCATCATGCCGATATGGCTTTGATCTTGTGAAAAATTATTTTCCTTTGTGCTCATAAAAGAAGTAAACTAATGCTTAACGAATGGCCAGGAATAACCTTTGACATACAGGATGATCTTGTGCATCCGATATCCAGAATGTAATCATAGCACAGAAATCACACAAAATGAAATATAGCACTATACCAACGGGTACTTTTATGTAGGGCTGAGTATTACACCAAATTTCATATTGAGATATATTGCAATACATACAACCTGTATTGCAATACGTATTGCAATATATTGAGTGGACTTTAAATTCTACTTTTATACTTCTGTTTGCAGTTTAAACATTACATTTTTAGTAAAAGCCTTTCAAATCTTTCGGAAAATAGACCATTAGTCAAAAGTTAATTTAGATGGCACATTTGTAATACAGTTTAACACATATTCTTGCACCCCAAAATAATTTTGTAACAAGTTAAGCTGGTAACTATGCCAAAAGAGAAGATATATGAATAAATTTAACTAAGAATGTGTTTGTGCGATATATTGCGATATAAAAAATCGTATTGCAACAATTGTATTGCACAATCTGTATTGCAATATATTGGTATTGCGATAATGTCAGCCATAACACAATCCCTCAACGTTAAATAAAGAAATCAATCGTTTATCTGATACATTTAGGTTGAGTAACCATTGCATAAGGACCAACTTAGGTAATGGAATCTGCAAGTTCTGTCAAACAATAAAAGTATTAATCATTGTTACAATTGATATACAAACAAACCCTGACATTAGGTTAAAACGTTCTAAATAACCAAGTCACATCAAAGGATACTTTTGTCAGCTGGGAGTAGTGTCAGACACCTCAATCAGAAAAGTCGCAAATTATAATGTGAAAGACAACCACTAGAGGAAACAGACTTGCGAAAGATATCAATAAAAAGGTAAAGGGAAATATCGACCATGTTCATATTTTTAAAGTTCCAAGGACTTGGGAATCCTTGTTCATTTGGAGCGGCATTCGCATAAGCTCTCAGGCTGTTTGCCAATCCATTTCAATGATGAATGAAATACGTTTTAACCATGTGTTGTTCATTGATAACATAGGATAAGTTAAAATGATGTTTTATGATATACTGGGTAAATCCACACATTGTATCAAACACAGTACATTTCACGAAAACAAGAAAATAAACATCTAATAGCGTGCAGTACTCAAATAAACAATATCATACATACACCCTCTCGTACTAATGTTTGGCTAATGATATTTTCAACCTTTCATGAATCTGGATATAACGAGACACAGAACCTCGTCTTTTAATATAATGATAAAAGCTGATTCCAAAATTACGATAAGTCAATGACGTCTGAATGAAAAGCTTGAAGACAAAACTAATTTAAAATAATGTTAATTAATTATTAATTATAATTTCTTTTTTATTCATAAAATATGACGTTGTCTACTAGTGTTACGTTTCTATGTATTCCAAATGACATACAACGAAAAATAAGTTGCCTTATTGTAGACAACGAAGCTACATGTACTTATAGATTGCTGTTATCAATGAAACGGAATAATGTGATGCAGAATCCCGTTTTTAAATTTGATGATGAAAGTATAATGATTCACAAATCACGATAAATCAAGGACTGAATGAAACGACTAGGGTATGGTTTTCAAAGAATATATGAAAGTACAAAAAAAAAAAAAACTAATCAACATTCAAATAAAACAGGACTGACTCAATGTATAATGGTTTTAGTTAAATATTTTCTTGCAGTGCCTAAACCATTATTATTTGCTGAGTTCTCTTTATACCATATATTTCTCATTTTAAAGAATATATTTAGATACTTCATACATACTACATTCTACATGTAGATTAAATGATTCGTTATTATTATTATGAGTATACAAATGAATTAATGATCGTTATTTTTCCCATGGTCATTGCCTCATACATTCCAACGGATATATAAGGAAATCTGCAAATAATCGTTGGCGGACAATTCATAGAATTTCAAGAAATAAATTGCCTAATTGGAGAACACTTAGTTACATGTAAAGTAATCAAGTGCAAATGCATATGCATTCTCATTTGTAACATTTCGTCAATGTGTGTTGATTACAGGAAGCGCGAGAAGTCAGCATTAAAAACGATCCAGAACCATTTTAAGATAGGGCTTTATTAACGAGGCAAAAAATACACTCGTCATCTAGGAGTCAACCCGTGGCTACTGTGACACTAGTTACCAAAGCTTTTTTTTACAGCATCTCATTTTCAACACAACTGTTAAAACAAGTTAGCCATAATATTGACGTGAGACAAGATATATTACATTTCCTGTTTGTTTTGTCATTTTCCTTTCCATTTTCTTTGAAGTAAATTCAATAAACAATTTCATAAGTAGAGTCCATACAATGTATATAACCACAAAGTACCTTTGCTTTCACGCCATGACGTTCAAATGGATTTGAATTCAGACTACTTTCACAGTGGTTGTGGGTCCGAATGCTACAAGGGAAAGTACAATAATTAGTACTTTTGTAGATAGGAGGAAATAAATCATGTACCAATTTATGTGTACAAGCATAGAGGGATTACCGTCGACAGTGTGTACATATTTATACAGCTTTCGTTTGCAAAATGATGAGCTCTGATTAGCATATGAATAGAAATTGTAATCCCTGAAATTCACGCTCAATCGCATCATGTCGACCTGAATGTATTTTGCATTAGCTTAAACGGAAATGATTAAAGTAAACGTTTATTTTCCAACGCATGGGATGATAACCATCTGGAACATTTCATGCATAAACTTGTAGTCATTCATACAGGTGTACCCTCATCAGGTATGTCCGGTGAAGTTACTTATCACCCGTTTTGTTCATCCATTTTTTTCAAAAGTTTGATAAAATGTCTATATCTTTTCCAAAGATGTTTTACTTTAAATCTTCCAAAATTAATTTTGAATGGCGCTGTACATGTGAGGGTTCAAAACAGAATGAAAGTTGTAATCTTTTTTTATCATTTCATTCAATGTGATATAAGAATAAAGAAAGAAAATATGCAATTTGACACGTTTACTTTTCTCTATCGTTGCATTTTATACTTTTTACTATGTTTATTCATCATTGTAGTTGTTCTCTTTAAATCACATTATTAAAGCAACACAATATATATGTACAACGCAGAGTGAAGTTGGAAGGATTTAATTCCATCAATCAACAACAGCAGCGTTTGCAACAATTGAAACGTTATAACTCAGAGGTTTGAGAATGTTTTATACAATTAAATTCAGTTTCTTTCTACCGTGATGAAAATTTAAAGGATGAATTACAACAAAAAAAAATGTTTCATCGTGACAGGACCTTGTGGCAATCTAAAACCTGTGATTTTTATTGTGAGACAACCAATTGCATCGTGACGAGGAATTTAATTACAGCTCATAGCTCACAGCTCATAACTTTTCTTGATTGTAATATTTTATGATAGCATTCTCAACTTTCCAACAAGTTATTCGTTTGCTTTTTCACAAATCAATTATTATACTTTTTACCGAGCTTAGGAGTTGTGTGTACGATTCCTTCCTTTCATCAAACTTTAGAAAACCAATGTTTACATAATCGAGGATGGTTTTCAATAAAATAACTTAATTTTCTTTCTTCGTAAATACATTTAAGTTGTCATGTGTTATAAGACTCAATTTGCTTTCATAAAAACAGGTCTTTTTCTACAAGCATATATAACTATGTATTGCTTTTGTAAATAATTTCTAATTTCAAGCTATTGAAAAAAATCGTTACTTTTGTTTATAGTTTTAAAAAATACCTGGCATTAAAATTGATCATGATAAATAAAATATTAACACGACAGTTTCCTGTAGATGTAGATATTGTAACGACAATTTGTAGTTGGTCTTTATCTGCATGATGTTCAGTAAATATGGTCATATTCAATCATTCTGTAAATCAGTTTATTGCAAGATGATAGCCAGTTAGTCGAGTGAGTGAGTTGGGGTTTAACGCCGCTTTCAAGAGTATTTCACTTATATCGCGGCTGCTAGTATTATCGCAGGGAGAAAGCCCGCAACGCCATGTGGATATGCACCTGCTGCAGCGGCTGGAACTAGCGAACCATGGGTGGTACTACGCTGAAATTCAGTGTAGCATTGCACCCAAACCTTACTGCGTGTAGAACAGTTCTCTACTGCAGACAAAGTTGCCGTGCTCCTGCCGGGAGTCGAACCCCGGACCTCTTGATCCGAAGCCGATTAACTTTTTACTTTTTACAAACTTTTTAAAATTCATTAATCGAATACAATAGTGTTTATAGTAAGGAGGAGAATTAGTTTAGATAAGTTGAAAACTGTCATTTCAAAAACAATTCTCTTTTGGGTACAAATTAAATCAACAAGTATTTTTTACAACTTTTCAAATTAACAACAGTGGTGAATATTTAGAAAGATTCTCAAAATTGACCCCAGTGACCTCGTTTACTTTAACATTGTTTGACAGAGCTATTGAGTTATCTTGAAATGTTAAAATAAACAGATGTAATACATCAGAAGAAACATAAAATAACTTTGGAATGGTGCATGAACTGTTTTTGAATTGTTATTGTAACTCCCAGAGGTAGGTCGTAAATATTTTGAGCTTTTATCCAAACTCTCAGGAGAAAAAAAACCAGGAGTTTAGAAGATGTATACATAATCAAACATAACATACATTTGAGCTGCCAGTTACAGGTAATATTTAGAAAACAAATATTAGCTTAAAATGAAATAAATATATAACACATAAGTGTCATCATTCACATAATACTTGTTACATTTACTAGTGATGTAATTAGGATAATCCTCGATGTCATTTTAATATTATTTTATCTTTATTGCATTTACTTGGAAGGTCATTTTATTACCCTGGCACAAGAACATGCATCTTAATCTATTTCAACTACATGTCGGTTCATATTGAATTTGCATATAGAGTCTTGCTTGCGCATTTAGACCATGCATTGTATTAAAGGGACAGAAGCACGTTTTTTGCAAAATTATTTTTTTCAAATTTCCTATTTATAATGATAGTTTAAATTTACTTTAGAGGGTAAAACATCTTGTTACACAAACCAATTATCCGTAGTAGTGATAACGGGTTGCGTATAAAGTCAAAATTGCATGGCGGCCATTTTATTGTGAACACATTTATTATTTCGAATGACAAAAACGATCCCCATGGCTTTACGGAACCATGTACACTCATTTTAAACTTGATTTTCCAAAGAGAGAAGGGTGTTTTTCGATTGGTTAAATTATTTTTCAAATACATTTCATCGACTTATTTGAGCAAAAAAAACGTGCTACTGCCCCTTTAATGTAATGTACTCAAGTATGGATACGTATGGACAGTTGCTGTAGGTTTCTGGACATGAAATACTTAATTCAAAGTTTGACTTTAGGTTTGGTGTCCTTTCGAGTAGACAATACATGTATTTACTTGCAGTGGGGCATATTTACACAGACACTGCTTACATAATTCCAGACGGAAATCTGGTATGATATGTCCCTAGAGATTCTCATACAAGACATTCATCATGATATACACGTTTCCAATCCACTTCAATTACTTATGATCATAACTGTATTCCCAATGTGTTTTAATGAGCGCGTCCATATGCATTCATCCTGTCTGGAGGAATATTGTGGTCTTAGGGAAAGGATCCCTGATCAGGGATTTATTTTTTATTTACTGTAATGCTTACAGCTTGTTCATTTTGTCGTGGCAGATTGGGATCTAGAAGAGCTATCAAGGATGTTGGTGAACATATCGGAAGATTGTCAAAAGTCTATCTCCGTGAAATATATACATCTAAATTTTCACAGATTCGTTCGACCCAAAATAAGCCGAGAAATTGCACTAATTAGTAAAGGTGTTTTTCAGTCTGAGTATAGATCAAGTCTATTATTTTCAAGCTCAAAGCATTGTCGTCTAGGTCACACACTGTATAAAAAGACACAAAAGAAAACAAAAGATTATAAGCAGAGATATCGAAATACATAATATTTGGCGGTTAGTTATGTAACATTTCATTTAATAATGTATTTTCCATAGATATTGGAATAAATATTTTACCCAACTAGGTATTTTGCTTGAATTTTATAATCAATGAGAATATATCTGTCATAATTTGCTGGTCTTATCTCAATACAAAGTACATTAAACAGGCAATAATTTTTATATTCCCAGGACATTTGGAAGGTTTATAAAGCAATCATCTTATTCAATAATGTATGACAAGTAGCCTAACTTGCAAGAGAAGCACGTGCAGCATATGGGTTGCTATGGCGACTTGCGCTATAGACGAGCCGTCAGCTTCGGGAACGCTTGCTGCTGTGTAGTACCTTTTATGCAATGAAAATGAATTATGTTTATATGACGTCAGATACCCTTGGCGCGCGTTACCCGAAGGTGTACTTCTCTTTGAAACTAAATATCATTACAGTGTCGTGATGTGAAAATCATCACATGTCATGTTGTAAATAAAAGACTTCTTTAGCGATTGACACTGTAAGTATATTTTCCACAAATAATTTTGTATTTGAAACACTAATATCATTGATGCCTCTTTAATTTTTAAAATGCATAAGTGATATCAACTCAAAGTTATAGAATTATAGAACGTTGGTAATACTATTTAACTGTGGAAAAGGTCCAGATACCAAATGTCTACCAAGTTTGATTAAATTCCATTTAAAGCATTGAATAACAAATATATATCACATTCTAGTTTCTTCAAGTATTTTGTGTATATATTCTTTTTCATGTTAAAGTTTATCCAAATAATTCTGAATATTCCAATGCGTTTTTGATTAATTCATCATTGTAAAGTAGACTTGAAGTGCTTTTCCATTAGGGATCAATGAACATAACAAGCTGTTTTGATAAATCATGTACAAAGTTATATATCTCAGTAAAAGGTCAAACTGTTAAAGTCACTTCAAACTAATCTTGAAACAATGCAGTTTTTGGAGGAAGAGAGGAATGTCTACTTTCTTTTATGGTGGTGTATATAACTTAACTGAAATAAGTGTTAACTTTTATCATCAAAACATTTTCTCCAACAATTAGAACGGCAACTTTTTTACAGGCTCCATATTCTAACAAATAGAACGGATTTTCTGTCTTTATATGTTAATGTTATTTACCAGTTTCTTTGAGTGTAAACAAGACAAGAAATAGCTAAAGATGGATAGTTTAAAAGAACCAATATTTTGGCAGAAAGCCAGCCTATGAAAAACAATTCAGACTATAAAACTATTCATTTCGATCTATCACTTAACCTAAACTTGTAGTGGGGTGATTAAGGGTATAGTGATAAGGCGTAATGATGTTTATATGTCACGTAATGTGCATCTCATAAACAAAATTGTACTCAATTGCAAAAAAACATGACACATTTCTTTCATCAAAATTACATTATAATCATCTAAAATGTATTTGTAACCATTGTTACATGTAAAAAAAAAATGTTATTTCCACCCAGAGCAACAATCTAAAATTGCTTGACATTAATTCAATACAAAAAAAATCTAGAATAGATTTTCGTAAGCACAAACACAATAAATATATTTACAAGGTATACAACGTATGGTAAATTGCACAGATAAAATATATTGTTTTCCATATGATCACTAGAAAAGAAAATGAACTGATGTTTTCGAAAAATCATCCTTAATTTGCAACGTTGAACTGTTTTTATTCCTCTCCAGCGGGTATGAATACACTCTGAGCGGGTCTTAATTATTCGTTAACATGTTCCTCATGTTACTGAAACAGACAAAACAGGACATGCGGTATGGAGTTTTTGTAGAGAGCGTTTGATTGGTTAATGAAATTTGTGTCAGAACATCGCCTATACGGGCAATCGTTACACTGTGTGGAGAGACAATCCCTCAAAGACATGACTTTGTATCCTTGTAAATGCAATAGTATGCAACATTTATTCCCTGGACAAAGGTCGATGTTAATATGAGGAAATCAAGTATGAACTAAATGATTATACAATGAAAAACTTGAAAACAACTAAGTTGTGAAGTACAACATATTCCACTATGGTCCCTTTTCGGAAATCATTAAAATGTATTTCAGTTTCTGTGTTCGACTTTGACCAGCAATTACAAATCTATGGCAACTGATGACTCACACAATGCTCACCGCCTGATGTAAGACGAAAAAACCCTTAATGATTATGCACAACGCGAATTTAATTAGATAAGGCTTCATAAATAGCATCTATAGTTTATAATTAATCAATCAATAAAAAAGGGTACAATTAATCCATTTAAAGAACATTATCCATTTCTGGAACAAAGTGATATATTTGGTTCGAGAGGTCACCCTGCATATTAATTGTCAGATTTTGTAGGTATTTTATTTTCATAGGTATATTTACTCCCAGCAAAACACGTCCTGTTTAATATACCACAAGCAGATATACAAGAAATCACACTTATTAAACCTGCTTATTCAACGGCACGAGTAGCGGAAATGAAAGTTTAATTATACTCATCAAGCTTTTCAACACCATGAAATTGTCGGTATTACCATCATTTAATTAACCTACACATCCTCCGGTCTACTTTTTCTACTTCCGTACCCCAAAGATAACTTCTACTTACCTCAATGGCAAATCATCCAGTGAACAGGTTTCTAATCTATACTGTGCAAAATCACTTTTGCAAAACGAACATGTATGTTGGTAAATGTAAACAATTCCATGAGCGGAATATATATATATGGAAATTACTGGTCGAAAAAGTGTGTTATATAAATGTTACAAAACGACTGTGAATTATTGTACAAAAGGAGGTAAGTTGGAGTTGCCAGTCTACGCTATTGACGTAGTTGCCAATTTAGATATATATACGATTGTTCATATGATACACTGCATGTCTGTAAGACTGTACCCTCTACCCTCTGTTTCTTCACATGCATATATACAATGTTAAACGGTTTCAGGACAATACAATACACCAATAAATAAATGAAGATATACAAATGTATGCGTCAACTTCTTTTTTATTGATAACAATACTTAGTGCAATTAGATTTTTTCATTTCTCAACATAAAACAGAGGAGAGTAATACATCACTGGAGCTAAGTTGATATAGTAGATACATGCACTCAACAAATGGATGAGTCTGCAATATTTGCTTTATGAATCACCCTTTACCGAATTACCTATGCCATTTTTATTGCCTAGAGGGTAGACAAATTTAGACAACTCATGTCTTTCCACTATATGAGCATGTCTATTAATACATTAAGTTTATATATTATTCATTTAGGCATCGAAGGTGTCCTTTTTCAAAGGTGAACATAGATATCAAAACGTCATGGTTGTTTTATAGATTTATTGACATTCAGATCAACAATAGTAAAGTGACAAACCAACGTTCACAGCATAATTTTACAGACAATCAACAGTTTAAGCATGTTTATAAAGGCTTGATATAATCCAACAATATTATACAATTATAGACTGGTAAGGAGGTCAATACCTGTTTTGTATTGACCAGAGAAACAATATTGACCAAGGACGAAGTTTTATTGTATCGGGTCTGTACAAACAGGCATTGGCCGAATTTACCGGCCCATACTTCTTTTATTATATAAATGAAAACAATAAAATACAGACAAAAAGGTAATATGCTTCGAACGGTTAGGACTATGACGTCACGAGTACAATAGCATGACGTCATGCAACAATCGTGTGACGTCATTAAAGTCAATTCGGCTGTTGGTCGGTATCGAGCTGTCATGCTCACGTGATCGCCTTTCGACCAATGGGATCGTTGGATAAACACGCTCACATAATAAATAGATACATGTATTATTATACTCATCACTTATATAACATACCAGATGTTTGTGTTGCACAAAATTAATGCTCAGCCCAAACACTAATCGTACAGCTGTGGGATAATTAACACTATATACAACAGTAAGAACAAACTGACGGTCAGAAACAACATACGTTATACGTTGACAAGTTTAACCAAGTTAACAAAATGGGACACTGCTCACATCAGGGAAACATTTTACCCTAATATTTCCATTTCTCAAGTTCTTACATCTCGTTTTAAATTTCATCAAAGAAATTAAATTGTTTGATAAACTTAAATTTTTTACCTTTTCTAAATCAGCTTTTAATAATCTTGAGATAATCTGTTGGTATTTTTACTACCTTCGTGTCGTTTCATGCATGCTTTTGCAAATATTTGTTTTAAATTGGGCAGTTAACTTCAAATTCTTACCGCAAATGGCTGCAATGCTGCCGAAGCGGCGTTAAACAAAACTTCACTCACTCACTCCCAATACATAAAATCAATGGTTTCACATTAGACTTTGTACATGACATCATCACATGCCCGGACGACTAGGAATACGTCTTAACAAAACGTCAACTCTGAGAACAGAGAAAAGTCACTAGGAAGGACATACACTTCATGGCATATATATATATCAAGCAGACAGAGCCCAATGCCCTTTAGATTCAGAACGAATATCGAAAACTGATTGTGAAACTTTTTTCTATTATTCACACACTTTGACGGAAACGCAATAATAAATCAAGGTGTACTCATACCCAACAGGACACAATTCCATAATCTTATTCTGAATATTGGTATTGTTAATTTTATATTGGAGGCAAATATTGAGATTTTGTTCGACGGTTCTTTTCATAGTTAGGGATATTTTACAACTGTTTTGGAGGATATGTAATGTTTTAATTAGTGACCAGGAAAAGCACAGATGATATAAAGAAACAAAAGTCACATATTAATTAATTTTGAACTTTTCTTTACACCGTTTCAACGTTTATATTGCGCATTTTAAGGGACATTCAGCCTAACTGACATTGGCAACTTAATCATGTTTCTTCGGTACATTTACAAATAATTCTTATTTTGTTGGTCCAAGTCAAATAAAATACCAAGATCAATAATTTGGTATACTGAAATCAATATTCGACAGAAAATGATTTATCAATTTTTATATTTTATAGAATTTATATAATATTTAATTTAGTTACTGGCCGAACATCAAGTATGTTGCTCTTAGGCTGGTGGTTTTCTTCAGTTTGATCCTTCAATTACATCACCCGTATTCCGCAGCTTTTTATAACTTATAAACAGGACAACTCCCTTCGTATTTTAACATCTAAATCAAGGCTTTGCATTGCGGTGAAGCCTACGAGCATCGGCTGGAACTATCGAGGTGAGGTGAGTTTGGGTTTAACGCTGGTTTCAAGAGGATTTCACTTATATTACGGCTACTAGTATTATGCAAGGGAAAAAACCCTCAACGCCATGTGGCTATGCATTGCGATGAAACCTTCGAGCATCGGATGACGAACCATGGGTTGTATGGAATTATGGGTGGTACTGCGGAGTATGACATCCAAACTATCACATCATTTAGAATATTTCTCCATAGCAGACAAAGTCACCCATCCTCTGACGAGATTCGAACCCCAAAACTTCTGATCCGAAACTTAACAATCTAGACACTGCGTTGTCCCATCTCCAGGATGGACAATGCAGTCTCATTCAGGAGGTGAAAGTACTAAAACCTTCCAGCCGCATCCTGGAGTATATTCGCCACATCTTGAAATGGAGGTTCTAAGCAAATCCAAACATGTCGGCTACTATATTTCTAAATAAATCCCTTGGAATTCAAGAGAGCCTCTCGACATAACTGTAGTCACCACATCTTCAAATGGAGGTTCAAAGCAAAGCAAATCCAATCATGTTTGCTGCCGCTCTTAACTTAAATGTTCGTTTGTAACACTCAATTTCATTCTTGGTCCGGAAAAGACATCACAAAGATTAACCCTGATCGGTTGTATTTACATATCGCATTGTTTGCGTTCAGGGTCACAGATGAACAAGATCATAATGCCAGCAAATAGAGGTCAATAGGAATTTTATGCACATGGCGACATATGTCATAGTGCATGTGCTCAAGTCAAGTCTTCAAACCGCATCTCTAAGAATGTCATCTATACTGAGCTTCTCTACCGTTTAAAACAAGGCATCTGTCCAGCAACTGTCACATTTTTTCAACTGTACTCACGGATACTGCATTCAATATTCCTTATCACTATGCATGTACCTGGATATGCTCTAATTTGTTTGAAAGTTCTTCCTGATTTCTGGCAAGTTGATGCACAACGTCAATGTTTACTAAATCTTTTCATAGATTACGGTGTCATTATTTTAGGATATAATGCTAATCCCATTGTTTCTGCTGTATTCAATGTTGATCTCTTTCTGAGCACGTTTTCTGAAATAGGACCGAAAGAACAGTCTCAGAAATGCATCCCTGAAAGGTCTGTATGTAGAAGCATATATGAAGACGTTCCAAAAACTGTTGCACAACATACATACGACACTGAGCTTGAGCAGGGGGAGAAGAAACTCTCTGTCGAATATCTGTACCAAGATGGAGGAGAGGAACGAAGGCACATAGCAGACTAGGTACACAACGGCTAATAAGTACATGGTGAAGGTGAACTCAGTCCTCACAGTAGTTCCTGTAGATGTCACAGATCGTCTCGCCCTCTTCATCTCCAGTTGAAGTTTGATGAGAAGAATGATAGTGATGATTCCAGACAAAGGATTCGGGGCAACCGAAATGTAAAGGATCAATGATTCAGCGCCTTCAATGCTAAGTCCAATTTACACTCATGCTGTTAAAATATTAAGGAAATATTGCGGCACATGTTTATAAGAAGCAGACAGCTTACGGCATATCTCTTGGCCGACATGAGGCGAGGGTAATCAAGAGGCCGACACACGGAGATGTATCTGTCAATAACAGCGATGAGAATGTTGAAGCTATTCTGAACCATGATCAATGAAAACAATGAATTGGCAAGGGCTTTAACCTTGTCTACATAGGCAAACTCTTTCACAATTAAGGATGGCACAGCAAATACTAAGAAATACAGTCCATAGCTGAAATCCCAAGCTGCCATGAAGGCAATGTTCCAAATGATTGGTAGATGAAGTTCCTGAGATTTGATTATGACAATGATCACGATGCTGTTACTGAGAAGAACCAGAACAGCTACAACAGAATAGGTCACAATGAGAAATACGTATGTATCTGCCATGATAGTTGGAGAGACGATGCAGTTAGGGGATGACCTCTACAATCTCACCAATTATTGCTCACGATAGTAGTTAGTATTCGTGAAAAAATCACAAAAAAGTGTGTCTCATTTATGTACGCCTATATCTTCAATGATTGATGAAGTTGTTGGTTCAAGTTCGTCGTATTCTTAAACGGAACAACATAGCAAGTTATCTATATCTGCCGTGCGTATTGAAGTCGCTGGTGCAATATGATATTCTCTGTCTGTACAAATCACCAACTATAAATCAAAGAATGTCACTGAAGTTGGACAGCGTTTAACACTTTTTGAGTGTGATATTTTCTGTGACTTAGAGATAAGAATCCAAAACAATATTCACGAAAATTTCTCATGTACGTCACTATGGACTTCGCCCAAAAGGGTAACTTTTATAAACTAATTATATATAATTGCTTCCAGTCTCAATATTTCTACCTTTAGAAAATCCTTTCTTATGTATCATGTTAGCTTTTGACAAAATCAGATCATTATATATTCGTCATTCGTCTCTTCCAAATCTAATTTTAAGGATAGACTATGGTTCCCTTAATGATGGTTTTAAGATGAAAGTTGATATGCAGGTAAGATTTATATAAATAAGCTAATTTCGAATTTTCTAATTAGAGTTCAGATCAAGACACTGTGTATGGAAAGTTCATACCCGAGACTCTATACTAATTAATGCTTGAGGCAGCATCGAAATACAACTTGTCTAGACGGAAGTGACTATGTTAGACTTGATTCGTTCAAGCGGCATATACACCGACCATGTGACCGACGTACAGACTCAAGTTGAATAAAGTACATCGGCGTAAAGACAGGAAGGCGTCAGCTCTGGATACCTTATGAAGCACATCTTACGATTGATGACATTTTGCTGAGTCACGACTACGCCAGTTGTATTTCAATCCTGTTTTCAGGTGGAGTCGACTTATCGGAGTATTTTTGGCAAAAAGTAAGAAATTTAAGAAAAGTTTCGGTCATGTCCTATTAGAATGAAACCGAATAAAGGATCGGCGGTAAGTTATTTCAAATGACAATGTGTTTAATTTGAGATATAAACCACCAATGTTGTTGAGTCGGGGTTTTGAAAACGAATCTAACATGGCGGGTATCGCTCCTTTAGGCTATCGGTATAGAAGGGTGTGGATACTTTTATATACATTGTTTACATTAAGATATTGAGTATCCTCAATTTTCTGTGGCTACCTCCGACGCCGGTTCAATTGAAGACTATAAGAGATCTTTACACTCTGGCGTTTGTATTGATACGGGCAAATAGGTATGGTGGAACAAAGCTTCAAAACTACCCGAGTAAACCTCCGAAATTTGGTATAAGTCAGACAATTGTATCAGCAACTTAAAAAATATACATTTTCGTGTATTTGATAATTGATAACATTTGCCTTTATAGGATATAGGTAGACCTTGTCATTCTTTGGTTTGATTTTTGTAATGATTTTCTTCTTTCATTTTTACCACAAGGCTGAATCCTTATTGTTATTGGCGTGGTTTTTTTTTATCATTCCACGGATGTTGTGGCACGTTTTCTGAAATATCGGCTGAAGCGATTTTTCTGACACGTTCAGGGATTGTAGCCTTTGGCCCAATTTAGGTCATCTCGAGCCACTTGGATTTTCGAATTCCCACCCTGGAAGTTAAAACCTCAATAGTTCGAAACCTAGATATTTTCACAAAACTTTCACCAAAATGTGGGCTACAAGATTCTACATCGTTTAGGTCTATTGCAATTTTGACCGTAATAAAAGATTTTTGATATTTCGAAAAAAACTGAAATTTGTGTGAACTTTTTGAGGGTACGCGTCTGCAAATATATTCTTCTAAATCATTGTAACATATACAGCTGCAATGTGTGATAGCTCATTAGAAAGCTTAATAACAGTGTAAAAAAGTTATCGAGAAAAACGCAAACTTTGGCCTAGGATTTGATTAATCTGCCCTTGATTATGGACCTTTTCGAAAAGAATGCGTTTTCGGCTGCATGTTCAAAGAGGCATAACTCTGTAACAAATTGATTTATGTCATAGGTAATTATTGCAATATATTTCTAATAACTAGCTTAACAATTCCATAACTTATCATGATCATATAAAAATTGATAGTTAAGGAACAATTTGAACATATTCTCAAAAAAGTAAAATGTTGTGATTTTGAGACCTTTCGAAGGATTTCTTCTTTGGAGAATTTTCGATCGTTAACCATTGAAGAAACAATTATGTTTTATAGCTCATTTTGAGGTCAAGATGCCATTTATTAAGAACAATAAAGTTCAAGCACGTGTTTGTCATACTTTACGTGTGACAGGTCATAGAACATTGTCATTTTTCGAAAATCGTCATTTCAGCAAAGTTCAAAGGATTATGACTGCTTCACTTATTACGCTATTGACATTGTATTTACACCTACGTATGCACAAGTACAAGAACAACAACGTTTATGTTGCACCTTTTCATCAAAATGTTGATAGTTAAGCTTCAAACATCGAAAGCGTTGTCTAAGAGTCCGAAGAAAAGCATGTTTGAGTATGTTCCTGAATATTCAACAGAACATAATGCAATAATAATGTATGCTATCTAAATGATCATTACATCTAATTGAATGGAAATTAAACCACAGCATTTTCTATATTACAACTTAGTATGAAAATATTAACCGTTTTATCTTAATCATTAGAAACATATTGTAGGGGTCCATTAATATGGGATATTTCCATTTTCACTTAGAGACTTTCAGTGCATTAAGAGCTGGAGGGGGGAATCTCGTCCACACACATAGCCTGTGTGCAAGTCGCATTTCCTCTGTTTTCCTATTATTTTTTCCAGCCAAAACTGCGAGAGTTCACATTCTGAACATAGGTGCACTGAAAGCCCTGACTTTGAAGTCACCAAGTTCGAATCTAACTTTCCACTTTTAACATAGGAAAAAATAAAAATGCAAATAGAGACTCGAATCTTTTTTTAAAAGATGCGCAATAACAATGAGCGCAAACACTAAATCATGTCGAGCTCACAGGGCACATGGTTTAGCTGCCAGATTTATTTTCTTTCCAATGGTTTGATTTTTACGTGTAAAATGTGTGTCTTTATAATCCTACATACATACTAGAGAGTTGCAACTTGTTTTGAAAGATGCGCAATAACATTGGAAAGAATGTATCAATTGCTTATATTTTAATTAATTGAATCATTAATGCACTGAATCGGGTTTAAAGTTGCTTGCGACTATATTTTCTTCTTACGTTTTCAAATTTTGTCTGGCCAGTTCACATGCTTTCCAAAGTATGTTCCGAAATGTAGTCCAAACGATTAATCTCAGGATTGCGATTGAGCCATTGCTCTTTTAAATGCTTTAATGAACATTATGACCGAATACAAAGGGCTAAAGCTAAACTTTCCTGAACTGATAACCTGACAGCAAACAACAACAGATGCTCACCCTCATCCCATTCTTCCTCTCTCTGAAAGCAGTCTTGTTGATGTTCTTCATTGTCTGCTGAAACCCTTAGACGTCGTTGACCGTGGCAACCACGCATGAGTGTCCTGTTCATTATCGGTATCAGGACTCTTTCGTCAAACAAATCCTGAAGGCTGATACACTGACACTTTTTACAATTATCATAAACAAGGTTAAATACAATTTATTGACGCCAAATACATCAACAAATGTTTACTTAATAACATAATGAGGCAGGACAACTATTTAATGCTTCATCTACCGATAATATTGAAACATATCGAAAATATTGGTATCAGCAAATTGTATTTGGCAGGTATAACGCTGGAAGGAACTGAAGCAAAAAAATTTAATATACATAGCCTCTGATAAACCTCATCACATCATTCGCAATTTTGTTTTTGTTTTGTTTATACATAAATGGATTAACTAATTTGAATCATAAATCGTTTTTAATGATAAATTTTAATACATATGAATTCAGTTAATTTAAGTTACTGACAAGCTAAGATTTTCAAGTGACCTACATATTGACAATCCGAGCGAATATATTCCTATAATACCACTTTCAAAATTTCACTGGTGCCGTGCAGTCTTTTTCTCTGATTTCCACCCTGGAATGCCCAGACTGAACCTCCATATTACTACGCACTTCATTCATACACTAGAGAATGGACCACAAACATGTTAAGGAATTTAACATAATTTAAAACTGTTCATTTTATTTCACTGGGAATAAGTAAGATGTAAATCAGTTACTACCACAGTTTCCTCGATGCATCGGTAAATACCAGGATAGTTCGTCCATGAGGTCCGTCCTCGGCCACAGGCCTCGGCTTAAACTGTCCTGATATTTCCCGAAACAACTTGGAAACTATGGTAGTAACTATTACGCACATAGAACAGATTACCTAGTGTCATAGTGTTACATACGAGTACGTTTGGTGTGCTAAAAGTGGTACATCATTCATTTTGTGTTTATATCTTAATGTATATTACGCTGTGAAATAAGCACGTTCATAATAGTGTTTTTCTAATTACAATATTCGAAATATAAGTAAGTTTGAATACTCTTTTATAAACGTGACTTTAAACAGAATCATTATTTTTCATTTGTATTATTTTACAACATCATACACAGAAGTGATATTAAGAGAATAAGTAGCGTAATGGAAACCGTAAAAAGCATAGGAGACGTTTTTGTATTTAAAAGCTTTTGTCTCAGAAGATCAATATTGCCGTTAAACACATTTCTGATTTATTGCCAAATACTGTTTTTGAAAGATTATTTTGGCCAACTCTTCAAGTTTCGAAAACAAAATTGTTATTTTAAAAGGAAAGTCTGAACAATTTGTATTTGAATACATGTTTGTTATATATCATGTACAGTGAGTCATTTGTGTTTAACTTAGTCAAGGAGAGTTTGAAACTTACAAACCGAGTTATTATGTACAACGTTAAATGATAATTTGCAATTGTCACAAACACTAAAAAAGATAGAATTTTAATGTATATTCAGTAATTTTTATCTTGACCACCGACAGATTCGAGGAGAAATTATCAATATCAAAATGAAAAACATTAATATTATTATAAGCCTTCAGTTAAATACGCTGTAGCATTTCTTTCTCACTAAAATAAGGTGAGCTCACAAAAAGGTAAATATGTGTTGCCAATGGCTAAATAATACTGAATCAATAAAAAGCGTTCTAAAACGAATATACATTGTTCGGTTAAGCGATGGCATTTCATTTCCCTTCGAGCGGCTATTTGAAAGTGTTCACATTAAAATGGCCGTACGAACGTGGTCCAATTGATCTGACCGCTGTAACAATACCTGAACACACAAGGTAGAGTTTTGAATATGTTGCCATAATAGAATGGTCAATTACCTTGCTGTCTGAACTCTCAAATTCACATACAAATCTACCTCCCACATTGAAGAGTTCCACACCACTGTCGCTTTATAAGTCGCACCATTTTTTTATCCCACCGGTATGTAATACCGTGGGATATAGTCATCACCCCTTCCGTCTGTCCGTCCGTCTGTCCGTCCGTCCGTCCGTAATCATTTCGTTTCCGGAGCAGAACTCGAAAACCGTTCATCATATCTTTCTGAAACTTTCCATGTGTATTACCCACCAACTGAAGTGGTGCCTTTTGATATTTTCAGATTTCTGAAAATTTTATTTTTGGTCGTTTCCATAGAAACTTTTTGAATTTGGACTTTGTTCAGAGACAGGTTCGTTTCCGGAGCACAGCTCCAAAACCGTTCAACATATCTTCCTGAAACTGTGCATGTGTATTACCCACTAACTGAAGTGGTGCCTTTTGATATTTTCAGATTTCTGAAACTTTTATTTTTTTCGTTTCCATAGAAACTTGTTGAATTTGGACTTTGTTCAGAGACCGGTTCGTTTCCGGAGCACAGCTCCAAAACCGTTCATCATATCTTCCTGAAACTTTGCATGTGTATTACCCACTAACTAAAGTGGTGCCTTTTGTTATTTTCAAATTTCTGAAAATTTAATTTTTTTTCGTTTCCATAGAAACTTGATGAATTTGGACTTTGTTCAGAGACAGGTTCGTTTCCGGAGCACAGCTCAAAAACCGTTCATCATATCTTCCTGAAACTTTGAATGTGTATTACCCACTAACTGAAGTGGTGCCTTTTGATATTTTAAGATATCAGAAAATTTTATTTGTTTTCGTTTCCATAGAAACTTGATGAATTTGGACTTTGTTCAGAGACAGGTTCGTTCCCGGAGCACAGCTCCAAAACCGTTCATCATATCTTCCTGAAACTTTGAATGTGTATTACCCACTAAATGAAGTGGTGCCTTTTGATATTTTAAGATTTTTTCTGAAAAATTTATTTTTTCCTGTTTCCATAGAAACATGAGAGGGATGTTGGTTGTTGTTGATTTTGACTGCTTCTGGAGCAGATGTCTAAAACCCTTAACAAGTCTGATTAAAATCGACCTTGTTCCGAGGAATAAAATTTGCAAAATAATATATCTACCGGGATACGAACAGGTTCTGTAGATTCCTCGCCACAAGGTCTGAGAACATCCCGTATAGGCGTCTGTTCCGAACCAGTTTAGCGCAGCCAAAGCCCAGTCAAATAGCTGACCAATCACATCATAGTTTTTAAACGGTCGCTGTTTTGAAAGCATTTGGAACAGACAAAAGGATAGCTGTTTGGAGTTATCTGCCCCTAACTTCTCGCACCGAAAGCATTTGTTGGGCATTTTTTGATTGGCTACCTGAATTGCGCTCAAACACGCTAGTCTACGGACTGTTTCCAGACGGTTTGGCGTGGAAACCTCCGAACGATAATGAGTTCGTATACCGGTAGATGCACTATTTTGCACATTTTTTCCGCGGAATACCGTCGGTTTTAATCAGACTGAACCCTTAACATACCTGAAACTCAGCATCTGTAATAAAAAAAAAACTAACTGAAGTACGGTAGTAGATACACAAGTATCTGTCAAAGATGTGTTTTACAAATTTTGTGGAACCGGTGGGATATGTCATCTTCTGATGACTCTTGTTTTAATAGGGATAACCGTTTTCTATGGATACAGCTTATCGTGTCGTGTAATGAGATGTTTTACCTTCTAACATAACAATAAATTGTGTAAACTTTAATGATAAATAGCAAATTTGAGAAAACAAAATATGAAAAAAAGTGCTACAGCGCCTTAAAGGTACATCCATTGTGTTGTTGGGGGTCAAATATGCCAAACGTTATAAATGGTCTTATTTTATCGAGAAGTACCAACTGTTACCGAAAACTACCATTTTGATGATACTCGACTTAGTACATTGACGATATGAAGGTAAAAGTATCAATTTCTGATCGAAAACCGGACAATGCACCGCGTGTGGCGCGCGCCACTGAGTCAAACGTAATTTTGGAATCTTATTTAAACCAGACAAAATAACAAATTTGGGTTGATAATGTTCAATAGGTCATATAACTACTGTGCATTTAAATAGGACGTGCACTTTCGGTTTCTGCACATGCATAATGATGTTACTCAATATTAATTGGAAACTTGTAATTATGATATATTTGGCGATTGGGGATGAATATGCAAGCTGAGTGAATTTGTTTGTATTGTAAACAGCACATATGGTATGTTGGAACGTATTAAAACCAAATAAAATTTTATGAAACACAATGGATGCACCTTTAACCTCAGTTTGTGAATTCCTTAACGAACGATTGACACAAGGAATGAGGGTTGTGCACTGGTGGCATCCTTCTCGTAAGGTGAGGGGAATTCTTTAACGCCGTATGTCACTTATATCACAGCTGCTTGTACTATTGCAGGGGGAGACCCGAAACGGCATGGTCGCTATGCATTGCGGTGAAACCTGCGAGCATCGCATGGAACTATGGGTTGTACTGAGCTGAAATTTATTGAGGCATGCACCCAACCCTTACTGTATGTAGAACAGTTCTCTTGACCTATAGTGGAATATGCTAATCACTTCGCTAGGCCGGTCTCGCTCCCGAAAGTAAAGGTCAGCTGGAAGATAATTAAAAAAAAGTGAGGTGATTTGGGGTTTTACGCCGCTTTCATCTTGGTTATATCACTTATATCACGGTTGCTAGTATTATTGTAGGGAGAAACAACACCATGATGGCTATGTGGCTGGAACTAGCGAGCCATGGATGCCACTGCATTGAAATTCAGTGTAACATTGCACCCAAACCTTACTACGTGTAGAACTGAAGGCACAGTTGGCCCTGGCCTCTTTATCCGAAGCATCATCCAGACAGTATAAAAGCTCTAATCTTAACGGAAAAACTTGATGCCATATCAAAGCGTATGAACTCTTATTAGGCGGATCTTGAACGTATATAGAGAATACTACACGAGGTCTCATTAGATACGAATTATACGAAACGAGTGTCCTTCCGACGGTATCTGACCGAGCGAAAGCGAGGTCAGATACCGTCGGAAAGGTCACGAGTTTCGTATAATTCGTATCTTATGAGACCGAGTGAGGTATTTTATTTATTACACACGTTTATTATACGCGGATTCGTCACGACGCTTAATTTTATTACCTGTGATAAGGGTAACAATTCTCTGTAACCGAAACCGGTTTCAATATTCGAGTGCGTAATGATTGACGTAAACGGCGCTAGAGCTGACCCTCGCCTCGCAGTCGGTCGGCTCGCCGCTGAAGAGTCGAGACTGTAGGCCTAGTGACTATCGACAGCTGACCTTATTTATTTGTGACGGGATGTCATTAGGTATGACAATTTCCAAGTTGTATATACAATCTACTGAAAGAATCCAGCAACAGTGCCAAGGTTTGAGGTTTGGATGAACAACAACAACCGACGCGTTATGACTGTAATCGTGGCCTACGGTACAATAGAAAGAACAGTCGGACAGTGACGTTGTCGACTCGCGATCGCCATGATGTCAACATCGAAGGGCAAATGTTTGACTTTGACTAGTATCATTGCAAGTACCATTGCAAGCTGTTCATTACGTTTTTGGTGATGGTTACATGATGTTTTCATTTGACACCCTCCGCATTGGAAACCTTTTGACACCGACAATGAATGTGAGATGTGTCCGGATTTCCATACAACCCTTGAACTGTAAGTAAATACGGCGCGTTTGCCGATAGTTACAGCTATTCGCGATATCAATGCTGCATACTGGCCACATGTGGAAGATTCTAATAGCATTCACAATCTATGTTGACGCATATATCTAGCATATTCGGGTGTGAACATGAAATGTTACTTGTTTGTTTTTAATTCAAAAGTGGTCCCGTTTCAACTTGACCCTAACTGAGAGGTCATTGGTTAACCAATCAGATCGTTGGAATGCGGGGTCACTTCGTTACGACACAGGTCAACGTGATACGATACATGTGTGACGTACGAGATTAGTGTGACACTAGTTGTACGTTCACCACGTGTGTAATAAAATTAAAACTAGCATTGAAGCCTGTCTTGAGGACATGAGAGGAAAGTTTGCGTAAGAGTCCATTATTATAGTGATGTTCACTGTATCGTGTCATAAAGATCATGTTAAAACCTCGCTAACTTTGCAAATATGAGTACGTACGTGTCATGCTTTTCAACATGAGATTGGATATTAGCGACAGTTGGCCGAGTCCTTGTTCATCACATGAAAAGATGAAAGAAACACAATGGTGTTGATTGACAGATCAATAGGTCACATCAATCCTAATTTAGAAGTGTTGATTAAAGACATCCCTTTGTCGGGATTCATGTGATATGATGAAAAGCACAGGAGACGAATACCACGGACATGCCCTATACTTCCTCCGAACAAACAAAGGCTTATCCTGTTTCATCGTTTATTTGTTACCGCTTCGTTATTGTGCAGAGGGGGACAGACGTGAAGAAAACAGCACTTAACCGTGTGAGGTTGAAACATGTGACGGCAGCCCTATGCTACTCTAGGAGTTAAAAGGATTAAATCAAGTAAGTCGTTATTGTACAGTAGCGCAGCGGATACAAATACACTAAGAACAGGATGACAACTGATATACATGGAAGAGTGCTGATACAACCTTCGGATTTCTTTTGGATGACTGGTGTTGACAAATCAATAATTCCTTGGACAATATAAATAAAGCCGCGATTGGCAGGCTTTAACAATTATACTTGAAGAGACCCTACGATGCGATGGAGACAACTGCCAGCTTGCCACGTTTGATATAGTTTCTCTCACAACCCTCGCCTTCGCCTCGATAGTTAATGAATGACCCTCCTCTGCTATAGGTATAGAGTCCCTTTAAACATAAGTGTAACAAGCAGGCAGAGTCTACTATATCCCACGCCAAGTGGAAAAAAGTGTAAAATACGTTGAACAATGATTATGGAACGTTATACTATAATAAATCCTAAATCACTCATTTGTAATAAATTCATGCTACAGAAGAAATGTACTCCTAACAATGTATAAGTATCTATCTAACAATATACAAGTTCTGTTCTGGAAGCGAAATAGAAACACATTTCGAGTTCAGAGATGTTTTTGCCATGGAAATGATTTTACGAAACGAGTTGTCAGTCAAGCTTTGCTTTTTCATGACAAATGTTACACGAACCATTACATATGTGCAGTACAAATTTAATGTTCCAGATCGTTTCCATTTTTATCTGAGAAGTTTGACACACAGTGGAGATGTTTCCCTCCATGTATACCCCTTCACTGAAGATGTATGGCTAAAATCACTAGTGCATGTTGTTGCGTTTGTGCAGTCCCTCAAAATGCGTTATAGTTTATGGTGGATAAACTTCTTAGTGTAAGAAAGTGTTCCGAACTAAGTTAGCTCAGGAACATGATTTGTCATATTTTCAATTAGATTTCGGTTTTCTAATTTATGATCACTGCATGTTACCCATTGAATTAAAACGTCTACACTAATGAATGAACACGTTTTAGTACCCTTTTTGGGTCACCGTTTGTGTTTCTTATCTCCCGACTTACTTACAGGGGCGGGATGGCTGACCAAGATCAAGAGGTTCGGGGTCGTATCCCACTGGACAACTTTGTCTGCAGTAGAGAACTGTTCCATATGCACTAAGGTTTGTGGACAATACTACACTGAATGTCGGCGCAGTACCAACCACAGTACAGCTCGATGCTCGCAAAATTTCATCGCATTTTGGCGTTGTGGGTGTTTTCTCTCTGCAATAATAGCAACAGCCGTGATATAAGTGAAAATAGCGGCATTAAATTTTTTTTGAAAACTCATCTCACTTCACACTTTCAAACCCTAAAGAAACACTCACTGACTGAGAGCGTTTTAAAGTGTTTTCGTTCCATTTTCGCTAATCACTGCGATCTTTACTATATGGTCTCAATCTTGGTTACCATGAGGTTGTCTTCAAATGACATTGAAAATTGTTATGTGATGTGAATTAATATAATCAGCAACATTGAAAACCTGACGCAGGTAAATTTATGAAATCGTTTCTGTCTGTTCATTGAAATAGTTTTAACACTATTTGTAATAAAAGTAATGGTTTTGATCTGTAAAGATTTAACCCTTAATGTGCTAATGATAGTATATCTAAAAAGAGCGAATAGTAATCACATCTTAAAATATTTTATTCACACTTTTGATAAAACTCTTAATCGAAAACTTGGAAATATGTCTCCTCACATTCCCTGCAAGCTATTAACGTGCACTTGAGTTGGCTTTTGCCATCAAACCTACCATAAATCAATAGTCGCGGAATTGAGAACTTATGGATGCGATTTGAAAGTAGTAGATAAAACTACCCCTCATTGTATGTCTGTGATTTGAAAACTTGCCATGGACCGGACAGATCGATTATCATTTATAAATTCATTCAACAAATCTGGCTCCCGACTTCACCCTTCATTCATTCAGACGTGTCAACTATAACTTTGACACCTCTTTTCTCACATACATGCAGTTACTTATAATTAATAGTTAATACCATATTGATTGTAACAGATGTAAATCATGATAAAACTTGGAACATGCTGTTCCTTCAATTCTTGAAAACTATTAAGACATATTATTGTTCCCAACTACAAAGTGGAATTGGGAAATAGGGACTCCGTCTGTCAGTGTGTGCGTATGTCCGGCTGTCCGAGCTGAAGAGGTGAGCTTTTCTCAGAAACCGTTAAGATGTTATAACCAAATATGGTCGCTGGCTTGAGGATATCAATACCTCAATGGAGTTCAAAGCGTGTGGCTATTTTCTCTGTTCTTTTGGACTCCAATCTGGCGGGGAATTTTGATAATTTTATCTTCCTGTTACTATTAACGAATAATTAAATATAAAAACCAAATTATTAGATATAATGATATACATTGTAGCTATTAATGTATTTTCAGCATGCGTTTCAATCATCACTGGGGGCGGGATAGCGCAGTGGTTAGCGTGTTCAGCTTCAGTGTTCAGCCAGTGGCACCGCATCTTTGTCTGCAGTGGAGAACTTCTACACGCAGTAAGGTTTGGGTGCAATGCTGCACTGAATTTCAGCGTAGTACCACCCATGGTTCGCTAGTTCCAGCCGATGCTCGCAGGTTTCAACGCAATGCATAGCCACATGGCGTTGCGGGCTTTATCCCTGCCATAATACTAGCAGCTGCGATATAAGTGAAATACTCTTGAAAGCGGCGTTAAATCCCAACTCACTCACTCACTCACTCGCTAGATCCAAAAGTTGCTCGCAGGTTTCACCGCAATGCATAGCCACATGGTGTTGCGGGGTTAAATACGGCATAATAATAGCAGCCGGGATATACATAGAATACTCTTGAAAGCGGCGTTAAACTCCACCTCACCTCACCTCATTGCATCGGATAATACCAGGACATTTTGTCCTCGAGCCCAGTCCTCGGACAGGGCCTCTCGGACAAAGTGCCCTAGTGTTTCCCGATACCACTCGGAAACTATGGGAGTAACTATTACCTATAAGAAATGATATCTGTAATAAATGACATGTTTTCATAAAACTAGTTCCAGTGACTGTTCAATGAAATTGGTTTGTGAAGTGATTTATCTGCGAAGGTATATGATACCCTCTTCGTGTCATGTAAGTGATGTAAATAAATGTTATGGGTCAATCAAATACGTGCAAAACCAGTTTTGATACTGAAAATGGTTTTGTTCAATCAGATAGAGTGTGCACTTCAAGAACAAATAACACGTCGTTTATTTACACATACACAATAGACTTGTCTTCGCGTACTAACGTCAGTACGTTTTTGTTTCATTTTAAGCTCAATATAAATTCAATATGTATTTAATTTTACTTTTAGCACTGCAAGCTATAGTTAACTTAAATTATTATCTTTTTAAAATTTATTATACTTAGATAACATGACATAAATATTATAATGCGTAATACTTCGAGCATGTACACATATATATGACTATACGTTCAATTCAGTGATAGTTTTACGAAACGAGTCTGAATTTTAGTATTGCCCGAGCGAGAACGAGGGTTATACACAAATTTGCACGAGTTTCGTAAAAGTCATATGACACACTTTCGAGTGTAATAATTTCTTTATTACCCATTTTACCCAGGAAACGGCCCACTTCTCGTTTTACGATGTCACAGCCGACAAAATATGGGAGGTCGCGGTGAAACAATGGTTGCTAGGTAAACGTGATATGTGCACATGTGCTCATATCAATAATATCAACCAGGTTCAACCATATGGGTAATAAATGTAGAATATTTCCTATGTCAATTGTTTTCTGATGAAGAGCTGGTATGAAGTTGGCAGCCGAAAACAACTTGGTCGTCTTGCCTTGTCATCTGAGAATAACCGTTGTCAAGGTTATGTATTTCCCCCATGATTTTAAATGCATATTCATTGTATTCAAACCCCACCATTATGTGACCAGATCATGGAAATAGATTCAACTTTCAATTTCCCTGTAAAAATACGTTTTGATTTGTTTTGAAAAAGAAGTATGTCATCGGAAAATGTTTGACCTTTGACCCCCATGGTAAGATAAATAATTGTTTAAACGTTTTTATTGGGCATATTTAACATTATGGATAATGAATTATGCTATTAATTAAATATTATTCAATAATAAAAACTATATAAATACTGCAAAGGATTGTATGTTGATCTGTTCTTGATGCAGTAAGGTTTTTGGCGCAATGCTACATTGAAATTAAACCGATGCTCGCAGCTTTCGTCGCAAATTAAGTTACATACTTAAGCACTATCAAAGAAGCATCATGTATTTTTTTTATAGATCCTCCTCTTTAAAACCATTTAAAAATATGATAACGGCAACTTATATATCCATATGGTAAAAAACGAATATAACTGTATTGATGATATATAATGACAGCTAGTATTATTATAGGGAGAAAGCCCTCAGCACTATTGTGTACATTCATTGTGGTGGAACCTGCGAGCTTCGGCTTTCATATATGCAGTTGTGAGTAAAGATTCACCGTAGCAAAGCACTCTGTCTTTACTGCATGTAGAACATTTGTCTACAGCAGACAAAGTCGCCGAGTGTGGTGGGATTCTAAAAGCGAAACCGAAAGCGCTAAACACTGCGCTATCTCTTCCCAGTATACCATAGCAACACACTGCTTTACTTTAGTAACATGTAATTCTTGTCCCTTGGTATATTCAAAGGGCATTTGTCTGAAAGCGGGCATGCAATTTGGAAATGGGATTTGCTGAGAGAAATTTACATTTCTTTCTCACCAGATATTTGACTTTAAACAACGGAACTTCGTCGCAGACAAAATACCTGCCAAAACATTTGCCGAAAACAAGACATTTTAAGATCTGTTAAAATGAACGTGACAAACACTGACATGTAAAGAAAGTAATATAACAAAGGATATTTATATAGGTCTTATTTCAGATTAACATTAAAACCTTAAAACTAATGCAGTCAGGACATTTTGGAAATGACGAATCAGAAAATTACAAATATATCTTAATTAATGTATGAGAAGGT
Source organism: Gibbula magus (assembly GCA_936450465.1). Taxonomy (NCBI): domain Eukaryota; kingdom Metazoa; phylum Mollusca; class Gastropoda; order Trochida; family Trochidae; genus Gibbula; species Gibbula magus. The sequence continues at coordinate 57,185,731 of OW388300.1, forward strand.
TATGTTAATAAAACAGTAAATAAACTTTGTCCGCTGAACCTGAGGGATAAAACGAATTTCAGATATCCCATTTAAGATTGAGATCGAAACTGAAGATGAATAAATCTAAATCTAAAGTCATGTTTGTTTGTTTTTAAAATGGGGGTATGGGGGGAAATAAAAAGCGAAAAATGGAATCTCAAACGGGAACTATTGGCGACAACTTTATTTATAAGCATCCAGGTGTCTATTCCAGTCCTATTAACACTTAAACCAAGCAGCAACGAAAGCTAACAAATAGAGCCATCGACTCTGTAGCTCTTCGGTCTATCGCCTTTACAATATACTAAATAAGTTTCAAAATGTATACATTGTAGGTTTAATTCGTGGCCCCACTGACAGAGTCACCAAATATATAATTTAGATTCCCCATTATCTAAGGAATGTGTGCATAACATTTCAGAATTCTAGGACTTCTTACTGAAGAAGATGAGAAAAGGTCCTGTTACCTATAGTTTGGGTCACAGGGTTACTAAATCTACAATTTAGAATCTCCATTGACCAAGGAGTCTGCGCACATTTTTCTAGAGCTTGTTGTACTTGTTAGAAAGATCAAAATAGCTCTTTAGGTCATGACCCCTTTGATCCATATTTGGGGTCACGTGATGACCATATCTGCAATTAAGAATCCCCATTGGCCAATAAGTCTGTGCATAAGATTTTAGTTTTCTAAAGCTTTTTGTTTTCAGCGGCGTCCGTACGTCCGTACGCCACATTCTTTTTGGGTAAATTTTGGTACTTGAGAAGAAGATGAAAATAGGTCGTGACCCATAATTGGGGTCAGAGGGTCACCAAATCAAAATAGTTTAATTCCCATAAGTCAAGGAGTATGTATATGAAATTTGAACTCTCTAAAGCCACTGCTCTGGTGTAGAAAAGAACGTATACGGATGGATGGATGAACGGACGGACGCTGGACGCCATTCTATGCCATAAGGCCATCGGGGCCTGCCTGATTGATGACTTGATATACATTTACACGAGGAAGGTATCCAATCAGTTTTTCCTTTCAAATCTTACTATATAGTACCTATTGTCTTTTTTAAACCATCCAATTAATGTCGGTGACCTGAAGGTGTACCGATTCGAAAGGCCAGCTACCACTGAGTTGATGGATAAGTACGCTCTGTAAATGAACACATGCTTATCATTATTATTATTATTACATTTTATTTACTTGAAAATGAGCCGGATTCACCTTAGCAGAGGAATTTAAATGGAGGTAATTGCCGATTGGATCCACATGTGTCTCTTATGGAATACGGAATGTAGGCCAGTCCTATTCAGATACTCACAACGGATTTAACCATTGCTCGGCAGAGACCGTACGTCCCCTTTGCACTCCAGTCATCGACGAGGCAGGGGAATCGTCGTTATGGTTATATCATGTTTGAAGGTTATTGTTACAAGAAAAGCCTTTAAAAAGGCATGGTTGGAGGCATCTTGTTAAGGCTAGAAGATAGTGTAAAAAGGATATGTATGTCATATGTGATATAGCATTGTGGGCATTTTTGGGTAAAAGCTTTGATTATACTAATCAAACAATCAAAAAAGTGTACCTCGATCTATCGTTTAAGTTGTGTGACATAGTTATATACCGTATTAACAATTTACATACATTATTTATTTATAAATACAATTCTAGTATATATAATCTATCATTTGAAAATAAAAGTGAAGTCAACTTCCCCCATTTATTTTAACATATAGGCCTATATTATTAATTTTAATCGTTGTTGAGAAGGTATAGACCTATTTTCCCTGAAACAAGCAGTCAACCATTTGTTAAAACTGTGCTATTCTAAAATATACCAATTCGATTGATTATGAAGCAAATTTCGGTTTATCTTGGAAGGAAGGCATATTGGTCTACTTTTAGTCCAAGGATAATCACCCGGTATCCCCATGCTTGGCGCTTTCAGTTTGGACATAAATATGGTTCTATCCAATATTTGTTTACACAAGTACATGTTTCACTGTCAAGATTACATTATCAGTACGTTGAGTACAATACATATGCAAGTCTTATTGGCATTGAACAAATTGATAACTGGGTGGAAGGTTGGCGTGTTGATTGACCACTTATGTTATCGAGTTGTACATGCTTGCGTCGCGAAGTTAATGTTTGCGTGCAAGGTTTCTTGGATTTTCCGAAACTGCAGTTGGAAAGGATTTACTGAATTGGTACACGTCTGCTCATTCAGGTGTAAAATGATTTTGAATTGAAAACATATTATGTTTACTAACGTTCAGATTCAAACTAACATAACGGTCGTTTAAATTGAGATGTTTTTACAAAATCTGTTTTTCGCAGTAAAAGAGGATTATTATTTCGGACAACCCAAATCGTCACGTGGTTCAAACTTTGCTACAGCTGTGGTCATTGGTCATATCATTTTTAGCTCATCAGGCCTGAAAGGCCCGATGGGCTTATGGCATGGCATGGTGTCCGGCGTCCGTCCATCCGTAAACTTTTTGCTCTTTCGACTTTTTCTCCAGAACCAATGATTCCACAGAGCTGAAATTTTATGAACAGACTCCTTGGCCAATGGGGATTCTAAATTGTAGATTTCGTGACCCCGTGAACCAAAATGGGGTCACAGGGGTCACATCCTTAAAAACCTATTTTCATCTTCTCCTTCAGTTCCAAAAGGTCTAGATAGCTGAAAAGTTGTGTGCAGACTACTTGGCCAATGGGGATTCTAAATTGTAGATTTCGTGACCCCGTGACCCCAAATGGAGTCACAGGGGTCACATCCTTAAAAACCTATTTTCATCTTCTTCTTCAGTTCCAAAAGGTCTAGAGAGCTGAAAAGTTGTGTGCAGACTCCTTGGCCAATGGGGATTCTAACTGGTAGATTTCGTGACCCCATGACCCCAAATGGGGTCACAGGGGTCACATCCTTAAAAATGTATTTTCATCTTCTTCTTAAGTTCCAAAAGGTCTAGAGAGATGAAAAGTTGTGTGCAGACTCCTTGGCCAATGAGGATTCTAAATTGTAGATTTCGTGACCCCTTGACCCCAAATGGGGTCACATCCTTAAAAACTTATTTTCATCTTCTTCTCCAGTCTCCAGTTCCAAAAGGTCTAGAGAGCTGAAAAGTTGTGTGCAGACTCCTTGGTCAATGGGGATTCTAAATTGTAGATTATGTGACCCCGTGACCCCAAATGGGGTCACATCCTTAAAAACCTATTTTCATCTTCTTTTCCAGTTCCAAAAGGTCTAGAGAGCTGAAAAGTTGTGTGCAGACTCAACTTGGCCAATGGGGATTCTAAATTGTAGATTTCGTGACCCCATGACCCCAAATGGGGTCACATCCTTAAAAACCTATTTTCATCTTCTTTTCCAGTTCCAAAAGGTCTAGAGAGCTGAAAAGTTGTGTGCAGACTCCTTGGCCAATGGGGATTCTAAATTGTAGATTTCGTGACCCCATGACCCCCAAATGGGGTCACATCCTTAAAAACTTATTTTCATCTTCTTCTCCAGTTCCAAAAGGTCTAGAGAGCTGAAAAGTTGTGTGCAGACTCCTTGGTCAATGGGGATTCTAAATTGTAGATTATGTGACCCCGTGACCCCAAATGGGGTCACATCCTGTATCTTCTTTTCCAGTTCCAAAAGGTCTAGAGAGCTGAAAAGTTGTGTGCAGACTCCTTGGCCAATGGGGATTCTAAATTGTAGATTTCGTGACCCCATGACCCCAAATTGGGTCACATCCTTAAAAACTTATTTTCATCTTCTTCTCCAGTTCCAAAAGGTCTAGAGAGCTGAAAAGTTGTGTGCAGACTCCTTGGTCATTGGGGATTCTAAATTGTAGATTATGTGACCCCGTGACCCCAAATGGGGTCACATCCTTAAAAACCTATTTTCATCTTCTTCTCCAGTTCCAAAAGGTCTAGAGAGCTGAAAAGTTGTGTGCAGACTCCTTGGCCAATGTGGAATCTAAATTGTAAATTATGTGACCCCGTGACCCCAAATGGGGTCACAGTGGTCATGATCAAAAAACCTATCTTTTGCTTGTAAACAATAACTTAAATAACTTAAATATTCAACTTTAGATAGTAAATCAATGAAATCCTGATGAGCTACAGAGCCCATGGCTCTATTTTTCCAATTTTGAAGGGGCCAAGCATGATTGGTTGAAAGTTTATTTTGAATATTCCAACTGTAATAAAACTCCTCAAACCAAAATGAATAAGATATATTATTGTGAATTTCCGATGCCCAATTATAACTTACGTTATAGCAAACACGCTGTATTGGTAAATATTATAGGTAAACATTATAGGGGCAAATTGGGGTTTTAGTCATGAACATCTGCAATTAATATTCTTATCACGTAATGGGTGTGATCTGCAGACCCGTCTTTAAATCTCCGGTTCATCTCGTGCGATGTGTTGTACTTCACGGAGACAAATGTTATATACATGTACATGCATATATACATATATACATGTACTTCATACATTCACGTCTTTTTGTAAAAACACAACTGCATCCAAAAGGTTTGCCCACCTACTTGAGTGCATATCATTGATATGATATGTATTAAAGCTTTCGTCAAATGGAGAAAATGAAAACAGATACCTTTGTGTTTCACTTCAGAAGTCACGATAGTTCGATAACATAATATGATTGCATTACCCTCAGCTTACAATAACAGTTTTGGCAGCTCATCTAAGTTGATATTGATCAAAGTTTTGAAAATACTTTTTGTACATGAATGAATGATTTTCTCCTTTAGACAAATGTGAACATTTTTATTCCAAAATTGAGGAAGAGGGAATTTTAGATCAATATATTTTTAAAGGGGCTGTAGGCACGTTTTTTTTTCAATTTTATTTAATTCCCACTTATAAGGATAGTTTATGTCATTTATATTTACTTTAGAGGGTAAAACATCTTATTAATCAAACCAATTATCTGTAGTGGTAATAACGGCTTTGCATATAAAGCAAAAAATGCATGGCGGAAATTTAATTGTGAACACATTTTATTATTTCGAATTACAAAAAAAAATATTCCCATGGCTTAACCGAACAATTTCTGGTACAAGTTGCTGGACAACTGAAAATAATATAAATAGGAACATTTAGTGCAATCTAGAGAGTAACAAAAGGAAATATGATCATCGTGGAATGCATCTTCATATATACAGACCAAAAACTGCATAGCGAACATTTGTCTTAAAGATTTTCTTAAGAGAAAGGCTTGACATTAAAATATATGACATTGCTTACTATGAAAATAGCGCAGGAACAAGATATTGCTGAATGGCCACCAACATCCAACTTTCAGACAGATGTCAGAAGGAGTTTCCAACAAGACATCTCGAGACCGCAGATCTTGCCAACAAAAATGCTGATATGTTGGCCGTTCAAATCGCATGCAATCCAGACCTGTAGGATCTGCTAGATATACACGTTTGACGCTGACATCCTCAAAATCTGAGCGATGCTATGCAGAATCAGTGGTGAAGAATTTAAAATTTGACAGCTCATTTCTTGCCTAGGTGGTGAGAAGTGATTAATGCTCGTGGTGATAACACTAGTTCTGAAATTGTTGCAGCGTCATTACAGACGCAGATGTAAACGAGAGTATAACATGATTGTATATGGTGATGGAAACATGTGCCTAGCCATGTGCATATTGTTGTTGTGCATTCGTTATTTATTGTTTAACCTTAAGTTATACAACAAGAGAATAACAAGATGGGACACATAAGTATGTCATTTACACAGATTATATACAATAGTGAGGAAGATGAATAAGGAATGTAATCAAGACCTTTCGCTTGTTTGAGAGTGATAACAGCAAAACATTACAAAGCTAATGTAGGAATACATTAATAGAGTCATATCTATGCAAAGAGAATGATTACAGAGGACGGAAGGTTCATATAGTGTTCTTAGTCATGATTTTGATAGGAAATCCTATTTGGTACACCATATCTTCGGAGAATTTCGTTTGTGTCCGACATCTCCCGAGGTGACAACTGTCTCTTGTCACCTATGTTTTTCTTGCTGAAAGACGAGTTTCTTTGGGAATCTTTTTCAAAAGCTTTCAAACCATGTAATACATATTTCTGAGGAATGTCCAGCCTTCGAAACATTTCTGTGATCCGTTCTTCCTTATGCACAACCAGATCATCGTAAAGGATCGCAAAAATTGGTATACCTTGGTCAGCAAACTCCTTGTAGCGTTGGATTATTGCAGCAGCATGAACTACATACAATCCAATGATATTAAGAGCTGATGCAAAGTCGTCAAGGAAGTGGTTATCACGGTCGATGCGCATTCGTTCTTTGTTCATACAAGTTTGTAGGAGTAAAAACCAATCATAGACTTTCTTCAATAAGATTGACGTTGGGTCTGAATCAAACATTCCCTAAACAGATTGTGCATATGGTAAGATTTTTCGGTACAGAAAACATGTTTAATTTTAGGAAACATGGTATATATATCATTAACTTCGGCAAATGTCTTCGACGCTGTCTTCCGAACAATCCTCTGAGCTCCCGGCAGTATTCTACATTGTATTCGAATCACACTTCGGAGAAGATCACGCGCGTCCTGTTAAGATATTTCCTCGCCTTAAATATTTAACAATGTCAAGGCTCGAATTGTATCAGGCTCTCCATGATAAATGGTTCCCGGTAAATTCTCAAAGACTTGTCCTAACAGTGTACACCCTCATCGTCCTATGTTTGATATCCATATAACTGGTAACACAGGATCGCCGACTTCTTCAGCGAACCTATTGAAGGCCAAAATGGGAATGGTTGTACACCATTTCAGAATTATTCGCCTGGGCCCATTTCATGAAAGGATGTGTGTCAGAGCTGAACATATCAACAATGTTCTTAGTCTTGAGGAAAGTAGCTTCTTTCTTGTCCAGTCCATGCAGGGATATGTTTGGATCAAGGAGGATCTTTGGATGAGCAAATGCAACATGGGGATGTTATAAGTTCACTTGAGGAACTGATGGTGAAATAGTTTCTTGCCCCATAATACCTTCTGAATGTTCGTAACAGACCTTGTCTCGTGAGCTTGGGTGCCAGACAGAAACCACGTGACCTGTTGAATTAGTTCATACACGGGTTTTAAGAAGACTTATAGATATGTTAAAAACAGCAGATTCCATTAGAGATATTATATTACTCGACAGTAAGATACTGCACAGATAAGATAATCTTGGACAAAAGAAACAGATTGCAGAAAAACTATTCAGCCAATTCGTTTCAGCATTTGCACATTCTTCTGCTGTAATAATAACAATATATACTAGGAGAGATTCAGTGCGAAATTACAAAGATTTTGGGATATGTTGTCAGTTTCATACTCTTAAACTATCTCCTATTTTTTTCTGAAAACCTCCCTTTCTTTGGACACTGATAAAGACGGAGCTATATAAATCATATCAAACTTAATATGTTATGATCCAAAGAGATTGCAAATGAAGGGTCCGGGGTATTATTGAGCCTCGCTTACTTTTAAGCTCATCACAACAGAAAGGCCCGATGGGCTTATGACATGGCATGGTTTTTGGCAAATTGGGATTCGAAATTGTAGAGTTGGTGACCCTGTGGTGCCAAATATAAGTGAGAAGTGTCCAAACCTTAATACCTATTTTCATCTTCTTCCCTCGAAAGTTGGAAAGTTGTGAAAGACTCTTAAGCCAATAGGACATCTACATTATATATTTGGTGACACTGTCACCCCAAGTATGGGTTACAGGTGCCGTATTGAAACTTAGTTAGTTTAGAGTTTAAAACCGATTGAGCTACAGAGCCAATAGTTCCATATTTTTCTTCTATATTGCTGAGGATATACTTTTTTACATGCTTTCCGTCACAAGGGAATGATACAGGGTTATATATAATTTTTGATATCTCTGCAAACAGACAGGGGGTGCTATTTCCACTGAGTTTTGTGGACACAATGTTTGGCATTTAAATTACAAATTCATGAGGTAAGAAAAATAAGTTTATTGAAGATTTTGTCGGCACAATGTGCCTTCTTTGATTTTCTATTACTGATTTCCGATCCCAACCTCTGTTGTTTACACTTGAAATCGGGGACGGAAAGGGAGTGTCCTGTTTCGTTGCAATTGAAGTGACATTTTCCAATGACACGTCATAATGATAAAATAGACATAAGCCAAACGTTTTTTCGTTTAATGTGTTTCCTCGAAATATGCTATTTGATTTTGTAAAAACTATTGATCATAAACATGCTTATAAGTAAAGAAGAACAAATCAGCGTAATTACCAAAAACGTTCATTTGTGTTATTTACAATAGACATATTCGAAGGATATATGCTAATGAGCAAAAACCCTTAAGAGTATAATGCACTCGGTAGACATGGTCACTGAAAGATGGATTTCCATTAGTTAAGAAGCAGGGATACAGTATGTGATTCGCTTTCCTCCACTTGGAGATTTTGCTTCTGCTCTCGATTTCAAGCGATATGGAAAAGCAGTTAGGATCGGAAGTCTGAAGGGAGTGAGGTCTGTGGAAAGAGAATGCCATTAAGGATGTTCCAAGCCAGATTTCTTATGTGTTATGAATATCATGTCGGCATGTATAGTGTCTGTTGGATAGCAGTATAAAAGTGCTTTCAAGTGAAGTCTTAATATTCATAATGATGGAATTCAAGGATAGTTCGAATCAGTGACACCCTTCTACAATTTACTACTAGATATGATTATTTTAAATACAATGCTTGAAGAACAGATATTATGAAAATGCTTCTGACTGTATTTATACTTGTAAAATATCTAAATCTTAAGTTTTTTAGGAGAAGCATTTATATAGGCTAGTGTAGCCTGTTTGCTAATCCTTTTTTCCAGTTTAACTTCTCATATTTACGTGATATGTTATTTGGAAATAAAATACTGTTTAAATCATATCTAAATGTATTTCTCAAACTACCATATACCAGCAACAAAGCGTTTTGTTAAATATTTAAATTTATCAAGAACAAAGTATATGCATGAAGAATAAGTTTGGTGAAGTATAAGTTAAGAAAAGATGTTGGTTTCATTACATAAACTGAAGCATACACGACTCAAAACATATGTCATTAAAATATAAATTGTCACTTCCGAGAGAAATCAATGTTCAAGATGTCCCCATAAAGGACATCTTCTAATTGAAAGTGCCAAGTGAAGTGCGTCTCTGGCAGTCCGGAATGACGCTATGTGGCATCTGAAATAAACATCTCAAGGAAAATTGGAAGTAAGGTGATTATAATTTATTACATGTTATCCGAAACGTCCAAAGGTTTGTTCATCTCTATGAAGGTAACGCGCAAGAGAAAAGATAAAAAAGGTAAAATAGGACATTTTTCGGTTAAAAAAATAATCGCATTTTTACTGAGGATGACGTCATAAGATGACCTTCATGAAACCAGGTGAGTAATGATGCTTAATTCATTAAATTAACGTCACTGGTCATCTGTGAATAATTTCATAATTAATCATATATTGAAATGTGTTAAAAAAAATAATAACTAACTCCGATTTCCTCCTACATGTTTCGTTTTACTCTTCAGGGAGGTTTACATTACCTAGCTCCAGACAGCGAGCAACCGCTCCGTGACGTCACTAATATACTCGCTGCCATCAGAAGGTGTTCGGGTGAGAAAGCTCCAACACAGCGCGTGCAGCCGTTGGTTGCTGTCACGCTCCAAATATAAACTTCTAACTCGTAGGATTCGCAATACAGCTCCGTACAGCGACATAACGAAAGAGACCGTCAAACTAATATTGTTGCGATTGTATTACGTTTTCCATCGCGTTATTGAAATAATATGTTTTTCCTTTCATTACCCAGGTCATTAGACGTGATATAATTAACCAAAAACATGAACAATACTTACATTCATACGCCTAACGCATAACACATACCCTTGAACCGATTGCTTGGTATGTTGACTAAGCCTTTGGTTCTTAGCTATACGTGACGTCATATTCAATTGTTGTCAACTGGGTTGACAACAATGCCCCCGTGAAAGACGGCAGGGCCACTACCGTAAACCCAATCGGAGGTAGAGCGCCCTGACTTGGAGGTTGTTACATTACAGTTTACATCACTGTAATGCAATATAAAGCAAAGGGAGATCACTCTGACCTAACGTCACCTGGGCTGATATTGATATGGATTTGCGGACCGGGCTGATACGGATTTACGGACCGGGCAGCATTATGGGTGCGGTTTCTTAACCTAACTTAACAGAATAAAGTTTCATAATCATTGTTCACTATGTTTGAAACTATCCCACTTGACGTGGGATATAGTGGACTCTACCTGCTTGTTACACTAATGTTTAAATGGACTCTATACCTATAGCAGAGGGAGATCATTAACTATCGAGGCCAAGGTGAGGGGGTGTGAGGGAACCTATATCAGTGACAAGCTGACAGTTGTCTACATCGCAGACAAGTGTAGTTTCTCTTCAAGTGTAAAATATTAGAGCATTTTCAATAAGGTATACATATACATATACGGCTCGATATAAACAATCTTTAACTTCTAAATTTGATTGCGTCTACACCAGCATGGATTTGGCTACACTAGATCGCATCATTGCCCACCATCTCATAAACAAGTTTTAACAAGCTGTATGAACAATTCCAGTCATCACTTCGCTCTCGCCTGTACATGTGGCAGAATATGTGGCTGTTCAATCTTGAACAGGGCTTATTTAATATTTACGGTTCTGTCTTGGTAATCACGACGGGATTCCTGAAACAATGTTTTACGATAGAATTCACAAATTTAATGTAAGCAAACAACTTAAAAGGTCATCAGTATTTGAGACTTGAAACTATTAAAAAGGATTACAATCACTGCTTTTTTAACTTAAGTCAATATTGAGAAGCCCCCGCTTTCGCAACAATCACTGTTTTGAATATTTAGAGATTATTGGTTGAGAATAACAGAAAATTCCAGAGACTCGGCGTGATGTCAAGATGTCTTCAGCTATTTATTCAATGATACCCTACATTGTCTCTATGGGATCCATAGCAGTAACTGAATGCCGTGCCAGTCAGATAATGGCGAGTAGTTCTTGCATTGTGAACTGGAGCAGTGTCTGTAATTGAATTAGTGTTGCCATTGTTCTGTGGTACACTAGAGTGTCTGTATTCTACATTGGATGGTGGCTCCATTGTCCTAAAGCCTTTTTATAAGAGGAATTGTGCACCTATGCCTGTTTGCTCATGATAGTAAAACTTTTCATTGACTCCTTAAAGGGGACAGATGAATCCTAGTTAATAAATCACGTAAACAAACATCAAATTGAATTATAGGTTCCTAAAGTATATACCGAAGTGATATATAAAAACACCAAGCTTCATATCTAAATAAAACATATCATATGCATATTTTAATACAAGTCCCACCTTAAGATTGGGCGGATCCGCAGTTGGGATGATACATACTCACGTTTGCAAAAGTCAATTTAATAAATCTCCTTGGTGTTTACTGTGACAAAAACAAAATGATTTTCATTTTTGTAAATCCTATCCATTGTACTGTTACTATGCGGCCATACAGAGAGCTTGCAGTAGCATCTAGCAAGGCATTTGCATGTACCAACGTTTGTTATTTACTTAACTGACCTGAAATGTCACCGTGAACTGAATGCTAACCGTACAGTTTTAAATTGAATTGTCTGCACTCTTTTCTGTATATCCCTCTGTGAGACGGAGTGTGCATGTAACTTGGAAATTCTTGTCCCTTAGGATCTTCAAAGAGCATTTTTGTCTGGAAAATTACTTACAGTTAGGACATTGGATATTCTGAGCGAAAATTACATTTCCCCGTCTCCAAATGTTTTGTTGGGAACAATGTGACTTTCATTTGGGTACATGTCTTTTAAATATTTCCCCAAGGCCTTAAGATAACATATTCGTTTCAAGACTTCGTTATTAAAGCTATGGATATCGTAGAATAGTCATATATACAATGCATGTTTATAATACTGAATATGAAGTTGCATTATCTGTTGAAACACGAATTAAATTGACAGTGGAGAAGGATAACCTTAAAGGGGCAGAAGCACGTCATTTATATTTACTTTTGAGGGTACAACATCTTATTACACAAACCAATTATCCGTAGTGGTAACAACGGTGTTGCGTATAAAGCAAAAATTGCATTCCGGCCATTTAATTGTGAACACATTTTATTATTTCGAATGACAAACACCATTCCCATGGCTTTACCGAACCATGTACACTCATTTTAAACTTGATTTTCCGAAGAGAAAAGGGTGTTTCTCTATTGGTGACATTATTTTTCAAATACATTTCATCGACTTATTTCACCGAAAAAACGTGCTACTGCCCCTTTAATACTTAAAGGTTAATACAAAGTAACCTTCAGGACTAGTTTATCACTGTATCATTACCCAATTATGACACTGCTATTACATTCTGTAATAGTAGCTATAGTATACTTGTAAAATCCTTAAAACTAGGATTCATAGTTTGGTTAAACGTTACATGAATACTGCAAAAACAGCAGGTTAGAACCATACATTATATACGTTAATAATATTTCCTGTTAACTACGTTTGAACTACTGTTGTATAAATGCCGCCCACATGCTCCGACATGTATACTTGTTTAACTTGCACTTTTAAAACCGGTTATAAGCTAGTGAACAAACATATTATTAAACCTATTTCTTAAATTATGGTGCCTGAAACAACATTAGGCATAATATTTCTAAATCGCTAAGATCAAGAGATAATACTCTTAGCAAATAATCTGTTCAATTTTCGAAAAGCGTCTGCATTGATAACATTCATTACCGTGTGAAACAACATTCTACAAAGAGATAATTACACTGTCCAAAGGGAAGTGTGATTTTTGGAATAAAGGTTACTGATTGAAATAAACCAAATCAAAAAGTTTAAATTCGATATTCTCAAAGACCGAAGTTTAAATTGGCATGTCTAAAAGATTCAGATGAAACAAACTTTCTTTGATACTGTTGATTTTTCAGTTAAATGTTGAGAGGGAATCTGTCTGTAATACTGATTTGATTCCATTTGACGCGAGATTTACAGCGTTGAGTTATTCTGACACATTTACACTAAATTTACCTAGAATACCCTTTTCTTAATTTCTACAGCCCAGATTACACTGAAACTATGGTCTGTGCACCGGAATTCTCAGTACAGGTCGGCACTTATCTCTCTGTTGAATGCTCAACGCAAAGCACAGAAACAAGTATTCTTACCATAACCATCTTGTGGCAACATGTGACGGGGACTCGAAACGCTAGAGGTCACATCAACTTAAAACAAGGTTACATTTGGGACAATACTACCTTCAATAGCACACATTCTTGTACTTTTTCGGGCCGAGTCCCATGCATGATTCGAACCCACACCCTCAGAGGAGGGCAACTGTCGCTAACATTGCTTATCGCAACAGCTTACCACACGACCATTTCGCCTCGACAATAATCGAGGTTCAACAATCAATAGTTAAGCTAATTTTACATTCGGTATCCCTCTTATAGACGTTACTTGTCTATATTCCGGTTTGAAATATGTTTTAAATATATTATTAGGCATAGGAAAAACAAGAAAGGGCAACCTTCAGTCCCCCTTTAACCCATTCTCAACTAACATATGTATCTCAACTCATATTAAACTTAGTAAACTGTGGCACAATTGTCAGTTTTTATCAAATCAAAACTAGTTTACGTATTCGACACAAGTTAAGGAACTCCAGTCTCTGAAAACAGATCAAGTGCTCAGTTTGAGACAACGTTGCTGGTTGCACACATGACTTTGATTGCAGCCAATCAGGATGCTCTATAATTCGCACAGAAAAACTGTCGTTAAGAGGTTATATTGGATGATACTAGTTGAGCAACCTCTGTTGTGACAACATATATTGAATCTTGAATGATCCGTTTTTTGTGTTACGTACTATTATGATTGAATAACACGTATCACGTTTATACAGTACATGTAGTTAGTAAATCAGCCGATAACACAGTTACAACTATCAGCATTTGATAAATTCTGCTTCATCACGGTATTAGTATAGTAACAATTTCTTCATTCTACTTTAGTGTTTCAAAATCACCGTTACTATTAGGGCCATTCTAAACCCAAGGGTAATTCGAGCAAGTCATCGAAGATAATAAAGATGAAAATAAAACTTATGACAGAAATAGAGATGAAAATAAAAAATCTGCACAGAAATGAAATATCTGAAAATTATGCTCAGTACAGAGATGAAAATACAGTACAGAAATACAATACCTTAAAGATAAAGTCTGTACAGAAATAATAGTACATCCACATATAAATGAAACTCTCAAACACACGATGTAATATCAAAATCACTAATAATTAAGGTAGGAGATAATAATGGGAATATAACATACAGACTATCTCAATAACCAACGTCCTGTTCATAAACAATGGCTGTTTATACCTGACCCAAAACATAAACACCTGTACCGCACCTGCACACATGCCTGTCTCTGATACATCCCATCTGGTTCCTGGAATCGAACCGTCTCAGCTTACCATCCTTCCAACTCAGCTATGCTCAAAATATTTACGGAAATATGCATATCGTGTATTCGTTAACAATGGTTACCACTTGAGTCCACTCAGGAGTCCAACAGGACAATCGAATTTCAAGAAATGAATTCATACTTTGCAGTTTCTTAATTAAATTACTTTCATTTATTGGTAATATATGTGATGCAGCACATGGTAACTATTGCACCTGTAACCTCTCTGATATATTTGAACATGAAATCGATACTGATTTAAATATCTAAATTTGGAAGCAGATGTTTTGAAATTATAAGTAATACACACTTGTGTGCCATTATAACCATGTTTTCAAGCAAAGTGTCAAATGCGAAATAATATTTCTCTTTTGAACTTCCCCAATTAAGAAATAACTTTACACCCTCGAGGCCAAAAGACTTCATGGCATTTCATCATGAAGTTGTTAGATAATACATGTCGTTGTTGAATCTCTTAATGTATTACATGGTTCAGATTAACTATCAAAGAAGCTCAAATTAACGAGAGCCATAAAATATTGTTAAAGTCGTACAGGACCAAGAGTTACAGCTGCGATAACGTTTGTGGCATTTTTCAGGAAATCGATATTATTTTATTCTTTTACGACGTTAACTTTCTCTTTATGACATGTTGTATGTTGTTGTCTCTCCTATGGCACGACCTAGTGTATGTTTATTTTGGAAGATCTGACCTTTAAGCCATGGATAAAGGTTGGTTGATTGATTAACTCACTAGTACACGAGAGTAGTTGAAGATGTGATTCCAAGCAGACTGCGATAAATATCTATGGGGGCACCTTGTACTGTGCAACTACTATCAGTAAAAAGGCCGAACGCGCTAACTGCTGCGCTACCCCTCCCCTTCTCTTTAGTTAATATGTTATATACCCGTGTTCGAAGAGCAGTACAATTTTGGGTCTGGTTAAAAGTTTTATGGTGATAGAAAGGTAAAAGTAGTGATTTCTGATCGAAAACTGGACAATGCACCGCGATTGGCGCGCGTCAATCAGTCAAACGTAATTTTGGTAAATTTTGGAAAATTACATGTATTTACAACAAACAAAAGGCCAAAAAGACAAATTTGACTTTATAATATTCAACAGGTCATCTAACTACTTTGCATGTAAATATGGCGTCTAATGTCAGTTGCTTCAAGTGTATAATGATGTTGCTATATTTTCATTGAAAACTAGTAATTATGATGTTGTATTTGGCGATTTCGGATGAATATGCTTGTTCAGTGAACTTAGTTGTACTGAAGCCAGCCCATATGGTATGTTGGAACGTTTTGAAGCCAACTACACTTTTATGAAACACAATGGATGCCCCTTTAAGAGAGAATTTAAATGGTAGACATGGCAGCTAGGATTTCACAATGATAATGACAAGAGTAACATCTTCGGCATGCATTCGTTTGGGCTCTTGTCTTGTAAAGGTCAATATCGGTTTTTATTGAACTGAGTCAAACAATATATTGACCGAGCTTGCGAGGATGTATGTATGTATGTATGTATGTATGTATGTTTGTATGTATGTACATGTACATATGTATGTTTGTTACTTTATCCACCAGCCTGTTATCAGAAACTTTTCACAATAAATAAGTTGACATTCACATATATCGCTTCAGTTAAGTAGTTAATCAATTAAGGTTCCCTCGACTCGACTAGACTATCATTGTAAATGGTAAATACTCATGTCTCATTTTACAGCAGCAAGCTATCTGATGATTTCAGCGCTGAAGAATGTTTGTCCTTTTTGCTTGTACAATTACCATGAAAGCATGTATTTATTGTAAATCATATCTCCCTTCTGGTGTTATTAAAACTCACCTCTTAAAGAATTCTTTACATCATCGCCGCCTTATATCTCGCTGTTTTCAAGATATATGTCCTTGTTGTACTTCTCAATGTAATACATGATAGACATAAAACTATCAAAGAAAGTAAAATTTATGAGAACCATAAAATATGGTTATTGCCATAAAGAACTTAGAATTTACAGTTTCGGTAATATTTGAAGCAGTTTTCAGAAAATCGATATAATTTTATCATTTAATGACATCGACTTTCAGTTAATGGCATATTGCTGTCTCTCAGATGACACAACCTAACGTGTATTTAACGGGTTTGAGTTATGTACGATCCTATAACAAGGTTATATTCGTCAAGGCAATTGCACCATAACAAACTATTTGTAAAAGTAAATGCATGTACTGTGGACATGTCAAAGAGAAGTAATTTGCTTCTTTTGCCAGGGATGTTAGAAAAACGTGTTAAAGTTACTACTTAATGTAAGATTCTGTTTGAGAATAAACTCACCCACAGCCCTATTTATAAACATTAAGCAGGTACATGGCGTATTCCATAGTTTGACGTCACAAAAAAGTTGCATATTAAATGGAACAATGTTATTATCAGTCATCTATATTTTGTTACACTTTCAAAAAGGCTCATAAACTTCATATTTTGAAAGAAACACGTTACCATTTTTTTGTCATTGAGACAACACTTAGCTTTTACTAAGTTGCTCTTTTTAACAATCTTTTTAATCCTGTGGACGTCTATAGCTATACTCAATGTTTGCTTTCAATATTCCCAGTTACAAGGTAGTATGGAATGATTAAAGAAACGAAGTTGTCCCTAACACCAGGGTTATAATGTGTATTCACTTTGTACGTGTACCTTCGTGCCGTGGAGTACAGCTCGGTATAAGTATCCTTATTATTATTATAACAAACATTACCTCATTTCCATTTTGAAACATTGCTAAGATGTTACTGAGTTAAAGGCTCTTTTTAAACTGACCTTTAAGTTTTAAAATTATGTTCCTACTTTGTATCAGTGTTTGTTTGCAGTGAAATACAACATTTACTTTCCTCGTTACCTTTTTGAGACACTTCTGTTTCTGATTTAAAGGCTATGTCAAACGACCTTTAAAAGGAGGGTTGTATACGGTATTTTTGTGGATACGAAATTCGAAAGGACCATCCTGCTTATATGAAAATGTTATTTATACGTCATTAAAACACAATCTAGTGTAACATATTGGTGACTTAAAATGTTACAATTTCATAAAGAAAAGCGGACATGCATCAAAACCTAGATAAGTTTAGGTATGTTGTGGATATTCTGACAAGGTTATATGTTTAACTACAAAGTTGTAAAATTACTAATAATACGTGTTTCTTATTTCACGACATGAAAAATAAAACAACACAAAAACAAACAAAAACACAATAAAAACAACAAAATCACAACAAGATGGTGGATAATGCTGAGAGATCTTTCCCTGGATGTGAAGATTTTTTCACTTAAAATTCTGTGTTTTATTTACATTACATACAGCGCGTTTCATTAAGATGCTCGCTGCTGCGGGCTTGATATCAAGCCCAAGCTGTATTGACGTATTGATACGTCATTGAGTTTTGACCCTTTGACATGCATACGACAAAAGTCTGTGACAAAGTTCCCTGATTGATGAAAAAGTTCACATTTTCCGAATGAGAAATCAATGGGCTTTCACATGATGAAATTAGTATCCATATACAATTTTATTTTATTGAGAAATGATGAATTAAAAATATTGAACGTATTTTCAATCACAAAACTGCCTGCAGGTGCGTGTTTGACGTCATAATAAAAATGTTACCTACTCGATTCAATTGGTTGAAATTCTATAGTAAGTGCATGTAAAATGCATAACTTTTACATGATTATGTTCAGAATATCCTAATATAGCTTATTTACAAATTTGGACATTGAATTTATTTCTGTTAGAAAATAATCGGAAATTTGCGAAAATGTCGGCAAATGAAAACATCAACCGAGTACTTTTTGAAAATTCCTTGAAAATAAACAAAGAATTTCACTTACATAATTTAGTATCTCAAAATCTTCCACAAATAAATAAAAACGTATCTGTGCATTGTTTGTCAATTCTTGTTTCTAAATATAGTCATATATCCAACGTGTCGTGCAGTGCAAAATCGGCCATTTCTGCAAGTCACCTCATGGAAATCTTGCCTCTATTTTTCATGTGACGTGACTGAATGCGAAATTCAAAGGGGCGCTAGCTGTATCTATTTTTAGAATGGTCGTCGATCTAACAATAGAGTGTTATTAATTGTTTAAATTAAACAAATTGACACTAAAAACGATGTAGGTTTATAAAAATCGATCAAAAATTAAATAATGTGGTTGTAATAATTATTTCACTAGTTCGTAGAGTCTATGTTGATGACTCGATAAATTTGCATAAGTTCACCAAGCCCACGGATGTTACGATGTTTTTACGATTAAAATCACTGTGAGTAAATTTGCATTTTGATTATAATTTATACATATATGAAAAAAAAATGTCATATCCTACCATTATCACAAAATGTTATCATGTATGAGTTTACATTCGAAATGTGTTTGACATGACATGGACCGACTTTCCGATCTGCGATTTCACAAGTTGAAATGGAGCCGTGAAACAGTAGCAGTAACCTTATCTCGCTAAAAAGTAAATTACGAATTAACAAGTGTCGTCTATGTGAAATAATTGTGAATACAATTGCTAAATCATTCATGTTGATTATTTTAAAGTTTTCATTTGGAATTTGATAGAAATTATACCTCTTTTCAAACGAAATCATAGATAGACCTGTCAGTTTGAATTCATTGCAAATGGAGGCCATTGTGTCGTCTCGGCTTTTTCACACTATATTTTGTTCTGATACGAATTAAATGAATGCACATGTTATAACATCCATGAAATTAACAAGAATGACAAACAAATACATTTCACAGAATAAATGTGAATAACTAGTGTTTGAATCGGCGAATTTACAGTGAAATGACAAACGAAACATAGATGGTCACATGATCAATTTTGTACAAACAAGCTAATCACGTGACATTGTTTACAAATACGACAACGCTACCCGAACAAAATTTTGATTGTATTATTCAACTTTTCAAGACCATGTTTACATTAAATATTCAACAGACATTTGGAAAAATGTGTTCTAACTTTGGTTTTAAACGGAATATTTACAAAATTATTTAGATCATTAGATTTTTTTATTTGAACAAATCTGTAATCGGCGAAGGAAATGCATAACAATGGCGAGCGCCGAGTGTTTGTTGACTGTCATGTTTCGAGATATCGATGACTGATTGACGTTGGAATATATTAAAAACGGTACTGTTATATGCTTATATTTGGAACACAGAAAAGTGAATAGATGTGTTAACTTTTTGGGTAAATTTTATTACGATTGATGCATCATTTTACAAATATTTCTCACGGAAGTAAATGCATTGTTCATTGAAGAATATCCATTGTTACAAATTACGTCGAAATTTTATAAATACAACGGAGATCGTTTATGACGGGCTCTTGTTTTCTGAAAGGAAAACACATATCATCAACATAATTTTTTTCTGGTATAAAATTTAATTCTGAAAAAAATGGTGTAAAAATTGGGCTGCATAAATAATTATTGACAAAATAATTCGAGTTTGAAAATGTAGTTAAATTTTAGAACTACTGTATTATTTAATTTTTTCCATAGACAAGTGTAAAAATAATTGATATTTGAAAAATATTACATTAATTAATCATTTTTCATGACAATAATAAGTTAGAAAAAAATGTGACTCAGATATTTATTTTAATTATTTTAAGATTATGTTAATTACTAAGGCGAGAAAAACTTTAAATGAAGGATACCCATGTGACGTAATTGTTACAAATTTACAAATATGACGCTCTCTGCAAAAACCTGAAAACAATCCAGCAGGCTAAAGGTTAAGGTTTTCAACATTGGACGACTTAACGAGTTACGATCAAAATGTCATTCTCTTAGTAACTGATTCAGACATCCAAAAGGGAGTGGATATTTATGAAGCTAACTGATTTGAAAACAATGAGATGTCAATGTAACAGTCATGTTAAATTAATATGTCTGTATGCTTAGGTAACAATTTCACCTGGATTTTTTTCTTTATCAAGGCATAGCTCGAGCCAGTCCATCTATCATTGATTTATATATGCCTGGCTGCATTTCGTCGCCTTTTCAGAACTAGAGATTTCTTATGTTACTATCAAGTCTAGAAGCAGCACGCCAGTGTGCCAAAGCTTCTTAATCATAAGCAATTAGTCCTAAGTTTAACTTTGACAAAACCTTGGCGAGAGATAGAGCAAAACCAAAATACCAAATAATTAAATTTTACAATACGTTCTTTTTAGTTTACATAAACATATAACGTCAAGGTTTTCAAATAAAGCGGGGGCGGGATAGTGCAGTGGTTAGCGCGTTCGGCTTCGGATCAAGAGATCAAGAATCCCGCCAGGGGCACGGCAAGTCTGTCTGCAGTAGAGAACTGTGCTCGCAGGTTTCACCGCAATGTATAGCCACTTGGTGTTGCAGACTTTCTCCCTGCCACCACACAAGCAGCCGGGATATAAGTGAAATTCTCTTGAAAGCGGCGTTAAACCCAAACTCATCTCACCTCTCGAGTCGCTTACCATTACATATATTTAGGAGACAAATATGTGTGTTTGGAGATCAGAGATACTGGATTGATAGCGAATGACATCGAAATGTTACCAATTAAGGAATGCCTTGTCCCAGGGCATGTCAGTCAACGACTCAGTTTGGATTGTATCTGAATATCTTGCATGAAGTTTCTGCTATTCTGCTCACACCTGATTGACAACATCACAAGCCACATTAGTATCACATAAAAGCAAAATACCGGTTTTCAAGATAAACTGAACGCAAAAAGAAATGTTACACCTCTTTGAATTCCTCTGAACATATAACTTTTTATGATATTCAAATTCAAAGAAGTGTAACATTTTTTTTACCGTTCCCGGTAAAGTAGCCATTATATACACAAAAACGTTGGGTATCAAATGGAATGGTGTTTTTATCTGTCCAGTCATTCACATTATATTCCCTTTCAAAAAGACAACCTCGTGACTTTTTTTATTTAAGGAGAAAAACGTTCTTTTTTCGTTTTTAGATCTTACTTAGTACATGTACTCCACTACGAAAGTATTCTTTCAAATGATACTGAGCGTTGCTTTCAATAAAAAAAAATAAAACAAACACACATTGCCTTATTTCCTTTCTTGAAGAAGACTAAGATGTCACAAAGTTAAAGGGCCTTTTAGGTCACAACTTTGCACGACTTAACGACTATCACTAGCTAATGTAAGCATTGCTGCATTACATCGCATTTTTCTGTGCAGGAGAAGCACGCTGCTATGCTGCGTGTCGACAGCTTTCTGTGCAAGGATGCCAACACTACTTAAACTTAAGAAATTAACCCTAAAGGTATCTTTGACATAATCTTGGAAAGAGATTGAGCTAACGAATATCAGATAATGATATTTTACAATACAAACAATTTCGTTTTTCTTGATAGGTAGAGCCTAAAGTGAAGGTTATGTCAGTGAATTTCAAAGTGAGACGTTAGTAATAGATAGTCGATATTGTCTTATGTCTGATACTTAGGAGACACATCTAGTGTGTTTGAAAATGATTTCTAGATTAATAATGAGTAAATTGTAAAATTAATATTAAGCATTATGACGTAAGAATCGATGCGTCAATGGCGTCATTATGATGTCACCTTGCCAGGCCTCTGCATACATCGTCCCGTTGTGTACAACCTTCTCCTATTGACAAATTCAACGACTTATTTGGGATTTATCTTCTGACACGTGGTTGATAACTTCAAACACCAACTACATCACATAAAAGCAGAATACGGAAATCAATGACTAGTTTAGACGTCCCGAATATGCGAAACTGACCCAGGTAATCAATAGAAAGACAAACCAATCAGAATCGTTTATCCAGCACTGTCATCGAATACCTTCAAACATATAGCTCAATCCTTTGACAACACAACTGAAAATATAAATGGAGCATCCGCCAAGAATATCAAGATAGCAGCACCCACTAGACAGGAAGGTGTCGTTAAGGAAAAGTCAACGCTACTCAAGTCCTTAATGTGTTTTATATTGGAAGCTGATACCTACTGGTCGAATGGGTTTATTCTCTTTTATTGAAATGGCGCCAAGAAAGTTTATATCAATAAACAAATAAAAGTTGATCATGATATATGTGATTGCTTAATCCTAAATCGAGACGTCGTCGTTTAATGGTGTCATAGGTCCCCTAGTGACATAACATCGTCTCTGAAATGCCACTGTTTGTTCACCCTCGGTTGGGTTAATGTGTTCGTTTCTCATCTGTCTTGCTTTAATTCATTTCCTTATCAAATTAATATTTGATTGAAATCAATTATTTCGAAAGCATAAGTTTTCTTCAAAGGATCATTGTAATTGCTTAAAAGCATATGATGCAAATCAATGCACAATGTGCTGATATCTTCTTTAAGAATGTGAGCATGATATTACATGTACGTGACCTTTTAGACACTACTGTTTTAAGTAAGCAAAGGCAGACCTGAATTATTGTCAGTAACGTGAAAACCTCTCCCCCGTCTCAGTGACACTGAATGCATATAACTGTCCTCAAAAGAGGACTAATTTAAATTAAATGTCTTTCAAAATGTCTGATCATAATTGAATTAAAACAAAATGGCTCAATTTGAACGACGTTGTGATAATATTATCCTCTTTTAAAAGCAGAATAATGAAAACGAGTTGGACTCGTGTTCCTTTCGTTAATTTCTCCTTTACCGTTTTACCACCATTATATATAAAGATCCTCTATCGACGAGACAGAAAAGGTGTTTTTAAAGGAAAGTCGATGCCCCTTAGATTGTATGATTTATTCGAATAAGAGATATTTACCAGCATGTTGGTCAGCTTTCTTTTATTGAAACGGCCTCACGAAACTTACGTCAATAAATTATCCAAAGTTGTCATGGTATATGCCATCTTTCAATTCCCTATGGAATTACATCCTTTTCAGTTTTCTGTCGGCTTATAACATCGGCAGTCATCATTCGTCAGATGTAAAAACCTGATCGTCTGCGAGATGGTCTTTTGGAAGGAGAAGTTATAGCATATCTACGTCTGAATACAAGAAACTGATACATCTGTATTCTTTTCCATGAGAGGTTACTCACCTCAGATTGCCGTTCCTAACTTCTGTTCTAGAAGGGCTGAATTCGCCGGCAAAAGAGAGTGTCCTGATTGGTTGCATTTAAATCTAGTTGCGCAATCAGCGATGCCGTTTAAACGTCACATTTGTCATAGTGGCATAATGATGAAAATATGATGTAAAAAATCATTTGATCTTAAACATGCTGGTAAATGAATGAAGACCAAATCAAATACCAAAAAATAGTTCATTTGTGTTATTTACATCAGACAAATTTGAAGGACTTATGCCAATTAGCAAGACACTTAAGAGTCAAATGCCTAGATCTTTGAAGTCACTCTCTCGACAGAGTTTTCATTAGTTAAGAGGCAGGGATACAGTATGAGATTCCCATTTCCCACTGTAGATAAGTTTGCTAGAGTCGAGAAATTCAGCCCTTCGCGAACAGAGGTTATGATAGGAAATCTGAAGGAAGTAACCTGTGTGGGAAGAGAATGGTACATTTGATGACTGTAAAAAAAACTGTAAGAACAAATAGAAACTGTTTGTATTGGGTGTACTCTGACGCATTACCGCATAGCAACCACCCCTACCCCGATTCCTCCTGACCGCCACCAAACCATTGCACCCACCTTCCTAGAACCAATTGCTAGCTTGACATATAGCTTGTGCTACATTTCTGATTATCTTGTTATGATATAAATTATTTACATGGAATACCTAAAACGTACTAAACGCACGTGCAAAAGAAACGTTCCCATACAAAATACATGATATTTCAATCAACGGGCGATACATACGACTGAAACAGCGTTATGTCATGTCTTCAGAACCCAACAATACTAAATTTGAAAACATTATCTATTCATAACTCTGAGAAACACAAGTTTTAAGAAATGGTCGTTATGGAATCTCCTTAACAAGACGAGATAGAAGCCTCAAAAAGCCAGTTTTGGCTTGTTTTGTGACGTCCTACAGTAATTATGCGTCAACAAATTTAAATTAAAGAAGGTTATTTATGTCGAGGTTATCTTTAATTAATCAAATTTCTACTTTTTCAATGTTTTAAACTTAACTACCAAATATTGTGGGCCAAAAACATCTTTAAAAAGCGATTTTAGCATCCCATGTGTATTTGAACAGATGTAAAAAATAAAAGAAGCATACTCTGATGTATGAAATTGTGAATACTTCTTTACAAAACATGTGGCTACCAAATACATTCAAAATCTACTTTCTCCGACATCAATATTTCAGTTTATACTGTTTTCAAAATGTGGGGACGTTTATTTTGCACATGAGTTTATTAAAATTAACTAAATGTAACATAAGCTATTGTCAATGTAAACAGATAACAACACTCAATTATTTGCAAGGTATATATTTATGCGATGCTATCCAGAAACAACATTATAACATCAAACAACAACAGTAAAGTTAACTACAAATGAATGAATGTACTCTAGGCCTGTGGCCTTTGAAATACCTAATAAATTTTTATTGGCAATGCACAGTGTCGTTTGAACTCGTATGTCAAGAGAACTTTAATTGCACCAATGCGGAAAAGATAATTGTAGAAAAAGGAGAAAGACTGCAACTACAGTATGTTAATCATGACGTTGCTACGAAACATGATGCTGCTTGAACTAGAGAACCGTGGATGGCACTGCATTGAACTCTAATATAACATTGAATCCAAAGTTTACTGAAATATTAGTGCTGTCAAGAGTCAGAGTTGAAAAGCCCTGTCAGGATTCGAACCCTGACCTCTTGATCCCGAACCGAACTAGCCAATTAACCACTAGCCCAACGAACGAACGAACGAGACGGAAATCAACAAAAGGATATTTACTCTAGTTAGAATAAGAAACAATATCTGTATTTTTCTTACACAAACCGCATTGAAGACCCATCTGATGCGTACCAAAATATTATTAGAAACACAAAACAGACATTGAATTCAGACAGAAAACACGACTAGGCTTTTTTAATATAAGAAAGGTTTATTGGCGACTGTTTATGTGCTCGTAGGAGCTCATCGTCTATCTTATCTTTAATCTTTTGTAATAAAGATAGGAGGGTAAATATTTGGAAAGACACCACCTTCTCTTCCAATACTTAGAATAAAGACAATTCGTCCAAAAGTTTCTTTTCTTTTCTCTGTTTTGGATGAGGTATGACAGATGGCAAGGTGTTTGTTTTTCCCAAATACTAATATGTATATTTCTGGACTCAATACTATGAGTACATTGCTTGTGAACTTTGGTATTTTGCACGCATGTATGTCAATATTCACACTAGCAAATTCAAACTTACTTTAAGACAAGCACGATAGTAAGGGCATTTATTGTCTGGGTCCATTCTATGTCACTATTTCTCCCAGGTGACGGACGGGCTTTATACATTTTCTCTGTCTCCGTTTTCATTATAACAGTACCATCCCAAACAATACTCCCCCTTCCGAATATCGAATTTAATTCTTTTATCCAATTTAATCTAATTCTTCTCTGGTTTATTTCAGACCTCATCAACATTCTAGGACCATCCCATGAGGCTGTTTAACTTCCGTTTTAGAACAAACAGTGTAAAATAAGGAATGTTCTCTTATTAATCTATTCTATATGTTTCATTTAATTTTGCAGTCGGATTATGGAATATGGATTTGGATTATGCGAGGGAAAGCTCAAATTAAAGGGAAGTGAAAGAAATAGCATGAAACATAAAATACAACAAAACCAATGAACAAAATGAAAACTACTTAATAGAGATGTGTAGAAAGAGACAAAGTAAAGCATGTTTTATGTATATTATGTTAGATAATTAAAATACAATGGCATAATCAATATCATAATTGAATTTCAGCAAATGTAATTTACTTTTGAAAGTAAAATATATTCCATAATATTCTTTTCTGATAAAACAGATTTTACACTCGTGGTTCTCTGTAGAATTTATTTTAATTACACGTTTCAGGCACTTATATTACAATGTTATTCACTGAATAATGTTTTACATTTTGCCTTGAAGATACTCTTGATGGGACATTATCTCAAATATTGGAATCACATTTCCGATATTATTCAACTAAAAACGTTTATCCGCCACAAAATGACAGCTAGGCAATGAATATTTCAATTATTTCTAATGTGATTTGCAAAACTAATATTTAATGTGTCTCTGTTTCAAAGTCTGAAATTTGAAAAACAAAAACCCCAAAAATGACATATAAAATTCAGCATTAAAATTGATATTGCTGAATAAAATCACGTACATGTATCTTGTGATATAACAAAGAAAATCTATAGAAATGGTAACAAGAATTGATAATCTAACGATCAAATTAGATTTAAAGAAAACACTTGTGAATAGTAAATTTACCGTCTATTACATTATGATTTGTATTCAACTTTGTTCTAATCTATCGCTCATGAAAATATGTCCAAGTATTACCCTTCTTAGTACCATTTGAATTTTTAAGATTTTAGTTGAGATGCGTGTATGTCTTTAGTTATATTTGCAGAGTGATCTGTCATTTTGCTTTATAGTTTGCTCCCATCGTCGATATGGCTCCCACTGGACTAATATTTGCAAAGAGATTCTAGAACTTGTTATACCTTAGCCGTAACCAAGTAAATCAAAGTGAAGTTTAAAAATCAAAAGGACAACACATCCGGCATATCTATGTAGATTAACTTTGATATCTAGGTTTGTTCATGAACAAACTGAAGTTTTGGCTCGAATTTCTGCCCGAGTAGTACTGTTGCTTTACAACCACAGTTACTACGATAGTTTCCTCGTTGCGTTGAGAAATAAATGACCACCATGGGGTCGTTATGACGGTCACAATAAGACATAGAATAAGGGGAGCATAACTGATGCGAATAAAATACGTACCCACGTATAAATGACGTTATTTTGTGTACATTCAACACATACATACTAAAAGCAGTATGTCAGCATGTAAACCGACTGTCTTAGCAGACTTTAATGAGATTTAATTGTGTCTTGGACATTTTGATGAAAAGAATTGAGAAAAAAGTAAGTAAACAACATTATTTCATCAATCTAAGTATTTGCCTGAATGGAATCTTAAAGATTCAAATATAACTTTAATCACAAACTGGACGAATACCCATCTGCTTTTATCAATGAAATATACCACATAAATATTAAAACATTTTAAAAAAGTAAGTAAAAAACTTTATTTAATCAATCTTAGTGCCTGAATGCAATCTTAAAGACTCAAATATAACTTTCAATCACGATCTGGACGAACATCCATCTGGTTTTATCAATAAAATATACCACATAAATATTACACACACTTATATTCTTAGATTAAAGAAATTTGATTTCAAACATTCATGTATTATTAGACATCCATGCATGCAAATGTAACATTACATAGAGCACAATACAATCATGAAATTGGACAATTGTGAAATATCCGTAGATATATAATGAAAAATCGTACATATAGATATTGTGAAAAGAAGAAATCTTTTAAATTTATAGTAATTGAAGTTTGCTTAACGGGTTTCTGTATAAAGGAAAACTTATGTACCATAATGTAATTTGTTTCATTGTTTAATGTCACGTTCCTTCCATGAGCCTGAATAATAAATAATCCATTTCTTATTATCAGTGTCATGGAGGAAATTACATTGTCAAGGAAACGTCAGAACTGGCAAAGTTTTAGAAATTTAGAAATTATTTTTTGGGATTTATAAGAAAAATCAGATATCATAGTTGAAACATGTCTTTATAACTTTGTAAAAAAAAGTTTATACAAAATTTAATGACAAATGTTAATGTTCATTTGAAGAATGGCATCGTATCAGCGTATTACAGCCCATGGTTCGCTAGTTCTAGCCGATGCTCGCAGGTTTCAACGCAATGCATAGCTACATGGCATTGCGGGCTTTCTCCCTGCCATAATACAATCAGTTCTGTAACACAGTCATGTCAAAACTGGGTAACTTGTAGACTAAATACATAAGGATTGACTATCAGGCTCTATTGAAAACATCTTTTTGTGATTGTTCGACAGTGATATGGAGTTGATGAACTTATGAACTGATCTCAGACCAGTTTTAGTAAGGACTGAAGAGTCCAATGTCCTAGCTAGGATCGGTATCTCAAGTTAGGACAGATTTAGGATCGTTGCGAGAATTGGTCTTATCCTAACCCCAGGATATCCTAACTGCTGTCCTAAATAGCTAGGATATGTCTTAGCTAGGATACTTTCGGGAATAGGCACCCTGGAGTATTCAGTGGATAGACTTCGTCTCGGCGACTCTCGGGGGTGCCTGTGACTCTTATGAGCCCCTGAAACGGCTTTGTTCTCTATTCTAAGCACTGTATGTACATTGGGCCTTCCTGTAATCATGTACCTGCCATGTATTGATGCATTAAATATTATAAATGCATCTGCTGTTCTGACCTGAGTCATTGACTGTACGGACAAATCAACAATAATAGATGGTCGGCAATAAGAAGCCGCTAACTGGATAAAGGGAGGTTGTAAGGCCCCCCACTGTGTCATAAGACCTAACTGAAATACATATGTTTGTTGCATTACCGAAAAATCGACATCAAGTGTTTCATAAACATTTTGTCATACACTTTTGAGTGTATTTTTCTTTAAATGTCTTGTTCTTCAGAGATAACATGAAAATGCTCGGCAAAGTGCATGCTTTTTTATATAATAATCAATTAAATTTTATTTCTTGCTGCGACAAACATTTTCAGCAATATTACAAAAGCTTTTTGATTAAGTGTGACATGTTCTTAAAGCACTGTTTTTTGCATATTGTGTTTTCTCAAATTTGCCATTTATTATTTAAGTTTATACAATATATTGTTACGTTACACAACACGATAAGCCGTATCTATATAAAACGGCCATCCGTATTCGCAGAAAATGGTGCAATGTATAAAGCGACAGTGATGTGAAACTCTTCAGTGTGAGAGGTAGATTTGTAGGTCTTGTGAGAATTTGAGAGTTCAGCAGCAAGATGGTTGACCATTTAATTATTTTATCATATTTGAATCTCTACTCTGAGTGTTTAGGTATCTCTACATTGTACATCAATCTGATCACCTGAACTACCTCAGAGCGGGGATTTTAACACATAAAAGTGGGCACTTGATGAGTAATCAACTCTCATGGCATATCCGAACCACGTACATTCGGTTTAGAACTATGTTTATTGATTAAGAAGTATTATTTAGCCATTGGTAGCACTTATTTATACTTTTGTGAGAGCACTTTATTTCAATAAGAAAATCCTAGCCTTTAATGACCATGATATTCCGATTACTCATTTTTTATATAAAGATATGGACATTGAACATATCATTTATTCATTAGATCATAGCGTTGCTTTAGTAAAGCATTATAATCAAATAATTTAATGCCAATCCGGCTGAAATTATATTGGGTACATATTCTGTGATGATATCAGCCTTCTCGTAAAACATTTTTAGTTTCAGTGTATGACATACGCTTGCAATTTACCAGCCCTAATGTGTTATTTTTTCGATTAAATTAGCAAATTAAAAAATCTCCTGCAAAACTAACATCCAGATTGCTATGTGTTTTGCTCAAGCGAGTGATGCTTAATTGTTTATCACGCTATATTTAGTTCTATGTTTTGAAAATATGTTAGCATGTATTTCATAAATCAATAAACATTATGTTGGTAAAATATCTGCCATTATTGAAGAAGTAAACAGGCAGGAAAATTAATAAAGGGTATTGTTCAACAGAATACACGTGGCCACAGAATTTACAAATGCTTTAAAAGTATTGAGTAGAAGGTGTATTTTAACCAAATAATCCTTAAAAGGTGAAATTAGCTGAGGTGATTGGGGGTTTTACGCCGCTTTCAAGAGCACGATGTATAAACGCAAATGTAATTCCCTGTACATCTCGTCTTTAAAAAAGACACACGCAGTAGCTATAATAATAATATAATAATGCTTTTCTACTCAGACAGCCAACAGTTTCCCTTAAGATGGATTTAATTTCTTCATGAATTGGAAATGTTTTCTGCAATTTCCTTTATACATTAGAGCAGTTCAAACAGTACACCAAATTATCAATCAAATTTTATTTAGATTAAATGGAAAACATTTGTTATCCACAACGTAATGATACACTTTATGACTCTTTGACTGATTGATGCTTTATCGGGAATATGTCTTAAAAAGGTTTATCAAATTGAAATCTTTGGAATGGAAATTATTCTGGTTACATTTGGGTACATGTAACTGTGAAAGTGAGTCAATAGCAAACCATTCACTCGTTTCATAAACATGTTATAAAACGGGACATCGTTTAGTATTCTATATATTATTTAGACAATAACTAACGAGTGACGGGGAATGACAGATTATCTTTCTCGAGTTATATCATAATCTGTCATTCCCCGTCACGAGTTGGTTATTGTTTATATTACCCATATGACAAATTAAAGTAAAAACGCGAATATTAAAAGCCAATAGCTTCTCTAAAAGGACCCGAGAAGGAGATGTATCTCCATATCCATACGCGTGTGACGTGGATTCACTTCTTACGTACCTATCCTTGTTTACTCCGCACGATTTAAATGTCCCCTGCGAAAATGTCTTTCACAATAAAATAAAGATGTGGCTTTAGTTGAAAGTTTTGTATTCCTGCCAATTACTATCAATCCATGATTATACATATAAGTTATTGCAACATCCATATCAAGAGGTGTGCGAACCTCAAAAACAAGTCGGCTCAAACCGAAAAGCCCTGTGACGTTACAATCGACACTGTGACGTCATAACCGCTCGCGCCTATGACGTCATTACATTCGAACGATCGCCGTCGCTCTTGAAGCTTTCCGTGGTTATACAGTCAAGCAGTAATCGCTAGTTTCTTTAAATTTCGGACAATTTAACTGCTTCCTCCGACATTTGATGCGTCGGCACATGTACGAAAACGCTAATTTCAACTGCGGGAAACAAATAAAACATGTTAAAGTGCAGAAGACAGTTTCTAAAGTTACTAGTCGGGAAAAGTAAGAAAGATGAATGAAGTAGTTCCGGCAACCAATGAAATTCTTATTTTTCTGTAACAGCCAATCAAAAGCCAGAAAAAGGTGTAACTCCCATGTGACTTACAGGAAAAATACTACCCTGTGTCCGTCTTCCCATATGGGTAATATATGTATATACAAACATACTATATGATTAAAATTAATGTTTTAATCTATAGAGTCTCTTTTTGCAGATTTGCAGAGGGTGAGTGGTACTTTGAGTGAAGTTAACATTTGTGGAATGATTAATTTGAAACAAATACCCTCTGCTATATGTTGACATTTGTCAACATGAGAAGATGAGTGTTTGTTAAGTGTTATGGTTATTTTGTGCGAAGTTCAAAGTTACATAGAGACTTTTTCATTGTTTTGCCGAATATTATTTCTATTTCATCGAGTGGATTGAGAAAGTGATGTTTGCACGAGTGGCGCAGCCACGATTGAAAATATCATTTTCTCACTCCACGTGAAGGCTAAGTTCTGAACTTCTTTGGTGCAGGAGAGTGCTTATGCTTCCATTACATGGATTCTTGCTTGGCGTCAGGATCAACGTTTTATCTGCTGTAACCAGACGGGAATGAAAAGTATCAGGATCAGCATTGTAGATGTGCAAGAGCTCACGACTGGATTCAACTCTCTGCTGTCGATCTTGTGCACATAAGTTTTGAAATTGTGACAACCTTCTTGCAGACACTTTGGAATTGTGCAAGTGCACATGAATTATGGCGCAAACACATAATGTCACGATTCCCGCTTTGGATTTTGTTTTCAATAGCAATAAAGAGAATGAAATAAAAAAGTTAATTCTTACATCATTTACTTATATTAAACATATCAATCTTATATTCATACATCTGCTATCATCTCCATTGTATGAATCTAAATATATCACACGACTGTTAACGTGTGCCTCGTTTGTTCCCTCCAAGGATTCATATTCTTGGCAAAATTTGTATTTAGCTTATAAAATGGGGTATTGAAAAGGTGTGTCATTGATTCATGACAATACAAATGAATTTAGTTAGTTTGGAATTAACCTATTTAAAAAGACACATTCTGAAATGCATTCATATCTACAGTCATGTTCTACAATTTATCGAACCAACTTAAGGTGCCTGCTTTTTATTGTTTGCATCCTGCTTATACATGATGTATGGTTCAATGAAAATAATATGAAGGAAATAGAAAATAAACTAAACGTGTGTCTATTTGTTATAAAAAATTACCGACCTTGACAATTTGTCTTAGGTAAAAAATGCATCAGTCTCAAAGACGTGTGTAACGTGATATACAATAACTATATTGTCTCTCACACAACAGTGTATATTAGTATACACGAATAACTGTTATTGTGTGAAGCTCTAAGAAGGTTTGAACATGGATCCACATTTTGCAGTGTAAAGTTGGTTACATATACCTCAGTCGATGTTCGACTTTCCAATACAATTTAAACCTAAGTTTTTAGTTTTTATTTGATGAACTGTTGACATTAAATCTACGTGACTGTTACTAGTATGTGCATTTGGCAAATTGTCATGGCAAATGTCACACATGTTCTCATTATTAATGAATTTTGGCAAAACATTTTAAATGTAGTTCTTAATTATAAGTTCAAAAGTATATACAATTCGTTTAGTTTACAGAATACATTGTTATTATGAGGGGGATTTTAAGTTAATTTGATTATGGTTGTGAACCATCATTTGCTTCATTTATCAAGGAATCACTATTGTCACAACGTTGCGTGATTGTAAAGTACTCTAGTCAAACTGTCACGGTAAATGTCACAAAAGCTGTTAAATGGAGAGAACAAAAGTATTTACGGAGTGTCTTTAAAATGTTTGAAAGTAGTTCACATGTTGCGAATAAAGTAATTTTTAAAAGCTTTGTTAAGATTAGTTGTCACTGTTTAATAATAGAAATCAGATAACGTTGACACAAATCATTGCTATAAGGCCAAGGGTGAAATGAGTTTAAAGTAACTTCAGTCAGTGTTGTTGAACAGAAATTTGAGAAACTGATCATGTAATTGCTTTCTCTAACTCACTGACGTCCCAGTTGGGTGACTGTGAAGGACTGAGGTTAAACTGTCTTGATAAAAGTCACAAAAAAGCAGGAAAGTAAAAACCACTATGCTATAATGTGGTAATGACACACATTGATTAACAAGTGATTTAAAGTAGTTACCATTTTCAAAATATCAATTTTCTGCTTACAGTTTGACTTTGATTATAAATGAAGGTTTGAGGAATCTCATATCAAATTGTTTTAAAATACACTTTTTAGAAATCCAAGGGAATTTGTTTATCAATGACATCAATAGAAATACATCCCTGTATTCGCTGAGACTTTGTATAATTCCATGTTTCTTATGTGCAAACCATTAAATCAGTTTTTAATACATTTAATGCATTTTCACACAATATTACCTATTTAAACTTCAAACAGAATAATTCATGATTTAGTTTAAGATTTGAATTTATTCATTACCATCATGTAATGTCTGTAATATTCCCTTCATTTTTTAAGATTTATATGTATTTTTCAAAGGGAATACATTTTATTGGAAAATAGATATTAATCTGAACTTTGCTTCTATCATTATAAATAAAAAAAAACATTGTCTCCTAAAACAACCTCCATTATATTCGTCAGCTATCAGATATTAGATGTTAATTTTACTTTCAGTTTATAATTTTCTTTTATAATTTCTACATGGATTTATTGACTTATTTGCTAATGAATGATATATTTATGCTCTGAATAACCTTTACAGTATTACAACTGTTTGTTGGTGTGCAGTAAACTAAATTGGATGTTTATATTAATTATATTTTGGCAATGGTGGGAACAACACACGACTGGTAATTGAAGTTCTCTTATCCATTTTAAACACTGGAAAAACACCTAAATGAAGAATATTCTTGTATAAAACTTCGTTCAGTATCTTTCACTGTTTCACTTATAGACTTGTTAGCCATTTACTCCTATTTGATTGAAAGCCCTTGAAGTTTGTCTGACAGGCAAGAGCTAAGTGTTCCCTTGATGTTCCTAGAAATCTTTCAGAGAACATGTTAAGGCATGTTTACGATACATAAGTAATTATTCGTGACTTTCTAGTACACTAGTCATGATGGTTTAAGCCAATGTAAAGAGAAATTTAACACACAGAAAGCAATTTCCTTGGT
The DNA here is from genome assembly GCA_936450465.1 of Gibbula magus. Taxonomy (NCBI): domain Eukaryota; kingdom Metazoa; phylum Mollusca; class Gastropoda; order Trochida; family Trochidae; genus Gibbula; species Gibbula magus. The sequence continues at coordinate 57,220,677 of OW388300.1, forward strand.
TGTAACCAAATTACTTGTTACTTTACGTTTAGGTAGGTATAATAAGTGTCTCTAAGACAATATATATCAGTGTTACTGAAGAGACTATTCTTATGAATAGCAGGATTTGTTATAACTTCTATACTGTGAAGGGACACAGCGTTTTATGTTTAATGATAACAAGCGAGTACACACACAGTAACAGTATGCATAGCATAGAAAATATGTTTTACAAGTATGAGGAAACTCAAAGAGAATTAAATATATGTATATTTAATACGCTATATTGGAGACATGTGGTTGGTAAAACTAGCAGAAGCCATGGTTTTATTGATGAGGCGGGTACTCTTTCCAGATTATATTTTGTAAGTTGAGTCTTTCACTTTGATATTAGGAATAAGATAGGAAGATACATAATTCTGGATTGTAACGCGAAATGTTAAATGTTGAGATTCGAACAACCGTTACCAGATCAAGTTGAGAGAAGCAATGGCAAATGAAAAAAACGAGATGTCCTGTGATTTGGTATGCTGTTCATTAGACAATACAAAGATGAGATAATCAGCTTGAAACATGAAACAAGAGATTTTTGGGGACAACCATGGGCAGTATCGTACACCAATGGTACACTGTACACCCAAAACTGTCACCATGGTTGTCAGATTGTCAATGTGTTGGTAGCGCTGACAGTCTCCTTATTTATTTATTTGTGGTCTGCTTCAGCTTATTCCTAAAACAAACACAATAATTTGATCTATTTGACAGAGATTAAATTTGAAATTACGTACATTGCCATTGGCAGACAAACTCTGTTGAATAATGTCATACCACAAGATTTAAATTCGATGTCATCAGTTTCAGGGAAATCAGTGTAATTGCCTATCCACACCAGGCATGTTTGACTGCATTGAAGCGTAAGTCACACGCTAAGTGATATCAATGTTATCGTTTGTCTCTCATTATCCTGGTGATAGTAGCACTCGCTGTCTACTTGTCAATTACGATGAGGTCCTTCAGACAGTAGCAAGGTTATTTCAAGAATGTACATGTACCAATGTTTGAAACTTAATTTGTTTGTCTTTCTTGTCGTTCCCTAAACTATAATCGGTATATTTAATAATGTAGTTGAATCAATAAATCAACTTTATACTTTGCAAGTTCGTTTGTCCTCAATCCGTGTATATTTCCCTTCTTTCTAATTAAGGGTCATAATCGAATTCATTGTTATATTAATATAGAGTATGATATATAGAAATGCCAACTTGTGCGTTATAAATATCCATTATTATTATTATTAGGTCTTCAAGACGTATGTCTGGAAGACATATTGTTATTATCCGGTTTTTAGGTCTTCAAGACGTATGTCTCGAAGACCTATTGTTATTATCCTGATTTTTCTTATTAGGTCTTCAAGACTACGTCTGGAAGACCTATTGTTATTATCCGTGTTCTTCATTAGGTCTTCAAGACTATGTCTGGAAGACCTATTGTTATTATCGTGTTTTTTTTTGTTTTTTTTTTTGTTTTTTTTTTATTATTATTTGAACGTTTTTGTGCGAAAGATTCCTGCTTAACCGCTTGACCGATTTTCATGAAATTTTCAGTGATGATAGTCTACGACCTTCCCTAGTGCACTACGAAGCCCGATTTTGGATTTTCGACTTCTTTCGCGAGTTATCGCCCCTTGAATTTGAAACTTAAAACCTTTATAACTCGGGAACTAATCAATATATTTGCACAAAACTTTCACCACTATGTGGGCAACAACATTCCTCATCGATTAGGCCTATAGCTGGTTTCGGCCGTAACAATAGATTTTTTGCTATTTCGAAAAAACTGAAAATTTTGTAAACTTTCGCGGTTTTGAGGGTACGCGTCTTTGAAAATCTTCTTCTAATTCACAGCAATACATACAGCTATGTGTGATAGCTCATTTTAAAGCTGAATAACTGCTCCACAGAATGCTCTAGCCCGAATTTCTTCCTAAAACTGAAATTATCTGCCCTTGAAAATGGTCCTTTTTTAAATGTTCATTTTTCGGCTCCTTCTTCAAAGTGACATAACTCAGTCTGGAATAGAGTTATGACAATGTTATTTATTGCAATCTCTTTATCATAACCAACTTAACAATTCCATTACATATTATTATCATATAAAAGTTGATAGTTTCGGCACAATTTGGACATAAAACCCAAAATGTAAATTTTTTTGGTTTTGAGAATTTTCGAAGGATACTTTCTTTGTAGAATTGTTTATCGTAAACCACGGAAGATACAATGATGCTTAATAGCTCATTTTGAAGCAAAGATGTCCTTTATTAAGAGAAATAAATTTCAATCATGTATATGTTATACTATACATGTGACAAGTCATAGATGATTGTCATTTTTCAAAAATCGCCATTTTTAGCAAAGTTCAAAGAATCATAACTGCTTAACCAATTAAGAAATTGAAATTGTAATTACACCTGTGAATGCACAATTTCAAGAACAACAACGTTTCTGTTGAACCCTTTCATCAAAAAGTTGATAGTTAAGCTCCGAACATCGCAAATGTTGTCTAGGGGTCCAAATTTAAGCATTTTTAAATTATTTTCTTGAATATTCAGAAGAATAGAACACATTACCTATGTATGCAATCTTAATGATGATAACATCTACTTATGTAGAAATTGAAGCACAAGTATTGCTATATTGCACCTTAGTATGAAAATATTAACCATTGTGTCTTAATCGTGAGAAAGATCATGTTGGGGTCCATTAATAAGCGATTGTTACATTTTAAGAGGGTTATTGTCATTGGAGAATGTTTGTAAAAAACTACTGATGATAGAGACATGTTCGATAGCTCATTTTAAAGCAGAAAAACTGATGAATAACAGATAGTCCAAAATGGAGTTCAAGGTCAAGCAGAAGTCTTGAAGACCTAAGTATTGCCTTGGCAATCCTAGTTATTATTATTATTATTATTATTTTTTGTACTTTTTTTGTCCAGAGCTTTCTGAAGTAACCACTTCTACGATTCACATGAAAATTTCAGGGATGATAGCATGTGACTCAACTTAGATTTTAACGAGTCACTTTTTGGATTTTCGACTTCTGTCGTGAGTTATCTCCCTTTGAAGTCAAAACTTTAAACCTTCATAGCTCGAATACTAATCAATATATTTTCTTAAAACTTTCACCAAAATGTGCGCAACAACATTCCCCATCAAAAAGGTTAAGGTCATTTTTTCGGCCGTATATATAGATTTTGTGCTATTTCGAAAAAACTGAATTGTGTGTGAACTTTCGCAGTTTTTAGGGTACGCGTCTTTGAAAATCTTCTCCTAAATCAGGGAAAAACATACAGCTATATATGATAGCTCATTTGAAAGCTGAATACCTGCTCCATAGCTTGCTGTGAGCCGAATTTTGAATTTTGGCCTGTAATTTGAGTTATCTGCCCTTGAATATGGTCCTTTTTTAAATGTTCCTTTTTCGACTGCATGTTCAAAGGGGCATAACTCTGTTTGAAATTAACTTATGTCAAAGTTATATATTGCAATCTCTTTATAATAACCAGCTCAACACTTCCATAACATATCATTATCATGTAAAAATTGATAGTTTAGGCACAATTTGGACATATTCCCAAACATGTAAAATTTTGGGATTTTGAGACTTTTCGAGGGGTACTTTCTTTGTAGAATTTTCCATTGTAAACCACTAAAGATACAATTATGTTTAATATATCATCGTGAAGTAGAGATGTCTTTTATTAAGGGGAATAAATTTCAAACATTTTTCTGTCATAGTTTATGTGTGACAAGTCATAGAAGATTACCATTTTTCAGAACTCGCCATTTTCAGCCATGTTTAAAGGATCATTACTGCTTAACTTCTTACGCTATTGAAATTTTGCATACACCTGCGTATGCACAATTTCAAGAAGAACATCTTTTATGTTGACCGCTTTCATCAAAAAGTTGATAGTTAAGCCTCGAACATCGCAGGCGATGTCTAGGGGTCCAAATTTAAGCATTTTTGAGTATTTTCTTGAATATTCAGAACAGCATAACGCATTAATTATGTATGCAATCTAAATGATGTTTACATCTTCTTAAGTGGAAATTAAAGCACAACATTTTCTATGTTACACCTTAGTATGGAAATATTAACCATTTTGTCTTAATCGTGAGAAATGTAATGTAGGGGTCCATTAATATGTGATTTTTCCGTTTTCAGAGGGGTACCTTCTTTGGAGATTTTTTGTAAAAAAACTACTGAAGATAGAGACATGTTTGATAGCTCATTTTAAAGCAGAGAAACAGATGAATAACCCTGAGTCCAACATGGAGTTCAAGGTCAAGCAGAAGTCTTGAAGACCTAAGTATTGCCTTGGCAATCCTAGTTCTTATTATTATTTGTACTTTTTTTGTCCAGAGCTTTCTGAAGTAACCACTGGGCCGATTCCCATGAAATTTTCAGGGATGATAGCCTGTGACTCAACTTAGAAAAAGACGAGTCTCTTTTTGGATTTTCGACTTCTTTCTCGAGTTATCTCCCCTTGAAGTCAAAACTTTAAACCTTCATAGCTCGAATACTTATCAATATATTTTCTTAAAACTTTCACCAAAATGTGCGCAACAACATTCCCCACAAAAAAAGTAAGTGACATTTTTTCGGCCGTATATATAGATTTTGTGCTATTTCGAAAAAACTGAAAATTTTGTGAAATTTCGCGGTTTTGAGGGTACGCGTCTTCAAAAATCTTCTCCTAAATCAGGGCAATACATACAGCTATATATGATATCTCATTTAAAAGCAAAATGAATTCCTAAAAGATCGTTGGCACTCGAATTTTTAATTTCCACTTAGTATTCGTATTATCTGCCCTTGAAAATGGTCTTTTTTTAAATGTTCATTTTTCTACTGCATGTTCAAAGAGGCATAACTCTGTTATAAATCAAGCTATGTCAAAGTTATATATTGCAATCTCTTTATAATAACCAGCTCAACACTTTCATAACATATCATTATCATGTAAAAATTGATAGTTTAGGCACAATTTGGACATATTCCCAAAAATGTAACATTTTGGGATTTTGAGACGTTTCGAGGATACTTTCTTTGTAGAATTTTCCATTGTAAACCACTGAAGATACAATTATGTTTAATATATCATCGTGAAGTAGAGATGTCCTTTTTTAAGGGGAATAAATTTCAAACATTTTTCTATCACAGTTTATGTGTGACAAGTCATAGAAGATTGCCATTTTTCAGAAGTTGCCATTTTCAGCCATGTTTAAAGGATCATTATTGCTTAACTTCTTACGCTATTGAAATTTTGCATACACCTGCGTATGCACAATTTCAAGAAGAACAACTTTTATGTTGACCGCTTTCATCAAAAAGTTGATAGTTAAGGCTCGAACATCGCCAGCGATGTTTAGGGGTCCAAATTTAAGCATTTTTGAGTATTTTCTTGAATATTCAGAACAGCATAACGCATTAATTATGTATGCAATCTAAATGATGATTACATCTTCTTAAGTGGAAATTAAAGCACAACATTTTCTATGTTACACCTTAGTATGAAAATATTAACCATTTTGTCTTAATCGTGAGAAATGTAATGTAGGGGTCCATTAATTTGTGATTTTTTCCGTTTTCAGAGGGGTACCTTCTTTGGGGAATTTTTTTAAAAAAACTACTCAAGATAGAGACACGTTTGATAGCTCATTTTAAAGCAGAGAAACAGATGTATAACCCTGAGTCCAACATTGAGTTCAAGGTCAAGCAGAAGTCTTGAAGACCTAAGTATTGCCTTGGCAATCCTAGTTAGGTCTTCAAGACTACGTCTGGAAGACCTATTGTTATTATCCGTGTTCTTCATTATTATTATTATTATTCTTTGTACTTTTTTTGTCCAGAGCTTTCTGAAGTAACCACTGGGCTGATTTGCATGAAACTTTCAGGGCTGATAGCCTGTGACCCAACTTAGATTTTAACGAGCCACTTTTTGGATTTTCGACTTCTTTCGTGAGTTATCTCCCTTTGAAGTCAAAACTTTAAACCTTCATAACTCGAATACTAATCAATATATTTTCTCGAAACTTTCACCAAAATGTGCGCAACAACATTCCCCACAAAAAAAAATAGTGACATTTTTTCGGCCGTATATATAGATTTTTTGCTATTTCGAAAAAACTGATTTTTTTTTTAACTTTCGCGGTTTTTAGGGTACGCGTCTAAGAAAACGTTCTCGTCCTTCAATTCTATGAGTACATGTACATATGATAGCTTATTTTAAAGATAAATGAATTCTGCAAAGGGTTGTAGTTGTCGATTTTTTAATTTCATCCTAGAATTTTGATAATCCATCATTGAACATGGTCAATTTTAAAAAGACCGAATTTCGTCCTCATGTTTAAAGGGGCATAACTCTGTAGGAAATGAAGATATGTCAAAGATATTTATTGTCATCTGACCAAAATACGTTACTTAACATTTCTATAACAGATCTATATCATGTAAAAGTCGATAGTTAGGCCACAATTATCGCATTTGTCAAAATGTATGAAATTTCGTGATTTTGAGGACTTTTGAGGGGCATATTTTTCGAAGAATTTTAGATCTTAAACCACTAAAGATACCAACATGTTTAATAGCTTATGTTAAAGGAGAGATATCATTTTATTAAGGACAACAATTTTCAAGCATTTATTTGTCATACCTTACGTGTGACAAGTCATAGAACTTTGTAATTTTTCGAAAATCGCCATTTTCAGCAAAGTTCAAAGGATTATAACTGCTTAACTAATTAAGATAATGTCATTATATTTACACCTTCGGATAAACAATTTCAAGAACAATAACTTTTCAGTTGAACCCTTTCATCAAAAAGTTGATAGTTAAGCTCCGAACATCGCAAACGTTCTCAAGGGGTCAAAATTTAAGCAATTTAGAGTATTTCCTTGAATATTCAGAAAACGATAACGCATTAATTATGTATGACATCTAAATGATGATTACATCTTCTTAAGTGGAAATTAAAGCACAATATTTTCTATGTTGCAACATAGTATGAAAATATTAACCATTTTGTCTTAATCGTGAGAAAGGTCATGTAGGGGTCACTTCATAAGCGATTATTCCATTTTCAAAGGGTCATTGTCTTTGGGGAATTTTTGTAAAATAACTACTGAAGAGAGAGACATGTTTGATAGCTCATTTTAAAGCGGAGAAACTGGCGAATAACCGAGAGTCCAACATTGAGTTCAAGGTCAAGCAGAAGTCTTGAAGACCTAAGTATTGACGCGTCAATCCTAGTTATTATTATTATTTGTACTTTTCTTGTCCAGAACTTTCTGAATTAACGGCTTCATTGATTCGCATGAAATTTTCAGGGATGGTAGAATGTAACCATGTCTGGAAATAGACGAGACAGATTTTGGATTTTCGACTTCTTTCTTGAGTTATCTCCCCTTGAAGTAAAAACTTCAAACCGCAATAACTCCAAAACTAATGAATATATTTTCATAAAACTTTCACCACAATGTGGGCAACAACATTCCGCATCGATTAGGCCTATAGCGATTTTCGGCCGTAACAAAAGATTTTTTGCTATTTCGAAAAAACTGAATTTTTGGTGAACTTTCGCGATTTTTAGGGTATGCGTCTAAAAAAACCTTCTCTTCCTTCAATTCTTTGAATAAAGTTAAATGTGATAGCTTATTTTGAAGATAAATGAATTCTTCAGAGGGTTGTAGAAGTCGATTTTTTAATTTCATCCTTGAATTTTAATAATCCTTCATTGAAGATGGTCATTTTTAAAAAGACCGAATTTAGGCCTCATGCTGAAAGGGCCATAACTCTGTTAGAAATGAAGATATGTCAAAGATACTTGTTTCCATCTAATCACAGTACGTTACTTAACATTTGTATAACAGACCTATATCATGTAAAAGTCGATAGTTAGGCCACAATTATCGCATTTGCCCAAAGATATGAAATTTCGTGATTTTGAGAACTTTTGAGGGTCATATTTTTAGAAGAATTTTCGATCGCAAACCACTGAAGATACAAACATGTTTAATAGCTCATTTTGAAGGAGAGATATCATTTTATTAAGGACAATCATTTTCAAGCATGTGTCTGTCATACTTTACGTGTGACAAGTCATAGAAGATTGTCATTTTTCGAAAGTCGTCATTTTCAACAAAGTTGAAAGGTTCATAACTGCTTAACTTCTTACGCTATTGATATTTTACATACACCTACGTATGCACAATTTCACGAAGAACAACTTTTATGTTGACCGCTTTCATCAAAAAGTTGATAGTTAAGCCTCGAACATAGCAAGCGATGCCTAGGGGTCATAATTTAAGCATTTTTGAGTATTTTCTTGAATATTCAGAACAGCATTACGCATTAATTATGTATGCAATCTAAATGCTGATTACATCTTCTTCAGTGAAAATTAAAGCACAACATTTTCTATGTTACACCTTAGTATGGAAATATTAACCATTTTGTCTTAATCGTGAGAAATGTAATGTAGGGGTCCATTAATATGTGATTTTTCCGTTTTCAGAGGGGTACCTTCTTTGGGGAATTTTTGTAAAATAACTACTGAAGATAGAGACATGTTTGATAGCTCATTTTAAAGCAGAGAAACAGACGAATAACCCTAAGTCCAACATGGAGTTCTAGGTCAAGCAGAAGTCTTGAAGACCTAAGTATTGCCTGTGGCAATCCTAGTTTCCTATTATTATTATTTGTACGTTTTTTGTCTGCGCGATTCTGAAGTAACGGCTGAACCGATTTGCACGAATTTTTTAGGGATGGTAGCCTGTAACAAAAACTAGCCTTGTACGTCGGCCGAATTTTGATTTTCGACTTCTTTCTTGAGTTATCTCCCCTTGAAGTCAAAACTTTAAACCTTAATAGCTCGAGATCTAATGAAGATATTTTCATAAAACTTTCACCAAAATGTGGGCAACAACATTCCCCATCGATTAGGGCTATAGCGGTTTTCGGCCGTAATAATAGATTTTTTGCTATTTCGAAAAAACTGAAAATTTTGTGCAATTTCGCGGTTTTTAGGGTACGCGTCTTTGAAAATGTACTCCTCCTTTAATTTTATGAGTACAGCTCTGTATTATAGCTTATTTTGAAGAGAAATGAATTGTTAAGAGCGCTCTTGAGGCCGAATTTTGAATTTCGTCCTAGAATTTCGGTAATCTGACCTTCAACATGGTCCTTTTTTATAAGTTTGAATTTCGGCATTATGTTCAAAGGGACGTTACTCTGTTATATATAAAGATACGCCAAAGTTACTTATTGCGATTGGATGCAGATACATTACCTAACATTTCTGTTTTTGATCTTTATCATGTAAAAGTTGATAGTTTAATCACAAATTCATCATTTGCCCAAAAGATATGAAATTTCGTGATTTTGAGAACTTTTGAGGGGCATATTTTTAGAAGAATTTTCGATCGCAAACCACTGAAGATAGAAACATCTTTAATAGCTCATGATGAAGGAGAGATATCATTTTATTAAGGACAATAACTTTCAAGCATGTGTCTGTCATAGTTTACGTGTGACAAGTCATAGAAGATTGTCATTTTTCGAAAATCGTCATTTTCAACAAAGTTGAAAGGTTCATAACTGCTTAACTTCTAATGCTATTGACATTTAACATACACATACGTATTCACAATTTCAAGAAGAAAAACTTTTATGTTGACCGCTTTCATCAAAAAGTTGATAGTTAAGCCTCGAACATCGCGAACGATGTCTAGGGGTACGAAAATGAGAATTTTTTAGTATTTTCCTGAATATTCAGAAACACATAACGTATTAATTATGTATGCAATCTTAATGATGATATCATCTTCTTACGTGGAAATCAAAGTATGTCCTATGTTACACTTTATTATGAAAATGTTGACCGTTGACCTGATATGAAGATGTATTTACTCCTGATATCATACCCCAAAATTAATTACAAATGGCTTTTTAAAAATTCACAAACAATACCACAATAACATATTTGAAATAATGGGTTACCTACTATAAAGATGACTTATAATAAAGCTACATACTTCCCTAGTTACTACTACTACTACGACTACTACTACTACTACTACTACTACTACTACTACAACTACTTCTAAACACTACTACTACTACTACTTCTAAACACTACTACTACTTCTTCTAAACACTACTACTAGTAAACACTCGCCAACGTTACTCCTACTCCTACCACTACTTCTGTTCCTACCACTTCTACTATTCCCACTTCTCTAATAAAACCTCTGCTATTCCTGCGTCCAGTATTACTACTCATTTCCTACTTCAATCATTATGGACTCTGCTATACTCCTGCTATTACTCATTGTACTTTTACTGCATCTACTACAACTATTCCTCCATAATACAGTGACCTATCATTCTTAATGTTCTCATTAGCGGTAAGCTTCTCTACAACCACTGCCCTCACCATGCAATCACAGCAATGCAGGGAGCACAGCCTTCCATATGTCTAACATGATACCGAGGCCATCCGTGTTATGTCACAGTCTCATGTGGAAACGCAAACCACGAGTCATTTGCAAGAGAAAATCAACAAAGAGCCTGAGTAAATAAATTAGAAATAGCCTGTGCCATGATTCATTTCCTTTCTCACAAGCTGCGACTGATGTACTTGATATGTGACAATAACAAGAACATAAGTGTTCCATGAATGTTGCGTAGTGCAGTTTAAAGGTCTGATTAAAGAGTTGATGTTGAACTACCGCTTATTGTGCACATTCATCCTATAGAGTAAATAAACGATTCAAGGATCGTATTTTGACATTTGCATGGAAACGCCTATCTTTGACACTTTAAGGATAGTGTGTGAAATTTAAAAACAACTTAAATACTCAATAGTTAAACTTATCAATTAAAGCACCATATCAACGTTCGACGTGTTGTAAAGAAGCAAGAGTTGAATATGGACGTATCAGAGACCTTTCTGTGATTTTAAATTATATATTTTGCAGTTTAAAATCAGCGGATTAAGCAACAAATACAGTTATTAATTGGGATGCAAATGCATTGAGAATTGATTTCGGTGAATTAATGGCTTTATTCAATTTACATTAATTGAGGTACACAATCACCATGATTTATAACAGATGGAATAATACATGAATGAAAAGCATGACTAGATAACAAAAGATATATTCTTTTCCAAAAGCACTTATGTCTTTGTTTAACCATAATACATAAAGGTGTAAATATCTGAAAGAGCTCACATCTTAACTGACAGGTAGATAGAGAGTGTTATCATCACCGGGATATAATATGGGCATTTATATAGCGCCTTCGTCCACACACTTGTGCATGCTCATGGCGCGAAGAAAAGTGAAATAGAGTCACTGGTAAAAAGATGAGAACATGTGGGTTTTTAGATAAGATTTAAATGCTGCAAGTGATTCTGAAGCCATAATAAAAGGTTATGGATAACGTTATTGCCAGTTAGTGTGAAACCAATACTTAGATCCAGTCAGAATCGTCTTCTGTGAACAGACACTTCCACAGGTTTCACTGGACCAGTGAATTGATGACTTCGAAATTAAATAGTGTGGTATAAATATATCTAATGAATTCGTCTGGTAATGTGAGCGTGTAGAAAATGTAAATGAAATCTATAATATTGTGCTAAAGGTACACCATAAGCTAAAGCAGACAGAAACAGCACCTATCACTTGTACTGGCTACATCTGACCAGACCAGAGATATAACCCCTCCTCCTCCTGCTATTACTCATTGTACTTTTACTGCATCTACTACAACTATTCCTCCATAATACAGTGACCTATCATTCTTAATGTTCTCATTAGCGGTAAGCTTCTCTACAACCACTGCCCTCACCATGCAATCACAGCAATGCAGGGAGCACAGCCTTCCATATGTCTAACATGATACCGAGGCCATCCGTGTTATGTCACAGTCTCATGTGGAAACGCAAACCACGAGTCATTTGCAAGAGAAAATCAACAAAGAGCCTGAGTAAATAAATTAGAAATAGCCTGTGCCATGATTCATTTCCTTTCTCACAAGCTGCGACTGATGTACTTGATATGTGACAATAACAAGAACATAAGTGTTCCATGAATGTTGCGTAGTGCAGTTTAAAGGTCTGATTAAAGAGTTGATGTTGAACTACCGCTTATTGTGCACATTCATCCTATAGAGTAAATAAACGATTCAAGGATCGTATTTTGACATTTGCATGGAAACGCCTATCTTTGACACTTTAAGGATAGTGTGTGAAATTTAAAAACAACTTAAATACTCAATAGTTAAACTTATCAATTAAAGCACCATATCAACGTTCGACGTGTTGTAAAGAAGCCAGAGTTGAATATGGACGTATCAGAGACCTTTCTGTGATTTTAAATTATATATTTTGCAGTTTAAAATCAGCGGATTAAGCAACAAATACAGTTATTAATTGGGATGCAAATGCATTGAGAATTGATTTCGGTGAATTAATGGCTTTATTCAATTTACATTAATTGAGGTACACAATCACCATGATTTATAACAGATGGAATAATACATGAATGAAAAGCATGACTAGATAACACAAGATATATTCTTTTCCAAAAGCACATATGTCTTTGTTTAACCATAATACATAAAGGTGTAAATATCTGAAAGAGCTCACATCTTAACTGACAGGTAGATAGAGAGTGTTATCATCACCGGGATATAATATGGGCATTTATATAGCGCCTTCGTCCACACACTTGTGCATGCTCATGGCGCGAAGAAAAGTGAAATAGAGTCACTGGTAAAAAGATGAGAACATGTGGGTTTTTAGATAAGATTTAAATGCTGCAAGTGATTCTGAAGCCATAATAAAAGGTTATGGATAACGTTATTGCCAGTTAGTGTGAAACCAATACTTAGATCCAGTCAGAATCGTCTTCTGTGAACAGACACTTCCACAGGTTTCACTGGACCAGTGAATTGATGACTTCGAAATTAAATAGTGTGGTATAAATATATCTAATGAATTCGTCTGGTAATGTGAGCGTGTAGAAAATGTAAATGAAATCTATAATATTGTGCTAAAGGTACACCATAAGCTAAAGCAGACAGAAACAGCACCTATCACTTGTACTGGCTACATCTGACCAGACCAGAGATATAACCCCTCCTCCTCCCGCATCAATAAGTGGTCTGCTACTGTAAACAATGGGTGGTACTGCGCTGAAAATATGCGAGGGATTGCACCCAAACCTAACTCCCTGTAGTAACAGTCCTCTATAGTAGAAATGTAACCCGGCCTTCTTAATCTAAAGGCAAACGAGCTAACCACTCCGTCGTGAGATATATGATATTTATCTTTATGAACAATTATATTGTCACAGGACAGACACTATCATTATGTACAAGTGTTCTTTTCAAAAGACTAAAACTGCTTGAAAACCATGTTTGGGACACGGATATAGCGCCCAGAGCACAGGTCTAAAAGACGAGTGTATTGGCGTAATTAGACATATTGCAGAGTTTTCATGTTTTCAAGGTCACAACAAAACTTTTACCATTGTAAGCGTGATATTTCAAGAACCGTTCACTTCATCATATCTTACACAGAGCACCTCCTAGAGACGACAAAGGGCTGATAAGATTTTGCAGCCCTTGAAATTATTCTCAAGGTCACAGCGGAACTTCGACTTTTTCGACATGTAGAGCTTGTCAGGGGGTCAGGGGGTCAACGTCACACGAACTGTTCATTGGATTCTCACCATTATATGACATCAATGGTTCTTTCAGGGAAGAATCGGGGTCCAGTTCAATTTTGAAGTATTAATTTGCGGCGGGGGGTCATGTCGTCTCAGTGACAACTGCCTGTTCATACTAGTTTCGTGTCCTGATACCTTTCAGAGAGTTGATCATTATTGCAATATTTTGTGTCAACTTATGGAAAATAAAGTTAACCTGATAGATATTCATGTATCCTACCTTCATAACGCTATACATGAATTGAGACGGAGAATGAATGAACGAGAATAATAACTGATTTTATTCACGGATTCACTGCTCCTAATCCATCACTATTCTCCATAACACGTAATATCAAAAACGTTTTCTGGGTACTTTAAATGTGAAAAACAGCGAACATTACACGAATATGTTGATGTAATTACTTTAATAAATCTCCATTTGATGTTTTATCAATGTCTAATACTGGGAGAAAGTTTGATCATCCTGATTTATACTTTGTGATCTCTAAGCTTCGGAAAATTACCTTGTCATAACTGATAAAATTATTCACATTTTATCATCTTTGTAGGCATCTATGATTAAAATTTAAAAATCAAAGCTGGAACTTGGTTTAGCAAGTTTAAAAAAAACCCAGTTAAACAATTTGAAAGAAAAGGTTTTTGTAAACATTTCCTGTCACAACTTTGTCACATCAAATATTCCTTTCAAACTTTGATAAATCAATATCAAAATCCAAATTTTGATTTGTAAGTTTTAATTTGCACATGCTACATCTAGCAAATCGTGAAATGTTGAAAACCGAAATATCAGTTACACTTCAAAGGCATTAGAAAGACAAAACTTTTTTATGCTCAAAGCTCAGGTTGAATTAACCAGATACTTTACTTCACTTTAACGTTATATATTTTTCGCAAATTCAAAATGATTATCAATATTTATTGCAACAAACAAGTTTCATGTCCTCATATATGTAAATTTGACATTGTTGCTATGTATCCTATTGAAAAACGAAACAAGGGCAATGGCTGTGATAACTGTTATGGCAATAACGATTTTCCGTTTGCAATTTCCAGTTTACATCCCTTTAAATGTTTTTTTCTATTGTAATCGTTGTTAATAAGACAATCAGCTTTTTGCCTAGTTATATAGTAACTTACCAGGTTGCATGACTGAACGAGTTACTCGTGACCAAACTGTCATTCTCTTATTAAGTGACTTCTTTTATCCTATTTTGTTTAACATCGAAGAGCTGATAATCGTTTTATGCAGTTAGTCTTTGTTTTTAAGACAAGAACACTGTTGGTCTAATTGTATTTGGGTACCACGTTGCATGACTAAACGAATTACTTGTGACCAAACTGTCGCTCTCTGAGAAAGTGAATCAGACAAACAAAATGAAATGAATATTTATGAAGCTAAATGATTTGTAAAGCGAGTTTACGCTGCCTACAAGTCGTCACCAGTACTCTGGCTAGAATATAGTAGCATCTATACGTACACTGGCTAGAATATAGTAGCAACTTTACATACACGGACTAGAATATAGTAGCATCTATACCTCACTGGCTAGAATATAGTAGCATCTATACCTACACTGGCTAGAATATAGTAGCAACTTTACGTACACTGATTATATTATAGTAGCATCTATACCTCACTGGCTAGAATATAGTAGCATCTATACCTACACTTGCTAGAATATAGTAGCAACTATATCTACACTGGCTAGAATAAAGTAGCATCTATACGTACATGGACTAGAATATAGTAGCATTTATACCTACACTGACTGGAATATAGTAGCATCTATTCCTACACGGACTAAAATATAGTAGCATCTATACCTACACTGACTAGAATATAGTAGCATCTATACCTACACTGACTGGGATATAGTAGCATCTATACCTACACGGACTAAAATATAGTAGCATCTATACCTACACTGACTAGAATATAGTAAAATCTATACCTACACTGGCTAGATTATAGTAGCATCTATACGTACACTGACTAGAACATAGTAGCACCTATACCTACACTGACTGGAATATAGTAGCATATATACCTACACGGACTAAAATATAGTAGCATCTATACCTACACTGACTAGAATATAGAAGCATCTATACGTACACTGACTAGAACATAGTAGCATCTATACCTACACTGACTGGAATATAGTAGCATCTATTCCTACACGGACTAAAATATAGTAGCATCTATACCTACACTGACTAGAATATAGAAGCATCTATACCTACACTGACTGGAATATAGTAGCATATATACGTACACTGACTAGAACATAGTAGCATATATACCTACACTGACTGGAATATAGTAGCATATATACCTACACGGACTAAAATATAGTAGCATCTATACCTACACTGACTAGAATATAGTAGCATCTATACCTACATTGGCTAGATTATAGTAGCATATATACGTACACTGGCTAGAATATAGTAGCATCTATACCTACACTGACTAGAATATAGTAGCATCTATACCTACACTGGCTAGATTATAGTAGCATCTATACCTACACTGACTAGAATATAGTAACATATATACGTACACTGACTAAAATATAGTAGCATCTATTCCTACACGGACTAAAATATAGTAGCATATATACCTACACTGGCTAGAATATAGTAGCATCTATACCTACACTGACTAGAACATAGTAGCATCTGTACCTACACTGGCTAGATTATAGTAGCATCTATACCTACACTGACTAGAATATAGTAGCATCTATACCTACACTAGCTGCATTATAGTAGAATCTATACCTACACTGACAAGAATATAGTAACATATATACGTACACTGACTAGAATATAGAAGCATCTATACCTACACTGACTGGAATATAGTAGCATATATACGTACACTGACTAGAACATAGTAGCATCTATACCTACACTCACTGGAATATAGTAGCATATATACGTACATTGGCTAGAATATAGTAGCATTTATACGTACACTGACTAGAATATAGTAGCATATATACCTACACTGACTGGAATATAGTAGCATCTATACCTACACTGACTGGAATATAGTAGCATCTATACCCACACGGACCAAAATATAGTAGCATCTATACCTACACTGACTAGAATATAGTAGCATCTATACCTACACTGACTAGAATATAGTAGCATCTATACCTACACTGACTAGAATATAGTAACATATATACGTACACTGACTAAAATGTAGTAGCATCTATTCCTACACGGACTAAAATATAGTAGCATATATACGGACATTGAAGCCAAGAAAGCTACTCTCAAGCTTGAGTTAAAAAAGCACCAAAAACATATCATCATTGACTCATTTAAACCTTGCCTTATTTCCTTAATATTTCTGTGCCAACATAGTGGAGCGCTGCATCTGAACTGCGCAGTGATCTCTGATTACCTAGTACAGAAAAGTTAAGGAAATGCTACAATGGTTAAAATAGCCAGTAATGGAGATTTGGGCGAGGTATACCTTGTAGAAGGAACACGAATGTACATATCTTTTGAAAAGATAAAAATTCATATATACCTTACATCGTCCGTTAAGAAATAGTTAAAACGCATGCAAACGTGTTTATTATGTCTCTTTAGTTTTTCTCTTTCGCACGACGTTGGTAGTTAGTGAGTGATTCAAGATTGATTAATAGCTCGGTGTTTCTTTACAAAAACGTAGTTCCTAAAGAATGAACCAGATAATGTTATAGTTAAACATGTATGTACATTTGGAAGCTACTGTTTAAGCTTGCCTCATACTGAGAACAAACATAATTATGTGACCCATATTACAATATAAACACGAAATAATAATTCATACTGCTTATAATAAATATCAAATTCCTTGTGAATATGTAAAATTAGACAACATAGAATACCATTGCATGTTCTATGGCGGATATTGGAAAATGTATTCCCGTTTTCATTTTCCAGTTATTGACATACGATATCTATAATTGAAACTTGATTGATGTGGACATTGACTTTAAATGAAAGAGGAGAAACAGTTAAGTTGATTATAGATGCGACACTAGCTGACAAGGGGATAGCTTTGTAATTTAGTTATATTCCTTTATCCTGTATGATAAGTGAAACGTGGCATGATGTGAAATAATCTCTGTGACGTTTATTTCGAAAACCTGACATCAGTCACCATGACGTGTAATCGTATAATCTTATAGAGAGTATTTAATGCCGCTAAATTGTCTGCCAAGCCATGTATCTTGACCTTGATCAATGCTGAACTCCATTTAACTAACACACATTGAAATAAGACTCTATAACAATAGATAGAGACGACATCAGTGAGTGTTGTTTAAATTATGGTTTATTGATATGATGATTTTCCATATCTATATATTGAATTGTGTTAATATACCCCAACATAACTTTATACATAAGTTCGACTGTACTCGCATGTACAATAACATTCCTTTACGAAAAAAGATTGGACGTGGTAAATAAAACAAACTTAGTTAGAATTACAGTTAGGTTAGAATTATGAAATACCTAAAATAGACGTAATATCAGTATATATGTATAACATACACAGACTCAAATAATGCGCTGATACCTTCTCCAGAATTAGGTGTAAAAGTCAAGTATACAGCGAACGTGCTTTCCCGCAACTATGATCAACTTCCGGTGTCTTTGAGCATGCGTAGACATGCAGTTGTTGAAAGATGCTGAAGCTATGGTTCCAAGTTTTCAACAGTTACCTCTGTTCACTCTAATTTACGAGTGTGATGATGAATAATTATTGTGAAAAGAAATAGAAAGTGGTAAATTTATTCGATTGTTATTCCTTTCGTGTCAGCACATTTACATATAGTTTGACCATCAGATTTAAGATATACATGTATTTCAATAAATGTTTTCTTTCTTAAGAAGAGTGTATAAGAAAATTTTGTCATATTTTAATTAGTGAGGGAAGAGTGAAGGATAAAAATGAGAACAAATACGTAATAGGTATATGTATAAGGCAATGAATTTTAATGGGATAATGTTCTTATATCTAAATACTTTACCAAAAGTCAAGGCAACGGATAAGTCTAAAACAAAATTTTTTAATGGATCATCGATCTGTATTGTCTGTCACATCGTTGAGAACAAAGTTCATTATAAGTTTGGTTATATACATCTTATTTTTTGCTGTGTGGACGTGGTGGACCTTTGGGACCATTTCAATTATTAAATATCAAAAATAAATATTTCTAATGGGTAAATGTTTCCAGTCAAAATAAATGCCATGTATTTCCCTGCCTACTGCTCCCAATGACATCGTAAACCAAAGAAGCAATTCCTTTTGGGAATATCAAATTTATTGTTTTATGCAATTTAATTGCCACCTTCTCTGGTTTATTTCAAATCTCATAAATTTTCTAAAAAGATCCCAATTGGCATTGTCAAATTTCACATTTAGGACATAATTGTAAAATTGAATCTAGATTTATACTGAAACTATGGTATGATTGAAATTAAATGTGTGATTCTCGATTATTTATAATGAAAATGGTGAACTTGTGTTATAGATCGCTTGAGATAGGTGTGAGAATCTATATTGAAACAATCCCATTTTGAGAAATGGTCAATTCAAAATCTTGCCTCCTGAATATTGAATATTCTTTTCTAAAATCAAGTAAGACATATACGCTGTTTTTTCATTTTTTTGGAAAAAATACAAAATAAGGGCTTTTTTCTGGAAAAGACATTTAAGAGTGTGTTTGTAATGATATTACAAGTGTTTTGAGTGGTTTGAGGCCAAATTCATGGGGAAAATGGATTTCACCCAAAATGACACCTTACACTAGTTTAACACATATTAATCCTATCTCCTTAATATTTTTTATTAAAGAAAAACCTTAACTATTTACTTGCCCGGACAAACAGTTAACAGATTCCAGAGTGCAGGGCGGGCCTTCTGTCATACACCGTTGCTTGATCTGCAAAACTTTCTGTTTTAAAATATAGACTACTATTGCAATAAACCATTATTTACAGTTTTGCCTAGTGTCTTGCTCGAATGAAGTGACACTCTATTGTTTTATGACGTAACAATTTTTTCAATCTTAATTTTGAAATATGTCACCCTTCATTTCATAAATCATCAAGTAGTATGTTGATGAATACATCTGTCGTTTCTGAAAAAATCATCGATCAAATGAAAGGTATTACAACACAATATATAAATGCTTTTAAACCATTGAGTGGAAGGTATCTCTTTAAACTAAAATTGATCCCTTTAAATGTATAAATCATGTGCATCTTCAAAACAGAAAAACGTAGTAGTTAGTTTAGGCTTTTTACTCGGACAGTCAGCATGTTTGTTTCACAATAAATTGGAAATGATTGCTTGTACAATCTTTATGCATTAGGGCAGTTCAAAAGGTACACCAATCCATCAATCAAATTCTCTTTAGATTTGTTCTATATAGAAAACACATTTTAGCTACAATTTATGCTGCAGCAGACTTCATTTTAAAGTTTTTCTATATGGAAAACACTTTTATCATACAAATTTAATGATGCACTTTATGGCGCTTTCTCTGATATTGGAACAATATCTGATGCTTTACCAGGAATATGTGTGCTAAAAAGTTATCCAAATGGAACTTTCTGAATGGAAATGATTTTGATTATATCTTAGTAATAGACTTATTCAGCCAAAGGTACATTGATGTAATAACGTTATATGTCATAGTGGGTAAACTCTTTTGAAGGCAGATTAGAATCGAAGTTGATAAGGCATGTAAACAAAGGTTTTGTAAATACTGTATGGTGACGGTATGGAAATCTACAGAAACGTCTCAATTTTGAGAAGAAGTCCGTTGAAAAACTTTCCTCCGGAATCTGTTTTTGATAATCAATTACAAAAATTCACAAAAAAACAAACAAAGATTAAGATAATTTAACAATTCACGTTTTGGATGTTGTTAATTTAAGTTAATTTGATTGTGGTTGTTGAACCATGTGTTGCCTCATTTATCGAGACATTGGTGACTATTAAGTGCAGTAGTCAAACTGTCACGGCAAATGTCACAAAAGCTGTTAAACAAACAGGACACAAATACTTACAGATTTTCGTTAAAATGTGTAAACGTAGTTAACTTGTCCATATAATGAATATGTTAAAAGCGTTTTAAAGTCAGCTGTCACTGTTTACTAAAAGAACTCAGATTAAGGTGACATAATTATTACGCCAAGGATGAAAGTAACTTCAGTTAAGATTGTTGAACTGCAATTTGAGAAATGTATCACATAATTGCTTTCTCTAACTCACTGACGTCCCAGTTGCGTGTCAGTGAAATAATGAGTTTAAGTCTATTGGTAAAAGTCACAAAAACAGTAAGGTAGCAAGGAACACTATGTCTTAATATGTATTATATTATTTGAATGTAGCCTACATGCTTTAAATTATTCAAAATACTTTAAATAATTTGTTTAAATGAATGTTTGGTCGAAAAGGAAATTGCGATTTCATGAAACAAGGACAGTTGTATTATTAGCATGTCACTGTAATTTCTTAATGGGACAATGATAGTTCACATGTTTATGATCGCTGAGTCATAACTTGACGTTTTAAATAGTTGTTTATCAAAACTCCCTTTCGTCTATGCTGTATGTGTGTGGCAGTAAAAGTAAAATGTCACAAAACTTATTTGTTGCCAAGCGAAACAGACTAATTTCAAACGTTACACATGTTCGAATGTAAAACATTTGAGCTTTCTTGAAATTCTTGGTTAAAGTTTAAAGATAATTACAATTTAACAAAGACAAGTTCAGTTTGCAACGGGCATTATTATTGCGTGAAGGGATAATTATTGATTACATTTGATTTACTCATCCACATGAACCATCAGTTGTATGAAGTTATCATGTAATTGCTTTCCCCAAACCCAAAATTATCTTCATAGTGACGGTTTAAAGGGGCAGTAGCACGTTTTTTCGCTGAAATAAGTCGATGAAATGTATTTGAAAAATAATGTCACCAAAAGTAAAATGCCCTTAACTCTTTGTCAAATCAAGTTAAAAAATGAGTGTACATGGTTCCGTAAAGCCATGGGAATCGTTTTTGTCATTCGAAATAATAAAATGTGTCAATATAAATGACATAAGCTATAATTATAAATGGGAAATTTGAAATAATAAAATTTGCAAAAGACGTGCGACTGCCCCTTTAAAGGTACATTTGTAAAAAATATCATTTAAGTTGTTAATGGGCTAGAAATGAAAAAGAACACCATATTTATTGATGGCAATTACTATGCTCGGAATCTAAATTACCGAGCAAATTTAAAGAAGAACGTTATCAACAATTTTAGCGATATATTTCAACCCACAAATGAAATATAAAGTCACATCTTTTCCCCAAAAATATTTATATTTTGGATTCATTACTTATTTCTTGAAAACACCCTTTTAAAATCCAATGTTCATGAATCTCCTTAACGATGTGAGACAGGAGAGTAAAATACGACATCTTTGGTTTGTTTTACGACATCTTATAGCAATGATACATTAACGATTTAAGGTCGAAGAAGCTACATTATATCAACATCATATGTTAATACCTAAAATTTCATAATTATCATTTTATAACTAAAACGATTCAGCGACCCATGTTATAATAATACATAAAATAATGTTAAAAGCATTATATACTTCTTTACAAAAGTTCCCAGATTTAAACACAGTTGGTGGCCCTCTAGTAATTTGCCAAGCTTAATAGAAGGAGCTAGCCATTAGTGCCAGTCAACTAGTGGCCCACTAACGATCACACTTGTAGGCCACTTGCTACCTACCAGTGGCAAGCCACTAGCTATCTGCAACTACTTGCCCACGGGGGGTATGTTATCTGGGATATGCTTTGACATTCAAACCCTGTTTATCTAGCAGCAGAAGTGTGTTTTGAGTGTGGTTCATATGAAAAAAAATCATTTACAATACTTTTAACGATAAGTAATATAACTTTTCAAATGAAACTATTTAATAATATTTTAAAAAGCAAGCAACTTTTTTTATTACAAAAGTAAATGCTAAGAACGGGTAAGAAGGTTAAAAAATAATTATGATAAAAATGATTATAGTTGTTATACCTTCATTTGACATGTATCATGCGCTTGCTCTAACAAAATAATTTAAGCAGATAATATCGAATGCCAGAAACGTAACGTTGCTTCCTTGGCATACATATTTATAAACTAAATGGTTTGGCTGTACTTTGTTAAAATTGCTGGTCTAGGTTTTAAGAATATTCTAAAGAAATAACCACATGCATTTTCATTTTGCAAAATTCATTGTTATTTGGTCCTGAATAATCTCCTAGTATTCAGTTGTGTGAAGGGCAAGTTCTGCATTCACATGTTAAAGCTGACATTTTCAATGCAATTTTTACACTTAAAAATGCTGTACAAAATTTAAATAATGTGTACTTGCCATTTTTGGACATCTAATTGGCTAATATATGAACAATGGTTATCACCATCTATTTATGAAAGTTTCGTTGACCCAAAATCTTACAATGACACAAAACAACGTAGAAAGTGTGTTACTAGCCAGTATGACTTGTTCCAATTGTATAATAATTGACTTTTTCATAACAGGCAAAATTATCATATTTATGATAGAATTATTATACTTGCTAATCTTAGGAGGTTTCACATGGAACATGTAATTCTGACGACTAACGGAGACCTCTTCTCCTCACTGATGACGTCACATCGCTACTTATATCACGAAAACTACTACCAAAACAGCCCGAAAACCAAGTCCTCGGCCATAGTATAACGGATGGTTAAGAAGCATTTTTGTAAAAGATTTGCTCTAAAAACGTTAGACTATGACATTCCTAAATTCAATTCTTGAAACAGACTCTTGAAAATCAAGTCGAAGTTTACTATGACAGATAACATTTCTGTTAAGATCAAGTGACTATTCATTAGATAAACAATAAGGTGAAGTAAACATTCCCAGCATCTCCTTGACTCAGACCAGGATCTGTCTCAAGATAATGTTACCAGATATAAACACTTGAAACACACGGTCATGACGTAATGGGGTTTCTATGTAATCATTGCAATGATAACTGATTTAATTGCTCTCAGCTGTGTGGCTGAATGTCAGAGTGTACTGTGCCTCCAAGGGTGAACAATAACGTTATAGGGTACAGTGAAGAGGATTCTTTTCGGCAGATTAGAAGTTAAAATTTACGTGACTATGAAGTTGTCTGGTCAAACTATCATGGCAAATGTCACACAATGTTGTCAGACGGCAAGAATCATATTTTTTCTAAAAACTCTCAAGTTCCAAAGTACATACAATATTTCCAAGTTTAATTTAATGATCCCTGTTTTTTAATATAGGAGATGCTAAGATCAAACCAGCTATTCGTTTTAA
This sequence comes from Gibbula magus, assembly GCA_936450465.1. NCBI lineage: Eukaryota > Metazoa > Mollusca > Gastropoda > Trochida > Trochidae > Gibbula > Gibbula magus. Next base: position 57,244,867 of record OW388300.1, read on the forward strand.
TTGAAGGGATAAAGAGGTTTGAAATGTGATGTGATTATGGATGTTGAACCATCCGTTGCCTCATTTATCAAGTAATCGCTGTTCTCAAAATCACCAACGTAGCAACGTTGCTTGACAGTACAGTACTGTTGTCTGCAATAGTAAATGTCCCAAAACCTCTTATAAGGCGATGGCAAACGTATTTACACAGTGTCCTCAAAATGTTTAAAAGTAGTTCACAAGTTCCAAATAATGTAAAATAGTTTAAAGGCTGTGTTAAAATTAGTTGTCACGCTTTAATAAAAGAAATCAGACAACGTTAAAACAAGTCATTATTATTTTGCCAAGGGTGAAACGAGTTGAAAGTAACTTCAGCCAGCGTTGTTGAATTGTAATTTGAGAAACTAATCATATAATTGCTTTCTCTAACTCGCCGACGTCCCAGTTGCGTGACTGTGAAGGACTGAGGTTAAACTGTCATTGTAGAAGTCACAAAAATGTGGTAATACCTTAAATTGTCTATCATCTTGTTTTCAATTTTGTTTGTAAAACAGTTTGACTATGGACCATGCTTACATCTCTTAGTATCATTTTAGTTCTACAGTGATGTTGCAGGATGTTAACAGGCAAACCTACGTTGACATTGAATTATATAACACACGTTTATTAGCAAGTTATTTAAAGTAGTTAAAGTGCAAGCTATCAATTTCCTGTTTACAGTCTCATTTTTATGACAATTGAAGATTTAGAAATTTCGCATCAAATTGTTTTGAAGGTTATCTAAATGACATTCACAAAGACATGAAACAACTTGAATTAGTATAAGAATGTTTATCAAACATTTAACAAAGAGGCATTCACATGTGGAATCAATTTTGGTCAAATTCAATCGTCATTAATTTAAGATGAATATGCAAAATGAATAAAATAAACTTTAATCAATGGAATTAATAGAATTACATCCCTGTCATCAATTAGAATCTGCATAATTTCATGTCTCGTATGTGCAAATCAGTTTTAAAACATTTAATGCATTTTCACAGAATATTTCCTTTTCAAACTTAACAAATTACTTCATGATCTAGTTTTCTATGTAAATGTATTCATTAACATCATGTATTGTCTTCATTTTACAAGATGTATATGTATATTTCAAAGGGAATACATTTTATTGGAAGAGAGATATTAATCTGAAATTTGGTTCAACAATTATGAATCCTTGTCCTAAAACAATCCTGTTATATTCTTCCGATATCCGATATTAAATATTAATCACTTTCGTTTCCTTTATAATTTATATATGCATATATTGACTTATTTGCTAATGAACGATAAGTATATGCTCTGAATAATCTTTGTGGGATTTATAGGTGTTTGTTTTTTGTGCAGCAAAATTAATTTCTTATTTATATTTCATTTCTATTATAATAATTATGGGAACAACTCATGACTGGTAATTGAAGTCTTCTTATTCATTACACAACAAAAACAGGTAAATACAAAATTCGTTCCATATCTAACACTGCTTCACTTAAAGTCTTGTTAGCCATTTACTCCAACTTGATTGAAAGTCCTTGAAGTTTGTCTGACAGGCAAGAGCTAATTGTTCCCTCGAGGTTCCAGAAATCGTTCAGAGAACGTGTTAAGGCTTGTTTACGAGACAGTAAGTAATTATTCGTGACTTTCTAGTACACCAGTCGTGATGGTTGAAATCAATGAAAAGAGAAATTTAACACCGAAAAAAAACATTTGCTTGGTTGTAACCAAATAAAATGTTTTATTTTTTTACTTTCAGGTAGGTATACTTCTCTCTTCAGACAAAATATACAAGTAATACTAACTATTCTGAATTAATCATACAATTGAATTTCTTATGAAAAGCAGGAATTTTTATAACTTCTATACTGTGAGGAGACGCGGCGTTTTAGTCATCCAGTCATGATGTTCCTCAGTACTTAGGCAATCAAACCTAATCTTAGTTCTACAACCAAATGGCAACATCCTTATTTCATGAAACAATAGATACTGCTTTTTGGGACAACCATGGTTTTGTATCGTTTAACGTTTCTAATCACTCAAACTTGCAACCATGGTTAGCAGAGATTGTCACATTGTGGTAGCAATTCCAGTCTCCGTAGTTTTCCATATTTCGAGGGGGGGTATTTGGGTCTGCTTCAGCTTATTTCACACCAAACAAAGCTGAATAATTTACAATGATATAATTTACAGAAACTTAAGTTGAAATTACACACATTGCCATTGCCAGACGAACTTTGTTGAATAATGTTGTACAACAAGAATTAAGTTCGAGGTCATCCTTTCCACACTCTAGAGAAATCAGTGTAATTCCCAGTCCATACCAGACGTGTCTGACTGCATGGAAGTGTAGGTCACACGCTCAGTGACAATAACGTTATCCTTAGTCTCTCATTATCCTGGTGATGGTAGCACTCGCTGTATACTTGTCAATTACGATGAGGTCCTTCAGACAGTAGCAAGGTTATTTTAAAGAATGTGTTAATGTTGTGAACTAAATTCGGTTTTCAAACTTTTTCTCATCATTACCCAATTTGTATTTGATATATTTAATGGGTGAATCAACAAATAAACGGCCACATCAATCGTTTGAAATGTATGTATGCTGTGAAAGATGGTTTGTTTTAAAACCGCTATCATGAAATGATTGGACAGTTAACCTACCTATCCAATCGTTACACATTAAGTTTTGGTGAATTGTTAAATTTCCCTTCATTCTGATAAAGGGTCATAATCGAATTCATTGTTAAATTAAAATAGATTATGACATATAGGAACGCAATCAATATCCCATGATGATCACTACATAATGTTTCTCTATTTCGTTTGTGGGAGTGAAATATTTAATCGATTCGCCTAAGTTTGTATTCATGTTTATAGTCCATAAAGGAAATAAAACTGTCACATCTCCTCCAATGCCAGCCTTTATCTCTACTCCTACCATCTCATCCAAGTAACTCCTACTCCTACCGCTGTTACTACTACTCCTACCACTACTGCTCCTGCTACTACTACTACTACTACTATTACTACTACTACTACTCATGTAACCATTACTTCTACTCCTACACACTCGCCAACGTTACTCCTACCCCTACTTTTGTTCCTACCACTTTTAATATTACTACTTCTGTAACAAATACTTCCGCTATTTCTACCTCCATATAACCACTACTCCTACTACTTCTTATTGTACTATTCCTGCATCTAATGAAACTATTCCTCCATGATACAGTGACCACTAATTCATAATATAATTTTATCATCAACAGTACGTTTCTCTGCAACCACTACTCGCCATGAAATCACAACAATGCAGAGAACAGTCCGCCATGTGTTTTACATAATACTGAGACCATCCAGGTTATATCACAGGCACATCGATCTGGCAACACAAACCACGAATCATTACGAGAGCAAATCACCAAAGAGCTTGGGGGGAAAAAACAGGAAATATCCTTTGCCATTATTCATCTCCTTTTTCACAAAGTTGCGTCTGATCTGCTTGATAAGTGACAATAACAAGTACATTATTGTTCAATGAATGTTGCAAAGTGCAGTTTCCAGGCCTTCAGCCTTCAGCCTCACATGCACATTCATCTTTGAGTGAAAAATAAACCATCCAAGGATCTTAATTTACATTTTTCCAGGAAACTTTTTTTTTCAAATTTCGGGAAACGTGTTTGAAACGTTTCTTAAATGTCTTGTGTTAGCATTGTTACGTTACAGCACCCATCTCTGCCTACTTCTATGGCGCGTTTTGATATATTACTGCAAACAGTACATGATCTTTGCCAGTTAATGTTCGCATATCTCTTTTGAAGAGCAGAGATGTTCTTAAGGCCAATACATGAATTAAATTTGCATCATTTTAATGTTAATTGTGAATTGTATTTCATGGAAAATAAAATAAAATAATTCTAATAAAAAGCCCCGATAAAATATAGAATAATTAAAATTATTATTTTAAAACAAACCAAATTTAATAGTAATACTAATGATGATAATAATAGTCCATTTATATAGCGCATATATCCATGCACATTGCATGCTCAAAGCGCTGTTCAACATATTACCCCTGGTCAACGAGTACAAAAACACACCTTAGGAGAATACAACCGGTCACTTTTCAGGTGCTCAAGGTTCAAATTCAGACTACCATCGTATCATACCAGGTACCCATTTACTGCTGGGTGGACAGAGACACACTTCGAACTAAGTCACTTGCCCAGGGTGACACCACAAGTCTCTCAACTCATGTATAATATTTCCACTTCCTTTTTATACATTTTTGGTATGCACATCTGACTTAAATGTTCCACATGCTGTGAAGATGTCAGAGTAAAATAAGGACTTATCAGTGATCTTTTTTTCCAAAAACAAATGTGACTTTGTTTACATATAAGAAATGATAACCTTAACTAACCGAAGTAGACGGAGAGCGTTATAATGACATGGATAATGAAATATTATGGAGAAGGTTATTGCCACTAAGTGGGAAATCAATACTTAGACGCACTTAAAATCGTCTGACGTGAACAGACAAGTACCCAGATCTCACTGGACCAGTGAGTTGACGACCTTGAAATTAAGTATTGTGGTATAACTTTCTCCAACGAATTTGTCTGGTGATGGCAGTGTGTGGAATCTATAATGTGCTAGACTACACCATAAGCTAACACAGATCGGATCTGAGAGAAACAGCTACTATTATGTAGACTGGCCAGATCTGACCAGACCAGAGAGAAATAAGTACATGCATATTGTACCTGGCACGGCTGGAATCATTGCAGAGAGAAAACCTACAACATGGTGGTGGCTGAAACCTGCAAACCTGAGACAGCAAGGGAAGTAAATAATCCAATCATCTCCTTGACTCAGACCGAACTCTACAGGCAGCTGATTATTACCAAATATAAACAAGCACTGAACCTCACGTTGCAGAGTTAGAGTCCAAGGCATTCAAGATAATTAGGTTTCAGAGCGGTTACTGAAAAATCAGGTTGCGCTACTTTCTGGCGGGGATGTCTTACACAACACTAAAATCAAAACTTATATTCCTCATTTTCAGTTCTGATCAATATTGTTATGTGATATGACATTAACTGTCAGGTAAGTATGAGACTTGTTTAAGAGAAGGTTAAAGTAAAAGCGTCACAGAGAACATAATAACTTTTTCATTAAAACTGTTTCTTTATCATTGAACCGGTTTTAATTTGTTTGTTTTTCTTCATTCGTATAACAGTGAATGAACCATGTGAATTTTATATGTATCTTCTTAGTTGCTTTATCATGAAACTTATACTATTTGAATATTGATGTTATAATAATATATTTTGGGGACAGTATTGTTGATAAAACATAATTTTAATATCTATATCGTTCATTAAAAGATTAAAGGCATATGACACACTTGAAAAATGAAATTTAAAAAAAGATTCAATGTCTAAATTAAGGCGATAGCAACTGAAGCCAATATGCAAAGTCTAGATTTTGAATTGATATTTGCTTACTGAGAATAACCTACATTAGTACTATAGTACTATTAGATTGGAAAGACAAGAGAATAAATTCAAGCAATGTGGACTATCTCACGATATACTGAAATGCACTGCCACTGACAGTATGTATACCCCTGTATTTCCAAAACTGACGCGACATCCACTGCATTGACTACATCTCCACAATGTAATTTAACAGACTTGCAATTATCATCCTCTGTAGATATCAAAAAGGAATCTTTGCTCTGGATGAATTTTCATCTTATTTATCCTTATCCTTAGATATGCGAGGTATCATTTATCTATTATGAGTATGTCAAATATATTCATTGAAACAAACAAATGTCATCTTTCATTTTAAATTTGAGCAAATTTGACAGATTCATTGTTGCTTTGCATCCTAGTATAACACAATGGCTGTGAACAACTTTTATGGTAATAAAGATTTTCCCTTTATAGATATTGTGGTTGGTTTTTCAATTTTGGGTATGTCATCGTATATACATTCATTAAAATAAACAAATGTCATCTTTCATCTTAACTTTGAGCAAATTTTGGACAATGGCTGTGATAAGTTTAATGGTATCAAAGCTTTTCCCTTTATAGATATTGTATTTGTGTTTTAACAATTTCATGTGCATACCCCTTTAACTTCTGTCATGTTAATGCTTATGTTTATGTTATGTTGATACAGTTATTTTTAGTCTTTGTAACTAAAACAAACAGCTTTTTAGCCTAGTTTAATTATGGTTACAGGTTGCATGACTGAACGAGTTACTTGTCACTGTGTTTCTCTTATCAAATGACTTCTTTATCCTATGTGGTGTAACATCGAAGAGCTGATAAAGGTTTTATGCAGTTATTCTTTGTTTTTTTTAAGACAAACATATTGCTGGTTTAAATATTGTAGACTACCACGTTGCATGCCTAAACGCGTTTCTTGTGATGAAACTGTCCTTCTCTGAGAAAGTGAATCAGACATACAAAATGAAATGAATATTAAAGAAGCTGAATGATTTGCAAAAGTATGTATATTTCACTAACAGGGCACTGCCTTATTCATAACATTTATTGTGAATTTGGAAGCTATTGTTCAAGCTTTTTTTACCCAAGCGGGCACAGATATGCTGGGTATTAAAGTTTTCATAATGGTCATGGGAATTACAGCTTTTTCTAAATATAACTTGCGTTTTGATTGGTTGACGGAACTACGTTGCGCTCATTCATGAATTGCTTAGCTATCCTGTTTAAGCTAACTCACATAATTGAACAATTTCGAGCATACCTAATTGAAGTCACACGTCAGTAAAACATATTAAATATAAAATAATGTTCAACCTAAGTTTCCGAGACCGTAATTACAGTACTAAACTTGCAAGGCGAAGCAGCATGCAAGAGTCGCCGGCTGCACTGCCGTGACGTCATTGCTTTGTGACGTCATTAACCATTGCGTCATTTGGTGACGTAATTACACTCCTATCTTGCATTCCAACAGTGCGATTTCACGTTCACGTTCTCACTAATTTTCTCTCATTCTGCGACATAGTTTACAATATAAACGAGTTGTTTACTATGTCAGTGAACCGTTTTGGCAATAAATTTCAACAGTTACTTTAGGTAGTTCTGAAAAAATAGAGTAAGTTGCAAACTATTAAGATATGCGCATCTTGAAAGTGTGAAAGAGTTTATGAATGGCGTATGACTACAATTTGTATTTTATAGTCTAATCAAAGATCGTGGATTGGGGTCTTGTTTTTCGATGTTTACGCATTAACATGATCTTTGGTAAGAAAAATAATAACCAACTCGGTGCTCGGAATTACGAATTATCTGTCCCTCGTAAATTATTATGTCAAACGATCAAGCAATCAATTAATCTTTATTCACTCACAAACCACTAGCGGTGGTACAAGAGCAAAAAACAAAACTGACATAATTGAAGAAGAAGAAGAAGAAGAATTCTTTACACATAATGTGTCACATAATGTACATAACATCACAAGCATATTACATATATAAACATAAAAATGAAATGTACATTACCCGGCCAATGTGCTAACATATATCAAAAAGTATCACCCATTCTTGTCACAGAATTGAAACTACATAAGATAAGTACAGTATAATAGACATTTTTGAGTCCTAACTATTTCATTTTACAAAGGATATATAAATTATGCTACTGATGATATAATCTTGGAATATACAAAATACTGGCTGGGAGAAGAGATTCGCATCTAAAATTGTCTCCTGTACTTGTGTCCATTAACCTAGTGTAACACATTAAAAACAGCATTATTAAAATGAATAAAATGAATTAAAACAGATGTATAATTCGGTAACACTTCCCTTTCATCAACATCGCAAAAAATGGTTACGCATACAGTCTTTCATGCGCAATATTGGTAAAGAAAACACTTATCCTCTATATAAAAGTTGTTTTTGTCAAAACCTGAAACACTTAAAAGGAGGCTTCTATTGAGGTATGTTTTGTGGAAACGAGATGCGAGAGGATATTCAAGTTTACAGACACATGTTTAGATTGTGCTGTAATTTTAACAACATGTATATACAAATAGTATTTGTTTCATGATCGAAATGGTGCCTCAATTTAAAAAGATATATGATAACTTTGCCGAAGGTTGTATGAATAATTTATTTTTTGTTTGTGTTACATCTCGTAAAACAATTTATTTTATAATATGGGGTTAATATTATAAGAATAATTGAGTTGCGAGGAATTACGGATTATCTGTCCAGAGCTCATTATTGTGATAAACTCCGATTTATATATATATATATATATATATATATATATATATATATATAGATATATATATATATATATATATATATATATATATATATATATATATATATATATATATATATATATGTATAGATATATATATATATATATATATATATATATATATATTACTCAGGATTACAGGATTAACAAAGTGTGCTTTATTGTGAATTTTGTAACACGAAGTCCATTTTTTTTATTGTAAAGTTATTGACATTAACGTCTATAATCCAAACTTTATAGAAGTGTATATTGACCTTAAGTGAAAAAGGAGATACAGTTTAGTTGATGATAGATGTGGAACTAACTGACAAGGGGAAAGTTAGGGATATTTTTATGTAAGATGATAAGTGAAACGTGATCGAAAAACAGCTCTGTTTAGATTTCTTTCGGAAACCTGACATCACCCTTGACATGAAATCGTCAGAAGATTTTCGTATCTCGACCATGATCAATGGTCTACTCCATTCAACTATCAAACACTGAAATGCTATGTAACAATAGACGGGGAAGACATCAGTGAATTGTGTTTAATAATGTCCTTTTTTTTCATAATGATGGTATTTATATGTGTATATAATTATTTTGAATAAATAATAATAATGGTTATATTCTAGTTAACATGTGCATGTGAGTATACTTTAACTGTTTCATGTGGTCGTCTATGTAACACTACACAGACAAGGTATCAATGATAATGAGTGGTTAGTTAAACTGGCCCTTTGATATTGATGATCTTCCTTATCTGTCTATTGTATTTGTTAGAAAAGGAATATTTTACACTTTCTTTAATGTGAAAATACACGACGTTTCGGAGTATATGCTCACTCCTTCATGAGGTTGAATGTAAGGAAATAACAAAAATGTGATACATTTATATAGCAAACAAAAAATGGTGAGGAAGCTCAATCAGGGAGATTAACATGCAAGAGAATGGTATACAATGGGGATTTGTAATACAAACATGAAGGGAGTAAGTACTTGAATTAGTGGTGAATAAACAATGGCCTGTAGGCTTTATTGAAGATGGGAAAAAATACAAATTAAAAGACAAATCCTCAATCTATACTTACTTGAACCTAGGGTATGCCAAAGTGTCAAGGTGACGAAAATGTTAAAAACAGTCAATTATTATGGATCCTCAATTTTGAAAGGGACACTCGGTGTTTTTCATTAAATACTATTTAGCTAAGATACATGCAAAAATACCAAATGTGCTGATTTATGTCCAAATAATCTCACTCGACTTGCAGAGTACCTAATTCCAAATATTTGAAAATAACTTGTTTTCTGTGAAAATTGAGCAATGGTTTAATACGGCCCATTTAAAAGTATACCATTTATATGATCGATTGAATCATACCAACCAATATATGTCTCTTTGTCTGCTACATATAGATTTTCAAAATAACGTTCACCAATTGACACGCGCCGGCCGCGATACATTGTCCTGTTTTTTTATCATAATCACGACTAAGCATCTTATAATTGTCACTATACTGAACACGTTTGCACTAAAAGGATACTAATCGACAACAGTCAATAGCTCTCCATAAAATAGTGCCCTTAGTCACTTTTGACATATGTGACTACAATTACACACTGAATGTCCCTTTAATGTTGGTCACATCGTTGATAAATAGGTCTCATATTCTGAACTCTTTCTCTGCTGTTTCTAACTGGACTATTCGAGAAGATCAACAATCCTTAATGCTGGTCAAATCATAAGTTTGCTTACATACATCCTTTCTTTGCTTTTTTTATATTCCTGGAAAAAGTACATTCAATATTTAACAGACATGTATTATTGATGACATGGCCAGGATATTTTAACTGCATAAAGATAATAAAGCGAGAAAGAAAAATATACTATAAGAAAAACAAAACATAGATCATCAGTCACACCCATTCAAACTCCCATGCACACAAACTAGAAGTTTATTCATTCTGTTCGAAAAAAATGTTTTACAGCAAATAAGTAATTAGAAGACTTTCTTTACTTTTATGTCTAAGTGGACCATTTGGAAAAGATGTTTTTAATTATTAATATCAATGATATATATTTCTGATGAGTAATTGTGTCCAATTAAAATAAATACAATGTATTTTCCTACCTGTTTGCAACCAATGGCACCCTAAGCCAAATAAGCAATTCCCTTTGGGAATATCAAATATAATTTATTTATGCAAATGTAATTGCCCCCTTCTCTGGTTTATTTCAATTCTCATCAAGTTTCTAAAAAGGATCCCCATGGGCATCGTCAATTTTCACTATTAGGACATAAATGTAATTTGAGAGATGCTGTTGAAAACATTCATAATGAAATCCAGATTTACACTCACGTATGGTATGATTGATACACCAAGCGTATATCCGTTTTTTATCCTATTATTGCAATCCAACCAATAAATGTGTTTGATATTAATGGTATAATAAAGTAAAACTAGTGAAAATATTATTATGAAACAGTCTACTTCAATTTCGAAAAGACATAACAAGTCAAATAGTGTTTCACCATTTATTGTCAATGAGTTTGTTTGTCAATTATGCATCAATTTAAAGAAAAACATTCTTCATTTTATCCCACACATTGAGTCAGATGAGGTAATTTGAGTTCTTTACTGTTGTCACGGCTGCTAGTGTTATTGCAGCGAGAAAGGCTGCAGTTTGATGAAACCAATCTTTCGAACAACAAACGTATTGTTGTTCATGTAAAATACAAACAAAATGAAAACTGTTCGTAGTTCATTGATATATTTCATGATTTTATGAACCAATTTTCATGGACATGATAAGAAACCCCTACACATCATTTATAACCGAAAACATTGGTTTATAGCTGTGTGCTAATAGTATTGCTATTTAAATTGCTTATTTAACAGTAACGACATAAAGATATGATATTTTACGAATACTGTTTTCAAATAAAACATATTCATGTTGACATTTTAATTAAGAAATTACGATGCAAGAAGTTGCAATGGTACTGTGTTTTACCCATTTTGACTATTATTTCTGCGCTGAAACTACTTGATAAACATTATGTTTCAGAGGAAGAAATACATTTCAAGGTTGACTTTGCACATCAATACATCTTTTATCATGCAAAATATGGAAGTAATTGCTTCTTGAAATTGCATCCCCCTTTTAAACAATTATTTATAATAAGTGATAAAAAGGTTATAATGCTTGACTTTGGAAAAAGGCAGTTACTAAAGGTTTATCAGTTCGGTCAGAATTACTCACATTACAACAACTAAAATTTACTTTTATTTTGTAGTGTAACAATACCTGTTCCTGGACACGAAAAATAGAAGAACTTTGAGGGTGCAAATATATTTTTAAAATAGTGAAACGTTATCTGCATAAATTTCCTTTGTCTTTTCACACATTCTGATACATTGTCTACTTTTCTAGCAGACAACTTTAATTAGTGGGAAAGAACGGGGGTGGGGGACTCAACTATACGTGGATATGAATACACATTCGTCATTGCTTTCAACAGCTGATGTGTTGAATACAATTGAATTGTAAACAATAGAGTTCACCTTTAAAACTAATGTTACATCCAAAACTAAAAGTGCTCTGAAAGTCCTTAAATCTTGATCTACATGTAGATGGTGAGGTGAGGTGATCTGGGGTTTAGAGAGAGTGTTAAATACCCCTTTCAAGAGTATTTCACTTAAATTCCGGCTGCTAGTGTAAGTGCAGGTGAAACCTACGAGCAATGTGCTGGAACTAAGGAACCGTCGGTATACTGTGCAAACAATATGTGTATTAGCTAAATTCAAACCACGGACCTATAGATCTGAAGTCGAACGCAGTAGTGACTGCGCTATCCCACCCAAACGTATTGTGAGGGGCTATGGATACTATTATTGTCAATTAGTAACTGAAAGTGCTAAGAAAGACCTTACATCTTAATATTCTAGTATATGTATAGTGCTATCATTAAGAGGATATGTAGGGCTATGGATACTATTATTGGCACTTAGAGTGTGAACTAGGCTTTGATCAGGTCATAATGATCTGGTACTAAGAGACAATTACACTGGCTTCCAAGAACCCTTAAAAAGTATAACCTCGATATGAAATCTTGAAGTTTCCTTTCTTCCTGACATCGATTGTATTAATGTTACCAAAGGAAGCTAAGACAAACACACATAGAAAATAAACTGTCGAATTGAATTCGAACAACAACGAAATCGTGTTCATTAATACCAAAAGATCTGCTAGATCCATTGTTAAAAGTAAATGTTTAAAACATTTATGATATCGGTATTATCTGCCAACGTAATATATAATTAAATGGTAATAATTAATTGTTGTCATTCTATAGAAGAGATATTTTCTTTCTCACTTTAACATACAGGACACGTGATGACAGTGTATTGTTTACCTGGATAGTTAAAAGTATGGCATAATTTAACAGGATATTTAGAGAATAGCCAAAGAGGTACGAGTGATTACAGGAAAGACTTACAAGTCAAAATGATGTTCACAGTCGCGAGCCTTGGCGAGCGACTAAACATTATTTCGACGAGCGATTGAGATTGAACATTCTCGTGTTTGGAACTGTACATTTTTCTACTCTCTTGGCAGCCATGTTTGTTTAAAAACAACGACGACAACGACGACGTCAGAATTATTAAGATTAATAGTAAATTAAAGAAATAATGCTCATGTAAATAAATACACCTATTATAATTTCGTACAAAACACGTTAATAAACTGAATAGTTTGTATATTCTTGATCTCTGTTTTATTTCTAAAATCGATATGTGTGACCTAGTCGACACGTTCTATGTATCAATGAAGCAATAAAGTAGAACCGACAACCAATCATCGTGTCATTCTCTGGCTACTGACCAATCAGCATTGAGAATCATTTAAGAGCACATGTGCGAATATCATAAACAAAATAATCACCTGTGTATCCTAACCGTAAGGATAATATGGGAATATAATTACTTTGTCAACATTTATAATAAATATGTTTGGAAAGGACATTTACGAAACGTCTTAATAGGATATGTGAATGTACGAACAGATTATTACAGCAACATTATGAACTGGAATTTAAATCTTTTAAAATATAATTTGGATAATTTCAATTAAGGACATTGCTTTTCATCTGATTGATAGATCAGTCATATTTAACACACCTATGCAATGCCTCCATAGTCACCATAGACAATCCAGTTACCACTGGGTGTAGTGTTCGGACATAAGGGACGTATAACGTTACACATAGTGATAACTTGATGGGGATACCGGAGCATGCTAATAGCGCTAATCACTAAACAATTACAGTCTGAACAAAATATCACAACTGAGAATAAATGGTTACAGTCTCATGTGATGTCCGAGTAAAAATATTGGCACATCCTTATCTCCATTACGTTACACTGTTTTGCACAAATTGACGATGAAAACTTTTTGATGGGAATTTGAAGTGTGATTAACCAATCACCAATCCAATAGACGTGAGTAATATCCTGCCATGCACTTACTTCAAAACAAACTTACTTCAAAGGTTACAAATATTAATGTTGTGGGGCACACAATTCCATTTCCAACTCTTTGAAGAATAACATGCATTTAAACGAAATTGATAGTAGTAGAATAGCTTTTTTATACTGAACATCAAATTAACAATAGTTCGAAAAAAGCATTCCTTCAATATACTGAGAACTGCAAACATGTTACTGAGTACAATAGTGATCAGAGTATGATACATAGAAGCGTTTCCACCAATATGTATTTGTCCTTAGCCTTTCACGGGTTATGTGGGCAATGTATGCTGTTTCATCTAGATTCTACCATGTCTAAAATTGCATTCATATTTAGATTGAATAATTAGAAAATGGTTGTATAAATATTTCAAAATTGAAAAGAATATTATTTGTCATTTTAAATATGCATGTTCCAAAATCAACATTATTCTTGCTTATTGATCTAAATCTAAAGAATCACTTTAATGTGATACATTACTTGTTGATGTTTTGTTGATGCAAATGACTGGTATGTGACAAGTAAATACTGTTTGTGATTCAAACAATCTTAGCACAACAATCCGAGGATTTATATAAAGAAAACCAATATTAGAACCGTAATTGCTCGTGGTGAAGTAAGTGGCGTTAACAATGACAAAGTCAATGCGGCTTGTGATTACAGCGATCATTTCTAAACAGAACAAGTATTTATCAATGACACTTTGCATAAAGAGATAATACAGCAGATCCCTTCGGTCGCAGTCCAAACTCCTCTTCAATGTACCAAAAGTGAAACTATCCAGTTACGGGAAGAGAACATTCGCATATGCTGCAGCTACTGCCTGGAACAATCTCCCACTTGATGCTCGACAAAGCCAGACCCATTCCGCCTTCAAAACCACTATAAAAACTCATCTCTTTCACCAAGCTTTCTCTTTTTAAATCCTCACTGTGCTTTAAGCATAATATTCCAGTATGGAAAAGCGCATTACAAATCCACTATTATATTATATTATATAATAATTAGTCCAGCAAATGACTGATAGCGTGTGATTTGACATGTTTGCAAATGTGTAATTTAAACTACCTTGTACAGAAGCCAGCAGTGTACTGACAATAACGGGTGACAATCGAACTGGTCTACAGTATGATTGATAACTGAATCTGATGCTGCAAGTCAATAGTTTTGTAATACGGAACAGTCTGTTAACAGTGCAGTTTGTATATTGTATTTATATATAATAATGCATAAAGATTTAGTCTGGTATATGATTTTTTCTTTTTCATCTGATATGTGTGCAGTGACATTGACCCAAAATACTTGTCAATATATGTACATAACTATACCTGTTTTGATATTACCTGTATATATCTGAACATTAACTTTTGAGTCATATGCGCAGACATAAGTAATATAGCACATTATTGATGATTGACACATTCCACTGTCATTATATAAAATACAAAATCCGAAGACTTTCCAGAATGTATAAGTAAACTTGTCACGATACATACATTGTGATGAAACAAATATCATACCCTTGCCAATAATGTTATCATACAACTGTAACTGTCAGGTATTTGGGCCGATAAGCTTCTTTTGACCTTCAATTTCCTTGATATATAAACCCATGCCATTTTTCAAAATTTAACATTAAGTTTATGGTAAATTGCTAAAATAACAAATAGGAATGTCAGATTTATGTTGAGTATAAAAATGCTGTAACTATTATGATTCTGACTGCTGAGGTTTTTTTATCTTGGAATTGTCGATCTAATGAAAAATCTAAAGCTAAAGTAAAGTTTCAATATACATTTAGGCAAGCGGTATAATTTATGTCTTGAAATATAAAATATATTTCAGTATTTTAGCTTATGAAATAAGAAACTGAGGTTTGAACAAGAATATAAAAGTAAATCAAAATAATATTGGTTGATCATAAATTTCTACTTC
The DNA here is from genome assembly GCA_936450465.1 of Gibbula magus. Lineage (NCBI taxonomy): Eukaryota > Metazoa > Mollusca > Gastropoda > Trochida > Trochidae > Gibbula > Gibbula magus. Next base: position 57,260,642 of record OW388300.1, read on the forward strand.
GTTTTTGAGGTGTCCAAATCCTTGCCATGTCTGACATGAAATGTTGACTAAAAATGTTTGCTGAAAAAGGCTTGAAATATTATAAAAGCTCGCCAAGCAGAATTTTAACTATAACTTTAAAAATGGTAATCATAAATCCCAATCATGTTATTGAAAAATTTCAATACTTTTGTCAGTTTTGACATTTCCATGACATGGTAATTTTCTCCAAGCTAAAAGATAAAAAAGCATAAAACATTTATTATCCAAATGCATCCCCGTATCAGATATTGATAAAACATCAAATGCAGATAAAAGGTAGCACATCAACAGATTCAAGTTATGTTCGCTGTAATGCATATTTCAATTAAGCAGACATCAGCTATTGAAGTGATATGATGAATACGTCAATGACGTCAGAGTTTGACATCAAGGATTTGATTCATGTTTCACAGAGATATCCGCAATACCAAAGTATTTCAACATCCATGGCATATAAAACTGCATTCACAGTAGCTATCATGTGTTCATCCTTAAAAACTGACAGGAAGTAGATACAAACTATCTATGATTAAAAGCAATGGAAAAAATTGTCGAATCAAAAATTAATATTTCCAAATATTAAGCAGATGAGTTTTCTTATATATTATGTTTTGGGTTACATTATGTATTTAATTATTTGGATGACTCTTTTCATGGGGACATTATGTACATATCATGTCCCCCAGTAACTAATGATAACTGAAGAAGAAACGTGATTTAACACGTTATTTGAATATCATTCATAATTATGAATTCCTTAGGATGGTGTAACAAAACATAAAAAGGATTTTAAAGTTAACATTACATCAATATTTCTGTATTAGCACAGCTTAATTATAATCCTCGGACCGCTAACTGGACAAATACAGAATAATCCATTAATAACATTATATCAGTTGACAAGTTACATTTTTGTAAATTCCCAGATGTCTTTTGGTCCCTATTTCTACAAAATAATCTTCTTTCATTAAATCAGAGTAGGTATAAACCTGTAAACTATGAAAAAACGAACATGAACCTCAAAGTGTTAAATGTTCTTAAATGCTCAGTTTTCTTTACTTAGATATGCATATTACCATTTCGTAATGATTTTTTTTCAATTGAAATTTACGTTAATGCAACCATATAAAACTAGGACATATGAAATATGAAATAATTGTATCTAATCTCATCTTATACTGAAAATCAAGTAGCTAGTCATTCGTTAAATATTCTAAGGGTCATTGAATTCATCTTAATCATACTTAATATCAGCTTGCCACCTGCAGTTGTTAGTTTGTTTCAAATAAATTGAGCCTTGTGTGTTGTCTACCTGAAATAAGATACATAAACTATGAACGTTAAAAAATGCTTTAAAGTTAGGCGGAATGTTGTATGCTTCATTTCCTCGGGGATCTTCATATGGCAAACATGTCTCATGTCTCTGTGCATGACATTGACATGGAATATACCGAGAGAAAAGTGTTTTTTGAATGATCGAAAACCATTTAAAGTTTATTACAAAATCATGTTTCTGCATTTTAACTTGTCTATGGAATGTGAATCAGAATCGGTTTTTTTTTATTATACAATCATAGTTGTTCAATTATGAATGTTTGTCGAGGCAGTTGTGTACAATTCTGTATTTCTTCTTTTCTTGTCATTGACTATGAATGGAATATTTATTATTTGATGAAAACGTTTAAGTTAATATCACTGATTGTGCAAATAAGTTATTTTTTTTTTAAAACATACAAATATTAAAAGTCTTAAAAAGTGAATGATTTCTTTGTTTAATTTTTAATTCGTTATATGTAATATAAAGTTTTAATTTAATTTCGCGACAGAGGCAAAATAATTATTCTACATACAATTGTAAAGTGAGGTTTTGGTGCATGACAAGAGTGAAGTTCAACACAGTTCTCTAGTTCCAGTCGATGCTTCACGGTTTTACCACAATGCGTATCCACAATGGCGTTGCGGGAGTCCTCCTTGCAAAAGTATTTTAAGCCATGATGTAAGTAAAATGCTCTTGAAAGCAGTGTATAACCATAGTGACCTCAAATCAATTTTACTTTACCCCCTTTCTGAGTTCGTCCCATTAGTTTGACACTATCAAAGCCATATAAATGCCACAATTTAACTAATTTAATTAAGCTTCTGATCACATGACAGGCAAAAGATAATTCCTTTTGGATTTTTACTTACATCAATCTCAATTATCGTCAACATTAATGTGTATAAAATGCACCTATTTGACGGAGAGGAGAGTGATACATTTAGCAGTTTTACCTTTGAACATTACACCATTATCAAATAATGATAAAAGCGGGCGTTGGATCGTTCTTATTTCATCAAGAAATAGGAACTGGATAAGAAGGCGGCCGGCATATATGTTTCTATATAGTTATCAAATGGATTCTAGGTACTTCATACACTACTAGACAAAAGAAAGCTAATTAAGCTAATTTTCAGCAGAGTTAAAAGAAAACTAGGCTTATTTCCAATACGTGGAGTAGTGGAGTAAGTGGAGTAGTTTCATTCAAAATTTCATAACTTCAAAGATTTTTGTTCTTTTTTGTCTTAAGCCAATAAAACCTTCTTTGCAATATATAACTCTCTATTTAATATAACGTATAGATATAACGTTGATCACCTGTAAGAAAAAAATAACATAAATGTTTGTAGGATGGGGGCACCTGATAATTGAATTGAATTGAAAAGAGGAAATTGATTTATTTGCCCAATATCACCTGATTCAATTTACTCCCTTGGCAAAATCCTTTGGGATCCTGAAGAGAGTCACTTATTCTCACCAAGCAATAATTGATAGTACCCTTTGAAACGTTTTTTACAAACGTTTTTTCTCTGATATCAAACGTATTATTATTTGAGTCACACTGAACTTGTAAACCTCTTTATAATTACCTCTACATGGTGACAGCATTTGATTTGATTTTTTTTGTAATAAAATAAAAATAATAAAAACAGGTTTTTACTTTGTTGATCATATATACACAAATTAAAGAGACTGTGTAATTCTTGATTGTTTCATTTTTCTCAGTTCTTCAAAATTATCAGTTGCTTTCATGAATAATAATTCATTCATGCTAAACGTAAACATGCTTTTTGGAACATCGTATAGAGAACGTAACTGCAGGTAACCTTAAATAAGTTTCAGAAATGATTCAATACCAAAATGTCCTGTTTGAGTGGTCGTTTATTTACCTGCTCCTCATAAATATTTCAATAAGAGATCAAAATTCAATATTTTTAGCGTCTGGGAGAGTTTAGAAGACCACTGTTATCTTTATGTTATAGTTTCCAGACACACATATTTTAACAATCTGCAGAAGGGATATATTGAGTTTTCTACGGAACTAGAAATGTGAATTCTTATTGAAAGGTAGAACCTTTCAAATGAATAAAAACTGTTTTCTCCATAATTCAACTCAGATGCCTCATATTTTACTCATTTGTCATAAGAGAATTGTAAAAACAGATACAACTATATTTACAATCGTGACGTCATTTATAGAAAGGGTTTCATTCACTTTCAAGGTGGAATGGTTTCGAGAATTCTTCATTTAATGTTTAAAATTTTCAAACATTTCAAATGAAACGCAACGTTTAAAAACACCTTTTAACTTCGATGTCAAAATTTCCACTCAATAACCCCAGAAGGATTTTGAAATTATAGTTTTTGATCTATTCTGACGTTCTTGTGACAAGATAATTTCTTCTTCGTTTGAAGTTCGCATCACCTAAACCGGTTATTATGTATTTGGACCTTTTTATCGAATAGTAATGAAACATAAAAGAATGATGAAATTCAGCAAAGAAACATTTTCTAGTCACCATTTCATCGTAGAAAATTGATAAAACGAAAATAAGATAGAGAAACGAATTGAAAGCCCATCACAATCTTATAATGGGTAGATTAGACAGAAACAATGATTGAAAACCCTTCATGATATGCCTACTAATTCCATCCTTACTAAAGTATACAGAAAATAAGTTGAAACAGCTTACAATCTACGACCTGATCCCACCCACTAGACAGAAAGATGTCGTTAAGGAACAGTTAACGCTACTCAAGTCCTTAATGTGTTTTATATTGGAAGCTGATACCTACTGGTCGAATTGGTTTATGCTCTTTTATTGGAATGGCGTCAACAAAGTTCATACCATGATGTATGTAATTGCTAAATCCTAAATCGAGATTTGATAGCTTAATGGGGTCATAGGCCCCCTTGTGACATCACATCATATCTGAAATGGCACTGTTCTTTTACCCCCGGTTGGGTTAATATATTCATTTTTCATGTTTCTTGCTTGAGTTTTCTTATAATTAATATGATAACTAAATTTAATTATTGATTAAGCATAATTACTTTTTGTCAAGGATAATAATTTGCTTAAAAGCATATAACGTAATGTCAATGCACCGTATGCTGATATCTTCTAAATGAATTTAGCATGATACTACATGATATTTCAGACAACAATGTTATTTAGGAAAGGTTATCAGTAACGTGAAAAACTCTTCCTTCTGAAATATACTGAATGGACATTACTGATCTCTGGATTGGAATTATTCGGTCTTTCAACATAAAATTGAAAATAAAATGTCTTGATTTAAACTCCTTTTAAAAGCAGAATGTTGAAAACAAAGTGGACCTTGCTGTTAATGGTAAATAACGTACCAACACTTGACATTAGAAATACAGCCCGGGGAAGGACTAATAATCGTGTCTGGTATCACAGCAAAAGCCTCAGTTGAGAGAAGTATTCCCCCTTTTACCATCATATATTTAAGATAAGCTGTCATTAAGGGGAAAAACAATGCTTTTCAGTTCGTAAATGTATATTTTACTTCATACTTCATGTCATTACATTATTCAAAGTCATCATGATAAATGTTTTCTTTCAATTACCAACACAATAACATCATGCTTTGAAATTATGAATCTTGAATTGATAGTGAACAAACTGATATTGCTCTATTCCAGATGCAACTATCTACAAATAATTACAAAATGGTTTTGTTACATTAATTTCCCCGTTTCTGATTGTACGAGAGCTCTCAAAAACCTGCTGCCATTTCTCGATGAATGCAGATCAAATGTGCTACCATACCTTTGCAAACGGTAGCCATGTTTGAACGTCGCGTGATATCCTAATGAGGGTTAATCACAAATTGCGTAAACCAGAAAAAACGAACCCTGATTGTATGCATGTGAATGCTGTGAAAACGAAATTGAATCCTCTGCCGTTTTAGATTAAGGAAAGATTAAGATAAAAGCAACAAATTTCGTATAACATCGCTCCGCTACGCTATGCGATATTATACAATTTGTTGCTGTTATACTTCGATAGAGGCACAAAACATGTAAAACAATCCTTAAATCGTAAAAAAAATAATGCGGGACTTGCCAATTACAGAAATCAAACCCACAACCTCAGAGCCAGTAAGTTAGAAAGGTCATCGTCATCGTCATCATCATCATCATTCGTGGTCAGTAACATTACACATGACATGACATGAGTGATGTGCCGCCTGACCTTTCTTGCACCAAGAGGATGAACATTTGCTCCATTCCCACAGAGATTACTCCCTTCAGATTTCCTACCATAACCTCTGTTCTATTCAGGCGACATTTTAATATTCTCACAGGGCCTGGGGGCAAAGTCTTTATCACTGGTAACGTCCTTATCAATCCAAGCATGTCCAATTCAAACATCGTTTTACATCTGTGATCAAATTCTGGCCCTTGAATAATATGTTAATATGAGTTTATAAAATGACTATTTTGGCATATTACTTTTTTGGCAACCATACTTTAATTTGATTCATTGCTTAATTTCATCTTCTTTTGAAATTCAATATTTCTGACAGGCATACACCTGAATGATAATAAATAATTCATTCAATATTGTCCTTGTCATTTAGGAAATTACCTTGTCAGGGAAAGTCAGAATTGACAAAAGTTTAAATATCTTAAACTTAATTTTGGGGATTTATAACAAAAATGTAATATCATAGTTGAGACATGTCTTAATTACTTTGGGAAGTTTTGAAACAATAATATAATGACAAATTTTAACAATCATTTCCAGAATGACATTGACACTTTAATTTGTTACATTTTGCAAATACAACCATCAATGCTTCAGTACTTTACAATCAGTTCTTTATCAACTCAAAAACTGAATAAAAGATGGTTGGCAATGAAAAGTGGTGACTGAATAATAGTGTTTGTCATTGTCTTATTAGATTAAAGCGTTGATTTAGTAAAACATTAAAATTAAATAAACACTGACATTTATTTCCGGGCTGGCTAGAGTTACATTGGGTACATATTCTTTGCTGACATGGGATATGGTGAAGTGAACATTTTTGCAAAAAATAGTTACTTGCGGTGTATCATATAAGCTTGAAATTTACCAGCCCTAAAGTGTTGTTTTGTTGATTAAAATAGCAAATTAAAACAACTCAAATTAAATTCTAAATATGAAATGATATTATAGTCACCCAGATTTGCCTTGTGTTCTGCTGAAGCGAAGTGATGCTTAATTAATTGTTTTATCACGTTGCAAATATTTAGTTCTAAGTTTTGAAAATATGTTAGCATGTCTTTCATACACCAATAAACATGTTGGTAAAATATCTACCATTATAGAACAAGTAAAGAGGGGGAAACTCAAATGAGGGGTATAATGCAAAGGAATATAATTTGCAATTGAATAGACAAATGCTTTAAAAGCATTGAGTGGAAGGTGTCTTTTAACCACATAATCCTTAAAATATTAGATTAGCTGAAGTGATTTGGGGTTTTAACACCGCTTTCAAGAGCAAAATGTACAAACGGAAATGTAATTTCCTGTACATATCGTCTTTCAAAACAGAAAACCGTAGTAGCTGGATTGAGATAATTATGTTTTCTACTCAGACAGCCATTTCCCGGAAATTAGATTTGATTTCTTCATGAATTGGAAATCATTTGTACTACTACCTTTATGCATTAGGGCAATTCAAACAGTTCAATTTATCAATCAAATCTACTTAGATGTGTTCTATATAGAAAACAGTTTTTATTCACAATTTAATGTAATTTTATGGCTCATTGACTGATGTTTGAATCATATTTTATACTTTATCGGAAATTTATGTCTTAAAAGGATTTTTGGAAATTACGATTTATTTTAATTGATTTATAAAGCCATATATACATGAGTAGTAAGTTTACCTTAGAATGTATGTTTACCACGTGTATCAACATGAGAGAGATTTGCACACGATGAACGGTACTTTGATTAGTAAGTTAACCTTGGTGTTATGGTTATTTTAGTAACTTGTACTTGTAAAATCATTTAATTTTAATTGATATTCCAAACATGATTCACTGCAAACTGAACTCAGCAAACTGTTTGAGAAAATACATCTTTAATACTCTTGTTATGACTCATTTCCTTTCATACGAAGTTGAAGCTGATCTATGATAAATGCAGAGGACAAAATGCATTAGTGTTCGTTGTATGTTGCAATGTGTAAACTATATGAAGGCTTTGCTTTTTTGGGATTGATAAAAATGTCCCTCTATTTACATGGAACTATATTAGATACTGTCATCGGCATGTGTTGATATTATTATTTTAGCAAAAGCATTGTAGTTTGGCTCTCTCTCAGACCTGTGAAAGTGACGGATCAAGAGAGGGGTGAGAGTGGAGAGTTTATTACAGGGGTTCAGGGGTTTTGACCTCCTCCCCTTTTATTGAAAATGTGCATGTATGTAGTTTAACTCTTTCCCTCTCCCCTTTTCAATAGTGGATCCGCCTATCCGTGTCACACTACTTTGCTACCCTAGTCACTATCGGATATTCAACCTGAAGTATGACAAAAAAATTCTATAGACGTTAAAAATGCATTTTGCTCTCACTTATAACAGTGTGAAAGATGTTGATTTGATAGGCGTTATATCTCCCTCTCTCATTTTTTGTGTATACAAAATTCATGAATCCAGTAAAACACGAATCAAATATACTTTTTTAAAAGTGGTCAACTATATATATACAGTGAGGGAAGTAAACATTCTCAGCATCTCCTTGCCTCATACCAGGAAATCTCCCTAGATATTGTTACCAGATAAAGCGAATTTCACTACTTTTATAAAAAGCATGATGAACTAGCTATTTTGAAAAAATAATTCTTAAATATTTCTTTTCATCGTCTCATCTCTCCTCAAATGTACGAAGTTATTTTTGTTTATTGTACTCTGAGCCATGTAGCCTCCAATGCGCTCTCTCTCTCTCTCTCTCTCTCTCTCTCTCTCTCTCTCTCTCTCTCTCTCTCTCTCTCTCTCTCTCTCTCTCTCTCTCTCTCTCTCTCTCTCTCTCTCTCTCTCTCTCTCTCTCTCTCTCTCTCTCTCTCTCTCTCTGTGACTATGAAGTTGTCTGCACAAACTATCATGCTTAATGTCACACAATGTTGTTAGACGGCAAGAGTTCATATTAATGTAGATTCTCTCAAGTTCAAAATTATATCCAATATTTTAAAGCTTGGTTTAAATTACTGATGCCGGTCACAGAAATCAAATTTTATATTTATAAAGGAGATTTTAAGTTTTTACCAGCAATTAGTATTACTTGATTTGATATTTAAAGAGGGTTGAAATGTGATTGATTACGGATGTTGAACCGTCTCTTGCCTGATTTATCAAACTGTAATAGTAAATGTCACAAAGTCTCTTAAAGAGCGAGGACAAAAGAGTTTAGAGAGTTCCATTAAAATATCAAAATGTAGTTGACAAGTTCCAAATAATGAAAAATATTTTAAAAGCTTTGTTTAGTTTACTTGTCATTGTTTAATGAAAGAAATCAGATTACGATGTCAAAAGTCTTTACTATTACATCAAGGGTGAAACGAGTTGAAAGTAACTTCAATTAGCGGTATTGAAGTGAAATTTGAGAAATTGATCATGTTATTACTTTTTCTAACTCACTGACGTCCAAGTTGCGAGACTGTGAAAAACTAAGGCTAAACTGTCATGGTAAAAGACCACCAAAAAGTAGGAAAGTAAAGGACACCATGCTACAATGTGGTAATACGTTAACTTGTCCATCATCTCATTTTCGCTTTCTTTGTAAAATAGTTGGACCATGGATCTTACTTACGTGGATACAGTGATGTTGCAGGATGCTAGAAGGCAAATCGACGTTGACATTGAAATATATACTACACATTGAATAACAATTTGAAGTTACTGTCTTCAAACTATGAACTTCTTACTTACAGCCTGATGTTGGTGATAAATGAAGAGTTGAGAAATGTTATAACAAATTGTTATGATATATTATAATTTGTTATTTATTTACTTTTATATACTGAAGTGAACTTCACAAATATATGACACAACTTGAATATATATATAAGAATAGTGTTCAATGTGGTATCAAATTTGGTCAAATTTTCATCAGCATCAATTTAGGATGAATATGCAAACCTGGTGGTAAATGAATAAAATACACTTTTCAGAAATGCAAGGCAACTTGTTTATCAATGGCATTAATAGCAATTACACTCCTGTAAACTCCTGCACTTTCACACAATATTTCCTATTCAACTTAACTTATACGTTTCATATGTACATTTCTTCATTAACATCATGTAATGTCTGTGATATTCCCTTCAACTTTCAAGAATTGTGTGTATATTTTGTCGGGAATATATTTTATAAAAAGAGAGATATTAATCTGAAATATTCTTGTTGTAAAACAACCACGTTATCCTCCAATAACAGATATTATATATTTTTACTTTTCTTTTTTTTACAATTTATATATGCATGTATTGACTTATTTGCTAATGAACGATACATTTATGCTCTATGATGTTTGTGCAGTAAAATTGATTACCCTGTCCGTGTCTGTATAACCTTTGTTAACCAGCTGTTAATTGTTTGTACAGTAAAATTAATAGCTTATTTATATTTCATTTATGTTACAGTAATGATGGTAACAACACAGGACTGGTAACTGAAGTTATGTAAAAAAAAAAATAATTCCTTATATTGAACTGCTTCACTTAGTCGTGTTAGCCATTTACTCCAACTTGATTGAAAGTCCTTGAAGTGTGTCTGACAGGCAAGAGCTAATTGTTCCCTGGAGGTTCCTGAAATCATTTAGAGAATGTGTTAAAGCTTGTTTTCAAAGCATAATTAATTATTCGCGGTGTTCTAGTACACTAGTTGTGATGGTTAAAAGCAATTTAAAGAGAAACTTGTCACGAAGAAAGCCATTTGCTTGATTGTAACAAAATATTTTTTTTATTTTTTTATTTAAAGTTTAAGTGTCTTTTCAGACCAAATATACCAGTGTTACTGAACATTCTGCATTAAGTTAGAACATCACAATAGTTAATTTCTATGAAATTTATTGGGGTTTACGTTTACTTCTTAATAATGTGGATAGTAGGAGATAACAAGCGAGTACACAAACAATAGCAGTTTGCATAGCATAGAGATTATGTTTGACAAGTATGAGGGAAAATAGTCAAAGAGAATAAGATGTATTTGTTAAAATGTTATAGTGGATACAGATGGTTGGTAAGACAAACGAAAGCCATGATTTTAATGATGAGGCGGTATTCTTTAAATGCTATATTATGGTAGTTGTGTATCTTTTTTTTAAATTACGGTTCCACATTGATTAGTAAAAGGTTATAACCACCAGAGGAGAGGGGGAAGGCTTCTCCAGACATCATACAATAACCTAACGGGACCAGGATTTGATAGGTGAATGGGTGTTTGAGATTCCTAACCTGCACGTTTAACGGGGAATTCTTTGATATGTGGAATCTAGACAAAGAATGGGAAGATACATAATTCTGGACTGTATTTGAAAAGGTCTACGAAATGTTGAATGTTGATATTCGAACTACCGTTACCACCAGATCAAGTTGAGAAGAAGCATGAACATATAGAAACTTGTCTGCTCTGATTTTCGTATTATGTTCATTAGAAAATACAAATGTTACACATGTACCTGGAACCATCCTTATGTAATGAAACAAGAGATACTGTTTTTGAGACAACCATGGGCATTATCGTTCACGTTTTTAATCAGCCCAAATTGTCACCATTGTCAACAGAGGTTGTCAGATTGTCATGTAGTGGTAGGTCTTCTAGTCTCCTTAGTTGTTCGTATTTCCAGGAGGGTATATGCGGTCTGCTTTAGCGTAATCCACAACCGAACACATTAATTTGCACAGATATAATTTACAGAGATTTAATTTGAAATAACACAGATTACCATTGCCAGACGAACTCTGTGGAAGAATTTCATACCAGAAGATTTAAATTCGATGTGATCATTTCCAGAGAAATCAGTGTAATTGCCTATCCAGACCAGACGCGTCTGACTGCATGGAAGTGTAAGTCACACGCTAAGTGACAATAACGTTATCCTTAGTCTCTCATTATGCTGGTGATGGTAGCACTCTGTATACTTGTCAATTACGATGAGGTCCTTCAGACAGTAGCAAGGTTATTTCAAAGAATGTACATGTATTAATGTTTGAAACTTAATTTGGTTTTCGTATCTTTCTTGTCATTCCCTAAACTATAGTGGGTATATTTAATAGTTTAATCAATAAATCAATGATCAAATTAATTATTTGATATGTTGTTACACAATGCAAGTGCGTTTGGTTTGATCCTGATGGCATACTGCAAATTATTTAAGGATTGTTGTACATGTTTTGTGCCTCTATCGAAGTATAACTGCAACAAATTGTATAACATCGCGTAATGTAGCGGAGCGATGTTACACAACATTTGTTGCTGTTATACTTCAATAGAGGCACAAAACATGTAAAACAATGATACCATTCATGTTATAACACAGACATATCTGGCAACGCAAACCACGAATCAATTTCAAGAGCAAATCATCAAAGAGTCTGAGAAAATAATCTGGAAATAACCTAACCATGATTCATTTCCTTTCTCACATAGCTGCGACCGATACAGAACAAAGAACGTCACTGTTCTGTGAATGTTGAGTAGTGCCGTCTTCAGGTTGAATTGAGAGTAGATGTTGAACTTTAGCCTGATATGCACATTCATCTTTGAGTAAAATTAAACGATTCAAAGATCTTATTTTCGACATTTTTCATTGAAATATTTATCTTTGAAAGTTTCAGGAAACGTGTTTGAAACATTTGTGTTAGCATTGTTAAAGAATACCATCACTGCCTACCTCATTGATATTGTTTAATATATTAAGACACACTGTGAATGATGTTTGCCAGTTAATGTTCCAAAATCTCTTTCAGATTTCCAGGTCAATACATGAATTTATACATTGTGATTTATTTTATCATTGGAATACAGATCTAACTGATCACCAAGGCAAATAAAACATTCAATAATACATTTATCATTATAAAAACAAACCATTATTCAAATTCCTTTGTATACATTTCAGTATGAACATCTGATTTCAACGTTTAACTTGTTCAGATGATATCAGAGTTAAATGTGGACTTATCACGGACCTTTCTGTTAGTTTTTTTGTAAAGAAACTAATTGTTACAGAAAAAAGGTTTAACAATTACATTTCTTTATCTGGATGAATATGCATATAGAAGTGACTGACCCTTCATTTTGGTTTATAATGGCTGAAATGGAAGAGTACAGAAATTTAAAACATGAAAGATACCCAAACAGGAGATATGTTTTTATTTAAATAAACGTGACATTGTTTAACTGCATGAAATAGATGTGGTGATATCTGAAAAAGGTCATGTATTAACTGACATGTAGACAGAGACTGTTATCATCACCAGGATAATGACTGGTTAATTATGAACAACGTTATTGCCACTTAGTGAGAAATCAATACGTAGATGCAGTCAAACTCGTCTGCAGTGAACATACAATTACACAGATTTCACGGGACCATTGAATTGATGACCTCGAAATGAAATCTTGTGGTATAACTTCATCCAATGAATTTGTCTGGCGATGGCAGTGTGTGGAATTTCAAATGCAATCTATAATGTTGTGCTAGACTATACCATTAGATGAAATAATTCTGGTTTCTGACGTCTATCAAATAGGCTATTGGACATAAATAAGGAGACAGAAACAGCTACTATCGCTAGGACTGACCAGCTCTATAGATATAATTGTCTAAACTCTATGCCCTTGGTTATACTATACGTTTAAAGGTATCAACTGATCTTGCCTAATGTATGTAAATTGCCCAATGCTCAATTTGAATAAAAAGCAAAGAGCATAAAAGTACATGTATGATCGTCAAGACATTCACTATCTGTTTAGGCTTGTTTTCCTATCTTACTGAAATTGTCTAAACCACAAAAACCACTTACTATTCTATAATCCCAAACATAATACAAAGTGCAAGTTATAGGGAAACTCTATTTGTGAATATGAAAGTTTTATTAATAATTTCATAATAAATACAATATTGAATGCGTCAGTTATTTTTAGATCTTGGTCGCTGTTACAAGTGTAGCTTGATTAGAACTAATGATGATGAGTAAATTGCCATACTCATCTATGTTACCAACTTCTGCCAAAGTATACTAGCCGTCTCTTAACTCCCCCATAATAAACTGATGGATAATGTTATGATATGTTGATGAACAATGTAATAATGAATCGACAACAAGGACAATGACTGTAATAAAACAAACAATTTGTTTTATTTATTTTTGAATATTTATTGAGGTAAATGATTTGCAAAAGGCGTTTACACGACCTACCAGTCGACACCGGTATACTGGACATTTAAGCCAAGAAGGCTAATGTGTAAGCTTGAGTTATACAAAAACCAATAAGATACTATCACTGACTAATTTCGGCCTTATCGCATTTCCTTAACGTTTAGGTGCCAGCATTGCTAGCACAGAGAAGTTGAGGAAATGCAGCAAAGCCTAATTTAGCCAGTGATTTGCGTGAGTTATGCCTTGCGGGGGGAAGTCATACCCGATGTTCATATCTTATGAAAAGCACAATACAATTCATATAAACCTTACAACGTCTGTTAAGAAATAGTTAGGACGCATGCACAAATATTTATTATGTCAATTTTGTTTTCTCTTCTTGTACGACCGAGAGTGGATCAAAATTTATCGATTGATTGCCTGAGTTCACACAAACCATTGCTTGCAATCTGGGAGATGGTTCCTAAATTCCTTTCCTACTGTTTTATGTTGATTGTTAACAATACAGCCAAAGTGTTGTTTCTTGAAATAACATACAACAAAAACAGAGTTACTTCAGAATGAACCAGGTAATGTTTTTGTAATAGGAACGGTTCAACGGAAGTTAAAATAACATTATTCACAAATATTTAGGTGAGGGTGTTCTCAGTTGTATGACTTGTACAAAATCCTTGTCTCATAAATAAAAACAATTTTTTAAAATAAACATATTTTGCTGCAGGTGTACCTGATCAACATATCATGTTTCTTACCTCACAAGTGTGAGTGTCTTATGCAGGGTGGTTACAATGGGGTCTTCGCGTTTAGATGACTTTCTGAAATTGAAGGGGACTTGCGGTCTGTATGTAGTGTGTTGTTTCAGGAGGGGATTAAAATGCTTTTCTTTTCGGAAAGCTGAATCGTAGGTAATACCCGAACGTAAAGGTTTCACGGAGATACATGTCTTTTATAGATTTTACACCCCACGAGTCGCCAATACGTGAATGAACCGTTACAGGCAACCATTAGAACATTGAAAAGTTCATAAAACTTGTTAGTTGGCATTCTAGAAGTTGATGTGATGAAGAATAGAGACGATTTTATGGATATGCAACTTCTTTATTCTTTGAAGGCGACTTTTCGACATAGGTTCTAATGTTTATTGTATTTTTGATTTCATGAAATAAATATGTTTAAACCACATGATAATAAATCCTCCTTATACTTAATACCAAATTCCTTGCGACAGGACAGGATTAACAAAGACTGCTTTATTGTTGATTTTGTAACATGATGTCAAGTTTATTTGATCTATAATCCAAACTTGATAGAAGTGTACATTGACCTTTAGTGAAAGAGGAGATACAGTAAAGTTGATTATAAACGCTGCACTAACTGACAAGAGGAAAGTTTGGGATACTTTTATCTAAGATGATAAGTGAAACGTGATCTGTTTGACAGTACGTTGTAAGAAGGAGTTTGAATGATGAACAGTGAAATGAAAACTTTCAACAAATTAGCAATGACAAGAAAAACATTCTATATTTTGTAAAGAATCAAGACATTTTTCCTTGAGAGTGCGGTACGGTTCAGAGAACCAATAGGTCTACATCATAGGGTTGCTATCGTCCTGCAATGGCTGGCGTCTATTGCTTAAAACCGAACTATCAGTAATCTATTTGAAGTATTCTCCTTAGATATGTTAGTTCCCCAAATAGTGTAGAATGGCAGGTTGTAATCAATTGATATGTTAATCATTCGAGATTTTCCAAATGCGAATATGCCACAGACTGCACCCACACATTTCAATAGTAAAACCAAATTAGCTGACGGCGACTGTCTGATTCGTAAGGGATGGTATTTTGCAACTATAGTACCGCCCTTAAAGCATCCAAAATCTTTTCAAAACAAGAATGACGTTGTTTATGATGTTGGTTTGTACCTTTATCTAAGAAGCCGTAGAGCCACATACATATTCTCAATCATCACAGAGGCTGTTCAATAACAAGGCAAGCAGAGCCCGGGTGACATTTGAGACACAGACGGAAGAGTTTGGATGTAGATTAAAAAATACCTGTACAGTTACAACTGTGCTACACAACCTTGAGATGAAAACCCTTATGTCATGCATATAGAACCTGTTGATGGCCCTGAATGACGCGGATGGCTCCAATAATGACGACACACCTTACGCAACCTCTGGCAACCCCTACTTAATTTGTCAATTCTTAAATTACATGCTTATAGTCTACGCAAAGTAATGTTATTACTATGCCATGTTATTGTTCAATGTGAGAATATCCCAAATGAAAACGAGAGTATTTGTGTTTTGATATGCTTCAACTAAAATAATGATAACTATTAGAAATGAAAATACAATAAACTCTCAGAACGAAACACTTGCTATGAATATACACAGTATACACAGTATACTTCATCAGGTGGAATGTAAGGGAATAAATATTCCCTTACATTCCACCTGATGAAGGAGTGAGTATGTACTCCGAAACGTCGTGTATTTTCACATTAAAGAAGTTGTTATCCAGAAAATCTTCATGTTCTTACTCAATACACACGTATAAGAAACCAAGTTATATGCGCCGAAATAAAACATGTTTATATTGAAATGGATTAAGTTTTATACAAAAAAATGATTCATGAAACAATACTAAGGCTCACGGAATCTTTGTAAATACAAAATAAAAGACCAATGACAACAAATAGTTAATTTACAAAGTTTAAAAATGTAAAATGTCCATGTCAAATTCCTGGATGTTGCATTCAGTTTGATTACAGGAGTAAACAGAAAATCTATTTACATGACACTGATACTTACAGGAGTAAAATACCCCTGGAGTAAATATACTTTTACTTAACCTCTTGGGGTAGAGTATTTTACTAGGAGTATATATATACTCATGTAAGTAAATTTGTTTTGGACTGTTTACATGACACGTTTACTCCCTCTAAGTATATTTACTCATAGGAGTAAATATAACCCCAGGGGTAAACGTGTGCATTAAAAATGGCTGAAGTGGACCATTTGGAAAATATGTTTTCTTCAGTTATTGAATATCAATAATAAATATTTCGGGTAAGGAACTGTTTCCAAACAAAATAGATTCCATGTATTTTCCAACCTGTTTGCAGCCAATGACATCATAAGTCAAAGAGGCAATTCCCTTTGAGAACATCAAATTTAAATGTGTTTACGCAAGTAAATTGCCCCCTCCTCTGGTTTATATCAATCTCATCCAGTGGCTAAAACGGATCCCAATAGACATCGTCAAATTTCACATTTAGAACATAATCGTAAATTGAGAGATGTTGTCGAAAACATTCATAATGAAATTAAATCTAGATTTATACTTAACTATGGTATGATTGGTACACTAAGCGGATAAATTGTTGATATAGAACCGATAAATGTGCACGTGTTGGACATTAATGGGAGAATAATCTAAAACTTGTGAAAATACTCTTACACATCAATATACTCAATTTCCAGTTCAATTAGACATAACAGGTCTAATATTGTTTCACCATTTATTGTCAATGAGTTTGTTTGTCAATTATGCATCAATTTCAACAGAAAATACTTCATTTTATCCCACCATTCGGTCAGATACGGTAATTTTGGGTCGCAACATCATATTTTGATTAACCATTCTTTTGAAATACAAAGTTATTGCTTTTCATTTAAAATTCATATAAAAGTTCATATAATTAAAGTTGTTTATTCTGCAGGCTTTAAAGATGAAAAATGGAATTTCTTGATTGATAATATTAATTACTTTTACATTTTGCCTTGACGCAGTTGATTGGCAGAATATAAATAAATATATAAATGTGTTTGATAATAATGGGAGAATAATTTAAAATGTGTGAAAATACTCTTGTACATGTCTCTTGTACGTCATGCAACAATCGTTTGACGTCATTTACGTCAATATGGCTTTTGGTCGGACTCGGGTTCGAGTCAATATGCTTTTCTGTCGATGGTCACGTGATGGCCTCTCGACCAACCAGATCACTGAAAAAAATATTCTTACATAATAATTAATCTTATCCAACACATTAGGTCCGATGTGGTAATGTTGAATAATCTTCGGCACTTCACTGTTATCACGACTGCTAGTATGATTGCTGGGAGTAAGGGCGCTAAACCAAAGTTTGGTGAAACAGATTTTTCGAAATACATACTTATTTTTCCTTGTAAAATATCTGCAAACACTCACGTTCATTTAATTCAATTTGTGTATTCTGCAGGCTTTAAAGATAAGAACTGGAATTTTGTGAACTTTTACATTTTGCCTTGAAGCAGTTGATTGGCAGAATGGTACTCACATATGCATCTTTTGAATTCACGTTCACGTTCTTTGGTTAATTGCCTTTAACAACGTGACACATATTAAACAAGATGAAAACTTTTCGTAGTCCATGGATATCTTTCATGAATTTATGTAACATTTTTCATGGAAATGATAATAAACCCCTACACATCATTTATAACCCAGAAAAGTGGAGTGTTTCAATAAGCTGTGTACTTGTAGTATTGCGCTTATTAAACAGTAATGACATAAAGATATGATATTATATGACTTATGTTTTCAAATTAAAATGTCATGTTGACATTTTAATTAAGAAATTACGATGCAATAAAGTTGCAATGGGACTGTGTTTTACCCATTTTAACAATTATTCCTGTGCTGTAACTACTTGAAAAACATTAGAGGAAGAAACATTTCAGAGGAAGAAACATTTCAGAGGAAGAAACATTTCAGAGGAAGAAAAGATTTTCAAGGTTGACTTTGGCACATCAATCTTTTATTCAGCAAAATATAGAAGTAACTGCTTCTTAAAATTGTATCCCCTTTTTCAAAAATTATTAACACTTAATAAATAAATAGCAATTGCTTTGTGTCACAGAGATTCAGTACATAACTGCATAAATTTAATTTCGTGACGTCACATGTAACATTTAGCCACGCCCCCATGACTTGATGTTCATGGCTTGTTGCGTGGTGGATATTCATTAGCTAATGAACGCGTTGTAGGCGAGGCTAATAATCCAATGACATTTGATTTGATATATTTTGTCTTCATACGCATAAGTCACTGTACCGAAGGTGATGCTGGTAACGTACGTTACCAACATCCCAACATGGCGGAAGGCAAGATCGCTTCGCGAGTATTTAATACGAATTAACAGCTTTCTCGGGGTATATATAATCAAACTTAGTTTGCACACACATGAACATTGATGCTCTGAATCTATAGATTAATGTCCACGTCATGAAGAATACGCAATTTGTTAAATATCGGTGGGATGTTGGTAACTCCCAGTCAAGATGTTGGTAACGTCTCTTGATTTGAAATAAATGATGCTGGTAACGCCAAAATCATAGTAGCACACTTTAGACGGTTCATATATAGTTTTGCTTTATTTATTTAAAATAAACTTACTATAAATAACCAAAGGAAACACTAAGTTCCACTCCTAACAGTCATGTGCTACATTTGCACTTACAAATCTTCGTTGCCAATGAAAATGTTTCATTATTAGTTTGACGTACATCACATCAATATACAGAAGGAGCTTAAAATGAAGTTATATAGAGATTATTACGCGAGGAGGGGTGTCATATGACTTTTACTAAACGAGTTTGAGCTCGGGAAATAAAAAAATTCACACTCGTTTCGTAAAAGTCATATGACAAACTTCCTCGGGTAATAATCTCTATTTATGTATACAACAAGCTATTTTAATATAATATGATAAATTTGATATACCCTATTACTAGCGTAGCCTGAGCGAAGATTCCTCTGTACACCAAATCCCGTTTCCAAGCGCCCGATTACGTAGTAATGAAAGGGTTTCTCAATTCCAAGGTACTAAAGTTTACTATTACTGTTATTTAGATATAACTCATAAACACAGTTGAGGATTATACCATTTTTACATTCTAAAGCCCCGTTTACATGCAGAAATATACATATGTAAGTGTATATACACCTGGAATAGATTTGCATATGGGAATAAAAGTATATTTACTATGTGTTTACACGAGGAAATAAAGGGGTGAGGATTACGGATTTTGTCATCGTTACGGTTGTCATCCATATTTAATACATGGAACACTGCAGACACTATCAGCAATAAAGCGAAGAACAGACTGCGCTCAGATCTGAAAATCCTGATAGACTCAGACATGCCAAGGAGTTCGGCGTCCGTCAGTCTATCCGTCTGTAAGTCTTTCTATTTTTCATCTTATTTTCAAGAACCACTGGCTCTAGAGAGCTCAAAGCCTGTGTACACTCTACTTGGACAATTGGGATTATATAATGTAGATTTGATGATTGAAAACCTTTTTCATCTTATTCTTCAGAACTAAATGCCATCGAAAGCTGAAATATTGTGTTCAGTCTCCTTAGCCAATGTGGATTATTATAGATTTGGAGACTCTGTGGTCCCAAGTAAGAACCACATGTACTATGCCCTATATACCTGTTTTCCTCTTCCTCTTCAGAAAAAAAAGCAGACAAAGCTGAAATATTGTGTTCAGATTCCTTAGTCAATGGGGATTATAAACTGTAAACTACATGTATAAACTGATTATGTGCCTCTGTGTTGCCAAATAAGGGCCACAACGTATTAAGTCTTCTCCTCCAATGTTGAAAAATTGTGAACAGACTCCTTAGCCAAGGAGGCCCCTTATAAGAAACACAGGCGTTTTCATCTTTTACGTCAGAACTAATCGCCCTAAACGACTGAAATCGTGTGTACAGATTCCAAGGCCAAAGCTGATTATTAATGATATATGTTGTGACCATGTAACTCGAGATATGGTCACAGGGTCCACTACCTAAAAACTTATTTTCGTTTTCTGTTTAAAGAATGAAAACCAATAGACACATGAATGTTATGTGTAGACTCCTAACACAATGGGGATTAGTAATATTTGTAAGTTGATGACTGTGGCTCCTAACAAGGAGCACATGGACTATGCCCTAAAACCAATATTCTTCTCTTCTATAACTCAAAGATGAAATTGTGTGTACAGCCTTTTGGTCAATGAGGGTTATAAATTGTAGATTTGGTTTGGACTCGTTGGTTCAATCTAGGGCTACAGGTGCCACTCCCTAAAGAACATTATGTGTATTCTTCTAAAAGACTAAATACATAAGCCTCTAGAAAGGTGAAATAGTGTGACACCTATGAATTATACATTGTAGATTTGGTTACTCCGTGGCCACCAAGACTTCACCCATGAACCTTTTTTTAAAGAATGGGGATTATATATATTCGTCAAGCATCTGACAACTACATTTGGAAAATTACAATTTTCAACCTAATATGTTTCATCGTTTAAAGTCTGATGAGATACAGATCCCATGACTCTATTTTCTTTTGAGTACATGAATAGTTCTGTCACTATTACAAGAACGAAAATTGTTAAAAATAAAACAATATACTCACACTTGTATTTGAGAGAGCTGTTTACATGACACAAATGCTATGCAGAAGTACATATATGCAAACATATGTTTACATGGCATCCAGATGAAGTGTTAATATACTTCTAGTGTATATATATATATTTACTAACACATTTATTTGCGTTTATATGCACAAAGTACATACCAGGAACAAATATATATACACATGAGTATTAATAGTATGAGTATTAAGTTACTTGTCTGAACCAAGACCTGTTTAATATGATTTTCTGAATGCAGATTTTGTATGTAAACCAAAATATTATTGAAGAAACATTATCACTTATCTAATAGAACCCGGCAAAAATGTTCTGGTATCAACCATTTTGGATGTAAGGGATCATCCATTTTACATACGATACTTTCAATATTATTATATTGATAAGCATGTTTAATTGATAAGCACGTTTACTTGTATCATGTATCGGGATAAATAGAAAACATATTTAGATTAGTAATACTAGCACATAAAGAATGTGACCCCTCTCTCAAAGGGGTATCGTATTTACAACGGAACTAACAACACTTTCTCAATAGTGTTAACAACATCCTCCATTCATCGTTACCAACATCTTGTGTCAAACTCGCTGGGAGATACCAACATCCCACCGTGATTTTAAAATTGCGTATTCTTCATGACCCGGGTATTAATATATAGATTCAGTGCATTAAATCTATTCACACCATCATTGTTCATGGGTGTGCAAACTAAGTTTGATTATGTACCCCGAGAAAGCTGTTAATTCGTGTTAGATACTCGCGAAGCGATCTTGCCTTCAGCCATGTTGGGATGTTGGTAACGTACGTTACCAGCATCACCAACGGTACAGTGTAAATAGTACAGCTCTAATTGTTGCAATTTTGTATATTTGGAGCAAAGAAATCTTTTCAAAACATCAGGTATACGAGTATTTTTATTTATGAGAATTTGACTTTCATGGAGGTATAAACTTAACAAACACTGTGCACATTTGGCGTACAAGTGATAAAAACGTTTAAATCCTTGACTTTGGAATTAATCTGAATTCTTTTTGAATTCTGTACGTTACTCAAACATTTCTCTATGATTAAGAGGTGGCATTACAGCCAAAATTTACTTTTATTTTTTAAGTGTAACAATACCTGTTCCTGGACGCCAAAATAGCAGAATTTTGAAGATGCAAATATAAAACAAATAGTGAAACGTTATTAGCATTACATTTGCTTTCTTAAAATGGTAAATAATACTCTTTACTTATCACCCACTTGCACTGTCTACTTTCTTATTAGAAAACTTTTATTAGAGGAAAAGACTGGGGGATGCAACACCTTTTTCTCCTCTATACGTTGATATAACACATTCATCATTGCTTAGAACAGCTGATGTGCTGAATACAATTCATTTGAATTGTAAACAATAGAGTTCACATGTAAAACTAATGTACCTTCGAAACTAAAAGTGCTAAGAAAAACCTCAAATTGTGTTTTCATGTAAGATGTGAGGTGAGGTGATTTTGGGTTCGCTTTAAAGAGTATTTCACTTAAATTCCGACCGCTAGTATTAGTGCAGGGAGCCCGCGACACTATGGCTAAATATTGCGGTGAAACCTACGAGCAACTGCTGGAACTAACGAACCGTGGGTGTAATGTGCAGACAATAGGTGTATTAGCTAGATTCAAACCCTGAACGTATCAATCGGAAGCCCAGCGCACTAGTGACTGTGCTGTCCGACCCAATGAATTATAATACTCTTATCGTCAATTTGTAACTAAAAGTGCTAAGAAAGAGCTTACATCTTAATTTACCAGTAGATGGAGAGTCCTATCATAAACTGGATGTGTAGAGCTATTGATATACTTATTGCCATTTAGTGTGTGACCTCTGCTCAGATCCAGTCAGAATCATCTGGTGCTAAGAGACAATTACACTGGATTCCCCGTACTCTAAAATGATGACTTCGATATGAAATCTTGCATTTTCCTGGTTTTCAAATCTGATCAATATATCAGATTAAAAAGCTTTTAATCTGATCAATATATCCATCATCTTCAGCATACCAATATACCACTTTCATAGCCTCCATAGGCAATCTAGTTAAAATGGTTGTAATGTTCGGACTTATATAACATTACAGATAATTTTAAGGAGGGATAGGGAGCATGAAAATAGCACCAATCTCCGACACATTTCAGTGTGAATGAAATAGTAAATCTTAGAATTAACGTTTACGTCGATATATGATGTCTGAATAAAAACAAAACATATTGGTACATCCTTATCTCCATTACATTAGACTGGACGATGTTTTGTACATTGTCAATGACAATGTTTTAATGGGATTTTGATGTTTGATTATCAATTCAATAACGTGAGCAATATCCTGCCATGCACATATAAGAACCATAATTATTCGTGGTGATGAAAATTGTGTTAACAATGACAAGGTCAACATGGCTTGTGATTCTAAAAATCATTTTTAAACAACAACAAGATTCATCGATGACACTTTGCATAAAGAGACAAGAAATAATCCTGCAAATTACTGATAACGTGTGATTTGACATGTCTGCAAATACATTGGCATCATTACAGTACTATGTAATTTAAACTACCTTGTTCAAAGGACAGCAATGTACTGTTTGACAATAGGAAGTGACAGCTGAACTAGTCTACTGTATGATTAATAACTGAATATGATGCTGCAAACAAATAGTTTTGTAATATAGATAAATATGTTAATAGCGCAGTGTGTATATTGTATTTATGAACATTCGCATAAAGAGAACTGATTTAGTCTGGAATATGATTTTTCTCTTTTATCTGTTACATGTATGTGTGCAGTGAAATCGACCCAAAATACTTGTCAATTATTGTACATAGCTATATCTGTTTTGATATTACCGGTATGTCTGAACATTATTTATTTTTTAGTCATATGCCCATAGATAAGTGATAAGTATATTCTTGATGACTGACACATTCCATGCACTGTCATTAAAAAACAAAATAAGAAGACTTTCCAGAATGTATAAGCAAACTTGTCATGATACATACATTGTTATGAAATTCCATACCCTTGCCAAGAATGTTATCATACAACTGTAACTGTTAGGTATATGGGCCGAAAAGCTTCTTTTAAATTTAAATTTCTTTGATATATGTCTATAAACTTGCATGACTTTTTTGGAAAATTTAATATTACATTTGTGCTTAATTGCTTAAATAACAAATACAAATATTAGATTTGTGTTGAGTAGAAAGATGCTGTAATTATCATGATGAGTTTTTTATCTTGAAATTGTCGATCTAAACAATGAATCTAAAGCTTAAGTAAAATTATAGTATTAATTTGAATAGACATTTATGCATTTGGTTTATTTGCAAACTTGAAAATATAAAATATATTTCAGTATTTTAGCTTATGAAATATAAAACTGAGATTTTAACAAGAAAATATTAAAAGTAAATCAAAATGAAATTGTTCTTTTTTCTATTTCGGCTTTTGAGGTGTCCAAATCCTTGACATGTCTGACATGAAATGTAAAGTAAAAATGTTTGCTCAAAAAGGCTTGAAATATGATAAAGCTTGCAGAGCAGAATTTCAACTTTAATGTAAAAATGGTAATCATAAATCCCCATCATGTTTGTCAAATTTCAATACTTTTGTCAGTTTTGACATTTCCATGACATGGTAATTTCCTCCAAGCTAAAAGATCAAAAAGCATAAAACATTTATGATCCAAATGCATCCCTGTATCAAATAGTGATAAAACATCAAATGCAGATAAAAGAAAGCACAGCAACACATTCCAGTTACGGTGGCTGTAATCCATATTTCAATTTAGCAGACATCCGCTTTTGAAGTGATATGATGAATACGTCAATGACGTCAGAGTTTGACATCAAGGATTTGATTCATGTTTCACAGAGATATCCGCAAAACTAAGGTTTTTCAACATCCATAGCATATAAAACTGCATTCACGACAGTTAGTCATGTTTTCATCCTTAAAAACTGAAAGAAAAAAATATTGATGATTAGAATCAATGGAAAAATTTGTCGAATCGAAAATGAATATTTCCAAATATCATTTTGATGAGTTTTGTTATATATTATATTTTTGGATGATATTGTGTATTTACGTTTTTGGATGACGCTCTTGATGTACATACAATGTCCCACAGTAACTCAGTAAGAACCAACTAATGATTACTAAAGAAGGAAAGTGATTTAACACGTTATTTGAATCCCTTTTTTAAATAAATTCCTTAAACCAACAATGCAAATGCCAACACGACTCTGGCCATGCCAATATATTCAATAGGTAAAATAATGGAACTGTTTCTTGATAAGTTTTTTATAAAGAGCCAGTTGTGTTTATTGTCATTGTCTAATTAGATACGTCAGACACGATACTTGTAACTTATATGCAAAGGTTACGTACATTATCAGAATTTTCTATAAGTGAAAATTATTTTTTCTCTCACAAAGTTATTTTCAATGTCTTTCAGGTTGAAAAACACTTTGGAATAGAGAGCAAAACATTTTTTCTCCCTGCAACCAGTTTAGCGCAGCCAAAGCCCAGTCAAATAGCTAACCAATCACATCATAGATTTTAAACGGTCGCGGCTTTGAAAGCATTCGGAACAGACAAAAGGATAGCTGTTTGGAGTTATCTGCCCCTAGCTTCTCGCACCGAAAGATTTTGTTGGACATCTTTGTGATTGGTTTACTGAATTGCGCTAGAACAGGAGAGTCTACGGGCTGTTACCAGACGGTTTGGCGTGGAAATCTCCGAACGATATGAGTTCGTATCCAGGTAGATGCACTATTTTGCACATTTATTTCCGCGGAATAGCGTCGGTTTAATCAGACTGTCTCATTTTTAGAAATAATTCCGGCATATTTATGTGACTTTCGAACCTCACGGCAAGAGCTTTATTTACAAAATATTTACAACTTAAAATCTACCCGATTATTCAAGGATTTACGGTAATAACTGTTCCTTGATGTGTTAATGAATTTGATTACCAACAAATTATTTACTAATAACAACGTTTGTCTTTCCTTTGGAAATACTGAAAATAAATCCAATTAGATAGACTACCAAAGGGGTAAAACTTAATAATTATTAACTAAAAGCAAAATTGTATTTAAAATGGTGCAAGTATATATATGTTGTGATATACCATCTGATCATCTGTCATTTGCTATTGACTAGATTCAATGAAAACATACTTTTATATATTAAATGCTTGCATCAATTAAGTCATGTATTTGTTAATGACTTGTTAAAAATAAAGTAAAATTGATTTTGCAGAAGGAAGCAGAGAAAGACACTCCGGAAGGAGCAATGAATAGAGGGGCGGGTCCAGCTTGTTACAGCAGTTGACTAGAAGAGGACAGGTGAAGACATTTGGCTGTACGAGGCTGATGATGTGGAGAGGTTGAGAATTTTGTATTAACAATAACAAATAAATATTATGATTGAAGTGATGTTTTTTTTATTCACTAGATTAATATGTTAGTGGTGTTGACAAAAGTGAGCATGCAGGCCTATCAGTTTCCCAGAAACTGCTGTTAGCAGTGTAAAAAGCTGAAATTATGACTCAAGTTAAATAATAGATTAAAGGGACAGAACTCCATAAAAAAAACAATGAGAACATCAGAAGCTCATCCCTCTGCAATTTGGTGTTGAATGAAAGCAAATCGTCATAATGTGGTGTCCATTTCTAGACCCCACACATCAAGCTTGTACATTTTATTAAAAAAACTGATATTCATGAGCGGGGATTATTCACCCAGCAGTACAATTGGGTACCTGGTATGAAAGTTAAGGCAATGTAACATAAGTTCAAGCACTTTAATTAGCAGCTAGGTTGCATACTCCCAGTCAACTTCCAAGTCTATCATTGACAAATTTTAAGTCTTGCTGCATTTTATAAACTTTTCTATGTCAGAAGAGGCACTGCACATGACCATAACTTCATATTCTATGCTCCTACACTAGCACAGAAAAATAAACAAACTGAAGCAACTAAAATTAGCCAGTGACTTCAGGGAAAGTTGACTTTCAGTAACTTGAGATTGAAAAAAGAACAATGTTGGTCTTTACACCAGGGTAATAATGTGTGCGCACTATGAGCATGTCCCTTAGTGGTGAAGAGTTCAGCCATTGATAACTGAAACATAAGATAAGATTTAAACTTCAATATTGTACAATTCAGTTCTAAATGTTCATTATGTCAATTATTATCAAGCAACCATCATGGTTAAGATGTATCCCATTATCCCGGGTATACTCAACTTCCCAATACAAGGCATAACTCTTGCCAGTCTCCATTACTGTCTGATTTAGGCCTTGCACTATTTCCGTAAGAAATCTGTGCTTAGAAATCCAGGCCCACTATGCATTTCTGGTGCAGCGAGTCACTATCTAGGCACAACAAAGCGAGGGAAATACCGCAAGGCTTAAATCAGCCAGTAATGCAGACTGGCAAGAGTTATGCCTTGCGTTTGGAAGTTGGGGTATACCCTGCAACTGGCATACTGTTTTACTTTGCTGAATAATATGTCCAATGTTATAGAACATATTTGGAATCTTATACAAAACATAAACTAGTTTTTTAATTCAAAACAAAAATACAGTTGGTGGGGGTATAATAAAGTAAACTTACTTCAAAATTTAGAATTGATTTGGGTATTAACACCACTTTCAAGAATATTTCACTTTTATCATGGATACTAGTATTATTGCAGGGAGAAAGCCTGCAACGCCATGTTTGCTATGCATTGCGCTGAAACCTGCGAGCATCGGCTGGAACTAGAGCCCCATTGGCCAAAGAGTCTGTACATAAAAAAGTCAGCTCTCTTGAGTCACTGGTTCTGAAGAGGAAGTAAGAAAATAGGGCCATGGGCTCTGTAGCTCATCAGGGATTATATGGTTTGATGATTGATCTCAATATTATGCAAAACCCCTAGCCCTGAAATTGTGGGTGCATAACAAAATACATTTGGAGAGAAACAATACAAATCCCTTCTCAAGTGAGTATACTGTATTAATGAATCCTAGTTATGAGTAGAAAAATTATTCACAAATACCTGACCAAAGCCCAATGAACATTTATCATAGCCCTTAGACTAAAATTTAGTCTTTGGAATTTTTAAAGTTATTGTATCTTCATCCTTTTGAGTATTTATTTTTCAACACTACCAGTTTGTGTATTCAGTTTATCTAGACTGAATAAAGATCTAGACTGTACTAAAGGCTCTTATTTTTACACAGTCATTGAGCAGGATTACATAGCAGGCCTGATGAGCTAAAAATAGAGCCATGGGCTCTGTAGCTCATCAGGATATGTATTGATTATGGCTCAGATTTCAACTGTGCGTCTTAAGTTTTCTTGTTATGTTTACTTGGATATGCATATTACCATCTCGTAATGATTTATTTTCAATTGAAATTTACGTTAATGCAACCATATAAAACAAGGACATGTTACTACAAACTTACTGACGAAATAGGAAATAATTGTATTTCAATTCATCTAATACAGAAAATTGAGCTGCTAATCATTCGTTAAATATTCTAAAGGTCATTGAATTCATGTTAATCATACTTAATATTAGCTTGCCAACTGCAGTAGTTAGTTTGTTTCATAATATATTTAAGCCTTTTGTGTTGTCTGCCTTAAATATGATATATGAACTATGAATTTGCTATAAATTGAAATGTCAGTATTTCTGCACAATTATACAGCTAAACGAAGATGTTATATGCTTCGTTTCCTCAGGGGTTTCTATGTGACTGTGCAGGACATTGACATGGAATATACCGAGAGAAATTTGCTTTTGGAATGATCGAGAACCATTTAAAATTTATTATAAAATCACTTTTCTACATTTAACTCGTTTATGGAATTTGAATGAGAATGTTTTTTTTTTATTATTATAGAATCATAGTTGTTTCTCGAGGAAGTATACAATTCTGTATTTCTTCTTTTCTTCTCATTGACTTTATATGGAATATTCATTATTTAATGAAAACGTTTTAAGTTAATTTCATCGATTCTTCAAATAAGTTATTGTAAAAAAAAACATAAAAATATTAAACGTCTTAAAAAGGGAATGATTTCAATTCGTGATATGGTATTTGAAGTTTATTTGATTTCACGACAGAGGTCTGGCAAATTAATCTCCATACAGTGTACAGTGAGGTTTTGGTGGATGAGTACATCATAGTTCAAAACAGTTCTCTAGTTCCAGTCGATGCTTCACGGTTTTACCACAATGCATATCCACAATGGCGTTGCGGGAGTCCTCCTTGCAAAAATACTAGCAGCCGTGATGTAATTAAAATGCTCTTTAAAGCAGTGGTAAACAATAGTGACCTCACCTCATTTTTACTTTACCCCTTTTCTGTATTCGTCCCATTAGTTTGACACTATCAAAGCCACATAAATGCCACAAATTGACTAATTTAATTAAGCTTCCGCTCACGTACCAGGCAAAAGATAAATCCTTTTGGATTTTCAACAAAATAATGTACTTACATCAATCTCCATTATCGTCAACATGTTTTTGAAAGCAGTGTTAAACCACACCTCAGTTTTACGTACTTTACTTCCTTTCTGGATTCGTCCTATCAGTTTGACACTATCAAAGCAACATAATTAATTAATTAATTAAGCTTCCGCTCACATACCAGGCAAAACATATTTCTATTGGGTTTGCCGCGAGAAAATGTACTTACATCAATGGTTGAGATTTTTTTAACAGAATCGAACATTGGACTTAATTTGTGGGAGTATATGTTAGAAAATTTATCAAAGCTTTTTTTAAAACATTGTGACTTTTCACAGAATGTCGAGAATTTCTCTTTGATCTTTAAAAGTGCAATTTATCATATGAACAACAAATCAGCATACGGCTGACATCTCTTTGCAGTTCCATTCCTAGCTATAGTGTTACTGTCACTTACTGTGTCATAGCAAATATTGTGTTTCCTGTTCATTTTTTCATTATCGTCAACATTAGTTTACATGAAATGCACCTATTTGAAAGATAGGAAAGTGATACGTTTCGAAGTTTTACCTTTGAACATAAAAGCATTATCAAATAATGATAAAAAAGCGGGTGTTGGGTCGTTCTGATTTCATCAAGAAATAGGAACTGGATAAGAAGGTGGCATATAGATGTTCTATCGCAAGTTTCAAAAGCATACTAGGTACTTTATACAGTACTAGGCAAAAGAAATGAAAATAAATTTCAGCAGAGTAAAAACAAAACTAGACTTATTTCAAATACATTCAATGTATAACAAGTGGACAAGTTTCATCGAAAATTCCATGCCTTAATGTTGACTGTTCCGCTCTATGCCTGTATGTGACTTTGTACAGTAAAAGTGCAATAAAAAGAAGAAAACTTTCATCCTGTCACGACATAAAGACTAATGGTTGAAAAAAAATTCTATGACATTTATTCATTTCCTTTATCACCTTTCATCATCACCTTTATGTCAGAACAACTGAGAGACTTCAAAGATGTTCCTTTTTTTCATCTTTAGCAAAATATCTTGTTTGCAAGATATAACTCTTTCTGATATATAATGCATAGATATTACGTCGATCACTTGTCAGAAAGAATAACATAAACTCGTACGATTAAGGAACCTGGTAATTAAATTGAATTGAAAAGAGGAAATTGATTTATTTCCCCAATCTCGCCAGATTCAATTGACTTCCTTGGTAAAATCCTTTGGGATCCTCAAGAGAGTCACTCATTCTCAGTGAAATTGTATTCCTCCCGGCAATAATTGTTTCAAGCTTATAGTTACCTTTTTATATCTTTTTCACAAAAGGATCTCGTGAGAAAACCCTGACATCAAACATATTACTATTTTAGTTACTTTGAACTTTGAACCTTATGCTAAAAAGTAAAAATGCTTTTCCGAATATAACATCTATAGTGCATAAATAAAGGTAAACAAACTTAAGATTAGAACTGGTTACATACCTAATGAAGTTCGTGCTTGGGTGTTCTTCATCGTTACCATGCCTCAATAAATCTTAAATAAGTGCTCTGAACAACTCCAGTAACTTCACCATATTAATAGCACGTGTTTTGCCTTTCACGAAAACGTTGATGATCTTCAATCACTATCACTATTGACTCTTCAAGATTAAACATAACAAGCACAGCTGTTAACACAAGAATTGATTGCAAACTATTTAGATAATTTGGAAACATTGTCGTAGGTTATGACGTCGTTGAAATGAATTCTTTCAATGATATTTCTGTCAGCAGGTGCTTTAAACTTAATTGGTAAGAAATAATACTTAACAGTAACCATTAAGTGGTTCATTTGAATCACACTATTACCATTAGTTCTTGTACTTTCCGCTCCTCCCTCATTGTAGGATTGAAAACCTTTTCCTAAGAGTCAGGCACTAATTGGCAGGACTGACCATCTCAACAGTTTATACACTCAACAAGGAACACACTGTAGTCACTAATATAAAGTAGGTGGTCATTGGTTAACAGGTGAGGTGAGTTTGGGGTTTAACATCGCTTTCAAGAGTGTTATATCATGACTGATACTACTCTTTCAGGGAGAAAGCCTGCAACACCATGATGGCTGCATGATGTATCGCAATGACACCTGCAGGCATCGGTTGTAACAAGCGATTCATGGGTGGAAATTGGCTGAAATTCAGTGTAGCAGTGCATACTACTGCTAGCAGAACACTGAATCCCTACTGCATGTAGAACAGTCAATCCCTTGATGGGATTCCTTTTGCCTTGTTTCTTTGATATTAACAAAAAAGATTCTGTAGATGGACATCAGTGTGTATATTTTTGGTACTTACTTTATCAAAACCTTGTAAAATGTATCAATATATGATGCTATGTGTGTATGATTCCTGCAATTAATTCTTGATAGCCTTCAATGTCTTGGTGAAGTGTGTATAAATATCAGCCTCAAATTGTGCGTTACCTTTATTGAATATAACGTCTGACTGGCTGAACATTTAATCTTTGGGGACTTGACAAATGTGCAGTCTTAAATTGAATTATTGTCTTAAATCGTTCCGTGTCACAGATGAGTGTCAGCGATTCTGCATACGACTGTAAAGGAGCTGTCCATTGGGATATTCAGAGAAAGATCTTGCCATTTGTTCAGATTCTGCATGGTATGGAAATTAACCAGGGTGAACATATGATAAAAAGAACATTCGATTTATTATGGATTCATTAGGCTGAATCCTTATTGTAATTGGCATATTTGGGGGGGGGGGGGGGGTTGTTTTTTTTTTTATTATTATTCCTTTTTTGTGTAAAGGATTGAGAACTAACGGCTGGACCGATTGGCATGAATTGTGATGATCGCCCGTGTCGAGATCCCACTCTGTACGTTGGCCGAATTTTAGAAAAATGGGCTTTTAAAATGACGAACAAATTCAAAATACACTTAGAGTCTTGCGAGCGAGCACAATTGTAAAAGACAGCGAATTGGCAGGTCACGTGGTTTAGCCGCAAATTTGATTTCAGACTTTTTACTTTTAAAAATGTTCGGACCCCATGCAGCTTTGACAATCTTTTCCTCTGAAGATAATATTTGTTTATTAAGATTACATGCACTTCCATTGAAATGTAACATTCGAGGTATTAATATTAATAATATTTGTAAAATGTGTGACTGTGGTGTGATTGAAAATGAAATTCACTTTATGTTTGAATGTACTGCATATGCCTTTATTAGAGACAAATATTTTCCATCTTGTAAACAGGACACATGTTAAAAGTATATCTTAATTTGATTAACAGCAATTGTAACACAACACTTTTTAATTGTTCCAAATATATAACGGAAGCTCTTGCTTTTAGGAAGCGTGCCACTACTTCCATAATAATTTAACTACTGTTTTCTATGTATAATATAAGTTTCTACTCTTACACATTTGTAAATTGTATTGTTATTGTACATGGGCCAATGGCCTACAAAACCGAAATAAGAATTGAAATTGAAAAACACTCTTTTTTATAGTTTCCTCATTGCAGCCGTCAATTCCTAATACTTTTTGCGCATTGAGCTCTCAAATTTAGATAAGTTTTAAAATTTAAGGGGATATAACTCAAAAACTTATTGGGCTAATTTTGCGATTTTTATTATGACAGTAAAACAGGACAGTAGTCTTTATGAATCAACAATAACATTGAAGCTGAAGCAGTATTATATGTGAGAACGCGTACAAAATTACAGATAAATAACACTGACAATTTTAACATGGGGAAAATTTTCAAAATGCACTAATAGCCTTTCAGCTTTTTTATATGATAGACAGGAACAGTACAAACAGTAAAATAAATCATCTTCTATGATTTCTTTGCACTTGCTTTCAAACAAAACTACGAGAGTTAACATCCTGAAAATAAAGGTACTGATGGCCCTCGGTATGAAGTCAAGGTGTGTAACTTTTCGGCCCATCGGTCCCGTCCCGTAGAAATATGAAACCTTTTTTTTAAAATGCGCAATAACCATGTGAGAAACAAAGTCAATCATGGCGAGTTCGTAAGTCACCTGGTTTAGCGCCATTTTTATGTTCTTTACAATTTAGGTATCAATATTCCTACAGACATGCTAGAGACTTGCAATTTGTTATGAAAGAAGCGCAATAACATTGGAAAGTTGTAAAAGTTGATTATTTTTCAATTAATTGAGTTATTTATGCGCTGAATACGTTTATCGTAATTGCGACTATATTTATATTTTCATTTTAGTGCAAACGGGTCAAAAGTAACTCACTATGTTCTGGGAATGATCTGGTAAAAAAAACATTGTATTCGCTGTTATTGTATGGTTAAATAACAAGAAACAGTTTTACATAACAAAAGCATGAACAGAGATAACACTGCTGGATCTAATATCGTGTTAGTACAATGACGTATAACTCTTTTACTTTTGGGATGCTTCTCTACATTTACATGTACGTATACGTTATACCAAAGGGACACAACCCATCCCATGGTTTGAGCTTCAAGGACAATTCAGAAGACCACTGTAAACTTTATGTTACAATTTTAACTCAATTGTCTGTACAATCTTCAAAAAAAAAAGATATAAAGACTACAAAACTTTGAGATGTGATTACGAAAATTCTTATTGAAAAATAAACCTTTTATTTCCCATTTTATTTTTAATTTAACTTTATTTCAAAAGTTCAACTTGGATGCCGCATTATTCACTCATTTGTCATAAAAGAATGAAAAAAATGGATACAGATGTATTTACAAAAGGGTTTCATCGACTTTCAAGGAGCTGGGTCACGAGAACTTGCCATTTAATGTTGTTATCAAACTTTTCAAATGAAACGAAACGTTTAAAAACTCCTTCAAACTTCTATGTCAAAATGTTCACTCAATAACCCCAGGATGATTATGAAATTATAGTTTTTAGTCAGTTCTGACGTTCTTGTGACAAGATAATTTCCTTTTCCTTAGAAGTTCGCATCATCTAAACCAGTTATGATCCATTAAGACCCTTGTATCAAATTGTGATGAAACATCAAAGAATCATGACATTCAGCAAAGTAACAATTTCTAGTTAACAGTTCGTTTTAGAACATTGATAAAACGAAAGTCTACTAACGGTTTACCAGATAAAATATTGAATGGTTTCTTCTCATTTTTCAATTCAGATTTGTTGCAGGTTTAACTCTCATAATATTCCCTTTTTATCATCCAAATGTGTGTTCCACAGGAGATATCACTTGTGTGAGATCAATTGATATCTCCTAGGAAAAATCATGTTGTCAGTAGATTTTGCACAATGTACTGTCACCGTCAAGCACATGACATCACAATGTTTTTATATCATGGAGTAATGACATCACAATGATATGACATCAAAATCATGATGATGTCACACTGCTATGACATCTTGAAGTCAAATGATAGTGGTGTGCTCAGAGATGAACACTTTTCATTGAAACATAATGAAGAATGATTTTGGATGATCAATCTCACCCTCGTGTCTCCTGATAACAAATATATGAACACGAGTTGATAAAAGAAGACACTTGGGTGATATTCTCTATGTATCTAGGAGGTCTTATGTAAGTACTGTACAAATCGCTGGTATTTCAGTATTCCTGCAAAAAAAAGAATAATATCAATTAAACACATCTTTTTTTTAAATATTTGAAGTTTATTTTAGATACAGTGCTTTCCCGGCGTCAGAGGCCTGTGTTAATCGCTTCTGTTTCCTAAAGTCGACATAGTTGAAATATCATTAAAGTTACATCTATATGTGTATGTTTCACTCATAACTCAGACACTAATTGTTCAAATGTTACGAAACTTGGTTCATATAATCACTGTTATGTGTACATCTGTCAATTGTATATTTCATACCTCATTTGCATTTGCATATTTAATGCAAATTGTCAAAATTGTTCGACTTTTACTTCTAAAGCACTCTTACAAGTGTATCTATGAAAACATGCTTTCTATGAAATCATACATTCTCTGATTTTATAATACTGTTGTGTGTTTATACGTACAAAAGCCTAAACATCTTTTTGCTATTTTGAAAAACATTTTTACTTTGACCAATGTTAAAAGTGGGGGTATATGAGTGAGCTGTTCTCACTAATTCTCTTGTTTGTGTCTAGTGAGTAAAACAATGCTTCGTAAAAAGTGTACGTATCACCAACGGTAATCTATTCTGGTCATAATATATTTCTTTTATTATTTTATTAAAATCAATCATTGTGGTGAGTACGACTTCATGAATTAACTGAAGAATGTGATAAATAATAAGTGTTTTCAAGGCAGGGTCAAAGTTCATCGTTAAGTAATCAAATTACTTGAAGGTGTTATGACACATATGTGTCATAACAGATTGTAATGAACCCCCTTCACGAAGTACCACGTGGGTTATAAAAAGCAGCAGATTTGCATTTTAAATTAATATGTTTTAATAGAGTTAAGCACGAATAAAGAGTGTTTCTATATTGTAGTGATTACTTTAATTATGCGTTTCGAACCACTGCATATTAAAATATTGTACCGCGAAGACCCTATTAACTCTCTTTTGAACACATTAATGTTTAACCTTTCAAACCATAAATAGTTATCGAACATCATTTCCATGCTAGGAATGATAGCTAACATGTACTGTCATGTATGTTCACGTAGTGTTTTTAACATCTATCCGACAAGATTCATTGATTTGAGCGTTTGTCAAGTTCACAAAGAAAAATTAATGAGCTAGTCAGACATTATTGTCAGTAAAGGTAACGTCATCACCTGCTTGACAACGACATGAGGCGAAACGTCGCCTATACAGAATAAAGAAGTTGTGTATCCATAAAATTGTTCTTCGACAAATAGTGTTCTTTCGGCGGTACCGAAGACGCACAAAGACGTTTATTAGACGTCTAAATGACGTCTTGTCAAGACGTTGAAAAGACGTCTAATTTTGGTTTAAAATGAAAGTCTAAAAAGACGTTGAAGCCTAGACGTTGTTT
Organism: Gibbula magus; assembly: GCA_936450465.1. Taxonomy (NCBI): domain Eukaryota; kingdom Metazoa; phylum Mollusca; class Gastropoda; order Trochida; family Trochidae; genus Gibbula; species Gibbula magus. Next base: position 57,297,381 of record OW388300.1, read on the forward strand.
AAACGTCTAAAAGTAGACCTAATCTAGACGTTGAAAACACGTATATCAGACGTTTAAAATACGTTTATTAGACGTTTAAAAGATGTCTAAAGACGTTTGAAAGACGTCTATTAGACAGTTAAAAGACGTCTATAGACATTTAAAAGACGCCTATAAGACGTTTAAAAGATGTGTATTAACATTTAAAAGACGTCTATTAGACATTTAAAAGATGTATAATAATTGCCTGTAGCTCCTCATCAGCATATTGTTATGCGTAGTGAATTCATCTTTTCTTCATCGGGTCCCTCGCACAAATCGCCATCACTGGCTGATTTAAGTCTTGCTGCATGTTTTCACCTTTTCTATATTAGCAAAGCAGAGTCGACATTGCAGATCGGTGCAGCACACTGCTATGCTAGCATAGAAAATGTGACAAAATGACACAAGGATTAGTAATAGCCAGTTGGACACTGGCGCAGGTTATGTCCTGAGGAGGGAAGTTGGATTCAATATCAAAGTTCTAAACATATCTAGGCACAATTGCACAATTTTAATTGAAATTGGATATACTGGGGCACATTTGTCTTTTTGAGATTAAAAAAAACATTTACCCGTTTCCATTTCTGCAATGGTTTAGAAACAACTGTAGGTTGCTGGTAATAATTTTTGACTGAATTAAAGTAAGATATTTCGGGGGAAAGGATGTGCATTTGTGCCTTAATTAATAAGATAATGATTAACTAAAAATGACAAATAAAACAAGTTTTAGAATATAAAACTAATTTATTCAGTATACATATCAATAGCAATATCAACTCTGTTACAGTGTACTAGCAAAACAATTAACCTATATATGTTTTCATTGTCAAACTACAATAATAATTAATGTTGTTTTCAAAGACCGTTAAAAACACATTTACAACACATTTTAATGCAATTTAGGTGAATAGAATGGGGCATTCAAATACATGTATTGTCTTATTTTAGCCATCTCCACACCTCCGATCCAAGGACCAAGAGTTTGGTCATTTCACAGAAAACCATATCTTCTTTGACCTCCTTGTAAGCCTTCGTGGTAGTATCTGAACAAAAATACATTCTTAATCTATAATGATATAGTCTTCCTCACATTATCTGTTTAGAGCTTTTGTTTTATTTTGTAATAATTTCTTCTAACAAATATACGCATGAAGATTATGAGTTGAAAGCATCCTTCTGTAATCAAAATGACAAGATTGAAAAAGATATGAGATAACTTGAGAATGTAGACTGCACTGTAGTCTAGTCAATTACTATTTAACATAAAATATTATAGGTTTGCTTAAAACTTAAAAACGCGAAGGACTTGTACACATGTATAGATCTACAACAACAGGACATCTTATACTATATTCATAGTGAACTAGGCTACTTTACCAAGGCAATGGTTCCTTAGGAGAGTGACCTAGATTTGACCCTACTTTAAACAATGGGCTACACACTCACATGTGAGAGCACAAGGCAAGTATGGCTGTCTAGAGTTACCAACTGTGTTAAACTAATGACCTTAATAAAGTGTCTTCTCTAACAAATAAAACAAAAGTCTTACCGTGAACTATTAATTGAAGAATGCATCAAGGGCTACGATGAGTTCCAGAAACGATGTCTATCCATTCAGTCCTTTGAACGTTGAGAAAATGTAAACAAAACTGGCGCGCGATTAACGGCGCATGCGTGACATACCCCAGCGACATCTGGAGGTACAGAAGCAGCCACTCTGCACAGCACTGACTACACATGCAATATGGATTGAAGTTCGAACCCCGTCAACTAGAAAATATCTTAAAGGTTTTTTAGGATGAATTGATATATTTTTACAGGACCTTTACAAATGACGTTGATGATTCTTCAAATATGATATTATATCTATTGTATAAATAATTTCTTATCCTCAAAATATACTGCAAAAACATTTTTAAGTAACAGAAATACTTCAAGTTTACAGACCTAATAATCAAAAGTCAACCTCTGCTCAATATGTGAAGGAAACACACTTCAAACTGGTATAAACACAAATACATCACAATAAATGTAGAAAGTGCTGGTCGAACATTAGACGTCTATTAGACGTTGAATCAACCTCTGGTCTAGACGTCGAAATGGTTACGTTGATTCAACGTCTAAAAGACGTTGTTATACGTCTAAACCTGATCTAGACCACATCTAGACGTCTAATAGACGTCTTGTGCCTGCTGGGAAGGCATCACCCTGAAAAACGTGAAATCTCATCAGGACACATGGGCTCCGTTCCATATAAGCGAGCCCTTATAATCGCTCATTGATCGCTCAATGTAGCGCTCAAGTAGTGCTCATTCACTCCTGAACGACAAGTCGCAAAACCTCAAAGTTCGCTCGCTTTGCCACGTAGCGCTACATTGAGCAATCGCGTTCAAGGGCGGTTTAAAAGTAATCGCTAATTGAGCGATTACTTTGAAACCTCTCTTGAACACGGCCATGATGTTTGTTTTTATTATGTACTAGGGCATCCCAGATACAGCATTAATTTGAAAACATATGCAGTCAACCATGTGATTAAATGACGATAATTGCCAATTGACACTTTGGAATTATAACCACTAAAAGGATCAACACACTGGTAACTTCCCAAATTTGAAATTAAATAGCATATTGGTTTCGAATTATTTCCCGAAACGAAAGATGGTCAGAAAACGTTATCGTTTTTGTCTAAATTTCTAAAATTATTTGAACCTTGTAGTTGAAACTCCTAAAACGCACAACACGATTACCTTGATAACATTCATGCAAGATTTGAAGTTTCCAAGTCATATTGTTTTCGAGTTAGGCTTGGTAAGTGATTTTTGACAGACACAAACAATTACGGACGTTTGGACGGATAGACAAGGAGAATTTTAGACCCTCGACTATGCCATAGCGGTGATATGACCACTACTTATTATGTGTCTGTAACCTATAACTTTTCATACTTGAGTCAGTATATAACGATGATTAAGCAATACTGCTGTACTACTTCTAAATTACGAACTAGACAAACCTATGGTTACTAGAGGTATTAGATGGCTTGAATAAGAATACGTTTGGTAAATACCATTAAGGCTCTTTCGAGTAAGCTTCTTATGCGTCATGAAAATCGTCCATTCAACACGGTACAATTATGTTTGGACAGCAGTATGAAAATAATTTTAAGTGACATTCTAATATTCAAGATGATGAATTTCAAGCATAATTTGAATCATTGATTGTAGCCTGTCCCTCCTACTGATCGTTTTTTCTACACTGCGTACATAGCCGTAACGGATGTTTTAAAAAAGCATATATGCATTTAAACTTGAAAATGATCTACTTCCCTATCCTATACTCGATCTAAATCCCTATCTTCCAGTCACATATACAGAAACAAGGTTATATGTTAAAGATGCATCAAGTATATAATATATGCATTAAGGAAGCGTTTCATATAAGATGGTGATGTCATTAGGTAAAGTCATCTATACACGATTAGAAACATTTATATGTTATAAAAATATAAATTGTCACTTCCGAAAGAAATCCCTGTTCAAGATGTCCCCACAAAAGACATCTTCTAATTGAAAGTGCTAAGAGAAGTGCGCCTCTGTCAATCCGGAATGACGCTGTGTGGCATCTGAAATAAACATCTCAAAGAAAATTGGAAGTAAGGTGATTATAGTTTATTACACATTCTTCAAAACTTCAAAAGGCTTGTTAATCCCTACCAAGGTTATGCACAAGAGAAAACGTGATCTTATTATATAACGAGTAATACAATGCTGAGATTTTTCAGTGAAATGAACTGTTTATCAAGCTACAGTGAACACACTACCACAGTAACAATGTGACGTCATACGCCAACTCACTACGTCAGACCATTGTTTTATGATGTCAAATTATATCGGTCACTGGTCACAGTGAAGATATAAGTTATTTTCACTGTAGCTTGATAGACAGTTTATTTCACTGATAAATCCCAGTATTTCATTGCTCGTCTATAATAATTAGATTTTATCTTGGAAAATACCATGTTTATCTCTTTTCTATTTGTGAGCTAACAAAATTATGTTTTCACGAGTGGCACATAAACTGTCTACCTTATGCGATAAGATAAGCATAGAACTAGTCAAGACTCTATATTTTAGCATAGGTTAAACAAGAAGGATTATCTGAGATAAGTATTATCATCACTGCTGTCAAATATCGTTATTCTGATCAGATTTTAATGTAGCAAAATTGCTAGAGTAAAGAACCAAAATTCCACACAGAGACGCATATCATAAACAGAATATTTAGTGTTTTTAATGCAGTAAAGTATTCAATTTGTCATCTTAAATTTACATACCTTTATTTTAGCAGGTAATTTTGAACTGATTATAACTGCGTTTAAAAGGGAAGGGATCATCAAATATCGACAAATAGTGACAATTTGTCTCGATTCTACACAGGTGTGCGTCTTCTCTTAAAGTCTAGATGGTAAAGCACTTTCGATAAGGTATAGGAATATGACGTGTTATATAGCATATTTAACGTCTTAACATGATATGGCCTTCAGCCGTACCATCATTTCCCACTGTCTCACAAACAAGTTTTAACAAGTTCTCTGAACAATTTCAGTAACCCCGAGGGATCAATTAGCACTCGTCTGTCACATAAATCGGTTCATGGTTTTCACTGAGTATTCAGTTAATGACTGAGCTTGACCTCGGCTTATTTACCAGCATAAACGTAAGCTGGAGTTATCTGGGTAAATCACGACGGGATTTCAAAGTTAAACGATAGAATTCACAAATTTGATGTAAGAAAACTACTCTTGAACAGTCTTCAGTGTCTGGTGATACAGAGGCCAGGATCTGTGTCTTTCTGGTTTCTTACTATGGGAATTGAACCTGCCAGTCATTAGTATTTTGTCAAGCGGTTCCGTTTTGATTATTTTATTTTATTTCCAAAGTATTTGTTTTATGTCAATTACTAGAGTGTATATGGTGATTCTTGAAGCATGTTACAGTATTACACTCTGTATTCAACTGAAAGCCTCAACTTATCAGGTTCCATCCGAAAATAAAAATCTGATATATTTGTATCAGTTTAAATTCTAACTAAATAGTTTAAAGTGTTTGGTCTGTTCATGATAAGAATACCATCCACATCTTGTATTTGTAACTTGAAGCTTGTAATTTTTAAAACCCAAGAGGAAAACTATTATTGTTATTTTGAACTTTGTTCAAATATGAGTACAGTCGGACACCATTTATTCGGACAATTTGGTTACAGTTGAAAATCGTCCGATAGCAAAACGTAAGACAGTTTATTTCACTGATAAATCCCAGTATTTCATTACTCGTCATATGATAAATAATGTTATTTGGATGGCTCTTCAAACTAGTTCTTTATAATCTTTATAATTTATAATCCTTTATTGTTCAGGCCAAATGTGTGTACATATCACCACACATTTCCTCGTTACCTTTACTGAATATAACGTCTGACTGGCTTCACAAAGTTATCTTGAGGGACTTGACAAATGCAGAGTCTTAGATTAAATTAGTGTCTCAAATTATTATGTGGCATAAAGCGATTCTGCATTCGAATGGGAAAGCTCAATCCTTTGGGATAGTCAGAAAAAGATCACGATTTTTTTTAAGATTTTGTTCGTGGCTTGGGAAAACAACAGAAAGAAGATATAGAAAAGAGACAAAAACAAAATTAGATTTCATGATATGATATCATTTTGTCAAAAGTAAGTAACTAAATTCTGGGAATGATTATTTTGAGTTGAATTGTTACTATAAACAAGCTAGTATTCGAAGTTTATATATGGTTAAATAACAGATAACAGATATTCGCGAGGTCGAGTTTATTATTTCCCATAGACCACATGGCTATATCATTTATTATTGATCATTAGTTATGAAGTTTTGAAATCAGTTACAATGGCCTAATACTGAAGGTGAGGCTGCACGGATATAATTGTCACGTGTTTAACTTCACGTGCGACGGACAACCAACAGCGTCTAGGTTGAAGGAGGGTGACAAAAGGGGGTGGTGAAAATTACTGCTTCCTTTCAGGGAGAAATGAAGATGAGCTTATTTAAGAGAATTATTAAGAACGACTGTTTGAATGAAGAATTGTGAAAATCATGCAAATAAGGCTCCTGCAGTTTCAGTTTCATTTATTCGTACTGTTTGTACATGAAGCCAAGCAAATGAAAGGAGCTGACACATTGATTTAGCGAAGGCTACAGAACTAATGCCCTTCGGGTTTTCAACTTTGAAAAGCACAAGAAGATCTTTAGAACGAGATTCATTCATAGATTTTCTGGGTTTTTTAATAGCTTCATCGATATCAAAGGCGAATTAATGTCAACATCACTTGAATTAAATACATTGAAATTAGATATGACAAACTGATTCAGGAAGACTGGAATAGCATTAAGCAATACTTGAACTGGGCTGAAGTTTATTTTTACGTTATTTGTGAAGAAACTTTTGACAATTGGGACTTTAACAAACTAAAACAAGTTTACCATTTTTTTTAGACTTTACCACAAACAGATATATTTAAATTGATAAACCCACTGTAATAAATATCTAAAGGCGAAATGATTATTCCGACACAACTATTATTTACTTGTGGGAGAATCTAAACGCTGCAGATATGTAGAAATTCTTTGTTTTCAATCTTTCCAAACTATTCAAAACCATGATTTTACACAAATCCAATATATCCGTGCCTATGAATTCATGCACTCTTGTCAGGCCCTATTTATGTACTTTACGCCATTTCATATTAAACCATTTATCCAATTCATTCGAGGTACCTAGTTATACTTGGTTCTCGTCATTTAGTCAAAGCGATGATGTCCTGGCTTGGTCATTTTACATGGAATTCTGAGAAAAAACCTTAATAGTTCACAATAAGTAATCTACAAGTTGATAAATGATGCTTGACTATGCATATGAATCAAACCGAACCCATGTCTTACATTATGCATATATGTCGACAGTTCCATGTTGCCGAAGTGAAATACACCTGCTAGATTGAAATGAACAGCTACTGACAGAAAAATACATTGGACTGATCTCTACAGTGATGCAGGTTAACTGCAGTTCTCCTGATGATTCAAATCCATTTATTGACCCGTTATATCGAAGGTTGCCTCACAGTATTAACTGGTTGACAGGGACAGCTAGTCGTTCGAAACTTACTTTAAAGTGGCTGTACCACGTTTTTTGTAAATTTTATTTTTTCAAATTTCCAATTTATAATGATTTTTTATGTCATTTATATATACTATATAGAAGTTAAACATCTTATTACACAAACAATTTATCCGTAGTGGTTGTAACGGTGTTGAGTATAAAGTACAAATTGCATGGCGGTCATTCTAATGTAAACACATTTTATTATTTAGAATTACAAAAACGATTTCCATGGCTTTAGCGAACCATGTACATGCATTTTTAAACTTGATTTTCCGAAGACAGAAGGGTGTTTTACTATTTGTGACATTATTTTTCAAATACATTTCATCGACTTATTTGAGCGAAAAAAACATGCTACTTCCCCTTCAAGATCTGAAGTCTGTTTACAAAGCAGTAACTGATTCCAAATCACATCCGTGAATAAGTTGATTTCAAAATGACAATGCCAACCCAAACACTTAAGGTTTTAAAATGCCTCGGACTCTGTGACAGTGATTGCCAATATCACAATACCTCATTCAAACTGGCAGCGTGATAGTGTAGTGGTTAGCGCGTTCCGCTTAAGATCATGAGGTCAGAGGTTCGAATCCCACCAGGAGCTCGGCAACTTTGTCTGCTGTCAAGAACTGTTCTACATGCAGTAAGGTTTGGGTGTAATGTCAAAATATCAGCCGATGTTTGCAAGTTTCACCGAAATGCATAGCCACAATATTGTTACAGGTTTTCTCCTTGCAATAATACTAGCAACCATGAGTTAAGTGAAATAATTTTAAAAGAGGTGTTAAATTCCAATCACCTTACCTGACCTCAACTATATCTTCTTTGAGATTAAAAAAATGACTAACGCAGGCCTCGAAACCTGGAAAAGTGGTGCATGTAAATACTTTTCAAATATTTTTGAAGAGATTTGTTTTATTGATAACTATTGTTTTCAAATTAATGATCTCACATACACGGAACCTCAATTTTCTTAAACCAGTGCATCGATTTGATAGGACTGAAACGTAGCTACCAGACCTTCAGGATAAATGGAAAGATCGTGAGAGTAAACGTTGTTTTATTTGGTAACATTTTGTAGATTTTTGTTCTATAAATTTCTACAACGAACTGGTGACTAGAAAGTTGTTGAATTTCATTCTTGATGTTCCATCATTATTCGATACAAGGATGTAAATGGAAAATAACTGGTTTAGAGAATGCAAAGTTCTTACAAAGAGGAACTTATCCTGTCACAAGAACGAAGAACTGACCAAAAACTATAATTCAAAATCCTCCTTGGGTTATTGTGTGAAGATTTTGACATCGAAGTTGAGAAGTGTTTTTTAACGTTGCGGTTCATTTGAAGTGTTTGAAAACAACATTAAATGAACAATTCTCGTTACCATAGCTCTTGGAAAGTCAATTAAATCATTTCTACAAATGGAGATTGTAAATACAGCTGTATCTGGGTTTTTTTTTAATCCCGATGAGTGAACTATGGTGCATCCGAGATACATATGGAGAATAAAGTTTTATTTTTTTAAGTTTTAAATTTATTTGAAAGGTTCTACCTTTTAATAAGAATTCATGTTAACACATTTGTAGTTTCGTAGAAAACTCAATACCTCCTTTCTGCAAATTGTTCACAAACTTGTGCCTGAAACTGTAATATGAAGATAACAGTGGTCTTCCGAAATACCCTGGAAGCTCAAAATATTGATGGACTTTTGCAGTACCTGCAATACATGCAGTTATGTTCAATATGATGTAATGTTCCGAAAAGCATGTTTACTTTTTAGCCTGAATGAATCAATATGTATTAAAGCAACTGACAATTTTGAAGAACTGATAACATTGAAACACAAGTCTCTTCAATGTGTGTATACACGATCAACAAAGTAAAAACCTATCATCATTTCAATTGACGAATTTGAAGTTATCCAAATGTGCCGGGCAAAATATCCAAAGCTGTCTCCACGGCAAAGGTTATTATAAAAAGGTTTTAAAATTCAAAGTAACTAAAATAGTAATACATTTGATGTCAGAATTTTCTCACGACAGCCTTTTCTCAAATAAGTTATAAAAAGGGTAATATAGGCTTAAATAAATTACTGCTTGGTGGAATACAATTTCACTGAGAATGAGTGACTCTCTTGAGGATCCCAAAGGATTTTACCATGGAAGTCAATTGAATCTGGTGAGATTGGGGAAATGAATCGATTTCCTCTTTTCCATACAATTCAATTATCAGGTTCCCCAATCCTAGTAGCTTTCATGTTATTTTTTTCTAAAAGGGGTTCAATATTATATCTTTAGTTATATATAAAAAAGAGTTATAGCTTGGAAACAAGGTTTTTTGACGGATGGAAACAGATTGAAAAGAACGAACATCTTTGAAGTCTCTCAGTTGTTCTGACATAAAGGTGACGACTGCAAAAAAGGAAATCAATCATTTATCCATGGACGTCATACATATTTGTATCAGCCATTACTCCTTGGTCACGGTATGAAACTTGTCTTCTGTTTTAAATGACACTTTGTTATTGTACAAAGTTAGATACAAGCATACAGCGGAACAGTCAACATGAAGTCAAGGAATTTGTTATGAAACTTGTTCATTTTACATTTTGTTTTTACTCAGCTGAAATTTAGCTTCATTTCTTTTGCCCTGTAGTGTATAAAGTATCTCACTTTGATACTTCGATAGAAACATATGTATGGTGGCTTCCAGTTCTCTTTTTTTATTTAATCGGAATAATCCCACGCCCGCTTTCATCATTTTTTGATAATGGTGTAATGTTCAAAGGTGAAACTGCTAAAGGTTTCACTGTCCTATTCATCAAATGGTTCATTTCATACAAAGTGATGTTGACTTTACAGGAAAACTAAACAGGAAAGTTAACAGTTGTTCTACTATGATGTTATTTCATATGATAATTTGCACTTTAAAAGATCAAAGAGACTGTGTTTCTATCGACATTCTTGGAAACAAATGTTCTAGGTAAATTTCATGAAGCCTCGTGGTGAAGCAGAATTCCCATTGGACTTGACATGAATTTGAAGTGATTAGGGTCTAACACCATCTAACACAGCTGCTTGTATTAGTATAGGGAACATCATTCGTTCTAAGAGAGGGTTTCATTAAGTTTGATAACTTGTACCCAATCCTTTCTCTTGAATAAATATGTTTAAATCAAAATCAATCATTCGTGCTATAGATGGTGGTAAAATTGTGTAATAAAGAACCGTGCTGAAATTCGGTGTAGTAGATCACCAATTTGAAGCCAAAACCTAACTGTACAAATATACGTAGAACAGCTCCCGACAGATGACAAAGTTTCTGAGCCCCTATCGAGAAATCAAATTAAAATGTCAAAAACGCTATAATGATTCAAAATTCGACAAAGCAATATTTCATTTTTTAAGACGTTGCATATTTGTAACGTCTATGAAGTATCAGTGAAAATAACTGAAAACTTTTCACCAAATGATAAACATTTCATTTGCCATTCAATGGGGGAAAAAAAGAACTACAACTGTCTCGCAAAACATCAACTATGATTCTAAAAACACCCATCCTTATTCACATTCCAAAGACGAAAAAAACGGTAACTGTTTAACAAATGTTAAATGGTTTCATGCAATAAGAAACCAATTTCCTCTCGGTATATGTTATGGATAACATCTGAATGCGAGGGTGTTCTAGCAAAGAGAGGCATTTGCCCAAGGGACCCGTAGGCAAAGACATCTCTTTGCTTGAACGTCCGAGGACGAGGGTGTTATCTATTTTAGATACCGAAAAAAAGACTAATGTGTAGGTGAACTTGTCTAAATGTTTTAACTGCAGTGCAGGTGATCCAAGTCAAATAAAGCGAACATAAAATATCATCGAAGTTTCGTACAGCAATGTAGGGACCAACAATCAACCGTTCCTAGTCACCAGTCCCCTGTAGTCTAGTGGTAAGGTCTTGGGCTTCAAAGCTAAAGGTTGCGTGTTCAATTCCCACATTGTCTGCTTTGAAAATGTTAAACTTGGCAATTTTGTAGATAGATTATCTTACTCAATGGGATTTAGGTTTCCTTGCACTCAATAAATTCCAATTAGCAGGCCTTCTACTGTATATTACCCTGCTGGAAGGGTATTATCCTGTGTAAGGCCCTGCTCCCTTTCTCAGGGATGTTCTCCCGGAAAAAAGACTGAGTTCAAAAAGTGTTAAAGATAATATCATCTCTCTGTTTTTTCGATGTTAATTCGTTTATTCATATAGACAATACTTTCAAGTAAGCAAAACACAAACGATTATTTCGAAGCGTCACCTACACATCAAGATATAGCCCTTCAAAGTGAGTAAATTTAGCCTGCTCATTATCTCATTCTTGAAACAGTTTGCCGTGGCCTCTCAGTGTAGCATAACCTTCGTTAGCGATGTGACGTCATACACAGGAGTTGCTAAATGAAATCCTTAGGCGATTTGTCGATTTTCGTTGATAATTCCTTTAAAACATAATAAGAACGTTTTGACATTACAAGTTTCCGATAGAATGGGTATTTGTGCGTCCGTAGGGAGTAATTTCGGAGTTTTAGGAGCATGTTTCGATATTCAACCGCTGATTTTAGATTTGTTCTTTCCCAATCGAGTGGAGTGTTATGTTATCTTATAAGCTACAATTGTTTTGAAATGAATAACTGACAATTCAAAAATAAACAAGATCATGCAATTTTTATTATATTATAAACGCCATTATTAGTTAATTTTTTTGTTGTGCTTGATTTTGTGTTTTAAGAGTGTCTATAGCTTGAAATCTACTGCGTCAATATTTCTCATGGTGACTTAATTTTGCTAATAGAATAGTTTCATTACAACTAAGAAAATCCTATAATTTTCATCAATGTTACTGGTTTACACTTTTTAGAAGAACATATTCGGGCTATCTTTAAATCTATAGTCGTGTACATTTACAATTACTTAGATTCAGTGTAATACCACTAGCATTTTCCTAGCATGTTATATAAAAGGCCTTGCATTTTATATTACATGTAGTTTTCGATGGTCAATTCATATGTTTGTGGAAATAAAATAATGTTTAAATCACTTCGGATAAAAATATGGAAAACATATCTTTCCCAATTTCAAATGAAAGTATTGGAGCTATAGAACTTTGATCAACTCACCATGGCCGTGTGTACATGTGTTGTTTGGTTCTCAATTTAAAATAATAATACCCCGGCTATAGTTCAGTCGTGTAGATTTCCCCTCTTATTTAATATTTATCTAAGTTAGAGTGTCAATAACGCAACTACATCACTTATTACATATCGCTACATTGATAAACAAAAATACTGAAAATATATTGTGTTATTTTGCATAAGGACGAATGTGAAAACAAAAATTATTCAACATGAATGAGGCGTGTTAACACCGTTATAATCCGTATGAAATGTGTAATAGATCTCTGTGACGTTTGAACATCTTCATCATCTGACATGCGTGCCGCCGCCATATTGGGCAACGATAAGAATTGTTCCAAAACACATTGCAGAATTACGGGTCCCGCAATGGTCACATCCAGTACTAAACAGTGTTGACATCTGCTGCCATTTGTAGTACGTTTTACGTGGCGTATATATATGTAATTTTGTTGTATAAGGACACAGGTAAATATGTTATTTAGGCAGTTATGTAAGGCTAAATCTAGTGGATTCTGTCATTAGACGCCAAGCGACTCCTGTGTATTACGTCACAAAGCCAAGCATGCGGAATTTGCTCTCGGCTAAAGTTTTATGAGGCATAATGAGCGGCGTTCTAAAAAGGCGTTATAAAAGGTGTTTATTGGTTGAATTGACAAATATCAAGTGGAATCCTCGTCATCTTGGAATATGCTTGAATAAAAACCGAAAAGTGATATGGTCGGGGTTTGTGGATCTTTAAATGGGCCTTGAGGTATATAATCCATGTCAATGTCATGTGCAGACACAACCAGACAGGTTTGCCCTTTGAAGATCCCTGAGGAAAAGATCTATACAAAATTACTGCCTTACGCTATGATTGCGCTTGAATATTGGCAATTCAATGCGTTCCTGCTCCGTGTGTCTAATTTAAAGTAAACAAAAGGAAAGGTGGGATATATTGTTTTGTATTGTATCGGGCCTGCTGTTTTAAGTTGTATGATTACGATGAATTCAATGACAAGTGTAACATTTAATGAATGTGACAGCTCGATTTTCTGTTTTGGATGAGAAGAAATAAAATTATTGTATAATACATTTGTACGTTTGTAGTAACATGTCTTTTTTAATTCTTTGATTAATGATATATATATATATGAAATAGCAACCAAAAGACATCTGGGAATGTGTCAACGTGTCAACTAATATATTGTTACTAATGAAGCATTCCTTATTGGTCCATAATAAAGAACTCAGAACTAATGAGACTAGTGAAGTGACATAACTTTTCAAGGTTATTAAGTATAACCATTCACTATTTCACCATTCGAGTATCTGTGCATGCCAGAGTCATGTTGTCACTCGTGTAGATGGTTTCAGGTGGTTATTTGAAAAAGGGATTCCAATAACTTGTTAAGTTTCTGCCTTCTTATTAGTTGATTCTGAATCTGAATTCTAATCTGAATCACTAAAGGACATGCTGTTTACATAAATATATAGTTCGATAAAGAGAGCATTCACATAATTAAATACAAAATATAACCAAATATATAATATATGTGTAAACTCACAAGCTTATCATTTTGAAATTTCATTTTTCCAATTCAGAAAACTTTTCTGTGTTTTGTTTTCAATTAATAATATTTAGTACCGACTTTATGTCAGTTTTTAAAGATGAAAACACCATAACTGCTGTGAATACTGTTTTATACAAATGTTGTCCAGTCATATGGAATGATAAGGATGTTGACAAACTTCCATTTTGAAGATATCATTTCATATCATTCACATACTTATATACAAAATATAACCAAAAATATAATATATGTGTAAACTCACAAGCTAATCATTTTGAAATTTCATTTTTCCAATTCAGAAAACTTTTCTGTGTTTTGTTTTCAATTAATAATATTTAGTACCGCCTTTATGTCAGTTTTTAAAGATGAAAACAACATAACTGCTGTGAATACTGTTTTATACAAATGTTGTCCAGTCATATGGAATGATAAGGATGTTGGCAAACTTTCATTTTGAAGATATCTCTGTGAGACATGAATCAAATCCTTGACACCATGGACGTATTGATCACATCACATCAAACTCGGTTGTCTGTGTAATTTAAATATGGATTACAGCGTCCATAACTTGAAACTGTTGCTCTGTTTACTTTTATCTGCATGTGATGTTTTATCAATATCTGATACAGGGATGCAGTTGGATCATAAATGTTTTATGCTTTTTGATCTTCTAGCTTGGAGGAAATTACCATACCATGGAAATGTCAAAACTGACAAAAGTTTTGAAATTTTACAAACATAATAGGGATATATTATAAGCATTTTAACATCATGTTTGAAATTTTGCTTTGCAAGCTTTTATCCTATTTCAAGCTTTTTGATCAAATATTTTTAGTTTATATTTCATATCAGGAGATGTCAAGGATTTAGACATCTCAAAAATTAAATCGAATTTCATGATAAATCAATGTCACTTTTATTATCCCCCGCCAACATAGTTGGGGGGGGGGGGGGGGGGGGGGGGGGGGGGGGGGGGGGGGGGGGGGGGGGGGGGGGGGATATTGAAGTGGGCTCCGTCCGTCCGTTCGTCCGTCCGTCCGTCCGCAGAACTTGAAGACTATAAGACATATCTCAACAAAACTTGGTGTGTGGAACAATCATCATGTCTAGATGTGCCTTTTGGGATGTTCAACTTCTTCGAGTTATTTTTTTTGACCGTTTCCATTGAAATGTAACTTAGAATTTCGTTTCCGGAGCAGAACTCGAAAACCATAAGACATATCTCAACGAAACTTGGTGTGTGGAACAATCATCATGTCTAGATATGCCGTTTGGGATTTTCAACTTCTTCGAGTTATTTTTTTTTACCGTTTCCATGGAAATGTAACTTAGAATTTCGTTTCCGGAACAGAACTCGAAAACCATAAGACATATCTCAACTAAACTTGGTGTGTGGAACAATCATCATGTCTAGATGTGCCTTTTGGGATTTTCAACTTCGAGTTATTTTTTTTTACCGTTTCCATTGAAATGTAACTTAGAATTTCGTTTCCGGAACAGAACTCGAAAACCATAAGACATATCTCAACATAAATAGGTGTGTGGAACAATCATCATGTGTAGATGTGCCTTTTGGGGTTTTCAACTTCTTCGAGTTATTTTTTTTGACCGTATCCATGGAAATGTAACTTAGAATTTCGTTTCCGGAACAGAACTCGAAAACTATAAGACATATCTCAACGAAACTGGGTGTGTGGAACAATCATCATGTGTAGATGTGCCTTTTGGCGTTTTCAACTTCTTCGAATTATTTTTTTGGACCGTTTCCATGGAAATGTAACTTACAATTTTGTTTCCGGAGCAGAACTCGAAAACTATAAGACATATCTAAACGAAACTTGGTGTGTGGAACAATCATCATGTGTAGATGTGCCTTTTGGGGTTTTCAACTTATTCGATTTATTTTTTTTGACCGTTTCCATGGAAATGTAACTTACAATTTCGTTTCCGGAACAGAACTCGAAAACTATAAGACATATCTCAACGAAACTTGGTGTGTGGAACAATCATCATGTGTAGATGTACCTTTTGGGGTTTTCAACTTCTTAGAGTTATTTTTTTTTTACCGTTTCCATGGAAATGTAACTTACAATTTCGTTTCCGGAACAGAACTCGAAAACTATAAGACATATCTCAACGAAACTTGGTGTGTGGAACAATCATCATGTGTAGATGTGCCTTTTGGGGTTTTCAACTTCTTCGAGTTATTTTTTTTTACCGTTTCCATTGAAATGTAACTTAGAATTTCGTTTCCGGAACAGAACTCGAAAACTATAAGACATCTCAACGAAACTTGGGCCGTGTTCAAGTTAGGTTTCAAAGTAAGCGCTCAATGAGCGATTTTCTTGAACGCGATTGCTCAATGTAGCGCTACGTAGCAAGGCGAGCGAACTTCAAGGAATTTGCACTATGTCGTTCAAGAGAGAAGAAGCGCTACTTTGAGCGCTACATTGAGCGATCAATAAGCAAATTAAGCGCTCGCTGTTACTGAACGGGACACCGGTGTGTGGAACAATCATCATGTGTAGATGTGCCTTTTGGGGTTTTCAACTTCTTCGAGTTATGTTCTTTACCGTTTCCATAGAAATGTAACTTACAATTTCGTTTCCGGAACAGAACTCGAAAACTATAAGACATATCTCTTGGTGTGTGGAACAATCATCATGTGTAGATGTGCCTGGAAGGCCCGATGGGCTTATGGCATTGCACGGTGTCCAGCTGTCTGTAAACTTTTCGCATTTTGTCTTCTTCTCCAGAACCACTTTGTCTAAGGAGCTGAAATTTTGTGTGTTGTGTTTAGTTGAAAAAAGGTTCATAGTCACTGTCATTCAACAACTATTCTTCAATAAATTTTCCCAAAGGCGGGGGATATGGCCGACTCTGTCTGCTTGTTTACTTTCATATCCTTGTTAAAAGAAAAGTATTATATTTTATAAGTTAAAATATTTAAATATATTTCATGTTTTCACGGCATTAAATAAACCACTTCCCTAAATGTATGTTCAAAATAACATAATATTTTTGCTTTAGCTTTAGATTAATTCCTAAGATCGCCAATTCCAAGGTCAGACACTCATCAGTCATTATAATTACGATAATAATATCGCAATGTCAGATACCGTCTGAACCAAACTGGATCACACAAATGTAACACTTTGTCAAATAAAATAGTGTTTAATGTTATCCGTATGTATATATTGTCTTCATGCCATAATGGCATTTCAAAGTTGACATAAGATATGACAGTCAACTATTTTTTTAAAAGATTTAAAAAATCTGAATCAGAAATATAATTATTGTCTAGTGTTCCTTTATTTGAATTCCTATCGTATGAATAACTATTTTATCAACGTAACACATTGTTTATATTCAAAATAAATCTGATATCATTGCATTCCTATTTGCTATTTTAGCAATATACCACACATTTAATGTTGTATATTGAAAAAAACGTCATCGACGTTTATTGAAATATATCAAAGAAACTGAAAATCAAAAGATGTTTTTTGTATAAAAGAACTTCTGTCCATTTACCTAAAAATTACAGTAGTATAACAACAAGTTTGTTACAACATTCTGCAAAATCTTCATATTTTGATGAAAGTGAAATGTGTCAGTGCACAGTCATCAATGATATGTTAGACTCATCACTTATCTCTGCGGATATGGCTCAAAAGATAATGTTCAGATATAACATCAAAACAGGTATAGTTATTTACATATGTAGACAAGTGATGTTCTATCGATGTCACTGTACAAATATCAGATAAAAGAGAAACATCATAATCCAGACTAGACAGGTTCTCTTTATGCAAATGTTCATTAATAAATTGTACACACTACGCTGTTAACAGACTGTTCTGTAATACAATACTATTGGATTGCAGCATCAGATTCAGTTATCAATCATACTGTAGACCAGTTCAGCTGTCACTTTTTATTGTCAAACAGTACGTTGCTGTCCTTTGAGTATATAGTTTAAATTTCAAATTAGTGTAATGATGCCAATGTATTTGCAGACATGACAGTTATCAATCATTTGCTAGACTAAATCTTGTCTCTTTATGCAAATTGTCATGGATGAATATTTTTTCTGTTTTGAAATGATCGTTGGAATCACAAGTAGTATTGATTTTGTCATTGCACACTGTTTACTTCACGACTTATTTGGTTATATTTATGCAAATCATCATTGTGTTGTGATAAGACCAGATTGTTTGAATCACAAACAGTATTTACTTGCAGTACATACCTGGTCAGTTACAAACAAGGCTCGAAATTCATTCATCCCAGCAAGCATCACTGTTTTGAATGAAGTTTTTTAATACGTTTATATACTGGGTGCATTTTGCCAGCTGTTTTAGCAACATTTTACATGTATATATATTGGTGTTCATATGTGCTAGTATGTTTCTCTTTGTTGCTCTGTGTCTCTGTGTGTGTGTGTGTGTGTTATTTAATCCAACCGTGTAAAACAAATTTCCTTCGGGATAATAAAGCATTATCTTATCTTATCTTACATCAACATCGTATCAAAGTGATTTATTACACCTTGAGTTCCTTGACTAAATTGATTCTCTTCGTATAGATTAATATGCAAGTACAATGTTGAGTTTTAAACATGCATATTAAAAATGACAATTTTTCTTTTTAAATATGAAGCATTTGTGTAACCATTTATAATTATTCAATATGAATATAAATGTTATATCCGACCCATGTAAAGTCTAGATAAAACAAAAGACATTGCATGCCTACACCACAATTTTCAAAATTACAATTTCAAGTTTCGTTTGATTTTGAAAGGGAAAAAGAGCGACTTCCAAACTAAAAAAGATGATTGGGCTTTTGTTATAATATATTAATGTAATTGAAAAAAAACAGTATGAAAGAGATGTCGTTAGTTAGCCATGATAAAGCTGACAGTACAAAAACGAGAAGTTGATTAGGCTGCTAAAGCAATAACCAATATAAGATAGATAGCCTTGCACTGAGAACTAACTTGTAGATATCACTAGATTGACAAATGGAAAAGATCGAACCGAATTGCATCGCATATTCTTGTTACAAAGGGGTGTGATTCATCAATAAATCATATTGATAAATGTATCTTTTAAAACATACAATTATTCCAAAGACGATGTTCCTTTAATCGTGAGAGAATTTGTGTGTAGAATAATAAAATCAAATCATACAGATGAAATGTAGGGGGAGTAACAACACTGGTTTATTACTTACTCATTGTTTGGTTGTTTGTCATAATTATTATTGCAAGTTAGCTTGATTTAAATCAGCGCAAAACATATAGAATACTGAGTTTCCGTTTAAAACATATAATATTGCTGAGTTTCCGTTTAAAATATATAGAATACTGAGTTTCAGTTTAAAACATATAGAATACTGAGTTCCCGTTTAAAACATATAGAATACTGTGTTTCCGTTTAAAACATATACACCTACTTGCAAAAGAAAGTATAGCACTCACTTGTTTTCGATTAATTCAATATTTTAAATAAATGAGATGCATTTGATTACGGCACGATGCAATAACACCTCTCGGCAATGGTTTGAATCACATAATTGGAGACTATTTTATTTTGTAACTAAAATATCATTATTTAAAGTAGACAGGGGTAAGAAATGAAATTTACACCAACATAACCCCTACCATGTTTAAAGTGTTGTAAATGTGTGCAGGACGAAGCACATTTATTGATTTTCACACAGAGTATCAGTTATGTGTCGATGAACAAATGTGTTTTATCAAAATTAATTTTGGGGAATTTCAAAATTTTAATTTTTAATTTTAATTTTAAAAATGTTAAACCGCGTAGAGGTATTCTTTGACTGTTTTAATGTTTTTGACAAAGCCCGTTTTTGAATACGACGTCGAAAACTCGAGATATTTGACTTTGAAAAGTATACAAATGATAAATATAACTGAGCCATATACTTTCTTTTGCAAGTAGGTGTAGAATACTGAGTTTCTGTTTAAAACATATAGAATACTGAGTTTCCGTTTAAAACATATAGAATTCTGAGTTTCAGTTTAAAACCATATTTATCAACCCATTCAATGTATTGGCATATAACTCCCTTTCGCTCGTTGTATTTGTACCAAACCAGTCATTTATTCATTAATATGGTATTAAACGGGATGTTGAAAAACCAATAGGTTTTCACTGTTTCATACACTTGCAGTTCTTAGATATAACATTTATAGTCTTAATGTTTCATGATTAACACATGAAAGCAAGTCATTTTTATAATGATAATTTTTGTATTATGCTTATACAACAATTATTTAAACATTAAGAAGTTTTGTAACAACCAAATAACGTTTTCATTTTCGATAGTTCGCAGATGAAATCCCCAAAGATGTGAGTAAAGATGTCCAAAGCTAATGACGTTGGCATTGCCCTGTGTTTGAAGATATGACACAATCTCCAAGAAACCTTTCCCGAATATAATTGGATGTTTTGTGTTAAAACAACGAATGTCAACGTGCAGATGTCAGTTCGTTGCAAATTGTAAAATTCTGAACAAATGTATTTGTGATGAACGTTTAATTATTAAACCTGTAACAGCAAATAGTTTTATTGTAGAGAGATTGGCATCCTTCTTCAGTTCCGTTTCACACATCCCCAAATGGGCAAAGAATGTGATCGTCTTATGGAAATGAACACTATTTTTGATTGCCAAAGTTTGAAAACTGAACATCTCCGTCTTAATTATTCAGTTATTGCTACCTGGTATTTCGTTTTTTGAAGCTGTTTTATATGATGTTTAACAATTAAGACTGGTACATTTCAGTTAATGGGAAAACGTTATTTATCATCCAAAACTGTGTTCCACAGGAGATATCGCTTGTGTGAGATCAAGCGATATATTCTAGGAGATATCGTTTTGGGAGTAGATTTTGCACAATGCCCTGTCACCGTCAACTACATGACATCACAATGCTTTTACATCATCCAGCAATGACATCACACTGATATGACGTCATTAACAAGATGCCGTCACAATGCTATGACATCACCGCATTAGAAGTCAAATGGCAGAACTGTGCTCAGAGATGTACACTATTTTCATTGAAAAGTAATAATAATGATTTTGGATGATAAATAGAAACTCACCCTCGTGAGTGAGTTATTGTTTAACGCCGCTTCGTCAGTATCACAGCCATGTGCGGCGAGAAATTTAGGTTTATTGAATCATTTTTAAAATAATTGCATAAGCAAAAAATAACGACACGAAGGCCGTAAAAAACACCAGCAAATTATCACAATTTGGTTAAAAACTGATTTTAAATAGTTCTCATCCTCGTGTCTTCTGATATCAAATATATCAACACTCGTTTATAAAAGTAAAAATATCCTCGGCAAACCTCGGATATTTGTAACTTTTATCAACTCGTGTTGATATATTTGATATCAGAAGACACTTGGGTGAGATTATCTATGTATCTTCTTCTAATATGGGCTAACGCACTTTTCCGTGCTATGACGTGCTTGGATGCAAAGTATTTATTTAATTGGAAATACTTGCACCATTTATTTCGACAATACATTACAACTGTCCTGCATGACATCCCATGTGTATATTGGTAAGGTAAACGATTGACAAAGGGTTTCAACTCTGTATGACATTTAATCTAATTGTTTACCCTTGTGAGTAGGGTAGGTGTCACGTATCTGTTTACTCTGTTGTGAGTACGACTGGTTCAGTTTTATTTGGCACAGCCAAAAGACTGTAACATTCTGCAATATATGATTCACCAAACTCTTTTCTGAATGGCATGACGTCATTAACTTGATGACCTCACAATCCCATCGCCTTACTGCACTGCAGATCCTAATAGAGTTATGTTTTGATTTGCATGTACACTTTCATTGGAATTATATATCCTATTTATTGCATAACACTTTGGTGTTATTTTGTATATAACCCACGGAGAATACAAGCATATAATGTGGATACATATTTTCTTTATTCAATTCATGACATGTAAATTGTGCCATGGGTTCAGTTCCTTATCAACGACTGAAAGTTTCCGGGTAGCATGCGAGGTGAGGTGAGGTGAGGTGAGGTGAGGTGAGTTTGGGTTGAACGCCGCTTTCAAGAGTATTTCACTTATATCACGGCTGCTAGTATTATGGCAGGGAGAAAGCCCGCAACGCCATGTGGCTATGCATTGCGGTGAAAGCTGCGAGCATCGGCTGAAAATAGCGAACCATGGGTGGTACAACGCTGAAATCCAGTGTAGCATTGCACCCAAACCGTACTGCGTGTAGAACAGTTCTCTACTGCAGACAAAGTTGGCGTGCCCCTGGCAGGAATCGAACCCCGGGTAGCATGTGAAAAGCGCGCATTATGTGCATAGTCTTGTGAGCTCCCGAGAGGGAGTGTCAATTCATCTGCTTGGTGTCTTTCATAAGAACAAGTGTTAAAAAGTTGAAAGTGTTAAAAATTGTGTTACATTGAATTAAAATTTTCTATGTAAATCGAAATGTTACGTCATAATAGTGAGTAATGTTGTTGAAAATGACACTTCATCATCAACCTTATAACCGTGCAACTGTGCCCAAGTTTGAGATGTGTTTCAGCATTGATGATTATTTTCTTAATATTAACCTACATGATTGAAAAATCATTCTATACAAATTCTAATACAAATTCTGACCTTCTGCGCTATGGATAATAAAGATGTCAACACACTGGCGAAGATGAAATATTGTTGTTACAACACTCTTGTCAATAAAATGGTATTTTCCTGGCTCTCCGTCAGGAAAATAACCTATATTACAGTCAGCCGTAGTCTAAAAAGATACGATATTTATTTTTGGGTATACATCTCTATTTAATACATGGAATGGTCTCGTGTGTACAAATGCACAGATTTACATTTCACCTATGCACGTGATAAAAGACACACACAAAGTACTGGACTTTCTAACACAATATACATCTTCCGAGATGCAGCTGTTTCCCTTTTTATATAGAAAAGAGTTTATTATAATTAACATCTTGATCAATGTTCATAATCTGGGTGGTTGGTCTGTCACATTTTATGTTATCTTGTGTTTGTTGGGGGAGGACAAATGTCAAGCTTAGAGGTGTCCTTAAAGAAAGGGGATATGGAATCGCCAACGATCTGACGAAGTTTCAAAGAAGTGAATTGAACAGACTGCGAACACTACACCCGGACAGCCGATTCTATTTCAAGGGGAACAAGCTAGCGCGCGTAATGAGGGAAGCTAGCAACTCACAAGTTGACCCACCCGAGGACCGAGAACAGAACCCAGACCTAGGTAGGACTCTTTAGATCTACCACTCGGACCGCCAGCCGGGGTCAGTGACGGTAGGGGTGGGGCGCAGGCCGATATCGAAACTGACGAGTGGCACGATTACTTTTAATTGTTATATTCTTCCTCCGATAATCGCCTTGATAGACCTAGACAGGACAATCGTAACGAAAATATGTCTCTCCCCATTTCAGATATTACCTCCGACATACTGGATGCCCCAATAACTAGGGATGAAATCTTAAACAGCATACATCACCTAAAGTGTAATAAATCACCAGGTATAGACAACTCCCTACCGCAATTGTTTAAACATTCATCTGATCTTTTACTTCCATATCTTGAGCTTATATTCAACATCATATAACCATACTCAATATATTTGGCAAACTATTCACCTATATCATCAACAAAAGACTAATTAAATGGACTGATGTTATGGATAAAATATACGAGGGTCAAGCGGGCTTTAGGGAGGGATATACAACCACTGATAAAAAAAAATGTTGCACAGTTTGATACAAAGATATCTAAATTCAAAAGGAGGATAGTTTTATGCATTGTTTGTGGATTTTTTAAAGGCCATTGATTCTGTACAACGGGGGAAACTATTGGGACTTATGCAATCGTATGGTCTAATTAGTAGTAAAATGAACAAAATGCTACAGAGTATATATGAAAATGTTAAACTGACAGTTAGAAATGAGCACTAGTTATCTGAACCTGTTATCAGTGTTAGGTGTTTTAAGCCCGTTTTTATTTTCCTTTTTTTATTAATGAACTGGCAATGCAAATATGTGAAATATGCACAAATGGGATCCAACTACATCCGGACACTATTCAACTTTTTCTGTTACTCTGTGCGGACGATATTGTTTTATGTTCTAGAACGGTTAGTGGTTTAAAAAAACAAATATACATGTACAAATAGACATTTTCAGACCAATACAATTTAAGTGTTAATAGAGACAAAACCAAAATTGTTTTTTTTTAAGAAGGATGGAAAACTATCTAAATAGGAAAAATGGTATTATAAAGTGAACTTTCATCAAACAATTAATGTTTATAAATATCTCGGCGTATATTTCTCTGGTAGCTTATAATGGTCTAAACACACGAAACAAGCGTCATTACAAGCCTTGAAAGTTTTAATGGGAGTTTGTAGAAATATGAGATCTTTGGGTGAAATGTCTTTTAACACATTCTTTAGAATTTTTGATACCAAGATATGTCCAATACTCCTGTATGGATCTGAAATATGGGGTTTAAGGCAGTATGAAATCATTGAACGAGTTCACCTATATGGATGCAAAAGGTATCTTGGTGTAAAATCAACCACATGTAATACTATGGTTTATGGAGAAGAAGGTAGATTCCCGTTATTCACATATTCAGTCATTAATGCGATAAAGTATTGGATAAAGTTATTAAATATGCCATGCAAAAGATTTTCGAAAAAATGTTATGAAATGATGGTACTGTATGACCAAAATGGGACAAGAAATTGGGTGACTGACATTAGAGAACTGTTGTACAAAACAGGTTACGGATATGTTTGAAGTTAAAGTTGAATGTTAATTATTTGTGCGCATTCATCTACAGAAGTAATCATGCTCGTACCGTTTTCATTCCAATCAATGTTGTGTACTCTGCAGGGTTCATAGATTAGAAATGGAATGTTGTGCTCGACAAGATTAATATTTTTAAGTAAGTGCATGGCAGGATATTGCTCACGTGGTGCTTGTAATCACACTTCAAATCCCACTAAACCGTTGCCATGTGCAAAACATTGTCAAGTGCAAAGTAATTGAGATGAGAATGTGCCAATAGTTAACTCGGATATCGTACCACACCGTAAACCTTTATTCTGAGATGTGATATTACGTCCATTCAAGTCTTTGAAGAACAGGAAACTTCCTTTCCGTGACAAGATTTCGTATTAAGGTCATCATTCTAAAGGAAGCCAGTGTATTTTTTCTTAGTACCAGCTAACTGACTGCATCAGAGTCTAGCTCACCCACTAAGTGGCAATAATAGTATCAATATCATCACATATCTTCGAGAAATATTCTACAGTTACATCCATGGGTCGCTTATTCCAGCCAATGATTCTAGTTTCAACGAAATTTTGGTTTTATCCCTGCAATAATACCAACAGCTTCGATAAGAGTGAAATACCCCAAATCATCTCATAACACCTTATGTTTGGGATATAATGAAGAGGGTGTTCTTCAAATTGCTGCACAATTAATAACTCATTGACAATTGGTTGTGAAACAATGTTTTATGTCTAGTCGAACTGGACATTGAAAAGAGGGTATTTAAGTTTTATTAAGTTTAGGATTATGTTACGTTTGAAATCAAAAGCATTTATCGGTTCGATTAAAGTAATCAACCTGATTCGTGTATCAATCATGCCAAAGTTTAAGTATAAAACTAGATTTAATTTCATTATGAATGTTTTCAACAACATCTTTCATTATACAATTATGTCCTCAAAGTGAAATTTGACAATTCCCATGGGATCCCTTTTAGAAAATTGGTGAGATTTGAAATAAACCAGAGAAGGAGGCAATTAAATTGCATAAAACAATTGAATTTGATATTCCCAAAGGTAATTGTTTCTTTGGCTTAAGGTGTCAAGCTGCAAACAGACAGGACAATACATGGTATTTATTTTGACTGGAAACAGTTACTCATCAGAAATATTTAATTTGTATTTTTTTTATATTTAATAATTGAAAAAAAACATCTTTTCCAAATGGTCCATTTAGTCAAAACAGCGAAGAAAAGATTATGTAACCAAACTTATGATGGAGTTGACAATTTGAGACTTTTTTCTCAACAATGTGACCTACATCAAAGATTGAGTATACATAAAAGATTGACTGTTCGTTGCCTTGACATTTGGTACACAATAGCTTTAAGTAACCAGACATTCGTGCACTATCCCATTTTCAAAGCATTACCTTATACACATTAACCATACATATTTATTTTTTTTATTTTTCATTCTTCACTCACATATTCACACATGCCACAATTTTCTTTTACATTCATTTTAAAGAATGGAAAAATGTATCAAATGACGTTCAAGTGTATTGAAATATATATAAAACTTGTTACTGAAGTCGGTCAATACTGGGTGTGGCGTCAGACTCAAAAACAATTAACACAAGCTGAAGAACCATATTTTAATGAAACAGCATAACTGTACTTCGCATGTAAATGTTATAAAGAATGTATGAATTATTTCTAATAATTACACAATTAAAACAACATTTGAAATAAACAGATAGCAAAACGTTATCATCAACACCAACAGGCTATTTTAAGTAACATCCCACTGTTGCCCTATCGTACAAATAGCCCATATTTCAGTGTTTGATAACAAAATGGAGTTAAATATTGATAAGGTCAAGATACGAGGATGTTCAAAGTTTGTATCGATGATGGCACGTTGCACTTATCACGGCTTTCCCCTTGTCAGCTAGTGTCGCATCTATAATCAACTTAACTGTCTCTCCTCTTTCATTTAAAGTCAAGGTACACTTCAATCAAGTTTCAATTATATATATATATATGTCAATAACTTTACAATGAAGACGGGACTGCATTTTCGAGCATTGACTGTAAAGCAAACTTTGTTAGTCTTGTCAAACTTTACATATTCGCAAGGAATTTGGAATTTAGTATAATATAAGCCCTATATATGAGCATTGGCTTTGTATTAATATAAGTACTATTCATAAGTTTTGGTTTTTGTAATATTTTTTCATATATAAACATTTCACACTGCACACTAAAAAATGTAAAGTTAGAAACCGGATATGTTGATCCACATCGCAGCGGAGTATTTGTTAATAATGTTATTCTAACTTACGTTGAACTGTTCTTGTTACACAAACAATATCTTGTTCATTGTCAAGTAACTCTGTTCCTGTTATATGTTATTTCAAGAAACATAAATTAAGAAATTACGAATTTAGGATCCATCACCCAGCTTACAAGCATTGGTTTGTTTTTCTGCCGAAGGATATCTGCTTTGAGGTATTTTATAGACAGAAAAAGTTCCATTGAATGTGTGAATGATGACTTTGGATGATAAATTTAATCTAAGCTATGTGTCTTGTGATCTCAAGCTAATCAACGAATGAATGAATGAAGTAAAATTCGTAATGTAAATCAACTCGTGTTGCTATATTGGATAGTAGAAGACACTTTAGTGAGATTCTATATATATCATTATATCATATCATATCTAACATATTTAAAATTTTAATATACTAAATCAGTACTGACTGAAATAACATGAATTGATAAACGCTTGATAAAGTCACTTAAAAACTGAGAGAATGTAGACTTCAGATATCGACACCATTTGACACCATGAATCAACGAAATCTCAAACACGAAATCTCAAACACTTTGGTTTTCAACTATAGAAATAGCATTTCATTAATAACATATGTATTATGTCTAGGCTTCATTGCAGTTAATTAAAATCACACTTGGCCAAAAAGCGTTATCATTTTCAATAAATAAATGTAACAGCCTTGCCATTCGTTAATATACATATTTATATATACATTGTAAAACATAAACGTTATAGTACCTACACGGAGACGTCTCATTCATTGTAATACAGTTTTTGACCATCCATAGAATATTTTTACTAGAACTCCTACGAGCGTACATTGACTCAGAAAGTAGTTTTTTGACATATATAAAGGAAATATTTCGAAAAGCGTTCTGTGCCAATAATTATTTTGTATGTAAAGTTTGATGACGAAAAACACCAAAGATCATTTCCAGCCATTATTTCAAATATCTTAAAATGTCTAATTAATGATTTATCATAGAATTGTTTTTGTTTATTTTGAAATATCAGCATTTTGTTAATTTTATCATAATTTGATCACCGATATACATTTCATGAGTTTGTTTTCCTGTCAGTTCTGTTTATTCTATTCCTTTGTATTTTGTGAGAACATAAAGTTATGGTTCATTATTTCATAAAATTATTATGTTCTTTATTATTATTCTTTATTATTTATATTACTTAAGTTATATCACTTCGATATCGGATCGATTATTTTCTTATCAAAAGAACATTGCAATTCATTTAGCGGTTCTAATTGTAGTCAAGTCAGGTACACAGCAATACATATATTATGTCCTTCATAGTGACAAAAACCTCTAGATGAGATTCAACAGATGTTAGTTGAATTGGCATGATGGTAACTTGACTCGGTTCAACTCCAGGAACCAGATGAAGTGACAAAGCGAAACATGTGTCCAGATGCAGTACATGTGCTTTGGTTAGAGCATAAACATAATCTTTTTCTGAAGTTTTTATCTACGTAAAGTATTCAAATCTAGAACTTCGTCCCTTGAGAAACTTAATTATACATTCATCAATGTATTTTTTGCCAAATGATGTCATTATTGAAGATGCATATGGCTATACCATTTTAAAAATATATTTCCTTTTCATTCAACATAAGAATTTCACAGGGCACATAGAAACATATTTCTGATATTTGAACAGTTTATTTTTATGTCAAACTCAATGCTTGATAATCTCAAGTTCCAGGTAATTCAACAGGACTCCTCCTTAATTACTGTAAACATAAACTCATTGTAAATATTGGTACGTCTTCTTTCTTAAACAGGAGAAAATGTCCCCGAAAATACAAATTGTTAATGTTAAAAAGTGCTTTTTTTTTGTTACACATGTAAAACATAACAATATGTATATAGTCATATAGCCATTCACAAGTACCTCTTTGTTGACATATTGTTGCTTCTGATATAAATTTAAAGAGATGATAAGAACAATTAACTGCCAGAAGTCTAATTGCCACTTTAAGTGTTCTAAAATGCTTTCATTCACTACCACTTATCTGTCATACAATATCTCCTGTCAAATTGTCAATTTGTTTTGTTCTTGTTTATTTCAGACTTATACGTACAGTACATTGTTGAGATCTCATTTCAAAGATTTTTTCAAAGTATTTACAACAAATTCGAAACTTAAATGTTATTGTATCGTTTCCCATTTAAAAGGGATAAAATTTAAACGTTATTACCACTAAAAACATTTCCAATGTTCTCTGCATTGACATGTTCTTGGTGACTAAAACTTATATCTTTATAGTGATGGTTTCAGAACGTAATGATGCTTTTAACAAGGAAATAACAGATCGAAATGCTCCTCCTTTTCACTGAGGACAACTGAGTAATAATTTTGTTTTATCGCAAGAATGTTTTAGACACTTTGAAAAGTCTTTCATAACTTTCTTTCCTTACTCTAAGTAAGAATACGAGCGAACATCTGATCTGGCTATAGTGCATTTGTTCACAAAGAGAGTTCATGAAGTGAAAAGCATCTGCGATCTTACAAGACCAGACAGCCTTTTCATACAAAATGTCTAACGGCTGTTATATGCAGACATATATTCTTCGTCTAAATAACTAAAATGTTCATGGAGTTTTAGGTTCACCATTACTTTGATGAAAACATCTAAATTTTAACTTTTGGTCTCTTAGCAAATTGCCTGGTAGTGGTCGTTAGATACATTGACATGTAATTCACATCCACATCATGTAAGGTAACTTACCACTTTATTCCGCCGAACACTTTTTAAAATTGATCCAAAAACACTGCCCTGTAATCGATAAGCAAAATCACAAAAACTGTAAAATCACAAAGTATTTCATGAACAAAATCGTTAAAATGATGACAAAGCAAAACAGCTATCCTTCACTTTTGTCTAAACATCCAGCATAGTGAAGTTTGAAGTATAGTTGCATTTGTTTTTTAGTATGCCATGTTTGTTCTTTAGATTGTGTAGAAATTGTAATTTTACCTATGTGCAATTACCAATACTTCGACATTGTATATTTCATTCAAGCTTTCATTTTGTATACATGATCGAAATACCGAAATGTTTTGTTTTAACTTTAATGTAAAAACAAATATAATCCACAAGACATATAAATTGTTTCAGAAAATGTTTTGACAGATGTCTTGTATATTGTGTTATGATTTTATATTAGAATATCAATGTAAACTTTGTTTCTGACAGTTGTTTTCATATATCACCTTCGGGATTATAATCTGGCAACTAGGTCAGATGTCATGTATTTGTGAAAAATTAAATTGTCTCTGAGATCAAAGCTTCAGACAGAGTAAACTGTTTCTTACATAACTCCGGTCTTAGATCAAGCCGATGATAGACATCAATCGAAAACAAAAGAAAAGAAACATTATATATATATATATATATATATATATATATATATATATATATATATATATATATATATATATATATATATATATATAGTTTTAAAAACCATGTGTTATTGGTGCAATCGTGATTTTAAGCCTCGAATTCTTGGGTCACTGATGATATATTGGGCCATTTTCAATAATTCCGGGACCCAATAATGCAAGTGGCTTTCATTTTGTCAACAATGTCTAAGTCAATAGTTCAAACCATGTGCAATAAAACCGATTTATTGGGTACAACACCGTAAATCGCAATTTTGTATAACCCGTATTTTATATAAACATTATATAAACATGCGGAAATCATCGCTGTGATGTGCCTGAACATCGCAATGGCTTTTCCGAATGTAAACTGGTTTCAGAGATCGTTGCGTTTGCGTTCCTTTCGCCTCAACATTTTAGTCCGTGAATTTGTGAACATTTCGTTGTCATGTCAGAGATTTTATGATCTTGTTAACATTTTAAAGTATACACTATATAAACGTCAGAAATATACATTGGCAATGTGTTTTAATTAGCGCTATTCGCTAGTTTCACAATAATTTTCGACTCGCTGGGAGCATGCGCAGATAGATGCTGCAGGGAATCCGGTCTGGCCGGAAGTAGTCGTTAGCGTAGAAATACTGTAATATCTTGTTGAATCTATCGAATATAACTGCTGTAAAGACAATTATTTGAGAACGAGAGCAGTCAAAAACGATTTTTTACGACCCTGAAATCTTCATATTACACAAATTCGTTTGCAATGATGATTTATAAACATCGAACGCATGGAATTTTGTCGGATTGTCACCTTGGATTCCATACGAGTTTGACAGATCAATATATCCGCTCGACTTGATTCACAAATGATTAAATTAACCCAGGTGTTTTTGTTGTGTACCTAGGTGTTGAAACTTCTTACAGAAAGGAAAACTTACTTGTTTCAAGCAGCATTTACGAATGGTTTTCCCAGCCTACAGAACTACATATGAAGCTGTCAACCGATTAAAAGTAACCTACTCACAACAACGAACTTCTATTTCTACGTTTAGATATTGTGATAAGTTATTGATATTTGTTAAATAAAAATATATTTTGAATAAAGTATGAATTAATCATTATTTCATTTTTTTGTTGACTGTCACGGCGTTCATGGTGACATTATTTTTAACAGATTGATATATTCTAACTTGTTCTCTCAAGCTGCTTGAGATCTATCAAGATCCCAGTACTGTCACTAGATCCAACAAGTGACAACACATTTTTCAAAATATATTTATGAGACTATTAATAACAGGAATCACTGAAAATATTTATGACATGTTATTTTCTACATAGGCCTACACCCAGAAAATTCAGACTCATAAATCAACAAGTATATATATATAAAATCTAAAGTATATATAGGCTAGTGGAGCTGAGAATCACAAAACATAATGTAATAAAGATAAGCAAATGTCGTAAGTGTACATATTAAATGTACTCATTGAGCCGTATTATTATCAGTTTACAATAATGAAAAAAAAGAGATTTTGTTTGTTCGTAACTTGTTGTATTATGGCTCTTAATAATTTCATATTATTAGTAAATGTTTTGCCAAGTGAAATGTAGTACAGTTCACTGGATACAAATGTTGAGAAACTAGACTCACTGAATGCCGTATTTTGTTTTTTCTCTCTTCAGAAGAGCTCTTTGTATAAAAAAAAAGTTATAGCTCAACTTGAAATGAAATTGTATCCGAGAGTATAATAATTCATACATAATGAAATCATCTCCTTTCATGCTTTTACATGAAAGCAATATAGGCGACACAAAAATGGTGCATAGTTGTTGGTAATAAAATGAATATTGAGTCTGAACCAAGACAACAAACAACACTGGCCTATCGATGATGTTTACAAACAGTATTTGTATGTCATTTTTGTAAGTTAATAAATGATAACAAATAAATCATGCATGTACATGCAAACATGACAATCACATGAAATGAATATATTATTACTAATCTTTATTAGGCTAAGAGTGAATGATAACAATCAAAAGGACATTATGAATATGTTTAGAGTTGTTTTTTTGTTTCTATATATACTGAAATTTTGTAATGATATAAACTTAAGAAGCCGAAAGACATTCCAATAATGTAAACTACCGGGCAAAAGAAAGGACTCACCTAAGTTTGTTTCGATTAATTCAATATTTAAATCAGATGTATTTGACTATGGCGTGATACAATAATAATTATCTGCAGTAGTTTGAATGACTTTGTTGGTGACTGTGGTTAAATTTTAGTTCAAATATCTTTTTGTAATGAAGACAGGGTTAAGAATGAAATTTACACCAACATGACCCCTACCCTGTTTAAAATGTTGTAAATGTGTGCAGAATCAGGCACATCTATACATTTAACGTAGGATATGTCTTATATGTCGATGATCATTTGTATCATCAAAAAATAATTTTAAAACAAAATTAAATTTAAAATTTCATTTATTTTTAAATAATTAAAACATGTAGAAGTATTCTTTGACTGCTAATTAAACACCTGTACTTATCAGTTTTGTATTATGACATCGAAAACTTGAGATATTTGCAATTGAAAATCATACATATGGTAAAATCAACTGAGGTGAGTCCTTTCTTTTGCCCGGTAACTTATGTATAAAATTCAATGTTCTTAATCAACTTATGTCCCATACATGGTCACAGCAAGATCATGTTGAACAATGATTTAGAAAATTCATCAACATAACTCAAAATCACGTTCTAGTATATATTTATTTATAAAATTGTGAATTGAAACTTTTTCATAATGTACTTGATGGCAGACAACACTTATGTAAAACAATGGCACTACATTTGACTTTAATGTTCCTGTCGTTGATTATAATTCCATATTTTGGTTCTAGGTTTTTTAAAGGCGCTTCTTGGGATCAACATGCGATAGGTTAGAAGAGTCTAAAAGTCCGTCTTCATCTGAGTGCAAAACTTCAAACACTGAAACATTTTTATCTATGTAACAGAAAATATTTGTGCAGATCGATGGTGTTGTGATTACAAGTTACCTTGATCTCTTGCAATAACAGTTTACAGTCACTAAAATAATTTAGAAAGGAGAACTGAGAATATCGTATAATGTATTTTAATTTCATTTTAAAATGAGCACTTGCATTGAATCAATTTAGAAGAGATAAGATAGAGAATCGCCACAATAATGAATAGAGTCCTGGTTCAAGTGAAGTTCGAGACTAAGGTAAATACAATTGGATTTTACGTCAATTAAATCTCTAAACAACTTGAAACACTACAATAAAAGGTAAGATGAATAACATAATTTCAATTGTATGTGTATGTTACTAAGTGTCGATGCAAAAACAACAGAGGGGATTAGTTAGAAAATACGACTTTATTTTTTGTCAGCACCACTGCCATTTGTCATGCCTGTCAACACAATCCCTTTGTGTTTATAGTCCCTACAACAAAAACAGGTCTTTATCATTATAACAGATCATCATTGTTATAGACAGGGTCGTAAAAACTCGTTTTTGACTGCTGTCGTTCTCAAATAATTGTCTTTACAGCAGTTATATTCGATAGATTCAACAAGATAATACAGTATTTCTACGCTAACGACTACTTCCGGCCAGACCGGATTCCCTGCAGCATCTATCTGCGCATGCTCCCGGCGAGTCGAAAATTATTGTGAAACTAGCGAATATGCATTGAATATTCGGCCAAATATTCAACTCTCGTTTCATTTCCTGTTTGATTGAGTTTGCGCAGTGCCACCGGAAATTGTGTTGCGATGCATACAAGCGAGACTGTCTCTGTAAGGTATGATCAATATCTACTTAAGATCTATGTTATAACTTTATCATTGCTGCACACTTCAATCTGTAAGTTATTCATAATTAAAACAGTAGGTCTAATTCGGACATATGGTCCCATTATAGCCTGAACTAATATTTTCAGGCGTTTAATTTTGTGTCCGAGTGGCTGTCAACAGACAACACTTTCTGAAAGTATCTTAGTTTTAAATGTTCACATTTCGTATGCTCATGATATTTTCTTACAGAGCAAGTTCTGTTACGGTCATGTATAATACAAATAGCCTAAATGTAGTATCTTTTATTTTCAGATGTTCTATTTTATGAAAACCGTGAGAGCCGTGGCGAAAGGTGGCCAAATAGGCTCATAGAGTCATAGGCAAATGGTTATCTGGTTATTGTTTATAACAAAAGTGAAAATTCTGAGTAAGTACCTTTTTGTTTCTAATTAAATAATTTTAATTCTATGGTAGCAGATGCCTATTTCATGTTCCTTGTAATGTTCATCTACAGCTGTTCAAGTTGATATTTATTATTTTTTGGCAGAGGTGAACAGAGGTGGTAAAATGACATCTTGTTACAGCTAGGGCTGCAGAATATCTTGAGGATGCTCACAGTAGTAACTTATTAATTACCATATTGACAGTTTTTTAAAATATGTTCAAGTTTGAGTTCAGTAATCAACAAAAATGTTTACCATTTCTGGGATTGGGAAAGACACCTTTCAGGCCTATTAGTGTGGGTTTTTTTATTGTGAATTTTTAATTGGTGAATTTTTAAGTCGTTGATTCCGGGGGTATATTGTTTTTCACCTGTCTTTCTGTTGTGCCACATAATCTTTAAACTTAAGCATAATTGATTGGGCAGAGCCAGGTCTGAGATACTTGACATGTGCATCCCTTGTGCTGTGCAGATGATACCAATGATACCATGATATTTGACCTTGACCTTGCTCCAGGATGCGTTTGGGGGCATTCATGCAATCTTTCTCTTTATTACTTTGAATAATACCCAAGAGTCGAGTGAGTAGCAGCTTTCTTCTTTGGTGTGGTTATGTATATAATAAGTGACCCAATAATTCATTTCAAATACATTGGTTATCACCTCTAAAACTTGTTTCGTGTCTGGTTGAGAAGTGTCCCAAGAATTTAACATTCTATATATGGTATATAACTATCAATGTCCCAATAATTACTTTTTTTTGCAGAAAGCTGAGTAGCTCTCAAACTTGTTTCGATTCTCGCCGAGAAGTCCCAATAATTCACCATTTTGTATATATGTATATATACATGACCCAACTATACCTCTATTGCAAAGGTTCTTTGACATTATGATTTCCATCAGCAGCTGATGACACAAAGGCCACACAGAATTGAGGAGATGGACATGGGATGGAAGCAAACGAACCTCCCCATCCCCTTGGAGGTGAAGGTACTCAAGAGTCGAGTGAGTAGCAGCTTTATTCTTTGGTGTGGTTATGTATATAATAAGTGACCCAATAATTAATTTCTAATACATTGGTTATCACCTCTAAAACTTGTTTCGTGTCTGGTTGAGAAGTGTCCCAATAATTTAACATTCTATATATGTTATATAACTATCAATGTCCCAATAATTACTTTTTTGCAGAAAGCTGAGTAGCTCTAAATTTTGTTTCGTGTCTCGCTGAGAAGTCCCAATAATTCACCATTTTGTATATATGTATATACATGACCCAACTATGCCTCTATTGCAAAGGTTCTTTGACATTATGATTTCCATCAGCAGCTGATGACACAAAGGCCACACAGAATTGAGGAGATGGACATGGGATGGAAGCAAACGAACCTCCCCATCCCCTTGGAGGTGAAGATACTCAAGAGTCGAGTGAGTAGCAGCTTTATTCTTTGGTGTGGTTATGTATATAATAAGTGACCCAATAATTAATTTCTAATACATTGGTTATCACCTCTAAAACTTGTTTCGTGTCTGGTTGAGAAGTGTCCCAATAATTTAACATTCTATATATGTTATATAACTATCAATGTCCCAATAATTACTTTTTTGCAGAAAGCTGAGTAGCTCTAAAACTTGTTTCGATTCTCACCGAGAAGTCCCAATAATTCACCATTTTGTATATATATATATACATGACCCAACTATGCCTCTATTGCAAAGGTTCTTTGACATTATGATTTCCATCAGCAGCTGATGACACAAAGGCCACACAGAATTGAGGAGATGGACATGGGATGGAAGCAAACGAACCTCCCCATCCCCTTGGAGGTGAAGATACTCAAGAGTCGAGTGAGTAGCAGCTTTATTCTTTGGTGTGGTTATGTATATAATAAGTGACCCAATAATTAATTTCTAATACATTGGTTATCACCTCTAAAACTTGTTTCGTGTCTGGTTGAGAAGTGTCCCAATAATTTAACATTCTATATATGTTATTTAACTATCAATGTCCCAATAATTACTTTTTTGCAGAAAGCTGAGTAGCTCTAAATCTTGTTTCGTGTCTCGCCGAGAAGTCCCAATAATTCACCATTTTGTATATATGTATATACATGACCCAACTATGCCTCTATTGCAAAGGTTCTTTGACATTATGATTTCCATCAGCAGCTGATGACACAAAGGCCACACAGAATTGAGGAGATGGACATGGGATGGAAGCAAACGAACCTCCCCATCCCCTTGGAGGTGAAGGTACTCAAGAGTCGAGTGAGTAGCAGCTTTATTCTTTGGTGTGGTTATGTATATAATAAGTGACCCAATAATTAATTTCTAATACATTGGTTATCACCTCTAAAACTTGTTTCGTGTCTGGTTGAGAAGTGTCCCAATAATTTAACATTCTATATATGTTATATAACTATCAATGTCCCAATAATTACTTTTTTTGCAGAAAGCTGAGTAGCTCTAAAACTTGTTTCGAGTCTCGCCGAGAAGTCCCAATAATTCACCATTTTGTATATATGTATATACATGACCCAACTATGCCTCTATTGCAAAGGTTCTTTGACATTATGATTTCCATCAGCAGCTGATGACACAAAGGCCACACAGAATTGAGGAGATGGACATGGGATGGAAGCAAACGAACCTCCCCATCCCCTTGGAGGTGAAGGTACTCAAGAGTCGAGTGAGTAGCAGCTTTATTCTTTGGTGTGGTTATGTATATAATAAGTGACCCAATAATTAATTTCTAATACATTGGTTACCACCTCTAAAACTTGTTTCGTGTCTGGTTGAGAAGTGTCCCAATAATTTAACATTCTATATATGTTATATAACTATCAATGTCCCAATAATTACTTTTTTTGCAGAAAGCTGAGTAGCTCTAAAACTTGTTTCGAGTCTCGCCGAGAAGTCCCAATAATTCACCATTTTGTATATATGTATATACATGACCCAACTATGCCTCTATTGCAAAGGTTCTTTGACATTATGATTTCCATCAGCAGCTGATGACACAAAGGCCACACAGAATTGAGGAGATGGACATGGGATGGAAGCAAACGAACCTCCCCATCCCCTTGGAGGTGAAGATACTCAAGAGTCGAGTGAGTAGCAGCTTTATTGTTTGGTGTTGTAATGTATATAATAAGTGACCCAATAATTCATTTCTAAAACATTGGTTATCACCTCTAAAACTTGTTTGGTGTCTGGTTGAGAAGTGTCCCAATAATTTAACATTCTATATATAAGTTATATAACTATCAATGTCCCAATAATTACTTTTTGCAGAAAGCTGAGTAGCTCTAGATCTTATTTCGAGTCACTGTCTGGCAGAGAAGTCCCAATAATTCACCATTTTGTATATGTGTATATACATGACCCAACAATACGTCTATTGCAAAGGTTCTTTGACATTATGATTTCATCAGCAGCTGATGAACCAAGGCCACACAGAATTGAGGAGGTGGACATGGGATGTAAGCAAACAAACTCCCCATCCCCTTGGAGGTGAATGTACTCAAGAGTCGAGTGAGTAGCAGCTTTTTTCTTTGGTGTTGTAATGTATATAATTAGTGACCCATTAATTAATTTCTAATACATTGGTTATCACCTCTAAAACTTGTTTCGTGTCTGGTTGAGAAGTGTCCCAATAATTTAACAATAATTTAAACCAAAATTTCTAGACAATGCCTTTTTTGTGACAAGACGATGTTGACTATGTTCACTTCATCAGCATGGAAATGTAGCCTTGCACAAGAAAATCGAAGAGTATCCATAAACTTATTTTTCGATTTTTGCTATCTTTTCTTATGTATTCTACTTGAAAATTCGACATGTTGATTACTTAACATACTGACTTGTGTGTTCCTTATGTTAAAGTAGTAAGCAAAACCTCATGTACAATGTATCATATATTTTCAAATTAGAATGGTTTATACCTATGTTTAAATTACATATAAAAGTGTCTCCGATATCAACTATATCAACACAATTTGAAGTAACAAATACCACATGCTTGCAGAGGGTATTTTTACTTTAATCAACGAGTGTTGATAATATATTTGATTTAGGAAGTCTAGAGGCTAGGATGAGCAAAATATTAAACAAATCTTCACCCTGCTTTTTACACATAGCTTCTCCTGGGGAAGACCTCGGACTGATTAGATTTTGGTGACCTTGACATTATTCTCAAGGTCACAGCGGAACTTTGAATTTTCCCACATGTGAACTTGCAGGTTTACCCTTGTAAGCGATATCTCAAGAACCTCTGACTGGATTCTGTTGATAGCTTAACTCCTAACAAAGACAACTCACTGATTAGATATTGTGACCTTGACATATTCTCAAGGTCACAGTGAAACTTTGAATTGCTCAGACTGTGTACTTACCTGTTTTCTATAATAATTGATTGATGATTTACGGCGGGGGATTATGTCACCTTAGTGACAATCACTTGTTTTCAAATGAATTAATCTTCACCATAAAACCCCAATATGTATTCTTTAAAAATATTGAACTAAATGTGTTTGATAACATTTCAGAAGCAGAGATCTCTTCTGGAGAAGACTTCTGTGTAAAGCCTGCAGATTTGGACAAGAACCCTGGCACTGTGAATGGGAAAGCTAGCACTTTTGAGAACACTGGCACACTCAACTACTCTGGGGATGTTGAGGGAAACACTGGCTCTGGCTCTTTAAAGGGAAACACTGGCTCTGGATCTGTGGAGGGAAACTCTGGCTCTGGCTCTGGATCTGTGGAGCGAAACACTGGCTCTGGCTCTGTGGAGGGAAACACTGGCTCTGGATCTGTGGAGGGAAACTCTGGATCTGTGGAGGGAAACTCTGGCTCTAGATCTATGGAGGGAAACACTGGCTCTGGCTCTGTGGAGGGAAACACTGGCTCTGGATCTGTGGAGGGAAACACTGGCTCTGGCTCTGTGGAGGGAAACACTGGCTCTGGATCTGTGGAGGGAAACACTGGCTCTGGATCTGTGGAGGGAAACACTGGCTCTAGATCTGTGGAGGGAAACACTGGCTCTGGCTCTGTGGAGGGAAACACTGGCTCTGGATCTGTGGAGGGAAACACTGGCTCTGGATCTATGGAGGGAAACACTGGCTCTGGCTCTGAGGAGGTTGACAGTGTAACTAGTAAAGGTAATTGATATTCACATAGATGAAGCTTGGATGATAAGCATGAATTATACAGATCAGTACCTGAAGAATAAAAGATGAAGTCTTTTTTTTATGGATATGCAATTCCTTATTGTTTAAAGGTGACATTTCGACATCGATTCTAAAGTAGTTGTCAGCAACAACACTAGAGTCAATGTTGAAACGTTGCATTTACAAAATGAGTTGTATATCCATAAAAGTGTCATCCTTCATAATGTCAACCTCTAGAATGCCAATCAAAAATTTACCAAAGACTTGTTTGTATCTTTATTCTATCAACTATATGCATTAAGATTTAAAATGGGAATTTTATTTTCCGATTCTCATCACCAACTAACAAAACATCTTTAAAAACATTTTCTACACCCCGTATCACATGTTAATACATTTTTAGTACATTTATTCATATAAATATTATCCTATAAAGGTACAAATGTGTTAATGAGCCATTGACAATGTTATTCTTTTTCAAGGTAAGAGAAAGAGGACAACGTGGAGTGAAGTTCAAGAGTCATCTCATTGGAAAAATTTCAAGCGTACACCAGGCAGATCTCAGAGAAATCCAAAAATTATTGCCATTGAGAACTCTGCCGCAGATAAGAAGCAAAGTTAACAATATGAGACATGGCAAATCAAAATGACATAAGGTATTATATTTTGTACATTGCATGTTTTTGAACACCAACTGACCATACTTTCGGTGTGCAGCCCTTGTGCAGAAAACTTTGGGTTGTTGATTGCAGTTTTTGTAACTAGGCGTTCTGTTTTTGCATTTGTTTTTTTAGAATTTGCAATTTAAGAGTCAAAGCTTTTTAACTAGCGATTGTGACTTAAAGGCAATGTTTGCTTGTTTAAAAACGTGGGGTGCTTACATTTTTCCCTCGAGTTTGATACATGATTATGTTTATTGCGTAAGATTGTGTTGGATATTTGGTCTTGTCATCCCATTAGCTATGTACCTTTCTTATCTCTTCTCAAACTGTTATGAGATTTGGTCGAAATGACACTAACATTTATATATCAATATTCATCAGAAACATATTCCTTTTGTGATTGATTATAAATGTGTGTTACGACTGTAAAATACACACTATAGTATTTTATGTGGCGTGGTGTGAAACCTTGATTGTCTTTTAGAAAATGTCAATTCAGTGACTTTCATATAAGATTTTAACACATTGACAATGGTTTTTAAAAAAATTCATGGGTTGCATCAAACATAATCATATTAACTGATGCAAATCCCAGAATTCTACAGAGAGTTTATTTTAACAGAGTTTGCTATCATTATGCACAGTTATATGGCTTTTTTTTCAGATAAAATCTGATTGTTGAAAGTGTTTAAAGTATCCAGTTACTTTGTTAAGTGTTTATTATGAATGTCCATTACTCATACCAGGTACCAGTTACAGGCATAAAGAGAGACAATTAACTTTCAATTTTTGGGAAAGTATGAATATCTTTGGAGGGAAATAAGATTTATTGATTTTAGTTAGTAGTTTAATAGTTGATTTTATTATGTTGATTATGGTACTTGCATAATTCAACCAAATACTTTTTTAACAATACTGATTGGACATTTCTTTCGTTTAATTGATTAGTTTTTTTTACGTTGTGAGGAATCTTTCCATCATAAAACTTGTTTGACTCTCTTGTCAAATTGCAAATGCACCAAAAGTTATGAAAATGTTGGGAAACATTGGCAATTGAAGATTTTAAAGTCTGAAATCATGTGTTGTCCTGAGCCACTCTGAATTTTAAAATAACCTTTTTATATCCCGGCTAGGATGTAGTCATGGGTTAATAGCGCTTTGGGTGTGCGTGCATCCGTGCCTTTGCGCCTCAAGGTTATATTATTTACTAAATTCAGAGCAAAAACTTTACAACAAGTTGTTTCTGGATTATAACTTAAATACTATATGACTTGCAAATTTGATATGGAATTAGCCTATATAGTACTGTTGGGCCTTTTAGGCTTACAATGCCAGGGTGCCCAGAATCTTTTTAATTTTATCAAAAAAACAGCTAAAGCTGGTTTATGTTTTGAAACTTCATTTTGTTTTAATAGTTTCTTGATAGTGAAACAGGCTTTAGGGCTGCAAGTCCATAGTGTTCAAAGGCATAATCTTTTATTGAGTCAAGCAATGTTAATAATTGTTTGGCTTCAGACATGTTTCGGTAGATCATCCCTAGCCAGAGGGAACCCTCAGTGGAATGAGTTACAACACAACTGAAATCGTAAATAGTGTTTTCTCGGTTTTGATTGTTTCAATTTTACCAGTGTTCCATCATGAAAAATAATTGACAATGTTTATATTATATATATATAATATATTCAAGTAATTGTAATACCGTGGGATAGTGTCATCACCCCGTCCGTAATCATTTCGTTTCCGGAGCGTTACTCGAAAACCATTAGTCATATCTTTCTGAAACTTTGGGTGTGCTTTACCCATTTACTGGAGTGGTGCCTTTATTATTTTCTGATTTCTGAAAATATTAATTGTTATCGTTTCCATGGAAACGAGTTGAAATTGGACTCTGTTCAGGGATAGATGCGTTTCCGGAGCAGAACTCGAAAACCATTCATCATATCTTTCTGAAACTTTGTGTGTGCTTTACCCATTTAATGGAGTGATGTTATTTTCAGATTTGTTAAAATTCTGAATACAAATTTATCATCTATTATATTAAGATATATCGTATGTATTAATAGAGTTAATGGGGGACCGGTGGGATATGTCATCTACTGATGACTCTTGTTTTCAAGGTCACAGTGAAACTTTGAATTTCTAAGACTGTGTACTTTCCTGTCTGTTCTCTGTATAATTGATTGATAATTTGCGGCGGGGGATTATGTCACATTAGTGACAAACACTTGTTGTATTTTGAGTTGCAACCCAGATGTACTTATCAATGCAAAATTCTACATGTGTTGGGTCTGCATGGACTTGTCGGTAATGTAAATGGCGACCAGTGTTAGACTCAGAATGGGACAGTGTTGTGGTAAGAATTTAAATGTTCGGTTGAACACCTGTGAAGAGAAACTTGATAGCATGGACTGTAGGATGCAGATTATTATCAGGGACATTGATAAACTTTATTGTTATGCAGAATGTCCTAAACATTGCTCTTATATGGACAGATTATCAATAGTTGAAAGTGAAATGAAGTCTTTGAGGTCACGTCCTCCACGTCTTCCACCACGATCGTTTGAACGACCGTCACCGAGGGTACTGCTTGCCCCACATCCAACTCCAAATACTTGGAAGTCCATGGATAATTGCTCAAGTGAATACTACATTGACATGCACTCTCCTGGAACTTTCACTGCACAATCCTAAAAATCCACAGCACCATACCAAACTTTCATAGTGCTTACATAGTGTTTGACGTTCTTCAAGTCATTCACATCTTGATGTGTAGTACAGCTTTGTGACATGTGCATTTAACTTGTAACTGATCTGACTGAAGACATTGGTCAATCAAACTTGGTATGTGGAACACCCATTACAGTGTGAATGAATAGCTTAAAATATCAACAATGAAAATGTTAAAATAATTTGGTTATTGTATTTCAAACTTTTCCCACTTGGCTGGGGATATGGCCGACCTTGTCTGCTTGTAATTTTCGTTTACTTAAGC
The DNA here is from genome assembly GCA_936450465.1 of Gibbula magus. Lineage (NCBI taxonomy): Eukaryota > Metazoa > Mollusca > Gastropoda > Trochida > Trochidae > Gibbula > Gibbula magus. Next base: position 57,340,987 of record OW388300.1, read on the forward strand.
AGTGTTTTCTTAAACGGTTTAATCAAATAGCTTTTGTGTTGGCGCATTGTCATTCTTTATTTGCATGCAGTGAATACGAATACTCAACATGGCTGTTTGTATTAAGTAATCATGTAATAAAGATGTCAACTTCATTCTATTCCATTGTTCTGTTGACTTTCAATTATATTCTTTCATATTGTTGCCAACGAGGCACAGGAAGACATGCACTTCGACATTTATGTTACAATCAAGTAATCAAGGTAGTCATGAAGAGATAAGTTAATTGCAAGCTAATTCAGTGTCATTGAAAACGGTTTGTTGTTAATATGGCAGATTTGCTCACATCCAAAAGTAAAGATTACGACTTTGCACAATTTATTTTAGAATAAAGTTATTGCAGGATCCCCTGAAACATTATTCACTACAAATGTTTTCAATAAACATTTATTCTTCGTATATTATTCTCATTATATTTATATAAAGTACAGTAAAACTTTTCTAGTTTCTTAATAATAAAAAGACCTGTGTATAAACTTTGCTCTTTCTCGATTTCCTATCTTCTACCATTGACGCCAAGAATCTGAAATGTTGTATACAGACTTATTGGCTAATTGGGATTATAATGAATAGATTTGGTGACCATGTCGCATCATATATAGTAACCCTTTTTAAACCCTACTATCCTGCTAGTATACAACTAGTACTTGCAAATCACAAAACTAAATACTGTTATAGACCCATGTATATGAAGCTTTTTTCTAGTGGAATTTCATATTAATGAATTTGTATTACGTGTTCTCATGTTCATTTGCATCTGCATTTGTTTACTGGCCTATTATATTCCCTTACTTCTTGGGTGGAATATATTTGAAGGCCAATGATCAACAGAGACAATGGCTGTTATCTTTAATACCTTTCTCGAATACATAGCTTCCAATTACACGTTTTAACTGTTTTTCTTGGAAATAGGGTTTCAAATTATCAGAATTCAGCAGAATATGGTGTATATGTGACAATAGATATTCCCGATTGAATTAATAAAACATGTCACAAAATTATAGTCACTTTTGGAATGAGTTTTACTACTGAAATACTGGGACGTAAGATAAAGACCCAATATTTTGGGTTGCTCAGTTTAAAATCCAATCATGGTCAAAGGGGGGACAACTCTTGCCCCTATTGTGTATATAACAGATATACAATACCACCTTGTTCAGCGATGCAACACCGATGTATTGGACCGCATTTATTTATTTATTGGGTAGTTTGTATACTACTGTATAACTGATAAATCTTGATGTATTGGGTCTTATTTATTTTTTATTGGGTCGTGTAAATATCGTAATGTCATGGTAGTTTTAATTGGGTCATACGTGTATACACAACTTCATTATATATGTTAATTGGGTCGTACAAATGGAATGAGTTTTACTACTGAAATACTGGGACGTAAGATAAAGACCCAATATTTTGTGTTGCTCGGTATAAAATCCAATCATGGTCAAAGGGGGGACAACTCTTGCCCCTATTGTGTATATAACAGATATACAATACCATCTTGTTCAGCGATGCAACATCGATGTATTGGACCGCATTTATTTATTTATTGGGTAGTTTGTATACTACTGTATAACTGATAAATCTTGATGTATTGGGTCTTATTTATTTTTATTTGGTAGGTATATATCGCAATGTCATGGTTGCATTTTAATTGGGTCATACGTGTATACACAACTTCATTATATATGTTAATTGGGTCGTACAAATAGAATTGCGTGCTATTGAGGTATTGGGTCGCATTTTTACGGTTGGGGGGAAAGGGGGGTGAGGGGCGGGGGGTATTGTTATATCCTGAACCCCAACCCCAAGGATCCGCCACTACATGTACTAACCCACATGAATCACTCGAGGTAGACGACTTTATCATTTTACCGATTGGTTTCTATAATTCTATTCATATCAATTTTTGTCTATTTGTTTTGTTGTCTAGGATCACTCACATTCTTCGAGTAGTCACTTGTCATATTTGTCTGAACATTTAATGACTCCACAAATGTAAGCAGATTGCACAAGTTTTTACAAAAAACGTTGAAACCAGACCGGAAGTTAATTGGGTCCTCCCGAAGATTTAATGGGTCGGACCTGATACAAGGGTCCTAAAATAGTGATCAGTTTTGAGTGCTTTAAATGATATATATAATAGATCTGAAAGTATACGTGGTATCCCATGGCTGCCATTGAAGCGTTACAAGAAGATTTATGGCCGTAACACCTCTCCTTCATGTAGGTCCCACTGTATAGGTATTATCTGCAAGACCCAACATGGTATGGTTTTTAAGTATATATATATATATATATATATATATATATATATATATATATATATATAATAATTCCATACATAGGTTATCACACAAAGACAGGAATATATGTAGTCGTTGGTATATTGCCATATACTTGTCAAGAACAACACAAATTTGTAATTCATGTCAAGGCAGTGTACAATACTTATATCTCCATTAAATTATACAAGTGATTCATAATGTCACTAACACATAGTGAACTTTACTCAATTTTATAATGTGAGTCATTCACATGTACGCTGCATATCTACATTTATTATCGTAATAAGAGTCTATAGTTAGACTGACAAAAAGATAATATAAATATTTTACCACTAATGGCTGCTTAGACGACCAGGGGATTGAAATAGCCGTGTAGTCCGGTGACAGGGACCGATAAGTGCGCATTGCGTATGTACACAGGTTTTTTTTGCAGTATCTACAACTGTTAATAGCATTGCGAGAAAGTGTGTTGAGAGGAGTCAATTCCGTAATGAAAACTGTACATCGAAATTGTCAGATAAGCTGAACAAGACAAGTCTTCAGCATGGACATACCCTCTTAACAATGCATTGCTTACAGTAATGGCAGCCTTAATTTACATATTCAGCAGAAATTATGTTGTGATCTCTACTGAAATGGCTTAATCGTATTAACTATCCCTCTACACTTCGGGATAGACACCGACATTAATTTGATGTCATACAGAGTTACTTTGATATTGATGAACACAATATTTTCATTAATGGCGTGTTACGACGTAAGTTGTAATAAACGCGGTAAGATGTAATAACTGCGGTAAATTGTAATAAAAACGCGGTAAGATGTAATACTGCGGTAAATTGTAATAAGGGGGTGCGGTAAAATGTTACTATAAAGTGCGGTAAAATGTAATACATAATGCGGTAAAATGTAATAACCATACATCTAATTAAATTATAACTATCTAAATAATTAGCTGCCATGAATGCCGAATTTGGGTCATTCATTGAACATATACATATGTATTTTTTTAATGAGAGTATTATTATAAGTATTATTGCATATTAAAATCATAAGTTCTCCAAAATTTACAGACGAACTGTTTTGATTAAACCTCCGCCTTACATGGGAGTATACAGGGTTTATTCTGTCAATCTGTCTGAAACTTTACATATGTATTTCAAATTTACTGGAGTGGTGCCTCTTGATATTTTCAGATTTCTGAAAATTTTATTATTTTTGTTAGTTTTCATGAAAAACGAGAATTTGAATCTGTTCACGTTTACAGATAGATAGGTTGTTTCCTGAGAAGAGATTGATAACCATTCATCATATCTTTCTGAAACCTATTCATGTCGTGTATTATCCACTAACATAATTAAAAAGTCTATCATCATTTATATCAAAGATCGATTATAAATGCTAATAAAGCACTCTGAGTTAATAGGGGACCGTTTGGATATTTTATCTTCTGATGACTCTTGTGTTTGTTTGAGTTTCTATGGAAACGAAACAGTGACTTTATGTGTAGAATGGAAGAATATATATTCCATTGTTTTGCAGAATCGCTGAAACTATCATATGTTTCACTTCATTAAACTGTATTCATATTCATACCCACAGATTTACATTTTGCAAGTTTTTGAATTTTTATGTAATCATATTGTCTTGAACTGTTAAAGTATAAGGTTCCATGTAACATGTTCGTAACTTCCGGTGTCATGAAGTGTTACCATTCCAACAAAATGAGCCTAGGGTATATGACTTTACAGTTGATATGAGAAAAAAAATTATGTTACATGCAACGCTTAAAATAATTTAATTCCATACCTAATTGATAGCGGAAACTTTTGAAGTTGAAATTATTTTCTGCTAGTACCTTTGCTCTATTCTGGCAAGCCAAACTCTCGATAGACATTTTAAAACATAAATAATTATTTGTGTATGTGTGTGCGTGTTTGTGCGTGCGTATGTGTGTTATTATTAGGGTTTAATGTCATTTTCAAAATGATTTCACTTATGTCATGATGGCTAGTATCATTGCACATCATCCCAGGGTGGAAATGCGTCAATTGGGAGACGTTTACATGTGTGCGTGTGTGCCTGTGTGTGTGTTGAATTCAAATGTTAATTCATTTAGAAAACTAGCGCCGTCGTTCAAATATTTTCTATTTTTCTTGAGGTTATTGTGTAAAACTGTTATTGGCACACATGTTTGGTCACTATTTTGCTTAAAGGAGCTGTAGCATGTTTTTTGCCAATTTTATTCTTTCCTTTTTACCATTTATATTACAAATTTATGCAATTTATAATTACTTTAGAGGGTAATAGTTCTCATTACATGAACCATCTATCCGTAGTCGCAGAAATCTGTGTAGTGGTCATAATGAAAACCACTGGCGGACTGATGATAGCATGTTCTCACGAGCTGTTATATTCAAAATATTATTGTCAGAGTTGCGAGCAGAACAAATTCATGACACACAAAATTCGAAAATTTGTATAAATTATGCAAATAAGTCAAACCGAAACAAACAAACAGCACATCTGCAAATCATAGTGATTAAATTTGTAAAGTTTAGAAACATATCATCAATTAGTATCAGAGCTGTTAGTGAAACAAAATCAGACGGACATTTTGATTGGTGAATTTTACTTTCATCAACATCAACTTCTATAAAAGAAAATATTACAATTTACCGCACATCGTATTACAATTTACCGCACCTTTCATCGAAACATTTTACCGCACCCCCTATTACAATTTACCGCAGTAAACTTTATTACATTTTACCGCGTTTTTATTACAATTTACCGCAGTATTACATCTTACCGCGTTTTTATTACAATTTACCGCAGTTATTACATCTTACCGCGTTTATTACAACTTACGTCGTAACAATGGCGGTCTTAATTTGCATATTGTAGGGATTGCCCAATTATGACAGACATTCAGATTCTTGTAGAGCACATCTCAGAGGTATAGAAACAGCAACAACAAAAAAGTGTACATACCGCAATGCAAGGTTGTACAAAAAACCAGGGGTTTGGCAACGGGACTTTTGCTGATACAAATGCACTGATGAAGCAGAATGGCTAATCGACTTTTCCACTTACTTTTTTAATTTTGTATGTCACTGATAACCTAAAATCCTGGAAAAAGCTGATCATAAAACTAATTTTGAGCTAGCCAATAACATGATCAAATGAAGTAATGGATGAGCATAAAAAACAAGGTTTCCTTTCCTGTATTGCCTTAAGCTTCGAAGTGTAACTGAAATTTCTATTCTTAACATGTTGTTATTACAACGTACAAATCAAACTTTTGATTTGATATTGATATATCATAGTTCCAAGTGCACATTTGATGTGACAAGTTGTGACAAGAGTATTTACAAAACACATTTCTTTCAAATTGTCAAAATGTGTTTTTATTGTAAAACAGCTCTCTTAGCCAAGCTTCACCTATGATTTTATTTATTTATATATGCCCACAAAGATGATAAAAAAATTGTAATTTGTCAGTTATGACAAGGTAATTTTCTCGAAGCTACAAATGTAAGAGATCACAAAGTACAAACTAGGATGTTTAAACTTCCTTAGATATTGATAAAACATCAAATTGAAATTTGGAAAAGTAACTACATCAATACATTCATGTTATTTTCGCTTTTATTCACATTTTAAAACCAGAGAAAACGCGTTTGATGTGTCGTGAAATAGATAATAGAGAATGGATAAGGTGCAGTGAATCCGTAAAATCTTGTTCAAAGATTCGCTGCTCCAAATACATTCTCCACGTCACGCCATGTAGGCGTTGTAAGGGAAGGATAAATGAATATTTATCATGTTCAGTTTATTTTCCATAATTTGACAGAAAATATTTCAATATTTTAATAATCAACTGTCTGATATGGGAAACTAAACTAGTATGAACGAACTGCTATTGGATCGGTGCCGCAAATCTTCAAAAACAATGTGACTGTCCGGGGGAAGCAGAGGGGGTATATCTCTGTGGTCCAGTCACATCTGGTAAAGATAGCTCTTTCTGTTCGACCGTGTAGACGAGAACAACATCATAGATTTCATTTACATTTTCTACATGCCGGCATTGCCAGACGAATTCAGAAGAGAAAGTTATACCACGATATCTAATTTCGAAGTCATCAATTCACTTGTCTCTGTGAAATCTGTGTAAGTGTCTGTTAAAAGCAGACGATTTTGACTGCATCTAAGCATTGGTTTCACAGTAATTGGCAATAACGTTGTACATAACGTTTTGATTATCTTGGTGTCGATAGCACTCTGTGTCTTCTTGTCAGTTAATACCAAAGTCACATTTGTCACAACCTTGTGAAGCATTTGATTATGACAGAATTACAGAAAAACCTATCTGCAATGAATTAATTGGTGTCTGGTGAATGGTCAGTTTAAATATCTTTGTTTGGTGTAAACGGGTAAGAAATTAACTTTACACCAACATGACCCTACTATGTTAAAATATTGTAAATGTATGAAGAACATGCGTTGTGAACATCTAGCTGTGAGACGTTGATGCAAATAAACCAGTTATGACTCACTTCCTTTCTCATAGGAAATATTAGTCATTGAACGCGAGATGTGATGTGTAAGGTTAGATAAAGTTAAACAAACTACTAAATATAAACAATATAGTTTAGGGAATGACAAGACAGATACGAAAACCAAATTAAGTTCGAAAAACATTGATACATTCTTTAAAATAACATTGCTACTGTCTGAAGGACCTCATCCTCATTGACAAGTAGACAGCAAGTGCTACCATCACCAGGATAATGAGAGACTGAGATATCGTTATTGTCACTGAGCGTGTTACCTACACTTCCATGAAGTCAGACACGACTGTTGGGAACAGGCGATTACGCTGATGACATCAAATTACATCTCGTGGTATAACATTATTCAAAAGAGTTCGTCAGCCAATGGCAATGTATGTAATTTCAAATTAAATCTCTTTGAAATATATCAGTGCAAATAACTGTGATTGGTTTAGGAATAAGCTAAAACAGACCGCAAATACCCTCCTCCCTGGAAAACTAAGGAGACTAGAAGCGCTACCAACACATGACAATCTGAGAACCTCTGTTGACCATGCTGACAATTGGGTGATTTAAAACGTGTACGATACTGCCCATGGTTGTCCCAAAAAAAGGAAGTATCTCTTGTTTCATGTTTCCAGGTGATTTTATCATCTGTGTATTGTCTAATGAACATCATACCAAATCAAAGGAGATCTGACTTTTTTATTTCCATACTTCTCTCAACTAGATCTGCTAACGGTAGTTCGAATTTCAACATTTAACATTTCATATACAGTCCACAACTATGCATCTAGCTATCATATACCTGGATTCCACATATTAAAGTATTCCCGTTAAAGGTGCATGTTAGGAATCTCGAACACCCATTCACCTATGAAATCCAGATCCTGTTGGGGTTATTCTTGGAAGCCTTCCCCAACTTCTCTGATCGTAATAACCTTTTACTTATCAATATGGATCCATAATTTTTCTTTAAAATACTCAACATCCATAAAATCACCTGAAAAGAGTATATAAAACCATGGCCTCTGTTAGTTTTATCTGTATTAATTAACTTTCATTGAATTTCCTCATACTTGTAAACATCTCTTCTATGCTATGCATACTGCAACTCTGTGTGTACTCGCTTGTTATGATTTAACGTAAACCATAAAGCTTCACACCATAGAAGTTCTTCTTTTAAATCCTACTATTCATAAGAATTAAACTCTTGTGGTGTTCCAATATTAATGCAGGGTGTTGACTGACGAGACACTAACACCTACATGTATCTATAAACTTAAAAAAGTTGTTTGATATCAACCAAGCAAATGGCTTTCTCGGTGTTAAGTTTCTCTTTACATTGCTTTAAACCGTCATGATTAGTGTTCAGGAAGTCAGGAATAAGTACTTATGTCTCGTAAATAACCTTTAACACGTTCTTAGAACGATTTCTCGAACCTCAAGGGAACAATTAGCTCCTGCCTGTCAGACAAACTTCAAGGGCTTTCAATCAGTTTGGAGTTAATGGCTAACAAGACTATAAGTGAAGAATATTCTCCATTTACGTGTTTTTGCAGCTTTTAAAATGTAAAAGGAAACTTAATTTACCAGTCGTGCTGTTCACTTTATTACTATAATAGAAATGAAATTCAATAACCAATTAATTTAACTGCACAAACAACAAACACATGTTAATCCTGTGAAGATAAAAGTAAAATATATCGTTCATTAGCAAAGAAGTTAATACATTCGTATAGAAAATGTTAAAGAAACGAAAGTTATTAATATATAATATCTTATATCGGACTATTATAACGGGGTTGTATTAAGACAAGAATTCTCTATCATTCCTAATGGTAGAAGCAACATTCAGAGTAATATCTCCCTTCTTATAAAATGTATTTCGGTCACAATATACACATAAATCTTGAAAAATTAAAGGAATATCACAGACATTATACGATGTTAATGAATAAATTTAATATAAAACTAAATCATGAATTATTCTGTTAAGTTTGGGAAGAAAATAATGTGAGAAAAAGCATTAAAATACATTGAAAAAAACTGATTTAATAGTTTGCTCATAAGAGACATGTAATTATGCAGATTCAATGTGATTACAGGGATGTTATACTTTCTATTGATGCCATTGATAAACACATTTCCTTGAATTCTTGAAAGTGTATTTTATTCATTTACCAACAGGTTTGCATTTTCATCTTAAATTAATGGGGATGAGATTGGACCAAATTAGATACCACTTTTGAATTCCTCTTTTCGTTTGAACAACATCTTTATATTAATTCAAATGGTGTCATATATTTGTGAATGTCTTTTCAGCATGACCGTGAATGCATTTGAATCTTTTTGTAATAAGTTAAAACAATTTGATATGAGATTTCTCAGACCTTCATTTATCATGAAAGTCAGACTGTAAGTAGGACAGGACATTGATAACTTAACTTCAAATCATGTGTTACTCATTGTGGGATATATAATTCAATGTCAACGTTGGTTTGTCTCCGGCATCGGGCATCCGGCAACATCACTGTTCCATGAAAGCATGAATAGCATAGAGTTCTGTACTTTCCTACTGTGTTGTGACTTTCACCATGAGAGTGTACATACTAGCAACATTCACGTACATTTAATGTCAACAGTTAATTAAATGATAGATTTATTACCTAAGACAAATTGTCCATGTCGGTCATTTTTTATAAGAAATAGACACATTTTCTATTACTTTAGTACTAATTTCATTGAACCATATACGCAGGATGCAGAAACTACAATCAGGCGTCTTACGGTGGTCAGATAAATTGTAGAATATGACTAGAGATATGAATGCATTTCAGAATGTGTCTTTTAAATATGTTAATTACATACTCACTGAGTTCATCTGTATTGTCGTGAATCAAAGATACACCTTTTCGATATACCATTTTATAAGCTAAATACCGTTTTGCCAAAAATAGGAATCCTTGAAGGGAAGAAATCGAGGCACACGTTAACGATGATAGCAGATGTAAGAATATAAGATAGATTGATATGGTTGATATAAGTAAATACATGTAATGTAAGAATTCGCTTTGTATTTCGTTATCTTTATTGCTATTGAAAACAACATCCAAAACGTGAATTGTTAGTTTATCTTACATTTTGGTAAAGTATTTGTTTTGATAATGGAAGGAGATACAAAATACAGGAGAAAAGCTTTTCGATTTAGATTCTTACATCTATACCAACAATGTGCCATGGACATTATAAAGAAGTCACCAACCACTAACTACATTGCCCTTGTTTTCATGCGATATCAATTTCTAAAACAATTATCATCATTGTGGTATATATAACGTTATTTTTCTTCAAGGTCACATAACTGAAAATTCATCCTTGTAGGTACAGGGCACTTTGGCATTCAGCCACATAGCTGGTAGCCATTAAGTAAGTTATTACCTGTAATACTTACACGACAACCATGACCCAGTGTTAAATGATTCAAGTGTTTATATCTGGTAACAAGAGCTTAAGAGAGTTCCTGGTGTGACTCAAGGAGATGCTGGGAACGTTTACTTCCCTTACTGTTTATACACAGTTGAGATCGGTTTAGAATTTATCTGTTATTTAGAGAAAGATAGTTCATTCAATGTTTGTTCTAACAAATGTAAGAACTTCATTTGGATATTGAGATATGAAGCCTATGAAATTAGTTGTTTCCTATAGTTTGTAAGTATAAACAACATGCATTAGTATTGTCTATATCGAGTTGTTTGTCTTAGGCAAAAGTGAATAGGTTTTTATTAACCTGAGATTCATATTACAACTCATGAAAAGTTACTTGCAAAAATTATATTTCAAATGTCATTCGCGGTTGATATAAGTATGTCACAGTCAGTGGTAATGTTTTATTCATAATTCACATCCAAGATTAAAATTCTTACAACTAATATGTTTCATTGATAAGATTAACTGTCTGTGCTTTAGGCATTTAAAGTTGATATTATGCGACACCATATCTTTGCAAATCTGTTGAAGATGTAGAAACACGTGGTAAAATTATAGAGCAAGGAGTCTTTACTCAAAATAACCATAATATTAAGGTTGATATACTAATAAAAGTATCATTCTTAATCATCTGTGTGAAATGTCACCATGTCTGTATAGTGGCTAACTATAGAGTCATCCTCTGCAAATATCTCTGAAGTTGATACAAGTGATTATTATCCACGTGGTACTTCGTAACAAACTGTTATGACACATATGTGTTATAACACCTTCAAGTAATTTGATTGGGAAACTTTGACACTGCCTGGATTACTTAATTCATTCATAAAACGAACGTGAATATCTTCATGAAATTACAAGTATTTTACGACAACACTTATAATTGATATTTATCTCATTGTTCAGTTAATTCATGAACTCGTACTCACCGCAATGATTGATTTTAATGAATAATTAACAAATACATGAGCAGAGGTAATAAGCACAAAGGTTAGAATGCAGCAGGAGTTTTTCCTCTCTATCTTACCGTTGGGAATGACACTGCACCAAACGCATAGTATCTCGGTGAAAATAACGTGTTCGTAACGGTGTACAGTGAATTTATATTCACAAAGCAAAAATAACCGAAAGGAAAGCCATTCTAAAACTTACATTAAATGCGGTTGTTTAGCTTGTTTACACATTCCGAGAAAAAAGAGAATGGCGGCCACCATGACATGACGTCATTTAAAGGACGGATAACTCTCATCTCATGTCCTCGAGCAGGGAGATGTTATATTACGTACGCTTCCTTCAGCATGACTAGTGCAATTGATTTCGCCACACCGAACATCACGCATTATAGAATGGTTGGATTTGAAAAGCGTGAATATTTAACGTCACAATATTATGAACTTATAGATGCTGTGACAGGGTTGATATTACTCTGTGTTCCGTTGTACAAGTTGGTAATAAATAGGATACAGAACTCGTTCCCCTTTCATATCAAGTTTATGTCCCTCGTGAAATAAGTTTAAGCAAACTTATTTCACTCTCGACATAAACTTGATATAAAAGGAGAAGCTCGTTAGATATCCTATAATGAACATTTATGTGGGACTCGTTTCTCAAAATAACCATAACGCTAAGGTTAAGTTACTAATCAAAGTATCATTAAGACGTGGTTGACCTCGCTTCAGACAGGTGCTTGGTCGAGAGGGCGACCTTTCGACCTTAATGAGTCAATCCTCCGTGTGAAATGTCACCATGTCTGTATAGTGACACCAGTGGTTAAAGGTAAATCCATTGTGTTGTTGGGGGTCGAATATGCCAAACTTTATGAAGGGTCCTATTTTATGAGAAATACCAACTGTTACCGAAAACTACCATTTTGTTGGTACTCGACTTGGTATATTGACGAAAACCGGACAATGCACCGTGTGTGGCGCGCGCCAATGAGTCAAACGTAATTTTGGAATCTTATTTAAACCAGACAAAATAACAAATTTTGGTTGATAATGTTCAATAGGTCATATAACTACTGTGCATGCAAATAGGACGTGCACATACATCATGATGTTACTCGATTTTAATTGGAAACTAGTAATGGTGGTATTTTTGGCGATCGGGAATGAATATGGAAGCTGAGTGAATTTGTTTTTATTATAAACAGCACATATGGTGTGTTGCAACATATTAAAGCCAAATCAAATTTTATGAAACACAATGGATGCACCTTTAACTATAGTTTCGTCTCTTTATTTTGCACTCCAGCAACCTCAAGGTTTGGTGCCTTTGGATCAATATTCCAATCATATAGTATATATACAAATACATGTGTCTGTGACTGCATAACTCAATTACTCAAATATAACCAAAAACATTTTCATCTAAAAGGCTTCATTAGAATAAACCTTTTTAAGGCAGACGTTCCTGGTAAACCATTCAATATATGAGACAAAGAATTATAAAGGGTATCATTAAACTGTGGATAAAAAGTGTTTTCCATAGAGAACAATTCTAAATAGAACTTGATTGATAAATTGATGTACCGTTTGAACTATCCTATTGCATAATGATAGTAGTAGAAATTATTTCCAATTCATGAAGAAATCAAATCTAATTTCCCCAAAACTGCTGGTTGTCTGAGTAGAAAACATAATTATATCAATCCAAGTACTGTGTTTTTATAGTGACGAGATGTACAGGATGGAAGAACAAATTACACTCCCGTTTATATATGTTAAGGATTATGTGGTTAGTGATTTAAAAGCATTTATATATTTAACTGCAACTTTTATCCGCATAAAACCTGTCATTTAATGTATATTTCTTTAATAATAGTAGTATAGATAATTTACCAAATACATGTTTTATGAAATGCATGAAACCATATTAACGTCTATAATATAAACTATAAGCGTCCGTTACGTGATAAAAAGATTTAGTAAGACACAAGGCAAAGCTGGATGATCACAATAGTATATTTTTTTTTATTATTATTTTTTTACATCTTGCAAATGAAGTAATAGTGTATGAAATAATTAATGCCGTCCGACAGCCCGGATCCTTGTAACTGCTGGTCTGGGTTGGTACATTTTAGAGATTTCGACAAAATAACACTTTAGGGTTGGTATATTATACACTGCAAGTAACCATAATCTATTAATTGAAAATGTTGATATCATCCTTTCCTACGTCAAGGGAAAATACCGACAGAAGGCAATTCCAGCCAGATCGGAAATGGATTACAATATTTATTTAATTGCTATGTATGCTATACTAAAGCAAAGCTTTAACGTGATGAATAAATGTTATGTTCAGTATCCATATGTATAACAATGTAAGAAACTGTGTCATAACCATAATTAAGGTTATCTCATCAAAACCATTTTGCCATATTGCTGAAAATGTTTGTTTCATATTACTCATTGGCGTTCTCCTTGAAGAATAAATAGTGATTGGTTTATTGCAAGGGAGGCAGGTACTTGTTTAAACATTATTTACGAAGAACATGATCGGTTTAAAAGAACAAAATACATTTAAAAGTGCATAATAACAAATCTAAATAAAATGCTTATAAGACAATTGATGTCTTTTTCGGTAATGTAAGAAACATAGTTGTTTCAGTGGAGTCTTATGACACAGTGACAGGGTTGACAAACTCAATTTATTCAGTTACCGGATTGTTATTGCCGATCATCTATCATCTATCATCTATCTAAAGTACCTATGATTGGTTTATGTTTGTGTCATGCTTGCAATATCTGTCTTTCTTAAAATGATTGTAGAAATAAAACTTGTGATCATATTTTGGTGTCAAAACTTTCGAAAGTAATGAAGACATCTTTCAAGGATGAAATCTCATTTTTGTCAATAATCCCAAAATGAGTGTTTAACATTTCAAAACCTTTGTCATCTCTGACATTCCCTTGAGAAGGTAATTTCCGCCATGCCAAGTATAATTACGAACAAATGATTGATCATTCAGTAGCGTGCCTGTATGAAAATTGAACATCACAAGAAACTGAAATTAGGCAATGAAACAAAAAAAGATTGGTGTATCTGTAAACATATTTCAACTATACAGAAACATTGGTGTTTATGCATCAATACTTACTGTTATTTCATAACTTTTTGTTAGTTGAAATTCTGAGGGAAAATTATTTATTTTCAAGTTTAAAGCTACAGTACTACTAAGGGAAATCTCCAGTTAAACGTTTGCAAGAAAACCCTAGATATCAAATTCATTTTCACAGAAATATATTGGACGTAATGCCGTGTTTATCTTGATTTTGTAGCAATATTTGTCAAATGGATTTGATACAGACAATCAAAGTCAAACTTCAGACATGTCAGACAGGTCTCAATTAAATAATAGGTAAATGAAAGGCACTAAGATATGTCGACACCGAGTACATTTTGTTACTTGGAAAAATTTTAGAGTTTATAATGATACAAGTATATCTATTTCGGTAGTTTGATGGTAAATCCCTATTACTATTGTTTTATTGTTATATCTTAATTTAAGATACATACTTATATTTTCATGCGAACTTTTTTGGGGGAGGGGGATGGGGGATATTATAATTTGAAATTTCAGACATTTGAAACGTAGACACATAAACTATTATTTTTGCATATCGGATTCATAAAAATAAGTAAAATATTCATTGCTTAGTAGCCTTTTTTGGGTAAAAACTATTTTAGGTACATAATTTCCGGATATGTGATTGTCATATTTGAAACAATGTCCTGCAAAATTAAAAAAGTTATTCAAATACGAAATTCTAATATAAATCCCTGAACCCTGCAGAATACTTAGTAATTGAATTTTATTTTTTTTTATAAAACATATACAATTACAATTGCTTAAATTTGAACATTATAAACATGTATATGAAATCGTATTGTAACCATATTTGGTAACTTCTGTACGTATAATTTTTCATTTTGTTTATTTGCTTTAATGTATTTCGTGTTAATACCATTGCTTTCACTTAACTATTTTCAGCTCTTTCCTTGCAGGTATACATTATTCGAGAAAGAAAATTTACTTGAAACATATTCATTTATAACAGAACAGATCTCTCATGTTAAATTGTTTTGTTCTAAAAAGGAACTGTAACAGCCTCAAGGGACACTTGATGAGACTTGAAATAACCCAGGGAAAGAGACGATTAAATTGGATAAACCTATTAAATTCGATATTCTCAAAGGGAAATGTATAACTTTTTTTATCGACCAGTCAGAAGTTGCAAACAGGGAATAGTATAAGTTAACGAAGCCTATCCCTCGAATATTCACTATTAGATATAGTTACAATGAATTGAATCAGGAAGTTAATACCATTACAATCGTGTGGGGTTTTTTTCAAAGTAAATTTGCAATGTATTAAAATTTTGGTTATACTTAAGTTTCCTATACCCTACATGTATTTCCCAAACCTTTTACTCACAGGAACGAGACCAGGAATATGCATATAAGTATATATGTTTTATGGACAATTATATACTTAAAATGTTACTACAGTTATGACAGTGTTGCCACATTTACTAAATTAGCAAGTGACACCTATTTTTTTTTACAAAGACATGACTGTGCTTTCTTGTAAAAGATAAATCTATTTCAGGAATGCTTCCGTTGTACTCTTTGCAACCATCCAACACTTAAAGTTGTAATGCTGTGTTAAATATAATAAAGGTCAATATTTTAGGTGTTCAAAATAGTCATTTTTGCCATCTTACACTCATATACATACCAATTTAAAATATTCTGCATGAGGATTACACACTATGTATTTAGTATCGCCAAGGCTAGCAAAATACAATGTTTATTCCTAATGCAGGATATTGACCATCCAAAGATACACTCTTATAATAACCTCTATATATTTAAAAAGTCATTAAAATGATAATACTGTAAACAAAACATCCGATAAGATTAATTAATTGAACTTGATTTTCAAAACATCCTTTGAAAATGCAGGGTTGTTTAATTTGTCAAAAGTTTTTATCTTGGACTGCGAGTCCAGTAAAAAAACAACCAAGATACACCGTGTTTAATATGAAATGAGTGTTTCGGTCGTAAGATCAAAACAATCGTTTGTTTTCTCTCGTGTTCTTTCATCTCAAATGTAATTATTTAGACAAAATGAACCAAAACCACACTGCGTGTCGTCTTCTGTAGAGAACTGTTTTGGGTGCAGCTACAGCTGCTGAACAAACGTTTGTTACATTCACAACACTCGTAACATTTGTTTTATTATTTTCCACAAAATTTATAAACGTAGTGTTTTCTTCTCATAATTAGGTAGTCAAATCATTGTAAATGCAAATGAAGTAAGGGAAATTGCTGATATTATGCATATATTAAGTTAAATTCTGGTTGCACTGAAACTAAACTTGCAAATAGGAATACTGCTGGTACCATCAGTTCGTCGCGGTGAGTTCATTCTTGTTTTGCATATCAACTTTAAAATGTTTTGAAACATAACTATTGCATATTTCTTCAACACATAAATTGCTTTTGAATAAATTTGTACATTTTTTAATCCAATGTGAAGTTTTTAAAAATTACACAGGTTCTGAAAAATGTTTCAAAACTTGTTGCCCGTTAACTCTAATAATTTATATTGCAACTGAATAATTTATCTGCTTTCATTGGCATAATTGTCTCAGACAACTGGTAATATAAATATATCATGCAGTGAATATGTTAAAGTGACGAAATACGACTTTTAGTGAAATAACCTGGATTGCCACCGTCAGACTTACCGGAATGGAATGGATACCAGTTCAAAAGTAATGACCGAAATATACATGTGCAGGGTCAAAAACCATGGTGTGAAAAAGTTGATTTAAAATGTTCATGCTACAGAACATGTTTTTCCTGCAGGGATGTCTTGTAGACAACGAAACACAACTAATGGAGAAGTGAGATTGACACGAAATCATGTATGAGAAAAGATTCTCAACTCTTAACATTCTGAGGGGTATTGTGCAGAAAAGGTTTGATTTGTGGATCAGCCACATGACTCCGGACATGTTCAACAATTTGGGTTTAAATGCTAGGTCCTCGTGCAGAAAACTCATTTTGAATGACTGGAGAGAAAACTAAGAAGAAATTGGAGAAGAGCACGCAGATTTTACTAGGGGCCAAATTGGAACCATGTTCCTTTCGCTGACAAATGTATTTTCACATGTTTTAGTAATATTCGTAAGATGTAAGTAAGGCGTAAGTAAGAGATACAGAATTTATTGCCCAGAGGTGACTGTAAAACACCAACTCCCAAGTCCATTTTTGGGGATATTGTCAGAAAATTGCTTCTGGAATCTTAAACGGTGGTTGGTATTCTGTAATTCCCAAAAATATCAGAATTGGATCATTAACAACTTAAAACATAATAAGAATGTCTTGTATTTCTGATTACAAAATCAGATTTCTGAAAAATAAAAACCATTCCTCAATTTTCTAAGAGTGGTCATTCATTTTGGGCTGTTCTGAACATATCATAATTGGAATACCCTTGGCATTCCTAAAACATTAACCCTATTTGGACTATCTGGGACATTATTGGTAACGCAACTGCTAAGGGATTGCCTACTTCAAGCCAGGAGCTTTGAAAGTTGGTAAATAAATATTGTTTTTTTTGTCTAAAAATATACCTGTCGCAGTTTCCAGGAATTCATGTCTGAACCAATACAGGTACTGGGAAAAACAAAAGACATTAATATTCCTTAGTGGATGTACTTCTTTTGATACCAAATAGTGCTACAATACAACCACATTTATAAACTTGTTATTTGTGTATTAACCCTCAAACGTCATGTAAACATAGCAATGTAACAAACTTTTGTTCAGCAGCTGTATTACACTATATGTCAGCACGGTACCGCCTATGGTTCGTTTGTTCCAGTCGGTGGGTTCACCACAATACATTGGCAGGATAGCGTTGACAGCTTTCTTATTGGAATCATACCAGCAGTCGCAATACAAGTCAGATAGTGGAACTAAACCCAAACTCACCTCGCTCACATTCCTTTTCAGAGTTTCATTACATCTACATATGAAACTGTAATGATGCCATGCCTCAACATGAACAATAATGTATTGATTGTCCCAGAGTTGTCCAACACATTCCTTTATATATCAATCATTGCACAATATCTTTGAAGTGTTTTAATTTCCATATCAAATTCATATCATTATTCATGTCTTAGAAGCTCATTTTATTTTATAATTGCAGGTAAAATAAACCTACATTGCCATCTGCACACCTCATCATCCAAAACAGAGAAAGGAAAAGACAATTAAGGATGAATTGCCTTTATTCTAAGTATTGGAAGAGAAAATGAAGTCTTTCCAAAGATTTACCCTCCCATCTTTATTACACAAGATAAAGATATGTAGATGATGCACCCTACGGGCGCTTAAATCTTCAACAAAAACCGTTTCCTAAGAAAGCCGAGTTGAGTGAGAAAACTACAGAAACTGTTTCTTGTTCAAAGAAGAGTAAATACTCTGCTATTGATCCTTCTTCGAGGAGCCAGTGGTTAGTGAGTTCGTTTCGGGGTCAAGAGGTAAGCCTCCCAATGCTTCCACTATGTCCATTGACAGCATTACGTTTTCTTTAAACTTTTGGTTTCATCTTACATATACGTCCAATGCAGTACCGCCCGTTGTTCAAGCAACATCGTAATTCATAGTATCGCCATTGTAGCCATTAATGGTGTTGCCTTTATTCATGCAATCATATTTCACGCGTAATTAAAGTACTCTTAACTTGTCACCCTATGTTAAGTTTGATATGTCTAGATGTTATCGTTCAACACTGACCAAGTATAGATGTAACCCCAATAAGACAATAACAAACTGGGCGCTATGTAAATGAAAGGCCATGCTTAAACTGTACAGATTGTGTTGAAGACGAATTTCATGTATTGTTTCACTGTGATATTTACAATCATATTAGAGAAAACCTATTTACGTATATATGTTCCCAGGATGCTAGTTTTTATACTTTTACAATTCTGGGGAAAACTTAATGTGCCGGTGTGTTGATATGTATTACTGCTGTATTCTCAGAGAACTTTGGAGCTAACAATAGTATCTACCCACGTCATGTCATTCATCAGATTCCGTTTCTTGTATTAAGTTGAAGATATACTATTACTTCTCAACTACATGTAATATCATGCTGATTTCTGCTGGCTAACTGGAATATCTTTAATATTATTTTTTTTAAAGTATAGGAGTTGATTGCGTTGATTTTGGTAATGTTTAATTGCATGGAAAAAGGTGGATGTATATTTCTATGATATTAACTGTTTTGAATGGTTGATTTGCTACTTAGCTACTAATGCGTATTATAAAATCTTGCATCGGCAATCACGTTTGATAACTTAATCAAATTTTCGTTAAGTTGTTTGTTATCAACCAACATGTGGCAGACATGATCTGAAGCTCTGGGGGGATATTTTCTCTTCAGTGATCTGTTCATTATCTGTTCATTATCTGTTCATGAAAACAATGCTTTAAAAATGTTTCCGAATCTCCTCAACTGGAGATTGGAGATTTTTGTTTTATGAAATCATACAATTATGTTGCACAAACGGCGTGAGGTCCAAGAACATAAATTATGATGACATCACCTTTAATTAACTTAATTTCCATATTTTATTCATTTTTATCTGAAATACAAAATATCATACCCAAAACCAATTTTCAAAAAACAAATTTAACATACCATCTTATTGAGAGGTGTCTGACTGAGGTTGTGGGGTCGAATTTCTAAAACTAATGAATTTCACCATTTGCAGATAAAATAGTTTGATCTGGAGACAGATGACACAAAGAAAAACTTAACCAAAATACGATGTATTTCTCTTTGGAATTGAAAGAAGACATATATATTATGACTTTGAATAAGTTATTGCCATGACATTTCCTGCCGTCGTTTTCATAAAACAAAACTAACCACTTTGACTCGCAAGTATTTGTTTTTCAATTAAAAAGATACATTTACTATCTTAGAAGCGTTGACTTTCCCTTAATGACACCTTGTCTGTCTCATCAAAGCTGCAATTCCGATACATATGATGGTAAAAGCCAAGGGAAAGATAATTCCATCAACAGAGGCGTCGTCTGTGCAGGAGCCAGCCAGGAGCATTAGTCTCAGAGTCTGTTTATCTAATGCAAAGTGTTGGTATTTACCTAACAAGAAGGTTTTAAATATTCTGCTTTTAAAGGGGATAAATATTAGCACAAAGTCGTTCAAATTGAGGCATTATGGTTTCAATTCAATTAAGATCAGACATATTGAAATGCCTTTACATTAGGCCTATTGTGAGGACAGTAATGGCCATTTATTATCGGTCAATACTGTCTCAAATATCAGCTAAAATTCTTATAGAAGACCTCAACATATGGTACATTGATATTGCAACATGAACTTAAATACATTGATTATCATTCAAAGAGTTACTTAAGTAAATTGTTTAAGCAATAAATATGATGAATGAATATTTCAAATCAAACAAGAAAGGACAATGAAAATTCAGAGATGATATTATGTTAACGTTGCAGAGGGACCTATGACACAATTAAGCGACGAAGTCTCGATTTAGGATTAAGCAATCACATATATCATGATCAACTTATATTTATTTATTGATATAAACTTTCTTGGCGCCATTCCAATAAAAGAACACAAACCCCTTCCACCAGTAGGTATCAGCTTCCAATATAAAACACATTAAGGACTTGAGTAGCGTTGACTTTTCCTTAACGACACCTTTCTGTCTTATGGGTGCTGCTATCTCGATATTCCCAGCGAATTCTTCATTTATCATTTTACTTGAGTCAAAACTTAAAGCTGTGTGTACCAAAGTCGTCCATGACAATGCTGGATACACAATTCTGATTTGCTTGTATAATCTACTAGGCATAAATTCCTCTAGTTCCTCTAATTACCGGGAACGGTTTTACCATCCATGAAACCACACATCTGTCTTAACTATAGGATTGATATTTTTATAACCAACTATTATGTGATACTATTTTGGGTTTGAAGTAACGGTGTCATCATTGATGCATAATCTTCTGGAGTCACAATCATTACGGATGAGCTTTTGGATTCAATGTGAAATCCACTTTCTATCAATTCAATATGACGTATCTCTTATTTTCAAACACACTAGGTTCATCTCCTAAAAATTCAGCGTAGCTGGACTTCAGAAATCTCTTTCACAGAAAAGGTCTATGTTATGCAGCAATGCTTACATTAGCCAGTGATAGACATTGGACCAGGTTATGCCTTGCGGGGAAGTTTACACATAATAAAATCAAGGAACAGGTCGAGGTGAGGTAGTTTGATTAGCATGTAGACATATCAGTACAGAAATTGAATTAAAAACTAATAATTAAATTAATCCCAATCTTATTCCTGCCGATGTTCTCAGTTCAAAACTTGGAACAAAGACCTCCTACTATAAACTAGTCTATGTGAGTGTCCTGGTAACATTAACCCCTCTTACGCGTGTTTGCAAATCATTTAGCTTCATGAATATTCATTTCATTTTGGATGTCTGATTACCTTAATCAGAGTTTGGTCACAAGTAACATTATGCAAAGTAACCTAAATGAAACACGATGTATTCATGTTAGGAAAACTTAAACGTTTTATACAACTGGTTGTAAAGTTTGAAACAGACGGCAACCAGAATTTAGACTGTTATTCGCTATTCGTCATTTGTCAAATTTATTTGTTATTCGGCTTTCATGTTGTTCACAAATTTAAATGACAAAAAGCAAATTTATTTCCTATTCGTCTTTCATACTGTAGTGAAAAATGACGAATAGCAAATTAAAACTTATAAAAGGGTAACAGAAATGTATGGAACTGATCTCATTTTCCTAAGAGAGCAATGAGTTTGAATGCCGAATGACGAATGACAAATAGCGAAAAGCGAAAAAATTTGCTATTCGTCATTGCGAAAGGCAAAAAAAAAATTGAAAAGCAAACAGATATATTTTTACATTTCTGTAACCCTTTTACAAGTTTGATGCCTAATTATTAAATATTTTAATCAAATATTTTATTTTATCACCAATTAAAGCCCGAGGATTTGCTCTGCTAAGTGTTATTTGGGATCAAACAGTTATTCATAGAAAATAATTAAAAGTTTTGTAAAAAAAATATCCTCCAAAGTTAGGTCCTGGTTGTTCTGAGCTTTTCCGTTGTAGGGGGAAAGTCTTCCCACTAATTCAGATTGCTCCCACAGCAAAGAGAGCAATGAGTTTAAATGGCGAATGACGAATGACAAATAGCCAAAAGCGAAAAAATTTCCTATTGGTCATTGCGAAAGGCGAAAAAAAAGTTTGAAAAGCAAACAGATATAACTTTTGCCATTTTATTTTCTAAATTATTAAAACTAACTGTTATTTGGGATCAAAGAGTGATTTATAGAAAAAAATTACAGATTTTGTAAAAAAAAATGTATTCAAAGTTAGCTCTCAGTTTTTCTGCGCTTTTCGAATGTAGGGGGAAAGTCTTACCACTAAATCAGACTGCTCCCAGAGCAAATTCTCGGGCTTTAATTGGTGATAAAATACAATATTTGATTAAAATATTTAATAATTAGGCATCAAACTAGTAAAAAGCTTACAGAAATGTATGGAACTGATCTCATTTACCAATGACAAATAAATAAATTTGATTTTCGTCATTCAAATTTGTTAACAATATGAAAGACGAATAACAAATAAATTTGCTATTCGTCATTCGAATGACGAAAAAGTTTTTAAAAAGTTTAAAACTAAACATGCTTTGAAAAAGGCCCTTTATTTTTACAGTTGTCTCAAAACGGAAGTAAGGTAATGTTTGATTTTTTTAACATCCAACACCAACAAGAAAAGTTCGCACTTGAGAGCATGAACATAGTAAAATCAAAGTGCCATTTAGAAACTAAAAAGGTAACGTTTTTCTTCCAAAGTCATAAGGAAACATGATATAATTGACTCGACTGATAAAGACATTGTCCCATTTGATATCCAACGTGTTTTTGTATATGATGGTTACATATATATTGTCACATGAAATTGTGGATTATGCTAAATGTGTGTCCAAGGTATAAAATTCTGGTTATGGGTGACATAATTATTGATTATTACATGTAATGAGTTTAGTTTTAAAACTTTTCGTAGCTTCAACAAACACCTCTATTTGCAATTTATTATTCAACATTTTAACAATGATCAGTTGCATCTTTGATTTTATCCAAGGCTATAAAATC
Source organism: Gibbula magus (assembly GCA_936450465.1). Taxonomy (NCBI): domain Eukaryota; kingdom Metazoa; phylum Mollusca; class Gastropoda; order Trochida; family Trochidae; genus Gibbula; species Gibbula magus. The sequence continues at coordinate 57,364,633 of OW388300.1, forward strand.
GTACCAAACAGAGGCTTCAAAGGGGTAGTGACACGTTTTTCGCAAATTTTATTTATTCAAATTTCCCACTTATAATGATAGTTTATGTCATTTATATTTACTTTTGAGGCTAAAACATCTTATTACACAAACCAATTATCCTAGTGGCAATAACGGTGTTGTGTATAAAGCAAAAATTGTAAGGCGGCCATTTTATTGTGAACACAATTTATGTTTTTGTATTACAAAAACGATTCCCATGGCTTTACGGAAACATGTACACTCATTTTTTAATTTGATTTTCCGAAGAGAAAAAAAAACGGTGTTTTAATATTGGTGACATTATTTTTCAAATATATTTCATCGACTTATTTCAGCGAAAAAACGTGCTACTGTCCCTTTAACACTTTTCAGGACAACAGGATTAAATCTGCCGAAATCCTCAGTCCTATTTGATATCAAACTGTGTTTGTCGCATCAAATTATGACATACGCCTTGGTGACATATTCGGCTTAAGTAACATATGGGAGAGTTTATAATCAAAATAGAAGCTTAAATTACGAAGTTTTTCTCTGGCGAAAGGAGCATATTACTTCTTTTTCACGTGTCATAGTGCATTTATATCTGTCCATTTTCAATTAACACACTGAACAGAAATCAGTACATGGCGATCTTACATCTCAGTAAACATTAACACTGACCTATGTATCGCGATCTGTTTTACGCAGCATAACCCCTTTTATAGGATCGTACTAACACAAACCCGTTAAATACACGTTACGTTGTGTTATCTGAGAGACAGCAATATGCCATTAAGTGAAAGTCAATGTCATAAAAGCATGGAATTATATCGATTTCCGGAAAACTGCTTCAAATATTAGCCAAACTGTAAATTCTAAGTTATTTATGAGAATAACCGTATTTTATGATTCTCAAAGTTAAAATCATGACATAGTGTGTTGATGGAAAATTAAAGTCGAGTATTATAGGCTCCAATCTAGTTAAAACTTTACAGAATACTCACTTTGTTTATGATGACCATAGATAAGTCTTTGAATACAATGTTGATTAATAAACTATTTAACTAAGGGGTCATATATCTGATTATTACTCGCCTCGCAATATAGTAAATCTACAATGTTATTACACATCGCGTGCTGCCGATTGAAGTGACGTCATAATGGTAAAAACGCAATGAAGTTTGTCCCATTTATTGACGAGTTCTTGCAACTTAATCAGCGCTTAAAAATACCGAACTCTGTCCAATTTAATAACATATTTATGAAACTCGTGAATGGTATCGATATCTAACTCGCTTTCGCTCGTTAAATACCAAACCACTCACTCGTTTCATAAATATGTTATTAAACAGAACTTCGTTTACTATTCTCTATGAATGTATCTGCAGAAAAATGAACAAACTAGAATTCTTCATGGTATTTTCTTCGCAATGTATCATATAATGGACACATTAACAAAATACGTTGTTATAGTACTAATGTCTCTGTGCAGTACTTACTAGATACGAAGTTTTGAAATGAAGTTTCACTGGCGTAATACTTGAGTGAACTCTGCTACCAAACAGTGTTTTCAGTATATGACAATGTAAAACAAAACGTGAATGTTACGTTTTAACTTCACAAACGACGCACAATCAAAATGGTTGAGTCTCCAGTAGAGTGACAGAAGTGGTGAAAGTTACAAGGTGAAATGAAGATGAGCTACCTCGTGTAGTATACTTAATCATTTGTTGTTGTATATTATTTAATAGTGTTATCTAGAACGACTCAAGAAATATATGTGAAGAATTGTGAAAACAAATCATGCACAAAAGGCACCAGCATCTTCAGTTTGATTTATTCTCCAATCCAAGCAAAGGAAAGGAGCCGGGTACATTGATTTAGAGGAGGCTACATAACTAGTGACCTCAACTTTGAAAGGGATATAAACTGTAAAGATCTTTAGAACTGGATTCATTTTTACAGTTTCCGTTTTCCAATAGCTTCAAAAGTGAATTAATGTCAACATCACTTGAATTGAATAAATTGAATTTACATATGACAACTGATTCAGGAAGACTTGAATTTCGTTAAGCAATACTTGAAGTGGACTAAAATTTATTTTAACTTAATTTTTTAAGAGACTTTAGACAATAATTGGGAATTCTTCAATATTCAATTGTTCAAAATATCGGATTGAAATGTGTAAAATATTTGACAGCAAAACTCATTGATATAACAGTTCACTCTGTTTATTATCACAGAGTTTAAAGTTAAGTTTTCAAAATTATTGTCAATGAAGATCTGATGGGAAAACTGAAACATGAAGATTAAAGTTGTCTTCTGAACTCTCCTGGAAGCTCAACATATTGATGCCTTTTTTCTTTCTTATTGAAGATTTGATGAGATGCTAGTAACGATGCATGCGGGCTATTCAAGCACGCAATTCATTTTGGTATTGAACCAGTTCTGAAACTTACCTGTGTTTACCTTCAGTTATGATCTATATGATGTAATGTTCCGAAAAGCATGTTTACTTTTTAGCATTTACGAAAGAATATTTATGAAAACAACTGATAATTTTGAAGAATTGAAAAAAATGAAACGATCAATTGTAACATAAGTCTCTTCAATGTGTGTATATATGATCAACAAAGTAAAAATTTATTTTAGGTAATTAAAAAGAGGTTTCAAAGTTCAAAGCAACTAAAATATATACAAATGATGTCAGGATTTTCTCACGAAAACCTTTTGCAAAATAACTTATAAACGGTAATATAGGCTTAAATCAATTAAATCAATTGGAATACAATTTTACTTTAATTTCACTGAGAATTTCACTCTTGAGGATCCCAACGGATTTTACCAATGACGTCAATTCAATCTGGTGAGATTGGGGAAGTAAATCGATTTCCTCTTTTCCATTAAATTTAATTATCAGCTTCCCCCATCCTACTAGCTTTTATGTTATTTTTTCTGACAGGAGATCGCCTTTATATCTTTACGTAATATATAAGAACAAGTTGTATATTGCAACAAGGTTTTTTGCTAAAGACGGAAAAGAACGAGCATTTTTTAAGTCTCTCAGTTGATCTGACATAAAGGTGATGACTGCAAAAAAGGAAATGAATCATTTATCTCATGGGTATCATAAATATTTTACCATATTTTAGTCCTTCTGTCTCAGGATGAAACTTTTCTTCTTTTTTTATTACACTTTTTTTATTGTACAAAGTCACAAAGAAGCATTTAGCGAAACAATCAACATAGTCATGGACTTTTTTTTATGAAACGTATACCAAACGTATTGGAAATAAGTCTAGTTTTGTTCTTACTCTGCTGAAATTTACCTTCATTTGTTTTGCCTAGTAGTGTATAAAGTGTGCTTTTGTTACTCTTGAAAATAGAACAATCTCACGCATTTATCATTCCTTGAAAACGGTGTAATGTTCAAAGGTAAAACTGTTAAACGTACCAGAGTCCTATCAATCAAATACATGCATTACATACAACGTAATGCATTGCTAACAATAATGGGAAAATAAACAGAGACGTTAACAGTTGCTATGACACAATAATGATACTATAGCTAGGAATGAAACTGCAAAGAGATGTCAGATGTATGATGATTTGTTCAAGAATGGCTTCATGAATTGCACTTTTAAGATCAAGATATATTTTCAACGCTCGTTGAAAAGTCACAGGCATTACAAAAGTCGTTGACAAATTTTCTATGTAAATTTCATGAAGTCTCTGGGTGAACCAGAATTCCCATTCACCTTATTGAAACGAAACACCGACTCACAAATTAAGCCTAATGTTCAATTCAGTTCAAACGATCTCAGCCATTGATGTAAGTACGTTTTCTCTTTGAAAATTTAAAAGGAATTAGTTTTCGCCTGGTATGGCAGTGGCAGTTAATTAAATAAGTCTATTTCAGACATGTATGTGGCTTTGATAGTTTAAGTATTGGGATGAATCAAGAAAGTATAATTAAAACTTAGGTGAGGCAATTGAGTTTAACACTCCTTTCAAGAGTATTTCACGTACATTATGGCTGCTAGTATTATTGTAGGGAGAAAGCACGCATCATTATTCGTGCTATACATAATGGTAAAGCTGTGGAGCTAGAGAACTGCACTGAAATTCAGTGAAGTAAAGCACCAAAACCTAACTGTACAAATGTATGTATAACAGCTCCCTTTAGCAGATAAAGTTGCCAAGCCCCTGTTGAGAAATCAAGTTAAAACGTCAGCTATCCAATGATGAATTAAAATTCAACAATTCAACATTACACTTTTTTAAGAGATTGCATATTTGTATGTTTTATATAGCAACATTTTTAAACATTAGTGAAAATAACTTAAAACGTTTTCACCAAATGATAAACATTAACTTTTAGTCAATGGCAAGAAAAGAAGAAATACAGAGTTGTATACAACCGCCTCGAAAAACAATTCTAATTGAACAACTATGATTCTAAAGTAAACGACATCATGATTGACATTCCAAAGACGAGTTAGAATACAGAATGGCAATTTTTATACAAATTTTAAATGGTTTCGTGTATTCAAAAACGAAGTTTCTCTCGATATATTCCGTGACAATGTCCTGCACAGTCACATCGAGATCCCTGATGAGTAAATTATCCATACAAAATTACTGCCTGACAGTATGATTGTTCTTGAATATCGATAATTTAAGTTAAAACAATGTTTTACATTCATAGTTATATACCATATTTCAGGGGTAAACAACATAAAAGGCGGGATATATTATGAAACAAACTTTACTTAAAAGTATTGCAATTGGCAAGATTATATTAGGTTTGATTAAAATGAATTCAAAGACAAACGACTAGCACTTATGTTTTTGAAAATACATATATTTTATATGATATTAGCAATTTTATATGTGCAGTAACATTGCCTTTATTACATTGTTGCAGTGATATTGCTAGCTATGAATGATATAATCTATAATTATATAATGTTTACTATTTTATATATATATATATATATGTGTATATATATATATATATATATATATATATATATATATATATATATATGTATATATTATATATATATATATATATATATATATATATATATATATATATATATATATATATATATATATATATATATAAGATGAGTTGCTTCTCACGTGAAGTAAGGTTATATATAGAAATAGTAAACATCAGATGGTTTTGACTGGATCAATCTTCTTTAATACAATACATATCTCCCTTTGATGTTTGCCATAACAGAAAACAGTCAAAATTAAGCTGATATTTTCTTCGTAATTCATTATATATAGGACATAAAAGCATAAAATGTAATTCATCTTCTACAACATTTGCACAGAAAGGACACAATCTAAACTCTCTAGGGATATCATTTCTCCTTCCAATATTTTTCATTATCTTTAATTCACCAATTCTTAAAAGTGTTAAAAATCTTCTTAAATCTTTATTGCGAATATTTATCAGATATGATTCCATCTTTATAGATGTTTTAACAGATGAGTAGAAATCTAAATTTGAATGTTCATGTAATAAAGAAAGAATATTTTGAGTGTTACAATCTTTCACTCTCTGAGCAAATTCTTTGATAAACACATCAACATTGATGATATTTTGAAATTCCCATGCATAACTAAAACCATATGTACAAAGTAAGTTTCTGATATTGCTAACCCATGATTTACGATCATTTTCATCAAGTCGTTTTAACAAAAGGTAACATTGTTTTGGGTATCTATTTTCTTGCATACATATTAATTTACACCAGAATTTCACACACCTTAAGAGTGTATAACAAAACATATTTTGACGACCACACTCAGATAAAACAGCTACATTTGTTGCGTTTATACCAACACCAAGAACATATTTACAAAATTTCACATGAAAACTTTCCAACATTTTCCATTCATGCAAGCCCCATATTTCCGAACAATAAAGAATGATTGGCATTATCTGTGTATCAAACATTTGAAATAGAACAACAGGAGAGAGATTTCTAAATTTATAATTGAGTTGCTTGATTGGAATAAGGGCTTTATTAGCCTTTTGTATAAGGGTTTGGACAGATTTTGACCAAGACAGCCTGTTTGAGAATAAAATGCCTAAATAACTATAATAGGTTGAACTCGTTAGTGTAATATTATCAAATAACCATTTTTCAGTCCTCTTCAAAATTCCACCATTACGAAAAACAAGTATCTCTGTTTTAGAAAAATTTACCCTCAAGCCCCATTTTGTACAAAATTGTGATAAAACATTTATTTTCTTTTGCAAGCCTACAACAGTATCTGAAAACAAACAAAGATCATCGGCATAAAGTAACAAAAATAGTTCTAAGAAGTCTTGCCCTACAAAAATGCCTCTGTCATTATTCATCAGTAAATATTCTTCAAGTTGATACAAACATACTGAAAAGTAAGGGGCTGAGTATACAACCATGTTCGTTTCGCCGTTTTTTTATATTTATTTATTTTGTATATACTACTGTGAACTATAAAAATCAGTTAAGAAAATTGTGTTATGGGCATTCAAGTAAACCTTAACAAGAAAACAGAACGCACATATTTCTTTATTTTTTATTATTTTTTTAAAATCTGATTTCATATGGTACATGCATGCTGTTGACATGATTAACCGATACATAGAGCCGTTCGAAGAATTAAATTCAATTATAACCAAAATAATACAATATATAAGTAAATTCACCATCTTAAAATTGTTAAATTTCTGCAATTCGAAAAAGTTTCCTGTAGCCTTCGATCATAGATATTAATTACCTAATTTCAGTCAGTTTTTAAGGATGAAAACATGATCACTGATGTTTTTTAAGGATTTTTTTACATGTTTTGTGCCTCTATCGAAGTGTAACAGCAACAAATTGTATAACATCGCGTAGAGTAGCGGAGCGATGTTATACGTAATTTGTTGCTGTTATACTTCGATAGAGGCACAAAACATGTAAAACAATCCTTATAATTACAAAATCAACAAGTTTTCTTTAAATATTTACACAAATCACGGTGTATCACGGGAGGCAGCAGCTTGTTACACGCAACAATCCATGGCTGAAGCAAAATTGTGGAATCCTTAATCTCAAACGGCAGAGGATTCAATTTCGTTTTCCAAGCATTCACATGCATACAATCAGGGTTCGTTTTTTTTTTATCTACGCATTTTGTGATTAACCCACATTAGCATATCACGCGACGTTCAAACATGGCTACCATTTGCGAAGCGCAAGTGGATGAACAAGCTTGAGGACTTGTATCTATTTGAATAAAGTGTTCCCGGTGAACTTAATTGTCTCATCGAAAAAGGAATGTATATTCCAGTTATCGGCGTAGGTTTGAAGACGAAATGACATGTGTATATCTTATTTCGCATCAAAACGTTACGCTCAGTTGTAAGAACCAACTGACACGACCGTTTGTTCTGATGGATTGTGACGTCATAATGTACGAATGCACGAGGTATGGTAGCACATTTTATCTGCATTCATCGAGAAATGGCAGCAGGTTTTTGAGAGCTCTCGTCCAATCAGAAACGCGGAAATTAGTGTAACAAAACCATTTTGTAATCATATACAAATGTTCTCCAGTAACTTGGAAAATATAGATGCTGAAAAACTTCTGATATGTCTGTGTGACATGAACCAAATACTTGATAAACTCAGAATTTAATGTGTCACATCATATCACTTCAAAGGCGGCCGTCTGTGTAATGGAAATATGGATACAGCTACCATAACTGGAATCTGTTGCTGTGCTTACTTTTATCTGCATTTGATGTTTTATCAATATCTAATACAGGGATGCAGTTGGATCATAAATGTTTTATGCTTTTTGATCTTTTAGATTGGAGGAAATTACCATGTCATGGAAATGTCAAAACTGACAAAAATATTGAAATTTTACAAAGATAGGAATTTATGATTAATATTTTTACAACATGGTTGAAATTTTACTTTGCAAACGTTTATCCTGTTTCAAGCTTTTTGAGCAAATAATTTCAGTTAACATTTCATATCAAGGATTTGGTCAAACTAAATCAAAATTGATGATCAATCAACATCACTTTGATTTTATATTTTTAGTTTTGATAAGTTTCGAATAAGGCACTTGCCTAAATGTATGTTCAAAATAATTTTTAAAATTGCTTCAGCTTTAGATTTAAGTCGCCAATTCCAAGGTCATAACCTTATCAGTCAGAATCACCATGAGTATGACAATCGTGATGTCATATACAGATCATATATGCATCAACCTATCAAATAGGAAACTTATTCAATGCTGTTCATATGGATATGTTGTCTAAATGCCATGATATTAAGAACGATAATTGACATTTAATCATATTTCATTGTTGACATAAACTATGACAAACAAATCTCATTTACGGTTAAATTTTATCTATTCGAATTTTAACAGGGTTAGAAGAATCTGACTCAGGAATATATTTATTGTCTTGTGTTCCTTTATTTGAATTTTATATATGTTATCGATGTAACAGCATGTTTATACTAATAAAAATCGGATATTCGTGTATGTCCTATTTGTTATATTAGAAATTTACCACAAATTAAATTATAATATTGGAAAAAGTCATGAAAGTTTATTGACTAGACTAATCACTTATCTCTGGCACATGATCATTTTTAAACATAATATCCAAACAGGTATAGTTATGTACATTTATTGACAAGTGTTTTGTGTTGATGTCACTGCACAAACTTCTGATTAAAGATCATATTCGAGACTGATGTTCACAAATACACTGTACATACTGCGCTGTTGAAAGTTTGTTCTAGATAACAAATTTATTGACTTACAGTTTCGGGTTTAGTCATATTCTAGACTAGCCAGTTATTAGATTGCGGTCTTTTGAACAAGGTAGTTTGAATTACAAATTTGTGTAACGATGCTAATGTATTTGCAGACATTTCAAAATTATCAATCATTTGCTCGACTTATTGGTTGCTCTTTATGGAAAGTGTCAACAATAAATGTTTTTTTCTGTTTTGAAATGATCACTCGAATCAAAAGTAATATTGATTTTGTCATCCCACACATTTTACACAGCTATGAAGAATTATGTCACAGAACAAGTTTGGTTCTCTTTATGCAAATCCTCGTATGGTTGTGTTAAGACCAGGTTGTTTGATTCATAAACGTTGTTAACTTGCAGTCATACCTGGCTCATCAAAGTAATGTATCACACCTTGATTAACATTTTTTAATTCTTAATATGCAAATGCGATGTTGAGTTTGAATATGACAATATTCTTTAATTTTTCATTGAAATTTAATGAGCATTTACCCTTAATATGAAATATTAATGCAATATTTGTCAAATGTACAAACATCTACAGCATATTAAACAAAAACGCATTTACAAGTTAGATGTAATGTTAACAAGGGCGTAAGTGGTTCACTGAAACTGAAAATGAGGAGTATGATTTTGTTATTGTGTTAAAACCATTGTATAAAATTCTAAAAATACGAAATAAGAAGTTTATAAGGCTGCAAAAGCAATAACCAATATAACATTAATAGTCTCTCACTGTGAAAGAACTTTTAGATACCATTGTTTTCACAAATGGAAACAAGAACTGAATCGCACTTTCAAGTCTTATATAATACTTTTTACAAGGGTGCAGTGATTCCTCAATGAAGTTTTCCCTGAATTGTTTACAATTATTTCAAAGACTGAGTTCTTTTTATAGTGTGCGAACTCTCTTTCGCTTGTTGACTACCAAACCAGTCACATCACAGTATAAAATCAGAAGGTTATATGTACTGTTTCAAAGACTTGCAGTTCTAAGATACATGTACATGTATATATATACACCTTATAGCCTTATTGTTGTGAGATTGACATATGATAACAAGTAATAACATTTTCAGTAATCAGTGTTGCCTTTGTGTGATGCTTAGACTGTTATAATTCTTTAACGACGAAGCCGAAGTTCTTTAATAAACAAAAACGTTTTCTCAACTTTAATTGCAGAAGAAATGTCATTTAAAGACAAATTGACATGTGACGAATGTTCGTATATAATCTTATATCCCCAATGGAGTGAATAAAGATGTCAAAAGCTTGAGAAGATGTTGCTTTGTGTTTAAAAATACCAAATCATTAAGTCGTTTAATAACATTTTTTTACATTAAATGGAAGATCATTTAGTGCCATAAAAATGTACATGTGAATTTATGAAGAATGATCCTAGGTTATGCTTTATATTTTTTTTTTTTTATAATTTTATTTCTTTTTCAGATACATAGACATATATGAAATGTTCATAAGACAGCATTTTACAACATAAAATAGGTACAAATATTGAAAACAGAGCAACTGCAAGCTAACATTGCAAATTCAATTTAATAAAACGTAGAGTTCAAGTGTTTATGGACCTGGCATTTCCATACTTTCACCGAAGTTGCAGAGTGTCAATCTTTAAAGAGATTATGGCATACAGACCAGAATTTTGTGAACTTCGAATAGTTGCAATCTGAGTAACAGATGCGTTTATCAATTTCATAGACATTGTTTAAATCTTGTTTTATACTGTTAAATTGCGGTACAGTTTCCTTTAACTTTGATATGTATATATTATATTTGACTGTTGTTATAATAAGATTTAGAATCATATTTCGTGTTTCCGGATATCCTAGGCATATGTTTCGTTTTGAGAGGTTTAATATTGAATCTGTTTTCTGCTCTATCCATGTCCTTAGTCTATCCCAGATGTAGTTCACTTTCGGGCAATCATAGAAAATGTGCACTATAGTTTCTACAGATACTTTACAGAAAGTACATTTGTTTGTGTCTTTCAATTTCATTTTAAATAGAAGGTCGTTCAATGGAAGAATTCTGTGTAAGATCGAATATTGAAACCAAATTTGTTTTGTGCCAAGATGTGATGAAAAAGGTGTGTAATTTATTTCGGTCCATTCATTTTTAGCTATTGATTGATTTAAGTCCTTTTCCCACTTATGTTTATATTTATATGAGTTCCCACTGATAGAACTTTGAAGGGTATCATAGAAGAGCCTGCATCCTTTGGTTGGTTTTACGATATCTACGATGAAGTATGGCAGGATGGGATTGGTTAACTTATTTGATAACTCGAGATTGTTTGCCTTAAGGTAAGCTTTAATCGATTTTACTATACCGGCATATTCTAAAAAGTTTGTTTTACACGTGTAGACATTTTTTAAAGTTTCAAAATTTAGAAAATCACCTTTTTCATTCACGATATCATTTACAAATATTATGCCATGTTGTATGTAATGTTTATAACATATTTCTTGTTTGCCAATTGTTATATTTTCATTACACCAAATTGGTTGGGATAAAACATCATTGACATCATTAACCTTTGAACCTTTGTTACTGATAAAACATCCCCATGCTCTTAGCACATCGCGCCAGAATGGGTTAGTCCGCGGTGTGAGGATGTTATCTTCAATATACTTAGGGGATTTGAGGTAACAATGCTCAGATGTAGGGGCTACATTTTGAGTATATAGATGTTTTATTTTATTACCATTTTCTGCTTTGAAATTTCTTTTTATCCATGCTATTTTTTGTGCCAAAATTGTGTTTTTTATGTCTCGGACTCTTATTCCGCCGTCTTTGTACGATTGTGTAATTTCGTTTCGACTTATCTTATCTGGTTTGTTTCGCCAAATAAAGCTAAAGCATAAGGAGGTTAATTGTTTTATGATTTTATCACTTGGGTTTGGAAGAATTGAAAACAGGTGATTTAATTTTGGAAGAATCAGACTTTTTAAGACTGTATTTCTTCCTAGGGGAGTGAGATCTCTTCCTAACCATTGATTCATTGTAGTTTTAATCATCTTTAGTTTGTCCTTATAATTTCTTTCCACCATTTCGGCCAGGTTATGTGTAAAAGTTATGCCAAGGATAGTGAAATCTCGTTGATTCCAGTCTAGTTTATGATTTTTACAGAGGATGTTCTGCGAGTGTTTTGATGCTCCTATCCATATGACTTGGGTCTTGGTTGTATTTATTTTGAGACCAGAGAATGATGCGAATTCATTTAAGGTGTTAAGGGTATGCTGAAGACACTTTTCAGTTCCGTCAAGTACAAGAGAGGTATCATCTGCAAATTGTGATAGTAGGTATTCCGTATCGCCTATCTTTATTCCCTTTATGTTCTTATTATTTCGTAACATTATACTTAACACTTCGGCACAGATTATAAAAATGTAAGGAGATAGTGGGTCACCTTGCCTGCATCCTCTTGTAAGTTCAAAGAAATCAGATGAAAAGCCGTTCACTATAACACTAGATTGAATGTGTGTATAATACAATTCAATCCATCGTCGGATAGATGGACCGAAACCAAAATAAGTTAGCGTTTTTTGTATAAATAACCAATCAACTGAGTCAAATGCTTTTTCGAAATCTATTAATAGTAATAGACCGGGTATTTCCATACACTCGGCATAGTCAATGATGTCATAAATCATGCGAGTACATTCGCCGATATAGCGTTCTGACATAAAACCTTTTTGATCATCATTTATTATTGTGGGGAGTACTGTTTTTATTCTATTTGCGATTGTTGCAGATGCTATTTTATATGAAACATTTAGAAGGGAAATAGGTCTCCAGTTCTTAAGGAACTGCTTTGATTTACTTTTCTTTGGTACACATGTTATCAAACCTTGCTTTTGACTAACCGAAAGCTCTCCTTTTCGAAAGGCAGCATTGAGAGATCTTAACAAGGTGTCATTAAGGTCTGTCCAGAAAAATTTATAGAATTCGGCAGTGAACCCAGAAGGTCCGGGGCTTTTATTGTTTTTCATTTTCTTTAGAGCTGCGAGGACTTCGTCATACATTAGTTCGCCTTCAATATTATTCTTTTCAGTTTTGCTTAGTTTTGGGACAGAGCATTCTTTTAATAAATCATTTAGATCAATGTCACTACATGTTTGTTTTGTGTACAGATTTTGGTAGTAAGATTTCACTTCAGATATTATTTCCTTTGTTTTTGTTATCGTTTCTCCATTTTTTGCTTCTAACTTTGCGATAGTTTTATTTATATTATTTCTATTTTCAAGAGAGAGAAAATATTTTGTGGGTTTTTCACCCTTTTCCTTCCATTCAACTTTTGCTCTCATCATTATCCCTTCAGTTTTTTTTTCATTTATCTTTTCTAATTTTAAATTTGATGATTTTAGTTGTTCTAATATTTCCGTTTTATCATCTAAGCTGTCATTTTCGTCGAGTTTGATATTTAATTCTGCTATTTGTTTTGTTAAGTCCTTTTCGTCTTTTTCTCTTTTTCGTTTTTTTTCTGATGAATATTTTATTGTATGTCCTCTGATCATCAGAAGAATCGTTTCAAATAGAAGTTGGTCATCGATCTTATATATTAGTTTATTTAACTCGTCGGTTCCGCTTTCGTATTGCTTTTTCGTGCTCCTGATTATTTCTTTAATATTGTCAACAAATGGTTTATCATGCAATAGGGAATTATTAAATTTCCAAAACCCTCGTCCTCGTTCGATTTCGGCTAACTTTAGAGTTACCCAATGTATAGAATGGTCGGATTTATAAGCGGAGTCTATGCCTGTGTTTGCAATAGAATGTTCGAGACTTTTTGAAAGAAGAAAGTAGTCAAGTCTAGCTTGTTTTATTGGTTTTGTTTGTCTCCAGGTGTATCTTTTTCGTGAAGGGTTTTGATACCGCCAAGGGTCTATCATGCTTTCTTCTTCAATATAGTCAAGTATAACCTCTCTTGCGTTTGGGTTGTTTACATGTTTATAGTTAAATTGATCTAAGTCGGGATTTTGTACAAGGTTCCAATCACCGCATATAGAATAGTGATCCGATTCAAAATCAGATATTAATGTTTTTAGTTTTTGATAAAACATAGGGCAGTCCGTGTTTGGTCCGTAGATGGTTATGAGGGTTAGTGTCGTATCGGTTAACTGTACTTTCAATGCTAAGTAGTTACCGGACTCGTCATCTTGTTTTCGACGAAGAACTTCAAAGTCTAATTTACCATCAAACATAACAGCTACACCTCGCGAGTTACTCTTATAAGAACTGAAATAACAGAGATTTAAACCCCATTCATTGTGTATGTCTTTTTCTAATTTTTCAGTAAAATGTGTATCTTGTAGACAGTAGATGTCAGCATGTTTTTGTTTCAAATTACGGAAAACATCAAGTCTTTTCTTTTTATTATTTAATCCTTGGCAATTTGTTGAGATAATTTTCAGAGTATCAGTCATTTGAGAAATGTGTTAACATACTTATTTGATAGTTGCAGTTGTCTGTGTGGGTCTTGTAATAATTTTGGTCCATGTATTTGTTTTGAGGGTGAATGTGCTTATAGTACATGACGATGTAGGAAATAATAATAACGTTTGGAGAGATTGAAGATTGAGGAGAACTGAAAAAGTGATGCATTGCTTTTATTTAAAAGAGCCTGTTCATGATAACTGTTTTGTGGGTGTCCGTTTAGTGTAAGACGGTAGCGTAATATATGCCCTACGTGCGAATGAGAACAAACCGGGTCAGCACGTGCTGCATGCTGTGGCTGTGCAAGTGAGTACGGGTTGTTAATTTCAGTGGCTATGAGTTCGCAGTTGGATGTGCTTAGTAAGAGATGTGTTGCCGTTGTTGTGAGTAGATTTTAAAGTTTATTTGAAAGCATGTCCATACTATATAATGATTTTAGAATAAACGCTGCAACTTGTTTGAACTGTATGGGTATTTCATACCGCCAGTGATTTTTAAAATAATAAATTGCCTGATAATTTCCATATGCAACAGCATGAACAGTGGAACAGAAATACAAAACAATGAAAACATTAATTTTCACATTTCAGGGTATATATAAATGACTAAATGTACTCAATCTTTCTTTGTTCTAATAAATAAGATGGTTTGCTGCAGTGCGTTATAGCAAAGTTTTCATAATAGGGACAAACACCCCATTTTGTATTTGTTTTGTATTACTTTTTTTGTAATTTCAGTATTGATCAGTTGCATTTTGAATTAATTTCATTTTTGATTGAATACATTTAAAACACACGCTTATCCATATTATACTGTAGTATATTTGCATTTATGACTAATCAATGTATATTTTTTAAGGATAAAAATAACAATACATAATTTCACTGATGGTGATATAAAGTATGGTTAGATATCAATGATCTAATAGCTGTATGCATTGTGTAACATATATTTTACATATGCATGTATTCTTCAACCTGCAAGCACATCTGTAATTTGAATACACAATTAATCCAGCAGCTGTATATAATGTCTATGTTTGTTCTGTACACATACCATGGTTATACACTTGAAAAATAAATGTATAAATGCATACAGACACATATATGTTCATACAATGTTATGCATTTCTGTACATGATAATGAGACATTCATGAAATTGCATAATGATATTTTTAAATTGTGATTTGTAACCCATAAGGCACACACACATACATATATACATACACACATACATACATACATACATACATACGCACATACATACATATATACACACACACATACATACATACATACATACATAC
Organism: Gibbula magus; assembly: GCA_936450465.1. Taxonomy (NCBI): domain Eukaryota; kingdom Metazoa; phylum Mollusca; class Gastropoda; order Trochida; family Trochidae; genus Gibbula; species Gibbula magus. Next base: position 57,380,227 of record OW388300.1, read on the forward strand.
ATACATACATACATACATGCATGCATGCACACATACATACATACATACATAGATACATACATACCCATGCATATATCAATATGCATATTTGATATAGATATAGTTTAATTCTTATAAGCAATTTTATAAGTAGACACACATATATGTATCATGCATGTACACTGTATTACAAATGGATGTAATTTAGGTGGTTTGGCTTTTGTTTTGTTTATGGTATTTATATTGTCCATCATCAAACACAGGGGTATACTGAATATACTTACATCCATATGCATGTTAAAGTAGATATATACATACATGGAGATCAAATAACATTACATCTTTGGTATCTTATGTTTTATCTTTTTTTAGTAAGATAGCATGCCTGGAGGTGCATGTATATATGACTCTGATGATCATGCTTTACTTATAGTATAGATAAAGTGTTTGGTGCATGTTGGTTTTGTTTGACACAAGCACATATATATATATATACATATATACATACATATACATACACATATATACACATATACATACATATATATATATATATATATATACATATATATATATATATATATATACATACATACACATACATACACATACATACACATACATGCATACATACACATACACATACATACATATACATATACACATACATACACAAACATATACATATACACACACATATATACATATACATATACATACACATACATACATGTGTATACATAAACACATTAACACACACATTCTGGTAACTAAATGCTTTTACTTGGATGTAAATAAGCATTATGATGCTTGCCTTGTAGTATAGGTTTTATCTTAATCAGTATTATCATATGGTTGCACATTTAAATTTCATTTACTTGTTATGTATGGAGGATAGATTATGTATATATGAATAGGGTATTAGTTTTCATAATTACTTTTAGGGTATCTAAAAAAAAGTAATGATCATTATATATGAAAAAATACAATCTTATCTATGTGATATCATAACAGATTTGAATGTATGATGTGGTATAGAGATAAGTTCAGAGTCAGTACTGCATCAAGTCCTGGGGGATGGCTACTGGGTGTAACCTCCAAGCTGTATTGGGCTCCTCAGGTCTCCTCTTTTCCAGGACTAAGTCAATCCCTTTGATTCTTACCCTGGTATACAAATCTGTTTGTTTCCTGAGTTCATAGCCCTGCTTGTTCAAGTATGCCCTGATCTTTTTCATAGATGGTGGAAGGTCTGTCTGGATGTTCTTACCAGTGTTGTAGAGCTGATACTTTGCTTTGAAGCATTCATCTCTGTCTCTCATGGAGATGAATGAGGCTATGATAGTGGCCGGTCTGTTGTCTCCATTCCCTGATGTGAGTCTATATCTAGGTTTTTGAAGTCTATGTACAGACTTGAATTTGATAGTGGCCACTTTTTCTTCTGATAATTTTAAGTCGTTTTTCATGACTTCCCTAAGGCGTTCTTCTGTGTTTTCGTCTCTCGTCTCCTCGACACCATTAAAGAGGAGATTTATTTTACGATCGTGCAGATCCTTCATGATCATATCTCTTCTTATATTCCCAATCTCTAGGCCCACGTCAGCTTTTAATCGTCTGTTATGCTCATTGATATCGTTGATTTGATCACTGTTGAATTCCGAGTTTGTTTGTATTTCATCAACACGGCTAGTGAGAGTTGCCACGTCGCCCTCGATTTTGTCAATGGCCATTTGCATTCGGTCACTTACTGCGTCGATTTTTGCACTTATTCTACTTTCTGATGTTAGAATTAGCTGTTTTAATTCTTCCATGTCGACTGGTTGTTGTACTGAGGATCTTAGAGAACTCGCGGGACCTTCTCGTTGTTTTTGTGACATGGCTGATTCAGTTCAGTAGTGTCAGTTTTCGTGAGTGTGGTTGTTAGCACGGATATTAAGATGAATATGTGTGCTTTTACTCTTAAATAGTTATCAACAGTCTTTTAGATATCATAAGATAATATGTTCACCTTTTGGGGCCCTTAAGCGTTGGTTTTCATTCATAAATGCATCAATGTTTTCTGAGCTCTCCTCACACACAACCTCACTCCATTATCGACCTTCACCTTATGCTTTATATTGTCTCATTTGAAAAAAGATTAAACGAATTGGTTTCAGTTTTACGCGTCTACCGGGTACGCATACATATTGAAATTACTGGATATTTGCATTTGATGCAAGAATAGATCAACTCTTCTGAGCTACAGCTATTTTCCCATAAGAAAGTAGAGCAAATAATGTTTAATATATTACCTCTTGGGTATAATCTTGGTGATTGTAAAGTATCATGTACTATTGATTTGGTTGCTGTGCAATGCAGATGTCGATGTTGATTTAACCCATAACTTTGAATAACATACAGATTTCATCAAGGATGAACCAAATATTGTTCTTGAAGCAAAAACGTACCACAAATCATTCGCAATAATTATAACATGGTGTCATAATAATGTGTTCAATAATGTCGATTTATCTGTGCAGTTAACGATTTGGTGTAGCCAGACTCATTAATTCTTCAAGACAATATATGCGAACTATTCTACTGTAATTTCAAAATAACACCAATGTTACTACGGAATCGAGAAACATACATTGGTGGAACAGTTTGATTAAATGCACACACATTACCTATTCAATGTTGTATTGAGTGATAAGACCGATATGTGTGCAGCTCTCATGTATATTGGATGAAGTGAGGGTTTGTTTTCAGTGTGTACATACATCACCAGGAGCGACCCTGCTCGTGCCATTTTCATTAAAATTCATGTTGTGTATTCTGCAGGGTTCATAGATTAGAAAGTAGAATTTTTTGCTCGACAAGATTAATATGTTTAACCTTTCCGTTTCGAAGTAAGTGCATGGCAGTATGTTGCTCACGTCTGTTTAATTGATGCTTGGTTAATCACACTTCAAAATCCCATTAAAAATGTCATTGGCAATTCGTGCAAAACATTGTCCAGTCTTTAGTAATGGAGATGAGGATGTGCTTATATTTCAACTCGGATGTCAAATGGTTTTTATTCTCAGATGTGATATATTCAATAGCATGCTCCCTATTCAGTTAACACTATCTGAAATGTGAGCCCGAATATTACACCCAGATGGTCTGTGATGGCTATGAAGACGTTTAATAGGTATGTTGAATGTGACTGATCTATTGATCAGATGAACAGCAAAGGCTTATATTGAAAATATACCTACAAGCTCATGAATTTTTTATTATTACATAATACTTGAAATGTATGTTTCAGGATTTTGATTCGATTTAAAAATGGTGATGTTATTATCTTTTCGTTACTTTTACACATCATGTTAAGTTATTTCAAGCATGTCAATTGTAAATGTTTAGGTCAACAAAGTATATCTGTCCTGGTAAACCATCAAATGTCCAGTAGGTAGACACGAGAAGGTGAATATCTCTATTATTGAAAAAAGCAATTAGGGCAGATGATACCGAAGTCATTAATGTTGAAAACTTTTAATTTTAACGAGTGATTTAGTACATCATTGAACCCCATTTTGCTGTTTCTATATCAATGTGTCTCTGTCTAATGATTCATTAGTTTCATTCAATCATTCAATAATGTCACCGATTTTAAGAAATCATTATAAAAGAGTAAACCTCATTTCTGTCACAAGATTTCATATCGAGGTCATCATTTTAAGGTTTCGTGGAAGCCGGTATAATTGTTTCTTAGTACCAGCTGACCAACTGAATCAGATACTAGCTCATACACTTAGTGGCAATTATAGTATCAATATCATCTCATATCTTCCAGATGATAGCACTCTCCATTTACACTTTTAGTTACTTTGTGACAATAATAGTATCCACTAGTATCAGGTGACCAGGGGCTAAGCAACTTTGTCAGCTGTTGAGAACTATTCTACATGCAGTAAGGTTTTTGTGCAATGCTTCATTGAATTTCAGCGCAGTACCACCCATGGGTCGCTACTTCCAGCCAATGATATATTTGGAAATAATGAAGAGTGTGTTCTTGAAATTGATGCACAATTAATAAATCATTGACAATTGATTGTGAAACAATGTTGGACATTTTATGTCTAGTCGAACTGGACATTGAGCAGAGGGTATTTTCAAGTTTAGGATTACGTTTTAATAAATAAATAATAAATAATAAAACTAGTCATTTGTATAGCGCCCTTTCCAATGAATATTGCTCAAAAGCGCAGATCAGGGGTAGGCTTTTGCAGAGATGGGTCTTGAGTTTTTGCTGGAATGAACTAATGGTGGTAAAGTTCCTTATTTCTGGAGGGAGAGAGTTCCACAGAACTGGACCTGCTTTCTCAAAAGCTCTGTCACCACATGTCTTTGATGTTTTTGGAACCTCCAGCTGCATAAGATGAGCTGAACGATGAGATCTTTTAGGGATGTTTTACTATTATATCCTATCATTTTTAGAAAACTGATGAGATTTGAAGAGAAGAGAAGGTGGCAATTTAATTTCAAGAAACACCAAGCTATCTGTGTTGTTAACAATCCACATAAAAGAAGAAAATACGAATTTAGGAACCATCCCCCAACTTACTAGCAATGCTTTGTGTGAACTCAATCAAGCAATCAAGCAATCTAGATTCACTCACTGACTATCAAGGTCATACAAGAAGAGAAAAACAATATGGACCTAATAAACATGTTTACGTGTGTCCCAACTATTTTTTATCTTACGTTGTAAGGTATATATGATGTTTTGATGAACTTTTCAAAAGATATGTACATTTAGTTCCCACTTCCCACTGCAAGGCGTTACTAGCGCAAATTTCCATTACTGTCTCATTTAAGCCTTGCTGCTTTTCGTAACCTTTCTGTGCTAGGTAATCAAATCATTATGCAGTTCCGGTGCAACGCACCGCTATGTTGGCACAGAAATGTTAAGGAAATGTGACAAGGTTTACATTAGTCAATGATAGTTTGTTATTGGTGTTTGTTAAACTGAATCTTGAACAGTATATTTCTTGGCTTCAATGTACGTATAGATGCTACTATATTCTAGCCAGTGTAGGTATAGATGCTACTATATTCTAGCCAGAGTACTGGTGGTGACTTGTAGGCAGCGCAAACTCGCTTTGCAAATCATTTAGCTTTTAGAAATATTAATTTCATTTTGTGTGGCTGATCCACTTTCTCAGATAACGACAGTTTGGTCACAAATAACTCGTTTACCCATGCAACGTGGTAGCCTAATATAATAAGATAAACAACGTGCCTGTCTTAAAAACAAAGAATAACTGCATAATACCATTATCAGCTCCTCGATGTTACAGAAACTAGGATAATAGAAGTCATCTAATAAGAGAACGACAGTTTTGTGACATATAACTCGTTCGGTCATGCAACCTGGTAAGCTAATATATAACTAGGCCAACAAGATGTGTGTTTTAGTTACAAAGAATAACCGTATAAAACATATCATCACTTCGATTAAAAAAAGTTACGATAAAAGAAGTTAGAGGGATATAAACTTGAAATTGTAAAAGAAAACCACAATATGTATAATGGACTATATTTATTACCATAAACGTTAGTAAGTGTCTTTGATTCGTGTTCCACTAGGATGCATAACAACAATGAATCTGTGCTCAAATTACGAGAAGATTCAATATATTTGTTGCAATGAATTTTCGTTTTGAATTTGTTTACAGAACACAGAACCTTATCAGCTTCATTTTATTGTCATAGGTTTTGGGAATAAAACATACATTATTTCTTTATGACATTATTCATTTCTAACATTATTACATTATTCGTTATTACATTATTCATTATTTCATTACTACATTCCTTATTATTCATTATTAAATTATTACATTATTACATTACTTATTATTCATTATTACATTATTCATTATTACATTATTCATTATTACATTATTCATTAATACATTATTCATTATTACATTATTCATTATTACTTTATTCATTATTACATTATTCATTATTACTTTATTCATTATGACAATATTCATTATTACATTATTCATTATAACATTATTCATTATTAGTTTATTCATTATTACAATATTGATTATTACATTATTCATTATAACATTATTCATTATTACTTTATTCATTATTACAATATTGATTATTACATTATTCATTATAACATTATTCATTATTACTTTATTCATTATTACATTAATCATTATTACATTTTTCATTATTACATTATTCCTTATTACAATATTCATTATTACTTTATTCATTATGACAATATTCATTATTACATTATTCATTATAACATTATTCATTATTAGTTTATTCATTATTACAATATTGATTATTACATTATTCATAATAACATTATTCATTATTCAGTATTACTTTATTCATTATTACAATATTGATTATTACATTATTCATTATAACATTATTCATTATTACTTTATTCATTATTACATTAATCATTATTACATTTTTCATTATTACATTATTCATTATTACAATATTCATTCTTACATTATTCAGTATTACTTTATTCATTATTATATTATGGGGGACTTCTGCGACGACTAGTTCTCAATCATTCGCTGCAGAAACAGGTATAGTATCTCGTCACATCTAAGTTTAAGAGACATTTTCATAACAGATAAATGGCACCTCGCATATCTATGAAGATAAAGAAGATAAAAGACAATTCAGAGCAAAGATTCTTTTTTACTTGTCATATTTTCGCAGAAGATGAAAAATGCAAGTCTGTTGAATTGCATTAGGGAGATAGCATGACAGTTGAGTTGATGTCTGCCTCGCGCCTTATGTGGAAATAATTGCAATTCTCAGTGGCAATACATTTCAAGTATATAATGAGATAGTCCACATCGCTTGAATTGTGATATTCCATCTTTTTGGTATTTTGTGAAAACTTGAAAAGTGTGAAAAGAATGTCAAATCAGGATAAACTTGTGAATAATCAATATCGTTTAAGAAAGAGAGGTCATTTTTTTTTTAAAAAGGTACGACATATGGTTAATATCTACATACAGTGTAATAAAGTGAGTTTCTTCAACATTGATCTGCAAATAGAATTAAATAAAATATCAGAAACTATTCAACTGGATACAAATATAGTCAATTTTACAGAAGTGAGTTTTTACTTAGTAAGGATGGTCAGTTTGAGAAATCAAATTATGTTTCCACAATATCCTATCCCCAACATTATCATGTTCTCGTCTTCTATCGACAACATTGTCAACATTGAAGAAAAAACATGAAAGTTAAAATCGGTTCATTTATAATTAAACTGTTTTAAGGAAAAGGTTATATTTTCGCTATTACTCTTTATTTTGGGCTACTCTAAAACAAGCAACATAATAACCTAACACTAAATGGCATATCACATTGCAATATTAATAATTATCAATACTGAAAATGAAGAAAAGAAGCTTCGATTTATTGTTGTGTAAGACATCCCGGCCAGAGAGCAATCTGACCTGAGTTTTCAGTAACTGACTTCATTGAAACCTAATTATCTTGAATGCCTCAGCCTCCAACTCAGCAACGGGAAGCCCAGTGCTGTTTATTTCTGGTAATAATCAGCTTCCTGTAGAGTTCTGGTCTGAGTCATGGAGATGCTGGGAATGTTTACATTCCCTACTGTTTATATGTACTGTTTATATCAGAGCCCTGTTCAGCAGTGCGAATCAATATGTGTGCTTTATTGTTCAAGAAAAAATGCAGCATGCACTTCAGCACATAAATGGTAGAGGAGAAACTATTTGATCCTAAACTGGACCACGACAAATTACTTAGAAATAATAGTTTTCCAACTGAGTGTTACAGACACAGTAACTTCGCAGTTCAAATCGTCTTACTGTACGGCGGAAGTTCAAATTATTTTAACCTTTACTTCAACTCGAAACATGATCAAGATGGAGTCTGAACTTTCCATTTCTCAAAGTCTTCTGTGTAGTATTTGATAGAATTGTGACATTTAATATATTTACATAATATTTTTTCTTTAGAGATGGATACATAATTGCCTCTCACATTCAACTGGTTATTCTGAAAACGTTTAGTTTATGACAAAGGAATACACTCGCAAAGTGTTTTATACGAGGTTCAGAAAAGTTATTGGCAGATGTCTTGTATGGTGTGTCATGTTTTTAAATAAGAATCAATGTAAACGTTGTTTCTGATATTTCTCTTAATAATAACCTTTGGCGTTATAATCTTGTAACTACGTGGGAAAAATTAAATTGTCTCGGAGATCAAAACTTCAGACTAGTCAATCTGTTTCCTACCTAACTCCGTTCATAGAAACCGATGATCAATCGAAAACAAAGTAAAACAAACATAAAGTATTACTTGTCGTCCATGGAACAGTTATCAATTCATACATCGGGCTGGCAAGTGGTTCTTTCAAGCTGCGGTACAAGTACCACACAAAATCAAACACATTTGACAACTCAAACGGAAACACCAAAACTATTATATAAAATGGACACACAGACACACGAGACTCAGGATTGTGTAATCTCTGCATTGAAGTGAAGCTGGACATTTTCAGCAACAAAGAAAACAAAATCAACAAAAGAAGTGAACTCCTATCAACCTGTCGCCACTGGAAGCACACAGGCCGAGTTAGGAACAAGTAGTCCCAAGCAGCTCCAATTCAATTTGTCTGATGATTTCGTTGGTGCATGAAACTCCGAGTTACAAACATGAACTGACCCAGTGTATTCAACATATATATTAATCACTTAGTTTGTCACGTCATTGCTACCACTGTCATTACATCATCTCCGAATGTGGTTTTTTAATAATTCATTGCCTGCACATCTGTTCTTCCATAAAGACAGTAGCACATGGAATCTATTTTATATTGTCATATTGTTGTCAAGAACAAGGCAATGTTGTAATTTATATCAAGGCAAAGTATCTTACTTATATATAGATTGAATTATACAAGTGATTCAGAATGTCACTCACACATTAGTCAACTGCGATTAAGTCTTTAATGTGAGCCATTCATATGTAAGCTGCGTATCTTCATTATTGTAAAACGAGTCTAGTAAGAGTATGTTAAGACAGAAATGGCTACTTAGATCAGCGGATTGAATTAGCTTTGATACAAATACGCTGATGTAGCAGAATGTCTAATCATCTTACTTCCACTTACTTCTTTAGTTTTGTGCAACATGTATGCCACCTAAAGTCCCATAAAACTAGTTTAAGGCTAAATCATAACATTATAAAATGAAGTATTGGATGAGCATACGAACGAATTCTTGTTTCTCCTATTGCCGTTGAAGTGTAACCGATATCTGTGTTCATTTCAACGTTTGCTAGGGGTATTATAAAAAAAAGGCAAAAATTACGAATTAAACTTTTGAGTTTGATGTTGATTTATCATAGTTTCAAATTCTTATTTGATGTAACAAGTCGTGATAGGAGATGTTTACATAAACTGTGTGTTCCAAATTGTCAAAAACATATTTTTTAAGAAGCTTGTGTAACCAAGTTTCAGCTATGCTGTTAAAATTTTAATCATAGATGTTCACGAAGATGAAATGTGAATAATTTTGTTAGTTATGACAAGGTAATTTTCTCAAAGTTGAGAGATCACAAAGTATAAACCAGGATGATCAAACTTCGTTCAAGTATAAGATATTGATATAACATCAAAGGGACATATTTCAAACCAACTGCAACAGCAGATTCATGTTATTTCGCTGTTATTCACATTTCAAGAAGATAAAAAAACGTTTTGATATAACATGTGATGGAGATTGAAGCATTGATTAGGAGCAGTGAATTTGTGAAAAAAATCAGTTAGTATTCTTGTTCAAGAACTCCCTGCTCCAAATATATTTCTCCACCTCAATTCATGTACGGCGTAATGAATATAGGGTGAATTAGTATTTATCAGGCTAAGTTTATTTTCCATAATTTGACTCAAAATATTGCAATATTGTAATGATAAATTTTCTGATATGGGAAACTACGCTAATATGAATGAACTATTGCTGGATTGGTGCACTTGTGCCACAAATCTTCCAAAAACTCTACAATGTGACTGGAAACCTGTACCCCGACACACTCGCTTTGTAAGTGAGTGCACTATCCGTGTTTCGCACGTGCTTTTCACGCAGTGTCTGTCCTGTGAAAAGGCATTTGTTCATAATGAAAAAATAGTTTGTTTATTTGTTTATCAGTTGTTAGCTCGATCAGCTTCGGATTTAGAGGTCCGAGACAATCCTGTCTAGTATAGTAATTTGTTCTGTCTGACCCGATCTGCTTTAGCTTATCTTGTACACTAACACAAAAAGATTGATTTCATTTAAACTTCAACGCATTGGCATTGCCAAACGAATTTATTAGAGAAAATTAAACCACGTGTTAGTGTCTGTTCAAAGCAAAGGATTTTGACTACATCTAAGTATTGGTATCCCACTAAGTGGCAATAGCGTTGTACATAACCTTTAGTTATCCTAGTGACTATAACGTTCTGTCTACTTGTCAGCTAAGACCTCTTTCCGACATTATCACATTTATTTCTTATGAGTAAAGTGACATTTGTGTTAGAAAATTATCTTGTCTCCTTTTTCTGTTATCTTTCATGTTTTCAATGGATGTAGTTCTATAAGTAGTAGTAGTGTGTTATAAACCACAATGGAAGTTAAAACTAATGTTCAACAGAAAATTTTCACTGTGTGATTTTCAATATTTTAAAAGAAATGTGATGCATTTGAAACTTACACAATTACAGTAACACCAATCTGCAGTTGCTTGAATGAATTGATTGGTGTCTGGTGAATGTTCAGTTTAAATATATATTTTTTTAAATAAACAAGAGTAAACAATTTACATTATACCAACATGACTGCTACTTAGTTTATAATGTTGTAAATGTGTGAATACTTAGGCACACGTATTGATTTCAACTGAGACTATATCTTTAATGTCAATGGACAGTTGTGTTTTATCCAATTCAATTTTTGAAAAATCAAGAACCACGTAGACGTATTGTTTGACTGCACATAGTTTTAGAGTACGAATTCAAAAACTTGAAAATCATACAAATAATAAAACCAACAAAGATGTCTACTTCAGTTTATATCTCCATAATTGTCCAAAACAAAATTATTAATTTACTGATTCAGTACATTCTCGGTGCATTTGTATCAAAATAAACAATTGTTCCATTTCTTCAAAATAATTATTGGAACTGGCAAAGATGGTGTACAGTTTGTCGTAACATTTCTAAAAGTGTCATAGAGGCAGGAAGTTATGAGCTGCTTACATAAACATTTCAGAAACGTTTCATGCAAGTGTCCTGAAAGGTTAAAAAAAATAAACGTTTACATAATAATGTAAAAATAAAGACCCTTGAATCATTATTTACACTATAATATAAACGTACACGTTAATGTAAAACATTCATTGATAATACTGTTCTTATTCTTGCCACAATGTCATATATCGGTTGAGTTTCGTGAGAAAGGAAATGAATCATGACAGGTTATTTCTGAATTTATTTTTAAGCTTCTTGTAGATTCGCTCTTGCAATGGCTGGTGGTTTGTGTTGCCAGATGTGCCTTCGATATAACCTGAATTGTCTCAGTATCATGTTAGACATATGGTAGGCTGCCCCCTGCATGTTTGTGATTGCATGGCGAGGGCAGTGGTTGTAGTGAAGCTACAATACTATAAAACGGTTAATCGTGTCCTCACATGCGTTAGACACATGCGTTGTGAACATTCAGCTGTGAGACGTTGATGCAAATAAACCAGTTATGACTCACTTCCTTTCTCATGGGAAATATTAGTCATTGTACGCGAGACGTGCTGTGTAAGATCTAGAATGAAATTTAAATTAAATAAATTTCGAATGAAATTTAGGAACTGCATAAGATTACAGTTTCAATAAATATCCTTAATAAAATTAAACATGACACACTACCTTTATCATAAGTCATCTTTATAGCAAGTAACCAATCATTTCAAATAAGTTTTTTTTTTAAATCTATCGTTGGTAGTAGTTGTGGAAAGACGATCAGTAAGCATTTGAAATTAATTTTGTGGTAAAACGTAAGCAGTAAATTAGCGCCGCTGAGCAGCTCTAGCTGGAAGACAGGCGCTCTACACATTCATTATTATTATATTCATCTTGATATACAACTAGAAAGTCTGGAAATCGATTAAATCACTGACCACTTTAACCATACTGTCTGGTGATGATATTGAGGTATTTATGGCATTTCTATATATCATAATATATATCAATATAACAATGAATTCGATTATGACCCCTAATTAAAATGAAAGAAAATATACACGGATTGAAGACAAAGACAAATGCATAAAAGATTGATTGATTTATTGATTAAAATATTAAATATACTCAATAGAGTTTAGGGAATGACAAGAAAGATACGAAAAGCAAATTAAGTTGCAAACATTAATACATGTAAATTCTTTGAAATAAACTTGCTTCTGTCTGAAGGACCTCATCGTAATTGACAAGTATACAGAGTGCTACCATCACCAGAATAATGAGAGACTAAGGATAACGTACATTGTAATTTATCTGTGACCTACACTTCCAGACACGTCTGGTGTGGACTGGCAATTACACTGATTTCTCTGAAACTGGTGTCATGGATTTAAATCTTGTGGTATAACATTCTTCAACAGAGTTAGTCTGACAATGGCAATGTATGTAATTTTAAATTAAATCTCTGTGAAATATATCACTGCAAGTTATGGTGTTTGGTTGTGAAATAAGCTAAAGCAGACCAAAAATACCCTCCTGGAAATATAGAAAACCAAGGACACTGGAAGCACTACCACTGAAACTGAAAATTTGACAACCTCTGTTGACCATTGTGACAATTTGGTGTGATTAAAACGTGTATGACAATGCCCAAGGTTGTCAGTGTGATTGTCCAGGTGATTGTATCATCTTTGTATCATTTAATGCACATCATACCAAATCAGAGTTGATTCTCAACTCAACATGTCTAGTTCGAAACTCAACATTTAACATGTTCACACACAGTCCACAATTATATATCTACCTATCCTTTGCCTGGATTCCACATATTAAAGTATTCCCCGTTAAAGGGGCATGTTATCAATTCACCCATTCACTTATCAAATCCAGATCCTGTTTGGTTTTTGTTGGATGTCTGGAGAAGCCTTCCCCATCTTTTCTGGTGGTTATATCCTTTTACTAATCAATATGGATCCATAATATCACCTGAAAAGAGTACCCACTCATCAATAAAGCCATGGTATCTGTTAGTTTCCAATATATCCAATATTGCGTATTAAAAATACATATATTTCATTCTCTTTGATTGAGTTTCCTCATACTTGTAAAACTGATACTTCTATGCTATGCATAATTTTACTGTGTGTGTACTCGCTTGTTATCATTTAACATAAATCGCGGTGTCTCTTCACAGTATAAAAGATTTAAAATATCCTGTTTTTCATAAGAATTTAACTCTTGTGCTATTCCAATATTAATGCATGATGTTGATTGACGAGACACTTACACCTACCTATAAACGTAAACAAGTTATATTGTTACAGCCAAGCAACTGGCTTTCTCGGTGTTAACTTTCTCTTTACATTGCTTTAAACCATCATGACCAGTGTACTAGAAAGTCACGAATAATTACTTATGTCTCGTAAATAAGCTTTAACACGTTCTTTGAACGATTTCAGGAACCTCCAGGGAACAATTAGCTCCTGCCTGTCAGACAAACTTCAAGGGCTTTCAATCACTTTGGAGTGAATGGCTAACAAGACTATAAGTGAAGCAGTGAAGGATACTGAACGAATTTGAATACAAGAATATTCTTCATTTACGTTTTTTTAAGTGTTTAAAATGGAAAAGAAAAATTCAGTTTCCAGTCGTGTGTTGTTCCCACCATTACTATAATAGAAACGAAATATAAATAACCAATTATTTTACTACACAAACAACCAACAGTTGTTAATCATGTAAAGGTTATAACAGGTATCGTCCAATAGCAAATAAGTCAATAAATGCAGAAAGAAACGAAAGTGATTAATATGTAATATATGATATATGCCGAAGATAACGAGGCAGAAAGTTTTTATTATTCGTTATTGTAGATTGATAAGTCATATTAGTATCTCTCTTCCAATAAAGTGTATTCCCTTTGAAATATACATATACAAATTGAAGAGAATATCACAGACAGTACATGATGTTAATGAATAAATTAACATATGAAACTAAATCATGAATTATTCTGTTTGAAGTTTGAATAGAAGATATTTAGTGAAAATGCAATAAATTTATTGAAAACGGATTCAATGGTTTTCTCATAAGTGTGCATTTTAAGTGATTTCAGGGATGTAATTCCATTGATGCCATTGATAAACAGATTCCCTTGAATTTCTTAAAAGTGTATTTTATTCAATTACATACAGGTTTGCATATTCATTTCAAAGTAATGGCGATTTGATAACATATGTGAAGTCCTCTGTTTTCGATGTTTGAACAAAAGTTTTATATTAATTCAAGTTGTGTCATATATTTGTGAATGGCATTTTATGAATACAATTGAATCTTTGTGTAAAGACAGTTTAACCTCAGTCCTTCACAGTCACGCAACTGGGACGTCAGTGAGTTAGAGAAAGCAATTACATGATTAGTTTTTCAAATTACAATTCAACACCGCTGACTGAAGTTACGTTCAACTCGATTCACCCTTGGCATAATAGTAATGACTTGTGTAAACGTAATCTGATTTCTTTTATTAAAGCGTGACAACTTATTTTACCAAAGCTTTTAAAATACTCTACTTAAACTACGTTTAAACATGATAACGATATTCTGCAAATACTTTTGTTCTCGCTAACTAACAACTTTTGAGACATTCAAATGATAAATGAAGCAACTAATGGTTCACAACAAGAATCAAATTAACCCCCCCCCCCCCCCCCCCCCCCCCCCCCCCCAGTAATAACAATGGCTTCTGTAAACCTAAAACTTTAAAAGTATTGTATATAATTTGGAACTTAACTACTACATTTAAAAAAAATTCCTAAAATCCATAAATACCGTTTCTTGTCGTCTGACAATACGTGTGACATTTACATTTACCATGACAATTTGCCAAATGCACGTACTAGTAACCGTCACGTACATTTTATGTCAACAGTTCATCAAAATAAGAAATCAAAGTTAAAAGTTTATGGAAACGTTGAACATTGAATAAGGTATATGTAACCAACTTCACACAGCAAAATTTGGATCAATGTTCAAACTTCCTTAGACCTACACACAATAATAATTACCGAGTGGATCACCAACACTGTATCACCAATATGGCGGATAAACAAGCAATGATCACGTGATTTCGTGCACACGGTATGAATGAAATGAAAGAGATACACTGTTGTGTGAGTGACAATACAGTTATTATATATCACGTTACACACGTCTTTGGTAATCATGAATTGATTACATTTTATTATAAGAAATAGACACATGTAAAGTTTATATAGGAGATAAACCTACTGTGTTTTTAACTTTTTGTGAGTCTAACGTAGATTAGATACCGATTTTTATCATTCGGAGCCGAACGCGTCAGCTGAACTGAGTGATGCGGTAAGCGGTTGAACCCATTTTTCTTCAGGTATGACGCATCACATTTCCCTTGTTTTCGATGCGGTAGAAATTGAATAAACAGTGAAATCAAAAATTCATTCATATTCAAATATGATGATTAAGTGACAACATAGATTTTAATCAAATAGAACATACAGGTTTGAAAATCTGAAAGTTTCTCCGCCTTGAAAGCTTTCCTCCACCACTTGTCAAATTGACGCGACCAATCCCTGTGACGTCATAACTGATTGAACTTATGACGTCATTGTATCCGAACCAAAACCGGTTCGTTCACGGCTTATGGCGGTCTTGATCGACTACTGTAGATTCACTGTTTAAAACATCGGTCCAATTAGAATTATTTTCCAAAACAGATACACAGATAAAATTGCGGTGTAGAAGGAAACTATGATGGAAACTGTAAAGTGAAGATAAATGATTTACCCGTTGTTATTTCAATGACATAGTTTGGCCTAGAATCTTACGTCATCATGTATCCAAACGCGGAAAATCGCTGTTAAAAAAATCGTGTTCGAACCTCCGTTCGACCATAAAATAAACCAATCAAAAACAATGATTTTAAAATGTCATGGTAGAATTGCTTTTACATTCGTATTTATTTCATTTAACCAAATAAGCAGATGCAAAAATTACAACAAAGCATCGGTTCGATAAATTGTATAACATGACTAGAGATACGAATGCATTTTAGAATGTGTCTTTTAAATATGTTTATTCCAAACTAACTGAATACATATGTCGTCTAATCAAGGATATAACTGTTCGATATCCCATTTTATAAGCTTAATACACATTTTTCCAAGAATATAAATCATTGGAGGGAACAAACGCGGCACACGATAACAGTCGTGTGATGTATGCAGATTAATATGTATGAAGAACAGGAAGATTTTCTGGATAACAACTTTTTTAATGTGAAAATACACGACGTTTGGGAGTATATACTCACTCCTTCATCATTCCACCTCATGAAGGGGTGAGAATTTACCCCGAAACGTCGTGTATTTTCACATTTAGGAAGTTGTTATTCAGAAAATCGTACTGTCCCATTTGTTAGTCACTTCTAACTGGCCTTCAAAGACCTTATATGTTTGAAGATGATAGCAGATGTAAGACGATAAGATTGATATGTTTAATATAATTAAATAGTGTAAGAATTCACTTTTTATTTCATTCTCTTTATTGCTATTGAACACAACATAAAAAACGTAAATTGTGACATTATCATAAATTTTGGTAGAGTATTTGTCTTGATTGTGAAAATTCAGCAGGAAAGCGTTTTGATTAAGATTATTATATCGTTTTGAGGCAATCTTTACCAAAACTTCGCTATTGACATTATAAAGAAGTCAACAATAGCTCTCTGTTTGTTTTCATGCGTTATCAACTTTAAAAAAAACTTCTCTTCACTGTGTCATATAACTTTAATCAACGAGTGTTGATATATTTGATATCAGAAGACACGAGGGTGGGATTTTATTTATCATTCAAAATCATTCTTCAACAATTATTAGCCAAAGACTGACACATCAGAACCACAAACCTGCCATTTAACTTCTTCAGCAGTGATCTTAGTTAGGTCATAGCATTGTGACGTCATAAGCATTATGGCATCATAGCATTGTTACGTCATCACCATTGTGACGTCATGGCAGTGTCAGCAGTGTTCTCAGTGATGCTAAAGCTTTGTGATGTCATTAACTGATGATGAAATTGGATTATGACGATTCGATTGTAGCGATATCTACGATGTAGATATCGATTGATCTCACACAAGCGATATCTACTGTGGGAGCCAGTTTTAGATGATAATAATATATAATATATAAAAACATAAATATCATTATTTTATTTTATTATGTTGACATTACCGAAAATTCACCCCTCAAGGTACAGGACACTCCGACAATCAGCCACACATCTGGTAGCCATTAAGTATCTCATCAACTGCAATGATTACATGGAAATTCATTTACTTCATGACCCAGTGTTAAATTATGTAAGTGTTTATATATATCTTGAGACAGATCCAGGTGTGAGTCGAGGAGTTGCCGGGAACCTTTACTTTCCTCACTGTTTATATACAGTTGAGGTCTGTTCAAAAGAGTAAAGTGCATTTCATTTAAGAACACACATTTATGAAATTCCTTTTGAAATGAAGATATAAAGCCTATCAAATTGCATTTTTAAAAGGGTAACCAACATACAATGTTTATGCGACCGAAATACACAAACGTATGACCGATGTATATGGGAAAGAAGCCCGTCAATATTCTTCTGTTGCAAAAAGGTCAGCTGATAATAAGCCGGGTCGCAGCTCCTTAGACGATGACCCACGGTCAGGAAGGCCTGTTGAAGCCATTACAGTTATGGTTGCACGGATCCAGGGCTTAAAAAGGCGGAATGGAGGTGGACTAGATATCTTCAGAGTGTGGCATTTCTCTTGGAAGTGTTTGCACCATAATTCATGAGTACTTGCACATGTCCAAGGTGTCTGACACAAAACTTAAATGCACAGGATTGACAGTAGAAAGATGAATCCAATCGTGAGGTCTCTAAGTCATCTAAAATGCTGATCCCGATAATGTCCATGCCCGTCTGGTTACAGGGGATGAAACGTGGATTCATCACTGGGACCCTGACTCAAAGCAAGAATCCATGCAATGGAAGCATAAACACTCTCCTCCACCCAAGAAGTTCAGAACTCAGCCTTCTGCTGATAGGATCATGGCGACCATTTTCTGAGATTCAAGGGGCGTGATACTTGTAGACTATAAATCACCTAAAACTGCACTAATAAGAGCCTGTAGAAGCGATTGATAGCGGTAATCAAGCAGAAGAGCATGTTGACTGCTGGAGTTATGCTTCGTCGTGACAACGCTCTAGTGCACAGGCTGCACACTGTAACAATATGGCTTTGGCAAATTAGCCATCCCCCTACAGTCCTGATCTGGTCCCGAGCGATTTCTATCTATATTTCCCCATTTGAAATCACACTTCCGTTGAACAAGATTTGAAGATGAATTCAAGGCAGCTGCTTAGACGTGGCTGAGGAGCCAGGGGCAAGGGCACAGACAGTCTCAAAGATAAATGGGCAAAGTGCATCGAGGTCAAGTGAGATTATGTTGAAAAATAAAATCAACATAACAAGCATTGGCTTCTCCTTTTAATATCCACTTCAATGAACTTATTGACTTTCTCTCGTATAGAGAGGTGTTTGTCATAGTCATAACATTATAGATTCGCAAAGCTGCCATTGATATGACAACCTGTCGATGGATACTTTCAAAACGAATGTAATTCACGGTTGATATATAAGGTATGTCTTAGTCAATGATACTGTTTTAATATCAAGGATTAAATGAAATCACGTATCTTTGAACTTCTCACAAAATAACCATAACACTTAAAAACACTCATTCTCTCATTATGACCCATGGTAACAAAATTTAATAGCAGAGGGTACTTGTCACAAAAGTTAACTTTACTCAATGTACCACTCATCCTCTTCAAATCTGCAAAAAGACACCCTGGACCTTAATTATAATCAAATTGTATATATGTATATACATATATGTATGACTAACTTTCACAGTTACCCAAATGTAACCAAGCTCATTTCCATTCAAAAGGTTCCATTTGGATGAACCTTTTTACGACACATTCCCGGTAAAGCATCAATTACCCAAGATCAGACAAACAGTCAAAATGTGTATCATTAAATTGTGGATAACAAGTGTTTTCCATTAAAACTAAATAGAATTTGATTGATAACTTGGTGTACAGCTGTACCATTTGAACTGCTCAAATGTATCAAGGTAGTTGCAGAAAATAGTTCTTATTCATGAAGAAATCAAATCCAGCTTATGGGGAAACTGCTGGCTGTCTGAGTAGAACACATACTTATCTCAATCGAGCTACTGCGTTTTTCTGTTTTGAAAGACAGGATATACAGGGAAATTACATTTCCGTTTTTACATTGTGTTCTTGAAAGCGGCGTAAACCTCTGCTAATCTCACATTTTACGGATTATTTGTTTAAAAGACACTTTCCACTTAATACTTTTTAAAAGCATCTGTATTTTGTATTTTGCATTGCAACGTGTATTTTATTGCATAATACCCTTCATTTCATTTTCCTGTCTTTTTACTTCTTCAATAATGATATATATTTTACCAACACAATGTTTATTGCTTTATAAAATGCATGATAACATATTTTCAAAACTTAGAACTAAACGTTTGTAACATGATAAAACAGTTAAGTATCACTTCGCTTGAGGCAAATCTGGATGACTACAGTATCATTTCATCTCCCAAGAGTCGCCGAGACAGTCTCTCCATTGAATACTCCAGGGTGCCTATTCTCGAAAGTGTCCTAGCTAAGACATATCCTAGCTATTTAGGACAGCAGTTAGGATATCCTAAGGTTAGGATAAGACCAATTCGTGAAACGATCCTAAACCTGTCGTAACTTGAGATACCGATCCTCGCTAGGATAGTGAACTCTTAAGTCAAAAGGTCCTTATTAAAACTCTTATTATTGGCTAGTCTGAGATCGGTTCATACGTTCATCAACTCCATATCACTGTTGAACAATCACAACAAGATGTTTTTAATAGAACCTGATAGTTAATCGTTATATATTTATATGTTTATTAGCTACAAGTTACCCAGTTTTGACATGGCTGTGTTACAGAACTGATTGTTTCAGACTGACGATGCCATTCTCCATTTTTTAACATTTTTCGTTACATTTTCGTCATAAATCCCCAAAAAATTATTTCTAAATTTCTAAAACTTTGTCAGTTCTGACGTTTCCTTGACAAGATAATCTCCTCCATTACAAGGATAATAAGAAATGGAGTGTTTATTATTCAGGCACGTTGAAAGAAAGTGAAATTAAACAATGAAACAAATTAAATTATTGTAAATTTAGATGTAAGTAATATTTTCTTTAAACATAAACCCGTTAAGCAAACCTCTGACAAAAACTGACGATTAACATATATTTTTTATAAAATATTTTCACAATATCACTATGTAAGATTTTCCTTTTTAATATCTTTCAATCCAATTATTAAATATTTGCAGTAAGGAGTTTCCATACAGGACAAGAAACGGATATTTGACCTATTGTCCGATTTCATGACAATAGTTTAATTCTTTAGAATTGTATCCTGATCTATATAATATTACATTTGCAAGCATGGGTGTCTAATAATACATTAATGTTTGAAATCAAATTTCTTTAATCTAAGAATAGAAGTGTGTGTAATATTTATGTGGTATATTTTATTGATAAAACCAGATGGATATTCGACCAGATCGTGATTGAAAGTTATATACGAGTCTTTAAGATTGCATTCAGGCACTAAGATTGATGAAATAAAGTTTTTTACTTACTTTTTTCTCAATTTTTTTCATCAAAATGGCCAAGACACAATTAAATCTCATTAATGTCAGCTAAGACGGTCGTTTTACATGCTGACAAACTGCTTTTACTATGTACATGATGAATGTACACAAAGTAACGTCATTTATATGTGGGTACGCTTTTTAGTCATGTGCCCTTTATGCTGTGATGTTTTAGCGTGACCACCATGATGGTCATTTACTATCAAACAAACGTACATTTAGTTTACAACTGTAGGTAAGATTTAGTTGAACTATAGAATGTGATGCTAAGGACTTATGATGACTTGTGATGACGATCAACATATATTTTGTTTTAATTATTTTCACAATATCACTATGTAAGATTTTTCTTGTTAATATCTTTCAATCCAATTATTAAATATTTCAGTAAGGAGTTTCCATACAGGAACTTCGGAGTCGTTAACAGAGTGTCGATTTAAAATTCTACTACCACCTGCACTTGTTGCGACAACCCAACTTACGGTTCAAATTGACTCACTGAAAACTTAACTAATCTAACAAATTGAAGAAAATTTTTGCCCTGACCCCTGTTGTGACTCATTTCCTTTCTCGCAAATCAGCATCAGGTTCCTTAAGTGTTTCAATGTGTAAACTATATCAAACCTTTTTCTCTTCTGAGATGTTTCCCAAAATGACATAATTGTCACTGCATTTGCAGTGAACTAATTTAAGTGCGTGCATGTTACTTCCACCAGAATAATAACTTTATACATATATATATAAATGAGTAGTTTCTCACGTGAAGTAAGGCAATATATAGAAAAGAGTAAACATCAGATGGGTTTGACTGGATCAATCTTCTTTAATACGATGAGGTCATTTCGACTAGTGTATCGGTCTTTTCTACTTGAAATTCTTGAAAAGACCGATACACTGTGATGTAAGTATAGTAGAATAAAGCACTGTTGTGAGGTTCTCTGAGACTTGTGTCAGTGGTTGATCCAGGGGGGTGGGGTGGAAGGGGGAGATAGGAGAGGTACCATATGTGAATCATACATGTCCTTGTAAGATCATGACATAACGAGGGAAACACACATGAATACAAAGCATTCATAACTTAACTTAAGAACAAAACTTGAAATAACCTTGCCATGACTCAAATCCTCTCTCAAAAAGCAGCAACTGATCTGTCGGATGTTTTAGAAATGCATGCATCTATGAAGATCTATAAACTAAGTAAAATGTTTCTCTATTCTGAGATACGTTTTTAAAAGGAAAAATTGCCACACTCACTTCCATATTATAAACAACGGATCTTGTCATTTCGATCAAGGCCTAGATGAAGCTCGCTTAATGCTAAGATAGTTGCCATTACCAAGCGTTAACATGACTTACATTAGCTTCGAATCATGTTTACAATTAAGATCAACGCAAATCTAGGTCAAGCTGTTAAAATTGATATGTTTGAAACAAATTCAATGGTCACAGATCTTTTCGAATGTCACATTGTGAAAATTCAAAAGAAATTATTAGCAAAATGTTATACATATCAACTACTTTTTTAATGTACCACAAATTATTTGCTGTATTAATGTCCCAACATCAGGCTTATCGGGCAATTATTCACTTCATGAAGGGGCATGGAACGTTGTGCAACAATAAAAAAAAAACGTGTATGATTTATCTTGAAAAAGATTGTGATATGTTGCATATTCTTAAGGTCAAACGAGTGTTCAAGCCAGTCACTCCAAAAAGCTAGCATCCGCTCTGTGACGTCACTAATATCAACGTAATATGGAGGTACTCGAGGGGAGCGTGCACTGATTTGGATGTTGCATGTTGTATGATATGGATGAGAATATTATATTGTAATTATCTAGATAACAATACATTATATTGGGAGTTTAAAGTGAAATAAATTCTACATCACGCTCCAAGTGGAGATGTCAAATAGTGTCAGTTACTTAGATAATTATAGACATTATTTTTCCTTTTTTTAATATTCCCAAAATTATATAAATAATACAATCGTCATGAGAAATTGGCAGAACATGCCTAGAACTCTATACCTACACATACTTAATGATGTAAATCTGATATGTGAATATCTAATGCATTCTTTTCCATATTGTATGACATATTAAATAAAAAAAGATGTGTTACTATTACTGATCCAACATATCTCAGAAATAATATATTGGATATTTGATATTTGGTGCAGTTAAAATTTAAAATATACACATTAACACAATCTTATTTGTATTACATTTTGAATAATATTTTTGTGTAGTGACACACTTCCACAACAAAGAAGTTGAAATAAGAAATATAATTTGTTCTTGTTTTGAATTTATTTATAAATGGACCATCACATACGTTTACAACAAAGATGTTGATGTTCAGAAAGTTTTTGTCACGCATTTACTTTCATTGCTGATTGATATGGTAGAATTAATAAATATTAAAACCAGAATAAGATACACCTTCAACGGACAATGTTAGAACTTATATTTTTACTTTTCTGTATTTATCCAGTTAGGATTGTAGACCTTTAGCTGTGCCAATACAGAAACACTTTATCTTATGTCAACTTTATGATCCGTTTTATGTTTTGTTGCACCATACTAAAGAATTCAGAATTATGAATGTGATTGGTGAACTGATATAAATGTTATATAAAAGTATGAAGCAACAGTTCCATTCTTTTACCTTTTGAATATATTGGGTTGCAGAGAGTCATGTTGGCATCTGCATAGATGGTTTCAGGAAGTTATTTTTAAAAAAGGGATTCAAGTAACCTGTTAAATCAATTTCCTGCTTACGTAACCATTAGTTGATTATGAGTTACTGTGGGATATGATATGCCCTATGAAGCGAGTCATTCAAATAATTAAATACATAATGAAACCCAAAATATAATATATAAGAAAACTCATCAGCTTAATATTTGGAAATATTAATTTTCAATTTGGCACATTTTTCCATTGCTTTTAATCATAGATAGTTAGTATCTACTTCCTGTCAGTTTTTAAGGATGAACACATGATAGCTGCAGTGAATGCAGTTTTTTATTCTATGGATGTTGAAAAACTTTGGTTTTGCGGATATCTCTGTGAAACATCGATCAAATCCTTGATGTCAAACTCTGACGTCATTGACGTATTCATCATATCACTTCAAAAGAGGATGTCTGCTTAATTGAAATATGGATTACAGCCACCAGAACTGGATTCTGTTGCTGTGCTTTCTTTTATCTGCATTTGATGTTTTATCAATATCTGATACAGGGATGTATTTGGATCATAAATGTTTTATGCTTTTTGATCTTTTAGCTTGGAGGAAATTACCATGTCATGTCTGACAAAAGTATTGAAATTTTACAAACATGATGGGGATTTAATTTATGATTACCATTTTTACATTATAGTTGATATTCTGCTCTGTAAGTTTTATTATATTTCAAGTCTTTTTAGCAAACATTTACCAAAATTGGACTCCTTAAAAAGGAAATAGAAATTTATTAATAGTGAATATTATATTTCCTAAGCTAAAATACTGAAATATATTTTCAAAACATCAGATAAACAGCTTGCCTAAATGTACGTGCGTATGTTCAAAATAATATAATAATATAATACTTTTTCTTTAGCTTCAGATTCATTTCAAGATCAAAAACTCATCAGTCAGAATCATAATAATTGCAGCATCTTTATACTCAACTTAAATCTGATATTCCTTTTTGTTATTTTAGCAATAAACCATTAATTTTGAAAAAGTCATGAAATATATCACAGAAATTGAAAGTCAAAAGGATGTTATTGTGTGAAAGGTTTTCGGCTCATATAGCTAAAAGTTACAGTTATATAATAACATTCTTGACAAGTGTATGTATTTTGTTTTATAAGAATGGTTATTCGTATTTCATATTTTATAAAATGACAGTGGAATGTGGCAGTCATCAATAATGTGCCAGACATATCACTTATCTCTGCCCATATGACTCAAAAGATAATGTTCGAAAATATATCAAAAAAGGAATAGTTGTTGTACATGTATATAGATGTGTTTTTGTGTTGATGTCACTGCACAAATATCAGATAAAAGAGAAAAATCATATTCAAGACTAAATCGGTGCTCTTTATGCAAATGTTCATAAATACATTGTACACACTGCGCTGTTAACATATTTGTCCGTATTACAAATCTAGTGGCTTGCAGCATCAGATTCAGTTATCAATCATACTGTAGACCAGTTCAGTTGTCACCTTTATTGTAAACAGTACACTGCTGGTTTCTGAACAAGGTAGTTTAAATTACAAATTAGTGTAATGATGCCAATGTATTTGCATACATGTCAAATCACACGCTATCAGTCATTGCAGGATTATTTCTTGTCTCTTTATGCAAAGTGTTATTGATGAAATTTGTTTCTGTTTTGAAATGAGCATTCGAATCACAAGTCCTGTTGACTTAGTCATTGAAAACGCCACTTTCATCACCACGAACAATTATGGTTCTAATAATGGTTTTCTTTATACAAATCCTCGTATGGTTGTGCTAAGACCAGAATGTTTGGATCATAGACAGTATTTACTTATCACATACCAGTCATTTGCATCAACATAACATCAACACGTAATGTATCGCGTTAAAGTGATTCTCTTAATTTAGATCAATAAGCAAGAATAATGTTGATTTTGCAACATGCATATTTAAAATGACAAATAATATTCTTTTCAATTTTGAAATATTAATACAACCATTTTATAATTATTGAATCTAAATATGATGCAATATCAGACATTAAATATCTAGATAAAACAAAATACATACATTACCTTCCCGTGAACCGCTGAGAACAAGGATATATTGGTGGA
Source organism: Gibbula magus (assembly GCA_936450465.1). NCBI lineage: Eukaryota > Metazoa > Mollusca > Gastropoda > Trochida > Trochidae > Gibbula > Gibbula magus. The sequence goes on from OW388300.1 coordinate 57,406,131, forward strand.
AACAGTTCTATTAAATTCGCACACGAAACCTGATTACTTTTGAATTCAGTGATAAGATGTTTGCAGCTCTCAAGTATATTGGATTAAATGAGTTTTTCGGACCATTTTGAATTTGATGTTCAATGTAAATTAGCTATCCTGCACATACAATTTTCATTTCAATTCATGTTGTGTACTCTGCAGGGTTCATAGATTAGAAATTGAATTTTGTTCTCGACAGATTAATATTTTTATCCTTTGCGTTTTGAATTAAGTGCATGGCAGGATATTGCTCACGTCTATTGAACTGATGCTTGGCTAATCACACTTCAAAATCCCATTAAAAAGTTGTCATCGACATTTGTACAAAACATCGTCCAGTCTAATGTAATGGAGATAAGGATGTGCCAATTTGTTTTTTTATTCAGACATCTTATATCGACGTAAACGTTAATTCTAAGTTGTACTATTTCATTCACACTGAAATTTGTCAGTGACTGGTGCTATTACTATCTAGTTAAACTTATCTGTAATGTTATATAAAGTTCGGACATTACAGCCAGTTTTAACTAGATTGCCTATGGAGGCTATGAAGATGGTATATAGGTATGCTGAATATCACGGATATATTGATCAGATTTAAAGCAATGGCCTGAATTTAAAATATCCATACAAGCTAATGAATAGGGTTTTTTATTTATTACATATTTTTGTAATTATATGTTAAAGGATTTTAATTCGTTTAAATAATGTCAATGTAATAATCTGTTCATACATTGACAGGTCCGTTAAAGCCATTTCGTACATGTACTTTCAAAACTTGTCCATTGCAAATGTTTAGGTCGACAAAGTAATTACTTTCACATAAAATGTTAAGCCGTTTCGTATTTTCAAGAGTTTCAGCGTAAAACCAAAACAAGATTTGAGGTTTTTGTTAGCACTTTTAGTCTCGGAGGTACATTAGTTTACATGTGAACTCTTTTGTTCAAAGTTCAATTCAATCTTATTCAACACATCAGCTGTTCTATAAGCAATGATGAATGCGTTATTCATATGATTATTCATGAAATTTCAAGAAGCTGTTACTTCCCTATTTTGAATGATAAAAGATTATTGATGTGTCAAAGTCAACCTGGAAATTTATTTCTTCCTCTGAAACCTAAAGTTTATCAAGTAGTTTCAGCACAGGAATAATTGTTAAAATGGGTAAAACACAGTACCATTGCAACTTCATTGCATCGTAATTCTTAATTAAAATGTCAACATGATTAGGTTTTCTTTGAAAAGACATTACTTACAAGTAAACAAAACACTAAATATTATTTCGAAGCGTCACCTACTTAGCAAGATATCGCAGTTCAAAGTGAGTAAAATTGGCCTGCTAATTATCTCATTCTTGAAACAGTTTTCCGCTGCCGCTCAGTGTAGCATAACCTAACGTTACCGACGTGACGTCATACACATGAGTTAAAACATAATAACAACGTTTCCGATAGAATGGGTATTTATGCATCTGTAGGGAGTAATTTCGGAGTTTTTAAAGCATTTTTCGATATTCAATCGCTGGTTTTAGTTTTGTTCTTTTCCCAGTCGAGGGGAGCCTTAGGTTATTTTATAGGCTTAGCTACAATATGTTTTGAAATGAATAACACAATAAAACAATCATGCAATTTCAATTATAAACGTCATTATTATTGAATTGTTTGTTGTGCTTGATTTTCTGTTTCAAGAGGGCTATATAGTTTGATGTCCACTGAGTCAATATTTCTCATGGTAACTTTTTATTGATAATAGAATAATTGCATTATAACTTAGAAATCATACAAATTTCAACATTGTTACTGGTTTACAGTTTTTAGAAAGAAACAATTGGGCTTTCGTTAAAATTATAATCTTGTTCATTTACAATTACTTACATTCAGGCAGTTATTTTATTCAGTGTAATACAACTGTAGAGAAATGTGACGGGTGTAGGCTGTAGCCTACAATGATATATCTATGATAAGGAATCATGATTAATTTCAAATCGAAATGAAAAAGGCGTTTTCTTTTTCGGTAGACATTTTCTTTCAGATTCTGTTCTATCAATATCATGTTATTTGAGTAAAATCAATGAAATGTTAATGAAGAGTGCTGAAAATCTAGTTTGAATTTAATTCTATATTGTTGAGATGTTAGTCATGAAATCAACACTCACTAATTACGTTTAATGCATTAACACCTTTGCTTTGATGCCAGATATCAGTCCCTGGGCCGGTTCAATTATATAAGAGGTGGTGTGTCAGGATATTGTCAACGTCGTGTCATATGACGTAACTGGTGATACAAAACTGGTCGACATTCAGTCTGGTCATAGTGAGCCAATGAAAGTTAGGAAATTAAGAATATGATGTTCTGTTGTTTCGTCGGTGATAGCAGTCGGTCATTCACTATTATGTATGATGCACACCGGTGTACATGGATTAGCAGGTTCGTTAATTAAATCAATAAGGACATCGTAAAGTGTTATTTACATGCGTACTAGTTAGAAAATCATCACAATGTAGTCCAACAATTGTTGATATGTATTTCTTTTAATTTGTAAAATAATATAGATATACGTCGCATAAGTTTCGTTTTTCGCTGAGTAGGATTAGTTTGCCGATCCAGTTATTCATTCAAATCTTTGTTATCGCTTGACTTACGTTGTTCAAAGCGAGATCCATTGCTAGAATAAGAGTCTGACATAACGGAAATGGTCAGTGTGGACATTCACGCAGTTACGCTTTAGAACTGACACTTCAAAATGACACAAAGAAACGATAATGGAGGTAGATTTACGCTGAAACATCCACTCGGCATTATCGGAGACTAAACAATCTAAACACATGTGTACACTAACCAAAGTTAATTAACGACTGAACAGAATATGCCGACATTGTTTCTCATAGCTTTGATCACTTTAAGGCTGTTTTCACAAGTGAAATCAGTGGAAAATACGTGACGGCTATACGAGTGAGTAATGTAAACAACAATATAAGCCAGATACAAATTAGGGCACGACTAACACGTCACACCTCTGCTAGCAGCTGATTGGCTGATGAAACGTTTGGCAGCTGTGTTAATGAAGTATTTTAATTAAACGTTGTTTTTGTCTACTATTTTGGGGTGGATTTGTAATCCAATACTTTTGTGTCGTTATTCTTTACTTTTGTCAGAATCATTTCCGCGAAACCTACCCCCTGAGGTAAGGATATCTTTAATAAGCATTATTTTCTTTTAGTACACAGCTTATTGAAACACTCCACTGTGTACCAATTTTCTCGGCTATAAATGATGTGTAGGGGTTTCGTATCATTTCCATGAACATTGGTACATACAATCATGAAATATATCAATTATTAACGAAACGTTTTCATTTTATTTAATATTCTGTTAATCGACTGCTTCAAGACGAAATGTAAAAGTTATTTATCTTGTCAGTCACAACATTCGATTTCTTATATTTTAATATGCAGAATAACAATATCTAATAGAATGAACGTTTGTGTTTGCAGTTATTTTACATAAAAAAAGGTTTGTAATTTGAAAAATTTGATTCATCAAACTATGAAGTTGCAGACTTTCTCCCTGAAATAATACTAACACAAATTACCTCACATGACCTGATGTGTGGGTTAAAATAGTATTTTCTTTGAAATTGATCAATAATTGACAAACAAACTCATTGACAATATATGGTGAAACACTAGCTGACTTGTTATGTCTATTCGAAATGGAAATTGAGTAGACTGCAAAAGAATATTTTCACTAGTCTCTAATTATTATACCATTAATATCAAACACATTTATTGGTTTGATTGCAATAATAGGATATAAAAGGATATCCGCTTGGTGTATCCGTACCATATTAAAGTATAAATCTAGATTACCTTTATTATGAATGCTTTCAACAGCATGTCTCAATTTACAATTATGTCCTAAAAATTAAATTTGACGATACCCATGGGATCCTTTTCAGAAAAGAGATTTGAAATAAACCAGAGAAGGGGGCAATCAAATTGCATAAAACATTTCAATTTGATATTCCCAAAGGGAATTGCTTCTTTGGCTTAGGGTGTCATTGGCCACAAACAGGTGGAAAATACATGGTATTTATTTTGACTGGAAACAGTTTCTCATCAGAAATAAGTATTATTGCAATTTAATAATTGGCAAAAAACATCTTTAACAAAATGGTCTACTTAGTCATAATAGAAAAGGACGGATCTACCAAAGTAAGTATGTGACTATATGACCAATATTAAAGATTGAGGATTTTCTCAAATGGTCCAGTTGGTAACAGCAATGAAAGATATAAGTAACTAAACTTATGATGAAGTTCAGAATTTGAGATCATTTCATAAACGATGTGACCAGCATTAAAGAATGAGGATCCATAAGAGATTGACGGTTTTTAATATTTTTATCGCTTGACATTTTGGCATACTCTAGCTTCAAGTAATTAGACACTAGAACACTGTCCCGTTTCCAATTCATTGTCGTTACATAGAAATCTTACAATATTCACCTCGTTTTTATCTTTCATTCTTCCCTCACACGTTAACATGTATATGACACTATAAGTTATAAAATTAAGTGGAGGGCGACATCGTAATTTATCAGACCCAGGTTAGTGTTCATCCAACTGAATGTTAAAACGTATTTATCTTACCGCATGTCTCAAAATATCATTAAGATTGTTTGACAGAAAACAGCTGATCCATCGACAAATTATGACCTTTACCTTGTGTCACGTGACATGGAATGAATGACGTGGATGAATGCTTTATTCATGTTGCGGGATATAAAACATTTATCACCCCACATGACGGTGTTTATTGACATTTGTTAATGGTCACGTGGACCAATCAAGGGATCGACATTCTTACATGAGGTAGGATAAAAGTTTCTTATACATTTTTTTTTTCGCCAAGGCTCGAAAAATACAAGGTTTATTCCTTATGAAGAATCTTGAACATCCAAACACACACACACACACACTCGCATGATAACCTAAACAAATAAAATAGCAAATAAGGAAGATCATCAATATCAAAATATCATTTTAAATAACCATGATCATTGATCTCTGTAGTGTTAGATAGGCTACCACATTTTAATGAAACAGTATACTCACATGCACATGTAAACTACAATATATCAATTATTATTCTTTTATTATTTAAAAAAATTAAATACACATCATACATAAGTAAAAATATCAACATTATTGATAAAAGGACATTATGAAAAAACTCACTGATGCCTTCTCCGTCCATTGTTTCATAGCATTTTAGTGTTTGATAGTTGAATGGAGTTAAATATTAAACAAGGTCAAGATACGAATATCTTCTAACGATTTAATGTCTTGGGTGATTGATGTCAGGTTTCCGAAAGAAATCTAAGACTTGTTTTCACTTATCATCTTAGATAAAAGTATCCCAAACTTTCCCCTTGTCAGTTAGTGCCTCATCTATAATCAACTTAACTATATCTCCTCTTTCACTTAGGTCAACATACACTTCTATCAAGTTTGGATTATAGATGTGTAACAGCATCAAATATTGTATATATATTTTATTGTTATTTTTAATTTATGCTCTGACTGAATGTACTATTCAGTCAACCATATCTTTTAGCTTATACTTCACACTTAGTTTAGCCAAAATCACTTCACAGCCTTTGCATGAGCATGTTGTACTCACTCAATCACCAGTGCACTGTCAAACAATAGCCTGCCCCAAGCGCGACCTTTTTACTTTCTATTGTTCTAGGTTTCTCAGCTTCTCTCATCTGTATGTTAGGTTTAGGTAGGATTTCAAGCTTTACTCCTTAGATGTCTATCAGGAGGTGCACATACGATGAAGGTGCATTTGTGACTTTATTTGGATCTTTGTGGTATTCTTTAGGATCTCTTGGATTTGGATTCATAATATCAAGGTTAGTTATTATGGTCTAATATTTTAATTCATGTTTGTGTATTCCTAATATTGTAGGGATATTGTATTTATTCATATCATGTATGCTTGGTGTAAATATTGTCTTTTACATTTCTATGCTTTCTTCTTCTTCTTCTTCTTCCATTACTGGATCTAACCCTATTGAGTGTATTGATCCAAGTTTGTGCGCAGCGCGGCTACGCCAGTGGTTCCAATTAAAAACAGATGAGGGTTAAAAGGATTTAAAAACAGTTAAAAACGTATTTATATTCAGGGCTGGAGGTGTTCAGTCGTCAGTGATGACTGAAACACAGGCAGGGTTGGAGAGAGTCGAATGTCAGGCGGGATAGAGTTCCATAGCACTATGGTTTTGGGGAGAAAACTCTGCAGGAACAGGTCGGTATTGCCACGTAGTTGATGTACGTTGTTGTTGGTTGATCCACGAGTGCGGGAGTCGACACCACGGGTGTAGCTGTTCAGGTCAGTGGAGATGAGGTTGTGCATGATCTTGTAGAAAAGTATGGCTCTGGCTCTTGTGCGTCTTATTTGAAGTGATTCCCATTGTAGATGTTGTAGCATGGTCGTGACGCTGCCTGGGTCCCTATCGATATAGTTGTTACAGGCGAATCTGGCAGCTCGTCTCTGGACCTTCTCCAAGTTGTTAACAAGAGACTGTTGATGGGGGTCCCAGACTGTGGACGAGTATTCCATGATTGGGCGGACGAAGGTGGTGTATGCGCAGGCTCTGACTTTCTCGGGGCAGGCTCTCAGATTGCGCCTGAGGAAACCCACAGATCTGGAAGCCTTAGCTGCAGTTGCAGTGATGTGCGTTTTCCAGGACAGGTCACTGCAGATGGTTACGCCTAGATATTTCGCGTTATTGACATTATCCAGTGTGGAACCATGAAGACTATAAGAGTGACGGAGGGGATTTCTTTTCTTGGAGATGTTCATGGTCACACACTTGGAAGGGTTGAAAGCCATCTGCCACTTGTCCTCCCATTCTTGGAGCTTGTCTAGGTCATCCTGTAGTTTACGGCTGTCATCTTTGTTACGGATTTGCTTGAATATGATGCAGTCATCAGCAAAGAGGCGTACTTCAGAGTCAACTGCCTCAGGAAGATCGTTGATGTAAACGAGGAACAGGAGAGGGCCGATGACTGTACCTTGGGGAACACCCAAGAGTACTTCGGCTTCGGCAGATGACTTCCCATCAAGAATAACGGACTGGGTTCTGTTTTTCAGGAAATCCTCTATCCATCTTGATATGTTACCCCGTATGCCATAGAAGTTTAGTTTCAGTAGGAGACGTTGGTGCGGTACTTTGTCAAAAGCCTTTGAAAAGTCTAGTAGGACCATATCGAGTTGCTTACCCTCATCCAAGTTCAAGGCGAACTGGTGCACTGTTTGTATTAACTGGGATTCGCAAGAACGGCGATTTCTGAATCCATGTTGTGTGTCAGACAATATCTTATGGTTGTCAAGGTGTCGCATTATTGCGGTGAAGAGAATATGTTCCGTTAGCTTTGAGCATATGGCAGTAAGAGATACAGGTCTGTAATTTGAAGATGCTGACTTGTCACCTTTCTTGAAGACTGGGGCAATATTGGCTGACTTCCAATCTTGGGGGACAGTATTGAGGTCTAAAGATAACTGGTAAATTCGGTTTAGGGCAGGAGAAATGATAGTAGCAAGTTCTTTCCGGAGTCTGGCCGAGATAGAATCTGGGCCTGCAGCTTTGTGTGGGTTAAGGCCTTGTAGAAGCTTAGTAACACCTGTATAATCAATATGAATACCAGGCATATCCGGGTGGGAGCTAGGAGGTAGACCAGGGATGTTGGATAGATCTTCCCGTGTGTATACCGAGCTGAACTGGGTGTTGAGGAGTTCTGCTTTGGTTAAGGCGTCATTGGTCAGTAGACCTCTAGCATCTTTAAGGGCGGCAACTCCTGCTGAGTCTTGACGTTTGCTCTTGACAAAAGAGTAGAATTTCTTCGGGTTGTGCTGAAGATCGCCACTGATGATGTCGGAGACGTACAGGTTGTGGGCATTTCGGATATTACGACGGGCCTCTCTCTTTAGGTTCTTGAATCTATCCCAGTCTTTGTATGTACCAGTTGACTTTGCCTTGTGATATGCACGGTCTCTCCGTCGAAGCAGGCGTCGGATAGCTGTGTTTATCCAAGGGTTGGTATTCCTGGAACGTGTAAGTTTGTGCGGGACGTTGGTATCTTGTATTTTCAAGAGGTTGGTTCGAAAATCCTTCCACATGGTATTAATGTCTGGAAAGGGAGTGGACAGGAAGTGGTCGACATAGTTTGAAGCATCTGCGAACAGTCCTGAGATGTTTGCCTTGTCCCAGAGGTAGATGGTGCGTCTCACAGGTTTCGTGCGGTCAGCTAATACATTTGAGTCAATGATGACTGCTTCATGGTCTCCTACTCCAGGAATGGTCCGGCATTTGGTTACAAGTGATGGGTTGCTTGTGAGGAATAAGTCGAGGATGTTTTCGCCTCGTGTGGGTGATGTAACCATCTGTTCAAGACCGCATGTTGATATTAAATCAAGGTATATTTCACTCATGTCTCTTGGGTACTGGTGACCGGTTACGCAAAGGGACTCCCAGTCTATATCAGGCAAGTTCCAGTCACCGCCAATCCAGAAGATACTATTAGGGTTGTTTTTGCGGAGGATACTAATCTCCTTGGCAGTTTCCACAGCATGTTGTGAATCTGATACATTGGGGGGTCTGTACAGGGCCGACACTAGGAGTGATTTCATACCTCTGAGGCTGATTCTGACAGTTAACAGTTCAGAAGACTTGCTACAAAGCACTGGCGAACTGATCAAAGTGTTCTTAATGGCAATGAGAACTCCACCGTGACAGTCGGTTGATCTGTCATTTCTGTAGGTAACATAGTCTTGGGGAATTACCTCTGATGAATGGACGCCATCGTGCAGCCAGGTTTCGGTACCAATAATGATATCAGGACAACAGCTTTCAGTAAGGACCTGAACTTCGGGGGCTTTATTTTTTATACTCTGGAAATTGATGACAAGTGATCTTAAAGAGTTTAGGGGTTTGTTATGACTAGGAGAAGGTTTACTGGTGTCTCGTTTGTTTGGTGAAGATGATGCAAGCGGGTCTCCAAATGATGACGTATTTGGTGGTGGAGATAAAACACTTGGGTCTTGAGATGCATCGATACTGCTGAGGCTATCAAACTGATTGACATCTGCACAGATAGATGTAAACAGAGTGGAATGGTTAGGGGCATCACAGCTAGTGCAGTACCAAACTGTAGATTTGTTAGCTAGTAGGCTGTATTCTCCAGATGACATAGACATACATGATACATGAAACTTTGTGTTCATGGACACATAGTACAATGTGTCCGGTAATAGTTTATTTGTATGAACACATTATATGTGTTCTGCTGTAGTTATCATTCTTATTAAACATAAACTTAAATAACTTTAACATCAAATAAACTATATCACTCTCAAGTATAAATTAAAGTAAACAAGTGTGTTGTACGAAAGGTAAGAATGTGAAACAGTAATGTATGTGTGTTGTGTTGAATGTATGTGTTTATTAAATGCAACGTGTGTTGTGTTGAATGTATGTGTTTATTAAATGCAATGTGTGTAATGTAGAATGTATGTTTAGATGAATGCATGAAACAGGGTTTTAATTATGTAGTATTTTAGTATTGTTTTTATCATCTGCATCATTGCCTATAGTATTGTAAATAGTTTTATGATCTATGCAGGTGTTGATGACGTCATGATGATAACGTGATGTGACGTCTGGTCGTGTATAAACCCAAGTCCACACACTTGGTGGGTTTTCATTTATTATGTATTTTATATCCTTGTGTCTTATGCATATTATGCTCATATTATAGATATTGCATATATCATAATGTGATTAAGGGTACATTCATGTATAATATGTATGTGTACAATTATGATTTATTATAATATCAACTGTAATCATGTTTAAATTACCGGTAATCTAGCATAATGCATTGTCAATAACATGCATTCATATATCCTACATGTAAGCATTATAAATATTCAAATGTATTGGCTTACAGTCATCATTAACTCCAATTCTTAAATATTGTTAATATTGTTTCAGGGTTTTCTTTTTATAGTAAATTCTACTGTGAATAAACTGTTGGCCATACTGCGAACAACAATATTCGTCTGTGATTTGTCATACATCTACACATTCGACTCGGTTACAGATGTATATGTCAATAACTTTACAATAAAAACTGGACTTCATGTTACAAAATCCACAATAAAGTAGTCTTTGATAATCCTATCTAAATGTATATATGATATAAAACTTAACATTTGATTTGTTATAATGTGGTTTTTTTTTTTCATGTTTATTTTATAATATGGGGCAAGAAGTATAAAGATGTAGCTTCCAAAGGTACATAAATAGTTATATTATAGGGGTGTATATATAATTTTAAAAGTTATTTATGAGGATATTTTTATTCACTGATAAAACATCAATCATCAAAATTCCAATATCCCTAACTTATTTTGTCCAGTTTGTCCTTTCCTGAACTTCTCAATGTCTTAATGGTTGCTTGGAGGCACCCCGCCTAAGACGCTCACGCTTGTAAGGTTAGACATATATTCCATTCATTAATTTGTGAGAAAAGGATTGAGTACATAGTATACAACTTGGAACACCCTCACCTCAGTATTTGTGAATAATGTTATTTCAACTTCCATTGAACCGTTCATGTTACAAAAAACATTATCTGGTGCAGTCCTTAGTAACGTTAACTCTGTTGGGTTTTTTTGTATGATATTTCAAGAAAGACCAAGCTGTTAATAATCAACATAAAACAGGTAAATACGAATTTTGGAACCATCCCCAACTTATAAGCAATGCTTTGTGTGAGTTCAAGCAATCAATCTATCTTTATTCGCTCACAAACCTACAAGTGATGGTACAAGAATACAAAACTAAACAGACAAAATAAATTTGACGACAAAGGAGAACAGCTAACCTGTTTATAAACGTCGTTTGTGTCTAAATCTGAAAAATCTGACTGACAACATATTATATCATAGGGAATGTTGAAGGTCCATCTGAAATAACAAAGTTTTTGTGTAGTCTCATTTAGTGTTCGTTCTTTAGACTGTGCAGAAATTGTAATTTTACCTACGTGCATATACCAAAAGGTCAACGTTGCATTATTTCATACAATTGTTTTACATGTATATGTTTCCATGATCGAAAAGCATTTGATAACTTCGCCGAAGGTTGTATGAATAATTCACTTTTGTTGGTGTCTACATTGTTATATATTATGTTTATTTGTATAATATTGGGTAAATATAAGCACGAACAAGCTTGAACAGTAGATTCCAAATGTACATATAGTTGTTGTGAACTAGTCAGTATCCTGAAGGTGAAATACAAACACCTTTGCAAATCATTTAGCTTCATAAATATTCATTTCATTTTGGATGTCTGATTCACTCACTTAGAAAACGACAGTTTGGTCACAAGTATCTCGTTAAGTGATGCAAAGTGGTACCATAATATAGTTAATCCATAAATGTAATTGTCTTGAAATAAAGAATAACTGCATAAAACCATTAACAGCTCTTTGATGTAAAACAGAATAGGATAAAAGAAGTCACTTAATAAGAGACCGACAGTTTGGTCACAAGTTACTCGTTTAGTCATGCAACATGGTAGCCTAATATAGTTGAGCCAACAGTCCGATTGTCTTAAAATCAAAGAATAAGTGCACAAAACCATTATCAGCTCTTTGATTTAATACAAAATAGGTTAAAAGAAGTCAGTTAATTAGGAGATAAACCTACTGTGTTTGAAACATGTTATACTGGGTTGATAGGGAGTACATTTAAAATTGAAACTGAACACTACATTGAATTTCAGCACAGTATCATCCATTGGTCGCAGAGGTCCAAGCGATAATTGCAGGTTTCAGCAATCCATAATGTTGCAGCAGATTTGTTCTGCAATGATACTAGCAGTCCTGTCTGGACGATGTTGCATGTACTTATTTCTCTTTGGTCAGGTCAGATTACGAGGGTAAAAAATATAGTCTCATGTACCATCTTTGTACAAGTGTCTCCCGAGCCTTCAGATGGTACACGAGACCGTTTTACCCGAGGGAGAAGTCTACAACGTATTTATCTTTCCGTCATATCCGTGATATCGCCTGAATGACCTTGACCCTAAACATAAACAAAATGGCGTCATCCATCTCGACTGAAATGCTAAAAGTCTTATATTATAAATATATAAATATTACTACAAGCTTTTACAGGCCTTAAATTGAGTTAATGTTAGTTTAATTGAGTGTGCAAGCAATGCAAAATAAGACTCTTTTCCAAACCAAGCAGCAAATAAGGCAAAAAAGTTTGTAATTGATAGACCAGTAGGACTGACGGGGTACATAAGAAATAACCTTACGACCATTAGCCAATCAGAAACGAGTATTTTACTGTAAGGAAAGATAATATATATTCCACACACTACCATTACCAGACAAATTCGTTTGAGAAAGTTATACCACAATATTTAATTTCGAGGTCGTCAACTCACTGGTCCAGTGAGATCTGTGTAATTGTGTGTTCACGTCAGACGAGTCTAACTGCATCTAAGTATTGGTTTTACACTAAGTGGCAATAATGTTCTCCGCAATCTTTCATTATCCTGGTGATTAAAGCTCTCTCCATCTACTTCTATCAGTTAAGGTTTCTACCAGATCCATTTCTTATAACTTATATAGGTAAACAAAGTCACATTTGTTTTTTGAAAAAAACGTTCTCTCCTTTTCGTCATCTCTCATGTTTTCAATTTTTGTATTCTATCATATCGTACAATATCATACAATTTTACTAAAAAATATGTATTTTTACTTAAAGAAAAGATCTTTTATAAGTCCATATGTTACTCTGACATCTTCACAGCATGTCGAACATGTTAGTCAAATGTGCATACCAAAATATACAGAAAGGAAGTTGAAATATGTCTGTTTTGATATGATAATTTTAACTATTCTTTATTTAATCGGGGCTATTTATTAGAATTTATTAATTTTATTTTCCATGCAATAAAACTCACAATTAATATTAGAACTATGCAAATTAAATTCATGTATTGACTTTAGGAACACCTCTAATCGTCAAAAGAGATTTGCGAACATAAACTGACAAAGATCATGTACAGTTTGCCGTAATATATCTAAGCGCGCCATAGAAATAGGTAGAGATGGGTTTCTGTAACAATGCTAACACAAGACATTTCAGAAGCTTTTCAAACACGTTTCCCGAAAGTTTCAAAGATAAACGTTTTCTTTAAAATGTCAATTAAGATCTTGGGATGGTTTATTTTCACTCAAAAATGAATGCGCATGTTAGTTCAGCATCTACTTTCAATTCAACCTGAAAACTGCACTATGCATCATTCTTTGAACAATCATGTTCTTGTTCTTGTCAACGAAATCGGTCGCGGTTTTGTGAGAAAGGAAATGAAACATGGCATAGATTATTTCCTGATTCGTTTCTCAGGCTCTTTGGTGATTTTCCCTCGTAATGATTCGTGGTTTATGTTGACAGATGTGCTTGTGATATAACCTGAATGGTCTCAGTATCATGTCAGACATATGGGGGACTGTTCTCTGCATTGTTGTGATTTCATGGCGAGTAGGGGTTGCAGAGAAGCTAACTGCTTATGAGAAAATTATGAATTAGCGGTCAGTTTATTATGGAGGAATAGTTCCATTAGATGCAGGAATAGTACAATAAGAAGTAGCAGGAGTAGTACTTGGTTATAAGACGTGGTTATAACAGAGTCATTACTGACCGAAGAAAGAAAGGAGTAGTAATAGTGGAGGTAGAAATAGCAGAAGTATTTTTTTAGAATGATAGTAGAAGTGGTAGGAACAGAAGTAGGAGTAGGAGTAACGTTGGCGAGTGTGTAGGAGTAGAAGTAGTGGTAACATACGTTGCAGTAGTAGTAATAGTAGTAGCAGGAGCAGTAGTAGTAGTAGAAGTAGTAGTAGTGGCAGAAGGAGCAGCAGTAGTAGTAGTAGTAGTAGTAGTAGTAGTAGAACTACTAGTAGTAGTAGTAGTAGTAGTAGTAGTAGTACTAGTAGTAGTAGTAGTAGTAGTAGTAGTAGTAGTAGTAGTAGTAGTAGTAGTAGTAGTAGTAGTAACTTGGGAAGTGTGTAAGTAGTAGTAACAGTGGTAGGAGTAGTAGTACTAATAATTGTAGTAGTAGTGGTAGTAGTAGTAGTAGTAGTAGTAGTAGTAGTAGTAGTAGTAGTAGTAGTAGTAGTAGTAGTAGTAGTAGTAGTAGTAGTAGTAGTAGTAACTTGGGAAGTGTGTAGAAGTGTGTAAGTAGTAGTAACAGTGGTAGGAGTAGGAGTAATGTGGATAATATGGTAGAAGTAAAGGCTCGCATTGTTGGAGATGTGACAGTTCAGTTTCCTTTACGGATATATGGATATGATGAATACAAACTTACATGAATCGATTAAATATTTAACTCACACAAAAAATGACATTGAAAGTAAATTATCTGGAAAAAATCAAACAGTATACTTCAATTTAATATGATTTATATCTTATATCAGTTTATACAATAAAATGGTAAATCTTTTCCACACATGCATTAAAAACATGTGTTGTGAACATCTAGCTGTTAGACGATGATGTAAATAAACAGGTCATGACTCACTTCCTTTCTCATGGGTAAAGCATTTGTAATTGTATGCGAGACGTGCTGTGTTAGCTAAAACAAATTCTAATATAATGTCTAGAATTAAATTTGGGAACTGCATAAGATAACAGTTCAAATAAATATCCGAAATCAAACTTAGCATGACATAATAGCTTTATTACAAGACATCTTTATAGGTTACCCATTATTTTAAATATGTTTTTTTAAACCGGTAGCTTTGATATTATCTGTGAAAATACAATCAGTTTGAATTTAGTTTTGCAATATGACATCAGGAGTAAATATCACTGACCGTGTCACACTATGTAGTGATCATCATGGGATAGTTATGGTGTTTCTATATATCATAATAATTATTAATTTAACAATGAATTCGATTATGATCCTTTATTTGAATGAAGGAAAAGTTAACATTTCGCCAAAACTTAATGTGTAACGATTAGATAGCTAGGTTAACCATCCAATCATTTCATAACATGCGGTTTTAAAACAAACCAACTTGCACAGCATACATACATCTCAAACAATTAATTTGGCCGTTTATTTGTTGATTCACCCATTAAATATTTCAAATACATATACATGTAAGGTAATGACGAGAAAAATTTTAAAAACCGAATTTAGTTAACAACATTAATACATTCTTTGAAATAACTTTGCTACTGTCTGAAGGACCTCATCGTAATTGACAAGTAGACAGCGAGTGCTATCGTCACCAGGATAATGAGAGACTAAGGATATCGTTATTGTCACTTAGCTGTGACCTACGTTTCCATGCAGTCAGACAAGTCTGGAATTGACTTGCAATTACACGATCAACGATGACATAGAATTTAAATCTTGTGGTATAACTTTCTTCAACAGAGTTCGTCTGCCAATGACAAATTGTGTAATGTCTAATAAATTAAATCTCTGTAAATTAAATCAGTGCAAATTAGTGTGTTTGGTTGCGGAATAAGCTAAAGCAGACTAAAATACCCTCCTTGAAATATAGAAAACCAAGGATACTGAGCGTTACCACAAAAAATGAAAATTTGACAACCCAATTTGATCATTGTGGCGATTTGGGGTGACTAAAACGTGTATGACACTGTCCATGGTTGTCAGTGTCTCTTGTTTCATGTTTCCAGGTGATTGTATCATCCCTGTATCATCTCATGAACATCATACCAAATCAGAGGAGATATGGGTTTATCAAATGTCCATGATTCTCTCAACTTGATCTTGTAACGGTAGTTCGAATCTCAACATTTAACATTTCAAGGACATTTTCATATACAGTCCATAATTATATATCTACCAATCCTTTGCCTGGATTCCACATATTAAAGTATTCCCCGTTAAAGGTGCATGTTAGGAATCTCAAACACCCATTCACCTATCAAATCCAGGTCCCGCTAGGTTATTGTATGATGTCTGGAGAAGCATTCCCCCTCTCCTCTGGTGGTTATAACCTTTTACTAATCAATATGGATCGATTATTTCAAAAAAAGACTCAACTTCCATATAATTACCTGAAAAGAGTACCCAATCATCAATAAAACCATGGCTACTGTTAGTTTTATATGTATCCAATATAGCGTATATATATATATATATTTCATTCTCTTTGACTGAGGTTCCTCATACTTGTAAAACATTAAACGCTGTGTCTCTTCACAGTTAGTCACAGAAGTTATCAAAAATCCTGCTTTTCATAAGAGTGTAACTTTTGTGCTGTTCCAATATTAATGCAGGATGTTGACTGACTAGACACTTACACCCACCTATAGACGTAAAAAGTAAAAAAGTGTTATGGTTACAATCAAGCAAATGGCTTCCTCGGTGTTAACTTTCTCTTTACATTGCTTAAAACCATCATGACCAGTGTACTAGAAAGTCTCGAATAATTACTTATGTCTCGTAAATAAGCTTTAACACATTCTTTGAACGATTTCTGGAACCTCAAGGGCATAACTAGCTCTTGCCTGTCAGACAAACTTCAAGGGCTTTCAATCACTTTGGAGTGAATGGCTAACACGACTATAAGTGAAACAGTGAATGATATTGAACGAATTTGAATACAAGAATATTCTTCATTTACGTTTTTTTGCAGTGTTATAATGGAAAAGAAAAATTCATTTTCCAGTCGTGTGTTGTTCCCACCATTACTATAATAGAAATGAAATATAAATAGCCAATTATTTTACTACACAAACAACCAACAGTTGTTAATCCTGTA
Source organism: Gibbula magus (assembly GCA_936450465.1). Taxonomy (NCBI): domain Eukaryota; kingdom Metazoa; phylum Mollusca; class Gastropoda; order Trochida; family Trochidae; genus Gibbula; species Gibbula magus. The sequence continues at coordinate 57,423,046 of OW388300.1, forward strand.
ATGGTTATTCAGAGCATCGTCCAATAGCAAATAAGTCAATAAATGCAAATAGAAATTATAAAAGAAAAGAAAATGATTAATATATTATATCTGATATCTGAGTAAGATAACGAGACAGGAATTTGTTATTATTCGTAATGGTAGAAGCAAAAGTCAGATTAATATCTCTCTTCCAATAAAGTGTAATCCCCTTGAAAAATGAAAGGGATATCACAGACATTACATGATGTTAATGAATAAATGTACATATGAAACTAAATCATGAATTATTTTGTTTGAAGTTTGAATAGAAAATATTTGGTGAAAATGATTAAAATTTATTAACAACAGATTTAATGGTTTTTTCATAAGAGACATAAAAGTGTGTATTCTAAGTGATTACGGGGATGGAATTCCATTGATGCCATTGATAAACAAATTCCCTTGAATTTCTTACAAATGTATGTTATTCATTTACCAACAGGTTTGCATATTCATTTTAAATTAATGGCGATGTAATTGGACTGAATTTGATACTACATTTGAATTCCTCTTTGTTCGATGTTTGAACATGCTTATATTAGTTCAAGTTGTGTCAAATATTTGTGCATGTCATTTCACTATGAACGTGAAATATTTTTTCTTTTAACATGTTCAAACAATTTGATATGAGATTTCTCAAAACGTCATTTATCATCCAAGTCAGATTGTAAGCAAAACATTGATAGTTTGAAAACGGTAACTCCAAATTACGTGTTAGTCAATGTGTGTTGTATAATTCAATGTCAATGTTGCTATGTAAGTATGTAAGTATGGTCAATGGTCAAACTATTACAAAAATTAAACGGAAATAAGATGATGGACAATTTAACGTATTACCACATTGTGTCATAGAGTTCTTTAATTTTCTTGTTGTGACTTTTACAATGACAGTTTAACCTCAGTCCTTCATAGTCACGCAACTGGGACGTCAGTGAGTTAGAGAAAGCAATTATATGATTAGTTTCTCAAATTACAATTCAACAACGCTGACTGAAGTTACTTTAAACTCGATTCACCCTTGGCAGTAGTAATGTAAAGTAGTAATAGTAATGACTTGTGTAAACGTAATCTGATTTTTTTCATTACAGCATGACAACTAATTTTAACAAAGCTTTTAAAATACTCTACTTTGAAACATGTAAACTACCTTTAAACATTATAACGATACGTTTGTTCTCGCTGTCTAACAGCTTCTGTGACATTTACTGTGACAGTTTGACTAGAGTACTTTACAATCACGCAACGTTGTGACAATAGTGATTCCTTGATAAATGAAGCAACTGATGTTCAAAACCATAATGAAATTAACTTTAAATCCCCCTCAGTAACAACATAATAAGTCGTCCTACAACATGTGTGACATTTACATTTACCATGACAATTTGCCATACTAGTAACAGTCACATACATCGAACATCGAATGAGGTACAATGTATATGTAACTAACTTCATCCTGCAAAATTTGGATCTATGTTCAACTTCCTTAGACCTTCACACAATAACAATTATTAATGTACATTAATATACACTGTTGTGTGAGTGACAGTATAGTTATTGTATATCACGTTCGTCTTTGGAACTGATGAAATGATTACTCAAAACAAATTGTCCAGGTCGGTAATTAAAATAAGAAATAGACACAGGTGTAGTTTACTTTCTGTTATTAATTAACTATCAATGTTATGACACGTATATGATATTTACGGCCTAGACCATATGATTCGACAACCGGGAAACTAGGTCAATACAGGTAAACAAGTGCCAATACGAGACAAACTAGGTCAATATGAGCATGCGCAGTCGCACATTTGGTGGAAGCCCGAATCTGTCGCTTCACAAGTTTGACCCATGATATCTGTTCAATATACTTGTTTATACTTATTATTTCAATATACATGTTTAGGGTTGTGCAAATAGAATGAAAATAGGTTAATTAATAAAATTGTCATTAATTAAGTATGTCCATATTGGCCGAGTTACAGTGCCTCGGTTGGTTGTGTTGGCCATCGACTTCATCTCGGGCAAATACAACGGGCCGCGTACCTATAACTCGGTCAATATGGAAATACTTTATTAATAACATTATATTACATTCGTATTAATTTCATTGAACCGTATAGGCAGGACGCATAAATTACAACCAGGCATATTACGTTGGTTCAATAAATTGTAGTATATGACTTCAGATATGAATGCATATCAGAATGTGTCTTTTGAATATGTTATTTCAAAACTCACTGAATTCATCTGTATTGTCGTGAATCAAAGATATAGCTGTTCGATATCCCATTTTATAAGCTAAATACACATTCTGCCAAGAATAAGAATCCCTGGAGGGACCAAGCGAGGCACACGTTAACAGTCGTGTGATGTGTGCAGATTCATGTACACATGTATGACGATGATAGCAGATGTATGAAGATAAGATTGATATCTTTAATATAAGTAAATACTATAAAAATCCACTTTTTATTTCATTTTCTTTATTGCTATTTAAAACAGCATCTAAAACGTGAATTGTTACATTATCTTATATTTTGGTACAGTATTTGTCTTAATTGATTGTGGAATGAGATACACAATTAAGGAGGAAAGCGTCTCAATTTAGATTATTACATCATTATGAGGCAATCTGTTCCAAAACTTCGGCATTAACATTATAAAAAGTTAAAAACAACTGTCCTTGTTTTCATGCGATATCAACTAATTCTCTTCACTGTGTCATATAACATTATCATTATTTTTCTTCAAGGTCAAAGAACCGAGAACTCATCCTTGAGGGTACAGGGCACTCGGACATCCAGCCACACATCTGGTAGCCAGCCATGTTATCAACTGTAATGATTACATGAAAACCACCGCGTGTTTAATGATTCAAGTGTTTATATCTGGTAACAATATCTTAAGAGAGTTCCTGCTGTGAGTCAAGGAGATGCTGGGAACGTTTACTTCCCTCACTGTTTACATCAAGTTGAGATTTGTTCAGAAGGATCTGTTATTTACAGAAAGATAGTTCATTCAGTGTTTGTTCTAACAAATGTAAGAACTTCATCTGGATATGAAGATATAACGTCTATCAAATTAGTTTCTTTCCTATGTTTTGTAAGTATAAACAACATGCATTGTATTGTCTATATATGAGTTAGTTGTCTTAGTCATAAGTTAAAAGATTCTTTAACCGGAGATTGTTATTACAACTCGTCAAAAGTTACTTGAAATTAAGTTTCGAATGTAATTCATGTTTGATATAAGACATGTCTTAGTCAATGATAACGTTTCATTCATAACTCACATCCAAGGTTAAAATTCTTACAAATATTATGTTTCATTGATGAGATTATCTGCCTGTGCTTTAGGATGTTAAAGTGGATATTATGCAACACCATATCAGAGTAAAATAACAGAAGAACAACATGTGAACTCGTCCGGTTTCTGTGCAAATATTTAATAATGAGTATGTCTACTACATCTTATAATCTGAATTATCAATAATCAATGTTAGGTCTCTAACGTTGACATGTGGTAAAAATATACCAGAGGACTTTTGAAGAAAATAACTAAAACACTAAGGTTAACTTACTAAGTATTAAACTATTACCACTCATCCTCTGCACATCTCTCTCACGTAGATACAAGTGGTAAATACACAGCAAGGAGTCCTTACTCAAAATAACCATAACCCTAAGGTTAACTTAAATAGTGGATATTTTGTGTTTTCAGTGTGATATCACTTATCTGCGCCACTCGTGAAAATATCGGCTTTACCCCGTCCCCCGATGAGAGATACGTAACATCGCACCTCAAGATAGGTTTCAAAGTAATCGTTCAATGAGCGATTACTTTTAAACCTCTCTTGAACGCGATTGCTCAGTGTAGCGCTACGTAACAAGGCGAGCAAACTTCGAGGAATTTGCACCGTGTCGTTCAAGAGAGAATGAGCGCTACTTGAGCGCTACTTGAGCGCTACATTGAGCGATCAGTGAGCGATTATAAGTCCAGGTCTGTATAGTGATACCATCTGTTTACCAAAGTGTCCTCTCTTTATTTTGCACTTCGGCAAACTTAGGTTTTTGTGCCAAGATCCTTATTCCTATGGGGTGCCAAATGGGACTTTAATCGCTATTTAGTAAGCTTACTAATTCGAATTAGTAAGCTTGCTAATTCGAATTAGTAAGCTTACTAATTCAGGCATGTATTTAGTAAGCTTACTAAATCGAATTAGTAAGCTTACTAATTTGATTAAGTAAGCTTACTAATTCGATTTAGTAAGCTTATAATTCGATTTAGTAAGCTTACTAATTCATTTTGAATCAGTAAGCTTACTAAATGAATTAGTAAGGTTACTTAATGAATTAGTAACCTTACATAATGAATTAGTAAGCTTACTAAATCATTTTTTTATTTTCCCGCTTAAAACCAAATAATGATTACTCCCTCCAATGCGGTAAAATGGCGGGATAATTTTACACGGTAAAACGTGACGGATAAGTAGTATCTGTTGGACGTTCCAAGCAATGCTTTACAACATTTAACTGCCAATGTTCTCCCTATAGTGTATTTAATGTGTTCCACTGTTCGCCACCACAGTTACAGAAACATTTCACTACAACGTTCGGCAAAGAGTTTCCGTAGAACATCGGAGTTATCTCCTTTTGCAAACATGAGCCACTGGTTACCGCGCATTTTAAACACGGGTTTTTGTCAGTCTCCCCTTTTTAATGTGTTTGTTAAAATATTATCTGAGTGATCTAATACAGTCTAGAATGAACACTGTACGTGTATATAATGTTTATTTCATCAAATACTGTCGCTTGTCTGAATAAGCCTATGTCCTATGTCTGATCGTTCTTGGGAGCAGTCATTTATTGAGATGTCAACAAACGGAAATGAATAAGTAAGCTTACTAAATCGTGAAAACGGAAGTGATTTAGTAAGCTAACTAAATGAATTAGTAAGCTTACTAATTCATTTAGTAAGCTTACTAAATCGTTTCTATTTAATAAGCTTACTAAACGAATTAGTAAGCTTACTAATTCATTTAGTAAGCCTACTAAATCGATCACATTAGTTAGCTTGCTAAATGAATTAGTAAGCTTACTAAATGAATTAGTAAGCTTACTAAATGAATAAGGAAGCTTACTAAATGAATTAGTAAGCTTACTCATTCATTTAGTAAGCTTAGTAAATAGCGATTAAAGTCCCGTTTGGCCCCCCATATATTCCAATCATACAGTATATGCATTTACATGTATCTGTGACTACAATTACTCAAATATAACCAAAATCATTTATATCTAATAGCGCCCATTTGGATAAACTTTCAAGGAAGAAGTTCCCGGTAAACTATTTAATACGTCAGACAAAGAGTCATACAGTGTATCATTAAATTGTGGATTTAAAGTGTTTTCATATAGAACAACTCTAAATAGAATTTGATTGATAAACTGGTTTACTGTTTGAACTGTCCTAATGCATGAACGTAGTAATGGAAAATTCCAATTCATGAAGAAATCAAATCTAACCTCCGGGAAATGGCTGTCTGAGTAGAAAACATAAGTATCTCAATCCAGCTACTGCGTTTTTCTGTTTTGAAAGACGAGATGTACAGGGAATTACATTTCCGTTTATACATTGTGCTCTTGCAAGCGGCGTAAAACCCCAAATCACCTCAGCTAAGCAACCTTTTAAGGATTATTTGGTTACAAGTAGCCTTCCAGGAATGATTTTAAAGCATTTATATAGTTAATTGTAACATATATTCTCTTACAAAATAATGTTTATTGGTTTATGGAATTCATGATAACACCCTTTCAAAACTTAGAAATAAATTTTGTAACGTGATGAAAACAATTGCGCATCACTTCACCTGAGTGAGACACGAGGCGAATTATTATGATGATCATTACAATAGTATTAATACGCTTGAAATAAGGCCCGTCCAACAGCCCTGAACCTGGTCACTTCTGGTCAGGGCTTGTAAAAGGGGCAGTAGCACTTTTTTTCAAATTTTATTCTTTCAAATTTCCCATTTATAATGATAGTTTTTGTCATTTATATTAACTTTAGAGGGTTAAACATCTTATTACACAAACCATTATCGGTAGTGGTAATAATGGTGTTGCGTATACAAGACTTAAGAAATTTAATATATTAGAAAATGTACATTTATATGCAATTAATTCCTCGGTTTGAAATCTAATACTTCAAAAATAATGGTCTACGGCGAATGTGGCAGATTTCCTTTACATTTGGAATCAAAAGTGAAAGCACTAAAGTACTGGTTGAAAATATTAAATATGCCGGGTTATAGATTACCGAAGAAATGTTATAATATGATGATGTTGGGTGATAAAAATGGAAAACACAATTCCCAAAGGGTATATTACTTTTTTTGGTATGTTCCTATCATAAGAAAGTGTATAAATCCCACCCTTCACTTGGGGAAAAACAGAAACATAGAATGGACCCATTAAATAAATATCAGTACTATGGTGTAAGTAACTTTGAATTTGCAAGGTGTGCCTATTAAGATACATGTGTGTCATACACCATATTTACCAAGCCGGAAAGAGACCAGGAATATATATAAAAATATAGATGTTTATCTGTATAATATATAAAGAAGTGGAGACACTCCACCATATTGAATTTAACTGTTGGGATCTGAATAGCGAAAACTGGGATCACTTTATGTTGATGTTTCTCAGCCATAAATCATGTCGAATCACAGCCAGCAAAATCACAATTTCAGACTTTCTCCCCTTCTTTATTTGTTATATAGATACTATAATATTTATATTTCTATTCGTGCGTAGGTCTTTACTTATTACCTTTGACCTTTCTCTGGTGTTGCCTCCACTTTAGTGTGTGTCCTATATCTTGTAATATGTCAATTGCTAATTTGATGTCATGTATCATTGTTTGTGTGAAGTAGCTTAAAAGGGGTAGTAGCAGGTTTTTTGCAAATTTTATTTTTTCAAATTTCCCATTTCTAATGATAGTTTATGTCATTTATATTGACTTTAGAGGGTAAAACATCTTATTACACAAACCGATTAACCGTAGTGGTAATAACGGTGTTGCGTATAAAGCAAAAATTGCATGGCGGCCATTTTATTGTGAACACCTTTTTGTTATTTCGAATGACAAAAACGATTCCCATGACTTTACGGAACCATGTACACTAATTTTTTAACTTGATTTTCCGAAGAGAGAATTAGGAGATAAATCCATTCTGTTTTATATTTTGGGGTTGTATGTTGTGCATTTTTTACCCCTAAATTTAATTTCAAACCGAGCTTGCGAGGTTTGAAATGTTAATTTAGGGGTAAAAAATGCACAACATACAACCCCAAAATATAAAACAGAATGGATTTATCTCCATTCTAACATGACTAATTAGAAAAATAATGAGGAACTCTTTCATCTTGCGCCAAAGCGCTGTGCTTGGGTCAAACCAGTACAGACCGGTTTCACTCGCCCGCGACCCTTCGGTGCAGTTCACTTTTCAAAGAACATGCTTCAATCAAAATATCAAAACAAACACTAAAACTTATTTCAATGTAACTTATCTTTATTCAATTTATGATAATATCAACAGAAAACCCATGTTGGACTCACAGAAGCGATTTTCAAGTAAATACATAGTCCGACCTATCTCCCCTACAAGGCCGACAGGGACCAATCCCATTCAAGGGGCGCTACTCTGAAAGTATAGTTATTCACTACAAGCGAAGAGTTTGAGACTTGAAGAAAGCCTGACAAGAACGATTTTTGTGTCATGGTTGAGGACATCGTGGAAGGAAATGGGGTCATTTGGGATTGTGAACTGGAGGCAGTGGAAGAATTTTGCAAAATAGAGGAATAACGCCGAGTGCTTTTTTGTATACGTCCGCGGAGCAATGTGAATCGGTCGCAAATATTTAGAGGTGATTATCGGTAAAATAATTACTCCAAAATTGATACGAGGAACTAATCAAAAAGCAGTATTTTCATTCTAAATATAGTGTCATGTTAGAATGGTGTTTTACTATTGGTGACAATATTTTTCAAATACATTTCATTGAAAAAACGTGCTACTGCCCCTTTAATAACTAAGGTAATTTTATTTATCTGGGGATTTGATCTTTGTAATTAGTGTCTCATGAAAAACCTTGAAATCTTTTGGTTTTATACAAGCCTACAGTAAATAGATAAGAGAGTTTATAGACAAGTGCTTTATTAAAAGATTGTTTTTATTGTGGTTTAACGTTTTGTGGTCATTATAGAATTGAAATGTACAACATTAACACACTACATGCCCTTGTTGTCAGATTCACTTTGACAAGCCATATTTATTTTTGCTGCAAAGCCACCGTTTGAGTGATTACTGTGCTTTCTGACATAATTCTGTTTGATGAATCTATATCTGGAATACTTGCGTTACTCATATAAGACTGTTCAGTGAATCTATTTCTGCTGTACTCTTTGCTACCATCAACACTCAAAGTTATAATAGAGTGTTAAATATTACAAATGATACAGGTAGATCGTGTTCAAAATAAAGTCATCTTTACCGTCTTACACTGATGCACGATATCAATTAAACCATCAAAATAGTTCAAAGATAAGAGAATAGTCACTATATTTTATCACTATAAATAACATAGATTTACGTCTGTAATACCATTTGAAGCAGATTTGTCATCTTGTAATGTCAACTTTCTTTAATTGCGTCTTCCTGTCTCCGGTCGTCATATGACAGCATGAACTCATACATTTTTCTTATAATTTCAGTCAATTAACTATAGTTGTATTGCTCAGTTCATGTTCTGTCAACACTATGCTCACAAACAGTCCATATTTTACAGTGTATTCGTTTAAGCTAAATGTCGTAAGATTTACTACCAGTTAAATTAATTAAGTGAATGATTTGGTGATCTGGTTGATAACAATTGATAAAATCACAACCATGTACATATCCGATGTGTTGAAATATTTAATGTAACATTGTCGAGGCCCGGCGGCCGTGTGAGAAGCTGTTGGTACAATCAGTGCTGACGACAGTTGCCTTACTCTGAGGATGTTTGAAAGTTCTTTCAAATTCTATACCTGGCCAATTTTATTTCATCATATTCCATTAAAAGCGCTGTTCTTTGCTTATAGTGATGAGTGTCAGGCAAGGAGGCAAGAACTGGAACCTAGCCCTTCTCAACGATTGTGTATAACTAGGAGTCTTTAATACAGTCTAGTTCCTTAATCAGCAAGTCTAGACAAACAGGCATGTCAACTTCATCAGAGCTCAATTACTATTCCTTAATTTCACTGATACTGGGACAACGAAACTGTTAAGTCTATAAAGTTGTTAGAAATTTTTTGCGTTATTTGTTTATAATTCATGGATTTTTTTTTAGATAAAATCAGATTCAGTGTGAGCGTCAGCACCATTTTGAAGTGATGTAATGAGGTTCCATCTTCTTCCTCAAGCGCATCATGGTTTTTTCATTTGATCTTAAAAATGTTTTGAAAAAATGGATAATAAACAATACTTTTATCAAATATATGCTCAGGGATAGTCTTATTCCAAATGCCTGTGTATATGGACTTGCAGTAATACCATAGTTTAACAACTTTAAATAAACATAAACAATATATTGAAAATTATTGGTTTTCACCTCGTATATATACATTAATTAATTTCTTATGTACATCGAGGATAACAATAATAGAATTTATATAATGTAGAAATTTAAATCAGTTTTCTACAAAGACATTATGTATCATAGCGCAATATCTTTTGAACACTTCGTAGTATTTTAATAACCATTTAAACGTTTTCTTTCAGAACAATGTTTTATTCATATGTAAGGACGTCTATATAGTTGATCAGCTAAAACAATAATACTTGGCCATCTGCACACCTGATCATCCCAAACAGAGAAAAGAAAACAACTTTAGAACGAATTGCCTTTATTCTAAGTATTGGAAGAGAAGGTGATGTCTTTTTCCAAATATTTACCCTCCTATATTTATTACAAAAGATAAAAGATAAGTAGAAGATGCGGCCCCACGAGCAACTAAATCTTCACCCAAAAAAATCTCCTAAGAAAGCCGAGTCGTGTTTTCTGTCTGAATTCAATGTCTGTTTTATGTTTCTAATAATATTGTGGTAAGCAAAGGATGGGTCTTCAGCGCGGTTTGTGTAAGTAAAATACGGATATTGTTTCTTATTGTAAGAAGAGTAAAAACTCTGCAAGTGAGTCTTCGTCTCTTCGTTCTTGGAGCTAGTGGTTACTGAGTTCGGTTCGGTAGCAAGAGGTCAGGGTTCTTCAACTCTGACCATTGACAATTCAATCTTTCAGTTATCTTTTGGTTCACACTTCTATTAAAGTACCATCTATGGTTCGTTTGATGAAGCGTCATCATGGTTATGTTATGTCATAATAAACATTGGTGTGGATATATAGGACCCTTGACAGACGAGATCAATATCACCTGTGTATTGTCAGGGGCAATTTTGAGCTGTGGGGGTGTATTTTTTTTTATTTCGACATAGATATGCTTCTCCTTCCACCTCTCTCTCTCTCTCTCTCTCTCTCTCTCTCTCTCTCTCTCTCTCTCTCTCTCTCTCTCTCTCTCTCTCTCTCTCTCTCTCTCTCTCTCTCTCTCTCTCTCTCTCTCTCTCTTTCTCTCCAAAAGTGTTAGTTTGTCCATGTAATAGTAACATTTGTTATAAATCAAAACTTTTCCAGCCTTGCTGGCTGACGGGCCTTATTTTAAAGACTGTATAATGACGGTAAATCTGAGGAGAAATTAACGACATCAACAGAGGCGTCAGCTGTAGAACCAGACGAGGGCATTAGCATTTCTAATGCCAAGTGCTGGTACGGTTTACCATAAACAAGAAGATATACTTGGTTTTCAATATTCTGCGTTTAAAAGAGGTATATATCATCAGAACGTCAAATTGCGCCATTGTGTATTCAATTCAGTCATGATCAGATATATTGAAATACCTTCAATGAGTTCTATTTTGAGTTCAGTAATTTAGTGTCGGTCAGACAGAGAGAGAAGAGATTGTCGCCTTGCTTATAGAAATATGAGGCTTTGCCGAGTTAGAACAATTGTGTCTGAAATATCACGTAATATGCTAATGGAACATTGATTTTGCACAACGTACTTTTAAGCAAATAATTACCCTTTGAAGAAAACTTATGCTTCTGAGATTATTTGATTTAGATATTAAATTAATTTAAACAACGTCCTAAAGCATATAAACATATTATCCACAGTAGCGTGTAGGGGACAATGTGATGAGGCAGAGGGACCTATGACACAATTAAGCGACGAAGTCTCGATTTAGGATTAAGCAATCACATATATCATGATCAACTTATATTCATTTATTGATATAAACTTTCTTGGCGCCATTCCAATAAAGGAGAATAAACCCATTCCACCTGGAGGAATCAGCTTCCAATATAAAACACATTAAGGACTTGAGAAATGTTAACTTTCCCTTAAGGACACCTTTCTGTCTAATGGGTGGGTCTATCTTGATATTCTTGGCGGATGCTCCATTTATCCTTCAGTTGTGTCAAAAGTTGGAGCTGTGTGTATCATTGTCTACCATGCCAGTGCTAGATATACGATTTTGATTGCTTTGTATAATTTTACTAGGCATTAATTCACACTTTGAACTTCTTCTAATTACCAAGAACGCGTTTACTATGCATGAAATCACGCATTCCTCTAAACTATCAAAGTTGATGTCTTTCTGCTGTTATGTGATACTAATTTAGCTTTTGAAGTAACGATGACGGCATTGATGCAAGCGCTTCTGAAGTCATAATCATTATTGCGGATAAGCCGATAAGTGCTTGGATTCAATATAAAATCCACTTGCTATCGATCCAGTATAACATGTCTCTTATTTTCAAACACACTATCTATTGCATTGCTGTTACCTTGAAAATCACTGATGTAACCTTCACTTTACCAATGGAGAAAAACGTATTGACTGTATTACAAAATGTAAGTATCTGATATTTTGATTTAGCTCTCTTCAGCATTGCATCCCTCATGTATGTATTACAAAGCCCCATTATATACCGTTCTCATGCATCTCTCCCAAGATGTTGTCAAAGATACTGTTTAAGACTAATTTCTTAAGATTAAGAAGTGTTGTCATGCTGGTACATAAAAGATGACGAATACAGCGTAGCAGCGTACTGCGCCTGGATTTGGTGATGAAATCAGATATCTCCGGCACAGAAAAGGCGATGAAATGAAACAAGGATTACACAAGCTAGTGATAGAGATTGATTCAAAATGTCCCATGTCCATGCTCAGTATTGTATACTAAGTATAGAGATTAAATTGACTAATAAGTCGAATCATATACGTGGTGACACGCTGGAAACAATGACCTGTCTGGTCTACAGATGTCTACCACTATCCTACTATAAACTAGTCTATGTGAGTGTTCTGGTAGGGCCATATTAACATCTCACACGTGTTTGCAAATTGTTGAGCTTCATAAATGTTCATTTGATTTTGGATGTCTGATTCACCTACTCACAGTTTGGTCACAGGTGACTCGTTAAGTCGTGCAAAGTCGTAACCTAACAGAAACATGATGTACAGTGGAAACCTGATAAGTAAAATAGCAAGGGACTTATCAAAATGTTTTAAATATCCGTCGTTTTACTTAACCAAACCTGAAGATGATATGAAACAATATACATGTATATGTATACAGCAGAATTCAATATAAGACAGTAGTTGTTTGTTATAACATTTTAACGATGATTTTATTTCTACATAAATGTGGTAACATTTATTGCTACATTCTATTCTTTATTCTATTGCATTTATTGCGTGTCCCAGTGAAGTACAAATGTATCACATAAAAGCTGCCATGAGGGATTGTCTCTTAGCAAACATGCCCTCTTCGTTATTTGATTTCGTTATCAGCTGTTTTTAGTTAAGCGGTCTTTACTTAGGCGGGGTCCACTGTCTTTCATTATAAGTAAACAGTGAATTTAAAGTGAATTTGTTCTTTGCAAGGTCGTTTGCAAATAGTATTTAAGTTTGAAACAGAAGTATCTAAAAAGGAAATGAGGCAATGTTGTATTTCACAATAAGAAAAGACAGATTACAAAGTGGGCAAACATTTTAAAAAGAACCTTTTACTTTGTAACATATTGAAATCGAAAAGAAAGCACCGCAATGTTTGTTTGTGTTGTTATTTATTGAAGGAAACACTCAGTATAAAATGAAAGAAAAATTAACAGTTGAGACCATGAACTTAGTAGAAACTAAGTGCCATTTTAAAAACTAAAAAGGAAACGTTTTTCTTCTTTTTGAAAGGAAATATGATATAAATGACTCATTTTGTTTATTGGTTTTGTTGTATTTTATGTTTCATGATATTTCTTTCACTTAACTTTATTTTGAGCTTTGTACTCGCATGTGAAACATTTTAATTCATAACAGAACCTTTCTGAAAAGATCATTTATTTTAGATTTTTTGTTCCAAAAGGAAATCAAACAACCTCATGATATGATTTCAGAATACTGATGAGACTTGAACCAGAGAAGGATGCGATTAAATTGGGTAAAACAATTAAATGCGATATTCCCAAAGGGTATATTACTTTTTTTATATTCCTGTCATATTGCAAACAGGGAAAGTGTATAAAGCCCATCCTTCACTTGGGGAAAAACAGAAACATAGAATGGACCCATTGAATAAATATCAGTACTATGGTGTAAGTAAGTTTAAATTTGCTAGGTGTGCCTATTAAGATACATGTGTGTCATACACCATATTTACCAAGCCGGAAAGAGACCAGGAATATATATATATATGTTTATATATATATATATATATATATGTTTATCTGTATAATATATAAAGAAGTGGAGACACTCCATCATATATAATTTAACTGTTGGGATCTGAATAGCGAAAGCTGGGATCACTTTATGTTGATGTTTCTCAGCCATAAATCATGTCGAATCACACCCAGCAAAATCACAATTTCAGACTTTCTCCCCTTCTTTATTTCTTATATAGATACTATAATATTCATATTATTTTCGTGCGTAGGTTTTTACTTATTACCTTTGACCTTCATCTGGTGTTGCCTCCACTTTAGTTTGTGTCCTATATCTTGTAATATTTCAATTACTAATTTGATGTCATATATCATTGTTTGTGTGAAGTAGCTTTAAAGGGGTAGTGGCACGTTTTTTGCAAATTTTATTTTTTCAAATTTCCCATTTATAATGATAGTTTATGTCATGTATATTTACTTTAGAAGGTAAAACATCTTATTACACAAACCATTAAACCGTAGTGGTAATAACGGTGTTGCGTATAAAGCAAAAACTGCATGGCGGCCATTTTATTGTGAACACATTTTATTATTTCGAATGACAAAAACGATTCCCATGACTTTACGGAACCATGAACACTAATTTTTTAACTTGATTGAGAATGGTGTTTTACTATTGGTGACAATATTTTTCAAATACATTTCATTGAAAATACATGCTACTACCCCTTTAATAACTAAGGTAATTTTATTTCTCTAGGGATTTGATCTTTGTAATTAGTGTAATAAGTGTCTCGTGAAAAACCTTGAAATCTTTGGGTTTTATACAGTAAATAGATAAGAGAGTTTATAGACAAGTGCTTTATTAAAAGATTGTTTTTATTGTGGTTTAACGTTTTGTGGTCATTTTAGAATTGAAATGTACAACATTAACACACTACATGCCCTTGTTGTCAGATTCACTTTGACAAACCATAGTTATTTTTGCTGCAAAGCCACCGTTTGAGTCATACATGTAACTGTGCTTTCTGACATAACTCTGATGAATCTATCTGGAATACTTGCGTTACTCATATAAGAATCTATTTCTGTTGAACATGTGCTACCATCAAACACTCAAAGTTGTAATACAGTGTTAAATATTAAAAATGATACAGGTAGATCGTGTTCAAAATAATGTCATCTTTACCGTCTTACACTGATGTACGATATCAATTAAACCATCAAAATAGTTCAAAGATAAGAGAATAGTCACTATATAGTATCACTATAAAGAACATAGATTTACATCTGTAATACCATTTGAAGCAGATTTGTCATCTTGTAATGTCAACTTTCTTTAATTGCGTCTTCCTGTCTCCGGTCGTCATATTACAGCATGACCTCATACATTTTTGTTATAATTTCAGTCAATTAACTATAGTTGTATTGCTCAGTTCATGTTCTGTCAACTCTATGCTCACAAACACTCAATATTGTACAGTGTATTCGTTTAAGCTAAATGTCGTAAGATTTACTTCAAGTTAAATTAATTAAGTGAATGATTTGGTGATCTGGTTGATAACAATTGATAAAATCACAACCATGTACATATCCGATGTGTTGAAACATTTAATGTAACATTGTCGAGGCCCGGCGGCCGTGTGAGAAGCTGTTGGTACAATCAGTGCTGACGACAGTTGCCTTACTCTGAGGATGTTTGAAAGTTCTTTCAAATTCTATACCTGGCCAATTTTATTTTATCATAATCCATTAAAAGCGCTGTTCATTGCTTATAGTGATGAGTGCCAAGCAAGGAGGCAAGAACTGGAACCTAGCCCTTCTCAACGATTGTGTATAACTAGGAGCCTATAATACAGTCTAGTTCCTTAATCAGCAAGTCTAGACAAACAGGCATGTCAACTTCATCAGAGCTCAATTACTATTCCTTAATTTCACTGATACTGGGACAACGAAACTGTTAAGTCTATAAAGTTGTTAGAAATTTTGTGCGTTATTTGTTTATAATTCATGGATAAAAATTTAGATAAAATCAGATTCAGTGTGAGCGTCAGCACCATTTTGAAGTGATGTAATGAGGTTCCATCTTCTTCCTCAAGCGCATCATGGTTTTTTCATTTGATCTTAAAAATGTTTTGAAAAAATGAATAATTAGCAATACTTTTATCAAATATATGCTCAGGGATAGTCATATTCCAAATGCCTGTGTATATGGAATTGCAGTAATATCATAGTTTAAAAACTTTAAATAAACATAAACAGGAATATATTGAAAATTCTTGGTTTTCACCTCGTATATATACATTAATTAATTTCTTACGTACATCGAGGATCACAATAATAGAATTTATATAATGTAGAAATTTAAATCAGTTTTCTACAAAGACATATGTATCATAGCGCAATATCTTTTGAACACTTCGTAGTATTTTAATAACCATTTAAACGTTTTCTTTCAGCACAATGTTTTATTCATATGTAAGGACGTCTATATAGTTGATCAGCTAAAACAATAATACTTGGCCATCTGCACACCTGATCATCCCAAACAGAGAAAAGAAAACAACTTTAGGACGATTTGCCTTTATTCTAAGTATTGGAAAAGAAGGTGATGTCTTTCCAAATATTTACCCTCCTATATTTATTACAAAAGATAAAAGATAAGTAGAAGATGCTGCCCTACGAGCAACTATATCTTCACCAAAAAAAATCTCCTAAGAAAGCCGAGTCGTGTTTTCTGTCTGAATTCAATGTCTGTTTTATGTTTCTAATAATATTGTGGTAAGCAAAGGATGGGTCTTCAGTGCGGTTTGTGTAAGTAAAATACGGATATTGTTTCTTATTGTAAGAAGAGTAAACACTCTGCAAGTGATTCTTCGTCTCTTCGTTCTTGGAGCTAGTGGTTACTGAGTTCGGTTCGGTAGCAAGAGGTCAGGGTTCTTCAACTCTGACCATTGACAATTCAATCTTTCAGTTTCTTTCATCTTTTTGTTCACACTTCTATTAAAGTACCATCTATGGTTCGTTTGATGAAGCGTCATCATGGTTATGTTATGTCATAATAAACATTGGTAGATATATAGGACCCTTGACAGACGAGATCAATATCACCTGTGTATTGTCAGGGACAATTTTGAGCTGTGGGGGTGTATTTTTTTTTATTTCGACAAAGATATGCTTCTCCTTCCACCTCTCTCTCTCTCTCTCTCTCTCTTCTCTCTCTCCTCTCTCTCTCTCTCTCTCTCTCTCTCTCTCTCTCTCTCTCCATGTAATAGTAACATTTGTTATAAATCAAAACTTTTCCAGCCTTGCTGGCTGACGGGCCTTATTTTAAAGACTGTATAATGACGGTAAATCTGAGGAGGAATTAACGACATCAACAGAGGCGTCAGCTGTAGAACCAGACGAGGGCATTAGCATTTCTAATGCCAAGTGCTGGTACGGTTTACCATAAACAAGAAGATACACTTGGTTTTCAATAGTCTGCGTTTAAAAGGGGTATATATCATCAGAACGTCAAATTGCGCCATTGTGTATTCAATTCAGTCATGATCAGATATATTGAAATACCTTCAATGAGTTCTATTTTGAGTTCAGTAATTTAGTGTCGATCAGACAGAGAGAGAAGAGATTGTCGCCTTGCTTATAGAAATATGAGGCTTTGCCGAGTTAGAACAATTGTGTCTGAAATATCACGTAATATGCTAATGGAACATTGATTTTGCACAACGTACTTTTAAGCAAATAATTACCCTTTGAAGAAAACTTATGCTTCTGAGATTATTTGATTTAGATATTAAATTAATTTAAACAACGTCCTAAAGCATATAAACATATTATCCACAGTAGCGTGTCGGGGACAATGTGATGAGGCAGAGGGACCTATGACACAATTCAGCGACGAAGTCTCGATTTAGGATTAAGCAATCACATATATCATGATCAACTTATCTTTATTTATTGATATAAACTTTCTTGGCGCCATTCCAATAAAGGAGAATAAACCCATTCCACCTGGAGGAATCAGCTTCCAATATAAAACACATTAAGGACTTGAGAAATGTTAACTTTCCCTTAAGGACACCTTTCTGTCTAATGGGTGGGTCTATCTTGATATTCTTGGCGGATGCTCCATTTATCCTTCAGTTGTGTCAAAAGTTGGAGCTGTGTGTATCATTGTCTACCATGTCAGTGCTAGATATACGATTTTGATTGCTTTGTATAATTTAACTAGGCATTAATTCACACTTTGAACTTCTTCTAATTACCATGAACGCGTTTACTATGCATGAAATCACGCATTCCTCTAAACTATCAAAGTTGATGTCTTTCTGCTGTTATGTGATACTAATTTAGCTTTTGAAGGAACGATGACGGCATTGATGCAAGCGCTACTGGTCATAATCATTATTGCAGAAAAGCCGATAAGTGCTTGGATTCAATATAAAATCCACTTGCTATCGATCCAGTATAACATGTCTCTTATTTTCAAACACACTATCTATGGCATTGCTGTTACCTTGAAAATCACTGATGTAACCTTCACTTTACCAATGGAGAAAAACGTATTGACTGTATTACAAACTGTAAGTATCTGATATTTTGATTTAGCTCTCTTCAGCATTGCATCCCTCATGTTTGTATTACAAAGCCCCATTATATACCGTTCTCATGCATCTCTCCCAAGATGTTGTCAAAGATACTGTTTAAGACTAATTAAGAAGATTAAGAAGTGTTGTCATGCTGGTACATAAAAGATGACGAATACAGCGTAGCAGTGTACTGCGCCTGGATTTGGTGATGAAATCAGATATCTCCGGCACAGAAAAGGCGATGAAATGAAACAAGGATTACACAAGCTAGTGATAGAGATTGATTCAAAATGTCCCATGTCCATACTCAGTATTGTATACTAAGTATAGAGATTAAATTGACTAATAAGTCGAATCATATACGCGGTGACACGTTGGAAACAATGACCTGTCTGATCTACAGATGTCTACCACTATCCTACTATAAACTAGTCTATGTGAGTGTTCTGGTAGACCATACTAACATCTCACACATGTTTGCAAATTGTTGAGCTTCATAAATGTTCATTTGATTCTGGATGTCTGATTCACCTACTCACAGTTTGGTCACAAGTGACTCGTTAAGTCGTGCAAAGTCGTAACCTAACAGAAACATGATGTACAGTGGAAACCTGATAAGTAAAATAGCAAGGGACTTATCAAAATGTTTTAAATATCCGTCGTTTTACTTATCCAAACCTGCAGATGATATGAAACAATATACATGTATATGTATGTAGCAGAATTCAATATAAGACAGTAGTTGTTTGTTATGACATTTTAACGATGATTTTATTTCTACATAAATGTGGTAACATTTATTGTTACATTCTATTCTTTATTCTATTGCATTTATTGCGTGTCCCAGTGAAGTACAAATGTATCACATAAAAGCTGCCATGAGGGATTGTCTCTTAGCAAACATGCCCTCTTCGTTATTTGATTTCGTTATCAGCTGTTTTTAGTTAAGCGGTCTTTACTTGGGCGGGGTCCACTGTTTTTCATTATAAGTAAACAGTGAATTTAAAGTGAATTTGTTCTTTGCAAGGACGTTTGCAAATAGTATTTAAGTTTGAAACAGAAGTATCTAAAAAGGAAATGAGGCAATGTTGTATTTCACAATAAGAAAAGACAGATTACAAAGTGGGCAAACATTTTAAAAAGAACCTTTTACTTTGTAACATATTGGAATCGAAAAGAAAGCACAGCAATGTTTGTTTGTGTTGTTTTTTATTGAAGGAAACACTCAGTATAAAATGAAAGAAAAATTACCAGTTGAGACCATGAACTTAGTAGAAACTAAGTGCCATTTTAAAAACTGAAAAGGAAACGTTTTTCTTCCTAACTCATAAGGGAGCTTTTTGAAAGGAAATATGATATAAATGACTCGACTGATAAAGACATGGTTCCATTTGATATGCAACGTGTTTTTGTACATAATGATAACATGTATATTGTCACATGAAGTTGTGGAATACGTAAAATGTCCGTCCAAGGTATACACTTGGGGTTATGGATGAGGTATTTATTAAAGTATTGATTATTACATGAGTTTAGATTGAGAACTTTTCAAAGCTTCAACAATTTGTTTCAAAGTGCGTGTAACATCTCGATTGAAAGATGCAATTTATTATTCAACACTTAAAATTTTATCAGCTGCCCCTTTGATTGTATCTAAGGCTTCCCAATCTTAAACCTAACTGAGCCATTAACAGGACAAGAATCTTAAGTCTGCCAAAATCGTCAGCTCTGTGTATATTTAGCCAGTCATTCTTCATTATAAGTAGTAAACATTTCAATGTGTCGTTGTCCGTAATGTGTCGTTGTACTGACTGAGTGGCTTACCAATGTTTCTTTATCTAAAATGGTTCTAATAGCCTTGTTAATAGAACAGACAAAATGTCAATGACTCGACTGGGTAAAACATTGTCCTATTTGATATCAAACTTAAATTCGTATTTAGTAACATGTGGGAGAGTATATAACCAAACTAGAAGCTTATATGAAGAAGTTGTAAAAAATTTTCTTTGACGAAAGAGGCAAATTACTCCTTTTCACAAGTTCACAGTACATGCATTTCTGTCCATGTTGGGCTAACACTGAACAGAAATCAGTAAATGGCGATCCAACACCTCAGTAAACATTAACACTGGCTTTGACCAATGTTTCGCGATCTGTTTTAAGGAACATTACTCCTTTTATAGGACCGTACATATCTCAAACCCGTTAAATACACGTTACGTTGTGTTATCTGAGAGACAGCAAGATGCCATTAAGTGAAAGTCAATGTCATAAAATGATGAAAAATCTATCGATTTGCTTGCAACTGCTACAAATATTACCGAAGTTCTAAATTCTTTATGACAATAACCATGCTTTATGGATCTCATAAATTTTAGTTTTTTGATAGTTTAATATCTATCATATATTACATTAAGAAGTTCAACAAGGACATATATCTTGATAACCGCACCATGATGTAACACAACTATGTCCCTTGGCGGCGATTATGTAACACCAGAAGAGAAAAACGCAATAGATACATGCTTTAATGATTATTGTTGCACGAAACTCTAAGGTGACCTAAATTCACTAAGGTACCTTAGTGCAGTGTTAAAAGACGGCATTTATGTTAATCTTGGTGTTAAGGTTGCTTTGTGCAACGGCCACCTCGTACAAATAGTCCGGCAGCCAGCCCTTGTGACCGGGAAAGTGCGTCCATAGAAAATAGTTGTGTTCATGGTGAACCCTTTGGGTATATACACTAAAATATAATTACTTTATGTGTCTGAATAACTGAAATCACGAGTGTACCCTATCTACTTAAAACATTAATTATTCAAAATGTTCAATGATGACAAAGTGTCATCATTCAGTTTCCTATAGTATATACCCACAAGGTTCAATTTCTGTAAAAATATTTTCTATGGACGCACTTTCCCACCTAGGGTGAAAATCGGGTTTTGGCTGCCGGACTAAAAGGAGAAATATTAATCAAAGCAGAAAGCATGGTTTTGTGTGTTGATGGAAAATTAGACATGAGTATTTATTATAATATTCCAGTCGAGTCGAGTCGAGTTGTCGAGTCAAAGATTATCAGCTTAAACTCAGAACACTGACGACAATACGTTACTTAACTAAGGGGACATACATATGAGATTGTATCTGCAGGTGAATGGACATGTGAGAATTCTTTAAGATATGTCGACGTAATGTATCATATAATTGACAAAATAACAAAATATGGCATTCATTTTGTAATACGTTGTACAGTACTTTGTACAGTTGTTTACCATGTTCTTCCGATCGCGCACAGACAATTTTCAATTTTCTGAGATTTAAATTTGTTGTCGTTTCCATGGAAACGTCCGTTTTTGGACTTAGTTTTATTGTGTTCAATGGGGACAAGTTTTCTCGGATACTGTTCAACCTAGGTGAATGAAATTTTGGTTGTGAGTACTCATGACCGTACTCTTCATCGAGTTCGAAAACAAGTTCCGAAATATTATTTTTTACGGAGTTATGGCCCATGAATCCGAAATTTAACTTAGTACCAAAAGAACTGTGATGCTCCAATGGGAACAAGTTTTCTCGAAAACTATTTCATCTAGGTGAATGAAATTTAATATGGAGGTAGTTCAGATGATACTCTTCATCGAGTTCGAAAACCAGTTCCGAAATATTATTTTTTACGGAGTTATGGCCCTTGAATCCGAAATTGAACTTTGTACCAAAAGAGCTGTGATGCTCCAATTGGGACAAGTTTTCTCGGCAACTATTACATCTTGGTGAATGAAATTTAACATGGAGGTAGTCCAGATGATAATCTCCATAGAGTTCACAGTCCTGTTCCGAAATATTATTTTTTATGAAGCCCTTGAATCTGTAATTGAACTTGGTACAATTACCGGTGTGATGCTCTAATGGGAAAAATTAAGTTACCTGAAAAATATTACATCTGGGTGAATGACATTTTGTAATAACAGTCAGTTCCTAAAATATTTTGGACAATATTATGATGCTTGAAGCTGTTTTTTAATCATAGTACCCTTCACATGTATAATTCTCAATGGACGGATAGCGGATGGCGGGGGTGTGTGAGCCATGCTCACTTTTTTCTTGTTTACATAATCTATCTTCTCTTTTTATAGTACAAGTGAGTCTGAGCATGAAAGTTGTGTTGATTAAAACAAGATTCTATAATGTCTTCAAGTCCAAACTTATGTGCATATAAGACTATGTGACAAAACTCAAGGTCCTCATGGCAAAAACGTGTCTCCAACAATTTTGCAAAAACAACTTGCACAAAAACATTGATCATTCTTTCCCCCGTAAGATTGTTAAGCCATATCTTCCCATTTAAATATAGACTACATGTAGGTCGTCCCATATGAGAGACAGAAAAATGTCATAAAATGATAAAATAATACTGATTAACTGAAAACTGCCACACATGTTATGGCAACTGTAACTCTGTAAGTCCTGTACGACTATAATCTTTATGGCTCTCGTTAGGTCGAATTTCTTTGATAGTTTAATATGTAACATGTTATACATTAAGAGGTTCAAGAAAGACATTTATCATATAACAAGTACAGTATGTAACGTCATAAAGTCTCTCGGCGTCGAAGATGTAACTTTATTTCATAAAAAGTGAAGTTCACAGAAGAACTATGAATTTACATTGGACACTTTGTGTGAATACATGGTTGTAATGGCACAAACTTGTTTATAGCTAATAATGTCAATAAAACTGCTTCCAATGTTAAGTATTTAAATAAGCTTTGATTTCATGTTGAAATACATCATAAAGTATAACACAGTAAATTTTGAATAGAACAGTTTACATCCATAGATGGTTATGATTATGTGTATATCTTGAAATTCGATTGTCATTTTGTACTGTTGAATATTTCCACATGGGGACCAGTGTTAATGAATACACGATATGCATATTTCCGTAAATATTTTGAGCATAGCTGAGTGGGAAGGATGGTAAGCTGAGACGGTTCGAGTCCAGGAACCAGATGGGATGTATCAGAGACAGGCATGTGTGCAGGTGCGGTACAGGTGTTTATGTTTTGGGTCCGGTATAAACAGCCATTGTTTACAAAAGGAACTTTGGTTATTATTTATCATTATTATATTATATTATTCCCACTATTATCTCCTACCTTTATTAATAATGATTTTTACATTACGTCGTTTCTTCAAAGTGTACATGTAAAGTTGTTAGGATGGATCGATTGCAGTTTTTTAAAACGATAAATAATATCGATAGGAAGGTAAACTATTGATAGTTTTAATAATATAACTATGTAATTTCTTATTTTAAAAATTATAATTTATATTCACGGTTATTGAAGTAAAAATGATACAGAATTCGTATCAAGAATCATGCCGTCAAGTTGCAGTCAAACATCGGGTCTGTTATAGAAAGGAAGTACAGGCACTCGGTTCATATCGGTTCAAGTCGAGAGCCTGGGATTAGTGTCAGTATTTCGAGGTTGATTTGACATTTACGGTTCTTCTGAATGATTAATGACCTCGACATTCACAGACTTCGAATGAATGGCCAGCGAAAGGCATGCGAGTAGAAACATTCAGTTAATTTAAATAGTCACTCATTGAAATGGGAACAACATATTTAGAAAATCTTCAAGAAACTTTACAGTAGTATAATACTGTTAAATCGTTTAAATATTCAATATATTTTCATTGAATACTTGTTGTAAAGCAAACAGTTTAAGCATCTGGTCATAATTATGTTTTAATATTACATATTATGTTAGGAATTCTTTGTTTGGTCAGGTGAAACTGAAAGATATTACTAATTAATATGTGTACATTTATTGTTATCATTTAATTTGGTTGAAACTAACCTATACTGTTTTATACAGAAATAATAAGGAACAAAGTTTGTGGTTTGAATCTGAAATTCATAGAAACTATCGCATAGTATGTCTCAATAGTTGGCTGCAATAGGCTATCGCTTTGGTGACCGGAAAAAAAGTCACAGGAAATTTGGTCACAGAAAAAAGTCACAAAATTTGGTAGGAAAAAAAAACACAGGAAAAAAAGTCACAACTTTTTATTAGACATTAATAAAAACAATAACATACATTTTTTTCATAACATTATACAATAACATTCAAGTTCACAGTCATTTTAGACTATACAAGTAGCCTTTGGTCAACTTTAAGCACTATTCAGTCAGCACTAATCTGTGTGACTTATCACTCTTCACACCACTAATCTTATCACTTGTCACAATAGCACAAACACACGCCTTAACACACCACTAATCTTTGTGTAATCCTTATCACTTGTCACAATAGCACAAACTTTAACTTGCCTTAAATGGACAATACTCTTTTTAAACTTTAATTCACTATGCACTATTCAGTCATTAGCTAGATTAATTGGACACTCACTCAACTCACTAGATAAAATGGACAACACTCTTTTTAACTCTAATCTGATTGATGGACAATTCAATAATCTTTATTGATGCGGATATTCCAGCCAACTCCATACAGGAACTCTGGAATTGTTTTCCTCCCACAGGCACGGTCTCTGCAAAGGTTTCTCAGTTGTTCTTGCATTCTGATATTATCATTTTTTACCCTTTTTTTTGGTGGCTTGCCGACTGCATCCTGGGCGATGACAGTCTGGACAGTGGCTTCTTCTTTGCAGAACCACTCCACAACTCTCCAGATGTTTGGGTGGTGTTGCCCTACAAGGTTGAAAAACTTGTGGTTCCAACCCTCGCATATGTTGTTGGTTGACGGGACGTTGTTGAGGGTTGCCTCGTTGATGTTCCACACCGCAGGAGGAAACATGGGGGGTACCCTTCTCATGTTAAGGGTCAGACCTTGTCCGGCACGTTGGCGAAAATGTCCGTTGACGTAGGTTCGGTCGAAGTAGGAGACTAGGTCATCAACTTCAGCAGGGCCATCAGGTTTCACAGAATGGAGGTGTTCCATCCCTTCTTGAACTTCATCCAGAGGAAGGAAAGCCAGGCCATCAAGCATCCCACAGAAGAGTCGAAACTCACTGCTCTCCTTGTAGAATGGCACCAGACCAAGGTCCTGAACACGTCGCCAAGTTGACTGTGTCAGATGGTAGAAGCAGTTATGTCCCTACCAAACACGGCAACCAAGAAACGCAGAATGCTGTCCTCAACATCAGTCACAATAGTTTCTACAAAAACACCCAGTCCTAATTCTTCACACTTGTCAACTACAGCTTGTTGGTTTCTCATGGTTCTTTTGCAGGTGTCTTGGTCCGGAAGCAAATTAATATATCTCTACGTACAAAGCCAAATTTCATTTCTTTTGGTCAACGATAGGATTTAGTTTAGTAAAATAAAATGTAAGTACCTGAGCAAATATTTGACCTGGTTTGTCTCTAGTGTCTGATGCCTGCTGCTTCATCCGAAGTCGTACTTTTGCAAGAGAGATCTGAGTCTCGCCTGATGGATGATTATGTTGCTCTCTAACTTCAGGGTTTTCCCTCTGTAGATCTGTTGTTAGGCTGCCTCTGCAGGACATGCTGGTTCTCTTGACACACTTCCACCATAGTTTGGTCTTCCGAGTGGCATGTTTGGTGTACATGTGACCTTCAAATACAACTTTGAATCCACCTCTGTTTGTCTGAAGGACTTCCATGATGATAGTTCAACATTATAAAATGTAGGATGTTTTATACACTATTGTCTTAGAAGCCAGCCTCTAAATAAGATGAACTCAATCAAGAGTTCAAACAGATTTTAGAGTGGATATACTCAATCTAAGAATTCTTAGGGATTAGCTGTTTAACAAAAACAACAAAGTCACAAGTAACAATTAACAATTAACAAAACAAACACAACACACGGAGCACTTCCTGATCACTTTGTGATTACAGTAATGCATAATACTCAACCATCCAAACATAATTAAACTCAAAATATGTGGCTTTACAACACACAATTACTTAAAACACTTTTCAAAGGCTATTTACTAAACAATGATAGATCGTGATTTGTGATCGTCCCCATTTTCATGTGCATGTAATCTTATTTTTGGCCGACTTTTATCGTTAACTTAATTTATTTCTGCACTAAGCTTTATTTTCAGTTTTCTTCTCTATTTCTAAACCGACTTTTATCTTCTATCTCTGTACTGAGTAATATTTTCAGATAATCTTATTTCTGTGCTGATTTTTATTTGCATCTTAATTTGTGTAAGAACTTTTTTTTAATTTTCATATTTATAGCTGTATTAAGTTTTATTTTGATCTTTATCTTTATGGTGATTTCTACGCACTAAATAGATCAAGAATGAGGAAATTGTTGGACCATCGTACATACTATTATCGTGATGAAGCGGAATGTATCAAATGCTGATAGATGTAAATGTCTTTTCTTCTCATTTACTTACTACATGTACTGTACCATTTGTACCATGATATAGTTTAAGGGTTTAATCATTTTACGGCTATTGTAGTATATGTAGGCTTACATTTCAATACTCATTATTTGCTTAGTACAATTCCGAAACTCCATAACAAAGCTGACAATTTTGACAGGTTTTGCAGTGGCCTGCATCTTGCACCATATTGCAGCTGCAAGAAACAAACTGAACGTTAAGGTGAAAGCATTATCTCCTCATAGAGGTTACTCAACACATACCCTTCCACGTAGCCTCTAATACGACATTTTCCTTGCTAGCTATGTAGCATCCTGATTGGTTCCAATCAAAGTGTGTTGCTCAATCATCAGGCCTGTTGTTTTAAACTGCGTATTCGATCTGTTTTCGGAGACTGGAGTTCCATCACCTGTGTGTTGCCCATAGATGTCTTACAAGACAGGAGTCCGTCGAAAACGTAAGATGATTTTTGATTGGATAGACATTGGGACGTATTCGTGGCTTATGCGACAGAGTTTACGTGGGATAGTATGTAATGAGGAGAGAAAAGGTTAACGAGGGGTCTAGAGGACCGTCTAGACGGTTTGCTACTTCTGTGTGTTATGTAAGTAGAGAGGCTCTTCCTGCATTGGTTCGGTTAGTATGTTGCTCGCTGTGTGAGATAGAACATTCGGATGACAGACGTTTCGGTCTAGGTGCTATGGAACTCCAAATTATTTGTCAAACATGTATTACTATTTATGTACACTTTGATAAAAAAAAAATGTTTTTTACCATGCACGATACTTTATTTCAAAGTTAGAAATTCAAACATATTTCAACCCGGGAAATAGGGAAGCTGATGCGTCGTCTGTTCGTCAGGTAGACAGGGGTTCGAGTCCAAGTCCCGAATTACCACAAGATGGGGGTTATTGCTTCCATGCTTGGCGCTAAGCAGTAACAGGAGAGATACGTGATGGACTCTATGGAGACTACCGGTGAACAAACCACATTTACAGTGTCAGCTGTATTGTGGAAAATAAGAAATCAATGTTATAATTTAATTCAGTGTAGATTGGTCAGAAGAAAGTCAACTCAGTAAATCTGGCGTCATTTTCACAAATGGAATCGGATCGTCAATACAGATGGATTCTCTCTCAGCATTCAACCCCTAAAACAAAAGCACCAAGAAAAAAGTTTAGCCATGCCAATTGCAAGCTTCGTCCTTTGAGAATATCGAATTCCAACTTTTAATCTGGTTTATTTCAATCGGTAACCTGTTTTCCAAAACCACACTTCCCATGGGATAGTGTAATTACACTTTGAAGGATGTTGTTTCACACGGAAAAGCTTAGCTGTCACAAATATACATTTTTGATGAAGGTTATCAATACGGAGGCCTTTTGAAAAGGATACAGATTATATGTGCCAAAATTTTTAAAAATTATCTTTAGAAAAACAAGCAAGCAATTTATAGATACTATGCTCAATGCTGAGAAGAGACAGACAAACAGATATTCACACAGAGAGACAGACAGACACTCTGAGACAGACAAACAGACAGAGAGATAAGCAGACAGCCATATTATCACACAGATAAGCAGACAGGCAGACATTCACAAAGAGAGACATATAGACAGACAGATAAGCAGACAGACATTCACACAGAGAGACAGATAGACAGACATTCACACAGATAGACAGACAAGCAGACAGACAGACATTCACACATATAGACAGACAGACAATCAAAAAGAGACACAGACAGACATTCACACAGAGTGACAGGCAGACAATCACACAGAGACACAGACAAACAGACATTCATACAGATAGACAGACAGACAATCACACAGATAGACAGACAGACAATCACACAGATAGACAGACAGACAATCACAGATAGACAGACAGACAATCACACAGATAGACAGACAGACAATCACAGATAGACAGACAGACAATCACACAGATAGACAGACAGACAATCACAGATAGACAGACAGACAATCACACAGATAGACAGACAGACAATCACACAGATAGACAGACAGGCAATCACACAGATAGACAGACATACAATCACACAGATAGACAGACAGACAATCACACAGATAGACAGACAAACAATCACACAGATAGACAGACAGACAATCACACAGATATACAGACAGGCAATCACACAGATAGACAGACAGACAATCACACAGATAGACAGACAGACAATCACACAGATAGAGAGACAGACAATCACACAGATAGACAGACAGACAATCACACAGATAGACAGACAGGCAATCACACAGATAGACAGACAGACAATCACACAGATAGACAGACAGACAATCACAGATAGACAGACAGACAATCACACATATAGACAGACAGACAATCACACAGATAGACAGACAGACAATCACAGATAGACAGACAGACAATCACACAGATAGACAGACAGACAATCACAGATAGACAGACAGACAATCGCACAGATAGACAGACAGACAATCACACAGATAGACAGACAGACAATCACAGATAGACAGACAGACAATCGCACAGATAGACAGACAGACAATCGCACAGATAGACAGACAGACAATCACACAGATAGACAGACAGACAATCACACAGATAGACAGACAGACAATCACAGATAGACAGACAGACAATCACACAGATAGACAGACAGACAATCACAGATAGACAGACAGACAATCACACAGATAGACAGACAGACAATCACACAGATAGACAGACAGACAATCACACAGATAGACAGACAGACAATCACAGATAGACAGACAGACAATCACACAGATAGACAGACAGACAATCACAGATAGACAGACAGACAATCGCACAGATAGACAGACAGACAATCACACAGATAGGCAGACAGACAATCACACAGATAGACAGACAGGCAATCACACAAATAGGCAGACAGACAATCACACAGATAGACAGACAGACAATCACACAGATAGACAGACAGACAATCACACAGATAGACAGACAGGCAATCACACAGATAGGCAGACAGACAATCACACAGATAGACAGACAGACAATCACACAGATAGACAGACAGGCAATCACACAGATAGACAGACAGGCAATCACACAGATAGACAGACAGACAATCACACAGAGACACATCAATCATGTAAGTTGGCACCTCTTTGAATCATCGTATCAACTGAACGAACATTTTCCATTTGTGCATTAAAAGAAGAGAGTTGAGTGTTCTAAAACATAATCTGATTTGATATTTCATCGTAAACAGTATCAGTTTTTGGCAGCTCTTTGAAGAGACCAGGAGCCAATCTTTTCAAAACTACGTTTTTTTTGTTTTGTTTTCTTCTGTAAAATATTCAGTAGGGAATCAGCGGGGTCACACTTGCATCATATATTTCCCATTATGCTCATTCAATGTATTTGTGACAAAGTTGTTCTCATTTAAACTGTTATGCGAGGATTTGAAATTTGAATTTTCAAAAAGTGACCCCTTTTGTCTATTTCATTACGTCAAATACCATACACATGCACCACTGACGTGGCGATCACAGAATACGTTTGAGCATGATTGCTTTACTCATGGATATATGAGTAGTCATCGTCACTCTATATGATGTAATTTTATTGATGTTACAACGAACGTCAATTTACATGATATTTGCACTAAGATACACATGTAGGTGAACAATTTTTCGGTATGCAGCTGTACATGACGGGGAGATAAATTGAGAGATAACCCCGGACACTTAATGAATGCAAAAGTTTGTGGAACAGAGGTAGATCATGATTGACAAAAACTATCCATACAAAGTTGCTTTATATACTAATCAATACATTAGAGGAGCGAAGATGAAAGTGCGCAAAGGAAAGAGCGACAGGGAGGAGGAGAAAGAGGGAGAACGTGTTTGGGAAAGAGATATGAAGTTGAGAAACTACTCCATTTTCTGATTAATGTTACGTCATTTTTGCCAACTATACGTTTTTCGATGTTATAACATTGTTATTACTTGAGGATTGCTAAATGAATTTTTCTGATATATTCTATTTTTTTTATTTCAAACTAGATGTCAGAGATAAAATTATATTTACATAATTAACAATGCCAAGACAGTATACAGTTGATAATATCACAATTATGTTAACAAATCATACAGCTGATGACATTACAATGTTGTGACATCATATAGCTGATGAAATCACAACGTTATGGCATATAGTTGATGACATCACAGAGCTATGACAACATATAGTTGATGACAGCACAACAATATGATAGCATAATTGATGACATCACAATGATGTGTCATCATGTAGTTGATGACAGCACAACGATATGACAGCATATAGTTAATGACATCACAACGCTATGACAACATATAGTTGATGACATCACAACTCTATGACAGCATATAGTTCATACAAGTTGAAGTTTCTCACTAATTTTGAGCTCATGAAGATGTGTCAGTATATCCACAGGTAATTTAATGTCTTCCACGTGATACTTTTAACAATTTTCAAGTTTTGGTCCGGAAACGAATCCTACCTTCAATATATCCTCACTTCAATATTCATCCTCAGAATACAGAAATATATATGTATTTATCATGGACGGATGGATGGGAAATGCTCATCCCTATATCACCTTTAACTACATTGAGAGAAATAATATAACGTGAGTCTACGTGATCTTGACTCAGCCCAAAATATCCTGGAAGACAGCCGTCTGAAGCCTGCAGGCAGCAATGAACATGCACATAGCACTACACCTCTGAAGCCAAATCTAATCTATAACTAATTGAATCCCATAAATCCCTTGAGACTCTGGTATTCAACGGAGTTACAGTTTATTCAGTGCCCTTGGCCTCTCGGGTCTATCTGAAATGAAATTTGAATAAAATTAAATTGAAAATTCAAACCCTGTCTCTCATCTTTTATTCTGAGCGTAATTTGTTTCAGTGAAATGATATATGACATTTTAAATACAGGGTGAAATATCAAAGCATATTCCTGTTATTCCAATTATAAAGTTCTAAATTGTTATTCAACTTTTGTTCTGAACGGATTTGTTTGTAGTTTTATATTTGAATAAAATGCAAAATCAATTTCTTTTAAATCTTAAATTTGATTAAGCAAATTCAAAATTAGATTTTCTTTTCAAATTATGCATAGAATATAAAGTATTAGAGGAAATGTTCACAAAAAGTTCACATCAATTTCAAAATATCAAATGAGAAATCAAACAGAAAACATAAACTGTATCTTGTAACTTTCGTTCTCAAAGTTTTTGTAATGAAATATGAAATTCGAGGTAAATATTAAATCTCAAATGATCTACGTTCTATATGTTGATCACAGTGTTAACAATCATCCTTTTGAGAAAACAAATCTCAACACAGATATAACGCATCTATTTTTTTATATTTACAATATGTTGGTTACAGTATTTACAAGAAATGTTATAAATGACAAATCCGTCATGAATACTGTTGAACATGTTGACATATGTAAATAATATAATGATGAACATCTGTTATCTATTCTATGATGTGACGAAAAATATGTAACCATTCAAATATGGGAAAATGGCAGCAAATCCAGTTGCAGTGACGTCAGCATTACAGAATCACTCTATTATGCTTGCTTACGCGGCCTGGAAATCCTCGAGATGAATAAATATCAATATAAATTATGTTTATAATTATAAGAAATCTGAAAATGAGTACCGGGTGTTTTAATAAAACATTACATACAAGGCAGTAAATATAAAAAGCTACAAAAACATAAACATGGCCAAAGCACCAGTTATTAGAATGATAGATTATGAATGGACTTCAAAAGTGTGTACATTATCCTACTATCATCATATAACTGTTTATAACACATCTATTCTCAGAACTTACATGTGTATCATTCACCTTTGTGTAAAGATCATTGGCGTGTTCAAAATGCTAAGCGCCCAATAGCTGCTCCAAGATGCGCGAATGAGAGCATAGTGAACGATCGCGAGTGGTCTCAGGGCCATGTTAGCAACCAAGAATCGAGCCGTGTCGAGCCTTGCTATCATTCCAGCGTTCATTCGATTTTGATTGAATTATTAATACAGGCAATCCTTTCAACTGCACATAGCGTAAACATTGTGTCAATGAGTCTGCTCATTAATAGGATATTGGTGTTCGAAATGTGTGAATACTGGTCTACTAAAGACCTTCGACCCTTCACTGTTGTCACAATTGTACGTTGCACAGTCCTGTGCACTAAAAATGCCAACATTTGCTACATTCCCGTATGCTCGCAACTTGAATAGTATATTTGATGTTATTTAAGCACTAAAAGTATGTAACTGTGTGTCACAGTCTATCCATTTATTTACCAACGCAAGGCATAGCTCTTGCCAGTCTCCATTACTGGCTGATATATATCCTTGCAGTATTTGGTTAACTTTCCCGTGCTATAAGTTAATGGATCGCTGCACCCGAAATGCATAGTGCTGCAAGGTTTAAATTAGCCAGTGATGGAGACTGGCAAGATTGCGTTCGGAAATTATCTAACCAGCTGTGGATTGGATGATGCAGAAACGCAACATAAGTATTTATTCCATTTATATTAGGTAATATGTGGCTAGCTTATACAACAGAAAGTACGTTATTTTTAAATTGAAACAAAGGATACAATACAATACCTGCAGTGGAGAAGTTATTAAACCATAGAACGTGCTAGGTTGTTTGTCATAGATAAATATTTTCCATAGAACGTGTGTGAATTCGTTGTCAATCTCCTGAACGTGTTAAAATTCTTGCAAAGAAGGAGTTGCTAATCCATAGAACTTGCTCAAATTCTTACAATGAAGAAATTGCCAATCCATAGGACTTCGAATTCGGACATTGAAGAAGTTGTTAATCCGTACAACTTGTTCAAATTCTCGCAATCCCTAGACCTTTTAGAATTCTTGCACTGGAGAGGTTTTTAACCCATGGAACGTGTTAGGTTGTTTGCCATAGATAAATGTCACACATAAAACTTGTTAGAATTCTTGCAATAAAGAAATTGCCAATCCATAGAGCTTGTCAGAATTTTGGCAATAAAGAATTTGTCAATCCCTAGAAGTTGTTAGAATTCTTGCAATGAATAAGTCTCAAGAACTTCTGATCATATTTTACCAACTCCTCTCTTAGATCCCAGTAGCGGTATCGTTATCATTCGTTGCAAGTTCAAAGTGCCATGGCTTACGAGCGCTTATAAGAAAGCCCCCTTTTGAACAGGCACAACAGGGCCGTATCTGCTTGAGAAATTCCACATGGCGCTCTGACCTACACGGTTTGTTATCAAGATTGGGGAGTATTTCTGTCATCACCGGCTGTGACGTCATACTCTCCAGCTGCGAATCTTTGTGAACACGGTGTCAAATAAACAATCTCGTCTGCCAGTAATCAACTGTCAGTTCTGGAATTAAAATCTTTTGATTAAGTGTGGAGTCCTGCTGACACGTTGTATGATATAATTATTTCTTTTATAACAGTTTATATTTCGAATAATTACTTTCTCAGACAGCACATACACAAGAGATTCTATGATCACGTTCGTGACGGTGTTGTTTACATAAGATAGAAATGGTTGCCGCATGTACCGTGTAATGTTAAAGAGAGGGTAATATCGGGTTATTCATTGTGGAAACGAAATTCGAGAGGATATTCCTGTTTACACATAAGTTATATATACATGATCACAGTTGAAAGATACTACTGAAGGTATTATTTCATGATATTATATTTGACACTTTGATTAAGACTAGCGCTTCTTGTATAAGAGTTCGTGTTTTCAATAAATTACCCTTTCCACCAAAAAGTAAATGACACGAGAGTCGATGGTTATATTAATGTCATATTCCAAATTAGAAATGTTCTAAACGTTGTATTGTTTTCTAATCATTACATATTTTATTCTACAGCAGTGTCGAAAATAACTTTATTAGACGCAGTTAATCATATTAAAATAGGGTTTTAACAATTTCCCGGAACATACATCAAAATCCATGCACATGTTTGATAAGTCAAACTTAAAAAATAACGATAAAATATTCCATTTAAACAAATCTGAAAAGCTTAAATTATTCCAGGGGGTGCTTAACTCAGTAATTATTAATAAAAGTGCTTAATTTTTTAAATGATGAACATTAAACTGCACTTGAAGCGAACTTGCTACCGCCGCTGTTGTAATTGGATAAATATTTTTAGTTCAACTCTCTGCGTGTATTTCAAAATATGCACTATTCTGAGAAGTTGTTTTTTTCTCAAAATCAGACGTATCATTTACTAAGTTTACTATTAAAGGATGTATAGAATGCATTGCAAGCGTGAAAGTGTCGGTAAAATGTGCGCTCAATGCGTGACTAATCATTTCTTTCACGGATAACACGTGCGCAGTTGGCAAAACACGTGGAGCACGTGCAGCATTCACTTGCCTGTCAAAGTTGAAAAACAAAATCTGGATGAAACGTGCTGAAATCGCAGAAATCCGTGACGATGCAATATACACGATTGCACGAGAACTGTAAGAAGTTGCTAAAAGGTGCGTCATTTACCCGCAGATTGGGCATGGAATTAATGTGCAGTTTCAACACGTGCTCTTCGATGAAACGTATTAGGCTTTTAGATAAACACGTGCAAATATCAATAGAAGTCAGGCAGCTAATGTTTTTTCAGTCAAAACGTTTTTAGAAAAGTTTTAAATAGTTGTAAAGTTTTGTTTAATTTTTTTAAATATCCCAAACACGGCCTTCAATGCATCTTTGCAAGCACAGCATTATTAGTTGAAATTTCATAAACCTTTGGATAATTGGGTGTCATAAATTCGCAGTTTTATTCTTGAAATAGATCCCTGTTGTCTCTTATATTTGAAAGTATTTAAACTATTAGGAAGACAACTATCATATAATGTCCAATAATCTGGAGAAAATATGTTTTATGGTGACAGTGTTTAAATTTTAAGTTCGATCCACTTTTCGAAATAGATCAGTTTATTTTCTAAAATCTACTACGACCAGAGGCCATATATCTTCACATTAAGGAAAACAGTTTAGATTAATGTCATGGACTCTACGGGAGCAAAACTCTTAAACTGTCAAAGTGTACAAAAGCAACAAGGAAATCACAAGTTGTTTATCAGGTATATCGACAACACTGACATATTAGTTGATTGCAAAGTGAAATACTGTTGCAAAACCATGAATATACTGATTTAATAGTTCAAACTTTCGGTGGTCGGTAAACAAATATTTTACGGTCGCTTCAACACGTCCCCAGTACGACTAAATGAGCGCTCAATAATTATCCCTTTCACCCGTACACGCCTAAAATTAGGCGCGTAAATGTAGAAGAGTTCAGGTTTCTTAAGCCTCGGTCCCAACCCACCGTGCGTTTTTTTGTTCGTACGTTTTTTTGGGGAGGCCACGTTTCTGAAAATCGTGGGAACAAAGTGGGAAACGCAGGGAGGGAGCAAAATCAATGCACATCACACGCAAGGTGTAAGTACGTTGCCCGCACGAAATACCTGGCCGTCATCTGCTACGTGCATCGTACGTTGCGCACGTGGTAAGTGCATTGCAGGTGTTTACAACGTACTTACAACTTGCGTGTGACGTACGATTGCCACGTTATCGTACGGATGCCGTACTTACATGTGCTTCACACGCACGATGTTCTTACTTACACACACGGTGTGAGTGCGTGCAAGTGCAATGAACTTAAGTTTTTCAACCCGATTTCAGACACCCAGGGGGTAGAGGTATAGGGCGATCTTCAGATGTTCTCTCTCAGTGCTGCTGCCTCAAGATGCCGTCTATTCAATTCAGAGACTCCCGTTTCTGATGCTGAAAGAGCAGCTTCAAATGGCACCGCATAATAACTGCAGAATCAGTGCGCAAAACGTACGTTGTAATTGCCGAGCACGTGTTTTCTCGGCACTGGCAACATGAGTGTTGCATGCTCATTTGTCATTTGAACTGGGTAAGTGCCGAGTAAGCACGGACGACGTACTGACAACGCACTTGCAACATGCGGAGTACGTTCGTGCTAAGTGCGTCATCCGTGGAGTATGTGTCCATGTGAAAAACTTAAAACATTCACAGAGTCCATGCGTTGTGCGCACAGTGTCCGTAGAGTGCAAGCACGGAAGTCGTACGTGTGGAAAATACATAGTCGCACGCAGCAAAAGTTCTGCATGCACTAAAAGCGCTACTGCGTGTCTGCGTGCTCTCAAATCCGCACGGTGTCGGTACTTACAACGTACGGCTACCACTAATTTACCCCCCGTTTGTGCACGTAGACAGCTCGCACTTGCAAGTACGGCGGGTTGTGACCGCCGCTTTAGTGGCGTAAAGGCATAAATCTTGTCAGTTTTCATTTCTGACCGATTTAAGCCTTGGTGTATTTCCTTAAGGTTTCGGTGCCGAGAAATCAAAGCCCAGGAAATCAGATACATGATCCACCATCTTAGCACGGAAAAGCGAGGGAAATCCTGCAAGAGTTAAATCAGCCAGTAATGGAGACTGGCAAGAGCCTTGCTTAGGTACCAGTCATGATATCACTTTGATTTAGGTCCAGTGGCGGATCTAGGGGGGGGGTCCGGGGGTCCCCCCCCCCTTTCAAAATTTTTTGCATTGGCTGGTATGGGAAAAAAATTGTGGACCCCCCCCCCCCTTTTCAATTGGTGGACC
This sequence comes from Gibbula magus, assembly GCA_936450465.1. Classification (NCBI taxonomy): domain Eukaryota; kingdom Metazoa; phylum Mollusca; class Gastropoda; order Trochida; family Trochidae; genus Gibbula; species Gibbula magus. Next base: position 57,460,580 of record OW388300.1, read on the forward strand.
CCCCCCCTTTCAAAATTCCTGGATCCGCCACTGAGGTCCATGGCAACTTCCCAATGCAAGGCATAACTCTTGCCAGTCTCCATTACTGGCTGATTTAGACCTTGCAGTATTTCCTTAAGAAATCTGTGTTTTGAAATCCAGGCCCGCTATGCATTTCTGGTGCAGCGATTCACTATTTTGACACAACAAAGCAAGGGAAATACCGCAAGGGATAAATCAGCCAGTAATGCAGACTGGCAAGAGTTATTCCTTGTGTTTGGAAGTTGGGTCGATGGATGAAGGTCTGGTAGTGGTAGTTTTGTAATATTGAATTATTGCACAACCAATATGAATACACTTGCCTTAAATATTAGCACAATTTTCTTACTGAAACAAAGTGCTGTCACAAAAATATGATTAAGTGTTACCAATGGATAAATAACACTCCTAAATCAATTAAGATTTCTAATACGAATGGACATGGTTCGAGTAAGCCATGCAAATCCATTTCCAGTGGAGCGGCCATTTTAATGTGTTCACATTAAAATGGCCACTCAAAGTTAGTGTTCTGACTGATGTAGCGTTACCTGAACATTCACAGTTTTAAATGATAGAATGGTCAACCATCTTTCTGTCTGACCTTTTAAATTATCATGAGGCCAACAAGTGTCACTTTATATGTCGCACCAATTTCTTTAAATACGGATAGACGTTTTCTGTGGATACGGCTTATCAGATCGTGTGATGATATGTTTTACCCATTAACTTCCATTATTTTGTATAAACTTAAAAATTAAATGGCAATTTTGAGAAAAATTAATATTCGAAAAACGTGCTTTCAGGGAATGTGGAAGTGGAATATATAAGAAATCAAGAAAACTGGATAACAATGTCTTTAATATGAAGACATACAATGTTGAAGAGTATATGCTTACTCATTCTTATCTTCACAAGGAGAAAGCATGTACAAGGTGAGGTGAGGTGAGGTAGGGTTTAACTCTGCTTAAGAGTATTTCACTTATATCGCGGCTGCTAGTATTATGGCAGGGAGAAAGCCACAACGCCATGTGGCTATGCATTGCGGTGAAACCTGGGAGCATCGGCTGGAACTAGCGAACCATGGATGGTACTGCACTGAAATTCAGTGTAGCATTGCACCCAAACCTTACTGTGTGTAGAACAGTTCTCTACTGCAGACAAAGTTGCTGTGCCCCTGGCGGGATTCAAACTCCGGACCTCTTGATCCGAAGCCGAATGCGCTAACCACTGTGCTATCCTGACCCGAAAGCATATACAAATGTAGTTTGGAAATTGTGTAATTTCGCAATATAGCAGTTATTAATTATTCCTTGATCATAAAAACAAAACAAGATTCGCTGAAATGACCTCTTTAATCTGTATATGAAAATAAATTTAGATGGAATGGTTTAATGGAACATGAATTATGAACAATAATTCTACATAAACAATTTTCAGGAATGAACTTTTAAACATTTCATTATGTAACTTTGACATAAAGATTCTCAGTTTGGTTTCAACAATTCATTGCATCAAGTTGTATTTCTTTCTTGCATAAGTGAATGTGTTCAAATCTTATAATTCTTTGCCTATAAACTATTCAATATTATATTTTTGTTAAAATAATTTCAAGAACAATTAATATTTAAAAACATCAGAAATATATGATGAATATATAACAATTTTGTAATAAATTTAAATCTTTCATAAAACCAATTATTTGTGTAACATCAACTTCATATCTAGGAATGAGTATAAACAATCAAGTTCATGTTTACCATAAAATACAAAATAGTAAACAATTATGTAATAATGTTTTCTCATTGGAATGTGATCATTCATTTCATGTGGACCCAAGTAAAAGATCTACAGATAAAATTGTGATTGTTTTCACGTACATAACTTTTTTCATCAATTTTTGCAGATAATTTTTTTTTCTTTGCAAACATCATTACACGTAACAAATTTCTTGTAAGGCAAACACAGTTTTAATAATATGCTTCTTGTTTCATAATAATGCAACTTTCAATCACCATTTGTAATTAATGCCAACATTGCATTTTGTAGAACTAAATATTTTTACAATATTAATCTCCTTTGATGTCATCATTAACCACAGTAGCATTTTCACAATTTGGCAATTTGGATTCTGTTCAATTTGTTTTTTCTTATAAAAAGTTGATTTGTTTACAAAACATATTGAACATTTGGATGACACAAAAGCAACCAGGTCAATTGAGTATTTTATAAAGTTTACCCTATTAATGAGCATAAAAAAAACCTTTGATCACAAGCATAAATGTAGAAATGACAAAAAAATTGTCCAAATGAAGGGGTAAAATGAAGTTGGAAAATGGGGCTTTTGATTGTGTTACAAGTTTTGTGAAAGTTATGTACAACAATTTTTCGATAAATACAAGCTGTATTAAAAAGACAAGTAGTTAGCCGTTTATATCAATGATGAGGGAATGCGTTGTCTACTACTTAGCTTGCTAAGGATAACAATTCAGCATAAAATAGAGAACCATTGGCTCTGTATCTCATCTAACAAACATATTAATCATAATCTTTATGGTTAAGACTATCACATCAAATAAGGCACTGGCCCATTACGGTTTAGAGAGGCATCAAATCTACAATTTATAATCTACATTGATCAAGCTATGTCTACACAAAATTTCATCATTTTAGACCTTTGCATTCTAAGAAAGAAGTAACAGGTCTGTTTTTAACTTGCAATATGTTCCCCCAATCACAAGACCTTATCAACATTACATATAAAATAATTGGGTAACCACTTTAGATTTCCACCCCTGGCATGTCCTTATTTTTTTGCAGTAGGACAATGAATTTAAAGGGAAACCGCATCAAGGATAAAAATCAGATTATGTGTATCTACCTGTATCTATGCTTGTAAACAAGTCACAGACACCTAATTTCAGACAATTGACGTAATTGATAATAAACACTTCTGCATGTAGGTGGAAGCGAAGCGTAACTTGTTAGCAGACACTCTAATCAGCTTAGTAAGATAAAGATGACTCATTTTTATCCTCGACGTGGTGTCCCTTTAACAAATCTTAAGACTCCATCCAACAAGGAGCTATTTCTAAGCTTTCTTTGAACACTCGTTCCTGAAGAGACGTCAAAAGAAGTTCTAAAGATGTACACCCTGCCACACCTATAACTGAGGGGGATCAAAACCAAATGAACAAACTTCAGTTTCTATATAACACTGAGTATCTGATTTTAATCATATTGCAAGTTGAGATCCTTAGCGAACTTTGAGTTGTACATGTATGTAAGTATGTATATAAGACAAACACCTGTGACCAAACACAAATCATATCAAGCTGAAGAGCACTAATGTTTTAAGCACATAAACACACAAACGTTTTGATAGAACATATCTTTAAATAATACATTTTTCTCCAAATGTGTTTGCTTGTAAAAAAAACTTCAATTATCAAATAAACTTTAAACTCTTAACCAGAAAACAAATTCATAGAGGAAGATATTCACCAATTTCATCCATACAAATAAGAATTATGAGTAACTATCAAAAGCACATGTACAAACTGGCTAAAGCTGGAGCGACAAGGGTTATGAATACTAGTTATGTCTTCCACAGAACCGATAATACTGTCAAATTATTTCGAGACAGCAACACGACACATTGTATTAGTATCACAAACACAAAGCATGACAAAACGAGCAACAATAAACATTAATACCCTACACAACACAGGACTGAATCCTATCTGATCACAACAGAGACCTGTGAATACTCGGTCTAAAACATGGCCTTCTACCTGTCAGATTCAACTCCTAGCGTCTTGGTCGACGGTGGGTGGATGGATTCATCAGAAAGAGGAATTAGACAAAATTGAGGTCCAACAATCGATAGTTAAGCTAATTTTACATTCAGTACCCCTCTGATAGATGTACATTGGCACAGCTCCCAAGGCTGAATGCATTAGAAATACATGCCATTTAGATAGTGAACATATATAACATTGTTACATTTGGGATAACACTAATGAATGCACACTAAACTTAACCATCAATTGTTGGACCTCTATTTTTTTCAAGGCCTGGTGGTGGTGTGGTAAGCTGTTGGTTCGGTCAGTGCTGGCGATAGTTGCCTTACTCTGAGGGTGTGGGTAGAATCCTGCAAGGGACTCGGCTACAAAAAGTCCTAGAATTTGTACTATTGAGTGAGTGAGTGAGTTATTGTTTAACGCCACTTGGGCAATATTGCAGCCATTAGCGGCGAATTGTACTTTTGAAGGTAGTGTTATCATAAATGTAACAATGTTATATTTGTTCACTATCTAAATGGCATGTATTTCTAAAACAATAAATATTTACCAAGTAAATGTGATACGCTGAAGCTGTTTCAATGGCCACATCTTCAGATCTTAATTTTTTCTTACAAGCCTGAATTGTGATCAGATAAATGTCAAGACCAGAACAACAAGATATTATACACACGTTCCTCAACATGAAAGTAAAGGATTGATAAAATAAAAAAATTATTATTGTTCATTTATTCTGAGTATTGTGCCATTGCCAATTTATGTCTTGAAAAGTAAAACAAAATACTTCACTCTTTAAGTATTAAACCTTCAAAATATAAAGAATTTAAAACATGATATGACCACCATTACAGTTTGTTATTGGTGAAAAATGTAACATCTAATTTTGCCAATTGATGTCTTGAAAAATAAAAAACATACATTAAAATTAACGTAATAAAATACAAATAAACCTTCAAAATATAAAGAATTTAAAACATGATATGACCACTGTTACAGTCGATATTATTGGTTTAACATTTAACTTTGCCAATTGACGTCTTGAAAACTAAAAAAACATACTTTGCAATTAAAGTAATAAAATACAAATAAACCTTCAAAATATAAAGAATTTAAAACACGATATGACCACTGTTACAGTCGATATTATTGGTGAAACAAGCGACATTGAATTCAGTACCACGTTCCAAACCATTTGATAAAATATGAAATACACTATCATGAACAGCATTCATACAAAAATATGCAAAATATACACAAAATTTAAAACTTACTGATTTAACTTTTAACAATGATATTATTATGGACATGTTCAACAATCCACAAATATGAATATTTAAAATTTTGAAATAACTAACAAAACCAACAAATACGTACCCTTTCATTCCAAGATCAACCATCTGGAAACAGCCGCTACTAAGAATGAATCCATTGTTTTAAAGGGGAAGTAGCAAGTTTTAAATTTCCCATTTAGAATAATGGTTTATGTCATTTATATTTAATTTAGAGGGTACAACATCTTATTACACAAACCAATTATCCGTAGTGGTAATACTGGTGTTGTGTATAAAGCAAAAATTGCATGGCGGCCATTTTATTGTGAACACAATTTATTATTTCGAATGGCAAAAACAATCCCCATGGCTTTACGGAACCATGTACACTCATTTTTAAACTTGAAGGGTGGTTTACTATTGGTGACATTATTTTTCAAATACATTTCATCGACTTATTTCATCGAAAAAACGTGCTACTGCCCCTTTAAAATACAGTATTTTCTTTATCAACACTGAGGTTCTTAAAACAAAATGATGTGGTATTTCTAGAGATGATATGATCAGATCGTGATAATGTTCAGATATGTTTTACCCTCATTATCAATGAGAATATGGTATATTATGAGTTTGTTAATCTCAGGGTCAAAGGTCAGTTTGTCCAACACGTCAGGTTACAAAGTGTCACATACTCATCCACAAAATCTCAACAGAATATGCAGGGATTGGAAACTTACTTGTAATCAGTTTCAGGCCATCGCTTAATGAAGTCAATTTAATTGGTGAAGGTGAATGGGATGCTTTACCCTGACAAGGAACTTGCATTCACACAAATCATAAAATCTCACCAGCATATGCAGGGATTGGAAACTTACTTGTCATCAGTTTCAGGCCATCGCTTAACGAAGTCAATTTAATTGGTGAAGGAGGATGGGATGCTATACCCTTACAAGGAACTTGCATTCACACAAATACAGAGTATATAATGAAAAATCATGAAGAAAAATCCTTGTTTAAAGCACTATGGTATGAAACGGATGGGAGGTGGAAGGGTCATGCTTTCAACGCATGAGTATTTTCTTGTTTTAATTCACACAACATGAAGCTGGAGACTTGATATATGAGGCTATAGAGATCATTTTCATATGCACCAAATTATCCTCAAGGCACCAATCAACCAAGATATTTTGTGACAATTTTCTTACAAATAATTTCAGGTTCATAACAAGGACATTGAACCAGATGTAAGCGCAGTGCTTCACTTGGAATGAATATAAACAAATATATCTGAACTGAATATCAGATCTGAGGAATGTATGATATACTGACATTGCAGCTTTCAGAACATAATCAAACATAATACAACTAAGTTCCTCAACATGAAGAATAATTCTAAACAATTTCAATATTAAATTCCTTTTAATACCATTTAATTCAGTCAATTGACCATTATTTTGAATTAACTTAGTGAAAATGTTATCCTGAAACATTAAAACTCATATACCACTCGACATGATTTTATGACTTCAATTTTCAAAGGACATTTTCAGAACTATTCTGCTCTTACTACCACAATCACAATATAAGCTTATCTATGGCACAATTCAGAATTATGGGCATCAGTATATTTCAATCCAGAATTAAGGGACATTTCTCCAGAACTGTTCTGACACTGTCCTATTACAACTATCACTTTTGAATAAACCCTTGACACAATCCAGAATAACGAACATCAATAGAATTATTCTCTATCAATATTTTCCAAGTCACATTTTACACAATCAAGATTTATTGACATCAATAGAATTATTCTCTATCAACTTTTTTCATATTACTTTTATATAATCAAGATTTACTGACATCAAAAGAATTATTCTCTATCAATATTTTCCGATATTAAATTTTACACAATCAAGTATTACCGTAGATACCACCTTTGACAAAATCAAGAATTATGGAAATAATCAAAATAATTCTGGAAACATTATACAAGTTACCTTTGACACAATACTGACATCATCGGAATTATTTGATGACATCATCAGAATTATTTGCTGACATCATCAGAATTATTTGCTGACATCATCAGAAATATTTACTGACATCAGAATTATTTGCTGACATCATCAGAAATATTCGCCGACATCAGAATTATTTGATGACATCATCAGAGTTATTGACATCATCAGAATTATTTGCTGGCATCATCAGAATTATTTGCTGGCATCATCAGAATTATTTGCTGACATTGATAAAGGCAAAGTGTACTTCTATCCCTTGCCATCTTCTACTGCTACAATACCATTCACACACTGTAGGACAGACAGACAGACAGTTCACACTTGGGATGAGTTGTTGGAGTTGGCAGACATGGCCTGTATTACAATCTCAGGTTGTGGCATCTGTGTGACCTCTATGTCCGGTGTTGTTGTGTTTATGGTGCCGGCCTGGAGGTGATGGTAATACTCATTGTTCAGGCTCGCCTCGCGAAGCACCTGTCACAGAGAACGCTATGTTTTATATTGGAATCACTTGCTTGACTACCTCGTTAAAAGCATGACATACTTCCAAGAAGTTCATAATAATGATAATATATTTTTTAACACCTAAAAGCACTGCTCAATGGTGGTACATAATTACCCTGAAAGAATTGTACTTTCAGTTCCACTATTAAGCGCTCTACGCAAACATATAAGTCAGTACTTCAGTTACCCATTCAAACAGTCAGGTACTGATGCAATGTGGATGAGGTGCCTGGCCTAGACACAAAGCCTTGCTGCATTTCGTTAATGTTTCTGTTCTAGTGAAGCAGTTCAGGTGCAATATGCTGCTACAATAGCACAGAAAAGTAAGTAACATGCAGCAAGTCTTAAATTAACCAGTGATAGAGACTGGCACAAATTTTTACAACTTGCAAGGAAGATAAATTTCAGGAGATCTTAAAATGAAGTGGCAAAATTTCATTAATGTACATGTGAAGTTTACAAAGATTAAGTAAACCATTTTTGCATTCTGTTCCAGAAACAAGTTTATTACACAAAGATGAAAGGACCGATGACATGATTATTACTATCTTCCCTTGCAATATACTGGACAAAATAAGTTTGGGATATTGGATTTTTTTTAAATTGATATTTTTCAGGGTGTCAATGAATGAATAGACAATTATTTATATTCTCAATATTGATATATATATCCTTAATCATTTTTGTCCAATATATATTAAGAGGGGTGAATATGACATTGTTTGTATGACTTGTTAGAGTCTGACATTTTATGTATCGTCATTATTTATGTAGCATGAGTTCTAAAATGGTGAGGTGAGTTGGGGCTTTCAAGCTTATGAAATGTTAGTATACTGACCTTCCCCTGGATCAATGCTGGCCATGTGTTTCATTATCTACAAGTCAAGCAGGCAGGTTAGTAGGTTAGTCAGCAGGCCATCAGCTACTGCAGGGGCAGATACAGAGGGGGGATGCAGGGGTATTCACCCCCGCCCCCCTTCACAAGGTGAGGTGAGTTGGGGTTTAACGCCGCTTTCAAGAGTATTTCACTTTTATCGCGGCTGCTAGTATTATGGCAGGAAAAAGCCCGCAACGCCATGTGGCTATGCATTGCGGTGAAACCTGCGAGCATCGGCTGGAACTAGCGAACAATGGGTGGTACTGCACCGAAATTCAGTGTAGCATTGCACCTAAACCTTACTGCGTGTAGAACAGTTCTCTACTGCAGACAAAGTTGCCGTGCCCCTGGCGGGATTCAAACCCTGGACCTCTTGATCCGAAGCCTAACGCACTAACCACTGCGCTACCCGCCCCCGCGCCACGAGAGAGGTTGCACACACAGGTACTGTAGTATGGCACCTCTTTCTCAAAAAGCTGTATCCACCCCTGTACTGGTAGTTGTTTAAACTTCAGCAAGGGTGAGATGTTACCGTCACCAAAGTTAGGTTACAGGTTAGACAATCTGATTATATACATGTGCAGATATGACTGACTCTTAGTTAGGAATTTCAGCAGGAGTTGGATGTTACCATCGCCAATATTAAGTTTTATTATATTTTCATTGGTGAAATACGGAATTTATCGGTTAAAATTAAATCTGTATTTTCACTGAGTGAAATAACGTGTTATTCTACTGCGGGAAAGAACACTTTCGATCGTATTAAGTCATCCTAACAATTATAGGCTGACGTCAAAGATGACCATGATAAAGCAAGGGGAGCATGGATGCTCCGTTCATTGTATTAATGTCATTTTCGAACTATGTATACCGGTATAAATGGTTAAATATAATAAATAGAACATTTGACATTTCTCGTCGAATAATAATAATAATATAATAATAATACTAATGCATTTCTAATGCGCCTGGTTTCCAGCTTCCAGCTGTTCAACGGCGCAATACCATGTATATCTCATCTTGTGAAGTAGAAATAGTATATTTACAACCCTCAATGTTAGTATATGTTAGTTGTGAGTGACCCAATACGCATGCAAGTGTAACACGTGGAGACGAGCACCACTTACCCTCAAGTGATCTTCCACATCAGCCAGCGATTGGTCGATCCAGTCAAGAACACCAGACATCTTGCAGGCGTTTTTAGTTATTAAAACAAGATGGCTGACCGAGAGCACTAGTGCAGTGCACCTGAAATATTACAATATAATAAAATCATCATTCACTGAATGGTATCGTCGTAAATAAACAACGATTTCAAAATCAAGGATGGATGTTTTTCTTTTCAATGAATCAATGATCAATATTGAAGGTACTGCTAGTGCAATTAGGCATTCACTTGGGTGAGAACACTAGATCAAAAAAACTGAGGACTTTACCCTCTTTACTTTTCTATCTATATAACCTGTTCATATCTTTAATATTTTGCAGGGGGATGTTGTTTATAAACCTAGGTCGGATTCTGTCTGTTGTTTTGTAGGTATCTTCTTTTCTTGGAATAACCTCTAATGAGGTCTTACTTCCGAGAATAACCCGGTATAAGGTTTTACTTTAGAAAGTAAGACCTGAACCTAAGGTTTTTTTTAAAGTAAGACCTGGAAATGCACTTAGAATAATTTTTCAGACTTGCAACGCAATAGCCAACAAGCAGCAATTATTATCGAAAATTATACAAAGTTAAAAACTTCCAAGTTGAAATAGCTGGATTTGAACCTGGCACCCTTCGCTCTCTAAACTGGCGCCTTAGACCACTCGGCTATGCAGACCGAGATGATGAATGGAGTTGAATTACTCCATTTATAGTCATACCTTCTTTGCCTCGATATAACGCAGCCGAGGGCGACATACCCTTTATAAAAACACGATTTGGGAATAAAAAAATTATAAAATGTAAATTTTTACATTTGACGTTTATAAATAGGAAGAAAATATTCCTCCTTCGTCTTCTGCTTTTAAAATGGTCTAAGCGGAGGAATTAGGCCCTTTGAGCGTCCGAAACTATAACTCGTAAATTTTGATAGTTGACGGTTTATAAGCTGGAGAAAACACTCCTCCTCTGTCTTCTGCTCTGAGAATAACCTCAAGGTCGGGATAGCCCCTCGGGCTAACGCCCTCGGGGCTTTATCCCTCCCTTCAGGTTATTCTCAGAGCAGAAGACCTCGGAGTCATGTTTTCTCCTTAACATAAAACAACCATTCTTTAACATTGCACTAAGTGAGGTGAGGCTACAGGTCCTTAGTAGAATATAGAGTTAGTACATTATATAGATTTGACCATCACTTTTCGCTCATAAATTTCTATGAAAACTTCATATTTCAATAATTTATAATTTCAAATAGTAGCTCACCTGGCCTCCAGCAAGCGAGGGTCTAGAGGGGGGTACATGGACTTTACCACCTCGTCGACTCTCGGACTGATCCTCCTCGCTATGGCAACGATGTCAGTCAGTGTCTCCTGGGTACGGATATTCTGAGAATTGCCCATCGTCATGCCAACCAACTTCTCCGTCAGCTGGTGACACGTCTTCAGGATGGAGATGCAGTGGGGCACTAGACCACTGGAATACAAGCAGAGTCAGTTATATCCCCCCACAAGTGGGAAAAGTTTAGGATTGTGACTCCATTGAAACATGGTCAATTAAAATATCACGTTATAAATATCTAAAAAGACACATGCATATATAGAGGATATCTGTCTTTTCTTGACTTATACCATTTTTATCTCATCAAGTGAGGTAGAAAGGTTATATTTTCATAAGTGGCACAAGATGAGAAAAACATGGCATTTGTCAAGAATTGACGGATATTCTATTTATCATATGATGTTACCATTGTAATTAAATCCGAAAAGGGTCATTTTCACTCCAAGCCGCCGCTAGGAACATCACCACAGCAAGCAAATTTGCCGCGTGAGACCATTGTTTTATGACGTCAAATGATATCAGTCACTGGTCGCAGTGAAAATATAAGTTATTTTCACTGTAGCTTAATAGACAGTTTATTTCACTGATAAATTCCAGTATGTCATTGCTCGTCATATAATAATTGAGGATGATTCCACTCAATCCACATACCAAGTTTCATAGAGCTATGGCTTGCAAATTATGAGTTCTACTCCATAAACGTGGCCCATTTCAATATGCTGAATAACATCCTTCATAGCTTGAAGAAGATCCACAAAATGTCAAGGGAATTCAAGGGCTTTCCTTTCCGACACAGCTATTTAAAGGCATCAATTAAAATCATTCTTTTTTTCTTGACAATCACTAAATTTTAATTTGACACCTGTATTTTTGTTTAAAACCATAGAAAATGCAAGTCTGTCAATTTACACGTCCATTGGTTATTTTTATAATAAGGTACAAATAACACAGAAACACTGAGGTTTTAGATAAAAATCGCTTTAAATTTAGAGTTCTCCAAGCAAGTAGTTTGGAGAGAGCAATGAGAAACATGAACACATTTATAAGGTTTGAGGTCAACAAGTCAACCACAGTGCCACTAACAAGACAGTGCAAGGGATGTAGACCTTGTAAATACCAACATGGAATTACACTCGAGCAGCCATCATACTGGTGTACTCACGTGGCATCGTCCACCCAGCCCTCATCCTTGAGTATTTCCTCCAGTTTGGGATTGATCTGAACGTCGTCCAACTCTACCGTCATTGTCTGAGACGACCCTCCATCTGCAATCAGCTGCACGTCAGGTCTGCGGCAAAGAAGTGCAAGACAAGTGGATAAAAATAATGATAATCTCAGTTTTCAGTCAAGGCAAAACGTGCATTACATCACAAGCTTACATTCTACCTTGCTGCTGAGCTCATGTGTGAGGAGATTTGAACACAGAACACAGAAACCAAACTTTATAAATGATGTTGTGTTTTGATGATGGTCAACTCAGAATAGTGACGGTATAAAAGTAAAAATAGTGACTTTTGAACAAAAACTTGGCAGTGCACCACAGTTGATGTGCATCAATTAGTCAAACATCTCTTGGAAACTTATTTACAACAGACCAAAAGACAAACTTGGTTGATAATGTTTAATAGGTGCTGTGCATGTAAATGGGACGTGTACTTTAGGTTTCTGAACATGTATAATGAAATAACGATTTTCATTGGAAACTAGTAATTATGATATAATAGGCAATTGTGAATGAATATGCAAGTTGACTGAAATTATTTGAAATGAAATCAGCACATATGGTATTTCGGCACATATGAAACCCAAATTGTGTATTACCGGTATTAAATGTACTCAATGGCTCATTAATATCTGGTTTGTCACCATTACGACTCTAGAGATGAGACCGACCTTGTGTCTTTATGTTGTGCAGTGATGAGGTCCACTTTACGACATCGCTGTCTGCACACCACCAGCAGGGCGATCAGCGAGGCAAGAAAGATGGTGGCAAGAATACTAATGGCTACCACGACAACGACCTCCATTTTGTTACCATGCAGTCACTCCATTAATCAAACCTGCACAAAAATAATATATTTATACATGTATGGATATGATGTATTTACCACATCTACAACAAACAATCTAAATTTATTACATTATACAACTTTTTTTTAATATGGAAGAGTCAAAGGTTTTATAGACCTAAATTTTAGGTGCAATAAAAACACTCTTCTCGTAAGTTTTCACCATAAAAGACTTCAAGCCATATCATACTTTCATACCAAATTTGAAGTTTCTGTAGTTTTTTAGTTCTACCCAGTTCTATCAGAAAACTCATTTTCATCATTTCATCAAAATGTAAAATTACATGGTGGGACCCTTGAGTTGGAACTCCTTAAAATAGAACCAATGGCTCTGTAGCTCATCAGCCTTTAAGTAATAATAAAATATAAATAATTAAATATGATAAAAGTTACAAAAAGATGGTTTTACAAAATAAATATTACACAAAATATTTACACTCAATTTTTTATTTTCAAGTCTCAACTTCTCTTTCTCAACAACCATTTCTCAAAGCATGTGTTAAAGCTCATATATTTGGGATTACCTCCCTCAGTCTCTATACTGACTGAGTGAAGAACACATAAAATCGCAAGAGTACTGTTCAAATAGGCTTTTAAGGTTGTGACCCCTGTCACCCTATTTCCTTGGTCACAGGTTCATAAAATCCACAATTTAGAATTCCCATTTGCCAAGGATCTGCACACAACATTTCAGCTTTCTATACCTATTGGTCCTGGAGAAGAAGATGAAAATACGTTTTTAAAGTCGTGACCCCTGTGACCCTATTTGGGGTCACAGTGTCACCAAATCTACAATGTAGAATCCCCATTGGCCAAGAAGTGTGCATATAAAATTTCAGCCCTATAGAGTCATTGAAAGACGGACGGATGCCGGACGCCATGCCATGCCATAACCTCATCGGGCCTGATGAGCTAAAAAGCACACCACCACCACATAGGCATGTTCCCTACGCAAGTCAAACATCGCGCCATTCTCCATTATTGGCTAATTTAAGCCTTGCCGCATATCTCTAACTTTCTTGCCTTGCGGAGTGAAGTTGTCACATAAATTATTTCCATACCAAATTTAAAGTTTCTAAAAGTTAGCTTACAAGATATGCTGTGGAAACAATTTCAGTTAAAACATTCATTATACCAAATATAGACTTAAAAACAGTAAGTTAAACGCAGTTTGTCAAATTTAACAAACATACTTACACAGGCGTCATTCTGATCTGGAGGGAAACAAGGCAGGTCACATGATTTGAGATGATGCAGCTGCTTTCTGAAACAAAATAAACTCTGTTACAATGTTTTAATGGCCAGTACTTTAAAGGGGCAGTAGCACGTTTTTTCGCTGAAACAAGTCGATGAAATTTATTTGAAAAATAATGTCACCAATAGTAAATGACCCTTCTCTCTTTGGAAAATAAAGTTAAAAATGAGTGTAGATGGTTCCGTGAGAAAGCCTTGGGAATCGTTTATGTTCATTCTAAATAATAAATTGTGTTCACAATAAAATGGCTGCCATGCATATTGAGCTTTATACGCAACACAGTTATTACCACTACGGATAACTGGTTCGTGTAATAAGATGTTTTATCCTCTAAAGTAAATATAAATGACATAAACTATCATTATAAATGGGAAATTTGAAAAACTAAAATTTGCAAAAAACGTGCTACACCCCCTTTAACAGGCAGATCCAGGATATAAATCAAATTTGGTCAACCAGTCAACCCCCTTCTCCTTGCACACACTTTGCCCAATCATGGACTACCATGTCAACATGTTGGTCGTAGTATTCAACTTGATGAGAGGAAAATGAAATTTGATTGAAAAAAATAATAACAGACACTGTGAATCAAAAGTTGTATTTTTTTATTGGTTGTTTACAACGTCTGAAAAATAAATTATCATTTTATAATATTTGGGTCAAAACAATTGATAAATCGATCAACATCACTGCTTACCAAATCGCCGCTGTTTTCACTCTTTGGCATGTCGACTTGTCACTCTGTGTGGTTAAAGGGGTAAAGGGGGGGGGGGGTTGACTTATACATGAGATATAGAGTTTTTACCAATATTTGGGTAGTTGAGAAAGGGGGTCGACTAAATGCGGCGTCGACTTATACCCGGTAATATACGGTATGTTTCCTGCTTTAATAGAATAAATCTACAAATACTTTCATTCCCTCTTAACTATATAAATCATGTCACACATAAAATCTGACTGAACTTAAAATAAGAGGCAATGAAAATGAGGAGCAATGGAATTCTGGCCTAATTATAGTTAAGCCACTGCCCAATGGAGCCCACAACAAGAGACAAACACTCTTCCTTGAGTTTGTTTGATCATGTCAACTTAGACAAACAACTTTCTGCCTTTCCTTCTTTATATTTAAACTCTCTCCCGATAAATAGACACTTAATCCTTCATCGCAGTGAAATCCTCTTTGAATGCCTTGACTTACAATGCATCTTTTATGTTAATATCTTTTTTTTCTACTATTCTAATATGCTTATGAACCACAAAAATCAACAAGTTATTTATATGAGTTCTTAAAACGGTACCTAATTTTTATTTCAAAATTTGATCAAAAGGTTAAACTGGCTTTAACCCTCATTTCGTAACCTTGATTTTTGACTTTCAAGGTGACACATTCAAGAATCACTTTTCATTGTGCATATTCATATAATGATTCAAATATTGACAAATGTTGACAAATATCAAATAAGAGCCTCATAGCACAAAAACTTTTCAAGTTACTGTGTTTATACAAGGATGTTTTAGGGATTTCAGAACTCATGACCTTGACCTTTGATATTTAATGTGAGCATGTCAAAAAAATTCCCAGAGGCACTGTAGCACAGTTTTCTTACTGAAATAAAGTGATCTCATGAAAAGGTAAATAAATGTTACCTATGGCTAAATAAACTCCCGAATCAATAAAAACAGTTAAAAAAACTTTTAGAACTATAAAAACCCATGCGATTCCATTTCCCTTCGAGCTGGCATTTTATGGTGTTCACATTAAAATGGCCGCTCGAAGGTAAATGGAGTGATCTGACTGATGTAGCGATACCTAAACACTCAAAGCAGAATTTTAAATAAGGTACCATTATAAAATGATCAACCATCTTGCTGTCCGAATTCTCAAATTTCCATGAGACCTACAAATCAATACACTGTCGTTTTTTCCCACACCTCGAAAATGCTCACAGTGGATGGAGGAGGGGGGGGTGACTTTCGACTTCCAACAAAAGAGAAGCGTTTTAGGTGCGCACCCATGCACCCCACCCTAATAAAAAACAAATTTTAGAATACAAAATTTGCAAAAAGTGTGCTACAGCACCTTTAATACCATAGCAGGATCTACTCTAAAACCGACTTCAAATAAAAGCTATTTCATGCGCTATTTCATGAAAAAAATATTATGACATGTTCATTTACCATAAGAGTTAATGATATGTCAAGAAAGTATATCAGAATAATTAGAATATCTCATTCATAAGAAATTTAGATTAGATCTGTCAGCATAAAATTTAGGGTCATACTCCTGTTTGTAAAGCTTTGTCCAAAATGGTCATAAAAAATATCACTCTTAGCAATGTTCGAAATGGGCCATTTTATAATCAATAATCATGCAAAAATGTCTCTACCCCATAAAAATTCCTGGATTTGCATATGTTGTAGATTTCTTAAAAACTCAATGCAAGGTTTTAACATAAATAATAAGTTGACAATGTTCCACATACTGACAATATTAACATTCATAACAATATAACGCTATGTTATCGATCCAGTAAGATACGAAGTAAACAACACACCATAAAACTGTCCCTGTGAGCGATATACGGTAGATAAATAACTATGCGTAGCACTTTGTTTACATTGTAGTACAATGCTTGTAGCACATACATTATACAGCTGATTTAGCCAACACTTGTGCATGGCAATACGTCGCTTATCACACAAGTGCGTGTTACAATGTATAACTATTTAAAACTGCATTTATAAAGATTATGACTCGCATTAACGTGAGTAAAATTGTGCAAAACAGAAAACTCATGAAAAACTATTTTGTTCCGTGGCTGCAAAAATAACGCTTCATAAACCGTTATCAACTTTGTGTTTACCGTTATCGATCTATGTAAGTGGCGCATAACTCACCCGAAGAGTTGAAAGACTTGAGACAGTGTGTAAATTATGTTGAAAAGCTTGCTGACAAGTTTATCAGCAAATGCAAACAAACTTTACCACCTCTTTCGAAGTAAGATGGCGGATGTGTTCTACCCTCGAAGATCATCAAAAGTTTTCGACTTTTTCAGACGACAACTTCAGAAAAAGTTTTCTAAACATAAAAGATGATGTGATAAAACTGAGATAGACATTAATGACTATTTAGACTTACGTTTATCACTTTTTCGAGGTTCTAATTTCAGTCACGTGACAGAAGAGGTCTTGTGAGTCACAACGCTTTGTCGTCTGTGCCGTGTTGTCACCCAGCTTGAATATGTTACTCGACCTCTGCCATCGTTTAGAGCAATTTGACTATCTAAGGGAGATAACTGTCATCAAACTAAATGTTGATAAGCCTCCTCTCGTATTCAGTGTCACTTCGACACAATCAACAAGCGTGATACGCCATGTGAACAACAGTAGCCGTAATATATGCCCTGTTAGAAATATTGCGCCGTCATCCAAAATTAATGCAGCATGCATTGAAAAAAATGATCGCAACAAAGGTCACATGAAACCATTTCAAATATGTGATATAGTTTACTTTATGCATTTAAAACACTTTTTTGCAAGTTTTTTTTTACGCTTATAATTTTTTCGACCTTTCTACGACATTCAAACAATATTATTGTTTTCATTGTAAAACATTGTAAGAAAGGAAACACATTCTGTACAACACGTGAAAGCACGTGTTATACGATGCGTTGTCCACTCTTTAGTTGTTGTTTGTGGGGTTTTTTGCTTTTTTTAGGGGCGGGGTTAGGCTACTGGGGTTTTTTTTCAATGCGTAATCTCCATGCACTGGAATTTTCTTTACCTAACATGCTCTCTTCTACATCAGTGTTGTATGCGGAAGTAAGTTTGGGGTTTCAATGCCACGCCTATCTCAATGCTAATTTACGTGCCGTTGAGATGCCATGGACTGCCGTATAGCTCTGTGTTTTGGTGTTCACAGAAATAGACTGTCTTCTCTTTGGAACTGGTACCAACAAACTAGCATCTACATGTATATATGTTCCCAACGGTGCGTATTACAGGGTGCGGTACCAGTGATCGCCCACGGGCAGGAGGCCACACATTACGTCATGCCGTCAGGACAACCACATCAGGCTACCACATCTCAGAAATCGGTTTCAAACTGCAGCACCTATACTGCCCGCACCATTCTTGGTGACGGTCAAAGCATGGCCTTCACACTCCGCGTTATCTTGAAAGAATTTAACATAAATTAGGGAGTTGACATATTGTGGAAATGGCTTTAAGGACTTAGGCCCATTACTGGCCATTAGTGCAAGAACTGTCAGGAATCGTCTGCGAGATTGGAACATCAGGTAGGCCACGACGTCCATGGCAGCAATCCGTCGAGTTCTGTTGCAACGTCATCGAGATGCAGAGGGAGAGATGTTCTGTTCTCAGACGAGTCTCGTTTTCATCTTGACAGTAGTGACGGGCGTTCACGTGCTTATCGAGGCCCTGGCGAACGATACGTACGCTAATGCATGCGTTCTGCAAAACAATCGTTTTGACGGTGGAACCGCAATTGTTTTGAGAGACATCTCCGCTAATCACAGGACAGATCTGCTCCTCGTTGATGGTTAACGAACGGGCATCTGTTACTTGTCTCATGCATGTGTTATCATTTCTCAAAGACATGGGTTCAGATGGAATACAAGCATTGCAATGCAAGATGTCGCGCGGGTTAACTGTAAACGACTTCGTTGTACAGCAGAACATCTGAACTCACCTCAACCCTTTTGAGCATGTTTGCACGCGCATTTAAACCTTTGAGAATACACGAGCTGCATGTGCAATTCGTCTTCCTTGGCATTTGAGACGGCACGAGCATAGCGTGCATGCATGCACTCATCTTTACGTTCCAACATCGTTCACATGTTGTTAAGCAACATGTGGTATTTGTCAATTACATACAGCCATGGTATATACATATAAACGAAAAGGTATGAATAGATTCATTCTAGCTCCAGATTTCATCATGCCTCCAAGATTCCCGATTCCCCTGGGATATAGCTATGCCCTAATTTGCAAAGATTCCTTCCTCTGCCTCTTGTGCTCGGCTTCTTTTTGCATTCTCTCACCAGTTTCAGGGTGTAGATCCGCACCTTGCACTTCCTCATGTCCCGGATTTATCATTACTCTAAAAACCGTTTCATAAATTGACACATGCATTGGAAGTAGGCCTATATGTAAATCAACATTTACATGACCTCCTGAGGTGATGTAAATATCCTCCTATAGTTCAAAAATACTGATGTATGTAATTGCGTTCTTATGACACGTTTACATACACCAAATACAAAAGTAAATTTACTCACCTATAATAAAAGGTGTGCGTGAGGCCTAACCCTCTCTTTAAAATGAACTTAATTATTGTTCTAATGCCATAACTGTTACATATGAACTATGTAGGCCCTACAGCTCAGTTGCCATGTTAGTGTACAACCCATTGGTTCATTTATTATTGATTTCAAACTTAAAATTTGAAAGAAAGCAAAATATTGTTTTCCCGTCATATTGCGCAGAAACATTTATTGTTTGTGTGAGTGAGTGGGTCATCGCTTCGGTAGTATCGCAGCCATTAGCGGCGATTTATAGGACTTAATCTCCGTTTTCATGTGCTTTCTACTGAAGAAAATAGCATGAGGAATTATTAGTTGTGATATGGGATTACGATAAATATGTTTCATTAAAGGTACATCCATTGTGTTTCATAAAATTTTATGTGGCTTTAATACGCTCAGACTCACCATATGTGCTGTCTACAATACAAATAAATTCACTCAGCTTGCATTTTTATCCCCAATCACCAAATATATCATAATTACTAGTTTCCAATTAAATATGAGTAACATCATTATTCATGTGTAGAAACCGAAACTGCACGTCCCATTGACATGCACAGTAGTTATATGATCCATTAAACATTATCTCACCAAATTTGTCATTCTGTCTGTTATAAATAAGATTCCAAAATTACGTTTGACTCATTGACGCGCGCCACACGCTGTGCATTGTCCGGTTTCGATCAGAAATCACTACTTTTACCTTCGATATGCTGAGTCGACTATCATTAAAATGATAGTTTTCGGTAACAATCGGTACTTCTCGATAAAGTAACGCCATTTATAACGTTTGCAATATGTGACCCCCAACAACACAATGGATGTACCTTTAATTTGGTTGTGTGATGAAAAATATGCATGATTTTCCGGATGTCCAGTCGTAGGCCTATTTCTTAGCATATTTGTTCATATTATCTTTTTTTTAAATCTTATTTTTGTGATAACCATATCAAAAGTTGTGCAGGCCCACGCACTTTTCTGATGGAATAAGTTGTTTTAAAAGACGAGTACGATTTCAAGTTCGACACGGTACGAAGTGGGATATTTGCGGGACGCTTCTTTCACTTTATTCACACACTCACAATTTTAATCTCTGCCAGTACAGAAACATTTTCTAATCCGCACACCTTTGTTTGTTGAATTCAGACAAAGTCATTGCTATTAGTACGATCATTTTGTAATTTTAACATTACGTGCCATTAAATATTGATGAAGGACATCGTACAATACACCTTTTTAAATTACAAATAATTTAGACCTGAATTCGTTTCTTTGAGCAAACTTTTGCTATCAACCAACCGGAAGTAATCCCAACGTGGGGAAAACTGCACAGTTCGAAGTTGGTGTCCGAGCTGCACGGTTTGCAATGACTGATCGAGCCTTTCCGAATCCATTTCCAGACTATTCTGGTGAATCGGTTTTAACAGAAACAGGACAGGTACTAAAGTTTGCAAACTTTAGCCATGGTTATAAAGTGATAGTTTACTGAGTGATGATGGACATTGGACAAGATAGTTCAGATAATCTAAACGTCGGATTATGTGCGATGACTGCGCACCCAACGTTTAGAGTCTCAAGCCTATTTTATCATCAGCAGAGGGCTGGCGGTATTATCTTCCGTGGTGTTTTTATATCTACGTCAATAAATACGAATCATCTGACATAAATCGGCACACGGATCGAAAGATGAACCCTTTGGTTACAATTTCCGATCGCTGTCTCACCTTAAAAAAATTTCTTTAATTTTCAGCAACATTTAATTCGTCGCTACCCCCCTTTCTTCAAACGACTTGACAGACGCCATCTTGGGTCATGACCTCGAAAGTGAAATTGTGGAACGGTTCAGAAACGAACCGAAATTAAGTCATAGGGATCGCAATCGATTAGTGAATGCAAACATTTGCGTGTTTTGAACGATAATTTCACGTTTTATTCCCACCAAAGCAACAACATTATTCTTTATTGCTGAAACAATAATTTTGTTTGCTAATAACTATGTTTATTGTTTAATCATTGACCTTTTTCTTTTGTTAGGCCTAATTGCAATGCATTCTTGAAGTAACAAATTCAAATTATTTTCTTTTTTCAAATTTGGTTTCTGTTTTTCCTTTTTATTTTGTTTTTAAAGAAAAAGAGAATCACACTTTGAAAATAGTCATGGCATATCTATCATATACTCTTTCATGTCCACAGGTCATTGCATCTTCATTACCTCCATAACCAATGGGCTGTTATAAATATTTAAGTTTGATTCTTTCCTTGCCGATTTTCTTTTTCAATACGATGTTTCATTTTGAGAGCTTAGATTACAATAGTTGATTTGTGTTAATTTATACTATAAACATATTAAAAATGAGGTAAGTATGAGTTATCATATTTCTTATTACGCAAAACAACAACAACGTATTTGAACAATTAAGACGCAAATATGAACTTGAAATTTGGATATTAGTGATTTTCATAAAAATAATAATAGACAAACCAATTTATCTTACGTTTGATCGTGATTTGTTTAAAGTGTGATATAAATATATAAGCGTAAAACAGTATGTGTTTGTTTCTAAATTACTATTACCCATTGACCGCAACATACCGTTACATCTTCTCATTATACATTTGTTAATCGAGGTTGATATCCAAATTCGTGTTTTTTAAATATGTGGTGTATTTGTTAATTGAATAGAATCATATACTTACCAGATTTCTTCATTTACTACTTATTCAAAAATATTCACCAAAAATACAACAACGATCGGATCCTTTTATGGAATTTCGTAATAAAAACTCACATATCATAAACACATTTGAAAAAAATACGTCAATTGATTTGATCAGGTTCACCTCAAATTTATATATATCAAAACTATCAATCACATAAACTGTGCTTTACGAAGTTAGGGACTTTTTCGGATCTACCAATCAATCGATTTACAGGAGTTGATATTTAAGACATCCCCTGAAACATTAATATATACTTCTTAAATATGATTATTCATATAGAATAACCAAAGGATGTTACATTTATAATATTTTAATAATTCTCTATAGCCTATTGTATGGAAATAAAAGTGGCAAAAGTTGAGTTAAGAAAAAAATATTTTCAATAAAAACGATCATAAATCTCTATCATTGGATGAGCGATATATAACTTATTTTTTACTGTCGACATCCCTTTTTATGTTAAAAATAGTAATCGTAATTTGCAGCATATGCCATGTGTCTTCTTTTCTGCCAGTCTCTATTTGACAGCAGTTAATTTTGTAGACAATTTCGTATTACAACGATTATAATGACTTCGTAATAAAATTTTTTTGCAATGGTTCGGTTTCTGCACATATACAAATAATTAATTGTACATCGTACTTTGATATCACGAAAACAAAGTATCATCTTTATTTTGATATACCGGTAACAGGCTTTTACTAAGTATTTGAATTATAAATTAACAGAAATGAGAGAGCTGACAAATGAAGGTTAAGATATATTGAATGTCGTAGTCTAGTGAAAATAAAACAGGAAAATCAACATGTGAAAAAACAGTTTATATGTACTGAAACGAAATTTCTTTGATGATAAACGGCTTTGGCAAACATCAATGTCAATAATAGCAATATGATACAAAGAAGAATGACTTAATATGTCCTGTTGCTGGGTTTGAAACAAGTGAATACATAAAAGAACCCGGAGATGCAGAGATCACTGTAACTGAATTCCGGTTCGTTTCTGAACCGTTCCGCAATTTCGATTTCTAGGTCATGACATCTGAAAAGAAGGGGGTAGCTTTGAATTAAATGTTGCTGAATATTGAGAAAAAAATTTCTTCAGTAAAACAACGGTCGGATGTAGTAACTAAAGGGTTGATCTTTCGATCCGAGTGCCGATTTACACCAGGTATTTCGTATTTATCGAGTCAGAACTGTTTGAAGGTGAAAAAAGCCTTCCGATCAAGAATCGCATCGGAAGCTGCTGATGATAAAATAGGCTTGGGATCCTAGACGTCGACGTAGGAAGACGTCTAGCATGCTGGACTATGGACAAGACAGAAATATTTTTTGACTGTTGACAACATGGTTCATACAGATTTGAAAAGTGCTTGAACTTAACCATTTTCACTTGAAAGGGCTTGAATAGTGTTCGAATTGTCCTTGAAAAGTGCTAGAATATGGATAATTAACCTAAGTCCAGTAAGAAGCAGTAGATCAAGTTATTAGGCCCAGATCTCAAAATTAATTTATCATCCTACAAATGCAATGTGTCGTAAACTTCCTGTCAAAACTTTATAACAAACTAGCAATGCCCTAGATGCTTGATGAGCTAATATTTATGGTGCTTGAAAATACATCATGTCCTTGAAAAGTGCTTGAATTGTTTTGGCTCTTGGCTGTATGAACCCTGGACAATGTTTATGCCTACTTTGATTGAATGACGACACCATCTCATGGCCTGGCTTTCTCCTTAATCGCTCTTTTTTTAACTCATCAGGCCTGAAAGACCACGTGAGGGCGGGATAGCGCTGTGGTTAGCGCGTTCGGCAGTGGATCAAGAGGTCAAGGGCACGGCAACTTTGTCTGCAGTAGAGAACTGTTCTACACGCAGTTAGGTTTGGGTGCAATGCTACACTGAATTTCGGTGCAGTACCACCCATTGTTCGCTAGTTCCAGCCGTTGCTCGCAGGTTTCACCGCAATGCATAGCCACAAGGCCTTGCGGGCGTTCTCCCTGCAATAACACTAGCAGCTGTGATATAAGTGAAATACTCTTGAAAGCGGCGTTAAACCCTAACTCACCTCACCTGAAAGGCCCGATGGGCTTATGACATGTCGTCCGTCCCTTTGTAAACTTTTTCGCTTTTTAAACTTCTCCAGAACCAGCTGAAATTTTATGTACAGACTCCTTGGCTGAAGATTCCAAATTGTAGATTTGGTGACCCTGTGACCCCAATTAAGGGTCACAGGGGTCATGACCTAAAAAGTTATTTTCATCTTCTTCTCCAGAACCAATGACTCCTAAGCGAGAGTCATCCCATCTTTTTCATGTGAGAATCCTAACATGTGGTTTAGAGAAATACAGAAATTGAGAAAAAGAAAGTATGATTAATATCTACATTATGGCCCTTTTTATGGACATGTTTGATGTAATCAATGTGAAATGAGAACTGTTTAATAGGGATGCAACTAGGCTTCACTGAATTTCAGTGCAGTACCACCAATGGTTCGCTATCGTGTCTGTTCCTAGTAAACCTATACACTTGGACCATAACCCAATGTTAAGGAGCTATACTGAGTCAAGCACAATTGTCTAAAGTCAACCCGAGATGCCAAAAGGTTTCATGGCTTGTTTTTATTCATCTAATATGAACTGTATTCCAGCAAAGGCTTTTGTTGCAAAGTAGTCCAGTTGTATGCTTGACCATTGACCCCCCCCCCCCCCCCCCCCCCCCCCCCAGTATTATCGTGTTTATGTGTTGAAAATGCACCTAATTTAGTGAAGCAACTGTAGCTAATCTCTTTTTATTTCTCAATTTATTTCCAATGGGGAGCTACTCCAAGGCAAGCACAATCATCTAGGTTTCATGTAATTTTTTTTTTGATTAACAGCTTGAGGACAGCTATGTTAGTAAGCTGCGTTCCAAGATCGAGGAGTTTGTGTCTCTGCTGGAGAAAGGAAAACAAGAGAAGGACGACAGCGTGTATGTAGGATCTGCAGGTCAGTATTGTGTATGAATGTAAGCATGCAATGTAGACACTCTTCATATTGCATCGGAGTGAAAGCTTCAGAACATGACATCTTTTATGAAATGGACATCTTTGAGATTTTGAAAAGTTTATCCACAGTATTAAGGCTAATGTTGCTACTGTTCAAAATATCTGCAAGTCAATTGGTTGTTAATTTCAATTTGGCTCATTTCAAAAGTGTCCAGCAAGCTCGTATTGGTAAGAGGATATTTATGCTACACATTGCAAAACAAATAAATATGGAGGATACTCTTTAGGTTATCAAAGCACTCCCTTTGTAATCAAGGTAATGTCTATTTTACAATCCATTTTGATTACAAATAACGTTTAAACAGGAATCGCACTGCTCTACCTACACCTGCACGGCACTGTGGGTAAGGGAGAGGGCGACGCCTACCTACAGAAAGCCTTGACTCACCTCCAACACCCCCTGTCCTCGCTAAGTGGGCGTCGCCTCTCCTTCCTGTGTGGGGATGCGGGACCTCTGACGCTGGGAGCGATCGTCTACCACAAGCTTGGTCAGAGCAAGGAGAGTCGGGACTGTGTCGACAAGTGAGTATGGTATGGTAGTTTGTGTGTAGTGATAAATACCTAAGATTATAATATTGGTAAAAATTCTTGTGGAATGGTTCTCACCTTATGGTCAAAATAACAAAAGTTGGTTTAAACATATTTTATTCAATAAGAAAAGGATTAGGTACAAATTATCCAACTTAGAATACCTTCTCCTTGGTATGTACATAGTGAATATTACAGTTTTTTGACTGACAAACATAACTGACAGCAGTGAAAGAAGAATAAAGCGCCAAAAGTTACATTGCACGACTATTCTGCATCGAATTGTATGGAATGTGCATGTGATCTTCTGCGTTCTGGCGTGAAGTTTGTTTCAAAATCTTCAAAATTTCAGTAAGTTTTATCATCTAGTGAACACAAACGCTAACCTTTTCAATATGACATGTTTGGTTTTACTGCACATCCGGCTGTATCCGTAATAAGTTCACAAATGTTGGCATTATAGTTGGAAACGGTTGGTTACGGTGCTGGGTGACATTCACACTAGCGAGTCTGAACTTTTGAAAGGAAGTATAGTACTGTAATAAAATTTAGCTATTTTTAAATGGATTTCATCATGGAATATAAAAAAAAAATCCTGAATTTGCCAGCAAAAGAACAAAAGTTACGGATATGACCTGATGTGCCGTAAAACCAAACGTAACATTTTTTAACACAATTTTGTTCACATGATATGAAGTGTGCGAGTAAGGTGGGTTTCCGCTAAATGTTCCCGTAATAAGGACACAGTCGCGGGATCCGAGCCAGATAGCCTGTACGGGCCTATACGGCTGGGGGCAATGCAAACACGTGGGTGATAATTAGCCCCCAGGGAGATTAGGCTTCGAAGCGAAGCCTGCTAATTATCGATTTGTAACGGATCAACAATGCACACGCAATTTGGTGTGAATTTTGCTTGACATTTCGACTGGACATAGACAAAGACTCTTTTTCCTAGCGAACTGTGAGGCATTAATACAGAACTTCTCATGGAGCGACTCCCGGAGACATCTCGACTCGCATCTCGAGGAATGTGTCAGCTCCCTGGGAGAGTGTTGATTTATTTTCTAAGTCTGGCATACGGGATCCTGTAAGGGGCACCTCGGAATTGTTTATGGCCATCCTGGACCATGCCGGGTATAGCAAATTAAGGGTTAAAATCAATTTGACTTCTTTTGATTTGTTTTAGTTGTTTTATTACCCGTGTATTACAATTAGTCAGTATCATGTATGTTTGTTGGGTAGTGTATGTTTATAATCTGCTGCAGACTGGAGAAACTACATAAGAGAGTGTTAGAGGACCAGACCCTCCCGGACGAGATGTTGTTCGGTCGCACCGGCTACCTATACTCTCTGCTTCTCCTACAGAGGGAGCTCGGGGCGGACAGCGTTAACTCGGAGGTCATATCGAAGGTAAGCAGTTACTATATGAGTGCACATGGCATACCACTTACAACACGTCTGTTTTGGTTTTCACAAGCGGACAGTGTGCATTCTGTCTCAGGGTAAAACATATGTATAGTCCACTCCACTTTGATACCCTGGGTTACAAACCACTCAATATTACAAGGCTTGTAAATCATGATAAATGTTCTTGTCAGACAGGACTGAGTTTTGATGCTTGTGTTGGCAACTTACCCGATGAAACAGCTGCCAGTTTTGACAGCTTCCACTCTACTTTGGAACCTAATATTTGATTAGATTAATATAGATAAGTCAACTTACATTTTGTATTTTTAAAGTTTATATGTGTGTCAGAACAAATGAGGTTTTAATGTATTTCTGTCATGCCAGGTAGTTCAAGCAGTAATCAGTTCCGGAGAGCAGATGTCAAGAGATGAAGATTGGTCCCACCCGCTGATGTACGCCTGGCATGATAAACACTATCTGGGCGCGGCGCACGGTCTCGCTGGCATCTTCTACTTGCTCATGCAGGTACGGTAAACTTCTCACAGTGTGCATTGACAGTTTACTGCAACCAACAGCATTATTTGAAAATTGAACATTTTCTTTGTAAGTGTGCATTATATGACATCAAAATGTAATGGTATCTGTGATTTTGTGGTGATGAACTTGTTTTGAAAAATTACATCACATTAGTGCTTTAAAGTTTGTAATGTCTCTAATAACGGATATATTAAACAAAATAAAATAAATGCTTACAAATCAAAATTGTGCAGCTGTTTTTCAGCATTTAGTATGATTAAACAAAACACTATCGCAAGTAGCAGGCAACAAAGGAAACCCATTAATTTACAGGTAACCTATTCTCTTCCCACAGAGGTTAGGCTCCCTTCAGATTTCCAATCCTCTGTTGTTTTGCACTTGAAATTGGGGGCAGAAAGGGAGTGCCCTGATTGGTTGCAATTGAATCTAGTTGTGCAATCGACGCCGTTGTAAAAGTGACATTTTGCCAATGACACGTCATAATAATAATAAAATAAACGTAAGGCCAAAGTTTTCTCGTTTCATGTGTTTTCCTCGAAATATTCAAATTGATTTTGTGAAAACTATTGATCATAAACATGCTTATAAATAGAGAAGACAAATACCAAAAACAGTTCATTTGCGTTATTTACATCAGACATATTCTGAATGACATATGCTAATGAGCAAAACCCTTCAGAGTAAAATGCCTAGATCTTTGAAGTCATTCGGTCGACATGGCCACTGAAAGATGAGTTTTCAATGGTTAAGAAGCAGGGATACAGTATGAGATTTCGTTTTCTACCGTTAGGGGACTTTGGTTCTGCTCTCGATTTCAAGTGAAAAACAACAGAGGATAGGATCGGAAATCTGAAGGGAGTAACCTCTGTGGGAAGAGAATTCAGGTAACCATGTTTATTCCTTATGCAGGATATGACATAAAACAGTCCCCGGATAAGCTTTAAAAATAAAATTTATGTTATATATTATTGAACAGGTAAAAGATCCAATGATGGAACAGATCCTCACCAAGTCTGTGAAACCAAGCATCGACTACATGCTGACACTTCAATTCCCATCTGGAAATTGTCCTTCCTCACTTGGAAGTAGTTCCGGCGACAAATTAGTCCACTGGTGTCATGGAGCTCCCGGCTGGATTCACATGTTTATACTCGCTTACAAGGTGAGAAAATGATCTCTAAATCTCTATTTCACCTCAGAAATGTTCATCAAGACAGACTTTAAGTTGCCTCGCGGTTGAAGTCACTCCATTTTCGACCATAACCTCATGGTATGGTTGGGCAATGGTGTTTGTATGCCTTGTCAACCAATTCTTTCACACTGAGCTTTATCTAGAAGTCAAGCCAGATTGACTGTTAATAGGGGTGATTTTGAGGTAAAATTTGGTATATCAATGATCTCGGGTCAATAGATCTTAAACCCCACATTTATTTTCCACAACCTTATTTTACGTTCAGACATTCAAGGAAGAGAAGTACCTCGATGCAGCGAAGGCTTGTGCAGAGGTGATATGGAAGCGAGGCCTCCTAAAGAAGGGTTATGGATTGTGTCACGGGGCGGCAGGAAACGGCTACAGCTTCCTGGCTATGTATCAGCTCACTAAGGATCGGATGTACATCTACAGGACTACCAAGGTGCGTTATTAACACGTCTTCAAAAGGTTCCAGCCGATGCTCACATGTTTCACTGCAATACATAGCCACATGGTGTTGCTGGCTTTCTTCCTGCCATAATACAGGGAGCGGGATAGCGCAGTGGTTAGCGTGTTCGGCTTCGGATCAAGAGGTCCAGGGTAAATGTATGTCATGTTAAGATTTTATAAGTTGAGAAGGTGGTACACATTAAAAAATAATAACAATGAGAAGTGAAGCCATTTATCAGCACTACAAGTGTGGAACACCTAATTTAATTGCAAGTTATATGTTATTTTGTGGATATTCTATCAGTATATGTTGTTAAAACATGTAAAATTACTGAAAATACACTGCGTTTCTCATTTCACTTGATGCAAAAACAACAAGAAATTATTACTTTTGCCCCTAAAAAGTGTTTCCCCAAGGCAGGTTTAGCTGGGTGCAGCTTCCTGCCCTTTTGAAATGCGACCTGTCCCTTTTCTGATCCGCCCTGCCTTTTTTACTGACCGCCCTGCCTATTCCTTTAACCAAAACATTCATATCGGCCTTGTCCATACATTTCCGTACATTTCGAGTACAAACTTGCCATTATGTGTTTACATAAAAGAGAATTTGCATGGGTGTGAAATTCTAATCATTATCATCATTGAAATATCAAAGAAAAAGGAATATAAACAAAAGAAGAACATGTCAGATGCATCCCTCTTTCAACAGGATACACCTGCTGACCACATGTTTAGCTAGAGACAAGAACAATAGGGGGATTACTGGCAAAGTTTCTTTAGGTTAATACGGTTGAATAAGTGCATTATCTATAACTGAATTGCGTGTAAACTCTTTATCAGGTAAAATAAATCTGATGTATTGTGACACTTATTCCTAACATTCAAATAATCAAACCTGCTATGCATAAAGTGAATGTATAAACATTAATTGCCAATCGTAAGTTTTTCATTATAATAAAGAACAGTTTTCAGGTAATAAATGATTGAAAAAGTTAAGTACTTTAGTATTTCTATTGAGTATATATAGTACTAGCTGAGAAAAGTGCCTGCTTGTAGACCTACAAGTTTTATAAATTCAAAAGTATATGTGCTTGCAATTGAACATTTTATTCTTTAATATGTGCCCTTTTTGGATGAAGAAGTGTCCTTTTCTCAATGTAGTTGCCCTGCCCTTTTTTCAACCTGGGGGAAACACTACCCCTAACTTATTTGTTATATCTTCTCAGTTTGCAGAATGGTGTTTTGACTACGGGAAACATGGCTGCGGCACACCTGACAGGCCTAACTCACTCTTTGAAGGTTTGTAGATATTTTTCGCTCGATATTTTTCATCAAGATGTGCAAAAATAATCCAATACAGTTATTTACATCAGCTTTAGCTCTTCTGGATTTGAAATGAGTTTTATCCTTTACTGAAAATCTTTTTTTTTCGTTTCCATAGAAACATGTTGAATTTGGACTTTGTTCAGAGACAGATTCATTTCCAGAGCACAGGTCCAAAACTCATCATCATATCTTCCTGAAACTTTGCATGTTGAAGTGGTGCCTTTTGATATTTTCAGATTTCTGAAATGGTTTTTTTCCCCGTTTCCATAGAAACGCATTGGATTTTAATTTTGTTCAGAACTCCAAAACCCTTCCTCATACCTGAAACTCAGCATGTGTATTACCCACAAACTGAAGTATGGTAGTAGATATACAATTATCTGTCAAAGATGTGTTTTACAAATTATGTCGCACCGGTGGGATATGTCATCTTCTGACGACTCTTGTTTCTTGATCGCCATCTTGATCAGAACTCTTGGCTTTGTGTCACATTTTTTTTCTTTTCCAGCTTTGCCTGTTTGGTACGTATGTTCACTTGTGCTATCTTTCATTACCATGATGTACATACCTCCTGATGGTATGTTGTCTAGAAGATAGTCCTGTCAACACGTTAAATATTTATCGGTAAGCATAGGGAATATGCACTTGTTTAAGTCTTTTAAACATGTAAAATATTGACATTTTAATCATTTTCAAAAACTTATCATTCCAGGTTTGGCGGGAATGATCTACTTCCTGTCCGACATGCTGAACCCGAATGAGGCCAAGTTCCCTGCTTTCACTCTGTAGGGACAATAAATAGCTCGCTCATCATCGGCCACTGAGCGTTCATCATCGGCCACGGAGCAACAGTGAAACCTGCTTTGTGATCTAACTGCAGGTCGTCAGATCCCTGATCTAGAGTGACGTCAACTCGTGTACAGAAAGTCTCCACAGAAGAAGATAACCATCTGTTATATCCTAAAGCTTAGCTATGAAGGTTGACGTCTGCCACTGACTCCAGAGCAGAGTGACCTACTGGACAAAGTGCGGTAGAGTGAAGGACCAGAATGGACCTCCAACAATTTCAGACATAACCGGTCACCCACACAAGACCCTAGTTGGAGGACACACTGACTACACTTCTTCGCTCTAACCTGCCACAGAGTGACCTACAGTGCTCCAGAAAGAGTGATGTTTTCTCTGAAATCATGCTGTCCACAGGCAGAAACTAACCTGTTACGTCAGTAGAGTCGACCACTGACTCCATCAAGACGTGCAGAGCAACCTCCGTTATTTCATATCATCATATGAAGTGGTCATCAAAAGTCATCATTGGACAAAATCTTCATCTGACGTCAACTCTAGATGTCATCAGAAGTCAGTTGTCATGAATGTATCACTAAATGATTGGTAAACTATAACATTGTTATGATGAAGCATATCTGATTCACAATCAACATAATTGTTTGACACCGTACTCTTTGTTACACAAAGTTAGTGTCAGGATCACTAGATTATTTTTGAGCTTATTGTGTCTGAACTTTTTAACAATTCATTGAAAACTGCTGGTTAACACTTTATTTCTCTGACGAATACAGCATTTACAAGTTGGATATTAATCAAAGAATTCCATATAATCAATCTGTAATTATGTACACTTTATACTCCTGGAGTAAATTCACCAAGGGATATGTTTGCACTTGCTTTTGGAGGAGGAGCAAATTATTGGATAAGGGGGCCATCTTTGCCAATAAGGGTATTTTTTGCATATCATGAAGATTAAATCAACTTTCTTGGTCAGCACTCCCCGCTTATGGCTGCTATACTGCTGTAGCAGTGTTAAACAATAACTTTCACTCATGGTCAGCAAAATATATTCCCAGCTGTTAAGTTATAGAGGATATTATATTCGTGTCTATGTCATACTATGTTTACGACACGAGTGCCTGAATATTAGTATTTCCCGAGCGAGAGCGAGGGATATACCAATATTCAGACACGAGTGTCGTAAACATAGTATGGCATAGACACGAATATAATATTCTGTTTATTACCGAAGTCGTAAAATTAATGAAAACACGCTAAACTCCACTTTCAACCATTGGCTGGCGACCCGCCGTCACGCATTTAGAACGCAACGTCATAGACGAAACGTGACGCATAGCATTGTTTATGACGTCAAGTCACCATGACAAAGTGATATGTTGCCCTAGGGCATCGTATGAAGAATATGAACCCCAATATGATTGCCCTCGTAGGTAATAAATGATAATATTCCATGACCTCTAAATATATAGGTCAAGAGATAAAACAGGTGATACCTATTTTTTTTAAAGAAAACCATTTTATGATAAAATGAGTAACTATAATAATATATTACTCTTGTGAGAAGTTGATGTTCTGAAGTGTAAGGACACTCAGCAACATACTGGAGTGTTATATACTCCCCCAAAAATTCAAGAATTATTGGTGATTGAATGATATAACAGACTCTGTTGATTCATAACATTTATGTCCAAGTGAGTTCTTTCAGTAAACTGAATTCTACACAGACAAAAGGCAGTATTAATGTAGAGAAGAACACAAGCTCTGGCTTTATCACATCGTTTAATTATTTGATAGTTTACATTCCTTTGGCTCTATACAAAAGTAAAGATTTTGTATATTTTAGATATAATTTACAACTGTGTTTGAGCATGATAACCCTCTTATCTTGTCCCACACAAACTCCCCGATTCTGGAGTCAATCCAGCCCATGTCTTTTTCTCTGCGGTCGGAATAGCGCAGGGCTTGAATCAAGAGATAAGGTCTAAAATCATGAGGTCAGAGGTTCGAATTCCGCCAGGGCTCGGAAATTTTGTCTGCTGTGGAGAACTGTTCTACATGCAGTGTAAGGTTTGGGTGTAATGCTACACACTGAATTACAGTGCAGTGCCACCCATGGTTCACTAGTTCCAGCTGAAGATCTCTGGTTTAACTGCAATACATAGTCACAATGATGTTGAAGTCTTTCCTACTATCTCGATGCACATTTTCATTGATATTTCGATATGATGACATTTGTCAGTGATATCAGCACGAGTCCTGAGATTGGTCATTGACGGTTCTTGTTGCAAGAAGTTAAAACGTCACATTGAAGTCTTTTCTGCTATCTCGATACACATTTGCATTGATAATTTTGATATGACATTTTTCAGTGATCGTGAGATTGGTAATTGGCGGTTCTTGTTGCAAGAAGTTAAAACGTCACATTGTTGGTCAATTTTCCCGAAACATTAAAAAAAGAGACATTACATTTTATTGTTGTTATATAGAAAGCAATATATACATTTCTTAAAAATAAAAATAAAATTGGTATTGTCAAATGTAGGCACAAAGTTTCTCCAGGAGAATTTAAAGGAGATTTAATATGACTAATATTATTATAGTTACCGGTAATATGGACTAAGGAATATTTGGACTTTTCTGCAGCATTTTTTATTTTTCAGAAAATCTATGATTGTTGCAATTTTGATTGTCTGTTAATTTACCATTGAACCAGTCAACTGTTGTCCACACTTTGCATTTGCATTGTTTGTCAATTCTTGTTTCCAAATATAGCAATGTGTTCTTGCCCTGTCAAGGTGTTTCTCGTTTGTGGCTGCAGATTTGGTCTTGTTCTTTCTACATATAGCACAAAGGTTCCTGTCCTCGCTAGGCAGTTTGTTTTCTTTTACTGTATGTGGGTATGGCTGGTTTCTCGTAGATGTTAAGGAGTCTGAGTGGACCACATCTTGGTTTTAAATCCTTGTGTATGCTTGGGATAGCACCCTGTCAAAGGATTCGTCGTTTTGTATGCATGTCAAACTGATTTCTCAATGAAAACCAAGGCTTGAAACAAACTTCAGAGAAGTGATCTGAACACTGACGTGAGCCTGATGTTGGTTGCCACAACGCTCTCCTCGCTCAAACAAAATCGGTCCATTTGTCGTGAGGGAAACTAAGAGTTTAAAGCAAAACAGCGGTGTGGCAAAGCATAAATATAGTTCAAACCTCTTGAAGTCAGACTTGTAGCTCTGAAGTTGTCTTGGTTGTCCACGAACACTGATGGTCTTGTTGGAAGCTGATTGTTGTGGGTTGAAACTGGCATATTTCCCTTCAACTATCTGCCGGCGAAGATCGGGGGATATGCACACTACTGACGGTACATCATGCGATGCCACACTGACCTGTTCTGAAAGCGTCCCCACTGGTCAATGATTGTCGATGTTGTGCGTCGCCGACTTGAAGATCCCTCTGAGCAAGTTGATTGACCACCTCGGTCAAGTGTCGTACGTCCCTACTGATTTCCTCGATCATATCTCCGCCGAACTGTGTGTAGATATCCGTGATATCAGAGTGGCAGAGTTCTTTTCTCCTCTGGGGAACCTCCTCACATATCATGTACATATGCCTCCCAAAAGCTAATATGAATTCAGCGTGGGTGAGCGTACGAGTCAGTCTTGGTCCTGCCTACCTTTCATACGAACTTCGTTGTTGGGGTAGCCCCTGCAATAATACTAGCAGCTGTGATATAAGTGAAATACTCCTGAAAGCGGCGTTAAACTCCAATTACTGCCCTTACCTTTACAGTAGTGTGGGCTTTCTTGGCTTTTGTGTAAAGAAACTTATGGTTGTGTCTTCTTTTGGCTTACGTTCTTGACATGCATTTGGGATTTCATGTTCCTTCACATTGTAAATTTCTGATGCAAAAACTTTCACATCTCTGCAACAAATTGTGCAGTTGACATAATAGATTTCCATTTTGGAGGCGATAATCATGGCATTGAAGTTCAATGATTGAACCGTTCACTTCCCTCCAGAATAAAGCCTGTATGTCTGCATTACTTGTCAATTCTTGTTTCCAAATATAGCAATATATGATGTTCTGGCCTTCTCAAGGTGTTTTTATTTTGTGGATGCAGATTTGGTCCGCTTCTTTTTTGGAACCCCCCACCTGTATCTGATATTGGCTGTTGTCTACTGTCTACCTTCTGGGGTGATGTTTTTCCCTCCATTATCGTGGTACTTGAATGGTGACCTCTTGCAGATGGGTCGACAGCAGACACAACTCATGATTTTCAGTTTGACATCCGACAGGCTTGAAAAGTATTCAGAGCTAGATTTCTCTCCCGTGGTTCACTAGTTCCAGCCGATGCTCGCAGGTTTCACCGCAGTGCATAGCCATATGGCGTTGCGGGCTTTCTCCCTGCCATAATACTAGCAGCCGCGCTATAAGTGAAATACTCTTGAAAGCGGCGTTAAACCCCAACTCACCTCACCTGACCTAGATTTCTCTCCTCGTGTTATAGGCGCGGTTCAGACGCCCAGTGACAGCTGAGAATTGAACACTAAATTATAGCAACATTATAGTCAACCTTTATTGGACTTTGCGTTGTGTACTTTTATTTTAATGTGAATATTTCCAGGCTGACTAGTTGCTACTCAAGACTCGGAACCAGTTCATGAATGAGGAATAAGGTTCAAATGAGAAACAAGATTAACAACAAGAAGATTTTATTACAAAAAGATGGAAAAACAGAAAACTCAACAAGCACCAGTTCTTTCACTCACATTCCTAAATCCTAAATCAGCCCTATTAGGAATGTAGGTTTCGTAAATAGGAACAAAGTTTTCTGTACTCCATTCATTCTTTTATTCACACTTCGTTGGTGCAAATTCTAGTTCTCCATAATTCGAACAATTTATGGTGTTCATTAACTTGACATTAAAGTAGTCAACTTGAAGGAGTAGTTGTTGAGTAGTGAATAGTTGATAACTTGAATAGGTAGAATAGTTGAATAGGTACAAGCTACAACAAATAGAAACCCAATAAGTACCTGAAGTAGCTGAACATGATATTCTCAGAATGAAACACAATATTACTTTTCCGGATTTTAACAACAAAATTGACTAAACCATTAAAACATAGAAATTTACCAAAAATATTTACTGACAATGACAGATAAAATAATATTACATTATGTGATGTTAGCAACCTTATTAGCTTAAATTTAATGCGTCCTAAAAACCTACATAAGGGTAAATAATATCTTAAACAAGCAAAGCACATGTTTGACTAGATTTCAGCCATATTGCTTACCAGTATATTCGGAGTGCCTTTCCAGGCCAACCTGGAAAATACATTATACGATATAACGATTTAGTGATGCGCCAAGAGGAGCTGATCTTGGCTTGTTTTCCTGAAGTGTTTGCTTCCTCCTGGTAGCTTGAAGATGAGAAGTTAATGACGCCAAGTGATTCCTTGAGCCAAATTGGAATCTCAAATTTTACATATTGCCCTGCAATATTATTGAGTGAAGAAAGGGCACTTCGGGCAGTGTGAGTTCTATGAATTTAACTAAATAGCCCTTTCCTACAGCCTCAAGTTGCGTGTATGTGCATCCTTGGCTATGTTGAACTGAGCCGATCTTTTCACGGCTCCGCAGATTGGTGACCTCCTGTTCTTGTTCTCTTTGCGAGCTTCCTTTTCTGTTTGAATTTCACGTTCTGCTTTGCTGATGTAGGATATAATGTACACACCACACGAATATGCGTCAATGACATACTGAATATCCATATTCACATTACAGCATTTCGATAACTCAGGATTATACTGGTTAATCCAAACGTCCATAGGCCGCCGCCTTATTGCAACAGTGGTCTTTTTGCCGAGTGCTGGTCATGCATCTTCCAAAATTGATTGGGACACACCTATTGCATTAAACAATGCTTCCGTGGAATCATATTCATTATCCTCATTTATTTCAGTCCAGATCCGCTGAAATATCTCTTGCGCTCTTTTGGAAGATATTTAATAATCTTGTCAAAGAAACTCATGTTGGGATTACCATCTGCGTCTTTAGGCAAATCATCAACAGTTTTATTGTTAGATTCAGCATGACAGATAAACGTTTTACATGTTGGAGGTCTTGGGAAGTTGAATCGACAGCTTTTTCCCCCCCTTTCCGACAAGTCTGAGTATGCCGTTTACGGTGTGTTTGAACTGTCTCAACTATGCTGCGGAGTTAATCCGCAGGAAGTTCAGATGAAACGTATGTATCAACAAAATCAACAACAGCTTTATCAGGGTCAATTGCGATCTTTGGAGCATTTTCGATCCAGAAAAGGTAGTGAGTATGCGGTGAGCCTCTTTGCTGAAATTCTAAATAAAATAAAAATTAAAAATAATATAACCTTCAATCAAACATTCCGGCAGCTGTTACTGGATTTTACCTTAGTATTGCACATTTGAATTCCAATCAAGGTCTTTTGCTTTGCGGGTATCGGCGGTTTCATGAAGAATGCGATCAATGATCTCGGTCCATCTGGGTTCAGCAGAGGAAAAAGAACAAAACCATGTAGGTATTCCCAATTGTCTTATCATAGCAAAGAGATCTTTTTGAACAGATTGCCAAAATAGAGGTGTTCCCCTTATTGGTTTTAAAAACTTTTACCCTTCATCATGTTTCAACATTTTGAAAAGGGATTCTTGTTGAGTCAGATTATTTGCTACAAGTTTCCTGCTGTTTTGTGAAGGCGTTCCTTTTTAAATTGAAATTTGAACGTTTGATTTGACCTGCTCAATAAATAATTTAATAATAAAATAAAATAAATAATCAGTATTTCACGCAAATCGTCCATCAGCATTCATCAGTCTGGTGTTCAGGTGTCTGCCCAATGTTAGGTTCTCCTCTCTGCTATCATGGAAGGTAGGTGTTCCAGTTGGGAACAAAGCAGGAAAGTACTTGGCTTCGATGTTATTTTCACATGGAGAAATGTTGAGGATATTCTCATAATTATTATCCAACTAGATCTCTAGATCTGTAGCCGAGGGTGTAGTCTTGAAATGCTCCCTGGTCTCTGGTCAGCAGCTCCACAACTTTCTTCCTGTAGACACTGTTGTCTCTAACCTGGTCATGTACCATGAAGACACTGTAATGAGCTATAGGAAGGTCCAATACTGCAGCCTCCACAATGAGGTAAAAGTTTGGAGCATGTGTCACACAACACACTTCTCCTCTCCCCATGCAGCACTTGTTCTGTCTCGGTGGCCAACGCAAATTTATTACTAACAATATAACAAAATAACAATGCGTCATTTTCCCATTGATTTATCTTTTTGAAAAGTAACTGATATTATAAAGAATCTGAATGAGTTATGAGTTATAAAGAATGAAAGATATATAATCAAAGTCTATGTATGAATGTATGTATTTTTCAAATAATGTATACATACCTCACTCACAACACAATTTTTGAAAAAATCAGCCTTGCAACTTGATCCTGATACTAGCTGTGGTGGGCTTGGCGTTTCTCGGTTGATGCACGGAAGGTACACGTGTAAGTCGGTACATGGGTTCCCAGGGACATGCTCCTCTCTTGGTAGATCTATTGCAGGTATTCTTATGTTTGTGTACGTTATGTAGTCATAAATTCAAGAATAAACATCGGAAATTGCTAGTGAATGATTTACAAATCAGTCTTGGAAGCGTAATTGAATGTTTCGCATCCCTGGCTATCCATTTTTTTAAAAAAATACAATGCTATATTAGTAACTAAAAACCAGACAAGACTATCGTCATTCCAGAATTCTCTTCTTCAAAATATTCCTAACTAATTTTTTCCATTTTATATATATCCTATCCGCGTCCAATGCGGATTGAAACGTATCATTTTTGTGGCTTTCTCAGCGCCGGGGTTATTTCTCTAGAGCAGAGCCAAAGCGTACTCAGCCGTATCACTTTTACGAGCCTCTGATAGCCGCTCTCCGGGAGAGTGATTTGGGCTAGAAGCGCCGGGAATTTTAATGCATACTGTGAACTTGACACCTCTATTATCTCCATCTGGAGTGACTACACAAGGAAGCAATGGTATCCATGGATAATGAATAATATTTTAGTTGGAAGACTATGCTCTGAATTCTTAGACCTCACATACTAGACGATTTATGAGTGATTGATTTAGACACATTCTGCAAATTTGTATTTGATTCCAATTTTGTGAAAATAATACAACTATTGTCCGTGTATTTGTATCTCAGTAAATTAATTTCCATGCTTCAAACTTATATGTCAGTGAAGCCTGATGTACTGCGTATCGAGGGAAGATGAAAAGGACTAAATAAAATGGTCCATAAATTAGTTAATTAGGACATAATAGATGTGGGGTCTAAAACCATTAAATACGCTTTATCCGGGAACAGCTGATTAAGGGGGGTCATGCTATTCCGTTATACACGGATTGGCACTCCCTGACCTCGGCTGGTCTGTGCGTCTTATCACGGTTTGGCTGTTGGAGGGAGATTTATCTCTGTTAACCAAAACATGTTTGCAATACGTCTTGGCCCGGATTGGCACTGTTGAAACTTCATTGAGACAGAATAGCCAAAGCGTGAAATGAGCGTATTCAGATAGCATCAGACAACATTCAACACGTTTTCATTTCCCCTCCCGCCTTAGCCAAACCAGACTGACACGCCTCAGTACGCTCAAACACGCTTCGGCCATTTCATCGTGGTGAACAGAAAAAACGCTTCTTCTATATACATTATTTATTGAAACATAATTAATATTAACAAAAAATGATACTCATGCATTTCATGATAGAAACTCAAGTTATTATAAATATAATGTAAATGTTTAACTCTGACAAATATTAAAAAAATATATAGTATGATAATTGCCTTTAAAATATCACGAAATGCATTTGCTCAGTCATTGTGAAATATATTTACATGCCTGGACTGAACCTTTAAAGGATCATCAAATTATCATGCGTTTTCTATTTGATATTATGAATTAAGATGCAAAAGTTTATTATAAACGTTTATATTAACGTCTTCATTCTTTATATTCAGAATATGAACATGTTAACAAACATTTGAAAGTAGCAAACCATGTAAAGCCGCCAAGCAGCAAGACATTTTAATTATTTTGTTGATCAGTAAACCTGCCCATTATTGCGTCTGATATACAGATTAATTGCACTTTCGGTTATCTATATTATAAACTCTCACAAAGATGCGTCATTGCTGATCATTAGCAATTTACTGGGTATGCAATGATAACAAAATCTCTTAATATCTGACATGCTACAAATCTACGAATAATCCTACATATGCATGTAGATTAATTACATTTGCAAATTCTAATATGATATATCCCTACACAATTGATAAATCTAAACAGCAGCATAAAACATTATTTGTATGGCATCTTATGAATACCCTATAATATATTCACACATTATAATAACAAAAGGCCAAATGTATGATGTATACATAGTTTTCAACAGAAACTTAAAGTACGTACAGATACCAAAATGACACGTCCAGCAGTATGACATGAACAGCAGTAACAATCAAATGCTATCAAATCCAATATGTATTTCCCGTATCTGTAGATGATTGTCCCAAAACGTGTCCATTTGATGTCCGTCCATGTCCGTTTTCGATCTTTATCGTGACATTATATCTCAAACTTGTCACAATACTGACAAAATTGGCCTTACCATGATTCTTTTCATTAACAATGATCCGCAATTCAAAACACAATCTAAAACTTTGAAATATGTAACTCCAGACTAGAGAAGTTCACTGACTCAACCTTTGAAATATTAAATTTGTTTTCTTATCTATAACTCTTCCTTAGTTTTCTCGGTGAAGGCCTGATAGGTGTTGCTGACTTCTCTTTTGTCGGGGTGGCCATCGTCTGAGTTCCAGTTGTGCTCATTGCCAAACTTCGCTTGACTTTCGAGTCGTGGAATGACTGGAAGCATTCCCTGTAACATTATCAATAACAGATAGTATTAAACATAAATATATTTTCAATTAAATTTATCAAAAAGCTCATTATTTATGATATACAGTAGAAGCAGTCTTAACCGAGTTTGTGTTGCATAAACTAGTTAGCTCTCAATAAATCAGCATCACTTCATTCCGTATCTCAGCTGACGTGGACCGCCAAACTGACTGTTTGGACAGTAATTAACGCTCTCAATACCGGCATTCACACTCTTCGATTATCTTGAGCTTGATGGTTGGCTAATGAGGTGCACGTGTTTTTGCAGCGGTAACATTGATGCCAGTTGATAAAGGAAAACAGATTACGGTTTTAGTAGGTAATGTAAAGGAGAGTGACATATGCATCTTTAATTGGTCAATAAATAGGTAACTGAACTTAATTTTGGCAGTCACTCACAGTGTCAAGATAGTCAGACCATTCAAGCGGGCTAGATTATAATTATCTCGTGAAAAGAAAATTAAGCTGTGATGCAATTCCTTGGCCTACTAGAAACGATCTTGCAATTAGGTACTACATTGATAGGTGAACAGTTTGGGATATTTTGAAAAAAGCGTGTATGCAAGAAACATAATTTCAACCACATATCGAGTAAGAAACAAAACGACTAAATGAGATACATTAAAAGAGCGAACGGATGTTGTGATGTAATTTACACGACGCCGAATGTATTATTATGTTATCTTTATCTATGAATAAGGAATATAATGACAATCAACCTGCTATTCAGTTGTTATGTTTAATGTAAATTGAACAGTATTTCCAAACTCTATTTAAAACATACTGGATCGATTATGATTGTATCAATTTCAAATTTTAAACCACAACTATACACATACCTGTGTAGGTTGACCATGCACTGCTCACAGCCATACTTGGTTTCACGAGTACGTCCAGATCTTGTCTTTACCTTGTTTGCAGTGCACTGCTTGCAGACACGTGCACGACCAGTCATGTAGATACAGAGATGTTCTCGGGCTCTATCAGCATCCAAGTGGGC
Source organism: Gibbula magus (assembly GCA_936450465.1). Taxonomy (NCBI): domain Eukaryota; kingdom Metazoa; phylum Mollusca; class Gastropoda; order Trochida; family Trochidae; genus Gibbula; species Gibbula magus. The sequence continues at coordinate 57,503,204 of OW388300.1, forward strand.
TCCACTTGTAGTTGCTTGCTGGCGAGATCGATACACCTTCTGTGTAAAACCTCCTATCAACTGTTTTGCAACCTGCAAAATTAATTAAAAGTGATACACTCAAAATGACAGGAATGGATATTTAGTATGTGGAAAATATAAAACTATATGAAATAATAATGTATTATGTAAATTATTTATTAATTATATAGTTTTCTATGATAGTTATTTTATCATGACAATGATATCCTAAATGATTTTTAAAATGTATTCATTTGATAGCTCATATTTAAGAATATTACAATATGGGTATATCTTTTTACTGTTATATTATATCTTAATAATCTTACCAAATGTTAAACTCCCGTCTGTCCCTGGCAGCAGCGCAGTGTAGAAAAAGCCAAAGGAAAACCAAACGCAAACAACCCCAGAAAGAGGGTAGCCAGACCGTAAATATACTGTCTGGCATTAATGGTCAGAGATGCCAAACCGGAATTGTGATAACTTTGTTTACTGTGTTAGAAAGGCTAATCTGATAAATGTGACTTTTACCCATTCCCTAGAGGAGCCGTTCCCGTATATCCGTTTTCTAAATACTTTAGATAAGGATAGCTAGAGGAATGCCAAAGCGGACTGATATGCACATATCTGTGTGAAGGAAGGGCCGAAGCGTAACGGGTTCCATGACTCCCATTAACATGGATACGCATGGAACGCACCATTACGGATTGGCGACTGGAGAAGGCCTTTTTTCACCACGCTAAAGACCGGATTGGCCAGTCTACGGGAAAATGATACCGGCGCCAGAGAAGGTTAAAATTCACTACGTTTGAGACGGGATTGGCAGTTTAACAGCAAAACAGTACCGGCAGTCGAAAGGATATATATATATATATATATATATATATATGAATCTGATAAGTCACAAATTGATTGATCAATCATCGAAGCCTTCAAAGTCAGTCACTGTCCCATTCTTATCCAATGTCAGGCCATCCAGATCACAAGAACTCTCTGGGAAGGTGGGGACTTGTCTGTTGATGAATTCCTTGTCGCTGTCCAGTGATGAGATTCCACAGTAACTCCAGCGATGATTGTGTCAAGACTTCACCTCTGACCAAGTCTCAGACACCCTTTTGATGTGTTGACTAGAAGGCTTCACAAAGTTCCTGTTCTTGTTGTTCTTTGCTGTCTTGAACCAGTCTGTCCACTGGTTGTGGAAGGTCTTGAATGGCTTGTTTACGTGGGTGTCTATCGGCTGTACGAGTTAAGTGCAACCTGTAATATGCAAGATAGAGGTTGGTGAGAAGGATGGACGGCAAGGGTAGGGACAGGTGTGGTGTATGCGTGCCTGCATTGTTGTTTTGTGGTATTTGTGTGGGTTTGCTTCGATTTAATGTTAACAGTACTGCAGGCAGGAGTTATGTGTCGGTGTGACTTACAGTCAATGCAGAACCTGGTGCAAGATGGATTTGCTTCCTTCCTGCCACAGGCTTGGTCACCGCATATCCCACGTCTTTTACTCATGCGGTTCGTAGCCTATGTGATTTGTATTTGAGGCAGTTAGTACAGTATGTTATTGGCCCTATCCATTTGTTCTACTGTGCAGGTACATGCACCAAAGAAAATAGATTTAGGAAGTGTGAGGATATTTATTTTTCTACCATTTGGAAGCGATTTAGTGATTCGCCAAGAGGAGCTACGGTAATCTTGGCTTGTTTTCCTGAAGTGTTTGCTTCCTTCTGGTAGCTTGAAGATAAGTTAATGACGCCAAGTGATTCCTTGAGCCAAATTGGAATCTCAAATTTTACATATTGCCCTGCAATATTATTGAGTGAAGAAAGGGCACTTCGGGCAGTGTGAGTTCTATGAATTTAACTAAATAGCCCTTTCCTACAGCCTCAAGTTGCGTGTATGTGCATCCTTGGCTATGTTGAACTGAGCCGATCTTTTCACGGCTCCGCAGATTGGTGACCTCATGTTCTTGTTCTCTTTGCGAGCTTCCTTTTCTGTTTGAGTTTCACGTTCTGCTTTGCTGATGTAGGATATAATGTACACACCACACGAATATGCGTCAATGACATACTGAATATCCATATTCACATTACAGCATTTCGATAACTCAGGATTATATTGGTTAATCCAAACATCAATAGGCTGCAGCCTTCTTATTGCAACAGTGGTCTTTTTTGCCGAGCGCTGGATGTGCATCTTCCAAAATTGATTGGGACACACCTATTGCATTAAACAATGCTTCCGTGGAATCATATTCATTATCCTCATTTATTTCAGTCCAGATCCGCTGAAATATCTCTTGCGCTCTTTTGGAAGATATTTAATAATCTTGTCAAAGAAACTCATGTTGGGATTGCCATCTGCGTCTTTAGGCAAATCATCAACAGTTTTATTGTTAGATTCAGCATGACAGATAAATGTTTTACATGTTGGAGGTCTTGGGAAGTTGAATCGACAGCTTTTTCCCCCTTTCCGACAAGTTTGAGTATGCCGTTTCCTGTGTGTTTGAACTGTCTCAACTATGCTGCGGAGTTAATCCGCAGGAAGTTCACATGAAACGTATGTATCAACAAAATCAACAACAGCATCATCAGGGTCAATTGCGATCTTTGGAGCATTTTCGATCCAGAAAAGGTAGTGAGTATGCGGTGAGCCTCTTTGCTGAAATTCTAAATAAAATAAAAATTAAAAATAATATAACCTTCAATCAAACATTCCGGCAGCTGTTACTAGATTTTACCTTAGTATTGCACATTTTGAATTCCAATCAAGGTCTTTTGCTTTGCGGGTATCGGCGGTTTCATGAAGAATGCGATCAATGATCTCGGTCCATCTGGGTTCAGCAGAGGAAAAAGAACAAAACCATGTAGGTATTCCCAATTGTCTTATCATAGCAAAGAGATCTTTTTGAACAGATTGCCAAAATAAAGGTGTTCCCCTTATTGGTTTTAAAAACTTTTACCCTTCATCATGTTTCAACATTTTGAAAAGGGATTCTTGTTGAGTCAGATTATTTGCTACAAGTTTCCTGCTGTTTTGTGAAGGCGTTCCTTTTTAAATTGAAATTTGAACGTTTGATTTGACCTGCTCAATAAATAATAAATAAAATAATAAAATAAATAATCAGTATTTTGCGCAAATCGTCCATCAGCATTCATCAGTCTGGTGTTCAGGTGTCTGCCCAATGTTAGGTTCTCCTCTCTGCCATCATGAAAGGTAGGTGTTCCAGTTGGGAACAAAGCAGGAAAGTACTTGGCTTCGATGTTATTTTCACATGGAGAAATGTTGAGGATATTCTCATAATTATTATCCAACTAGATCTCTAGATCTGTAGCCGAGGGTGTAGTCTTGAAATGCTCCCTGGTCTCTGGTCAGCAGCTCCACAACTTTCTTCCTGTAGACACTGTTGTCTCTAACCTGGTCATGTACCATGAAGACACTGTAATGAGCTATAGGAAGGTCCAATACTACAGCCTCCACAATGAGGTAAAAGTTTGGAGCCTATGTCACACAACACACTTCTCCTCTCCCCATGCAGCACTTTCAATTTATTACCAACAATATTACAAAATAACAATGAGTCATTTTCCCATTGATCTATCTTTTTGAAAAGTAACTGATATTATAAAGAATCTGAATGAGTTATGAGTTATAAAGAATGAAAGATATATAATCAAAGTCTATGCATGAATGTATGTATTTTTCAAATAATGTATACATACCTCACTCACAACACAATTTTTGAAAAAATCAGCCTTGCAACTTGATCCTGAAACTAGCTGTGGTGGGCTTGGCGTTTCTCGGTTGATGCACGGAAGGTACACTTGTAAGTCGGTACGTGGGTTCCCAGGGACATGCTCCTCTTGGTAGATCTATTGCAGGTATTCTTATGTTTATGTACGTTATGTAGTCATAAATTCCAGAATAAACATCGGAAATTGCTAGTGAATTATTTACAAATAAGTCCTGGAAGCGTAATTGAATGTTTCGCATAGCTGGCTATCCATTTTTTTTTAAAAATACAATGCTATATTAGTAACTAAAAACCATACAAGACTATCGTCATTCCAGAATTCCCTTCTTCAAAATATTCCTTACTAATTTTGTCCATTATATATATATATATAGGAATCTGATAAGTCACGAATTGATTGATCAATCATCGAAGCCTTCAATGTCGGTCACTGTGCCATTCCTAAAGAATGCCAGGCCATCCAGATCACAAGAACTGTCTGGGAAGGTGGGGGACTTGTCTGTTGATGAATTCCTTGTCGCTGTCCAGTGATGAGATTCCACCGTAACTCCAGCGATGATTGTGTCAAAACTTCACCCATTTGATGTGTTGACTGGAAGGCTTCACAAAGTTCCTGTTCTTGTTCTTATTTGCTGTCTTGAACCAGTCTGTCCACTGGTTGTGGAAGTTCTTGAATTAAATGGCTTGTTTACGTGGGTGTCTATCGGCTGTACGAGTTAAGTGCAACCTGTAATACCGTAGTGTCGCGGGTATAAGAACAGGGGGCTCGGCAAACAAACAACTTGAAAACATGGGGGTGGGCTAGTTACCGAGAAAGACCCCAACTCATGAGACTGAATTGACTCAATCCAAGATGGCGGCTCGTAACTAACACAAATAGGCCAGGCATGTTACTGGCATAAAGAATATTGTACTTTGATGTTTTAAGTCTTTTAAACATAAACATGATATTATTAATATTCATTCATGTTATTTTTTTTATATATGATAATTATATTATGCACTTAAACATCATTTTTGTTTTTCAGAATTCTATGATCGGCGCGACTGCACATGAAAACATTGCCACTTTTAGCTCATCAGGCCTGAAAGGCCTGATGGGCTTATGGCATGGCATGGTGTCCGGCATCCGTCCATCCATCCGTCCATCCGTAAACTTTTTGCTTTTTCTACTTCTTCTCCAGAACCAATGACTCCACAGAGCTGAAATTTTATGTGCAGACTCCTTGGCCGATGGGGATTCTAAATTGTAAATTTCATGACCCCATGACCCCAAATGGGGTCACAGGGGTCACATCCTTAAAAACCTATTTTCATCTTCTTCTCCAGTTCCAAAAGGTCTAGAGAGCTGAACAGTTGTGTGCAGACTCATTGGCCAATGGGGATTCTAAATTGTAGATTATGTGACCCCGTGACCCCAAATGGGGTCACAGGGGTCACATCCTTAAAAACCTATTTTCATCATCTTCTCCAGTTTCAAAAGGTCTATAGAGCTGAAAAGTTGTGTGCAGACTCCTTGGCCAATGGGGATTCTAAATTTTAGATTATGTGACCCCGTGACTCCAAATGGGGTCACAGTGGTCATGATCTAAGAACCTATCTTTTGCTTGTAAACAATAACTTAAATAACTTAAATATTCAACTTTAGATAGTAAATCAATGAAATCCTGATGAGCTACAGAGCCCATGGCTCTATTTTTTTATTTATAAATTTTGTAGGCCATGTGTTAAAAAATGGTGTACAGTGAATAAAAACGATAACATTCTTGAGTTGCGTTGTTGATATAGTTGTGTACGTAGCTGACAAAATAATTCAGAAAAAATTAATGTTGGGAATAAAATGTTGCTACTCACATCACCATACATCGATGAAAGTTAGGCCCACACGTCCCGAATTGATATCCATCATTACATAGCTTAATTATCATGTTGTCAATAACGTTTATGTACGTTATGTGTTCCAGAACAAATATCGTAATTTGTTAATGAACTATTTACAAATCAGTATTTGAAGCGTCAATGCATGTCGACTGAAATGGCTTTTTTCAAAGGAAGTACGATATGATTGGTTGCTATATTAGTGTCAACCAATCGGAGCATATAGTTCATACGTTGTCTGTCAATGGTTGTTCATCAATGAAACAGACGTCAAGTTTATTCATATTTACAATATTTACAAAATATTATACACGTAAATATACTGGACAAAATATGTTGGAAAATTTAATTTTTTTTAAATAACGGGTCTATGTTCCATACGAACGACAATTTATTCATATCTACAATATATTATAATGTACATGTAGACATACCGGTAGATATACTGGTTGAGGATTATGAATGTTTATTTATTTATATTTCATTAGTATGTCAAATAAGAAATGCTTACTTTATTCATATTTTTTAAATTGTCCCTAACTCATATATAACGGTATACAAGACTGGGTACGAATTGAATGTTCAATCTGATCAATCTGTTCAGTCATCAAACCCTTCAAAGTCTATGCAAGATAGAGGTTGGTGAGAAGGATGGGCGGCAGGGGTAGGGTCGGGTGTGGTGTGTGCATGCCTGCAGTGTTGTTTTGTGGTATTTGTGTGGGTTTGCTTCCATTTAATGTTTATGGGACTTCAGGCAGGAGTACCCCCCCCCCCCCCCCCCCCCCCCCCCCTTTCTGACAAGTCTGAGTATGCTGTTTACTGTGTGTTTGAACTTTCTCAACTATACTGCGGAGTTAATCATCCTCAGGAAGTTCACATGAAACGTATGTATCAACAAAATCAACAACATCTTCATCAGGGTCAGTTGCAATCTTTGGAGCATTTTCGATCCAGAAAAGGCAGTGTGTGTTCAGCCTCTTTGCTGAACCTCTAAATAAAATAAAAATAAAAATAAAATAATCAACAACTTTTCCGATAGGAGCTGCTGGAGACATTTTGACATCTGTCAGGAAAGTATGGAACCTTCGATCAAACATTCCGGCAGCTGTTACTGGATTTTGCCTTAGTATTGCACATTTTGAATTCCAATCAAGGTCTTTTGCTTTGTGCATATCGGCGCTTTCATGAAGAATGCAATCAATGATCTCGGTCCATCTGAGTTCAGCAGTGGAAAAAGAACAAAACCATGTAGGTATTCCCAATTGTCTTCTCATAGCAAAGATATCTTTTTGGACAGATTGCCAAAATGGAGGTGTTCCCCTAATTGGTTTCAAAAACTTATACCCTTCATCCTGTTTCAACATTTTGAAAAGGGATTCTTGTTGAGTCAGATTATTTGCTACAATTTTCCTGCTGTTTTGTGAAGGCGTTCCTTTTTAAATTGAAATTTGAACGTTTGATTTGACCTGCTCAATAAATAATGAATAAAATAATAAAATAAAATAAATAATCAGTATTTCGCGCAAATCGTCCATCAGCATTCATCAGTCTGGTGTTCAGGTATCTGCCAAATGTTAGCCTCTTCTCTCTGCCCATCATGGAAGGTAGGTGTTCTAGTTGGGAACAAAGCAGGGAAGAACTTGGCTTCGATGTTATTTTCACATGGAGAAATGTTGAGGATATTCTCATAATTATTATCCAACATATCTTGACCAATATCGACTGGTTGAAGCCAAGTGTCCAACGACATTCCATTTTCCTCATTTGTGTAGTAGACTAATCAGAATTTGTCTCATTGTCTTCCAACGTTTGTCTCTTCAATATCATTGTCAGAATGTTCCAATTCATCATCAATATCAATGTCGTGTGCATTGACCCACTCACTGTTAAAATCTATGTCCCTGTAATAGACATTGTTCTCTTTCAAATATGCTAGAGCAGCTCTTACACTTTCTCTGTTGATATACTGATATTGGTAATGGCCCTTGAAAGCCAGTTTCAGCTTCACTCTGATCAACTGATCCGATGTCGGAACTCTAGAGAGACCAAGCAATGTCTGCTTGATGTTTGAAGGAACGGCAACAGTTGGGCCATGCACAGCATTTTGCTGACCTTTTGGTAATGACAACAGCTTTATAAATGGAATGTTCAAGGCCACAAGGTGTTGTTCCATATCGTTAAAACAACCCAATTCTTTCTAGGGAGAACAAGGGATGTCTGTCAGCCAGGGTGGGTGGTTCGGAGATCTAGTCCTAAACCATTTATATAAACCAAAAAAGTCGAAATTCACTTATAGTTAAATAAAAATTGATAAGACATGACGAATAATAAATCTTATTGTATATATGAATACTTCAATGTTTACAAAAAGTCGAAATAACTGGCAGTTTATATCAGCAACGAAGGGAAGGGTCTTATGAGGTTACACAACCTATCGATATCTACAAAATAATTTACACACTTCCAATTTCATTTGTTTCTAGGGTGTAACAAATGTCGTCTTTGATGTCAATGTCTTCCTCAGCGGCCTTATGTATGATTTCTGATGTGGGTACAGTTGCTGCATATATTTTTGAAATTTTATCATTTCTGTCATTTTGTGAGCATCACTAAAAAACTATAACTTGAAAACTTAAGTATGGATGATGCCTACCTATATGATATTGTTGTGCCTTTCATTGGTTCCACGTTTCCAATAATGTTTTAAAATATTTTCATCAGAAACAATTATTTTTATTCATTGACATGATTGACTAGATTATATTTTCCAATTTCTTTATACTGTATGAAGGCGATCAAACTACAGGCGGGTGTATGTGAGCTCCGCCCACTTTTGCCTTGTTTTCTCCTAGTTTTATACCATTTTGTATGAAAATTGCTTGTAGCGTGGTTCTGCGACCCCTTGACGTAGGATATCCATATTGGCACTCTTCTTATCTATCCATGGCTGCTTGTGTATGGGGTGCGGGATAGCGCAGTGGTTAGCGTGTTCGGCTTCAGATCAAGAGGTGCAGGGTTCGCATCCCGCCAGGGGCACGGCAACTTTGGCTGCAGTAGAGAACTGTTCTACACGCAGTAAGGTTTGGGTTCAATGCTACACTGAATTTCAGAGTAGTACCACCCATGGTTCGCTAGTTCCAGCCGTTGCTCGCAGGTTTCACCGCAATGCATAGCCACATGGTTTTGCGGGCTTTCTCCCTGCCGTAATACTAGCAGCCGCGATATAAGTGAAATACTCTTGAAAGCGGTGTTAAACCCCAACTCACCTCACCTCAAAAGAGTTGTAGGGTCGTTTGCATTTGACAGTTCCCACTAGAAGATTGTCCCTGTGTATGACAGTGACACCCCCACCTACTATGGATGGAATACAGTTGTTTGTATAGTTCTGGACACATGGCAAAGGTACCATCTCCGTAGTCGGCATGGATCTTATATATGCTGGGGCTGTGTTGTGTAGTGATTTGTACACCAGAACTAGAACTTTGAACTGGATTCGAAGTTGAATTGGAGACCAGTGTAATTTCTTCAAACTTTCAACATTCCGAAGGTCCTCAGCTTCTCCTCCCAGCACTACCCTTTCAGCTATATGTTTAACTTTCTGCAATTTGGCGATGGTTGTCTGGAGGAGACCGGCGAAGATGGCGTTGCCGTAGTCAAGATGAGATATGACAATTCCAAGTGCTGGTGTCTCTGCAGCGTCCTTGGTAATAGATGATCTTATAGACTTGATTCTATGGATACCATACATTGCGGTTTTACATTTCTGTGTAATGTGCTTCTTGAGTGTCAGTTCTTCGTCCAGGTTCACACCCAGGTACTTGACACTTGCTGATCGATGAACAATGTCACTGTTGACGTTGATTGATGTCATCATGCATTTCTGTAGCTGTTTCCTGTGACCAAGTAGTAGAAATTCCGTTTTTGATGAATTCATTTTCAGCCTGTTCGCATCCATCCATAGTTTGATCGAAAATGCATTGTCTTCAAGAGTTTGAATAATAATAATGGTTAAATGCAACTATTTAGAATTTGTATAGGTATTTGACCATCCCCTTGTACCTTGTACCTGTACTGAATAAATATTGTAACCAAATATTTAGAAAAGTTTACTTCAAGAAATCTAAATACATCAGTACATCCCTAGCTAAATAGTGAAAACACAACTTACCTATCAGTTCTTCCTGATACAAAGACGGGACAGGTTTGGAATCTGTCTTCACCATGTCCTTCAGTCCAGACAGAAATTCTTGTCTCTTGATGTCATTGTCAACCGCTGGATGGTTATAGATATTACGATAGGTGGTAACAAGGTTGTTTCTTGTGTTGATGGGAGCTGGGCAGCCTCTCCTGCAGCAACGCCAATGAATACTGTTTGGTTTAGTGTTCTTCTTTCTAAATCGATGACCACCAAATACAAGATTCTGGCCTCCTTGATGGTTGTTAACAAATCGCACATTTACTTGAATGTTCGCCATGGTGCTATGCCATTGAATGCTGGCTGTAGTTAGATGCTTAACGTGGCCTTCCACATAAGTGATTTCGGCAGAATGATAACCCATTGAATACAATTATTCTCATAACAAAATTGTTTCTTTACAAATGCAATATTTAAAAACTTCAACCAAACTTCAAACCTTTACAACTAGAATTAATGAGATATATAATATAATAATAATAATAGAAATCGAAAATGAAAGCTTGTGTTTTGCTGATGGGGTTGGCCTATACTTTGATTGTTGTATTGAAAGAAGCAAGTGTTATTTCAATATGTTCAAAAGAGTTGTAGGGTTGTTTGCATTTGACAGTTTCCACTAGAAGATTGTTCCTGTGTACGACGGCGACACCCCCGCCCCTGCCCATTCTTGGAACGTGTGTAAGACGATATCCAGTGGGCGTCATCTCTGATATCAATGCTTCATCACCTGTGTCTCTCAACCAGGTCTCTGTTAGAAATAACACATCAATATCTCCCTCCAACAACAGATCCGAGATTTCAGTAGTTTTGTTTTTACATGATTGCGCATTCCACACATTAAGTCTCATAGTCTTTGGCGATGGTTTAGAGTTAATATCGTTGTTGATATGAACCTGTTGTTTAGTAAATGTTCTACGAACCCATTCCCACTTCTTCTTGCCTTGGTTTCCAGACGTGATATCCCAAGTTGTTGAAAGTCTAGCTGATTTCATTGACGATCCAATTGAAAGAAGCTCACTCCTATTGTACCTCACACTTGCCTGATTGAAATCCATTGTCCTTTTGCAATCCAGCCAGCAGCCACAAACCAAAGCTTGGCTTGAGTGAAAAGCCTTTTGTGTAAACACTGTAGTGATTATCACAATATCAAATATAAATGCTAATAAAGTCCACATTTCAAAAGTTTTAAGATGAAAAAGCACATTTCTGAATTCCTTAGTACATCAATGAATTCAATGTCAAAAATCAACAAATTTGGTAGTCCATAAACCAGTGAAAAGAGGAAAAAACAGGGAGAAGTGTCTGCTGCTTTCAAGTGCATACGCTACCCCAAATATTACCAAATAACAACTATGGCTTTCTCAAATTGTACATATGTAAGCTTCTATAAGTTCTGGTCTTCTCTCCATATGATTTTCAAAGATCCTGCAAAGAACCCATGATATGACATTGAATGTATGTACCTACGCACATGTATGTATACTTTATTTGATATGAATGGAAATGTACTGAAAAAATTAAAATAAAATACAAATATTTAAGAAATTGACAATGATATTCTATTGACTATAAGCCAGTGCACCTTAAACATTTAGATAGCATATTATATGTCATAAAGTCATAAAACTACATATCATAAGTGATAGATTATACATTTAAACATGATTACATATGATTTTACAATAAATCATAACTGCATGCATATGTGTTATGCAGAAAGACAGCATATCATGAATCACATGATATATGAAAATATATATATCATAGGCATAGTATGCATAATACACAATGATAGCAAATGTTAAAACATAATTATTATAAAGGAAAAACCCAAGTGTGTGGACTTGGGTTTACACCAGACCAGACAAGTTATCATCATGACCTCAACATCTGCATAATGAATAATAAAACTATTTACAATACTGAAGGGAATAAATGAAGCACAGGTCGGCGTTGTTCTCGGGGCTGATCTCGATGGTGATCCTGGCGAGTTTCGTGATGACGGTCCTGACTCGTTTCAGAACTGCACCGCGACCACCACCCGAGACTTAGGCGGTGATGTCTTGTGACGTCTGACTGGAGAACGTCCTCTGGTGTAGCGGCTTCGTTCGGGGGACGGAGACTCCACCACCACCTGGAACTAAGGTAGTTGGGTCCTGGGGGGACGAACTTGGAACGTCCTCTCGTGTGGGGGCTGCGGTCTGGTGACCGGCTGACTGAAACTTAGGTGGTGGGGTCCTGGGGCGACGAACTGGGAACGTCCTCTCGTCCTGGGGTGACAGCAGAATGTAGAATATACACTGGCTGGTTCTCTTCAACCTGATGAACCCTAGCTTTCAAATTATAGTCCCTTTTCATGCGCATCAGGGCTCAATTGGTTTCTCGCCTGATTATGAGCGAATATTTGCTCTCTCAATGCACTGGTGTAATCGTCCATATTTGGGGCTCATTCCAGATCTGTGGGTTCCCAAAACATACTGAAACGTTGCCAAAGTTTATTCCTCAGATTCGTGAAAGTAATGTCCGGTTCTGCACTCCTGCATTTAGCGTAATAGTTGCTTGCCTCCCCTCGTAATGCGAAACACAATTGGTAACACCGTTCTCGGTCTGACCATCCTTTTAAGTTGCAAATCAATTGAACTTCATCTGGAATGAAGCCCAAGTTTCCTTCCCATTAAAGACAATTACGTTGGACACAGGTTTCCAATTACCTTGCTGGTTGTCCTGACGACGAGTTGTTGACCTACTATTGAATGATTTCTTGTTTTCCCAGTGTGGATACTCACCTGATTCTAGATCCAAACCCACATCGAATTCCATGGTTTTCCTTAGATTCCTAGAATCTACTATACCTGTGACATTTTGGATCATGTCGTCCATTGTGGAGGGCGGGGGATTAAGTACCGACGATTGTGTGCTGTGGGGTTGTCTTACTCGAATGTCTGTCCACGGTTTGTCATCGGGTGAGGTAGGTGGACGAGTCTTCCTTCGCCATGTCAACATTGAAGAATAACTTTGCGAGTTTGTCTTTAAAATTCTCGCAAAGGTATAAGCTGCCTTTGCACCCAGGGTATGAAAGTTGCATTGTTATACCCTGGGACAGGATGAGAGACCATACACTGAGTTATTGTCTTCCTTCTCTTTTCCATTTCTTTGCTTCTGGGGCTTCTTGGCAACTGCTGTCCTCAATGAATGACCCTTGCACGTCGACGACTTAGCCTTGGAAGTGACGATAGATGGGATCTTCTTTGTTTCACAATGGTGACATTTCGGTATAGATCCTTACTGATCAAGCTTGATCTATACCGAAACGTAGCCGTTGTGAAATAAAAAAGTTGATTATCAATAAAATATCGTCTTTCTATTACACCAACTTCACCAACACAACAACTAGTCTGTCTGGACCTGATAGAAATAAGGATGTGTTCTCTTCAGGGGCATACCATGATCTCTTTCTTCTAGACAGGAACCTTTGCCAGCTCATGCAGTGTAAACATTTGATTCCTGTGCATCCCTTTCCGCAACAATCAGTTCACAAAACCATCCGGTGATTGTCCATGGGGGTATTGCAGTCTGCTTTCATGCGAGAAGCAGTTACTCGTCCACTTTGAATAATCTGGGTCATATGTGACCCAAACATACTTTTCACTTTTAGCAACACTTACAAAAAATGTCATTAATACTACCAGTAAGGGCTAGAAATAAACAATAGTCCTAGTAGCAAGAATGATGTCCTACTAGCACATGTTAGCTTCTGCTAGCTCTGTAGGCCTTTAAAAATTACAGAAGTACGCCTGCTAGTACCTGTGTCGCTCGATGCGAGGATCTGTGCAAGCTCGTCAGTACAGCTTACTTCATACTCATCCTCCCCCTTGTTGATTGTCAAAGTAGTCATTCTAAAAATAATTTATTAGCATAAAATATTATATCGATGATAATCATGTTATAAAAGAAGGACCAAAATATTGAAAAATTATGTATGAAAGAACTTATTTTTTGCAAGAATTATTCCGATCAATCAATCAAGAACTTTTAAACTTAGCCAATTTAACTCTTGTGAGTGCTTATTATCCCCCGCCGCGCGTTTAGCGCGAAGCGGGGGATAAAGTATTCGGCTGCGTCCATCCGTCCGTCCGTACGAAATGGAATAACTCAAATACCATTCACTGGATTCTTTTCATATTTTGCATATGGGTTCATCATAGGAAGAGTAATGTTCCTACAGTAGTTTGAGACCTTGACCTTCATTTCAAGGTCACAACGAGACTTTGTCATTTTACCCTTGTCAGCGGGATATCTCAATAACCATTCGCTGGATTCTCTTCATATTTTATACATAGCTTCTCCAAGGCAAGACGACGGGTTGATTAGATTTTGGTGACCTTGACATTATTTTCAAGGTCACAGCGGAACTTTGAAGTTTTCAACATGTTAATGTACATGTAAAGCTTGTCAGCGGGATATCTCAAGAACCATTCACCGGAATTCCATCATTTCTTGCACAAAGCACCTTCTAGGGATGATGATGGGCTGATTAGATTTTGGTGAAATTGACATTATTTTCAAGGTCACAGCAGCACTTTGAAGTTTTCAACATGTTAATGTACATGTAAAGCTTGTCAGCGGAATATCTCAAGAACCATTCACTGGAATTCCATCATTTCTTACTCAAAGCACCTTCTAGGGAAGACGACCGGCTGAATAGATTTTGGTGACCTTGACATTATTTTCAAGGTCACAGCAGAACTTTGAATTTTTCGACATGTTAATGTACATGTTAAGGTTGTCAGCAGAATAACTCAAGAACCATTCACCGAAATTTCATTATATCTTACAAAAAGCAAAAGGACTGATAAGATTTTGGTGACCTTGACATTATTCTCAAGGTCACAGTGGAATTTTAAATTTTTCGACATGTTGATGTACATGTGTGTAATACTTGTCAGCGGGATATCTCAAGAACCATTCACTGGAATTTCATCATATCTTACACAAAGGGTAGATTAGATTTTGATGACCTTGCCATTTTTCTCAAGGTCACAGTGGAACTTTGACTTTTTTAACATGTTTGACGGTCAATTTTGCTGATCTTGACATTATTTTTAAATTTGAAGTATTCATTTGCGGCGGGGGATCATGTCACCTTAGTGACAACTACTTGTTATTCTTCCATTTAGAAACAAAATTCAAGCCAGGTTTAGTTTTATATCAGGTTTGATATTCAAGGGTGAACCATATTTAACTTACATTAGACTTTGAAGCTTAGTTGTCAGGGCAACTAAATCTAATAGCGATGACAGGCTTGACAACACATTATTCTCGTGTACAATGAGGAGAGCCTGGTGTTTCGGTTGGGGCAGTTACCCGGTACTCATTCAGTTTGAAACCTGTGCCATAATTTGTAGGGAGGCTTGCTTTTCTTTTGCGTCTTCAACATTTCTTGCTACTTCGGAAACAGACTTTATCATGCATGTTTAAAATAAGAACAATTACAGTGATGTATATCAGCACTAAATTCCTCTTCACACATTTCAGGTTCATGCTCTACAGAGTTGCTTATCTGTCACTGGTGTCCACTAGTCGATGCACTTCCCAGAGAGTTGAGGATCCATAACCTTCAGGCAGTCCTGTACCCAGTGTCAGAACTTCCCACACTGGAAACATGCTCCAGATTTTGGCTTTTTTGCACCGGGCATCCTGAGCGACTCTTCCTGGGTTTGCGTACATCTCCTCTTAGGCACACCACCCAAGCTTCTGTGTCTCTTGTCTTTCTCAAGGCTGACACCTCAGCTTTCCTCATATCTTTCTCGTCTTCACACGTCTTCTTCTGCCATTTCCTTGCCCTGGTATTCCTCTACGGTCTCCAAGCCATATTCCGATTGTCCGCGAGGAGAATTTTTTTTTTTCTGTGCCTTGTTCAGCTGCTGCGTTGCCAGCTGACCACTGGCGTCATGTAAACAATCCAGAACCGACTGATTGTGGCGAAATTGCACTTCATTTCCTTTCTTCTTAAACTTGTGGGTAATCGTAGACTTGAGCTTTCGGATTTCATCCAGTTGCTGAGCTGACTGCTCTGCAGATCTCTCAGTAATTTCTGAGCGGAAAGTCATCAGCATTGTCTGCATCTGGTCAAGTAGATCTTTGTTGTTGCTTCTCACTTGTTCTGCAACAACTGCTTGCATCTCCTCTTGTGACAGTTACGGGTAGAATACTAATTCTGTGAAAAACAAATCACTAGGTCAAATTTTGGATACTGTTGTCGCAGTTAATACTGGTCTTAGAATGGCCATACACACCCTTACTTCCCTGATATAGCTCCAGTGAGTTATGTTTCCATAACTTGTTGCCACATACACTGTAAACATCCTCTCCCTTCCTCAGATATTCTCACATCCTCCTATCCTCCCTACGTGATTCCATGTAGCTAAAACAATTAATCTTGGCTCCATATTGTGCCGCCAATATTATAATTTCTTTAAATACTGCTCATGTGCCCGCTTATCTAAAGTCTCCAAAAACTTTTCCATCTCCTAGGTTGTGACAGTTAACACCAAACTTGCCTCAGAATGTAAACAATCACATTATGAATATTTGCTCCTTTCTCTATCAGCACTTGTAATCGATGACTTCAAATATGGTGTCTGAAACTTGCTTTACGCATGGCTAACAGCACCCTATATGCTTACTCCTTTATTATAAGGGAAGTAAGCAAATAGTCCGCAAAACGTCATGTATTTTCACAACAAAGTGATTTTTCAGAAAACCTTTTCTTGTATATTCCACTTCTAAATACCCTTCAGGGACATGAGAGGAGTATAATATAACATGAGGAAGGAGAAGAACCTCTAGAATGTACATTAATATACGGGTTGTGATGTGGTATCCCATTTCTATGTTTGATGACCCAAGTTTTTTTTTTCAAGGTCATTTTGAGGATTTCTTGGTATGTTGATAACTGTTTGATTTACTTTGTTAAAATTTCAGTCTTACAAGTTCCAACCACAAGATCTGATTTAGCCAATCTAGCTTGATGTTCATTTTTGCCAGGGGTACTATTACAAAGCTGAAAGGGACACCGCGTCGAGAATAAAAATCCGATCATGTGTATCTACCTTTGCTGATTAACATGTTTGCCAACAAGTCAGACACCAAATTTCTTACAATTGATGTAATTTGTAATAAAAACTACTGCATGTAGACAGTGAAGTGAAGCAAAGCATAGCATAACTCGTTAGCAGACACTCTAATCAGCTTAGTGAGATAAAGATGAGACTCAATTTTATCCTCAACGCAGTGTCCCTTGAACAAAACAAGGTTCTCGGGGTGATGGTTTGACTTTAGTAAAATTTAGATAAATTGAATTCTGATTTGATTTGATTTCTAATATTCATCCACATTCAAATTTTCTATAACCCCTGTTACATATTGAGCACTTTCTCTGCAAGAAATAGACTCCTGATGGTTGCATCAGAAGTTAGTTGTGCAATCAGCGACATTTCAAGGCGAGAATTCTGTAACTGTCGAAATTACTCTAGATGCTTCATCTTTGCAATGTGCACAAATTGTTTACAAAACAGAAATTGCTCACAGATGTAAAACAATGTTTGGGTTTTCACCGCCATGGGAATAGAAAAGTAAATGTAACAGAGGTTAGGATAGAAGATATGAAGGGAGTATCCTCTGTGGAAAGAGTATGTACATCCAAAGAAAGTTATCTTTTATATCAACACCAGTCACTGTCTGTACAGCCTTGGTCCTCCACAATCAGAAAATATTTAAGTTGTGTCCATACATTCAATTTATTACATGACAAGCAATGAAATACTGGGATTTATCAGTGAAATATACGGTATCAAGCTACAGTTAAAATAACGTTTTTTAGCTCATCAGGCCTGAAAGGCCCGATGGGCTTATGGCATGGCATTGCGTCCGGCATCCGTCGGTAAACTTTTCGCTTTTTCGACTTCTTCTCCAGAACCAATAACTCCACAGAGCTGAAATTTTATGTGCAGACTCCTTGGCCAATGGGGATTCTAAATTGTAGATTTTGTGGGGTCACAGGGGTCACATCCTTAAAAACCTATTTTCATCTTCTTCTCCAGTTCCAAAAGGTCTAGAGAGCTGAAAAGTTGTGTGCAGACTCCTTGGCCAACGGGGATTCAAAATTGTAGATTTCGTGACCCCACGACCCCAAATTGGGTCACAGGGGTCACATCCTTAAAAACCTATTTTCATCTTCTTCTTAAGTTCCAAAAGGTCTAGAGAGCTGAAAAATTGTGTGCAGACTCCTTGGCCAATGGGGATTCTAAATTGTAGATTGTGTGACCCTGTCACCCCAAATGGGGTCACAGTGATCATGATCTAAGAACCTATTTTTTGCTGGTAAACAATAACTTGAATAACTTAAATATTCAACTTTAGATAGTAAAACTAAATCCTGATGAGCTACAGAGCCCATGGCTCTATTTTTTCACTATGCCTTTCTAACTCATTTGATGAGATTATCATATTAGTCAAGAAAAGACAGATATCCTCTATTGAACTTCTTTGAGAGGCACTTTAGAAGCTGGTGTGATGAATGAGAACAAGTTCTATGGATAAATAGTCAACTTCTTTATTGATATGAGTGCGACGTTTTGATGCAGATACTAGCACCATTGTCAAGCAAGTGATGACTTGCTTGATAACGGATAACGGTGCTAGTATCTGCATCGAAACGTCGCACTCATATCAAAAGAGAAGTTGTCTATCCATAGAACTTTTTCTCATTCATCCTCTCTTTAACCTTGTTTGTTTACCAATTTTGTAATATACTGGACTAAAGTAGTTAGGGATGGATACAAATTTTGAAATTATGAATAATGATCTAAGTTTTCATTGACACGCTGATTATCAATGATAAGAATTCCAATATCCCTAACTTTATGTCCAGTATATTTTGAGATACTATTCACTCACATGTAAATGTTGGCAATGGGCAGTTAAATAACTTTTGCCTAATCCTTTTTAATATTGAATCAAAAATATGTTAAACACTAAACTAAATAATTTTCAAACGTTTATTAAATCCAAACCACCTTACCTGAAGGTGGATGTCCTCTGGTTAGTCTCCCTGTATTGTATAAGCTGGAATCATAGACATATTGCAGACACGTATATATATATCTACCTACCAATGTAATATATAAAGAAGGTATGAAATTGTCCGCCATCTTGAATCCTGGCATAGGATCCTTGTCATGTTCTTTGATTCATTAAATGTAAAAGCTTTGTGTTTCATGTTTGTTTCATGTTATTATGATGGAATTCCAACTGAAATAAAATTTTGAAATGACTGCATTGTTTTTGTTGTTTGTGAATAAGGTTTGGTAATATATATTTTTCACAGGAAACTGAAAATACCCAATATCTTTAATATTTTAACATAATAAACATGATTTTGGATGATAAATAGAATCTCACCTTCGTGTCTTCTGATGTAAAATATACCAACATACGTTTATAAAAGTAAAAATATATTCGGCAAGCCTCGGATATTTGTAACTTTTATCAACTCGTGTTGACATATTTGATATCAGAAGACACTTGGGTGAGATTCTCTATCATCCCCTGCTTGTTTTTGACTTGTATTTGTTAATGTTACTGAATTCCACAGTTACACATTCCACCTGATGAAGGAATGAGTATGTACTCCGAAACGTCGTGTATTTTCACATTAAAGAAGTTGCTATCCAGAAAATCTTCATGTTCTTATGTATACCACTTCTAAATGCCCTTCAAAGACCTGTTACTGAATTGTTCCACGATTTGCAAATTGGGTGTTTGGTGCCTGGAAAACCTTTTCAACAATTACAAGCCTCAATGCATATAAGGATGGGATAACACAGTGGTAAGTATATTTGGCTCGGATCAACAGGCCCGGGGTTCGAATCCTGCCATGGACTTGGCAACTTTGTCTGCAGTGAAGAACTGTCATACATTCAGTAAGGTTGGAGTGCAATGCTACACTGTATTTCAGCTAGTGGTTCGCTAGTTCCAGCTGATCCTTGCCAATATGGCGTTACAGGCTTTGTCCCTGCAATAATACTAGCAGCCATGATATGCCGTAAGTAAAATACTCTTGAAAGCGGCATTAAACTCCACCAGATAAAGATGAAATGTCAACAACTAGAAACAGACTACAAGGAGTGCGTTGTATTGAAACAAATTGTCTATATTGAGTTTTATCTGAAAGCACTGGTGGATCCATCTTCCAAACGCAAGGCATAACTCTTGCCAGTCTGCATTACTGGCTGATTTAACCCTTGCGGTATTTCCCTCGCTTTGTTGTGTCAAGATAGTGAATCGCTGCACCAGAAATGCATAGCGGGCCTGGATTTCTAAACACAGATTTTTAAAGGAAATACTGCAAGGCCTAAATCAGCCAGTAATGGAGACTGGCAAGAGTTATGCCTTGCATTGGGAAGTTGTGGTGGGTCCAGAGGGATAAAAACCTTATGACCCACATTTGGGGTCACGGGGTCACTAAATCTACAATTTAGAATCCCCATTGGCCAAGGGGTCAGAACTCTAGAGTCATTGGTCGAAAAAGCGAAATGTTTATGGATGGACGGACGCCGGATGCCATGCCATACTGTAAGCCTTTCTCGCCTTCAAAGGCCTGATGAGCTAAAAATTGAAAATTGGTTTATCCTCCAATGGAGAGCACAATTTATTACATTGAAGTAAGACATCTGAAACCAGAACCCTCAAATCAATTGCTGTAGAACTCCATGTCTGTAAAATCTTTCAAATTTTTTCCAAATCTACAAGAAATAAATCCCATAATATCAGATCATCTACTTTCCAATAAGAAATGGGTCTGCCTTGTTATTAAAGATTTGTAAGTTGTAAAACATTACACAGATAGGAAATTATGCACGTTCATTTATAAATACTTCTTCACTGTCAATTATTGTTGAAGAAAGATGCAGCAATTTTCCTTTCAAGTGTAAAAGACTGCCCAGTCACAGAAGAATGGTTGAATTCATACAAAAGCTTGTTTGCAAGTTGACAGGAAGAGACTTTCAATATAAATATACATGTCTTTTATAAAAATGAAATAATTATTATCTCAAAAGGACGGAAAGTTAACTCATTTACAAGCTCGCTGTAGCTACAAGGGAAGCAACTCTTATAGCCTTAGCTAACTTATTAGGCATTTTAAGGGTGCATCTCGAAAAAAAACCTGCCCGACTGTTTAAAACTGTTATTTTGGCGAAAGATATGAAATCATTTGAATGTTCGTGCATGACACAACCGTTAAAAGCTGTTTACATCTGACATATTGTATCTGAGGGTACGAAAAAACAAAGGCATCCTGACTGAAGAGCGCCAAACGAACTTCAAAGAAATTTTATGCGATTAATTTATCCACCAAATTAAAAAAATAACTACCTTAATAAAATAAATATCAGCTTCAAACGATATTTCAACTACAGCTAAATTTTAAACCAATGCGTAAAATACATAAAAACAGCGACATTATGAAATTTTCACTTGTCTGAAATGATATTGTGCTGTTCTTTGACACTAATTTAAGACTTTTTAAATTAAACATGTCATCTCACTCTCGTTTAAAACAAATCATCTTCTGTCGGAGACATGCATGTTTTAATATGGGAGATTTGTTATGAATATTGACAATAAATTACAAACTTTTTCAAAAGTGACGACAACTTTCCAACGCACTGTATACCTCGCCAGTTTCCATTACTGGCTGATTTAAGCCTCGCAATATCATATGTAATGTATTTTTGTGAAGAATGACAGATGATTATCTCTATGTACATTGTATATCGGAATCAAAAGAGCATAAAACTTAAGACAACTTTTATAACCATAAAGAGAATTTAAAAAAACAAGATATTTGTTTAATGACACATATCATAGTAAAATATCACAAGATTAAATTAATTAAGATATATTATTAGAATGCTCGCAGCGGAGAAGAAAACAAACAAAGGTCAAATACGCGTGTTCCCTTCTGCATTCGAATTTTAAAAAGTGATAGCTATAAATATTCAAAAGGGAGGTAACTGTTCTCATGTCAATAAAGCATACAAGGGAAGTAACTCATTTCAAGTACTAGAGTATGATAATACAAAAGTACAAATTACAAAATAAGCAACGATTGATATTTAGAATTATAACATCATAAACTAGAATACATCACAAATTAATCGAATGTTGTAAGAATTGTTTTTTAAAATTTCATATTTTATTAATAATCTCTAATGGAAATATTCACACGTGAAGCATGTGTTATTGGTTTTGTAATAAGAACTGTTCGTTGCTATGTAGATTTAACTCTTTCTAATCTATGTATTCGGAAGTACATAGGAAATTTTGAAGGTCTTAAGTCCTAATGTGGCAATAGACCATAGTGAATATATGAAGATAGTTACCACATTTGGCGAAGTAAATGGTTTAAACATATTTTCATTTTATGAAGAATTGGATTGGTAAACAAGCTATGCTCTTATATGAATACCGCTACACGATACAACAATAGTCATGGTGAAATTACAATATATATGATATATCTATATAAATACAAACGTCAACAAGTAATATCAAGTACAACTGTAAAAAGAAAACAATCAACAAATGCCAATAATGCTAATAATTTTATTCAACAAATCTGCCTGTTAATTTATAAAATCGTGAACTGATATTAGAAGTTCATATTTTTCGGTAGACGAGAAATTTTAATTTCCAAATAAAAGTGACTTCAAGTCAAATCCTCTGTGAAAGAACAACATGTTTTGTGTTATTACACTAAAAGTAAATTGCCACAACTATCAATCTACGGGGTAAGGAATAACGAGATGACGTAAACATGTGAGTACTTTTCTCAGAAGGAAAATAATGATGAGGGAGGCGTACATTTTATTTCCATCAAATTAGCTTTGAAGTTATAAACACGGTGGTATTGGGTTATCCATGCATACAGCGATAATCTAAAACCACAGAATCAAATAAAAAAAGATGAAATGAATCACACTGTTGATGTTATCAAACGTTTAATTAATCTGCTTTCAGCTTTTTTGCTCTACTGACGTCATTTCCTGTAACCACCATTACTGAAAAATAATGAAGCGAGAGAACAATAGGATGATGTCACAAGTGTGATTTACCATATTTCACCACATCTGCAAATGAAGATGCATTTTGTTATTAAAGTTGTATTGTTGGTTAATACCTGAATTAAATGTACTGGACAAAACAAGTTATGGATATTGGAACTGTTATCATTGATGTGTCATCAATGAGTCAATGAATAAATATATCATTATAATTTTAAAATTTGCATAAGCAAATGACCAGGTATATGGAAGCTTCAAGTTATCAAGGTTTATATATAGAAAAAAATTAAATGTTTGAAGAAATCACGAGGATTTAATCATGACTCTTTTATCATCTTTGTTTCTTCTTATATGAGAGTTATAACATATAGAAAATATATAAGAAAACTAGAATGATTGAAGAAATCACGAGGATTTAATAACATACAGTTTAACGCCTAATATCCAATGCAGGCACTGTTCACAGGCGGTACATTATTACCTTGAAGGAATTGTACTTTCGGTGCCGCTACTAAGCGCTCTGCGCGACCATATAGGTCCGTACTTCCCGTATTCAGGTACCCATTTAAACAGCTAGGTGGATTGGGTGCAATGTGAATGAAGTGCCTTGCTAAGGACACACAGTATGACCCAGGTCACAAATCGTTAGTGTCCCCACCGATATTCGAACCCGGGCATTTGGGGTGAGAGGCCAACTAACCACTACACCAATGTGCTCCACATTTAATCATGAGTCTTTTATCATCTTTGTTTCTTGTGCCATGAGAGTGATTACACATATAGACAAACAGTTTAAAACTACTTATTTCGTTAATTATTTCACCAGTAAGTAATTTAATAAACAAACATTATAACATCCTGCCATTATAACGTCCACTGACGCACATGTACAACTAGTAAACTAAACTTGTTGTTGTTTAAGCCACGTGCCGACTCTTATGTCGGAAACTCCACTCAGACTTAATACTTATTTGATTCTCAATGTTTATAAATACTGCAAATAGGATATGATACCTCCCACGACATTTCCAGTTTTTATATATAGTTTGATTTAAATGATTTCTTCGAACACATTTTTTTTATAAATAAAACATGCAGTTCAAAAGGATATGTGTCTACAGTAGTTTTATTAAAGCATGCAAGTGTTCCTAATTGATTGTTGTCCTAGCAGCTAGGGTGACTAACTCACACTTAACTTATTCAGTGACCAACTCCTCCAACGTGGCAAAACTCCCACCAGTCTCTATCAATTGCTAACTTATTTATTAAGATATTTCCTTTTTCACTACCGAGTTCAGTGCAGCACGCTGCTACGCTGGCAAAGAAAATGGTGATGAAATGCAGCAAGGCTTAATTTTGCCCTTTATAGAGACAGGTGCGAGTTGTGACTTGCGGGGGGGGGGGGGGGGGGGGGGGGGGGGAATTGGTAGTGACGTGAAGCAGGATATAACGTGGTGTGACTTGCGGGGGGTGTTGGTAGTGACGTGAAGCAGGATTTAACGTGGTGTGACTTGCGGGGGGTGTTGGTAGTGACGTGAAGCAGGATATAACGAGGTGTGACTTGCGGGGGGTGTTGGTAGTGACGTGAAGCAGGATACAACGAGTTGTGACTTGCGGGGGGTGTTGGTAGTGACGTGAAGCAGGATACAACGAGTTGTGACTTGCGGGGGGTGTTGGTAGTGACGTGAAGCAGGATACAACGAGTTGTGACTTGCGGGGGGTGTTGGTAGTGACGTGAAGCAGGATATAACGAGTTGTGACTTGCGGGGGTAGTTGGTAGTGACGTGAAGCAGAATACAACGAGTTGTGACTTGCGGGGGGTGTTGGTCGTGACGTGAAGCAGGATATAACGAGTTGTGACTTGCGGGGATGTTGGTAGTGACGTGAAGCAGGATATAACGAGTTGTGACTTGCGGGGGGTGTTGGTAGTGACGTGAAGCAGGATACAACGAGTTGTGACTTGCGGGGGGTGTTGGTAGTGACGTGAAGCAGGATACACCGAGTTGTGACTTGCGGGGGGTGTTGGTCGTGACGTGAAGCAGGATATAACGAGTTGTGACTTGCGGGGGTGTTGGTAGTGACGTGAAGCAGGATATAACGAGGTGTGACTTGCGGGGGGTGTTGGTAGTGACGTGAAGCAGGATACAACGAGTTGTGACTTGCGGGGGATGTTGGTAGTGACGTGAAGCAGGATACACCGAGTTGTGACTTGCGGGGGGTGTTGGTAGTGACGTGAAGGGTGTTGGTAGTGACGTGAAGCAGGATACAACGAGTTGTGACTTGCGGGGGGTATTGGTAGTGACGTGAAGGAGGATACAACGAGTTGTGACTTGCGGGGGGTGTTGGTAGTGACGTGAAGCAGGATACAACGAGTTGTGACTTGCGGGGGGTGTTGGTAGTGACGTGAAGCAGGATACAACGAGTTGTGACTTGCGGGGGTGTTGGTAGTGACGTGAAGCAGGATACAACGAGTTGTGACTTGCGGGGGGTGTTGGTAGTGACGTGAAGCAGGATATAACTCACGCAAGTCTCTATTACCGACACGTTTTTTCTTAGCATTGAAAGAGTTCCTCAAAGTATTACCACATACATTCTTGGACTATAATGAACCAAAGACGTATATCCATCTAATTCCTCGAATGAATGAAGTTCTCAATACGATCATATAGATCCTGTCCTATTCACCAATAAGTGTGTCACTTGTTAAGGTGTGTATTGTCAAATAATATGCCATTTTGTATATAGTATATACTGGACAAAAATAATTGGGGATATTTTGAAATTATTAACATTGATGTATTTATTATGACATATTAATCATAACAATCTAAGATCCCTAACTTATTTTTTCCAGTATATGTTACAATATATCATTTTCAAGTATGTTTAAGAGCAAGATCACAAATAAGCCTCTGTTGAATTAATGAGCGCTTATTAATTTGGGCAAATATTGTGGGTTTGTTTTAAATTTCTGTGTGTGTTCAAAAATCATTATCTAAATTACAGGTAGGCTCCTATATAACAATTTATAAAAGTCATTGTTTTCAGTGTATCTTGTATTTACTTGACAAACGTCCCACCTGTAACATAAAATAAATAAAAACAAACTTAAAATTGTATCAATATCACACAGATTTATCATCTTTTCTCTGCACTATCACACCCTGTAGATAGGGTAAGTGCAGGCCAGTCTACTTTACCTTGTTTATAAGAATGCGGTAAAATCCGATCGCTTGTTGGCAAATAGACTTGCATTTAGTTTCTTTGAGAATTAATTTACAATACCAATGTGTATTGCAATTATTGCCCATCCGGTGTCTCTGTGGCGCAGCGTAACTGACCCAGGAAACCTGGTAGGAAAATCGTATTACATCATTGTATTGCCAACCGAAGTAAGAAAAAAGAAAATGATTCAATAATTACTTCTCTTCTTAGTATACTTGTGTTTGATTTGCACATTCTATGGAGAATAAAGGCAAAATATTACACATATATACATATACATATACATATACATATACATATACATATACATTTAGATCAACAGTGTTTTTTTTTATATAAGGTTATACCGTGTTGAATATAGGACAGTCGATTGAAATTTATTTAGATTGCATGTATTCCTTGACATTGTTTCCGAAGGGTTATTAGATTTTATTCACGACCCCTTCCCCCCTCAAATAATATTTGTTTGAAACAAAAACTTGTCCGTGTATGTACAGGTTAATATGACATTATTATTAATATTATTTGGGCCGCACATACATCACTCATTCAGCACCAGTGTGGTGTCCAGGTGTGTGACGGATAACTGGACCAACATACGAAATAAACCGTTATACATTGCACATTAATAGCACGATAACAGTTACTTTGCATGAGCACAAACTGCAGAGAAACTGTCTTAATTACTATAACACATTGCAATAGACCGTTATCAATTCATGTATTCGATGATATCAATCTAGTTAAAACTAGCTGCAATGTAATAAGTCCCCTAGACCACGGACTTAAATTTAAGTCCGTGCCTAGACGGACTCAGTGGACGTATAACATTGCAGCTAGTTATAACTAGATTGGACATATATACTCACCTATGTATAGTCTTTATCTCATTGGAATCATTTCTCATTGGAATCATATACCTCATTGGAATCATATCTCAATTACTCTACCCTATGTTTTACAAAAGTATTACATACTTGAATGTCTGAATTTCCAAGAGTTTGCTGCTACGCTAGCACCGAAAAGTTAACGAAATACAGCAACGCTTGAATAACACAGCGAAGGAGACTGGAGCCTATATATATCTTGGGAGGGGGGCTTGTCCAATCAACGCTCAGTGTAAACATCGAAGAGCAAAATTATAGAGACAATATAATCTGTTCATGTGAGGAAATCGACTTGACTGTCAAATCTTCAGAACTTCGTGTTTTTAAATAATGAAAGAGATCGTTTTAAGATGCCGTCAATGTTGATGTTTAACTTTAAAATATATCATCAACATAACGTCATAACGTCTATAACCTTGACATCTATTAAAAAGCCCGTGAGAGAGTCTATGTGTTTGAAATTAACAAGCACGTATGCTATGCAGGGTGCCAGGCAATGTGCTGCAGTTATAATGTAAAGTTTGTATCTGTTAGCTTGATACCGAAGATAAGACATGCCATTATTTATAGATTCACGCCAGCGAGTTGGAATGCTGCCAACTTCTGAGAGTTTTGAAAATTCAATTCGAAATTGACTCGATTTTGTGTTTTTGACAAATTTAAAAATTAAACCCGATGCGTATCAATTGCTTAAATCAATGCTTTTTTATACATACTGTTTTCCGGTCTCACGGTTTGTCACGTCCTTAAAAAAGGAAGATTTGAAAAATTTGAAAAATTCAATGCACAACGCTTCCTTGAGTACAACCCAGGGTTCAAATTTAAACCGGGTTTATGGGGATGTTTGGTAAACATAACCCATCATGCAGGCTTTCAAATATAGCCCAGGGTAAGGGGAAGGTGGTAATTGAGAAAAGATGATAGCTTTGTTGCTTATTATAATACCATATACTCCTTCCTAGTCCAGCTTCAGGACTGTAAATAAAAAAAGAGCCTTTAATACAGTCTAGGTTCTCCTTCAGCAAGTCTAGACTACAGCAATTTACATGAAATGAGACCAAGAAATAAAAAATTTGGAAAGCATGTAATTATTTATTTCAAAAATAATATATTTCATAGACTAAATTTTAGTCTAACTCCTTCCCTCTCAAGTCATAACTCGGGCCAGTTTTCCTCACTGGCTAATGTAAGCATCGCTGCCTTCCTGTACTAACTTTGCGACGCGTTGTATACAAATGAACACCATAGTGCGCTGTGATACGCCAGCACAGAAAAGTTATGAAAATGCAGCAAGGCTTAAGTTACCTAGTGATGGAGACTGGCGATTATGACCTGCGGGGAAAGTTGTTATAACAGTGCCCACTATGTTTATATACCATGCCATGAATATCAGAAATGACTAGCATAAGAGATTAGTACAATGTGTCACCTTGTTTATAAGCCATATATAATCATGTATATTCAAGTGTATTATGTAGGCCTGTGGACTTTGAGTATGGAATAAAGAATAAGAATAGTGCCCACCAGTTCTTTTGCTGCTTAGGAAAATTCCTTTATTGGATTCGAACTCGCACCTTCTGATCTACAAACCGTCTTCCCAAAGCGAGATCAGACGTCTTTTTAAAATTACATGTATTTTCCAAAACTTTCCGGAGTATTCACCTTATAATGTTTCACAACCTTGTAATGATTTTATGTCTTGCCTTAAAATGCATGTGAACACGTTTCCGTTCAAGAATTATGCCTTTCCCATGTTAAGAATTGTTTCAGAAATATTTTTCGCAGGTTTTCAAATGTATCTCCTGAAGGTTTCATTGAACAGTTGAGAGGCCATTATGTAAAATGTTAAACTATCAATCTTGATAATATTTCAGAACCCTTCAGTTTTCAATGGTTTTAAATGTTTCCGATATTTTTTCACACATTATTTGAACACTATTTCCTCACCAAAGTTCCAGTGATTTGTCCTTGCAATTTTTTTTTTAAATTTTATTTAAAAACAAAATCTTACCTTTCATACATAGTGTTTACGAATTTTCCTTAAAGACATGCCAAAAGAATTAGGCTAAGGGTTACTATATGAAAGATGAAATATTATGATTCGGTTGAGAGTCATTGACACGTCCTTTCATTATTTCCCGCGTTCCACTTATAAAGCATACGCTAATTATGTCACTACACACTTGACATAACGTATTAAAGGAAATTATTTGTAAAGCGACTACTTTGAAATTTCCTAGGTCATAAGTATCAAATTATTTATGTTATAATGAATTGACATATTCGGGAAAATAATTAATAGAAATCCTAATTAACAGTTTTAATAAAGCTTCTCACCTAATGCAACGAAAAGTGTATCTAATAACGTGTTTAACATGCACAGGGAAATCGTTATTGCGTTAGTCAAAACAGGAAATAAAACTAAAACGAACAGAGAGCATTTCCTGTAATTTGGGTGTCTGCGACCTTTGCCTCTGCTCCTAAATACGTTAGCGCCGGTCAACTGAAAAACGTTCCCCCCACGGCAGACTTTGATAAGTCTTTGATCTCAATATAGGTATAGGCACAGTTGCTGTTTTGTCAATTTTATATGTATAACGTAAGTTCTCCATTCTGGGTTGCTCAAGATCTTCTAGCAGTTTGTCGTGGTGGTTGAGATAACAAGCGGACGCTACCATAGGATACATATCAATAATTTTGGATTGAAAACGAGGTAAATTTATCATTTATTTTTTCCTGGCTTGACAAGGCGTACGACATCCGTCCGTCCGTATTTTTTTCCCATTTTCGACTTCTTCTCTTGATCGTGTTCTCCATCTGAGTACAACCCTGTAGGGGTCATGTCTTGTGACCTTCCAATCCAGCCAATCGGCGACGAGGCTAGGAAATCGTCGGACCGATTCGATATTTGAGCAGAGCTGTGATTGGTTGAATTCGAAGGTGAACAGTTACAGACATGGTCAAAAGATTAAAATATGATGCAAAGCTTATGACTCTTGAACCAGGACAGAAAGGGTTGGTATCCTGTGTGTTATGTTGTTTTGTTCTGGTTTGAATTGAAATGAGCTGATTTCGAAGAAATCATCATTTGGAAACTGCTAAATAGCGTCATGACATTGCCCTAATGACGTCACTCTAGCCTGAATAAGAAGTATGGTTCTTCTTTTCACTGTTATAATAAGTTAAGTACTCTTCAAAGAAGTCTGAAAACCTAAATAACCTTACCTCATTTTAGTTGTACTATCGAAACAAATAGCACAAAGTAATATGAAAATTATCTATAAATGCATTCTTTCAAAAGCAGGTTGGAAATAATTTAGTCAACTTTTTATTTAAACCATTTTAAATACATATGTATAGAACATCATTCTTGTGCATTTGGATCGTTTGTATTGAACGAGATGTCATGGAAGCGAAGGAACAACGAGTTTGAAGAGTGGCGATGTAGCTTGATAGAGGGTTTATTTCACTGATAGAATTGAGTATCTCACTCAAAATTATATAATAGTTCACTCAAACTCATATTCACTCACCAATTCTCACTTTATATTTTTTTGTTCTTATAATAAAACAAAAAAGGTCGGAGAATTCAGTGTCTGAGTTTAGTTTCCGTTCATCATGTTCTCGTATAGATCTACAAAGTTCCTATAAGAATAGACACCTAATTATCCTTGGTTAACGCTTCTCATCTTACGTAAACAAAAACATTAAACATGCGCAATGAAAGAACGCACCTGCATGTCACGTGACCTACACATGTCGATATACGTCAATCATCCATATGTGCACGTGAAACACGAGCTGCTCGAACTGGAATCAAGAATAGTTCGTTCAAAATACCATAAAGTTGGATCATATTAATATACAAATACTTGAATTGATGGGATTTTTAATGGCATCCATAAAAAACCCTTTTAAATTTTTTTAGAATTTTGGTGAAATCGTGTTGCTTCTATATAAAATTCGTAAGATTTTTAAAAATCGACTAGAAGGTATAAGAAAAGTATAAGTTTAGTTTTACCATTGATCATTATGGTGAATAACTTTTGTAGGTTAACAATACTTACCTATAATTACTTCTCCGTCGGGATCTATCGGTCCAAAACCCCTATCCAAAATTTAACTGAAATGAAAAATACGTTCATGGGACATTACAAAATAAGTAGGTCTATATAATGTTGAACCAAATTCGAAGCCCTTTTCAAAACAAATCCGTGCGCAAATACATGACCATATGAACAAAAAACGTCAACATATAGGCCCTATAGATTAGTTAATCTCAACTCGAATTCAAAACACGAACCTATGCGAGTGACATACTTAAATCCATATAAGGTTTCGTATGTTAACACGGTGTTTTTGCTATGAATATAAGTGTTAATACCTCTTTAATGTACCGAAATGAACTTTTATTTCGCTACGGTTTCCTATATTTACCATCACATAAAGCATAGCAGTCATGCATGCACTATTTAAACAATATTTAACGGGGCGAAATATACTTATGTCTTTCGCTCTTGATTCGTATATTTACCATTACATAAAGGACAAGTGTTATAGAGAACATAAGTAAATAACCTTTGAGGGACCACTGCATGTATAATGTTTTGTGACAGATCGCATACATAAAACATTCTCGGAGCATGAGCAAACACTCTTGGTACCGTATACCTTCAAATATATTGTGAATGTATAAGCAATATTGACTGAATGTTAAATTAAATGATTTCTCCTTTATTTGAACCATAATTATTTTATGAACAATATTAAGATTGGAATATTACTAATACCTTATATTTCCCGGTATGCAATAAATGTTTTCGTTATCATGTTTCCATTCGTTCACTTGAACTAGTTTATAATTGAAATATCCATAGTCGTGTTGACCTACTGCTGATCTGAGGCATGATAAGACAAATATTCAAATTTGATGACGTGAAATGTCATTGTTTACAACCGTTTACCCTAAAATACCTTATGCTTGAAATATGTGAATACCATAAACCTATTAAGTTGTAAATAATAAATTCCATTTGAACTGTACACGGAACGCTATTTTCCCTATTTCCTATATTGATATCAACTTTACAAAACTGACACATATATTTTGAAACATGTTTCAAATCCTGAAATCTGAAACAGCGATCTGTCGCACTAACATGAGTCCAAAACATTTTATACGAGACCGTTAATTTATTTTTTTACGGTATATACATACATTTGTTATTTAAAGTGATATAGATTATCTTTCAACATTTACCTTCTTAAAAATGTTTACAAATAATTAGGATAAACAACCTCAATAAATTTAGTCACATGTCTAAGGAAACAAAGTGCGAACATATAAATATTATTTTATGACGTATTTGACAACTATCCAGCCGACCGCCGTCTTAAAAAGCTAAGTATATTTGCTTATCAGTCATACCTATATCGCTTCGCTGGAACGCTATGTGATTACGTGCGTTTGCAAAGTATAATCTTTTGGGAGACAATCTAGTTTTACATAATCGTTGACCGAATCAGGTCGCCATTATGTTTCGTTGACGTGCCCTGTTCTTTTGTTGTTAATAGCGTTCAGTGAACCGTGACAAGGAAACTCTGATTGCTCCGTTTCGTCAGTTTGCATTAGGATTGAACATTCATGGATTGATAAACGCTGGATTCGGACATTCGTCGACAAAATGCTGCGGTGTTGTTTTAACCGGGATAGTGCAGAAACCGAACCAATATCTTTGAGATATGTGTAAGTATACGTGCATATTTTCAATTACCTATGTTCGATCCTTTTCGTTTGAGGTGAAATTATATGTAAACAATGAATGCGATTTATGGCATTTATACGTATATACGACATTGGATGCGTAGGTCATGCATGTGTGGTATTTATGTTAGGATTATGTTATTTTATTAGTGTATGTTTTGTGGCTAAATTTGTTGTGATGCAAATGCCACACCCTTACTCATTGTCATATCGATTCCATGATTCCTCAATAAAACGATGTCCTCGTTATAACGCCGAAGTTAGTCAACGGGATTAATTCCCATACTTATCGACCATATATGCCGAAACCACCGTTACACGAATGGTGTAGACTTACCTGTATACCAAACATATATCCTTCGGAGTGAATGTCTATGCTTTACCAGGTATATGTACATTTATTTTGTGAACAGGAAGTTTTTTTCGACTGACTTTATACATGAAAGATAAGCTAGGGGTCAGTGCGAGGCTAGATTAGCTTCAACGTGATGATAAGGTCTGAATGCATTTTAAAATTTAAAATGTATGTTTGAAAATTCAAATATCACTTTGAAAATTCAAATTTGTGTTAATATAAAGGTTTGATAGGACTTCATATTTAGAAAACCTGTTTAAATCTCAAATATGTTTATATTGAGTTCATAAGAATTTTTAGCTTTTATATAATATATGTATTCACAAGTATCCCAACTTAAGTATCCGCAACATATCTTTGTTTCTTTCTGCTGAAGTTCAAGACCAATGCAATTATTCACTTTAAGTAATATACAACATTGTTATTATCAAACCCATGTCAATACATTGTATATCCCAAATCCTAAACCATGATATAACCAGCTTATTAACATGATAGATCAGATATGGTTAGTAAAACGAAGAGTAAGACCCAGACAGACAGACATACATACAGTCAGACAGATTTATTTATTAACGTCTCACCATATATAGGCCTACATATAAAACACATACCTATTACATTATACATAATGTCGACAACGCCTTGTCGTGTGAACGTCCTTCTCGCCTAATTGCTTTCCTCATAAACTTGTAGTTCTGGTTTGAACAATTTGAAAAGAAACTCAATGAAGCAGTATATCATGTCACCCGAATGAAGTATTTATACAGAATTATATGAATAGATTGTCATGAACGGCAGATCAAACACTCCCCTCGGAGAGTGAGTAGTTAGAAATACTGAAAACTGTATTTTACGGCCGCTTCAGGTTTGTTAAAAATACAGGCAAAACACAATTTGCGCAAAGTGTTTAAGTATTTTTTTAAAACTTACGTTGTGGGCGGGTTTCACACTATTTCAATCGCATCCCACTTCAAACTCGCACGTTATCGCCTTAGAGATATAATTTAACTCATAGAATAAAAGTATTTAAAAATAAATAATGCCGCCATATACAAATCAAAATCGACTACATTAGTCTGAAAAATTACTCCTATTGTGCAAAACATTTACAAGTTCTTCTTTTCACTCACCCAACTACATTGACTTGACTGTATAATTTAGTTAGTAGCTTCTTGATATGTACACGTATAAACCTAAACCTTCTGCGTGGTTACTGCTACCTGATGAAGAATAAACAAATTAATACTTTTTCGGTTCTTCGGCTTGTTAAAAAGTAAACATTTAAAGGCTACTTTCGGAACCAAGTCAGTTGAAAGTTTTTCTAAAATGACGTTAAAGCAAAAGGAAAAGTTTGGAGGTGAACATGGCAGATAACACGTTTGATTTATGACAGTTGCCCCTTACTGAGAAACCATAGAACAATAAACCTATATATATATATTTTTTTTTTTATTATTAATTTCCTTTGAAATCTAATACGAGACTTGAATTACCCTGCAAGACAATATTATGAGTTGGTCAATATTGCATTTACGAACATTGTATATTTTACGACCGCTTTGCTTCCAGTAAAGTTAAAAGTCAAAGAATCGGAGTTCACTTATGATATTATTTATCACTTTCCCTTTTATAAATGAGTTAAACCATTATAAAAGCAAATCAATTACGCATTTACATGTTTATAGATTTATCGAGTATAAATATAGTGTCCATTTTGGAGTAGTTTGAAGGTAACTACAATGATATTACTGTTTATCTAGCCTACTTTCTGTACCAAGTTTGTTTGAGATTCATCGGTCATGTCCTAACAAGAAAGGAAAGGTATGGCTTGTACCTAGTTGTAGTTCTATACCTAGCAAGCTAGCTATGGGGGTCGCTTATCCGTCTACAGCACTGACCCTGAAGATAAGAATTTGATTTATCGCACCTACCCCTTGCTGAGAAACGATGGTATAACATACCTATATATTACAAAAACGCTTAAAATTATTATGTTTGAAAAACAAAAATACAATTTAAAGCTATAAAAAGGGGGATTTAGCAACATGGCCATATTCTATAACTGTTTACTACAGTGGCCCATAACATCCATAACGTGTTTTCTCCTTCACCTAATCAACTTCTGAATGCTTCTTAAAGACGATGGTATAACTTTATTAAAAAATACAATTATACCAGTTGAATTTAGTTACAAGATAATGAATGTTTAAAAGTTTTATGTAAACCATATTTTACGACCGCTTGATTTCAAATGAAATTGCAGTATTTAAAACAGCGGAAGTGAATGGAGGCTAACGTTTTGTCTTGTAGAAATCATTAAGGCCCCTTTGTAATAGTTGAAGAAATACAAGTTTATGGATTTACAACTACTTTATTGCAATGAGATTCGACGTTACGCTGTAGATAATAACAGCGTCATCAAGCAATAATTACCAACTTAAAATATATTTTAAAGAACTTTCAATATTTCATTCATGTTTCTATTATTAATCAATTCTTCAATTCGATAGCATATAAGTAGTTTTCATAAAAAAGCTATTGGTAAGTTAGGTGAAATATCTATTCGAAATTCCATGCGCGCTGTGTTATGGATGTGTCAATGTTTTATACGAAAACTTTGTCTCTGAATTACAATAAATACGAATGCCTTCATTTCGGGTTGTTTTGTAGACATTTAGTTTCATCGGTGTGCTGTAAATCATTAATGATCGTCGGATTAAATTTAAGCAAATATAAACAAGTTAAAAAAAGTATTTCCTTCTTGAAAAAATACACGTACTTGGTTATATAGGCATGTAGTTATGCAACGTTTAACCCAATTGACAAGTTCTTCATTTACAATATTCACATGGTGCTTTTTAATTGCTTTGAATTCAGAAAAATATAATCGCATGCCTTGAATGATCGTCTAATTGGCGTTTGAAAATAATTAGGCGATTATTCAAGGATTTACGTTATATCGTGAACTACACAGCAGGTGTGCTTTAGGAAAATGTTTTACCTGTACATAAAAGGCTCCTGAATGTTAATACGCAGTCTAGCTATACGATAATTTTAATATCAATTGGTAAATAATAATAAGTAACTAAACGATTCCATAATAGGCCACATATTACGGTAATTAAAATTGTCCTTGTTCATTCATACTTAATATTCATTTATGACTGTCAAGTAGCACGTTAATATCCTTATTGGGTCATTTAATTAATGCTTAATTCTGTGATCAACATCACCTTACTGACATGTTGTGCACATTGTGCAAAGCTGATTCAGGTAAAAAAAAAATAATCTAAAGGCTCAACACTATTAACCTCACTAATATGTTTCAACTGGATGTGTTATTAACAATGTGTTAATAACATACATGTATATGTATAAACAGAAATATCACCTCGAATTACGTTTCTACAAAATATACCCGGTAGAAGCCTCCCTTTAAATACTAGTGATGAACTTTGTGTCACATGAACATCACCAGTATCAAATTGAAGTCAGTCATCCTTTTCGGAAGACCCACTTAGATTCAGGAAGAGTGTGAATATGTTACAATACTGAGTGTATATAGAGGACATGATCATTAAATTTGTGTCATCATATGTGTAAGTCGCAGAAAAACATATTTCCGGGAGAAAATTAATCAAGGTTCCATAAGATGGTTGTGGGTATTGCTTGATGTAAAAGAACATTGGAGAATATGAATTATGTTTTTATGGAATATTAATTTGAACGATATAAGAGCGTACGTGTACTTAGGTAGGGTTGACTATTGACCCACATGGACTATTGCGATATCGATAGTCTATTGTGCCCTTATTGCAATAACTATTGTGATATTTTATCAATAAACCAAAGAGAACAAATCTTAAATAAACAGTGTTTTTGTGTCTTTGCTTTGAATTTTCTTCTTCCAAAGTGACATAGTTTAGTGTAAAAGCAACAAGAATGATAACTTTAACATCTTCCTGTGTTTATTTATTTGTTTTATATTTCTGTGATCTGTTAAGAGTGTTCCAGCATTTTACGAATCTAAAGCCCCATTTGTGTGCAAATTTACTTTAAGGGAAATAACTGGGGTTAATCAATTAATTGAAACTATCGATGCTATCGGTGCTATTGGTCGTTTTTAAAAGTTACTATCGATAAAGTACTATTGACACAGTAACTATTGCAGAGGTTGATAGTGCGATCTATTGTTACACCCCCACTTAAAGGGACAGTGCGTCATATTTGGAAACGACTTGTCACTGAGCACTGTGTGTGGCTTTATGCTATTTATGATAGAGGAAGATGATAATGAGTGATCAGTTAGTATTTTGTGAATCATGCATTAATAAAAACGACATATAGAGATCAAAATCACTATTTTTGGTTCAATAGTAAAACAGTTATAAGGCATAATAAGAACAAATCTGGCAGTTGGCAGCCATTTGGATTTGGGCGGCCATTTTGATTTTTAAAAATCTGACTGCTTGAAACTCGAACCAGAATTGTCCCATAGAACCTTACCTTCAATTTAACACTGAAAACAAAACTTTTGCATCAATTTGAAATGAAAAAAGAAAAATACATGTGCATGGCCCCCCACTAATAGTAACATAGTGGTCGCATCAAAACCATATTGTTCTATCTGCACTTTTGGTGAACATTGAGTTAGGGTTATCTGGGTACTTTGGAGGGTTTATTCTATCTCCACTGTAAGTTTTAAGGCAATATGATAAGTAGCAACCCGGTATTATCCCAAATGTAAACATGTTATATCCTGCTGTGCCTTTAACCCTTTTTCTACTGGTTTTATCAGGGGGTGTTATCTTGCAAGACCTTAGTTCCGTTCATTATCACTTCCTTATCTGAAACCTAAACTGAAGAGAACATTTAAAAAATGAACTTACGTTTGATTCACCTAAGGTATTATCACCTGAAGGTGTTTATATATTCTAGCGGACACGATTAAAGTGCTTCTGGCTTATATAAGGTTATCACTTTGATATTAAGGAATATTTTATTTTAATGATGAAGCTATTTTAAAATTTAGAGAACAGTTCTATATTTGAAATAAACAAACTTGTACTGAACCTTACTTAAAAAGCGAGTTTTGGCGTTCAACCAAGTTAGTTCTAGCTTGTGAACTATTTATTATATAAAACCGGTTCATCACAAAGTTGAAATCTACAAGGAAATTTAATAAAGAGCGATAAACATTTTCGGATATGAAATCGGATTTTGAAAGTCAGAGATGTTATCATGCCTTTAAATGTAAGTTAGAGCTTCAAGTAATTCAGTATGAGTTTACGCATGAGCTTAGCCATAGCGATATGAAAATATTGAAAAAGACACACAATTTGATAAGAGGATATTCGACGTTGAACCGGATTTTAAAACAGGAGTGCAGTGCGCCTTTAAATGTCGCTGAAGCGTCGGACAACCCAGTTTGCTGTTTACACAAGGTTTAGACTATCAGCTGAGCCCGGCATAATTCATCACAACTAACTCGAACCAACACTCAAGAAGACAAATAATTTACAACGAGAGAAAAGTATACGATTTGAAGTAGGATTTTTAAAATCGGTACATTGTGCCTTTAAATGCAAGTTCACATCGCATGTTCAGGCTGAACTCTGACTGTAAGTTTGAGTCTGTCCAACGCGTTTGTTCAGAGG
Source organism: Gibbula magus (assembly GCA_936450465.1). Classification (NCBI taxonomy): domain Eukaryota; kingdom Metazoa; phylum Mollusca; class Gastropoda; order Trochida; family Trochidae; genus Gibbula; species Gibbula magus. The sequence goes on from OW388300.1 coordinate 57,542,043, forward strand.
CACCAAGGTACCGATTCCTTGCAGAAGAACCCGCCTGATACTGGCAAGAGATGGCATCAGATTTCCAGAGTTGGCCTGAATTAGTTTCACAGGGAGTGTAGGGAGCCGACCCAAACCTTTCTTCAGCAGCAGCTAGCTATCTATAGATATGACAAACACAGGGCTTCCTTCACATTGAGTGAACGTTGGTCTGCCTCATGTCGGTTCGGAGAGAGAGAGACGGGACGTTTCGGAGTACTAAGCCGCTCTTGCTAGTTTTTAAACTCACAAAGTCAACACGCCTGAAATGTAAATTGGAGTAGTGTTCAAACTGTGTGAAAGGTCGAAAGATACCCCGCATTCGGAACGACCATGGTGATTTCGGCGCCGCGAGCCTGACGGATACCACTTGAAAGCCATGTCGACTTTAGATCTATATATGTAGGTATTTCACTTACTTATGTTGTGAATTTACATGGAGTGAATAGGTTCATTCCATATTTGCCCTTGGTTTGTTTCCGTGGTACTTAGTACTCTGAAATTCGCTTACAAGGAAGTTTAATGTGAAATTTTATTCGCGTCCTTTGTTGTCACTTTCACTGAACTTGAATGTATTCATCTGCTGTGGTTTTATTCTTCCTTGTACTATAAATCTAACTTAATATTTAACATAGCATTTCGAAATGTGATCTTTAAAAATTACATTTTGAACGAGTTTCATATTTGAAGCAATGGGCGTGTCCCTCTTAATGACACCGACACGATCCATATTTTTTAAGAATGAAACTTATGCCAGCCAATGTATGTAATAAATAAGGTTCCAAAAGCGACAGGGGATATACACTGCTTATTCCGACTTCCTTAATGGTAAGTCGATATAGATATACGTCTATAATTCACTCAATGGATGTCACGGGACAAACAGTGAGTTCATATTGTAAATATGTCGAACTGATGGGGCTCCATAACGCTTTTTTATACCAATATATATAAGAATAGTTGTCTACAACACGTAATGCATGACTATGGGGGCATGGTGACATGCTAACATTGAGGTCACAGTGACATTGGTAATGATAATCGATTTCATGTTAATAGAAGCGGTCACTGGCAACAATGGGAATATAATCGATTTTGATATTTAATTAATTCTATGAATAATTCACTTTTTAAAAGGATATCTCAAGGACAAACAGAAAGAAGCAACTTCCAATTAAGTATTTTTATATTTTGAAATCGTATCGATTTGGGACAAGAACGTTAATGAAATTGATCTAGCGGTGAAATAAAGATATAATGATGGAATATATTGAAGAAATGTGTACACATGGAAGAAGAAAACTTGTTTTTATTTACAAATAGAAATATCAGCTGATCCAGTTCACGCTAACTTCAAATATATAGACTTGCTTTGGGCTCATATTCCTTGAGGCAGAATAACATTTACGGAGTTTGTTTTATCACATGTAATACCCTTTGAGGTGACATTTGAATTTATATATTTCAAGATATCTAAGGACTGCGTTATAAGTCCGAATATAATTTCTGCTCTCAATCATTTCATGAAATAGTAAAAGGAACGCGTAGTAGTTTATCCAATGAAATTGCTTTGCATATCTATAGGCCCTATATACACATGAATAAATATATATAATCGGATAGCTATGTTCATTTACTTATTCTTAGTTTAAATTATCTAAAATATGTTTCTATTTAATGTATGAATTCCATTTGTTGACTTTGTATCACTAGTGTTATAGACAGCCTGCCTTCGTTAAATATGGACGAAACACTCTGTGAGTGCTGACTTCAACGACTCAAATGTCAAATGTTAACTCTACTGCCTAACTAAACTATCACTGCAATGTGTGATAATCCAGTGTAGTCAACCTACCTACACGGTTACGTCATCGATAGGAAAATGTTATAGTGACATAGAGTGTTTTAATAACATTTGACAACACTATGATACGTTTCAAAATACCATATGTATGTGCCGGTGGTTCATATCATCTCGTTCAACTTGTGTATTTAAATATATGACCAACTTCCCAACGCAAGGAATAACTCTTGCCAGTCTCCATTACCGGCTGATGTAATCCTTGCAGTATTTCCCTCACTTTTCTGTGCTAAGATAGTGGATCGCTGCACCTGAAATACACAGGGGGCTCTGATGTCCTAGCGCGGAAACCGTATTTACCGTATTTCCTCTATTTCCCATGTCTGTTCCAAGGCATTTAGAGGAATACACTACCACGTTAAATTCGGTTTACATCAAATTGCGAGGAGTTTGTGTTATTGTAAATGGTTATCAGAGGTTATCAGGGCCGGGACTCATATAAGAGCAGGGCCTCCATAGTCCAATAAGCGCCGGGGGTAAGAGCCATTGCATGTTAATAAGAGCCCGGGCACCTATTAGAGGAAATACGGTATTAAGGAAATGCGACATGGCTTAAATAAGTCAGTAATAGAGCCTGGTAAGAGTTATGTCTTGCGTTGGGAAGTTGATAGGCCTAGGCTATATGACAAGAATTTGTTTTCAAAGACAATAGAACAACGGAATCCGAAATTTTATACATATATATATCGTTTGCCATACATGACTCCAATATCAATTTAAATAAATTTAGATCAACAGTTTTTATATTGGGTTCAACAGTGTATAACCCAATATAAAAAAAACTGTTGATCTAAATTTATTTAGATTGCTCCAATATAAGACTCTCAGGCAGTTAAAGATGCATCCATTGTGTTTCATAAAATTTTATATTTGGCTTTAATACATTGCAACGCACCATCTGTGCTGTTTACAGTACAAATAATTTCACTCGACTTGCATATTCATCCCAAATCGCCAAATGTCTGACAGTCATAATTACTGGTTTGCTATTAGACACGAACAAAGTTAGTATGCATGTGCAGAAACGGAAAATACACGTCCTATTTACATGCACAGTAGTTATATGACCTATTTAACACTATGATATAAACCCAAATTTTTCCTTTTGTCTGTTGAAAATAAGATTCCGAAATTATGTTGCACTAATTCGTAATTCGCGCGCGTCGTTCGTGGTGCATTGTCCGGTTTTCGATCAGAATTAATTAATTAATTACTTTTACCTTCGTAAATATATACTCATACTCATGTCAATGTACTAAGTTGACTATCATCAAAATGGTAGTTTTCGGTAACAGTCAGTACTTCCAGATTAAATAACAGCATTTCTAACGTTTCCGATATGTGACCCCCAACAACACAGCACGATGCACCTTTAAACCATAAATGTACTTGGTTACTGCTTGAATCATCTAGGATTGTTCATTTTATACTAGTTCTAACTGCTTTAGAGAAAAGAAATAATTAACCAATGGATAAAACAAACCTGATGGCCCTAATATGCCACCGTACAAACCTATTCTGGTTCTGTATTATTTTGTGTTTTGAACTTTTGTTGTTGAACGTTTTTTTTATACCTGCTTAGTAAATTCAAGTGTTTGCCCCTACATAATGGTTCACAGAAGCGGGACAAGGATTGAATGTAACTTTCACATAGGTAGATTATTGACGTAGATGAACTTCCTTTTCAGTCTTCCTGCGGCAATAAGCAGGAAACAAATAGTGGTCGACAACGACCTTCTCCTGATCATAGTCATTCGAATTTAATAAATTTAATTTTGAAAAAAAATTATTTAAATTGACAATGACATTTGAGTATATCATTTGAATGAACGTTATGAAATCTGAGTAATTTTAATATAAATGTACTACAGTAGTTCACATGTTGCTTATCTAAAATTATGTTCTTAATAAAAAAAAGTATATATATAGTCTAACTGTATAATTATAAAAATAAATGTTTTGCTGGTAAATAGCCATAGAACTTTTTAATAGGGTAGTCAGTGTAACTGCTTACTTTTCAGTATGTCAGAGTTATATATCTTATTCATAATAAACCTACGTCACTGAACAAGCCTAAATATTTCAGGAATGTCATTATTTGTTTAATGAATTATGTTTATCTTTACAAAATAACAACATTAACACGTATTTAATGCATATTGTAAAATGACATATCTATTGAATACTCTTTATTTTTCAAATTATTTTAATAATCTTATTGACTCAAACATTTCTAAACTGTGATTCAAAATTAATCAGGAAATGGGGGCAATGAGGGCAAGAGTTACCTCCCTTAGATATTTATTTGCCAAATCTCGCGAGATGATACGGTGACTCACGAACCCTTTCTCCTCTTCCGCCCTGAGGAACAGTCAAAATATTACTAGCGAAGAAAATGACGAAACAGCATTGGATTTACTATTTACCCGGATAATAATTATGTGATTTTGTTCATCTGGCTTTTAGGGACATCGAGGTTGCACAAGATAACCCATTCCCCATGCACAAGATGGGGAATTCATCATCAAACAGCCACGATCACCGTGGGCTAGAACAACGCAAGACCTCGATGCCGATTCGACTACCAATGCCCGACTCGCACGAACTAGAAAGACGGTTTACAAAGGTTTTGGTAAGTTAAACAATACAACTGCCAGATTCTTCTAGTCCATGTTTGCCCAACAATCTCTAGATCATGGCCTGAGCTTTGATCTCGACTGAATGACCTCACATTTGGGTCAGGAAAAGATTCTCGGTTTCGAATCTTGACTTTCTAACCTCTGATGTTGTTATTCAATGTCATTTAAAATGTGTGTTTCTTAAAGTCAAAGACCATATCTATTGTAAACAATCCCCGAATTTACATTTTCATATAGGTTTTAGATTATTCAAAGCACCAAAACGAGAAAATTATGTTGTAAACAAAGAGAAAGCGACCCAACCCCCTTTTGGTTTCAGTAAGAGAATGTCTCAACTCTCTGCATTCCTGCAGTGAGATTCACTTGTACATTTTTAAAAAAGGTTCAAGTTTTATAACAAACACAATGCTTTCACATTTTCCTTATGACATTTCAGAAATCTAATATTTCATTAGCAACACAGCGATGTTTTAACCCTTTCCAGATCAAATTGTAGAAATGAAGTTGATTGGCTAACATCCTTTATTATGATTACCAATGATTGCCATCGTCACTCGTAACAGATGGCAAGCATGCTTTTAGTTGATTTGTCACATGTTAAGGAAGATGCCCGAAGTCCTTTTAAAAGAGTTATTGATCTGGGGATATTTTCTTTGTGTTTTAGAAGGGCGCTGTGACATAGAGTCAAACATGTGTTGAGTTTCTTATTAAAGTTTAACGACCCATGGTGTAAGTTTGGGAACAGGAAATACTTTAGTGAGCTAATTTCTGCTCAAGTCAGCTCTCATAACGGTAATTGCTTCAATCTGACAATTAAGAACTGGGCCTTCGGCTTTATCAGTTATTCATTGAAATTGATTGGTAGCAAAAGCCATGTTGTAACCTTCTGTGAAAGAGCTGTGTGTTGTTTTTGTTTTATGAAATCAAATATTTACATGGCAAACCATGAATGATTTAAATGTCAGTAGAGTAAGATGGATGATAAAATAAAATGAAATTTTTATGATCCTGTCGAGTGAATATCATGATTGAAACTGCAGGCTGAAACTGTCTGAGCAGGTAAATAAAACATTGTCAAGTATCTGAAAATATCAAGAAAATATTATAAAAATGCATTAAAACTAACATCAAAACAAAGAACATTTGTTTTATTTAAAATGCATGTTAATTTATTGAGTGTGAAATAATGAAATATACATAACTTTTTATGAAAAATGAAATAAAAATATCTATACTGAAAATATACTTTGATATGTATTGCAGTGCAGAAAGTAAATACTGCAGTTAATCGTATATGTTCAAAATTGTATCATTCAACTTTGTTATGATCATGCATGCATAGCTTAAATACACAAACGGAAATATCCCCTTGAATTTCATTTCCATAAAAAGTACCCCGGACATATTGTTCTATTGACTGTTTTCCTGTTACAGGCAAGTGAAGATGTCTAGCATTTATATAAGATAAGACATAAACTTTATTATCCCAAGGGAAATTAAGTCTGTATTATGTACAGTTCTCCAATTTTAACATTCATATAGCAAACATAACTATTTGTAAGATGTAATTAGGAAAAGTAAATACATCATTCAATTTATGAGTAAAGCACAAGATTTATGGAAGCACAACTTCTTTATTCATCGACTAGTCTGCAACATTTAGGTATAGATCCTTTATATGCTGGTTTCTAGAATATGATTATTGAAACGATGTAAGAATCTATATTGAAACTTTACAGTCTGTTAATATAAAGAAGTTGGATATCCATAAATCTAGACTTCTAATATACTTCAGGAGTACTTCTCCAACAGATCATTTTTTTCCACAAACATTGAAATTCTACATTCAGAGGATACTCAATAATTTAACCAATTCATTTGTTCTCAAAACAAAGAAAACAAATGGTGTAACTGATTGTTTTTGTTTTATGAGTTGGCATTTTGGCATCCATGATGGCTTTTCTAAAAGAAAAGCCAACAGTAGTTAATTGAAACAGTATTGAAATGCCTTGTTTGAAGTTGTTTTATCTCCATTCTGCAGTCTAAAATTATACTGAAATAATAAGTTTAGCTAATACCGTACCCAAGCTAATAAATTATATTAAGAGTTGAAATTATTTCTTATTACCGGTAGATTTTATGGAACTTTTTACATGAATTATAGTATATTCTATCAATGAATATAGTAATTCTATATTCTTTTCTTATATAATGTAATATGTAATTTTAATTTGTTAGATTTTGAATCAGGTTGCTTGTTTGAATGAGAACCAATATGGTGGGGGATACAGATGACCATGTCGTCTTGTTGTATATACAAACTGAACCATGGTTTAATCTGTATTTAATACTGGCAAGGGGTGGAACGGTACACGTGAGCTTCAGTATCATGTAAGACATGTAAAGCGGTACACAACCTTCGGTTCTGTAGATTTTTGGTTCCACATCAAAACACAGTTTTACTTCAAAATAAAGTGTGCTGAACGTAAACATGAACTTAATAAAGTAAAATATGGTAAGCGGTGCAAACTGAAAATACACTTTGATTCACATCAATTTCACGATGAAACAAACCGAAAGCAAATAACAACATTTCAACTAAAGTAGTTGAAAACTTTCACCCCAGAAATCAATGCAGTCCTATCAAGGATTCTTCAATAGGAAGATAAATAACTTATAACGAATAAGATACATTGTCTGTTGCAGCCTAATCTAACCATGAAACACAACAATGTTTTCATTTAGATGGAAAATAAGGCCTCTCTATCAGAAACTCAACACAACAGGGGGCTCAAATAATCTAACTTATTGCATGGTTTTCAAACAATGTCGGTGTAGTTGTACTGATAAAGTGACCTGTCATCAGCTCCAACGTTAACTGGGTCACACAGGTGGAAGGTGGTCACACTGGCTACTGTTGACACACATATTAGTCATCGTGTGGTCCATGATTTGAAGGATGGACATTAATTTGATAAAAATATACTCAAATGGAGAGTTGATGGCAAATATGAAATGCTTACCACTTTCACTGTAGAATTACTGTCAGATTTCTGAATGGCCAATTACAGGAACACAACCTGTTAAAGGGAATAATCCAGAGTTGGTCACTAGATTTAGATCTATCCAGTAAACTTCAAGGATCTGTTGATAAAGAGTTAATTTCAGTTGGCATCGTTAGAGGGTCACTTTGTCATCTATCGAAATTGTTATCATGGAAAAAAATTCTAATTTCCAGTGTCTGCTTTAATAATAATACCGGGTACATAGATTACTAAAAGAAGTTGTGAGATCAATTTATTTAATTGATTTGAATAAAAATCATATTTATCTGAATTGGAATACCATTAATGATGAAGAAGAATCGCTACCAGTACATCACAATGATTGGAAAAGAAGTTGACTATCTATAAGTTCTGCAAACATACAGTATCAATATACTGGGAAATATTTGGTTCCCATATGTTCTCATTGAATTAAAATATTTTGCTCTGGAAAGCAATTGAATGTCGTCTTATAAAATAGGTACATACTACAAAGTGCACAAATGAGATTATGCAACATACACATTTTAAATTTTATAAGTAGATAGTTATCATGAAGTCTGATATAATTGAAGTGTCAAGGAATGGCAGAAAGCAGAGCTGTATGTTTTTGATTATCAGACTGTTACTAATTAGGAAAGTGTAGTCACATAATGAGATTATGCTCCTACATAACCAAGACCATCTGGGTACTTTCAAAACTACCTTCTATGGGACCATTGGTTTGATATGAAACTGACGAGTAAATTAAAAACAATATTTTTAGAATTAATGAATTATACTTACCGTAGTGGGGTTTTAAATGTTTTTAGTCGATATCTGGGAATCATATTTCTCACAATGTAGAAGCTTTTAAAATCAGAATTAGATGTTTTGAATGGAAGTAGAAAATTCATTAACAAGTATGGGGATGATTTTAATAAATTTGAAACTTTTCAGTTCAACACATCAAAGTGAAAACTAATTAAATGGAACCTGGTCAATATTTGTAAACATCCAATTAACACCTGTCTCTCCAAGTGAAAAAGTTATAACCTGAATTATCTAATAAATGATTTCGTTTGAAATGCGATATTAACCTCGCGACATAAGGAACTCATTTCAAAGGCAAATGATATCGCAGTTGTTCTTTGATTATAATTCCATTTCCTCAAGAGTTTTCAGAACTAATAACACTTTGAAAGCTTATCATAAAGTCAAATATTATTACCATAATTGCTGAAAATATCAGTTCATGTTCCTTTAGGTTTCTTAACTCTGTACATGCTGAAGGCACCATAAGCTGCTCAGAGTCTATTAACTTCAAAGTAATTAGACCAGTCGAGGGTTAAAGTAATGCTTAGCTAGTCTAGCTCTTTACCCCTTGGCTAAAAAAAGGATCAAAACATGATATTTTTTTAGTAGATCTGGCCATTCCTGTTAGCAAATTAGTCATTACTTGAGAATTCAGAATTGGGTCAGGCTAAATTTTTTATTATATTTTTACTTGTTTATATTCAGGATAAACTTGGGTTAAACTTTTTAATAGTCAGTGTGCCAGTGAGACCAAGTTATTTGAATTAATCCTCAAACTTCTGATGCTTGAACAAGCTTCAATTTCAAAATTGAAGTGCACCCTCTCTCTGCTCTGAAAAGATATAATTGGCATTAAATTTTTGAAATCTTAAATTATGTAAATGAATGACCACCTTTAACTTCTCAGTACCAAAATTCCCAGTATTGACATTAGGGTTTGTCAACATGGCATATTACTGCACTTCCATTGCCAACAAACATGGTAAATCATTCAAACCCCATTGATTTTCTGTCCATCCCTAGTCGAGTATAGATAATTTGCCTTGACAGAGTAATACGATAATGGTTCATGGTGATGGTGTCCTATTTCGGTACCACGTGTAGCCAAAGGGTGTATTGGTACTGATAAACAGTGTTAGCTTATAAAGAATGAAGACAATATTTATTGATATACAACTTTTTGTTTTCTGCATAGGCGACATTTATTCATAGGCTTACTTCATCAAGGAATTATATATCCATAAATATTGTCTTCATTCTTCAATCCTTACTTCGTGAATATTTAAATGTTTTCTTATGTAACAGAAAATAGTGAAGCAAAGTCTATAGAAAAGAAACTACTAGTTGATGTAACCAGGAATGGAATGATACAGCTAAAGTTAAAACAGTTAATAGATGTGAGGAATGGATTGGTTCTGATAAGAAATGTTTTCTTACAGAGAATAGTGAAATAGAATAGAAAGCAGGATTTTAATTTAAATAAAAGATTAATTTGATCATATGTTTCCATGCAAACTTCTAACTAGGTTCGCACATTCTGACCTATGCCAAATTCCTCTGCAAACTCATAACTCGTCAGTCTCAATTACTGGCTAATTTAAGCCTTGTTCAATGCATAAACTGTTCTGTACCAGTGTAGCAGGATGTGCTGTGACATTCAGGTGCTGCTATGCTAACACAGAAACATTAACAAAATGCAGCAAGACTTCAATTGGTCAGCAATGGAGACTGGCTTAAGTTATGACTTGAGAGGAAAGATGAACCTACAACACAGGTTTCATTGCAGTGCATAGTCACAACGTTGTTCTGGGCTTTCTCTTTGCAAACCATTTCTAACCACTGTGATAGAAGTGAAATACTTGTAAACGTTAAACTGCATCTCACCTCAGTTGAAGAATATACTTGTAAACATGACGTTAAACTCCATATCACCTCACCTCAGTTGAAGAATATGATCATTATCACATAGAAACACTTTCCTCAAATCAGTCAAAATTCAAATCTCAACTTTTACTCATACCTCAGAGTTTCTCTGTAGCTTAACATTTCAGAGGATGTTTTGGTGTGAAATGAGACGACTATATAAGGAATGTTTGTCGTGGAGAGTTGTACAAACGGAGACACAAGTTACAAACATGGGAGTAAGCAACGTGTTGTCAGTGTTACTCTCGCAACGAGTCAACAAACTTGTTTAGAAGTGACGACATCTCTGATTCTAGCTTGTTCCCTTTCTCAAATATTTGCCTCCATCTTGTGAAAGTGATCTCAACCTGATTACAGATCAGACGCGGATTTGCAACCGCAGATTGAAATGAGGTGTCGGATTAAAGATTGCGTTGCTATTTCGTGAAGTCGAGCTTCTAAAATGAGGTTTTTGGCTCATTGCTGTTGGCTGTCCGTTAACTGGGATATTTTTTTAGAATAGTGGTTAGGATTGAAAACTTTGATTTGTGGCTGGAGATGATGAATGAGGTGTTGAATTAAAGATTGAGTTGATATTTAGTTTCTATTGAAGTTTGGCAAGTTTCAAATAGCCCTGATACCATAGTTTCATCGCTAAGGCAACATTCCATCAATTCATAGGAGCATTCTTTTGGTTCAATAATCAAAATATCGTTGTGCAGTTAGAACAAACTAATATCATGGTGACGTTACTGAATGTTGTCAGTCATTATGTTTGACAGAATAGCAATTTGCCTTTATAATTTACGTCCCTCTTCCCCCGATTTACAGTTCCAAGTTGTTAACATGGGTACCTGGCATAAAGAGAAAGAGTATGATGAGACCCTTAGTTGGGTGATTACAGTGAGAAGATTTTACTCATTTAGACATTTAGACAAATTAGACTCAAATAATTGTTTATTTCATTTATTTGTTTGTAATTAATTTGTATTTATGAATTTAATTACAAATAATTCAATTAGTCTTCATTGACCTGTTATCTTTGACCTTATACATGATGATTTATCTTCCTTGTCACTTCCTGTTTCTGCTTTCATTTTCCATGTAGAATTTAGTTAACAATAGAGAACATGTGAAACTATTTCCTCTACAAACTGTAACATTCCCATCTTGTTTGTTTCCATAAGCAAAGCCAGAATTCTGAGGAACCTCGATCAGTTGTCAGCTTGTGAAACACATCTGTAGCAGTTATCATTTATAATATTTGTCTTTCACACCATAGACATTGTTGGCATACATGCCATGTTGATTTAGTGCTTAAAATCAATACTAAACCATCAGTCTAACTGTCATTGTCAATTTCAACTGACATTGACAACTCCTTGAAAAGTAAAATCTCCTGTTTAGAAACTTGTCAATTTCAATTGACATTGAGAACTCCTTGAAAAGTAAAGTTATCTCCTGATAAGAAATGACTGGTTTTGGTTCAATTTTATCAATTAGTCGCTAAATTCAATTTCAGAACTTTAAATTTACGATTTTCTCTTTGACTTGGTAATTGTGATTCTCTAAAGATAACCATCTTATTGATGAAGAATGATATGTGTAATGTTCAGTGTCGACATCTATTCAGCATACAGTACTAAGTGTCTGAAACTGCTGATATACAAGAGGCGATCATGATATATAGGTGCAGGTGGTTGGTTAGTTAGATGAATGGTACCAGATAGCACCTGTGCTCACTCTAGCCGCATAGTACACTGTGCTTAGATGACATATACTTAAGCCACCCTTAATTCTGTAAACTGGATAGTTTGAATATGCACTCCACACTAAACTTCATATATTTCCAGCATGTATATTATCTTTCATCTTTCCACAAACACCGTGACAAACACTCTGATGGCGTGGGTTCGAATCCCGCATTGGACTCGGCCCGAAAAAGTCAAGAATTTGTACTATTGAAGGTGGTGTTATCCCAAATATAACCATGTTGTATTTGTTCACTGTCTAAATGGCAAGTATTTCTAAAACACAGTGAGTTTATCATAAACCATTATCCTAAGCCATATGTATTAATGTGTAGCCCCAAAGCCACATTTTCAAGGAATGCTGGGGGCAGGATTCATGCATTTAGCTTCCAATCAAGAGGTCATGTGTTCGAATCCTGCTAGATGCTCGGCAACTTTGTTTGCTGTAGAAAACAGTTCTACATGCAGTACATATTAGGTAATAACTTACTCTAAATTTTCAGTGCGTTACCACCCATGGTTCGATAGTTCCAGTCGATTCTTACAGCTTTCACCGCAATGCATAGCTACAAGATCTTGCAGGCTTATTCCCTACAATATTTTCAGCAGCCTTGATATCAGTGAAATACTCTTGAATCACTTCACCGCTGCTCGAAGAATGCTTACATATGCTCATACCCTGATATCACACTGTAACAACATGGATGACAAAACCAAATTACACCCTTCATAACAAACACCCCTCAGAATTGGCATCCCAATTAGCACCCCCTCTTTTTAGTGAAGTGCCTTGGTCAATATATCGTTGATTACAGGATGTAAAGTGTCAATATCGGCTTTGGATCAAGACGTCTTGGGCTTGAATCCTGTCACATCAGATGATGGACACAAGATATCATCTCGTCCCAGTATATTATACGCTGTACAATCTATCAATGTTAAATATTGCTTGTCTCTCCGCACTGTATATTTTTCACTGTCATTTTAGCCTTATAATGTATCTTCAATGTTGTACAGGACTGATGGCCTAAAAAAAAGGAGAGAAAAAACTTAATTGTATTTGTACTTGGTCACTTAATTCAGTATAGTTCTTCAGGAATGAAGAACTTACTCAAGCCTCTATTCCAACATTTACACTCTGAAATTAAAATTTTGTAACATTTCAAAATTTGAAAAAACTTAAAATATCAGAAAAATGAGCCTCTGAGATTTTCAGAGAAACTGAGCTCTGTAGACTTGACCAGACTCTTTAAAATTTACGTGGTCTATATGACAGACTATCAAGCCTCTTAAGGTACTACTTAGGTATTTAGTGTTCTCTTTACTAAGTACTGTACTTAAGGAGAGGATATCTTACTTTAGCCATTTACTTTACACTACTTAACTATTTAGTGTACACTGAAATGGTACTTAGAGCAGAGATTGGGAAAGACACCTATGACTATGGGCCATTTTAGGTCTTAAAGTCATTTTCAGTTTTTCAAATGGACCATTCCCCTTTGAAGCAATAGCAAAATTTCAAATTTTAATGAAAGTGCAAAATGGCCCATGGCCCATACCCAATCCCTGCTTAAGGGTATATCTTTCTCCAGCCACTTAAATACGCTACTTAGGTACTTAGTGTATGCTGAACTTACTAAGTACAGTACTTCAGGGAGTAGGCATCTCATTTCAGCCACTTAAATGCAGTGATGAAGTATTTAGTCTACACCCACGTTAGTACAGTACTTTGGGGAGTGGAGTTCGTATTCCAGCCATTTATTATACACTACTTAACTATTTAGTGTACACTGAACTTAGTACAGTACTTTGGGGAGTGGAGATAGACTTGTGGAGGTAATCCCAGTTTTCATGCTTCACTGACCGTGACCTGATCGTTGTGATAATTCCATATGATTCATAGGAGGACAAATTTCAAGCTCATGACTTATGGTGAATTTGTCTTAAAAATGGGCTGTTTTGATGAAATGACATCCATGGACCCCCTCTAGGAACAACACTGGAAATGTTGCACTCTGAGAATAAAGAGGTCATCCAACATTTGTCCTCATTTGGCTTCCAAATACTGAATCCTGCTTGGCAACTTTGTCTGCTGTAGAGAACGGTTCTACATGAAGTTTTGTTTCGGTGCAATGCTACACTGAATTTTAGTGCAGTACCACCAATGGTTCACTAGTTCCAGCCGATGCTCACAGGTTTCATCGCAATGAATAACAACATGGAACTTCCTGCAATGATACTAGCAGCCGTGATAAAACTGAAATACTCTTCAAAGCAGCATTTAACCACAAGTCTCCTCAACTCTAAAATATCATGCAAAATAGTTAACAAACAATTCATGTTATGCACTTCAGATTCATTGAAAAAACACATAATGCATACATAAGACCCTTTTCTCAAGTACAGTATTTTATTCTGTAACAATAGAAGTTACTAAGTCCACAAAGGAATGTTTTTCACTGTTTACTGTATTGTGAACTTCCAACAATAAAGATGGATATCGTTAATCTAAGTGTACGTCAAATGCCAACAATTATAGAGTTCTATATAAGCACATGATTATAGGGATAAAGCTGTTGATGTGTACAGCATCTAATTATGATAAAAACTAGTTGTATGGATAACATCATGCTTGTGCAACTAAGTACTGGTTTAGTTACAAACAAGCTCAACCTTTGAGTATTAGAGAAAGTGCATGTGTGTCTTTATTTAGTTTCTTTCAAAGTTGGAACATGCTTTCTAAGTAAGGATATTCTTTTAATAAAGAGATCAGAATTTGTTGTCTGTTAGTGATTTGATATGAGTAGGCATGAATCCTTTAAATTTCATTTGAATTTGGTTTCTTGAACTTTCTTCAACTATACTTCCCCCGCAAGGAATAACTCACACACTTCTTGGTAATTTAAGCCTGCTGCATTTTGGTGTATTTTCTGTGCCAGATTGATTTCAGCACATTTGATATATATCAACAATATATTGTTATGCAGTAGCAAAGCTTTCCACACTTGAATGACTGAACTCTTTGTTTCTATTACTGAACTCTTCATTGTTTTGGTACTATTCTTTATCAAATTGTCAAACCTATCACAATATATTACCCCTTTTCAAAATGTTCAACTGGATTGTGTTATAATCATTTATCTGTGAATAAATGTCCCTTGAATTTTGTTTCCACAAAATTACCCTGATAGAACTCTCCCTTTAATTCCTGAACCAGATGAATCTAAAGAAAAGTTACTAAAAAGTCTCAGCCTTGGGCCTCAAACGGTTTGGATTCAAGGAAACTTACTTTATCACCGCCAATAAACTCGTTATAGCCGTTAATTAATGAGGAAAGGTGCTAACCTTAATCAGTTCACTCGTTATGGGTTGTATATTGAGATAATTAGTACATTACTTGGATGATCATCAAATCGGCCCTCAGCATTTTGGGTACCGTTAAAAGTTTGACTTCGGATTTCCTTGTAAATGTTCATATTAGTGACAAACTTTTTCAATGAATTATATTATAGAATTGATATATTTAGGTATTTTCTCTATCTTCTCGATATTTAGGATACTAATAGACAGTGTATTTATGTAAAATTTGATGTACTTAGTAGGAAATTTGTGATGCTTTTGTATCATTATTTTTTAAATTCCTTATTATTAATTTATGATATTTTGATTACTTCATGGCATTTCAGTGAACTTTTATTGGAAATGCCAAGCCTTTTTCATAATTCAATGTCATTTATAGAGATAATTTTGCAAAACACATGAAGCAGATGCCTCAAAATGCACTAAGCAGACGTCAGAAAAACAGGAAGCAGATGTCAAGTTCCTTTAGAATCTAGCATGACTAATGAATGAAAAGTATTTTCCAGAGGTCATAAATTTAATATTTGAAAGATGAAATGAGATAATATGATGAATATTCATTTCTCATGTTAGTAATAAGATTTAGATTTTACATGGTAATGCAGTAATATTCTATGATGACCAATCTATGACTACACTAAACTACATAACTTTTCCCTTGTCATTATACTGTAAATTGCCCATTCAGAATGGTTTGACACTCGGCAGTGAAAGGGTTAAACTTCCCTACACAAGGAGTAACTCTTGCCAGTCTCTATCCCTGGCTGATTTAAGGCTTGCAGTATTTCCCTCGCTTTTCCGTGATTGTGGATCGCTGCACCTGAAATGCATAGATTTAATAGTGGGCTCTGATTTCATAGCACAGAATCTTTAAGGAAATACTGCAAGGCTTAAATTGACCAGTGACTGAGACTGATAAGAGTTACACCTTGCATTGGGAAGTTGTGGAAGGATTATGTTTAAATAGACTGTCTATAAATTTATTTTGTTAATAAAAAATGATTATAAATGTCATGTGTTTGATTTCATACTTAATTTCCTGGGGCCATATTTTCGAAGCTCTCTTAGTGCTAAGATAGTTGTAAGCCAATGTTAATGTATGGCACTTACGACTATCTTAGCGCTAAGAGAGCTTCGAAAATATAGGTCCAGGTTTCAAGGTCTTTCCAATGATGTAAATATTTGTCTGCAAATTATTTGTTATGCATAATGAAACAATTGCCAGGAATATAGAAAATACATTATCCGTTGCATATTCAATGAATTTGCACCTCAATTGCACCTTAAGTTTAAGTTCTTTATTTTCCCTTGATAAATACGATATGGTCTTTCTAATTGTTGAGTCAATGGACAGGAAATGTGGCACCAGTCTGAAAATTCTACAACTGTTGACCTTCAAGCTTTGTAATATGAAAACATCATTTGCTTTTTAAAAATACAATTAAAGGTGGAATGTTTAAATTGACTGCAAGCAAAGAGGAGAACTTTTACGTGCACATGGGAAGTTTCTGTATTGGATACATAGACTTTAGAAGATGAACTTTGCTTTTGGTGGATATGTTTTGGCCGCCATTTTGTAAATATATTCAAAGTTAACTCCCAAAGCTCTGTTTACTTGATGTAAGCTATGGATTTTTAGTATTATGACCGTGTTTTGGATATGTTTGAACCTTTAAGGGACATTCCTTTTGTTGTTGGGGGTCACTTATGCCAAACGTTATAAATAATGTTTAACTGTTATTCTATCGAGAAGTACTGAGTGTTGCCAATCATGTTGATGATAGTTGACTCAGTACAGTGACAATAAAAATATAGGTAAAGTTGTGATTTCTTATCATAAACAGGACAATACAATACAGCACGGCTGGATAATGTCAATAAGTCAAACTTATTTTTTTAAAAAGACAGATTTGAGTGGATAATGTTTAATAGATCATAATAACGGCTGTGCATGTAAAAGACAAACATTTTATCAGGGGTCGAAATTAACCTTTTCAATGCAGTAGCCACTCGGACTAGTGCATTTCTGAAAGAACTAGTCCAGACTTGTTCCAACTAGCCAAATATATCTCCAAGATCATTTCACCTCAAATTTTAACTAGTCCTCTGGACTACCAGTTTTAACACTCTACTAGCCCAGCTTATTTTTCACTAGCCATTGGCTACCGTACTAGTGCTAATTTCGAACCCTGTTTATAGATGACCAACTTCTTTATTAACAAATTCGCTGGTGTCTTAGTGTCAAAAGGGGGTAAAAATGAGCATGTAACTATGCTATTTCATGTTCAGACAATGACTGCAAATAACATTGTTTATTTATTTGTTTCAGAATTCTATGGACCTACCGCCTGACAAGGCAAAAGTGCTCAAAAGTTATGACGATGAGAAGAAATGGGATTTGATATGTGATCAGGTATGTGTTTACAAGTTTATAAACGTAGAGGAATGTATTTATCTCAACTGGTTCCTCTGATAAGACCAAGGATCTCGGACAGAAATAGACGCAGAGTCAGTGTCCGCACTGAACCACTGAGGAGGATACCTCGACCCCCAAAGAATCAGATTCAAGATGGGCTAATGATACTTGTTTGTTGTCCAAAATTGAGATGACTTTAGTCTTTATGATGTTGAACCTATTTGTAAGAAAAAAGATGGCTTATTGATGAGTTGTCCAGAAATGAGATAAGTTTATGACGTTTAATCTATCTTGAGAAAGGTCGCAGATAAAGAATAAAAGAGATGGGCTAATTGATATTTGTTTGTCCAGAGAAGAGTTAATCTTTTTTTTAATCTTTCTTGAAAAAGAGTTGTTATGAAGAAAAAAAGAGATGGGCTAATTGAAAATTCATATTTGTTGATTCAGAAATGAGAGACTTTATATGAAATATTTCAACCTTGAATCTTTCTGAGAAGATAAGGGCTGAACTGATGATATTTGTCCAAATATGAGATAAATTTAAACTTATAAAAATTTAATTACTTCTCCTTAACCTTGAAAATTTACTTCAGAAAAGATGTCAGATTGACTAATGGAATTTTCACAAGAGCTTAGTTTGTGGTTAGCATGCTGGCCTCCTGCTAAAAAGACCCAGGTTCGAATCCTGTTGGAGGCACTAAGAATTTATGACCTGGGTCTCTCTGTGTTGTGTCCTTGGGCTCGTTACATCAACATTGCACTCAGTCCACCCAGCTGTATAAATGGGTACCTGATATAACGGATGTACAGTCCTACATCATGGGGTACATGGTTTCTGTAGTATAATTCCGATGTATAATTCTGTCAAGGTAGTGATGTACATGTACAATCAGGGAGATTCTAGCACCAATACAAGAACTGTTTATTATACCCCCGACCAACGGTTGGGGGTATATAGTAATACCAACGATTCCGTCCGTCCGTCCGTCCGTCCGTCCGTCCGTCCGTCCGTCCTTCCGTCCGTCCGTCCGTCCGTCCGTCTGTCCTTCCGTCCGAAGACATTTTTTGTCCGATCGATTACAGACAAACTATTCATCTCTTCCTTTTCAAATTTGGCACATGTCTTCTTCACCACTAGGAGAGGTGCAGTGCCAAATTTAAACTGAATTGGTGAATTTTTAAATTTTTGGCAATTTTTTGCATTTTTTAACTTAGTCATATTCTCAGCATTTCTTGTCCGATGAATTACAGATAAACTATTCATCTCTTCCTTTTCAAATTTGGCACATGTCTTCTTCACCACTAGGAGAGGTGCAGTGCCAAATTTAAACTGAATTGGTGAATTTTTCAATTTTTGGCAATTTTTTGCATTTTTTAACTTAGTCATATTCTCAGCATTTCTTGTCCGATGAATTACAGATAAACTATTCATCTCTTCCTTTTCAAATTTAGCACATGTCTTCTTCACCACTAGGAGAGGTGCAGTGCCAAATTTAAACTGAATTGGTGAATTTTTCAATTTTTGGCAATTTTTTGCATTTTTTAACTTAGTCATATTCTCAGCATTTCTTGTCCGATGAATTACAGATAAACTATTCATCTCATCCTTTTCAAATTTGGCACATGTCTTCTTCACCACTAGGAGAGGTGCAGTGCCAAATTTAAACTGAATTGGTGAATTTTTCAATATTTTTGGAAGCCATTAAGACAGTTTGATAATGTGTCAATAATGTCCTTCATATAAATTTGGCTGATATTCTACTTTTATAGCCTTACAATTGTTTTTGGAAGAGTCAGTGGCTCATGAATTTAAGATATGACATAAAAAAATGTTATGTTTTACTTTATGTTCATGCCCATGTAGAGAACTTATTCCCGTTCTATTTACATCTAATAACATTTCTCATCATCATGATTTCTTGCGTTTTTTTGCAGAATGTTTGACCTGAATACTCCAGCAACGTGACACAATGCCCCCCAAGAACACAAGACAAAAGAGATTACTAGACAAGGAGAGGAAGAGACAGAGTAGAAATCAAACACTTCAAGTCACTGCTATTGAAAACCATAGGAGATTCTTTAATCCTGTAGATTTGCCCTGGCAGACAGAAAAGTGTGAGCAGTTGTCACTGACTCTTCATGCATCCTCACGAGTGTATGCTCCATACCCTCATACGGTCTTGCATCCACCAGCCCAGACCAAAGTTGTGCGCGGTGACGGTAACTGTTTCTTCCGAGCTATAGCGTACTGTTTGACGGGAGATGAAGAGGACCACGGGGAGCTAAGAGCAATGGTTGTGTCGCATATCCATTCTCTAGATACTGATGCCAAACGACGCATAGGGTATGATGCTTCTGGTAATATGGACCAATATAGAACCTGGGCCACAGATGTTGAGATACATGCTTCAGCACATCTCTTGAGAACATGCATTTTAGTGTTTACCAAATATGGAAATACCTGGACATGGCTGTGTTTCTCACCCCAACAAGTTGATCCCGGTGTTGTGTTCACAGATAAGGCAATGTATCTTCAGCATACAAACTTGAACCACTATGACGTAGTTTTAACAGTGAGCGACATGCAAAACCATGCAGAGCTTGTCAACAGTCCTTCAATGAAATCATCCAGCAGCAATGTGGAACATGTTTCAAGAAAAAGCATGTGGCAAAAACATCACAGACAAACAATGTCTGATAATGATAAATTGCATCAAAGAATGAAAGATTGTGAAAGAAAAAAAAAAGAAAGATTAACAATTACACCAGAGAAGAAAGAAGACAAACTGAAGAAAGACAGAGAGAGAAAACTTTTGAAAAAACAAAGCATGTCTCCCAATCAACAAAGAGATTTCTTAGCTTCAGATAAGAAGAGAAAAAATCATGAAAGAATGAATGCATCACCGATTAAGAAAAAAGAAAGAAAGATATTAGAAAGTGCACGGAAGGCTGATGAAAGAAATACTCTTACACCAGAGAAGAAAGAAGATGGACTGAAGAAAGACAGAGAAAGACAGGATAACGCAAGAAAGTTTATGGCACCAGAGAAGAAAGAAGACAAACTGAAGAAAGACAGAGAAAGACAGGACAACGCAAGAAAGTTTATGGCACCAGAGAAGAAAGAAGACAAACTGAAAAAAGACAGAGAAAGACAGGACAACGCAAGAAAGTTTATGGCACCAGAGAAGAAAGAAGACAAACTGAAAAAAGACAGAGAAAGACAGGACAACGCAAGAAAGTTTATGGCACCAGAGAAGAAAGAAGACAAACTGAAGAAAGACAGAGAAAGACAGGACAACCCAAGAAAGTTTATGGCACCAGAGAAGAAAGAAGATCGACTGAAGAAAGACAGAGAAAGAAAACTTTTGAAAAAACAAAGCATGTCTCCCAATCAACAAAGAGATTTCTTAGCTTCAGATAAGAAGAGAAAAAATCATGAAAGAATGAATGCATCACTGATTAAGAAAAAAGAAGGAAAGATATTAGATAGTGCACGGAAGGCTGATGAAAGAAATACTCTTACACCAGAGAAGAAAGAAGATGGACTGAAGAAAGACAGAGAAAGACAGGACAACGCAAGAAAGTTTATGGCACCAGAGAAGAAAGAAGACAAACTGAAGAAAGACAGAGAAAGACAGGACAACGCAAGAAAGTTTATGGCACCAGAGAAGAAAGAAGATCAACTGAAGAAAGACAGAGAAAGACAGGACAACGCAAGAAAGTTTATGGCACCAGAGAAGAAAGAAGACAAACTGAAAAAAGACAGAGAAAGACAGGACAACGCAAGAAAGTTTATGGCACCAGAGAAGAAAGAAGATCAACTGAAGAAAGACAGAGAAAGACAGGACAACGCAAGAAAGTTTATGGCACCAGAGAAGAAAGAAGATCGACTGAAGAAAGACAGAGAAAGACAGGACAACGCAAGAAAGTTTATGGCACCAGAGAAGAAAGAAGACAAACTGAAGAAAGACAGAGAAAGACAGAACAACGCAAGAAAGTTTATGGCACCAGAGAAGAAAGAAGATCGACTGAAGAAAGACAGGCTTAGGAAGACAAAGTCAAAGACATCTGTTTTCAAACAAAAGACAGAACAAAATAAATCCTGGTTTCTGTCATCATGGAGTGAATATCCATTTGATGGAGCAAATACTGATCCCATAAGAACCTACAGGAGATTAATATCCGAAGGGCCTGTTTGTGTTTGCCAATGTTGTAGACGTTTTCTCTATCGAAAATCTGTTGTGAAACTTCATCTCCAAAAGCTAAGTTTCTTGAAGAAAGTTACAAAGGAACTTTTAGATGCATGTGTGCCAAGACCTTGCGAAGAATCAGATCCATGGATATGCAAGACATGTGTTGGTCACATCAAGAATGGAAAGTTACCTCCTCAAGCCTATACCAACAAAATGGAACTTTCTCCCATTCCTGATGCCCTAAATTGTCTTTCAGATATAGAAGCAAGGCTAGTTTCACAACGAATCCCCTTTATGAAACTAGTTCATTTACCAAGAGGGAAGGAAAAGGGTATTAAAGGTGCTGTTGTGAACGTACCAATCAGTGTTGATGATACCTGCACCTCACTTCCAAGATCAATCAGTTCAAGTGGTATTGTGGCTCTTAAATTAAAAAGGAAACTCAGCTATCGTGGACATGAGACCTTCCAATACATTCACCCACAAGCTGTTGAAGAGGCTCTCTCATACTTAAAAGAAAACAACCCCTACTACCAAAATATTGAACATGTAGGTCAGTCATCTGAGGAATTGCAACCATTTCAACCTCTGATGCCAGACCTTAATGCCACACATAATGAAAACACAGAAGAACAAGATCACACAGATCATTTGTCTTCAGAACAAAGGAAGCCACTTCAGACTGTCACATCAGATGTTGAAAATGATAGCAAGGCTACAAGCAGTGAAGACACAAAAAACGAAGATCAGACTGATCACCTACAGTCTGATGAAAACAAGACATTGAAATCTCTGATGCATGATGCCAGTGATTCAAGTTTAAACATGACTGTGCCTGATGATGAGAGCTCCTCTGATGATGAGTCAGAAGTTCCAGACTTTCGCAAAACTTCTTCTGTCGATACCTGTTTACAAGTTCTGCCAAATACTGACAAACACATCTTCAGTATTGCCCCAGGAGAGGGACGTTCACCAGTGTCTGTATTCACTGACAAGCACTGTGAAGTACTGTCTTTTCCTAAACTATTTCCAGAAGGCAGATTTGGTTTTGACTGTGACAGAGAACACAAACTTTCTATTCAAAAGTATTTCAATGCACGACTTCTCAATGAAGATCCTCGATTTGCTACTTGTTCAGAATATCTTTTCTTTGCACAATATGTTAGTCTTCATAAACAAGTTAAAGACAGTGTTTCCATTGCTGTAAGAAAAGGTAGACGAAAGAAAATCGCAGGCGGAGAAATAACAGTATCATGTATTAAGAATCCTGACACACTAGCTGGAATATTAAGAGGTGATTTAGGCTATAAATTCCTGAAGAACATACGCGGAACACCCCCTTACTGGGAAAAGTTTCTCTATGACACAATGGGCATGCTGAAACAACTTGGCATAGTCACATGGTTTCTTACCTTGTCCTGTGCAGATCCTTGGTGGAATGATACAATTCAGATTATTTCCAAACAATATGGTACAATCATAACCACAGAAGATATTGACAAGATGAGTTGGGAACAAAGGTCAAAATGGATTAATAGAAATCCAGTCACGGCTGCAAGACACTTTGGATTCAGACTACAAACTTTTTTCAAGGAGGTTTTGATAAAGCATAAAGTTCTTGGTGAACTTACAGACTATCAAATCAGAATAGAGTGGCAGCTCAGGGGATTTCCCCATGCACATTGTCTACTTTGGATCAAGGAGGCACCAAAGTTAGAACAATCAGAGCAATCTGAAGTCATCAAGTTCATAGACAAGCATGTGTCATGTCAAGTCCCTGCGGAATCACAGCCATTCCTACGAGAATTGGTGCTTGCTCTCCAGACTCACCATCATACCAAGTCATGCACTAAACGTAACACATCATGTCGGTTCAACTATCCTCAGCCCCCTTGTAGAGAAACCATTGTTGCTGGATGTGAAAAAGAAGAAAAAACACAGTCAAATGGCACTGCAGATGAAACTGAACAACAAAATGAAATTCCTAGACTCACAATTCCCAGACCTTGGAAAGAAGTGATTGCAGCTGTGAAATCTTCACTACAGAACCCAAATGTCCCTGAATCTATATCTCTGGACGATCTCCTGACAATAAGTGGAGTGACTGAGGAGGAATACGTGTCTGCTCTGAAAACTTCAAAGAACTCTCCTGGTATTATATATACCAGAAATCCAGTAGATGTCATGGTCAATAACTACAACCCTGTAGTTCTTCAAGCCTGGCAAGCCAATATGGACTTACAGTATGTGACCAACACCTATGCATGTGTTGCATATGTAGCGTCATATGTTTCAAAGGATGAGACCAACATGAGCCAACTCCTTCATGCTGCAAGCAAAGAAGCACACAATTCTGATATTAGAACAGAAATCAGGAAATTCGGAAATATCTTTCTGAACAACCGTGAGGTTTCATCACAGGAAGCCGCATACCATATTCTGTCATTACCCTTCCACAAGACAAGTAGGACTGTCACATTTATACCCACTGACCTCCCGGACAAAAGAGTTCACTTACTAAAATCAAATAGGCAAATTGAACAGATGCAAGATGATGATGATGATGTTTTTCAAACATCTCTGCTGGATCGTTATGCTGCCAGACCTGATAGTTTGGAAGATATGTGTTTGGCTGAATTTGGTGCATCATTCACATATGTGGGCAGACAACAACATGACCAAAAAGAAGACGAAGATATCTCATCAGACAGTTCAGCACATTCTGAGAATGTAATTATCCACTTGAAAGATGGCCTTGGGAAAATGAAAAAGAGAAAAAAGATGTCTATTGTGCGAACACATAGGTACTCAAAGGACAAGCAGTCTGAAGACTACTATCATTCCCTCTTGATGATGTACCTTCCATGGAGAATTGAGGAAACAGACATAAAGAGCACCTTTGATTCATATTCTCAGCACTTTGAACTTCAATGTGACAAAGTAATGGAAAATAAAACAAGATTTGAAAGAAACGCAGACGATTTTGACAAAGCATATGAAGATTTTCATGACAATGGCCCACCTGAGGATGCTTGGGAAAAGCTGGCTACAGAAGAACGACAACAGAAGTTAGACCTAACAGAGGAAGGAGTGGTTTCTGATGATGAAGACCCTTTGATCAACCCTGATTATCATCCACATGCCAAAGCTATGGATATTGGTGCTGATTTAGGGCTATCAGCAGTCAAGTATGAAGTGGCATCAAATATCCTACCAAATGAAGCTTACAGACGGAAGGTACAGTCCCTTAACAAAGAGCAACGACAGCTTTTTGACTATGTCCTTGACTGGTGCTCAAATGTCCAGAAGGGAGGGAACAAAGGACAACATGTTGACCCGTTTCACACATTTGTTACAGGAGGTGCAGGAACTGGGAAGAGCCACCTCATTGGAACAATATATCAAATGGCAATTAGGAAGTTGTCCACAGGCAGGCCTGATGAAGTCTCTGTTCTCCTCATGGCACCAACAGGCACAGCAGCTTTCAACATAGGTGGGAGTACCATCCACACAGCTCTAGGCATACCAATCAAGCAGCACAGGAAAAGAGGAACAGTACCATCCCTTTCTGCTGAAAGAAAGCATGCTCTCCAAGAGAAACTTTCTTCACTGAAACTGATCATCATTGATGAGATCTCAATGGTTGGACAGGAAGAGTTTAACATCATTCACCAGCGCCTACAGGACCTCAAAAACTGCAATGATCCAAATACTTACTTTGGTGGCGTAAGTGTTCTCTGCTTTGGTGACCTCTATCAGTTGCCACCAATTGGACAGAAGGCTATCTTCGCAGATCCAGAATCAGCACAGGCAAGACTTGTTGGATCTATCTGGAAACAACTTTTTTCGTTCCATGAACTGACTATCATTATGAGGCAAAAGGAAGATAAAACATTTGCAGACCTCCTCAATAAGATACGGAATCAATCTTTTGACCAGACTGACCTAAATCTGCTTGAAGCAAGAAACTTCACCAAAGAGGAGTTTGCGTCCCTTCCTAATCACAACACTATTTCTCAAGAGCTCCATGTCTTCCCTACCAGAGAAGAGGTTCGACTTCACAACCAGGAGTGCCTTCACAAATATGGCGTAGATCATGTTACACTGACTGCATGTGACAGTTCCAAAGACAAGAGAACAAACCTCTCATCTGTTTCTCTACCTGCCGACGAAAGAACCACTGGTGGGCTTCAGAAATGTCTAATTCTTGCCATCAATGCCAAGGTAATGATCATCAAGAACATCAACATAGAGGATGGGCTTGTCAATGGAACACGTGGCACAGTCAAAGGATACTGGTATGGTGACTCAGAGGACAGAGAAAGAAACAAAGTACCCGTAGCTATTATGGTAAAGTGTGAATCCAAAGTAGTTGGACTGAAAACAAGAAGCAGATATCCAAATCTATCCAGAATTTGGAGGGGATGTGTACCAATCTTCAGAGAAGAGGTCACTTTCTCATTGCGCTCCAAAAAGGGTATGCCAACTGGAACAGAAGTCTCAAGATTACAGTTTCCTATCGACTTAGCCTGGGCATGCACAGTGCACAAGGTTCAGGGCATGACTGTTGAGAAAATTGTTGTCACTTTTCAGAAGAAGTATTGGCCTGGACAAGCATACGTAGCTCTCAGCCGGGCTAAAAGTCTCCAAGGTCTGTACCTCATCAACTTTGTCCCAACGAAGATTCTGACCTTTAAAGAAGTTCACTCGGAAATGGAAAGACTAAGAGACTGTTGCCTGGATTGCACCCAGGTCCCATGTCGACAAATACAGAGTTCACACACTCTCACTTTGCTCAATGTCAGTTCGCTACCAGCTCATTTCAAAGACCTAAAAGATGAACCATCATTCAAAGACAGTGAAATAGTTTGCCTCACAGAAACATGGCTGAAACCCCATCACAATAATACAAGGTTTGCAATTCCAAAGAAGGTATTTTTTAGACAAGACCGACCTGTAAGCAAAAATTATGATGGTCTAACAACAGGTGGTGGTGTGGCGTTTTACCTGTCCG
Source organism: Gibbula magus (assembly GCA_936450465.1). Classification (NCBI taxonomy): domain Eukaryota; kingdom Metazoa; phylum Mollusca; class Gastropoda; order Trochida; family Trochidae; genus Gibbula; species Gibbula magus. The sequence continues at coordinate 57,569,036 of OW388300.1, forward strand.
CCTCTCTCTGCGGAAAAGTATTATCATCTTCAGGGGAAGGCAACATTAATTACCTTACAGTGCAGGTAATTATTGACAGTAGAACAATCACTGTATGCAGCATGTATCGAGCTCCACGTTTTCCAATTGGAGAACTCATAACAAGCCTTCAGACTGTTTTAGATGGAACAGATAAACCTGATATCATAGTCGGAGACTTTAACTGTGAACCATCAAAGCTGGAAGCATTTCTCCTATGCCATGGATACACTCAGACCGTCAACCAGCCAACTCACTCCCTTGGAAGAACACTGGACCACATCTATACCAATGATGCTGTCACAGTTAAAGAGATCTACCAGAAGTCAACATACTACTCTGATCATGACATTCTCACTATTTCCTTTGCATGAAATCTTATCTATAAAGAAGCCATATTCAAGTGTAATTTGACAAGTGACAAATGGATGTGTCACTGTGTAAACCTATTCTGTATCACAGATCTGCATACAGACTCCATCTCTCCTGTTCATTCACTGACATCATATCTGCACTCTGGTAAGTAATACCAGTACTCAAAACAAAGCAAAGCAATGTGTTTAATATTGTGACTAATACATGAAGTTATTTGCATTCTACAATTGTCGCTAGATTTACATATATGCTGTTACTTTCCTGTTTTCTATAAGAAATGATGAAGCAGGAATATGTCATCTAACAGCCAATAGACTAACCCTCCGAAAAGTGAAAGAGATCGAGAATACAGTACCGGTAATAAGAAATTTCTTCAGATGCCAATCAACAACTGAGTCTTCAGTCAAGAATCTTGTTCAGTCAAACAATGCATTCTCATAGAAAATGATCATATCACTCCTCATAACGAAATCGGTGGTAATTCTAGTAGTGTTAATCTCACCCCTTCTTTTCCAAAACCACCTTTTTTACATGAAGAGACATGTCCTACCCTTTCCACAAACACTTTATTCTTAGAAATGACATTTCATAGCTTATACAGACACCTTTCTCTATAAGTAAAATAAAGATGTCAAACTTTAACAGTCGGGGGTATTAGTGAGCTACGCTCACTTTTTTGCTTGTTATTTATTATATGAAACAGGAGATATCATACTTCTATAGTGAAAATATTATTAAAAAAACGTCCACCACTGTGAATCAAGACCAAACCGTAACAAATGCCAGTAAAGCCTAGAAATAAGTACCTACATTTAGATCAATGAAATTATCTTCCAATCAGTATGTCTGTAAGTTCCAGGTAAAAAGTAATTGTGTAACACCTGTAAAGACTTAGCCAGGTATGTGAGGAAACCATGTAGGTTAGATTACTGTAGATGTTGTATTGTCTAGCACCAGCTACATAATCTACCTGGATTTCACCGAGTGTTTGGACAGGTTAGTTTGATACATGAGCTTGTTTGTTTGTTCAGCTGGTGTAGAAATGTCAGCGTTGGTCAGCTTACTGATCACACAGCGACATAGTCATGAAGTGGAGGAGGAGGGGGTAAAGGTTTTAATAAGGTTTGGGTACCATGTTTCACTGAATTTCAGTGCAGTACCACCAATGGCTCGCTAACACAAGCTGATGCTCACAGGTTTCATTGCAAAACATAGACACAATGGTGTTGCAGGATTTCTCCCTGCGCTGATACTAGCACTTGTGATGCAAGTGAAATACTCTTGAAGGTGCCAAACCCAAAATCACTTCACGTCGACATACCATCATCTGTTGATGAAAGCACTCATTTACGATGAACAATAATCAAATTTGAACTCTACGTGATGATGTGTCATTTCCTACTCAGAGTCAAAGGTGGAAGCCTTTTCCTATTTCCATTTCCTCATGTACAAATATCTATTCACACTGAAATCTCCCATTTTAATTGATAGGAGAACTTTTAATTATACCCCCGACCAACGGTTGGGGGTATATAGTTATACCAACGATTCCGTCCGTCCGTCCGTCCGTCCGCCTTCCGTCCGTCCGTCCGTCCGTCTGTCCGTCCGTCTGTCCTTCCGTCCGAAGACAATTTTTGTCCGATCGATTACAGAAAAACTATTCGTCTCATCCTTTTTAAATTTGGTACATGTCTTCTTCACCACTAGGAGAGGTGCAGTGCGAAGTTTAAACCGAATTGGTGAATTTTTGAATTTTTGGCGATTTTTTTTATTTTTTAACTTAGTCAAATTCTGAGCATTTTTTGTCCGATCGATTACAAAAAAACTATTCGTCTCATCCTTTTTAAATTTGGTACATGTCTTCTTCACCACTAGGAGAGGTGCAGTGCAAAGTTTAAACCGAATTGGTGAATTTTTGAATTTTTGGCGATTTTTTTTATTTTTTAACTTAGTCAAATTCTGAGCATTTTTTGTCCGATCGATTACAAAAAAACTATTCATCTCATCCTTTTCAAATTTGGCACATGTCTCCTTCACCACTAGGAGAGGTGCAGTTTGAAGTTTAAACCGAATTGGTGAATTTTTGAATTTTTGGCGATTTTTTAAATTTTTTAACTTAGTCAAATTCTGAGCATTTTTTGTCCGATCGATTAAAAAAAAACTAGTATTCATCTCATCCTTTTCAAATTTGGCACATGTCTCCTTCACCACTAGGAGAGGTGCATTGCAAAATGTAACACTGTAACTGGTAAGCTGAGGGGTCATTTTGGCTAATTTTGAACAGATTGGGTTCTACCTCTCCAAATTATAAGAGACACTGCACCAAGCCAGAGGGCTAACACCTCCTAGCAACAACACTGGTTAGGGTTTTAAAAAGTTGGATGTTGAGATTATGCCAATCTATGGCTTTGACTTGAATTTATGACTGTTACTTTGTAATAGATATGTGAACATATTAATATGTTCTATACTTATAAAGAACTTGAGGCACTTATCGAAGGGTTCCTACTTCTCTAGAGATGGTTCTCATAGGATACTTGACACCATCCTTCACACGTTCAACTCCAATATAGGTCATGTATATCTTCTCAGACTGCAAGCGATGAAATGTTCAAGATTAATTTAGGTCAACTTATGTATGCTTTCATGAACTATATTTGTGTGGTCAGTGAATAGCCTCAGTGCAATGGATGATTTCCCCTTCATTTCACCCTTGATATAGACTGTCTCAGTCCTCTGAACTAACTTCATTAAACACTTTATCTGAAAAACGAAGTCTTGAAACTTTCAAATAGCATTATTGCGGTGGTAACAAAGCATTGACCATCTATTATTGACAAATATCAGTTGAAAATTGTTTGCACCAAGCACTTGTTTTTGACTCACAGAGCCATTTTAATAGACCGCCAACAAGAATATGAAAATTATTTCATTGGTTTGTTATTGTTCAGGGCTCAAAATTAACCTTTACTGTGCTCTAGCGACTTGGGCTAGTACATTTCTGTTGGGACTTAAGTCTGAACGGTACCCGTTCAAGCTAGTTAAATACATTTCCACTATCATATTATCTGTGAGTCTTACTAGCCCTTTGAACCACCAGTTATTTCAATTTATTCCAAACATATTTTTTACTAGCCATGTGCTAACGGTCATGATGGTTACATATATTGACATTCCTGACAAAATCTTTATAAAGAAACAGAACGGGCGTTATGATAAAACAAGATTCAGTAGCTTCAATATAATGACACGTATTCAACGAGACAGTTCCTCCGACAAAATCACAAAGCAACACAACGATCATTAGGATTAAACAAGAATATAGCGGTTGATTCAATTGGTTTATTATGGTTACATGTATTGACCAAGACAGTTCTTCCGACAAAGCAACACGAGTTAGGAGCAAGACCAATTCTGTCCTTGCTTTGCATTGCTTTGTAGAACCCGGTGAATAGCATGCATAATGTAATAACCGATCAAATACATAAACCCTGGAATCTCTGCTAATTTGATTCTCTCCCGACCACTCGAGCAATCTCTAGTTAATAAGAACGTTACTGGATGAATCAAAGAGGCAATGCTTCCTCTAACAAAGCACAGGTTTGTTGAACAGAACACATGCTTTGAGGGGATGCGAGGGCAATAACGCCCAAAATAATCCTGGTGTTGTCAGGAAGATCCCCCATGTGGTGTGAGATTGTATCTCAATATACCATGTCGTGACTAGAGCTAGACTTACTCTTGTCTTGTTGGGGTTTTAATATGTGCTGTGGAACACAGTAGTATTCAACCTTGGACTCATGATTGCGAATTATTTTTAACCCTTTACCTGTCGGTATGTGATCTTTTACCACTGGTTATATCCTTTATTAACTTTGACACAAATTAGTTCAGCTGTTAAAGGATAATCCTTTTTCATTGTGATAAAACGTAACAATTGTTATGTTAGATTTCATCTTTCTCTAAGGTTTTTTCGTATGAGCAGAAAATACACACTGCATCTGTTGTTGACAAAACGCACTTGAGAAAGGGGTTCACCAAGCCTCTTGATGCAAAACACTGCCAGTGCACTCAGCTATTTAACGATTGCGAATGTTCTGATAACCAGATTATTATTGAAATAAGTTTACAAACTCCAAATACTCCAAAGTTTTAGGTTGCCTAGTGAAGGGGCAATGAAGGTTAAAAATATTCAACCACAAATCCAAGGACGCTTTTAGACAGAACGTGCTTTCACTCAAAGTTAAGAGATAGTACAAGTGGAGAAATATGTGAACTGTTTTTCTCCCCCCCAAAATCTCCATTGCAGTCATGTAGAAACACATTGCTGACAAATAGTATACAATATCAGAAATACCGGTCATTTAGATAGGAAAGAAATGTATGTTATGTTTGGGATCACATTATCTGCAATAATGCATATGCTTGTTCTTTTTCATGTGTTTCATCGCTTGTTTTGTATTGCTTAATTGGTTACGCATCGCTATTTTTAGCATGTACATCGTCATTCAATGAAATGCTGTGATTTAAAAGTTGATGATTGCTCTTCAGTCATCTCATCCGGGTAATACAAATATGGCTTTATTTTAAGTCACGTTAAATGCAGCTCACAATCAAGGGATTAGGAGAAGTCTTGTAGATAGGGTGATTCCTCGTGGGCAAGACAGATCACTGCACAGACCACACTCATGTAAACAGGAAGTGGTCAGTGATGCAGTGATAGCTCACAAGTGGATGTTCCCAATCCAGAGATCAGTGATCCACCCAACAAGGTGTTTACATCTATTGAGTGGGTGAAGTGGGAGTTTTGCAGAACAGGTCTGAATCTTGTCATTCGTGCCACGTGAACAGATGACTTGGGATAAAACATCTAAATAGACATGTTCCATAGTTATGTTTACATATCTTACAAATGGTTTTAGGGTATTTTACATCCATAGAACAGTGGTTGGATCAAGATGAAATTTGAAAATTTTTGCATGTTATTGTGATGGACCCTCAACCTGCATTCTTGCTGTAAAAAAGTTGTAAATTCATAAACTTGTTCCTTCATTTGGGATGTTTCCAGTCCATATTATTGATTTAAGGTGTTTTACAACCCTTGTGTATCATACAAGATGTTTTATGAGCAATGGGAATAATTGAAGGTGTTTTACGACCCGTGTCGAGCTTGTTTACCTGTAATCCCTCACCTGAGCTACACCTGCCTGCAGCTATCTGGACTGACGAGTTTATTGTTTTATCACCTGGAAATGATTGATGTGTTATTTTATTGCACTTTAACCAGCCTGTAATTGATTCAACATCTGCTGAAGGTTTTTAGATTGTTTGGTTTATGTGTGATTATGATGGTCAAGTCTCTTCGATTAAATAATATTAATATTATGATGATAATAGTGGTCATAATAATTTCTCTTTTAGTCTTTATCATTATTCATCTGTATTAATCATGTTAATAAATGTCCTCTGATTATTGATCAATATTCATGATGATCATGATTGTCATCATGACAATTTATGCAGAATATGATTTTAATTTTATGAATGTTTCTAAACAATTTCTGCTTATTTCATTTTACCTTAAATAGAAACACCTTCAGGTAACATTAGCACCTTTATCCTAGCAAATCTTTTTTTATGTGGCTTACTTATGTTTTGAGTTGAAAACAAGAGACTAATCATTGGTGATTAAAAACAGTCTAGCTTGGGGTTGTTTTTAGACTCAAACTTGTACAGTCTAGATTCTTTAAAAAGGTTTCCTTTTTGAAAACTCATCTTTCCAATTATCTAAGGAGAGAAGACAATTTCAATAAATCATTTAAAGACTTATCTTCAGTCTAGCACAGTTTCAGTTTAAGTCCATCAAGCATGGATGTTGTTAACTACTATGAGATGTTATCTGAACTCTTAACATCACCAATCAGGACGGTGGTGTAGATTACCAACAAGAAGTTGATGGATTGACCCTGTGCGGAGTTATGATAGACCCTTCAGAGACTGTTAGACTCCCATAGACTGAATAGATTGTGTGTGATTGAGTAGCAATGCTGTCCATTTTGACTTGTATTTCTTTGTTTTCGTCCCAGAATACTGAGATCTTACACGTTTAAATGGCATATGATATAACCAGCCCTTGTTGTATGTAATATCACAACCAAATGCATTGTCATAGCTTTTATGTTCAACTAATTGTTTCTCAGTCTTTCTTTTTGACAAGAACTAGATACCCAGTAACCAATAACGAAACATCACTCAGAAATTACATGTTGTTGTCATTTCAGCAACTAACAACATTTTGCAACACCCATGTTTTCTTAAATACTTGACACAGATTCTGCAGCCTAATTCAATAAGGATTACTTGACTCAACATGTGAAAAGTATGTACAAAATGTTTTGCCAACCTTGTGATATGAAATGAGATATCAAATATTTATATCTAAAATATTATGCAGACACCAGGGTGTTTTGTGAATATTAAAAAGATTATTTTGTATTTTCTTGTCTTTTTTTATTCATTACAATGTGTAAAATATATTATGATCATACATCTTCTGAGATCAAAATAAAAAAAACATAGTATTTGAATGAATATGCTATGCTTGTTGCTGAAATAGTTGTTCAAACTTTGACTTAACTTTCATGAAGAATGAAACAATATTTACGGATATACTACTTCTTTATTCTGCATAGTGGGTGTATGGACATAGGTTCTAAACAACAACATTAGATAGAACCTATGTCCATACATGGCCTATGCAGAATGAAGAAGTTTTATATCTATAAATATTGTCTTCATTCTCCATCATAGCAACTTCTAGAATGCCACTTGGACAGTTCTTTTGTTTCGTGATTTATGTTTCGGATCAAGTTTTATGCCAAAAGCTAAGCAGTCTGTCTAAAGAAGAACTTATTGTTTTGCAGCACATTGAACTATGTTTTCCTAACCTTTGCGAAGGTAGCTCTGATAATTGAAAAATCTGTGGAAGACTTACTCCAAGCACCTGTAACATATTTACATTTTGCCAGTAGGATTGTTGTACAAAGTCAATATTTTTAAGAGTCTCATATGCAACTATAGCACAGAGGGTAGAGTGCTTGAATTCTGATAAAAAAAACTTCAGGGTTTGAAACCCACCAGAGGCCTCACAAATTTTGGAATGTGTTGAAGACCAAGTTCTATTGTACAGAAATTCATGTTGTCTTTCAAAGATATATCTAACGTTGTCTCCTGCAATGTGTTGAAAGTCAAACTTTGTGATCATGTCCTTGATAAAAAATCATTCCTTCTGAGAAATCCATTTCTTAGTTCTCTTTTGAGATAAATGCATCTAGTGTCTGAAAAAAAATAAAAGATAATCAAAAAGTTAATTATGACATTTTCATTTCTGAGTATTAAAAAATATATATTGTGGAAAGAAATGCACTCTCTCTGAAAGGTATATTTTGTCCCTGGAGATTCGTTCCAATGTCCTAAAAACACTTCAAAGATCAAAAAAGAAATTAGGAAATTCTCTCTGAAATGTGTTCATGATGATGTCTTCTAGAAAGGAAATGCACTTTGCCTTCCAAATAGTATATTTGTTGAAGGTGCCTCCTGAGATTTCTGCAAGTGTCTGAAAAACATGAGTGTTGAATCTTTTATGCATTTGGGCTGAAAAACGTCCTAAAGTGTATCCTGACGACTAATATGCTAACAGAAAAACTGGACTACACCAGCCAGAAAGCTTGTAGCCTTACATATAGTCTATTCATGCCTATTTTAATGCAATCAAGGCATCAAGGTCATTAGTAGAAATGTTTTAACAAAAACAAGATTTCCAATAAAGATTATTCTTTCAACAGAATGTTCTGAAATGAAATCAATTTCCCTCTTTTAGTGACCTTCACCTCAGGTGACCATGACCTTAGAACCATATTTTCAAAAATATCTTAAAGGAAAATTTTCTGTCAAATTTCAAGAACGTTCTGCACTTCTAACTTTGACAACTCAATTTCTGTGAATTACAAACATGTTATCGCAAAACATCAGCTAAAATCTTCACAAAGAACTGCTATGTCTACATGAGCTGGGTCTCACTAATTGGTAACATGTGAAGATTCTCGTCATGCAATCTGTACCAAGCTGCTCTTGGATTTTCACATCTTGCGTCTGTGTTAGGTCCCCTGGAAAAACTTACTTGCAGCTTTATCCAAGAAGCACTCGGGTTTTACTGCAATTTATCATAACAATGGTGTTGTAGACTTTCTTCATGCATTGTTGTGGGCGGGATAGCACAGTGGTTTGTGCATTTGGCTTTGTATCAAGAGGTCTGGGGTTCAAATCTTGCCAGATGCTCTGCAACTTTGTCAGCTGGAGGGAACTGTTCTACATGCAGTAAGGTTTGAGTGCAATGCTTCACTGAATTCAGTGCAGTACCACCCAATCCATGGTTCGCTGCTTCCAGCGGATGCTCACAGATATCACCACAATACATAGCCACTGCTAGAAGCATTGCTTTAAGTGAAACTCTCTTGAAGGCATTAACCCTTAATTACCTCACCTCATTCATTGAGTATCAGCTGCAAGCATAAGTGAAGTATTCTTGAAAAGGGGTGTTTAACCCAGTATCACCTCAAAACACCTATTTGTCCCTGACATTTTAACATTGTCTTTGACAACTTTGTCTGCAGCAGAAGGAAGTTCTACCCTGAAAGAAACATTGAAGAAAATGGGCCAAGAAGTATTTAGATTTAATTAAAATTTAACCTTTGAGAGCTCTGAGGTAGGCAACACAAGAACAAATAGATTTGCCCATTCACAGATAGAGAGCTAATGGTCGTAAACATGTTTTTTTTTCTGACCTGTTAGAGAAATATGTCTGAGGGTAAGTACTTGTTTTTACTTTCAAGTGTTTGACCACTTTGTCAAAATAAGCATCCAGGGAAATAGAACCCTAACTCGACCAAACAAACAAAAACAACTGTTCCTTGCTGATCAAGCAAGACATCTCTATAAGTTCTCTATGGTTCAGCTTCCAAACAAGATGCCCGCTGCTAATGGCCGACTGCTTATCATTTATAATTTCTCAAATTGGAACAAACAAAATTCTTATGGCACACACCTAACCGTGTTACTTATTTCAAGGTGACCAGATGAGACGGTCATTTCAGTATTCCAATATTTATCTTTACAACTTATCCAAAATGTAAGGGACAGCAATGTCGAAGGGAAGTCAAAAGGCAATAGATTATAGATGGTCTTGTCAAAGACTCTGAAAATAAAATTGAAAAAAATATTGAAAAGGAGCCTCTTTTTCTGAAAATTCCATTTGTTACATCGCCGCTAATGGCTGCAATACTGCCGAAGCGGCGTTAAACAATAACTCACTCACTCACTCACCATTTGTTACAGTCTCCTTTTCAATATTTGATTAAATAGATAGAATCTATAGTGTTATACTCAGGCTCTGAAAAAAGATCATCTATAGTATAGATGATCTTGAAACGAGTTAGCCTCATGCTTTTATATTGGCGTCTGCTCACTATCTAAACAAACAGAAGTACAGAAGAAATGTAACTCTAGCACACACAAAATTGAAGAAATTATTATTGATTACGGTAATTCACAAAGAGTCAAAAGTCATATGCTAATCCTGAATGAAGTAATAAATAGTTACAAGAGATTAATGCTAATTAAATTGACATCTGTAGTGTTAAGTCTGCTTCTTGATTTTAAAACTAATAGAAGCGTCAATTCTAATACACCCCAAATTGAAGATTTTGATATAGCTTCAAAGTGTCTAAGGAGTACAAGTTTCCTTTGCTGACCTGAAATGGAGTATTCTATAGAGTGTTTCAGGGCCTTGAAAGGAGGTTTACCTGAGAAAAGAATAACCTCCAAAATGACAAAACTATGACACCTGAGGTTGTATATTGGTCTTGTATACCTATATTTCCCTTATGGCCAGTCTTGGATTATTCACGGTCACTGGGTTATTATTCCTGAAAGTCATTACCGGTAATTAACTCGGCCGGTAAAGGGTTAAAGAAGCAAACAGGAACCGTGGAAGAGTTTCACATTTGTTCCTTGTTAGCCAACAGAGTTCATCTAGGCAGGCAGTTTTAATAGGCAGCAAATTACTGCAACATAGAAAGGTGTATCATGTTTACCGGGAACAGAGTTTACTTGTACCGGGAACAAATCCCGGCTTCTGGCAGAGGAAAGTTTAAACACTGGGCACCTGTCTGTTGGCGTAAATGCGTCATAGAGATACAGATCCCGGCTTGTATCAGCTGTATCTATGTTAAAGCTGTGGTTTAGAGGTACGAGGAGAATTGGTAGGAATTAAATTTGTGTCGGATACCATTTACCAAGATATGAAATTGCCAGTTGAAGAAAGAATGTTTTGTGGCAGAAAATGAGCTAATTTTGAAGGGAAAATGAGTGTATGCACTTGGTTAAACCTTGTCATATTTCATATTTTGTGGTGTAGCTTGCTTATTGAACTAAGTCAGATCTTTTTATAGCTCAAAGTTGTGGTGTAGAGAATCTAATAATTTGATCCATGAACTAGTTTTTTCGGCTATATGACACAAAGAACCCCACCTCTAGCACATTCACATAAAGAATATGTATCCGTTTGCCAGTTTATGCACCCATGCACACCCTTTTACCCGAACATGAATTCAGTTAATTTGCCGCTCCTGCATAGAATCTTCACATTAATGCCTGATTACTACGCACTACATTCTACCTTATTGTTATCCCATCCCATACTATCCAATAATGACGTATCTACCCTCCTCGGTACACCCACAGCAAATACTAAAAATGGAGATCGATTTTGAATAGGGTGAAATGAAAATGAAAATGATACAAACTACTCATATGGTAAATCACCTCTTGCCAGGAAGGCTGCAATTTCTCCCCTCAAATCATAAATCCTGCCATTTTTTCATCGCTGGCTAATTTAAGCCTTGCTGGATTTTGTGAACTTTTCGGTGCTATGAATTTCAAGTTAAACATGCTAATACAGAAATGGTAACAAAGGCAGCAACAGGCCCCCCTAAGTAATTGAAGGAAATGCGTCAATTTTGAAGAAAATCCATCCAGATTTGAAAGAAATGCGTCCATTACGGAAGACAATGCTTCTTTTCTCGAAACAATCGCAGCAATATCGGTGAATTCACGGTAATTACAGAAACAATCATTCCGATTTTGGAAGGAAGAGCGTCTCTATCGGAAACGACTTCGTCCTTTTCCGTGAATTCTCGGTCGATGTCGGAAATGCACACGTAGAAAAATGGCGTCCGAAGAAGGTTCTCCTGTTTTGGTGAGTAATGTTTTTACTGTTTACAGTCCGTACTTTACATGAATCGAAGTTAAAATACTTTTGTTGAATGCGTCTATGTATAAGGAATTGACAAGATTATAGATTATTGTCATGAAAATGACTAGTTACGGTGCTTATGTTGAAACAGTTCACGATTCGCCGATTGTTTACATCGAAGACGGGTGAAGCCGTACCACTAAATGTCTGCTAAAGGGTTAAAATTATTCTGGATTTTACTAGAATATAATTATCAAAATATAAATATAAACGAATATAAAATGGATAAAGAATGGTTTAGTTAAGTACATTTGGTTATAATAATTATTTTGTTAGGATAACAAAAAAAGAAAAGTGTTTTTTACAAGTCACTCGGTGAAGAAAACGCGAAATAAATAACCCAATAAGCAATCCCATTGACATGGACTCGCATATAAGGTGACGAAATTAAATGAATAAATGAAAATTACTTAATATGAAAGAACCCTGAAACCTCTGATACGTTTCCGAGATCATCTATGCTTCTGTTAGTGGTACGGCTTCACCTGTCTCCGATGTAAACAATCGGCGAATCGTGAACTGTTTCAACATAAGCACCGTAACTACTCATTTTCATGACAATAAACTATAGTCTTGTCGATTCCTTATACCTAGACGCATTCAACAAAATTAGTTTAACTTCGATTCATGTAAAGTACGGACTGTAAACAGTAAAAACATTACTCACCGAAACAGGAGAACCTTCTTCGGACGCCATTTTTTGAGGTGTGCATTTCCGGCATCGACCGAGAATTCACGGAAAAGGCTGAAGTCGTTTCCGATAGAGACGCTCTTCCTTCCAAAATCGGAATGATTGTTTCAGTAATTACCGTGGATTCACCGATATTGCTGCGTTTGTTTCGAGAAAAGAAGCATTTTCTTCCGTAATGGGCGCTTTTCTTTCAAGTTTGGATGGATTTTCTTCAAAATTGACGCATTTCCTTCAATTACTTAGGGGGGGCCTGAGCAAGACTTAAATGAGTTACCACTGGCACAGTAATGATGGAGACTGATGCTAGGTTTAACTTACAGGGGAGGGGGTAGTTAGACTCACAGACTGTCCTTTATATTTTTCCCCCTCTATTTCACTCTAACCGGACAACATATCTCCCTGAAAACCAAGTCTAGATTTTTTTAAAATGATAATTCTCTTGGGCTCTTTTACAATATTCAATAACATGGTTATTTTTCATATGAATAAGTTAATAAATCAGGTCTTTCCGAGACCAATGTCAGCCCACAAACTGAGCCACATCCCCTACATTAACTAGTTCAGTTAAATGGTGTTTTCAATACTCTTACAAATACTATTTGACTCATTCCCTGAAGCTTGAACAGTTTGCACTGCAAATTATTATTGACTTTATGAAAATAAAAAAAATGAATACATAATCCCTTTATAAGAGAACAAAGACACGTGCAGACTTTTCCCTCAAGTTTGTTCGCTAACAGAAGTCGACATAAAAGCCCTGCTCTACATTATAAGATTGATGACAAATAAAGTATTCCTATCCATGGCAATTTCACACATAAGTAACCGCACACAAATCGACCAAGAAAGAGGCAACAAAGTGTAGTCCCATACATGCCAACTGACAAAGAAACAGCAAAACCTTACTAAGTGTAGGTTATCAACCTAAAGATATCAGTGGCAATGCTTTTCGCTTATTTCAACTTGATATGAAATCCCCCAAAAGGTACACATGCTAATTTCTTTTCTCTGACAGCGTGTAATAGTCAAACTCACTTACATAATACAGTTGTTAAGCAAAAGAGAAAATGTATTTTTCTAATGTCACTTTTCTTAAATTTATTCCAGCTACCAGTAGGTCAGAAACAGTATGTGTTGTACACACATAAGCCATTTTTCTCCGATTTGACGGCATGGAATAATTAAACTGAAGTCTTAATCTAGGATAATCCCTTCTTTCAGGAGGCGCTGTGTAAGCTAAAGAAAACAGATGTTTTACCCCGAACAAGCATGCTTTTCTTTTCTTGGCGACCTTTAGAATGTGACAATGGTCACATAACATTAACCTATACAGGCATGAAAGTATGCTGAATTCTGTTGAGGTTTGACGTGAATGGATGTTGAGAGTTTATCTGCTGAATGTACCCCTCTCAAACCATTTTCATTGACCAAGTTACTTCAGTCAAAACTTGTTAACAAAGGGAATAATCAAAGATTTCTAAGGGCTATCTTTGAGAGTAAAGCATTTGATGGGCATTTAGAAGTGGAATCTATATGAAAACAAGATTTTATGGGTAACAACTTCTTTATTGTGAAGATGTTGTTGTTATCCAGAAAACACTGTTTTCTTTTCTAAAGATAGTCATTCCTAAGAATTATGTTGTTAAACAACAAATGGACTATTCTGACCCATGACCAATCCAAGACTTTTTCATGCTGTCTCGTTAATGGCTATGGGACACATTGTATGGAAAAGTTAATGGAAGAATACGTTAACTCACTCACTGTGTTTTCAGACATGATTTGTAAATATACTGCACCTGACATTAGAATGATGTTCTCAGCAATATCTACCCTGTCGTTGTGTTGGGTCATTTCTCACACTGCTCTCTGAATTATGATCATATTATTGCCATGCTTAAAGTTCATTATAAGAACAGATGTTTTCCTGTTGACCCTAGAAAGCCAATGTCCCCATATAGGGGTCATGGGCCGAAACTGACTGGACATACCGAGAACCTGTTGTAGGTCAATCACCCTTCATTGACCTCCTGAAGTAACATGTGGAAAACTCATGTTTTTGTTGTCGTTTTCTTGGAGATCCCTGACCCAAGTAGATCCTTGTCCCTTCATACCCCCTGTAGTAAGTCAATCAGTCAATGGTCAAACCCTGAAGTGACCGGTGGTATCCTCCCTCCCTCCCTCATGCCCCTCCATGTTATCAAATCAAACAGCAGCTGATAAGGTAATCATCTCTTCCTGTCCTCTCACGACCTGGGTCAGTATTCATTTCTCTGATCCTTCACTGACCAGCACTGACCAATGGTGGACTGGTCAAACATTTCACGTTATCAGTTTGATGTTGACCAGATGCAGTATAGATCATCTATTCTGTCTTCTCTTGCACTGTCTGGACTCGGACTGTAGCATAGGAATGAACATTTTGTTTGTTTAATGTTGAAGTACATGATGTAAGTTCATAGGCGGATCCAGTGTATAGTAAATGACCATTGAAACCATACTCTATTAGAGAGATGTTTGGCGCATGTTTTAAATATAATCGCCTTTAAATCAGCCAATCAGAATAGTTTGGTGTTGATTTTTTTAGCAGTTAAAGTGTTAAGAAGACCTGAGTATATCAGAAAGAGAACAATGATATACCAGAAGCAAGTCTAGGCTTGACCGTTTAGTTGGCAGGTCAGTTTGTGTCCATCTCTCAGTGTCAGTTGT
The DNA here is from genome assembly GCA_936450465.1 of Gibbula magus. Lineage (NCBI taxonomy): Eukaryota > Metazoa > Mollusca > Gastropoda > Trochida > Trochidae > Gibbula > Gibbula magus. Next base: position 57,584,200 of record OW388300.1, read on the forward strand.
CCAGCATGTTTGTGTACTGGTCAGTTTGGACGAGTATAAACATTTACATCAGCAGGTACCCTCTAGGTTACACCTGTGCTGAAAACCTTCATCTGATTAGGTTCTTGTAACAAACATGGCCGTGTTTTCTTTAACGACTAATATTGCCCAGTTTTTTCATTGTTGGGATGTTTTTGAAAGTGGCCCAAACCTCCCATTTTCTGGTTACTCGTGTTATAGTATCAAAGAAGCGGGTGACCCAAAAATGAAAAATCTGAACGTTGACCTCTTCGCCAATCATTGTGTCAATCACTGTCACTATATTTCAAATGAATGCAAAATAAATATTTAATTACAGGTTGTTGGTTTTGTAAGATAGTTGTTAAAATTTATTGAGAAATTACGTTGAAAATTGTTTCAAATCTTCCATATAGTTTTCACCTTGGAGAGCTGGTATCAATTTCTTATTCCGGTTCTATTGTAGTTGTTCGGCATATGCATACCACCCATGGTTTACTGGTCCATGATGTTTGCAGATTTCACTACTTGAAGGAATATCTTTATAGATATTACCTATTTTTTTATATTTTAGTCACAACTTGCTAGCATATACAATGAATCTGTTCGATTGATGCCAGAACTTTCGTCATTGATGCATCAGAAATGTCAAGATGTTTCCTGAAAGAAAGTTTATGGATGAATTTCACTGCATGTCTGTTTGTGGAAGATTTTTTTTGATCAAAGATTGTGTTATTTATGCAACTTGATGAGAATGCATGTGAGAGGTAGTGCCTTCACTCTTGATGAAGTTGATTGTTTTTTTGACACTATCTATAAGAGATACAAAAGAATCTTGACGAGATTTGATTCTCACTTGAGTCACCTGACTTCCTGTTGTGTCCATACATTGGTGCATAGACGTCATGCTTCTTCAAACTTAGAACAGGAAATGATTTTTATTGGAGGAATACATATTTTCTCATAAACCTGATGCTTATTTATTTCTATTTATATTAAAGGTTGTTTTTTGTGCTAAACTAAATCTGATATTTTTTCAGAAAGAAATAATTGTAATAATAAATTTTCCTTATCAAGTCTATTGTTTTTCCGCAATATGTTTCTTTAAAACAATGCCATTTGAATGTTTAGTATGACACCCTCATATACTTTCAAGGAGAATCACAAGGTCACATCTATACCATTCTTTATTTACTTTATTTACTTTATTTAGTACCTCTATAAGCTCGCGAAGACAAGGATTTTATATAAATCCATTGAAATTAAAAATCCATAAAAAATTATGTGTAACTCATGTACTATGCGAAATGAATTTAAATCTTTTAAACTTTAAAAAAAGTGAGAAAAAAATGAAGAAACATGATTATACTCACTCCTTTATTAGGTGAATGTGATGAAGTAGAAGATATATGCTCTGAAACATGTTTGTTTGCGTTAAAAAAAGTTTTATAAAAAATCTTGTTATTTTATGTAATCTGCCTCTAATGTCCATCAAAGATTTTTTAAAACTTCATGCTAAAATTCTTTTATTCATTTATGAAATTTTCAATAAATAATGTTCAACATCTTGTTCCAGGAACGAGTCCATGCGAAGGACCCACCCCATGTGTACCTGGACAAGCTACGGACGTACCTCGACCCCCGGGCTACACGCAGCTCTAGAGTAAGTGTACACTACGATGATTCTACGTTAGTTCACTTCTAAGTGTAGCTATGATCGCTGAAGTCTGTATTTCCAGTGGCAGATATTTGTCTAGCGGTTACATATTGTACGTTCAGTCCGTAGTTATAGTTTTGTCTTTTTGAAATTTTAAATAATACATCACATCTTAGATTTTAATCATGGATTGTAAATAGAAATGGTTGAGAAGTATATCTTCGTCAAGAATTGTTTTGTTGCCTATGAATAATCAATTATTTTTCAGCAAAATTATATCTTATTCAATATTGGTATAATGTGAAACAGTGTTAACACATCATTCGAGAAATTGATCAGCGTAATCATATTTGTGAAAAATCAATCAAGAATGAAATTTATTTAATATTTCTTATGATTATCAATTTTTAAAAATGGGTTATGATTCAGTTGAGTGAGAACATTTTGTAACACATCTTTTAACGTAAGAATGCATTAAGGAATTTTATTAACGATTATTACGAAAAATTTGAAATAATGTTAAATGTAAAAGAAGCCAAGAACACCAGCGCTTCAGGAGATATAAATTGATCCCTAAATCTTATCTTTATTTGCTCATATAAATCTTTCATATTATGTGTATTGCTTTTAAGATTATCAGAGTGCCAGTTTAGAGATGTGGATTCTGAAATAAACATTGCCTATGACAGTAAAGATTATGATAAGTAGATGGTCTCAAGGAGTTGGAAGATATCTCAGTCGTAAAATTGTTTCTGATTGAAAAGATAACCGCGTCTTGAACTACAAAATTGTTGAAAATTTCCCAATTTTAAAAAAATTCCTTGTTAAATATTAGGATAGTAATGAATTTAAATTTAAAAAATTCAGATACAGTATTTCGTATTTGGTATCATTTATGTTAGAATTTTTTTGCTATGTATATGATATCATATCATGCTTTCAAAAGAATAATCATCATTCTGAATTGAAATGTAATATACATTTCCTAAATAATGGTGTTATTTATGATTTTATTTTTTATTGGCTATATAGTTTTAGTCATTTGTCTCACTGTTGAATAATTCATCCTGGAAAAGTTTGGACAGTGGCTATTGTAGTTTATGAACATTTGCCAACTATTGTTTTCAATTTACATTTCTTTTCAAATGTTACAAATATTTGAAACCCATTATTTACTGTTTATTATTGACATTACTGCATGAGCAAACGTATAAGAAACGACACTGCATAAGCATTAAGCAATGTTCAAAGTTACAACAGCTATGTTGTGGAGTTGCTGCACCGCTAAACTTCCTAATAGCCTTGCAGTGTGTCCAGTGTACGAAATTTAAGTTAGATATAGTCAGAAATTAAAGTGTACATTTTCTTAACAACTATATCAAATATTTTCAGGTGATCAGCTGCTTTAAGCCTATCTGACTTTGCCCCGTATCAAAGTTCTTCCATAGTTTTTCTTCTGAGTTTATCCTCATCATCAGTCAGACTCACCAAGGACAAAATGTTCCAATCCTCTACACAATATCAACCCAGGACTTTTCATCCACTCAAATTATCTCCCCCTTGATTTCTATAAGCCAATCAAACTGCTACGTTTGTTCATCTTGTTAGCCTCTCAAACCACATCTTAAACCCTTTGGTCTTGCATTGATGAAACTTGCTGGCAATTGAATTCAAACCCTTAGCTCATATTGTTTGTTTTTCAGTCGATTAATTGGCAGTTTACACAAAGTCCATTCCCAGTCCTTGTTTTAAACTCTGTGACACCATGATAGAGCATGGCAGAAAAAATGAGTTTGAGTTTTCCTATTGAAAGTCCCAGGGGTGATGTATGTAGAGTATCGGAACATTAAGCCCTGTGTGATTGAGAATTCCTCCAACTATATGCAATTTAGTCTTTTCCATTAAGTTTCTTCCCATCCAAAACTTGAAGCATTCATTGTCTGAGCTCCATAGCAATTACTTCAGTGATGTGCATCATATTTTGAATATTGTTTAAAGAAACTGATATAATGATTTGATGTACAAAACTATGTTTTTTAAAGTTAAAATGTTCAAAAGAATATTTTCAAAAAATGAAATTCACTTCATCTAAAATTCCTACAGAAACAAGCAATATGCAAATTGAGCACAATTAATGAAACAGTGGTAGAATGATATTTAATTCTGTCCCCTCTGAAGGGATAAAACTGTAAATACATAATTTAATGCATATATGTTTTTGTAATATTTCAACCCAAAATTATTATAATTAGCAGTGCATAATTTCGTACACTGGCAGCAGCCGCTAAACGTGGCCACCATTTACTGACTAAATGCGATTGTATCCTTGTCCATTTCAGCAGCGAATGTGTATCGCTCTTCACACGATGGTCACGTTTCCCCAGTGTACAGAGAGTGTATGTTAGACATTGTTACCTCGTGTCCAACAGTGTATAATATATAATCAGGCTTTCGGTGTGCAGGATGCAGTGCTGTCTCGAGGCTTGATACGCCAGGGTCCCCAAATAAATACCTTTACATTACTGGATCCCATAGAACGTGTTGTATTGCTTGATTTCACTATATTTAAGGTTGTATTACTGAATCCCTAAATGTGTCCCTTTGTATAAATTGAATCTAAAATATGACCCTTTGTATAACTTGAACCTAAAATATGACCCTTTGTATAACTTGAACCTAAAATATGACTTGTAGTGCTGGATCCCAAAATATGACCCTTTGTATTGCTGGATCCTAAAGTATGACCCTGTTGCCCTACTGAAACTTTAAATATGACCCTTTGTGTCTCTGGAACCTAAAGTATGACCCGTTGCCCTACTGAAACCTTAAATATGACCCTTTGTGTTTCTGGATCCTAAACAATGCACTCATCATCTAAAAAAACAATATGATGTAGATTTATTTGGGCCAGCAGGAAATGCAAATGACTAGTGCTTTAGAGGTCAATTTCAACTATAATATTGGGTGAGCAATGATTCATTTAACTCCATTACTCATTTGTTTAATGCCAAATCAATACTTACTCTGAACCATGTTCAAAAGTCTTCCTTCTGTATCCATTCATTTACATTTGGATCCAAAAACATATATTTTAATGCAAATAAATTGATACTAGAAATCCATCCATTTTGCAGGAAGCTAAAGTAGAGATACAGTATGATTCATATCACTGACCTCTACAGTCGGCCACTGTTATCAATGTGAATATCAGAACAGTTGTTTACACTGGTCAGACCTAAACACTGACAACTGGTTTCACATGGCTAGAATCAATATTACTGATACAGCCCCTTGATATCATCACAGGAGTAGATATTAACTCATAACCTGCTCAAGTGTTTAGAGTGGTCCATTTTTGGATGGTCAACTTTCAGGAATCTGGAATTATTGAAATAAATGAATGTTGCCTCAATCTGCAACTCATACGATGTATTAAAATACTTCTTTGATTGGCATTATAGTAGTTGACGTGACTAAGAATGGAGACAATTCATATGGATATGCAACTTCTTTGTTCTTTGTAGGCGATTTTTCAACATCACTTGACAACGACATTAGAATCTGTTGAAAATGTCACCTACAAAGAACAAAGAAGTTATATATCCATAAATAAATGTCATTATTCTTTATTAAAGTACTGTTACAATTTTTTTTCACCTTTTAAATGTTATTTCTAAGAATTTGGCAAAAGCTTCTTCCATCAGGTATAGCCTCTTCCGGCAGTAGAATGTTATTGTAGAAGCTTCATCTGTGTCTTTACACAGAGCCAGATGGAACTCTTTTAATAATTAATATTTTGTGAACACGTTATTGTCAGCCTCGTTAATTTAATTTTGTCAAGAGCTAATTAGAAATTGGTTAGTGTTAATTAAATTTTGTCTGAAATTGTTTTTATTCCTTCAAAGAAATACAGTTGATTTATGCGTGATGAAACATGTAACGATGGTCAAAATGACAAGTGAAAATATTTATGATTTAAGGTTGGGATACTAGGATGTGTTTTGAAATCAAACTGATGTATTCCTTTGGATATCTAGAATAAGTAAATCTACATCACAACATGATAACAACCAAAGACCATAGTTAGGGATAGTAACATTTGGTAACATCTTAATTGATAAATAAACCACAGATGATGCATATACTTGAAATGTCAACAATTTACCCCTGAATTCAGTAATATTCAAGTGGTATTTATTGGTATTGGTGATTCCTGTGAATTGGCCACTGAGAATTGTTAAGCACTGTTGACCCAGGAACATGCTAATTGTCAATTAGAAAGGACAGAAGATGATCAAATAGTTTATTATCTCTGAACAACCAGATCCTCAATCTTTGTCCTCATTTTCATCCCTGCCTCCATTAATTCAAATTTCAAGATTCACGTAGATCAATAGTCCCAAAGTCACGAAGTTCCAAAGTCCCAAATCCAATGTCCCTGCTATCAAGCCTCTGAGAAGCCTGAGATCCAACGGCATGACTCGCATGACACTCACATGACAACGAACTGAGTGAGACTGCTCAACAGCATCTCCCTCCAAAGTTGTTTCATTAATTTGATTTGACTTCCTAGCCTTATGTCAGCTTGATAATTTAGTTGCCGTTTGTGTGTAGTCATTCTTTCGTTGTAGTTATTAGACTGCCATTGTTCACTTCATTGGCAGTCATTTTGTTTCAATATGGATGTCATATTGTTTCAAAAGATGTCATTGTTTCAATGGAAACCATTTTAGTTCAATGAATTTCATTTTGTTTTTAGTGGCAGCCTTTATTCCCCCAGTGGCAGCCGTTTTGTTTGCAATGTCTGTCATTTTGTAATCCAGCGACGGCCATTTTGTGATCCTGTCAGCCATTTTGAAATGTGATCACATGACTTGGTCACATGGTCTCTGCACCAACCTATGATTCTGCTCTCTCAATGTTGTTATTCACTCGATGTTGATATAATCATTTGATACTCCGGTTCCAAAATGAATGGCTTATATTCTTAGCTTTCAACATCTAGGGCTGCATGCACTTATAACGCCCAATGATAGATTGTAGCTCAGATATGCAGAGGATTTTTATGCCTCTCGACAGCGATATATTTAGCCTCTCAGCAAGTTTGGAATTGGGTTATGTTGTTGCCTGTCAGAAAATATTGATAATTTTGGTGTTGCTTACAACAGGAATCTGTACAAGTCAAAATTAAATCAATAAAACAATTTTTATCTTTCAGCTTATTATCAATGCAAATTCAAATCTATTTAAGAGGAGTTCTTGAATCTCTTGTTATTTTTCCTCCAATTTTGAACAGTGATGTTTATCAAAAAAGTTTTATGTTTTCAAATTATTGGGCGCAGTTTTGTTCAATGTTGGTACATAAGAAAATAAATTTATCAGAATTTTAATTTAAAAAATATTAGCTATAACCTAATTGTCTAAAATAATCTCCCAAGCACCACGCTGTCATCACTAAATATTATTAAAAATAAAACAGTTTCCACATGTGAAGGATTATGTTATGTAACAGAAGTCACCGCATAGATCCCATAATGCCATCTGCCTCCCTTTCACGACACATGCATGACACATGCAACACATTTTTAGCTCATCAGGCCTGAAAGGCCCGATGGGCTTATGGCATGGCATGGTGTCCGGCGTACGTCCATCCGTCCATCCGTCCATCCGTAAACTTTTCGCTTTTTCGACTTCTTCTCCAGAACCAATGACTCCACAGAGCTGAAATTTTATGTGCAGACTCCTTGGCCAATGGGGATTCTAAATTGTAGATTTCGTGACCCCATGACCCCAAATGGGGTCACAGGGGTCACATCCTTAAAAACCTATTTTCATCTTCTTCTTCAGTTCCAATAGGTCTAGAGAGCTAAAAAGTTGTGTGCAGACTGCTTGGCCAATGGGGATTTTAAATTGTAGATTTCGTGACCCCATGACCCCAAATGGGGTCACAGGGGTCACATCCTTAAAAACCTATTTTCATCTTCTTCTCCAGTTCCAAAAGGTCTAGAGAGCTGAAAAGTTGTGTGCAGACTCCTTGGCCAATGGGGATTCTAAATTGTAGATTTAGTTACCCCATGACCCCAAATGGGGTCATGGGGTCACATCCTTAAAAACCTATTTTCATCTTCTTCTCCAGTTCCAAAAGGTTCTAGAGAGCTGAAAAGTTGTGTGCAGACTCCTTGGCCGATGGGGATTCTAAATTGTAGATCTCGTGACCCCGTGACCCCAAATGGGGTCACAGGGGTCACATCCTTAAAAACCTATTTTCATCTTCTTCTCCAGTTCCAAAAGGTCTAGAGAGCTGAAAAGTTGTGTGCAGACTCCTTGGCCAATGGGGATTCTAAATTGTAGATTTCGTGACCCCATGACCCCAAATGGGGTCACTGGGGTCACATCCTTAAAAACCTATTTTCATCTTCTTCTCCAGTTCCAAAAGGTCTAGAGAGCTGAAAAGTTGTGTGCAGACTCCTTGGGTAATGGGGATTCTAAATTGTAGATTTCTTGACCCCATGACCCCAAATGGGGTCACAGGGGTCACATCCTTAAAAACCTATTTTCATCTTCTTCTCCAGTTCCAAAAGGTCTAGAGAGCTGAAAAGTTGTGTGCAGACTCCTTGGCCAATGGGGATTCTAAATTGTAGATTTCGTGACCCCATGACCCCAAATGGGGTCACTGGGGTCACATCCTTAAAAACCTATTTTCATCTTCTTCTCCAGTTCCAAAAGGTCTAGAGAGCTGAAAAGTTGTGTGCAGACTCCTTGGCCAATGGGGATTCTAAATTGTAGATTTAGTTACCCCATGACCCCAAATGGGGTCATGGGGTCACATCCTTAAAAACCTATTTTCATCTTCTTCTCCAGTTCCAAAAGGTTCTAGAGAGCTGAAAAGTTGTGTGCAGACTCCTTGGCCGATGGGGATTCTAAATTGTAGATCTCGTGACCCCGTGACCCCAAATGGGGTCACAGGGGTCACATCCTTAAAAACCTATTTTCATCTTCTTCTCCAGTTCCAAAAGGTCTTGAGAGCTGAAAAGTTGTGTGCAGACTCCTTGGCCAATGGGGATTCTAAATTGTAGATTTTGTGACCCTGGTGAAATGTTGTGTACAGATTCTTTGGTCAAAGGTGATTCTTAATTGTAGGATTAGTGACCCTGTGACTCCAAATGTGGGTCACAGGGGTCATGATCTAAAACCAATATTATTTTGCTTGTTAACAATGTATTACTTGAGATAACTTAGATATTCAACCTCAGATAAAAAATCATTAAAATTCTGATGAGCTACAGAGCCCATGGCTCTATTTTTAAATCCTGACTCCACAATAGAGTCCTAGTTTTATGTCACACCCAAATCCTACTTTTATAGGCAACCATCCTGTTTTACAGATAATTATATTAGGCCAAATGTCAGATATTGGGTTGGTTGTCTAGCCCAAGTTACACACTGTAATCATATTTCCTATAATTTTGCTTTTCCGTTTGACAAAAAGCAAATTGATATTCCCTATTATCTCTTTCATTCCGTTATGGGGATTATTTATCACATAGATATTGAATTATCGATTTGGCTCCATTGAAATGGAACTCTTTTCTTATGGTAATGAGATTAAGATTTCAGTTAGGATATAGAAGACATCTGCAAGGGATACATTTAACTTGTAGAAGAATTATCAAATATAAACATACTAGAATAATTAATTCTGTGATCTTAAATAAACAAAAAAACATGATATTAAAATTAATATACAAACAGAAAAATCATATATATATATATATATATAAAAATAAATAAATATAAATGTATATATATACATAGAGATATTTCAATGATTAAACAGAATAAATTTTTCACTAGATCATTTGAGGAGGTTCCTTTCATATTTAAAAAATCTCAAGAAAATGATAATATTTCACTATGTACATGAAAAACATATTCTAAATCTGTTTCTAGGGGTCACTAAGTGGTCATTAAGATCGTATGATGTAGGGATAAAAGAATGAGAAACATAAATGCCAATGCCAATGTTAACTTAATATCTCATTCAGAGTAAGATATCTATCCCTTGTATTAAAATTTACATTTTGCCAACCCCCAACTATCAACCCCACCGCAAAACTCCAACTTGACAATCTACCACACCCGACCCAAATCCTCCAAAATGCACACACCCTGCCACACATTTTCACCACACAAAGCCACTATGATGTCACCTGATTATACTTCACTCCTTAGTGACTCAAGCCTTTGTCCGGTAGATATGTTCACGTCTATATTTGTCATTGTGTAGTTTTTCCGTCGTCCGCTATGAATGTTTAATGATTAAATCATCACATATGCCTTCACCAAACACTGACAGCAGTATTAATCTGAAAAACTCCTTCCTGAATAACATATGTGGTACAATGAGGGTATTATTCATAATCCTGCAAACTTTTGACACATGGCGTCATGTAACATGTGAAGAAAAAAATCATAAATGTTTTAAACTTGAAGTTCCTGTAAAAATGTTAAATCATGATTTCATTTGTAATGATATGTGGATTTAAAAACCAACAATGAAGGAAATTAATTTGTTATGCAAACTCCAATAAATGTTATTTTTCATGTCATATCATTCATGAATTTCTTTTGCAAACAAATACCATTTTATATATTTGAAAGAAAAATGCATTGTGTATTTGATATTCACAAAATAGTCATGCTATAAATATTTCATCTTCACCCATCAAATTCAAGAGTCTGATGAAGGGGGTCTTACCCCCAAAACTTGTAACTACAGAGATTCTCAGCCTCCTGCACACATTTCACATTTCATATAGCAAGTATATATTTTGACAATTAGAGACGCTAGAAAAATAAAAAATAAATAAATTAAGCAATTTTTAATTAAAAACAGCATTTTTATCATCGTGTTTCGCATATTCAACAGGATTTTTCACTAACATACATATTTTAGATATTGCTAAAACTTTAATATGATGTGCACAGTTAACTGAACAAACAAATTCAGAAATAATAATAGGGGGTCACCGAAAGTTTTTCATCTCTTTAATGTCACTTTTTAGATTACCTTCATAAACGTAAAAACCTGACGTCAGGACAGTGAAAGAATAACTATCAGTTGATTATACCAGGCGATTTAAATTCGTCACTAACTTGAGATACGCATGTACTTCGATGAATGACCATTATAAAGGCGTTACAGTAAATGTAAGCGCTTCCTGTTAATTTACGGATAAGCCTATGCCAAAAAACAGCCTAATCCATATATATATATATTGAGTCTTATTCACAACAATAAATTGTTGTCGCAAAATGTTACGTAAGCGAGTTCGATTTCTGGGTCCCATCTCTACTTCAAATATGTTTATTGCCACTTCTGTGTTCAATTCATGTTCTTACAGGCTATAAAAATCCTAAAAACATTTATCAGTCTCTTTTAGAGATAAGAACGTAAAATGTATATTTCCTGTAAAAGATACATGAAGCAACAGGTGGTTTACAGTCAACAGGTACAAGATTTTAAATATCACCAGGTACAAGATTTTAAGAACTTTTAGAGAATTAAATTTAGTGAAATCATTTTGGTACAGCATTGAAGATCCAAGGACTATAATTATATCATGTCAGTGAATGGGTCAAAAACTCATACAGGATAACGGTATTTCAATGAAAACATAAATGTAATGGATGACATTTTATATTTAGAGAATGAGTTTTATGATAAATTTATTTCAAATTCTTCAATAGATAATATGAATAGCCTGACTTCTGCTTGACCGAATTTATGATATACGCAATGAAAATGACAAGCTATTTGCCAGAACAGTGTAGTGCACCTCAACCAAATTTCCGAATTAACATGCAATTTGTACATAATTATGGTAATGCTTAAGGAACATTATAAATCGAAATTTACAACATACACAAAGAAATTGACAAGCTATTAGCAAATCAGTTCAGTGTTCTTAAGCCAAATTTCCAAAATTGACGTGCAATATGTACGTAATCATAGTTAATGCTTGAAGGAGCATTATAAATCAAAATTTACAACATACACAAAGAAATTGACAAGCTATTAGCAAGAATACTTCAGTGCACCTCAACCAAATTTCCGAAATTGACGTGCAATAAACCTAATCATGGTAACGCTAAAGATACATACAGGCTATGAATCTTAGAAATATTGATTGTGCACGTAAGCAGAAACACTCCCCCTGAACAATTTAAAAATCATCGTAACAGCTGATATTTTATTGCAGTAGTCCCTGGAAAAAATTGATGTTTCGTGACGAGTAGGTCCTGAAAGCGTGAATGATGCAATGAAATTCAAATAGAAAGTCGACATTTGACTTGAGAATATTGACGTGAGCTGACAACCAACCACCCACAGTGTGAATAACGTGTTGACATTAGCTTACGGGAGGCGATGACATTAGGGAACAGTGTCACTCACTTACTAGTTTACTTAAAGTAATCGACATCTTAACAAAGTCAGTTCTCTATCTTCTTACAGGGGATTCCTCGTTGAATTTGTATCGAACACTTGATTTGCATATTCATTCAAATTTTGAAATGTATTAATAATAATAATATCTCATGTTTCTATCAACACTTTACTGTTAAAAAATGTATGCCAGGCTATGTTTTTGATGAATTTTCCAGAATGTGATATATTTTTTTTACAAGTTTTTTTCAGGAATTTTAAAAATGAATTTGCTAGAATTTGTAAATAAATGAAATATTTAAATAAATGAGCATGATTTTCTAGTTTGTGAACTAAATACACTAACATCACAAATTGTTTGTCAAATGTCACATTTTAATACCAGAATGTCTAAAATAACATCAATGAAAACCTATAGAATAATTTGTAAAAGGGATAATACAAACAGCATGGTAGAACCCACCCCTCCCCTTACTACCAATATGACATTACAATGCAAGTATCCCTAAATCTCACACATCTACATGTTCTAACAGTTGAATAAAATTAATTTCTAAACTTTAAAGGCATGTAAATTTTCAGTCAAAATACCAATTTTTATGTAATTTAAGCATTGTTTCATTTTCATATCACCATCATATTCATGATAACAATTTCTCCTGATTATTTTCTTTCCTAAATATTTAAAAATATAATTTCAAATGTTCAAACTTACTAAGTTATCGTTTCATTTCATATCACTATTAATCATAAAATCAAACTTTTTCATTTTCTCTATGCGATATTTCTCTCTTAACAATTCTCCGAAGATAATTATTTTCATGGTATATATTCATTATTTTTGTTGATTTTGCTGCTCCTGTAGATTCCAGTACCTCCCTACCTTGTGAGTACACTACATATCAATGTCAATATTGACGTTGTGATTGATATATTGATTATTGATACATATTGATCAATGTTGTGACGCTTTGAGGCTGACATACCATTGTGATTGCTTTGATACGCATACCCGATCACACCTTATGACATGAACAATCGCTTTGTTTTGAAGACTGACATATCATGTGATATGAAGCTTACATTAGCATACTCTTATCATCTTTTCTATCTTGCTATTTCCTTCACATACCATTTTCATATCATGCTTCGTATCAAAGTCATTTATGTGTAACCATACCATTATCAAATTTTCCATGTTGTGCATTGAGTAACATACAATCTCTCATGTGTTGTTTTGTGATGTTGAAATGTTCATCATAGTTACCATGTTGTGTTTTATCTTGTCTCAGTGTTGTGCTTTAGTGTGCTTGTTGATAAATTTCATACCGTACAGTAAGGCCTCGATAATCCGAACGCTTCTGTTTTTCATCAAAAACGTTCGGATAGTGAAATGTTCGGACTACTGAGTACTGAGGACTACTATAGAGATTAGTTGGTTACATCTTCCTACCGTTCGGAAACTGCGAGATTCGGATTATCGGTGGCCGGATTATCGCGGGTTGACTGTATTACCATTCTATCATATCATGTAAATGTTGTAAAATTTGTTGTCTTGTTTTGTTATGTCTTAAATGTTGTGTTTTATGTTTTGTCTTATTGTAAGGACTTACACATAATGCATGTAACATACCCTTTCATCACGTTGAATTGTTTTTGTCTGGACTCGTCACATCATACCTTATATTTTGTGCTCAGTGTTGTGCTTGCATGTTTTGTTATAAATGTTTTTTTCTGTTTCATACCATTTCATATCATCATATTTCATGTCTAATTTAGCTTTAAAGGGTCAAATCTTACTAGTTCTGTCTATTTTCTGAACTTTCTTCATTTTTGCCAGGTGAATCTACTTTATAATACATTTCCAAATCGTATCGTAAATTGGCTCTGACATGAAACATTTGTTTGAAGGTAACTTGAAGAAAAAAGAAAACCTGGTCGTTGTTACAGGTCTTCACATAAGGAGTTTCTTAATGGGTACAGATTGGTTTTGAACATACAGGATGTGTAAGTTGTTTAACAACCTTCATGCTGTTGCTAGGCAACATTTGGCCCTAGAAACCAATGCCAGATGGTAGAAAAGTGTCTGCAGTTTAAACAGAAGGATATCTCTAATATGTTTATTTGTAGAAAATAAACTACTGAAAACATTATTACTGACACTAATGATATGGGCCCATGTTAAAAAATCTGCCATAGTATAAACATCTTTAAAAAGTATTTTATTGCAACTAATATCGCTTCATTGCCACTTCTGACATCTTTTGCTACATTTTTATTGGACGGAAAATAAACACAGAGAGGATTTTAAAAGTAGATATTATCCATTTTCACAAGATAGTCACAATTCTTGAGCTCACTTATTAAAGATTTAGTATTATAAACTAACATTTGGATGAATGGAAGCATGCACTATGTCACGTTTTCTCAGTCATCAAATTCACCTACAAGGAAAACACAAGTGACTAAGAGGATCTCTCAACCTTGACTTTCAATGACTCAAAAGGAAATGGGGGAAACATTTATTTCAAGGAAGCATTACCTCATAGTTTTGGCCCATATTCTATTTCCTTTTGGTTCTATTAATATCAGCTGACATGCTAATGTTAGACCCTGATTTCAGGATCTTTGAAAATACTTTTTGATGTAGGTGGCTGGCTCAAGTTATAAAGTGATGTGATATTTTAAAAACTTAAGGTTGTAAAATTATATCTCACTTGTTTGGAAGAGTTGTTTACCTACTATTCACATGAAAATATGTACAAAATTGTGAGTGAACAAAAGTTAACAAAATGCATAAAAACACAAGGGCATAAACTACCACCCTGCAGGATTCACCTATTACATTGTCAGCTGGGGATCTTCAGTTGAACATAAAACAGACTTAAATGTCTATTCTTATGTACCTGGTTTACTCATAAGATGGCTTTTTAGAAGGAAAATTCGAACCCTATTGTTTAGGAAAAGAGGAAAAAATTCCATACATTGTTGAAGAATAAATATTTGGAGAGTGCCGGAAGTTTCGTGGCACAAGTATGAGGCAAAAAGGCTCTGGTTTATGTTCAGGTGTAAATGTGAAATAGGTTGAATATCTTAATTTGTTTTGAAGCAGTTTTACAGATTCTGGTTTTAGTTTAGTTTGAATCTAAAGAGAAATGGTATGATAATGACGTAACATTTTCATGAATAGTTGATTAAATTTCAATTCATTTCAAATGTCATAGATATCTTCTAAATTATCAAATAGGAGGTTTAATAAAATACAATTCCCTTGTAAAAAGTGAAGATTTTACCCAGTTAGCATGTTTTGACTAAAATGTGTATCCCTCAGAAATATTGGCCTTCATTGGTATTGAGTTTCATTTATTTTGTTTCATTTTAATTCACACCTGTCATTTGAAGAAAAATTTGGAATTTTTTTTTCTTTTTTCTTTTTATTTAATAAAATGTTCCTATTTATCACTTTTATCAACTCCAGAACTCAATCAAAACAGAGCCTTGTATGAAATTCATTATTGCATACATACTTTTTATCTGGATTTGAAGATTCAAAATGTCCACACTATAGGACTGCTCCCTCATAGAGATTTATGGGTAGTTTTTATAATTTCATCAGATATCTAGGCTACAAGTCAATTTCTTATTTCTTTTTTTCCCTGTTATTTCTAATCTTGACTATCATCCATTACAGAAGTTCTCTTCTTATGTCTACATTATATGTCTGTACGACCAGTCCACAACATTGGGGTTATATGTCAATGCAGTAGCCATTCGCACCCTGGGTCATATGTGAGGCTTCTTTAGGTTGTCATGTCTACATCATATGTCTGTACGACCAGTCCACAACATTGGGGTTATATGTCAATGCAGTAGCCATTCGCACCCTGGGTCATATGTGAGGCTTCTATAGGTTGTCATGTTCTCATTTACACATCTGGAAGAAAGATTTGTTTTCCTTTGCAAGAAGCTTCTCTGCTTTCCTATCAAAGGGAGCTCGCTCCACCCTCCTGAAATGTGGATGTTTTTTCTACAAACACCAGAGGTTGTCTTATGGCTTTGGACCTTTTCTCCCAGGGTGTGATGGAGCATATTAAGATGGACGATCATTTTGTGTTGTCTTGAAATTTGATAGATTTCATATATTTAGGTTGCTATATATATCATAAAGTTTAAAATTTATTGCACACTTATGAAATTGAAAACTCAGTTTAGATTCATAATCCATCCACATAAGGCTAATGCTGATTTAAGCAAGACTTAGCTCTCTCAGTTTAGTTCCAAAAGAAACATGTCTTGATCATAACCATCTTGACAGATTGTTGTTATTGTGGGAGAAACATTATTTTCATTTCTGCAAAGACTTAAGCATGTCCACAGAAACAAACTTGTGTCTTTCTACTCCTGTAATATAAAATCTTTTGCAAGATGTGCTTTTGCTCACCAAAACAAACCCTTTTCTATTCAGCAGGAGACTGAAGTCTAGTCTAGGTGAGGTTATACACACTGATGCTCTGCGCCCAGGATGCAGCAACTAACGTGTGCTTTGATCTTCTGCACAGTTGTATCAGTGACCTTCACCTTGGCTTTCACTGAGCAGACGGCGTATAAGATAGCAGTGTTTTGTTTTGTTTCTGATGCAGATGTTTCTCTGAAAACTCCTTCTGTTGCACAAAGAATGGAGAGGAAGACTGTTTGAGGATTTTATGCAGGTTCAAAATGTTCCCAAAATGTGCTTCAAATCGAATAGTATTGAATAAAAAGATGTGAGTGTCTCAATGAATATACGTCTCCCTTTAAATATTAGTCCTGAGTGATCTTGTTGGCAAAATATGCATCAAGGCAGCTGGTTTGGTCCGTCAATACTTCAATTGTGTCTTTATCAAATCCAGTTAGATGTTAATTAATTGAACTACACGTTGTCTGTGGCACATTTGCTTCCCTTAGTTGGTCATGGAGAACAAAAGATCAATGTCCAAGAATATGATTATTGCCTAACAACAAAGACTAACGTAGTTAAATGCACACAGTAATTCATTGCATGTAAGACTTTGCAAATAAAAACATCTGTTTTGGTTTGTAAATAATGAAAAGGCTTTTATCAAAACCTTTTATCAAGTTAGTGTGTTCATTCAGTTTGGTTACCACCTAGCAGAGAATTATACTCAGTTGGAGATGCAAAACAATATGTGACATTGAAATAAATAAACCTCTAATATGCCATACTTTATCAACTCATTTTATTTTTACATAAATAATATTAATTAAGTTGAAATTTTAGTCAATGTTCTGCTTCTTGGGAAAATATTCCTCTTTACAATATAGTTATTTTGTCACGAAAGGAAGATGTTTGGGGGTCCATTTCCACCCCGACGTGAGGTAAAGTCCGTAGACACCACTAATCAATTGTGCGTGTTTTGGTAACACAAGGCATGTCCACACCTACAAACAATGAATCGTGTCTGTATGTGGAGAAACAGACATGAATGAGTTTCAGAACAGATAACCGTACAACTGGACACTGTCGAGGTTGGGTGTGGTTGTGTGCTCTGTTCGTGGTCAGATTACAGGGGGACCATGCTTTCAAAGCTTTCTTAATTGACTTACAGGGTCACCAAGTGCAGTCTCAAGCAAAATGTTCTTTGTGGTAGAAAAGGTGCAAATCTTTTGAAAGTTCTTTAATTATTTCATTTTTGCACAAGGGGCTCACAGTTTCTTCGGTCAAACAGTGCAGACTAGAACTAAATGTTCTGTGAAGAAAAGGTACACATCTTTTGAAATTTTATATTGCAAAGACGTACAGGAAATGATTCAACATGAGTAAATCAAGGAAAAAGGTTTCGGCGTTTCATCTTTACACGTTATGTTTCGCAAAATATCTGTGAAATCTTTTCATAACATAGGATAACCGGGTCAGTCTGATTCAGTGTGTCAGGAAATCCACAAATTGATATCATATTGATAAACAGTGAGGTTATTAGTTCAGGAAGTATTAGATCTGGTACTTATTTCTTCCTTAAGTGTTTTTGTAATATTTAAGATATGTCATTTAGTGTTAATTGGTCAGTGTGTCAGGAAATCAAGGGAATGATTTTATAATATCATTTTATAATATCCTTGTTAAACAATGAGATAAGGAAGTTGAAGATTATTTCATTTTCTTCCTGAAATGATGTCATATATATGTCTAATTCATTATTTCCTATTCTGTAGAAGATTCCTATTTCCTTGTTTGGTTTTTTTTTTTTATGTGTCATAGATTAGTCAGCATGATGGCTTTGATTTTTAGATTTCTGTTTTCCCAAGAATTTTTATCAAATCAAACTGAAAGTGTGTGATATTTCTTGTTAACTTCGGATATGAATTTGTGTCTTCTTGTTATATATTAGTTTAGAATTAATATTTTTCAGAATACAACTAATACTTTTGGAAATCTTAATTGATTTTAATGGTTTTTTGTTTTGCAAAAGAATATTCTAAACATATAAACACTTTTTGAAGTTTGGTAATAGAAGTGTTTTGTGATTGCCCTTCTTTAGCAAGGGCCAATCACAGATTATTTCCCTTATTAAATTGTCATTTCTGTAAGTTGGCAATTGAGAATTCTTTTTCCTCTAATTTATAAAGCAGCTAAAGTGTGAATCAGCAAATTTATTTGTGTATGTTTGTTTAAGCAGGTAAATATTTATTTGTTGATAGGTGTCTCTTTCAGGTTTCTTTAACATTGAAAATGCATGTTTGTGGCTTTAGATATGTGTGTTTAGTGTTTCTCAACATCTTTATTTCAGCCTCTGTGAAGGTTAAGATTTAGTTGTAGAAAATCTTTCAACAATAACATTCATTTAAGGTTGACTGAAAACTTTTAGGTGGCAAGCCCTGACTGACAGAAATGCATGGTTCTCTCCCTTGAATGATAGCTTCAGTAGCTAGTTATGCCCAATTTTAATAATTCATAAGTCCCTGAAAAGAAAAATAAACTATATTTTAATTGAAGTCAAAATACAGGTATTTGTTTAACTATCAAATTTAATTCAAATGAAGAGTATTCCAAAGAACAAAGTTAAATATTTAAAACTACTTCAGTTCCCAACCAAAATATTTGTAACAAATTTATTTGATAATTCAATATAGTCTTTTCTTAAAATTTATCTTTGCTTCAATATGTTGTTGATGTTTCCATTGATGAAGAACAAGCACTGTATTTATTGTTTACTCGATGTGGCAAAAAAGTTATGGTCCATTATTCTGTGTGTTAGCAGAAAGTTAAAAGAATTTATTTCTTTGCCAGAGTGTCTGTAAGTTCTCATTTGTTCCAGAAGCGAAAGATCCTGGGCGATTCAACCTCCACTCAAGTATTACGTGACCTCGAGATCTCTCTCCGAACCAACCACATAGAGTGAGTACCTTTTGTTCTGTGTCTTTTGTTTTCTCGTGATTTTTAGCTCATCAGACCAGATGTGCTTTTGCATCGTCCAGTGTCCGTGCCATGATGTTCCTAATGTTCCTAATGTTCCTAATGTTCATGAGGTTCATGAGGTTCATGTCTAGCTTATCTAGCAATATGTCAACTTCCAAACGCAAGGCATAACTCTTGCCAGTTTGCATTACTGGCTGATTTAACCCTTGCGGTATTACCCTCGCTTTGTTGTGTCAAGATAGTGAATCGCTGCACCAGAAATGTATAGCGGGGCTGGATTTCTAAACACAGATTTTCTAAGGAAATACTGCAAGGCCTAAATCAGCCAGTAATGGAGACTGGCAAGAGTTATGCCTTGCATTGGGAAGTTGGCAATATGTGATAACTGAAATAACCTTTTAGCACTCAACATCCCTTGCAAGTCAAATAAGTGTACCTATCTCAATCATTGACTAATTCAAGCCATGCTGCATTTTGTAAGCTTTTTTGTGCTACTATAGCATTTTGAAGTTCAGATGCATCACACTGTTATGCTAGCACTGACTGACATGAGTTATGACTTGAGGGAGAAGTTGGTTAGACCTTACATCCAGCAATTCATTGAGTCGTACTTTACCAAACTTATACCCAGCTACATGACCTGCTAACTGCCATGATTTTCAAAGTATCAATGTACCAACTTGGCAAACAGTCCTTTCAGTGGTAGGGAAGCATTTGAAAATATAGGAATTTTGGTAAACATTTGTATATATTCAAAATGTACTGATTCCCACGTTCATGTTGCAGATGGGTGCGAGAGTTTCTCAGCGAAGATAACCAGGGCCTGGATGTTCTGGTGGATTATCTTTCCTTCACGCAGGTCGTCATGAGGTCAGTGACCTTCACCTTCACACTCATTTTACCAACAGACAAGCTCTAAATATTTTCATTTGGAGTTTCTGGTACAATTTTTGTGAAAAGTTTGATTTACATTTTTGGAGGATAATTTGTTTCAAAAGATTTATGAGCAGAGGTGTTTTTAGTTTCTTTCCCCCCCCCCACATGGTTGATGTTGCAAATGTAGAATTGTAGAATATATAGAATTTGAAAATACTCCTTTTGTGTGTTTACATTTGTCAATTAATAAGTGCTGTAATGTGAGATGTGGAAAGAGTTTAGCTCGTAACATTTTAATTTCAATACTTAACTTAATCACATAATTTAAAGGGACACTGCATCGAGGATAAATATGAGATCAGACTTATCTACTTATCTGTTTATCTAATGCTGTTTAACGTGTCTGGTAACGAGTCATAGATCCCCAATTTAATAATAAAAACGACTGCATGTTAACAGTGAAGCGAAGCATAGGCACGTTAATCAGCATAGGTAGATACAAGTGAGACTCATTTTTATCCTCGACGCAGTGTCCCTTTAAGGGTAAGTTTGAACCTGTTTTTGACTGACTTTATGCTCCTTCAGTAGATTAAAGTCAAAATCAATAGTTGTTAAATTTTGTGAAAGATTAAAAATATTTCGTGGTTAAGACATTGATTATGTGCGATACAAATAGTCTGTAATTGTGATGACTTATTTCCAGACGAGAGCAACTCCTAAACAAGGAGAAGACCGGCAGTCTGGAGTCCGGGATTATGCGGAGTCCGGGCCGGCGCCTCAAGCGCTCCAACACTCTGGGGTCCCCGCGCTCCATCAAATACTCAAGTAAACTCAACATGGGCGAGGCACGTGATGATGTGCACGTCTGCATAATGTGTCTACGGGCCATCATGAACCATCAGGTACTGTCACCATCCAATAAGGGAGGCATATCACCATGAACTAAGGAATAAAATGCGTCTTCCAATGTCAATGATGTTGTCAATGTTATTCACGAGGGTGGGATAGCGCAATAATTAGCATGTTTGGGTTCCTATCAAGAGGTCTAAATCCTGCTAGGCGCTTGGCAACAGCATCTGTTGTAGAGAACTGATCTACATGCAGTAAGGTTTCATCATAATGCATAGCCACAAATACTAAAGAAGGTGTACCACCATGAAATAAGGAAGAGCTCAGTTACTGCTTCCAGACATTACTTACAGGTTCTATTGCAATGCATAGGGAGTTGCAGGCTTTTTTCCTTCAAAAGTGACTTTCCATGATATAAGTGTTGTTCTTTTGAAAGTGAATTATCTCATAAAATCACAAAAATGACAGCTTATACCTGATGTTTTGTATTCCACGTTTGAA
The DNA here is from genome assembly GCA_936450465.1 of Gibbula magus. Classification (NCBI taxonomy): domain Eukaryota; kingdom Metazoa; phylum Mollusca; class Gastropoda; order Trochida; family Trochidae; genus Gibbula; species Gibbula magus. The sequence goes on from OW388300.1 coordinate 57,605,941, forward strand.
TGTCTGTTTTGCAGTATGGGTTTAACCTGGTGATAGCTCACAAGCACGCCATCAACTGTATCGCTCTGAGTCTCAACCACCGCAGTCTCAGGTACGTACTGGATCCAACTTCACATACAGGTGATCAGACTAAATATACAACGGGGAAAGTCTCGATATGAGACATTGATAACATTTCAAACCCGCAACTCTGTTTTGAAGGACTTTCATTCTTTAATGGCAACCGTGGCTGCTAATGGCAACAGTATTGGCCAAGCAGCACTAAACAACAAATCGATTAATGGGCGCTGGTAACAATGGCTATAATCATGCCAAAGTTTACAAAAAATTTAATGAAATAAATCCATATGTGAAACATAAGAATTAAATGAAGCAATCACAGACTTTGCTGTTAAAATTCAGAGAATCTTGGGCATAATTAGTTAATGTTTATGTATTTTTCCCCAGGACGAAAGCTCTGGTGTTAGAACTCTTAGCAGCGGTCTGTCTAGTCAGTGGAGGACATGAAATTATTCTCTCCGCATTCGATAATTTTAAAGAGGTAAGTCTTAATATTTGCTTATGAGCAATTTTCAAGTTTTGGGGGGATTTAATGACATCCTCAAAACATAATACTGTTAAGATAATTCTTAATTGATGGTTAGATAATTTATTCACACTTTGTGATATTGACACTTATGATGAACTTTTGACTCATAACTGATTAATGATTATACGAGGGGCGTTCAATAAGTGTTGCAACTTCAATATAAAACCAACTCGCGTAGTCAATTTTTTACTTTTATTTTTCAATATAGTTACCCTTCACCTCAATACACTTATTCCATTTCTTATTCTTATTCCACGCTTCTGTGGCAGCTTTGACGTCTTCGTCATCCACGAAGTGCCTTCCACGTAGGGCGGATTTCAGGTTTCTGAACAGGAAGTAGTCACTGGGGGCTAGGTCTGGGCTGTAGGGTGGGTGGTTAAGCTGTTCGAATCCACAATCACGTATAGCGGCCTGTGCAACTCGACTTGTGGACTGGAGCGTTGTCATGCAAAATCAGAACACCACGTGTCAACATTCCACAGCGTTTCTGTCGAATTGTCTTTCGCAATTCTTGCATTAGGTTGGCATAATATTGACCATTCATTGTAGTTTTGGTTGGCAAGTAATCAATTAATAATATGCCTTTTGCATCCCAAAGATTGTCGCCATAACCTTGCCAGCTGATGGTTGAGTGCGAAACTTCAGGTGAGGCGGTGAACTCGGGTGCTTCCATTGCTTGGATTCCAGTTTAGTTTCCGGGTCCCAGTGGTGGATCCAGGTTTCGTCACCTGTCACCAGACGAGACAAAAACCTGGCTTCATCCGCATTAAACCGATCCAGGAGCTCCATGCAACTTTCGGTTCTTTTCTGGCGATCTTGTGCTGTGAGGTTTCTGGGTACCCATCTTGCAGATACCTTGGACATACCAAGATGGTCATGAATTATTTTTTCAACACTTCAACTGATATCTGGAATTCCAAAGACAGTTCAGAAACTTTAACACGGCGGTCAGCTAAAATTCGTCTTTCGATAGCGGCAATAACTTCCGGTCGGGTGACTTCAGATGGCCTGCCTGACCGTGGGTCATCGTCTAAGGACTCCCTGCCCCGCTTGAACTGAAGAGACCAGCGACAAACTATTGAAAAGTTAGGAGCATCCTTACCCATCACATTACACATACGATTATGTATTTCTGTAGCTTTGCATCCCTCTTTAGTAAGGAACTTGATCACAGCGCGTTGTTCATGTTTGAGAGAATCCATGATTATGGAGACCCCTAGGTCAGCGCAGCTATTATATCTAAATAATTGTTATGTCTAGAAATTGTTTTGACATGTGTCAATGTTATGTTTTGACTATAGTAACACCTGCTATAAGCTGACACTGTTTATGTAAACACCAATGCCCCGCTTGCAACACTTATTGAACGCCCCTCGTAAATACTTTATGAAAGAATTACTAATTTTGAAATTTCATATTTGAAAGTCCTCCAGTATCAATTTCTCTCAATTTCAGGTTTGCGGCGAAGGACACAGATTTGAAACCCTGATGGATTACTTCAAAAATTATGAGGAATTTCACATAGACTTTATGGTAAGATTGTGTGACTGAGTTGTTTACCTTCATTAGTATGATCCTGATCCTAGATGAGCTACAGAGCCAATGGCTGAAATTTTGCTTGTTACAAATTTGGATTTGCATAAAATAGTCACTCAGAGTGGTATTGCAAAAATCAATTAAACTAAATAATTAAGGTGGATGGCTGAGAGATGAAACCATTGTAATTGAGGATTTCAGACGATTCAAGTTTGAATCCCTTTGGGAATTCTTCCCCAAGATGTTACAGCAGTCATACTGTGTTTCCCAAATGGAATTCTTTTTCATCGAGTTGATCATGTTAAAAATCAAATGAAGCAAGGAAAAAACACAAATGACCATTTTCCACCAGCAAGGCATAACTCATGTCAGTCGCGATCACAGGCTAATTTAAACCTTGCTGCATTTCCTTTACTGTGCTATAGTGTAGCCGTGCACAGCATCTGAACTTCATTGTGCGTTCCGCGACACTAGTAAAGGAAATGGTCCAAGGCTTAAATTAGCCAGTGATGGAGACTGGCACAAGTAATGCCTTGCGGGGGTAAGATGGTTAAGATGGTTAAGATGGTCTTATTTCCAATTTGCAAGTAACACACTAGGAACCATTGCATAACTCTGAGCAAGTCAAACTCTGTACTCAAAAACAGACCACGTAACTGTGGCCAGTAGCCAATCGCAAATTATTTTCTTAGTTAAAGAATTGGCCACTTAGAATGTATGGATTGTTTTTATTTATTAAAAAGGAGTTAGTGTATGGAGATATAAGATCATCTTCGTTCCTACAAAATCTAAAAATGAATTCCTTATCCCCTTATTTGGGTGAGGTGAGCATGGGTTTAACGCCGCTTTCAAGAGTATTTCACTTATATCGCGGCTGCTAGTAACCCCTTATTTAAAAGAACCCAAACAACTTACCTATGAAATATTGTGTTGCAGGTTGCATGTATGCAGTTCATCAACATTGTGGTGCATTCTGTGGAGAACATGAACTTTCGAGTGCATTTACAGCACGAGTTTACAGAGATCGGCCTTGACGACTATCTCGAGGTAAGTCAAGGGAGATAATTATACATTTGTACATTTATACAAACCACCACTAAAATTTTGGTATCAGTGCAGTGTCGACCAAAAGTGATAATGATGTTGTAAGATTTCTTCCTGAAATAATAAAAAAAAATTATTAAAAAAAATACATAGTCCATTTGAGTGAAATGTTGAATATGGAGTTAATTTAGAATAAAGATTTTGTAACTGTGGGTTTGCTACTGTTTGACTAAATCCTCATTAAAACAATTTTTATACAGTGTAGGTCTTCATGTAACTATTCACTATTGCAGAAACTACGCAACACGGAGAGTGATAGACTGGCGGTGCAGGTACACGCATATCTAGACAACATGATTGACGTCGCACAGCTTCTCGAGGATTCAGAAACAAAAACAGAAGCCCTGGAGAAAGTTGCGGAACTTGAAGATGACCTTTCACAGGTTAGCATCACTGCACAAATATAATACTTAATAGAGTTTGTCAATTACCAGGTGTATTTCATCGAGTGTGATTGGTAAAGTCAATAGCCACGATTGAAGTTTAGACTTGTCCATATCATGAGATGAATTAAACCTGGTATTTGTCAAAATCTATTCAGTATTCTATTTATTATATAATTTGAACAACAATATCTTATTAAAAGTACTCTACCATACCTAAATAACTCTTTTTTGCTGACATTGTGGAAAGTCATTTGCCAGTGACGATATATTATAATGTCACTGATTACAGGGAAAATATCAAATTTATTATATGATTGCAGGTGAAAAACCGGGATCTATCAATGAAAATAAACTGTGTTATCAGTCACTAGTGAAAATAACAATGGAACGTGGTATCAGTCACTAGTGACTGATATAACAATGACCTGACGTCATAAAACAATGCTCCGACGTCATGACACGTTCATGAAGCGACGTCACATTGTTGCTTAGGCAACAGGCTCATTCTGGAACCGACTTAACGTAAATGCAAGTCTATTTTGGTGAATATGCAAAGATTTGGTCATATAATAAATAGAAAATGTGTCTTTTCTTGACAAATACCATATTTATCTCATCTCGTGAGGTAGAAAAGTTATATATTTTCACTCGTGACTGCGCCACTCGTGAAAATATAACCTTTCTACCTCACTCGATGAGATAAACATGGTATTTGTCAAGAAAAGCCAAATATCCTCTAAATATTTTCACTCTTGGCTGCGCCACTCGTGAAAATATAACCTTTCTACCTCACTCGATGAGATAAACATGGTATTTGTCAAGAAAAGCCAAATATCCTCTAAATATTTTCACTCTTGGCTGCGCCACTCGTGAAAATATATCCTTTCTACCTCACTCGATGAGATAAACATGGTATTTGTCAAGAAAAGCCAAATATCCTCTAAATATTTTCACTCTTGGCTGCGCCACTCGTGAAAATATAACCTTTCTACCTCACTCGATGAGATAAACATGGTATTTGTCAAGAAAAGCCAAATATCCTCTAAATCTCGATATCTTGATGGACAGTTTATTTCACTGATAAATCCCAGTATTTTTTTTTCGTTATTTAATAAAATACTAAATATATATTTAAACTGTCAAATTATGTATCATCATATAGGTCTGTTGATAAAGGGATTTTATTTTTTAGATCAACGAGAGGTTAACAGAGGTTGAAGAGGAAGCTATGGTAAAAACAGGTAAGTTTCGAGAAGAAACAAATTTACTACCCATATGGTTGAAAATAACCGAGTTAATATTATTGATATGAGCACATGTGCACAGATCACGTTTGCCTAGCAACCATTGTTTCACCGCGACTTCCCGTGCTGTGTCGTCTGTGACGTCATAAAACCATTGTTCGTGACGTCACTGTAGCTTACCGTCGCAGGAGAAGTGGGCCGCTCCCTGCCTATTTTTGCGTGAATGAAACGGAACAGAATGGGTAATAAAGAAATTATTACACTCGAAAGTGTGCCATATGACTTTTACGAAACTCGTGCAAATTTTTGTATAGCCCTCGCTCTCGCTCGGGCAATACAAAAATTCACACTCATTTCATAAAGTCATATGACACACTTCCTTGGGTAATAATCTATATATATATATAACACTATTTTAGGATATTCCTTTCTTAATATTTTAAAACAGTATATGTACTGTATCGAAACGTCATTGTAAATCAGGAAGTTTAATATATCCATGAATCTGACACTTAATTATCCCTACAGCTCCTGAAATACAACTCAAACAGTTGATAATAAGTATAAAATTTTAATCCTAATATGCTTGGAAATTATTATGGAATCCAAATTTCCACTGTGCCTTTTGAGTATTCATTTGAATGTGTAAAATGAAACAGTTGAAGAATGAACTGTTAAAATTTTGTTTGCACACCATTATCAACCAATTTGGTGCCCATTCTCTAACAACAGCTCTCCCCCTTACAATTCAAGCATGGGGAACGCCCCATCTCCTTCCACCTTGGCAATAACTGTGCATCATAAACAATATACACACATTAAGAATGGCTTTTCTTCTCCCCAAAGCAAATATTGTTTTGCCTTGGGTGCTTGTTAGGTCTAATACGTTATTTTCACAATTGTTTAATACTTACGTTTGAAATATGTAACAATGTTGAAATTATTTTCAGTGGAGCTTGAAAAGCAGTTATCAGAAGCAACAACAGAGCTGGAAGAATTGAAGGCAAGTCTTTTTTTGTTATAAACTAAACAAAATTCATATTTATTACAAAGACATTTATTTTAAGAAAAAAGGAATTATACACCGAACATGGATGGATAGGGTGTTGCTGCTCAAGGGTAGACAACTCTGTTTATGTTTGCAGGAAGAGATCCAAGAGAAGGAATCTGAGATGAATACGTTACGGAAAACAGTGAACGAGAAAGATGAAGAATCGCGGAAACGTCAGTCGATGTTAGATGCAAAATTACAAGAACTAGAAGTGCTCAAGATTCAAGTTGAAGGTCAGTGTCTGTCCAGATATTTACCCCATATAAAGCTTCACTTGTGTAACAAGGTGGTAATTTTGATCCATTTTGATAAGTTTTTCAAGCATTTCTCACTCATAGCCTTCATAAATACATGTATGTAGTTTTCCAGTTTCACTGAAAGTAATGACTTCTTTCAAATTTTATAATTTCGGATTTTCCTTTTACCTCATGTGAGTTTTGGGTTGGTCAAAAGGGAAAACTTACCCCAAAATTCGAATAGGTATAAGAAATGGCAATTAAAATAGAAACAAGAAAGTAAAAACTGATGATTGTTGTCTTTCATTTGTACATGAATTAGCAGTGAGTCATTCTTTTGTGTGGAAGAAATCATTAGAAGAAGAAATCAGAAGTCCTTAGAGAGTCTGTAACATTCAAATCCTCATTCATTACAATTACATCTTTTCTTTCTCTATCCACAGCGGGGCCAGTTGAAAACGGTCTCCCACCACCCCCTCCCCCAATTGCTCCAGTCAGTGCCCCCGCACCTCCCCCACCTCCTCCTCCACCACCTCCCCCGCCCCCACCATCAGCAGGAGGGGGACCTCCTCCACCTCCCCCACCCCCTGGCGCGGGGGTTCCCAGCATGTCGGCGATGACTATCAAGCGCAAGGTCCAGACCAAGTACAGACTGCCCATCCTCAACTGGACGCCGCTCAAACCTCAGCAGGTCAAGGGAACTATCTTCTCCGATCTGGATGATGAGAAGCTATACGAGGTTCGTCTTTATTCTTTGTCACCATCTTGGTCGTGAGTGGTATGTTGCAACAGTCATCCTGCTCCGTCAGTATTTGTATCAGCAAAGCTACATTGATCCCCTGATATAACTGTTTCTATTATCTTTAAAGAGGAGGAGAGAGCTGCCAAAACACTTGTAGTTAACCGCACGAGTAGGAGCAGGAGAATGTGTGTAGTACCGCATGAGTAGGAGGAGGTAGGTACATGTAACTACACGCATTCTCCTCCTCCTAATTGTGCGGTAATATTCTCCTCCTCCTACTTGTGCGGTACTGCACACACGGCCGACTCTGTCTGCTTGTTTCAAGTGTTTTGGCGGCTCTCTCCTGCTCTTTATTTTTACCCAACTCCTGTTAGTTCGGACATAGTATCCTTCAGTGGATCCTCCTGCTGTTAGCCCCACCACACACATATTTTTAGACAGGTCGTCAAGCACCTCACCAAATGTAGTTCTATTATCTTTGTTTACGATAGTCTTTACATTGACCTTTGCTTTATTTCCAGATCATTGATTTCAATGATTTTGAGGAGACGTTCAGACTTGGTCCTGCTGGACCCATGCGTATGTCGTCGAACGGGACACCCAAGCTGCTGCGCAAGAGCAAGAAACAAGAAACAATCTCTCTCCTAGAGGCCAACCGTCTTCGAAATGTCGGTACGTAAACTGAAGTGCAAGTTTTCTAAAGTGGCAAGGTCTTTAGATTTTAAGCTGGTAAGGCCTGACAGTCCGTCGTCCAAAATCTATACATATTTTCAATTTATCCAGAACTGCCAAACGAGCAAAGCTGAAATTTTGTTGTGAGGTACATTTCATCTAGGAGAAAGATTGTACATTTCGTCATGATTCCCCCTCCTTAAAACCTTTAAATGACACGGATACCAAAGTTTGTTATCCCGCCACAATGAAGTTGGCGGTCGACCGAGAAATGACCTCTGTGTGTTTTGGCTTTCTTTCTTTTCCAGAACAGAACTCAAAAACCTTAAGCCCTATCTCAACTTGACATTGAAATTTTATTTTAAGTTGTTTCGATGAAAACACAACGTAAAATATTGTTCCTGCATTCTGTCCATTTCTTATGGTAACTTTTAGTTGTTTTCATGGTTCATAGAAAATGACATGTTTTAAAATTGATCAACTCACTTTCAAACTACAACTGTTCTACGTTTCAGCTATCACAAGGCGGAAAATTGACATGACAAATGAGGAAATTGTCAAGGCAATACAATCGTAAGTAGTTGAATTATCAGCTTAGAAGTTTCACATTAAAGGGACAGTTTGAGCGAATTGTGCTGTTTGTCCATTTATTCTAAATACTGTTCATACACCTCATCTATTTACCATGAGAAAAATCATATATCAATATCATCATATAAATGTCCACATGTTATAAGCACATTTTAAGTCGTTGAGGTGCTTTTAGAAGTGAACTACATAAGAAAATAATAAAAATTTAGATAATAACTTCTTTATTATGAAAACACACGACACAAGATTCCACCTGCAAGCTCTGAAACATCATATTTGTTCAGTAACAGTTCACGATAAAGATGTTGTTATCCAGAAAATATTCTTAACTTCTTTAGTCCATGTACCCGGTAGGTGATGTTTGGACCTCTCTTACTCATACTCAAACAAGTAGGGGTGTAACAATACATCGAACTATCGATGCATTGCAATAGTTGGGTTGGCAATAGTACTATATCGATAGTATATACAAAAACACTATTGCTATCGCAATAGTAAGGTAAACTTTCGATACTATCGAAACTATTAAATTTCCCTTAATTATGCATGATTTACACAACCCTCACTGCATTTAATTCAAGATTTTTCATTTTAGAATGTCAAAAGAAAAAAATTAGAGATAGGAAATAGCAAAATGACAAACAGTCTTTTCATTTATGATTTCTTTACTGATTTTGGTTCAGTAGTCCTTACATCAATTACACATTTCTACTAAAACCTATAAGAAATCTAGCTGATTATTGCGTATTTGTAAAAAAAAAAACTATCGCAATAGTTATTGCAATAGTGAGTTACAATAGTCTATCGCTATCGCAATAGTAAGTGGCAATAGACTATCGCTATCGCAATAGTCTCTTTGGGTCAATAGTCACCCCTACAAACAAGAGATGACAACTACCGGTACTTTCTTGATAAGAGCATTAGAACCTATGTCAAACCTCACTTACATAGAATAAAGAAATTGTTTATCCATAAAAATGTTTTTAATTCTTGATGCATAGAATTGCTTAAAAGTGTTTTGAATGAACAATACAATTGGTATACAAAAGTTGTTTATCCATAAAATATGTTCCTTCAAGACCTTGTTAAACGATCATAGATTTGTTTTTCATAATATACATTTCCTAGTGTCCCTCTTTTAAATGATTATGGATTTGTTTTCCTGAGCAATGAATGATAAGATGACACACTGTGTTGCAGACTGGACCTGAAGAGGTTATCTCTGGACATGGTGGACATCCTGCTCACAATACTGCCAAATGACCAGGAGGTACGTACTGTTTGTTTATTACTCAACCGTGGAGAGATCACTCATTAGATAACAATGAGTTGGTTACACACATGTGTCATACCACCGCGTGCTGCCGTAACGTCATAATCGGCGCGTGACGTCATAGTCGTTTTTGGTTGACGTCACAATGTTAGCCGCGCGACTGCAATAGCAGGTGACCTATTTGTAAGTGGGCATCACTAACAACGATTTTCTTGCAATTCAGCGCTACTTACATCATTGAGTAATAAATAAAATACTAAACTCGGTCCCGTTTGATAACATGTTTATGAAACTCGTGACTGGCATCGGTATTTCGCTTTCGCTCGTTAAAATACCAAACCATTCACTCGTTTAATAAACATGTTTTCAAACGGGACATCGTTTAGTATTCTATATATCATACATGCTGATAAATACAGAGAAGTTGCATGTATGATAGACCCCCATCAAGCACGATATATCAGCCTGTCATCAAGGGCAGATAACCTGTATCAGGTCGTTGTCAAGGGACAAAATCTGTATCAAAGCTTGAACCTTTAATAATGGTAATCCATAAGGCATGTGCTCTAAGCATTAGGCAAACATAGTATGATATATAAGATAAACATAGTATGATATATAAGATAAACATAGTATGATATGGACGTTTTCACACTGTTGCCAAAATTATCAGCTGAAACCCGACCTATCACTTAATTTTTGATTCACTTAACAAAGAGTTCATGATTGAAATTTTCAAGGTAAAATGGATATAGTGTTTAAAATGTTATACGTATTGGATTTATAGCAGTTAAATTTCAAACCAGTCGATTTATCTGCTAAACTGACATCATCTCTCCCACAGACCAAAGCATATAAGTTATATGAGAGAGAAAAGAAACCGGTGGACGGTCTCACAGAGGAGGACAAGTTTATGCTTCAGGTGCGACCAAACTTTCTTTCTTTACTAGTCAGTCATTGCTTGTTCTTAATGTAATGAAGCTACAGTTGCTTTCAAGATTTTCTTCCTGTAACAATTTTTTATCAAGCTGTTGTTAAAAGCAAATATTATCTGAATCTTCCTCCTGACCTCATTATTATTGGTTAATAAAAGTGCCCGTAGCCCAAAGAGGTTAATATTAAGTTACGATCAATTTAGCCTAAGGGGCCTCTCTGTGATATATTGAATTTTCACATAAATGAAAATTCAGATAATTCAAATTTTGCTCCATTTGAATATTATTTTGTTAACATTAAACACATCAAAGCACATTCATACTTGCAACTCAGCTTTTGAGTCTGCAAATCAAATGACCCTTAATTCCCTGATCAGGATCAGACCATGAATTTCACAGTATTATGAAGAACAGAGAAAAAGAGAAAAAATTTAATACATTTTCGTGGTATGTGTTCTTTCTTCACTCTGAAGTTACCTCCCTTTGGGTCTCTTTTGCTTCTGCTTCTGCTGAAGTTGTTTTTCTCGTGTCTACAATGTTCATACAAGACTATTTTCTCCCTTCACAGCTGTGTAAGATAGAGAGACTGGTCCAACGACTGACAATCATGAGTTTCATCGGCAATTTCTATGACAATCTACACCACCTCCAACCTGTGAGTACATGTTTCATAGTTCTTGTTTGCAATTAATTCATCATGAGCCTTCAAAAAATAAAAACTTCATCATAAATTATTGTTGCTAATTATGTTAATGCATATTTAAAAAGTGCTCGTTTCCACACTTGCAGCATGCTCATGCAAAGGAGTTTCTCGAAGAATTAAAGGTCCAATGAGTGAAAGAATAAGGAAGATCATGGTTTTTGCAAGAGGCCTGACTGTTTGTAAAGTGACATGATTTTCAGTGATACATGATCAACAACTTATCTCTTGATTGCCAAGAAAGTTGTTAATTCTAACTGCCCTTTTCTTTCAGCAAATCAATGCCATCATTGCTGCTTCCATGTCCGTGAGAAGTTCCACTAAAGTCCGCAAGTTGATGGAGGTACATTGACTATATCTTGCCATTAATTATAAAAACATTATGCCAAAATTATATGTATATAAACTTATCTACGTATTCAATTCAATATTTAATACATAAAATGTATATACATGTGACTCATTGGAGAGGAATCCATGCACACTGCCCATAATGTATGTGATGTCACAATTGAATTTTAGTCCTTGCTGGCCCTTCTCAGTGTTTCAATCGGCGAACTGGTCACTCAAGTTCACAAATGAAACGCAGCAAGGATAATTCCTTGATGTTTCCTTGAAAATGGCTACTCAGAATTGTTCAGTATCAACAGGTTTGCGTCAAAACATGTATTTATTTCCATCAATCCTCGCCGCAAATGGCTGCGATACTGCCAAAGCGGCGTTAAACAATAACTCACTCGCTCACTTCAATGAATCTGTTTATTCCAGGTGATCCTTGCTTTCGGTAACTACATGAACAGCTCCAAGAGAGGTGCTGCCTATGGTTTTAAACTGCAGAGTTTGGACATGGTGAGAATTCTTATGGTTTAAACTTTATTGACATTTTGACATACCTCCGGTGGTAGAGTGTTCATTCATCACTTGGAACACCAGGGTTCAATTCCCAGTCACATCAGGAGACGTTTATTTGTTGCTTCCTTGCTTGACACTCAGCATTATAAAGACAACACAGTTGTAAAACTGGTGCTGCACTGTGGCCGCCAGGTGCAAAATGCAGAAAATGAATATTTAATGTACACAATGTGTATTGCAGTCAATAAAGTTATTATAGTGTAAACATTTTTTAGGGATATATATAATTGTTGAAAATATAAATATATTTATTCGTTGACATGTTGATAAAATATCAATCATAAAAAATACAATTTCCTTAACTTATTTTGTCCAGAATATTATAAAATCTTCCAATAGTATTTTTCCATGGTAACGATTGTTGACATCTGAGCCTCATTACTCCCGGTGTGTTACAGCTGGTGGACACAAAGTCAGGAGACAAGAAGGTGACGCTGATGCACTTCCTCGTGCTCACCATCCAGGAGAAGTTTCCCGAACTGATGAACTTCGACACCGAGCTTCGCTTCATCGACAAAGCAGCCCTCGGTGAGATATCATCATAATTGATGACACAGTGTTTTGAGATTTAGATGAATCTTGGAATAATTTACACTGTGATGTTTCACACTGGAAATTGTTTAACTTTCATCTCTTGAATCATACGCTACTATTTTGGAGTCAATTTAATTTGATATTTGTATGTATCTTATCACCCCATTTCCCCCTTGCAGCATTATAAGTGGAACAAGTGAGAGACGTTAAACCCAAAATCACCTCACTTCAAAGTGTCATATCAATAGAAAAAAAATGAATGAATCCTTGTAAATCAGTGACAACAATATGATCGTGAAAATGTTAAGCATGTTCTGCCGGACCAGTAGCACCCATCATTATGTTAGAAATGCTTCTTTCAGTTTCGATGGAGAACATCACAACAGACATCCATGAGCTGGAGAAAGGATTTGATCTCACCAAGCGGGAATCTTCCATGAGGAAAGATTCCCGGGACTCGCCCACAATACTCAAAGATTTCCTCTCTAACTCAGAGGAGAGATTCAAGAAACTGCTCGGGGATGTCAAAACTGCACAGGTACATATATGTTTTTATTTAAGAAATAGAAGACGAGTTGGCATGCTTTATCGTTGAATAAAACATAGCAGGGAGCATAAAACATGAAGGGCGCAGCCCTGAGTGTTTTATGCTCTCTGCTATGTTTTATTCTACGATAAAGCACAAGAACGAGTCTCCTATTTCTTATATGAGATGCCCTAATTTAGTTACTCGCTTTTCTGTAAAAACCGTGGAGATATTATGTTGTTTGTATAAACTTTATTTTGAAAATATTAATGCCTCCCATCATAGAACATCATTGAACAATGAAAGTGACGTATAATGTGACGTCATTTGCTAAGCGACGCTCTAACTGACGTCTAAAATCACGAGCATGTTTTATTGTCTCATAAAGCATGCTGTCGGTCCCATTGACCGCCTGTGTTTTATTGCCATAAAACAAGCTAACAGCTAGCGGCCACATAGGTTGTTTAAACATCAACTGATGCAAAACTTTTAAATGGCACTGAGCATCGGCCGTACTGAATATTGGCACTATAAATCCAGTATCATTTCTGAATCTGAAAATAATATAAAAACGAAAATATATCTGTATGATCTTCATTGTTAAAGTTTATTTATTTCGATTCTGTAATGAAAAGCTGTAATTCATTTTGGGATGGTTGAATTGAAAAAAATCCATCTAAGCGATGTACAGATCTTTGGAGAATATGAAAAATCAAGACAATTTCTATTCTACTCCTGGATGGTGATTCAATTGTTGCTTAAGAAATCTTTTGACTCATGACAGTGTCTCCTTATTCTTGAGTATTTTGTGAGTTATATGTGTATAGAGGATAACTGGTTCACTTTTGAGTTTAATTATATGCATAAAAGTCATGTAAATCTACCATTTAGCTTCCACTCTAAAGACTTTGATTTGAACTGTTTCTGTGTTATAGGACGCCTACAAGCGAGTTGTTGAATATTTCGGAGAAAGCCCAAGGACAGTTTCACCCTCAACCTTCTTCGCTCATTTTGTCAGATTCGTCAACGCATTCAAGGTAAGTCTTCACAATACAGTATGTCTGTAGTCAGTTTATAAGTTAGATAAAGAATGGCCTATGCACATTATTCAAAATTAAACTTTCTCCTATTTGTGATATCCTCATACTTACATGACACCCTGTTTGCACCAACAGCAAAGTATTCTGGACAATGAGCGCAGGAAGAAACTGGAGTTTGCGGCAATGGTGGAACCCAACACGCCCATGGCTAACAAGAAGAAAGACAAGAAAGCGACTCAGGTACTTTAGAAGAAACCAAAATGTTTTACATAGAGTTTGACAGGATTATTATTCAAGTTTCCGGGGGGACTTCTGGATTAAATGTTTTGTTATAATTTTCAGATAATCTGTCTTGTATTTAGCTTTATTTTCAATACTCCTTGTAGTCCTTGAGGGGCATTTAGAACTGGGATAATAAGAAAACAAGATTTTCTGGATAACAACTTTTTTATTGTGAAGATGCCTGAAGTTTCGGAGTATATGCTCACTCCTTCATCAATTAGGATGTGTGAAGAAGTTGTAATCCAGAAAATGTTGTTTTCTTAATACTCCTTTTAATTGTATTATGCATTTATTTTGATTTTAAGTGAATCATGTGTTGTCTGAATGGAATCAGGTTTGATTATAATTTGTTTGAAACTAAAAATAAAATATGTGTTTGTAAAGTTTGTAATTCATTTGTAATTATAATACCCGCTCAAATTCCATCATGCGTTCTTCATGTTCTTTAATCGTTCTACAGGCCGAGATGGTGTCGGAACTGAAGAACAGGAACAGGAACATCAAGGAGAAGAAGCTCCTGAACAAGGACGAGGTGTACCACGGGGCTCTGGAGGATATTCTGGAGGGTACGTAGAACACACACCTCACACACACCTCACACACACCTCACACACCTCACACACCTCACACACACCTCACACACCTCACACACCTCACACACCTCACACACCTCACACACACACCTCACACACACCTCACACACACCTCACACACCTCACACACACCTCACACACTTCACACACACCTCACACACACCTTACACACCTCACACACCTCACACACCTCACACACACCTCACACACCTCACACACTTCACACACACCTCACACACCTCACACACACCTCACACACCTCACACACACCTCACACACCTCACACACACCTTACACACCTCACACACACACACCACCTGTGGTCCAAAAAGCTCACTCATTGTTGTATTTTGGATCTCACAAACTGCAATAGTTGAAATTCTTGTACTTTTTCCGGGACAGGAACCATATTTTGTATTAAATATATGCATTTTTTCATTGCAAGCATTAAAATTATAATGGCACTCAGATTGAATTTATCATTGGTAAGAAGGAAACCAAGTTATATTTTACGGGTGCTTCACAATGCTCCGTAACCATTGCTATACAATGTCACACATATAAATGTACACCTTAATTCTTAGCTGAAATGAATAAACTTTATTTTTTAAAAAGGAAACTAGATTCAAATCAAATATTTGTATTTATTCATAAGAAGTATTAGCAATCTGAAATCAGAGTTTTACATTTAAACCTTTATCTGCATCGTTGATATTCACAGATCTCAAGAAGGGTCCGTACCGACGAGCCGATGCTGTCAGGAGAAGCCAGAGACGAAGGGTGGAAAACGTCATGCACGTGCCGTCGGGCCGAAGTGAAATATTCTAAACTGCGGACAACACTCATAATCGTCTGAAATATTCAGTGCTCCATGGATAGAAAAGTTACTCAAGCGTTTTATCCTCGATTTGTTCTTGTGGATTATCTCCCCTTATTTTGTGTTTTAACGTGGACCTAGGATTGTGCAATGTTTCGTGAGAGAAGATGGAAGGTTCAAGAGGTGACATCAGACAGCTTGGTTTTTAATCTGTTGCAAGATTTAACCTCCATTTACTGCCGTGGACGATTTCTTTTGGATATTGCTGACGTGTCTCCATTGAATTTGATGTACTTTCTCTTGACGATTGGATTTTAGCCATGTTGGATATGAAGAGAATGCGTTCTAGAGCCCACAGCCACCGTAATGAATTGGATCCTTCGATTTCATGATATTTGTGGTAATGATAACTTTGAAATGTGAACAGCCACCAAAAATGAATTGTATAATGGAATGACATTCGTGGCCATGTTTGATTAAAGTAATTTTGTTCATGGAGCGTGCAGTCACCAACATGAATTGGATTGTGACTCGTATGATATTAGTTGCAAGACAAATGATGGATTAGTTGTTGTACTGACAGAATGTTTCTATAGCCACAATAACATGTAATAATGGGTGGACAATTCGTGGCTATATATAGAGGATGAATGTGGCTAAATTGTGTCTCGGCTGCACAAACTATCTGTTGGCCATGAAACAAACACATGATATTTAATGGCTACAAAAGGGTAACGTGGCTGATTGGTATTGTGGCTGAAATGTCGTGGCTATGAGAAGGGAGATAATCCAGTCTTATTAGAGACACTTACGTGGAGGCAATTTATGTGCGGGCTGACTTGTGTGAGGGACGACTTGCTCTATTTTTGTTATTTTAATATGCATATGTATTCAAAGTGATTTTTAGCATAATGTTTATGCTACATAGCGTTCGACAGAAATGAAATATGGAAGACAAAGGATTACGTGACGACTAGATGATGGATTTTGGAGAAAGAATATTCAAATGGAATGATTTAGTGATGAAACAGTAACAATTTGGTTGAAAGGATGTTTTGAAAAGTAATTTAAAGATGTAAGACATTAAGTTTGCGTATTGTTTAAGAAATTTTATAATTTAGCTAAGATTATAGATTATTGTTTGAATATATGTTATTGTTCTTGTGAACTGATATGCAACAATTCTTTTTGAATATTAGATGAATATTTGAAACAAAGAAGGAGAAATACACAATACAGATTTATTATCAAGTCAATTTATTTTTTAAAAATATGCTTAGAAATATGTCTTCCAATAAAACTAAATATTGAATACTTCGACACTCAGAAACCATAGTTTTTGGTCAAATGTATAAATAAGCTAAGTACATTCAACTTTATTGATGAAATGTAGATGTTTAAAATACGCTAGAATTTTATTGAAAAGTGATCACTGCATCATAATTGCATGTTTTCCTAAAGTGCAATTTAAGGCTTGGCTTACTCTTGTATTATTTTGACCAGATTTTCTAAGAGTTCTTAGTCCTAAGTCTCATATATATCAACATTGTCTTATGACTAGCTTAGCGCTAACAGAAATGCAAAAATCTAGGTCATTAGTCGTTACATGTTGCCTACACAATATCATCCTATATACTGTCAATTTTCATGTCATTATCCTTGATATGGGCTGTAGTCATTATCTTTATTGCCCTGATCATGTGTATTTCATCTTTATTCATATAAATCATCAACTCAGTTATATATTAAAAGGCGGACATTGTCAATTTAAAGAAATTGGATCTATAAAAATTAATATAGATATATTGATATAAATATTTGTTACCCTAATTTCTAAGAGCATAATAGTGTTAATGTTACTGTATGTTTAACAATTTTCAATTTGATTTTAACAAGAAAAAATAATTTTTTATAGTTTAAAATATAAATTGTGAATTAAATTATTACTTTACAAAGTTCAAGGTACTTATAAACGTCATATCCATTTGTTTTGAATTTCTTCATTTCATTGTTCAGTGTTTCAACATCGTTTTCTTGCTTATATATTTCCATATGTAGCTATTTATCTGTTTTATTTTCATAGCTTTTATTTGTCCGATGTAAGTCACCGCCTGAACCCATTTCATCATGTTATATGTATACAATTTTATAAATATGTAAATAGACGTGTAGACTAAATATTGTACATTTGTATCGATCCATTCATTTCACTAGACCTCTAAGTGTGTCATAATCTTTATGTAACTGAAGCTATTTGTCTGCCTTGTCGCCAAAACTGTTGTCAATTTCACCTTGCCCATTTCACCTTCACACTGTCGTTTATGTTGACGATTACAAAACCTTTGTTTATTTCTCTAATGGTTAAGATATTGCCCATGCGGTGTTAAACGGTAACATTTTGATTAGTCATATTATCCTTAAAAATGTAATTCATTTTGTTAAAATGATTTTGAAGTTTTTTGATCATTCTATCTTTTCAGATTGTTTATCTTACTCAGTAAGTAAAGAAACATTCCCGTTTAAGCTTCTTTTACTCTTGAAAGCGGCGTTAAACCCAAACTCACCTCATGTTCTTTTACTGAATGATTACAATTCAATGAAAGATTTGGTGGATAAATTGGATAAAATTTTCAACGTTAGTCGGTAGTTGAAGTTTATCAAAACGTCATCATAATTATCATATCAATATTATGAAATATAATTGATAAAATAGAATTATTATTTTTTGGACGGAATCATGTCTTCACGATATTTTTCATATTTTTACCTTTGTTAAATGTTTAGGGCATGGGACCATTAGAATACAGTCACTAAATTGTGTGTAAAATGTTGTAAATATGATGCAAAAATAGTGCTCAATTTTCTTTTGCATTCATCACAGTTGGAAACCACTTGTATCATAAAGCACTCCTTGTTATGCACTTCATTTACTAAACATTGTTCAAATTCACACCAGCATAAATTTGGTATTTTTTGTCTAGTGATGATTGATGAACATGAAATGTTCAATCCTTAGACGACTAGTTTATGATTTAATACATGCCAAACGGGAAGAGGGTTTTTAAAAGGACTTTCCATATTAATCGTCCAGTGATTTATTACATGTAAAATGGGAACATTGAGTTTCTGATTTAACCCATGTAAACTTCTTCATTTGAGTTTATGATTTATGAGTTTGTGAATTATTGAAAGTAAACTGGAAATTGATCTTTTAAAAAGATGATTTTGTTGGAGATCACGAGAAGGTGAAATGGGCAATTATTTTGTCTCTTGAAATCTATTTATTCTGCCTCGCTGAACTATTTGCAATTGTAAATTTTCAAATTGTAAACAACCTTTCTATGATTTATAAAACAGTGTACTTTGTTGACTGATATAATTATTAGGGATTCAAAGAAATATCTTAAAGAGACATCCAGTGTGTCATTGGGGGTCAATTATGCCAAACCTAATAAAGGGTGTTATTTTATCAAGCAGTACTGACTGTTGCCAAAATTACTGTTTTCATACTAGTTGACTCAGTTACTGACGATATAAAGGTAAATGTAGTGATTTCTGATAGAAAACCATACAAAGTGGCATGCATCAAACATAGTAATGGAAACTGATTTATTACAGACAAAAAGAGAGATTTGGGTTGGTAATGTTTAACAGGTCATACAACAACTGAATGTAAATGGGACGTGTAGGTTGATTTTCGTCTTGTCAGATGTTACTCAATGTCATTTGAAACAAGTATTATGATATATTTGGCGATTGATATGCAAGTTGATTGAAAATATTTGAACTGAAATCAGCACATTTGTTATTTTGGAAGGTATTAAAGCCAAATAAAATATAATGAAAACCACTGGATGTCACTTCAAGGACTTTGAAGCCTGGAGATGTTGTTAAATGCTCACGTTACGTCTCAGTAGTTGACAGAAACTATTTTGTATTTTTAGTTTTGGAAAATTGTGCTAAATAGTTTGAGTGGATAGTTTGAAAAACTAGGGAGAATTCATTTAATGTTTTTGATAACATTTTAGAATAGTTTTCGGCATGTCTTCCAAATCCAAGATACTATACTTGTGATAAATGCGTAGTTTTTTTAAATGAAAAAGTATGAATGCTTGTAAAAGTCTATAGAGAAAAAGAAGTTTGGTTAAAGATAATTAGATAGTTATTTTCAATCAGTATTTTTCGATTCTTCATATTTATTTTGCTTCTACATATCAGTAAATTAATGAAGTTTTAAACTATGTTTTCCTTTGAATAAATTCCCTTATTTTAGTAAAAAAAATATAAGAATTTATGAGAAGTTTAATTTCATTTGAGGCCTGGGAGAACCGTTTATCAAGTCATGTTCAGTTTTTAACTACTTAAAATGTGTACAGTATATTTTAACTTTTCAGTGATTGCTCGTCTCATGTTGAACCAAAAGAGCTTCATTTTAATTGTAAAGTACTATGTCGTTGATTTTTATCCTTATTTGTCGCATTTGCTTTATGTTGCATTTAAGCTGTGTTAGAAAATGTTTCATCGGCTGTTGTTAGATCGGTTTGAAGTGTGTCAGTGTTTAGGAAATAGGCAGATTTTATATGGATTTTAAAATATAGTGTCAGTCAATGTCCAATATCTTACACAGGGTTCCTCAAATCTGTGAAAATAACAACTTTATTACCCAAACTATCAGCAGGAAACACTCAAAATCTTTGAAACTTTCTGAAAATTTGTGATAAAAATTATTAAATAACATTTCAGCTATTCATTTTATTCTCCCAGCTAGTTTTTGTCCATTTTGGGGGAAATGCTGACTTGAAGTAACAAATTTGGTTAATAAGTGTTGCAAAAATGTATAAATTTATATAACCAAGACTTTCAATTGATATTTTTTGTGATGGTCATATTCACTTTCATTTAGTGTCAAAATTCATATTTCATTCAAATCTGTGAAATTGAAACCAAGATTTACTCAAGAAATATAATATTTTTGTTGAATTTGAGGGACCTTGTCCGTTATGTTTTCACTCTGTCCTCAATGGTTTTAATTTCCTTCTTAGAATTGTAACACAATTTTTCAAACTTATTTATGTGCGTAAGATAGATGTGAATTCTGTTATTTTAATACATTTTCATTGAAATGAACTCTGAAAAAATGGTTTAACGGCAGAATTGTTACATATTATGGAACATTTTAAAGAAGTCCACAAATAGCGTACCTCAGTTTCCAAAACGAAATACTGTTGATAATACAAGCAGAGCAATGAGAATATTTTTTATTAATAAACAAATTATATCAAGTTGAAAAAAGCGAAATGTTAGCTTTTGTACAAAGGTTCTGTTTCATTCCGACTACAGTAGTATAAACCAGAAGTATTTAGAATATTTGACGAATTGAGATAAAACAAATAACACACACTATCTTCCTGTGGAGGCAACAAGTGCAAATTTTGTTCTGAAGTACATTTTCCAGCATAAAGTATACTTACAGCCAATAATTTCAATTTAAATGACAATTTAATAAAAAAATCTCTACCCAGAAATAAAGAAACCGGTTTGATTACACCAGCAGATCCAGGAATTTCACCCATCGCATGCAACAAATTTACATGCAAAAGTTAAAAAATTTGGGCTTGACCCCGACTCCCTGGTTTACTGCTTTACATCCAGCTCGTTATCTCTTCAAAAACGAACAAATTGAGCTGTATTACGCTGCAGAGATACAATATAACCTGGCTAGATACAACTTCCCTTCGTAGGACATAACCTGGGCCAGTCTCCATCACTGGCTAATTTTAGCCTTGCCCCATTTCCATAACTTTCCAAAGCGACACGCTGCACCTGAACTGCAAAGAGGGCTCTGATTCGCTAGCACAGAAATGTGGCAATGTTTGAATGAGCCAGTGATGGTAATTTTGATGAAAATGACTCAAGTCATTAAGGTAGCAATTATTTATGATAAAAATGTTTTTGACACACTGCTGACAACATTTGTTTGACGAGCATCTATAGCAGGGGACTTTTCCTTCTAATTTTGTCTTAACAAGAAACTCTTGGTCAAACTGTCCCTTTTAATCTGTTCCGAGGACCATATCTCACAAGTGAAATACTGACATCATGAAGGAGAATACTACAAGCCTGTGTGACATCATGTCTATATGTACAATATATACCCTATAGCTCACCATCAACTGGATTTTCAAGAGCCATGTGTGCCATTGAAAACATTAAAAAGACATAAACATCATGAATAATTCTGTCTTTGTTGTTTGTTTCACTGATGATCTAATGTGATCGTGATCAATATGGTGGATCATGGATGACATTTCCATTTCTTGAGGATTTGTTTGAAGTCTACGGAATCATCCTCTTAGTCTATGATGAATGAAATCACCATCATGGTTCCGTTTTATTGATATCGTTCTTTCAAGAACTCTCATTGCCAATAATAGATGACAATGTTGGAAGACCCAAATCCTTAAACCGTCTCCTCGCTCAAACTTCAATAGAACCCTGTCAAGCACATGCATGGTTGTGTTAGTCTTCTACTCTTGTTCAGGCCAGATTAAATTATCTGAAAAAGGCAAAATAGGGTCCTTTGTCATTTTCCTAAACGCAACCAGTATCGCTGCCATCAGCCATTGTTCTGTGTCCATGAATGCTTGGAACATTCCTTTATTGAAATTGCTCATGACAACAGGTATAATCTTATGTTTAGACTTCAATTCATGTATCACTGAACATACACAAACAATGAGGTGTTCCCATACTTCTGTGAATAAGTATATTATGTGACACATTGGTTTTGAAGATGACGTATCCCTCTAGATTTCCCTACATAAACTTTACTTTTGTTCTCTTGATTCAAAGTCAAACTTTTTGCCATTCAAACCCATGACCCTCCGCCTCAAACTTGGGATATAATAAGTCAACACAGGAACTTGTTATTAAACGCTGCAAATGGCTGCGATACTGCCGAAGGGGCGTTAAGCAATAATTCACTCGCTCACTTGTTATTGAAAGAAACAACAAAAATCTCAAATATTTGGTGGATATGTGTTCACACTTGTTTGCGACCTCTCCATAGACCAGTAAGTTCAAATTTTCAGAGTATCATCTTTGTTTGATGAAGAGATAGGTAAATTTCCTTGTCCTACTCCCAGAAATAAGGATGTGTCTGGTATAATATAATTTAAGTGATGCAACCCTTGATTGTAAAGGGTGTGATACAATGATGTAATCATATTTTTCTTGTAAACAGCTTTCAAGCAAGACCAGTTCCATGTCTGTAGCACCATAAATAAGAAAAATAGAGAAATTGTATTTCTAATTGGCTGGCTTGTCTTAACAGCATCATGTATTTGCTATTGACTGGTGTATTGACTGTATATTGAGTCTGGTGCAGAGCTCTGGATATTGGTGTAAGGAATGTGGAGTGGGCTGTATGTATTTGAGGGAGTGGCCGAGGGGTTCCTAAGTTGTTATTTCCAACTGAGTTGAGTAACTTCTGTGGGAGGGAGAATGGTCAATGAGATAAAGAAACGGAAAAATCTACACTTGAATGGTGACAAGTCTGGCAATGGAAGATGTATGGGAACCAGTGAACACAAGTTCTGTTACCACGCTAAAAACAATTCCAAGCTGTAATTAAGTAACAGCAAACATTGAATCATTTATTTGATCCACATATGTAACATAACCGTATTCATGTATTGTGTAGCGCCTCACTGAATGCAAATTTTTATGCCCCCGAATCGGAGATTCTGGGGGTATATTGTTTTTCACCTGTCCGTCTGTCCGTCCGTCCGTGTTTGTCCACAAAAACTTTAACCTTGGCCATAACTTTGGTTTGCTCAGAGCTAGGGCTTTCATACTTGGCATGTGCATACCTTGTGATGAGACCTTTCAGAGGAGGTCATCATATTTGACCTTGTGACCTTGACCTTGACCTTGCCACAATTGACATTTTCAGAAAACTTAACCTTGGCCATAACTTTAGATTGCTCAGAGCTAGGGCTTTCATACTTGGCATGTGCATACCTTGTGATGAGATCTTTCAGATGAGGTCATCATATTTGACCTTGTGACCTTGACCTTGCCCCAGTGGACAATATTCAGAAAACTTTAACCTTGGCCATAACTTTGGTACATCCGGGGGCATCCATGTTTAACAAACACATCTTGTTTTATCTTGAAATCTTTGGGTATAGAATGATATTTGCAGAGAAACAACAACACAGTTATTATAAGGATTTGTTTAATATTCCATTCTTACAAGCTATTCTAGAATATATAAAATAGAGCCATGGGCTCTGTAGCTCATCAGGGTTTATATTGTTTAATGATGAAGACTGAAATAGATTTTTAGGTCATGGCTTGAGGCCCTTATTTGAGGCACCACAGGGTCTCCAAATCTAAAATTTAGAATCCCCATTGGCTAAAGAGTCTATACACAATATTACAGCCTTCTAGGTACATTTGTTCTGGAGTAGATGAGAATAGGTTTTTAAGGAAGTGAACCCCGTGACCCCAAATGGGGTCATGGGGTAACGAAATCTACAATTTAGAATCCCCATTGGGCTAAGGAGTCTGCACACAATTTTTCAGCTCTCTAGACCTTTTGGAACTGGAGAAGAAGATGAATTTTTTTTTTTAAGGATGTGACCCCTGTGACCCCATTTGGGGTCATGGGGTCACGAAATCTACAATTTAGAATCCCAATTGGCTAAGGAGTCTGCACATAAAATTTCAGCTTTCTAGATCTTTTGGAACTGGAGAAGAAGATGAAAATAAGTTTTTAAGGATGAGACCCCCGTGACCCCATATGGGGTCATGGGGTCACAAGATCTACAATTTAGAATCCCCATTGGCCAAAGAGTCTGCACACAATTTTTTCAGCTTTCTAGATCTTTTGGAACTGGAGAAGAAGATGAAAATAGGTTTTGAACGATGTGACCCAAGTGACCCCATTTGGGGTCACTGGGTCACGATATCTACAATTTAGAATCCCCATTGGCCAAGGAGTCTGCACACAACTTTTCAGCTCTCTAGACCTTTTGGAACTGGAGAAGAAGATGATAATAGGTTTTTAAGGATGTGACCCCTGTGACCCCATTTGGGGTCATGGGGTCACGAGATCTACAATTTAGAATCCCCATGGGCAAAGGAGTCTGCACACAACTTTTCAGCTCTCTAGACCTTTTGGAACTGGAGAAGAAGATGAAAATAGGTTTTTAAGGATGTGACCCCCGTCACCCCATTTGGGGTCACAGGGTCACGAAATCTACAATTTAGAATCCCCATGGGCCAAGTAGTCTGCACACAACCTTTCAGCTCTCTAGACCTTTTGGAACTGGAGAAGAAGATGAAAATAGGTTTTTAAGGATGTGACCCCTGTGACCCCATTTGGGGTCATGGGGTCACGAGATCTACAATTTAGAATCCCCATGGGCAAAGGAGTCTGCACACAACTTTTCAGCTCTCTAGACCTTTTGGAACTGGAGAAGAAGATGAAAATAGGTTTTTAAGGATGTGACCCCCGTCACCCCATTTGGGGTCACAGGGTCACGAAATCTACAATTTAGAATCCCCATGGGCCAAGTAGTCTGCACACAACCTTTCAGCTCTCTAGACCTTTTGGAACTGGAGAAGAAGATGAAAATAGGTTTTTAAGGATGTGACCCCTGTGACCCCATTTGGGGTCATGGGGTCACGAAATCTACAATTTAGAATCCCCATTGGCCAAGGAGTCTGCACATAAAATTTCAGCTCTGTGGAGTCATTGGTTCTGGAGAAGAAGTCGAAAAAGCGAAAAGTTTACGGACAGATGGATGGACGGATGGACGGCCGGACGCCGGACGCCATGCCATGCCATAAGCCCATCGGGCCTTTCAGGCCTGATGAGCTAATAATGTACAAAAATATGTTGACTGATACATAACACATAATACAAATATTTATCATCTTGTATACCTCTCTTCAAATTAACTCAATGATTCCCACATAACACCACCATATGGAGCCCAGACATTCTATAATGGATTTCACAGTAAACAAATTGTAACATCAATAATATGTTATGTGCAATAGCACTTTGGACTGGTAAGATTTGTTGTTGACTAAAACAAATTAGAGCCATTGGCTCTGTAGTTCAATAGGTATTACATCAAATTTATATGAAATAATGCATTCCCCGGTCACAAAATTTACAATCTAAAATGATCAAGGTATGTTCACACAAAATTCAATTATCATAGAGCTTTGCATTGAAACGAAGATATAACAAGTATTTAAAGGTGTGACCTCTATTATTTGTCTCCATAACTAAAGGGCTCAGAAGTTTGAAATACGATACTCCCATAACCATAAACCTCTCAACAACCATCCCCCTAGACTAAAATTTAGTCTTTTAATTTTTAATATAATTACTTTACCTTCATCCTTTTGGTTACATATTTTTTATACTTCCAGTTCCATGTGTATTCAGTTTATCTAGACTTGCTGAATAAAAATCTAGACTGTATTAAAGACTCTTAATAATACACAGTCATGGAGCAGGACTACCATCCCCCCTCCTGGCACCCGTCCCTGACCGATGGTCAGCCCCTACTATCCAGCCAATAAACGGGGTCACACTGATGTCAGCTTTCAATATGCATGACCAAGGATAATTGTGAGAGGGCGACCACGGGCGTCAACCCATGCCATGCCTTATATGCTTGATGGGCTAAACATTATTGAACATTGCAAGTCGGAATAGATTGTAGCATCCACTGATAGAAAAACATCTGAATATAAAGTTTTACAAAATATTCCACTTAAAGGAGCAACATCATTGGGCATAGCACTTTATACTGGATACACAGATGCACATGAAGAATTATCCAAATATGGATGCACAAATACACATTGCACAGTTTAACTCTTAAAGATTTGTTTATTAAAAAAAATCAATTTGAATCTGGAATATTATGATTTCACTGGTAGTTTCAAAAGAAGATGATAATGATCAACATTTAAACTGCGCTGACAGTTTACAAATAGAAAAGAGAAATGCTTTTGTTACACAGATAATATACATATTTATAAAACAGCCATATTTTTTCACTCAGGGGAAACAGACACTTCTGCAAGACAGATCTTCCAAAATTATAATACTGATAATCAACATTAGAAAAGCACAGTCAAACCTCTTGAAATATATCTGCTAAGTGATCAATATTACAACATAAATCACCTGCCATACATTTAGCACTTTTAAAAGCTACTGAACTGCCAAAACAATTTTGAGTTTGCAAATTTGCAGAGTCACAACTCAATAACACCGGGAATAATCCAAGATAGGTCACCTGTTAAGAAATGTCCATGTGATGTTATGTGTGATAATCCTCTTTAATGACAAGATTATCAACACTAATCCTAATATAATTCAAACTCAATTTCCTTCTAAAGTGTTTCTTTATATAAAAAG
This sequence comes from Gibbula magus, assembly GCA_936450465.1. Classification (NCBI taxonomy): domain Eukaryota; kingdom Metazoa; phylum Mollusca; class Gastropoda; order Trochida; family Trochidae; genus Gibbula; species Gibbula magus. The sequence continues at coordinate 57,633,156 of OW388300.1, forward strand.
TGTTACTTTTTTTCCTGTTACTTTTTTTCCGTTACTTTTTTTCCTGTTACTTTTTTTCCGGTTACTTTTTTTCCTACATTCTTTAAAAATATACTAGGACTTGCAGTTTAAAGGTTAACATGAAACAGTTTTAATTTGAATGTTCCTCTCTCTTCCATTATCAGAAAATCATTATGTTTCATGTAGAATATTTTAAATCCATACAGACAGCTGCAGACAAACCTGTTTACCACACATTTCTTTACTCTTCTTCGGTGCATTTCAAATTTCCATCTGTAAAACTTGATCATACCACAAATCTAATATGGACAGTCTACATCATTCATCTCTACGTAGATAGATTTAATCTGACTGTAGTAGTCGAGGGTATCCGGACCGTTTTCCCGGCCGATCCCGGACTTCTTGTAGCCTCCGAAGGGCACGCCGACCGGGTACACGTTATAGTTGTTGATGTACAGAGAACCAGCCTCCATCTGAGACGCAACTCGGTGGGCTCGACTCAGATCTCTGGAATAACAAGAGAATCAGTGACACACGCTCGCACAGACAGACACTTTGACCACCATGAAAGCCCCCCCCCCCCCACCGAAGTCACACCAAAAATGAGGATTAGAAATTTGCCACTTGGATAGATGTTTCATGTTTTTGGATCTCCAAATATCACAAAATCTATTGCTATCTAAGTTTTCAATAATCATTTCATATCTTGCGGAATATGATTATAATTCTTATAATGCAAACTGCAAAGGAACTACAATAACCTCACAATGGGTGTGGGGTTAATTCATCGCAATCTTCCAGGCAGTATTTATTGGAATCAATCTCTCTCTCAACAATCAAATATAACCTACTTTTACAATTAATCATAAATAAACGAAGTTCCTCAAATAAAGCTAAAACTAAATTTACTTATTTATCACCAGATCTCCTACCTTGTAAACACTCCACCAGCTAAACCAAACTCTGTGTCATTGGCGCGCGTGATCGCCTCTTCTTCTGTGTCAAAGGTCAATACAGACATGACGCTCCCGAACACTTCCTCACGCACCACGGTCATCTCGTCCCGACAGTCGGTCAGGACACACGGTGACAGATAGAAACCCCCGGAGAGGGAGGGGTCACTAGGGGTCACACGCTCACCTCCGTACGCCATTGTAGCACCCTGCGGAGTAAATATCAATTAATTATTTAAATTTGTGCAACAACTATAGATTTTATTCCATTACTCATTTCATTTAAATTTATTTTCACTTCCACCCACTGGAAGTATGTCACTTTCATTACCTATTTAAGCACATGCACAGATACTTCTGCCTGTATAAGCTCATTTTCTAATCAGTTGTTCAAAATGATTTGAATATTTTCACCCACACCCACCTCTTTCTTCGCTCCCTCAATATAGGAGAGAACTTTGTGAGCCTGCTCAGGACTGATAGTTGCTCCAACCGTTGTGTCTTCATCGTCAGGGTTACCGATCTTCATCTGTCGAGTGCGTTCAATCAGTTTCTCTACAAACTGTGAGGCTATCTTTTTCTGTACAAACACCCGCGTGCCGTTTGAACATACCTGCAAAATATTCCACAAAATATTTGTGTCCTTGGTAAATTTACACGAATTTGTATTGAAGCAGATACCTTGATACCAAATACAAGCATGTTACATTTGTTCACTATATAATAAAACATATAAGTGACCACGCACCTGCCCCTGGTTGGAGAAGTTAGCCAGCATGGCTCCTTTTACCGCATTGTCCAGATGAGCGTCGGAGAATATGATGACCGGTGACTTGCCTCCAAGTTCTAGTGTAACGTGCTTGATGTCCTGTGAGGGAGACAAGTCGATGAGAAAAGGTGAGGTAAGGTGATTTGGGGTTTAACGCCACTTTCAAGATTATTTCACTTGCATCATGGCTGCTAGTATCATTAAAGGGAGAATGAATGCATGGGTGGTAGTGCACTGAAATTCAGTGTAGCACTGAACCCAAACCTTACTGCGTGTAGAACAGTTCTCTACAGCAAAGTTGCCGTGCCCCTGGCAGGATTCGAACCCCGGACCCCTTGATCCGATGCCGAATGCGCTGACCACTGCATTATCCAGTTGACAAAAGGGCTTACCGGTAGTTGAACCGTAGCATTTTGTTATTGTTTTAGTATACCATCCATCAAAGTCTATTTTGTGTTTGGACTATGTACCAATTTCATGTAAAAAATTCTAAACCTTAATTCATTTTTTCAGATTTTTGTTTTCTTGTTTACCTTCATAAGACTTTATTTAGAAGAAAATTTTGTTTTGTTTCACTCCTTTAAACAGCTTCACCAAGGAATACAGAATACCTTTGCACACGCCTCCATGACTTTAGCACCAGTTGGTACACTGCCTGTAAAGGTCATCTTGGTTATATCTGGATGTCCACTCAACAGTTGACCGGTCAAACCCTCTCCCTGGATGATGGTCAAAAATACAAGTTATTGCCATTTCATGTAGTAATGTAAGCATGCAGTTGTCTTCGAAAGACTTGCTAAAAAGCTGAAAGTGATAAATACTATTAAATAACAATTTGTTTTAGATAATTATATACATTACTGCATCTCTCCTGCATCTCCAGCTAAGTACAGCGGAACCCTTATATACTGATATACTGTGGTACCTGGGGGACATGGTTTTATACCAAGTTACAGTGAACAGGGATAACAGTAAGGCCTTGGTAGCAACGGCAACTTTCGTTATCCAGCCACAAAGTTCGAGTAAAATCATACAATGTACCTAGATAAGAGAGGTATATAATAAAAATGGTATTAAATGGAAGCAAGTTTAGTATTCTCTTTTTTACTTTATTAATCAAGTGAAATAACTGACAGTGCGATGAAACAAAGATTTCGACAGTTCAGACAGCATTGTATTGTTGGTACTTACATTATGACGTCACTGCTGCTAACTAATGTGACGTCATACATGCATGTGGTTCAGGGGGTTAAAAATTGAATAATACATACCCCCGGGTAAATAACGGCATTAAAGGCGCTGTAGCACGTTTTTTGCACATTATGTTCTCTCAAATTTGCCATTTATTATTAAAGGTTATACAATATTTTGGTATGTTAATGGGTAAAACATCTCATTACATGAACCGATAAGCCGTACCCATAGAAAACAGCTATCCATATTCAAAGAAAATATAACATATGAAGTGTGACAAGTAGATTTGTAGGTCTCATGAGAATTTGAGAGTTCAGACAGCAAGATGATTGACCATTCATCATTGTACCATATTTAAAACTCTACTCTGAGTGTTTAAGTATCGCTACATCAGTCAGATCACTTGAAACTACCTTCAAGCTGCCATTCTAATGTAAACACATTGAAATGGCCTCGCATGGCTTAACCGAACCGTGTACAATCATTTCAGAAATCTTTTTATAGATTTATGACTATCATTTAGCCATGGTAAAACTTATTTATATTTTTAGGATGGCACTTTATTTTACTAAGAAAATCATGCTACAGCGCCTTTACCCCTACCTGTATAACATTGTAGCATCCGTCAGGTAGTCCCGCCTGCTTGTACATCTCTCCCAGCATAACAGCAGTCAGGGGGGTCAGGGGGGACGGTTTGAACACCATGGTGTTCCCACATGCTAGGGCAGGGGAGGATTTCCAAGCAGCCATCTGGAAGGGGTAGTTCCATGCCCCGATACCCCCCACCACCCCCAGGGGCTCCCGGATCGTGTACGCAAAGCTCCCTCCAGCAACCTGCATGAAGTCTCCTGCAATGATGTATTTTTTTCTTTCTAAATAAGAGTTCCTGCGGGGTTGACTTTCAGTAAGCCTACAGACCTTACTGTCATGTGGAAAAAAAACGGACTTGATTGTAGTTACTTTATTGGTGATTATTATGTAGTAATAAGCCTCGTCCTGAGCGGTAATTGTATGTCAACTCTTTCGCAGTTCTGGCAGTGGTTTTATTTTACACTTTCCCGTAAGTAAATAGCTCTTGTTACTTGGAGTGAATTCTTAAGCAATGAAATATTTGTTTAAGATTTCAAGTCAAAGATGACTTCCAGCAAAAAACAAAGATTTAAAAGAGCCCTAAAGCGTTTACTGTTATTAACACTTAAGCTGCTGAACTCATTCTGAGACCAATTTTCAGGAACTCAACTCATTTACATAGTGAACATTACAGCACCTATTTGAAGAAATGTGATGAAAGACCATCCATCTACTTCTACTGCAAAAGGAGTTGGCTGTTGCATCCAAAAACATGCAACGTTACTCTTCACCTACTTCTAGACATTTGAAGGAAAAGTCTACGAAGGGTACAAACCTTTGATGGATGCAGCTAGACCCCCGTAATACTCTATAGTGTCGGCACAACCCATGATGTCGTACCTCGCCTCCCAGATTGGTTTCCCTGTGTCCAGCACTTCTGTTCTAGCTAGTTCCTCACAGTTTTCCTGGATGGAGAAATAGAAGACTCAGGCTCTGTGTTATATTTTAGTGAGTATTGTATTTGATGTAATTAGCCTCTCTCCCTGGCCAGACTCTTGCCCCTCCGCCAACCCCACCCCCTATTAAGGGTCTCCCATATAAATTTAAGCATGTAGAATTTCTTGACCTCTGCAAAAACTGTAAATCATAAGTTATATACATTTTCATTCATGATATCTTGACCATAATAATGAAAAAATGCTGAACATTAAAATAATAATGATAATTTAAACAAAGCTTCTCACTGGCAGTACATAAGTACATTATTACTCTGAAGAAATGTTACTTTTGGTATGCACACTGCATGGTCGTATAGGTCCGTACTTCTCATGTTCAGATACCGAATTATAGAGCTGGGTGAACTGAGTGCAATGTGGATGAGCTGCCTTGCCCATGGACACAGGGTTAGACTCAGGTAAAAAAACAAATGTAGTCATAGGTGTCTCCATCGGGTTTTTGGCATGAGTAAGCTAACCACTACACCACTACACATCCTACAGCAAGATGACCTTTTATCAAGAGAACCTCACTTATGTAACAGCAGCTTAGTTCTAAGATCTGTGACGTAGTATAGCAGTTATTTGTTCATGAATAAAGATCAAGGCCAGGGTTTACAAAAGACGTACCCTGATTATTTGGGCTGCTTTCTTTAGCACTTGTCCCCGGTCGAATCCAGCCTGTTTTGACCATGTCGTATATGCCTGTTTAGCAGCCTTCACTGCCCCATCCACTTCCTCCGCACCAGAATTCTGGACTTCACGTAACACTTTGCCTGTCAATCAATATGATAAAATATACTCCCGATAGATCCTGTGAATCAATTTAAAAATATATATTCTGTCAGATTTTGAAAATGAAAGTAAATAGCTTTGAGCTTTGTACCATTACTGGTTCTTGGGAAGAATTGTTTAAAAATTTTAGGGGGGACCCCTTGCCAAGCTCATATTTGATGGGGGGTCAGAACCAAATGAACAAATTTCATTCTCTATGTAATAAAACTGTTAATCTGAAAATATCAGCGTCCAGAGAAGTGGTTTAAAGGTTTCACTAATAATGCCTACCATCAAATGTTTAAAATATGCAGTATAAAATCAATTCGGTTTTTACCAGAAGCTATGACAATTCTGCCACATTGACAACATCTGCCAAATTTCAATTTTAGGGCCAAACTTCTTTGAGGGGCATTTTAGAAGTTGAGTCTCAATAGTGACAAACATTTTAAGAATAACTTCTTCTTTATTGCCTAATACTACCATTTGTGACCTCTGCTAGATGAGTACACAATAATCTGTGTTAAAACATGACCTTTTGAGAATAAAGAAGTTGTTACAAAACATATTATTGTGTAACATTTTCCCATAAAATATTAACAGATAGATAAGAAAAGGGGTATTTTGTTCCTTGCTTAACTGTAGATAACCCACCAGTTGCAGGACTGCAGAGTTTGAATCTGTTGCCAGGATCCCTTCCAGGGGGTTCGTCTCGTCGCCCATTCACAAAGTTGAGAGGTCCCTGTACCTGAGACGCTGACCCCGTCACGCTCGAGTAGTGTCGGTGTTTGATACAACCGCCCAGTCGCAGATATACTCTGTACCTCATAGTGTTATGTAATCTGAAATACGGATGTCTGTGGATTTACTTTCAGCCAGCAAATGGTCACTTTGAAAATTAAATGAGGTCATTCAATTTTCTGTTCATGGCACTATATGAGTGTAACCTAATTGATTCTGCAAAATTGGGTCTTTGAACCTGACGTCGATGATACTAGGGGGGAAGATTATATTGCTACAGTTCTGCAGCTAGAGTGTAACCCCTACTGGGGGTTAGTGTCACCTGGTCAGTGACACTGTGAGTGTGATATAACGTCCATGATATTTTAAAAGTATACAATAAAAAAGAGACACATGTTTACAGAGAAATAGACACATGTCCAATGTATCATTTTGACCAATATAATTAACTGGTATAATTAATACAGTGTATATTTGAACCTTTTTAGAACGTCTTACGTTTGCACAGCATGTAAAGCAGACAACAATCAAAGGGAGATAAGTATCGGTTTCCTGTCTTGAAATGCATACCACTAAACATAACATATTCCAAATGCGTGTGAAAACGGAAATATGATAAATTTAGTGCATCGAACCAACCGAATGAGTCTATGGTGTTTCACTTTAGTTTTGTTATAGTGATTACCCTCAATTTCATATTCTTAATTTGTCAACTTTAAAAACTATTTTGATGACAAGACATAACAATCAGCAACCTCGTCCCCAGGGCTGATCAACTATCATAAAACTATCATTGTTAAAAGCTTGACGCAGGAGAGTCGTGGCAGCACTGTGAGGAGTTTGAACAGTCCTCGATCGAGTAGAATTAGGCTACTGACATGAGTTATGTGTTATGCCTTGTCCGATAATTGTCGATTATGTGGAGAGGGCTTCTATAAGTTTCATAACTTGTGCCCAATCCATTTCTTAAATGAATGAAATATGTTTTCAATCAATCAATTGAAGAAATGACTGTTGCCGAAAATTACATTTTCAATGATAGTCGACTAAGTATACGTTTATCTTTAACGGTTAAAGTAGTGATTGCCGATGGAAAATATCAATTAATCAAACGTATTTTTGAAAATTGTTCTACAACAGAAAAAACGACACATTTGGGTTGGTCATATATCGTGCAGGTAAATGGGACGTGTGGTTATAATAAATGATGTCGCTCGATTTCCATGGAAAATAATTAAGGAGAAGGTTACATGTATCGGGCTATTTTTTGTTGAAACGAAATTCGAGGCGACATTCATGTTTACTGATGTATTTTAACACATTAACATGAAACATATTACTGAGGGTATTAGTGTGGTGATTTCAGATTTAGATCGAACAGCGCACATGTATTCAAAATGAAAACAATCAGAAATGAGACACCCGACAGAACCCTTTAAGTATGTATCATGCATTTGGTGATATAGGATGAATATACGTGTATAATTAAAGTGAATTAATTTATCTGATGTCAGCATATGTTGGTTTTGGAACTTATCAAAGCCAGATAACATATTATGAAAAACACTGATTGTCATTTTAACTCATCATATAATTTAGTATCGAAGCTAAGGTGGAGGAATAATGAGTTGAAACTTGTTTTTATGAATTAGCTTTTATGACCCTTGTGACCAAATATATACATATTATATATCCCATTGTCCAATGAACTTGTGTTTAACATTCAAACTTTCTTGAATCAGAATTATAAACAGTTGGCTCCACCCATGAACCTTTCAGATCAGTAAAGAAGCAATGAAAGAACTTGCACACTTTGGCCATAAAAAACATAAGATTCTTACGACATTTGCACACAGATTTCACACAACAAAACAAAAGAACCAAAGAATGTGAAATATATTTATTTAATTAGTTTATCTAATCAAATGCAGGGATTACATTTCCTTGAGACCCGATATTTTATAAAAACCAAGATTCATCAACGGCAGCTTCGTCGACGCTGTTGTAGAAACGCCACAACTGGTACAACTCATTGGATGAGAGTCTTGAAATCCTCAAAGCAATAGCATCTGGTACGAAACGCCAAATAGCCTACAGTCGAAGTATCTGGTCGATCCAAAATGAACCATCTATTTCTTGAAAGACAAGCCACCTTGGTTTTGAGGACCAGCGTTGAATCCGCCTTGGACACCACCGAAACCGCCCTGGTCGATGCCCATAGATTGTCCACCCTGTCTCATACCCTGCGGCTGGTTACGTCCTTGGTCGAATCCCTGGTTCATTCCTGGCTGTTGTAATCCTTGTCCAAAACCGTTGTTTGAGAAACCCGTGCCTTGCATGTCGAAGGATCCTGGCTGTTGGAACATTTGACCAATTGGAGTGAAGGGCTCGAGGGCAGGTTGGGAGTCGTAGCCGATCTTGCAGCACAGGGGGATAACATCATTACAGGTGGTGCCGGTGATCTGGTGAGAAGGACACAGAGCCATTCCACGACCAACCAGCTCATCGAAGCGCAGCTTGTCCAAGGACTCGGAAGATGTGGCGGTTTGACCTTGCATGATCCTAATGGGTGTTCCCACAATGCCGCGGGCTCTTCGGTTGCTTCGTCCCCACCAGGCAGGAGTGCTGTCGGTCAGGATTTCTCCGAGAGCACGACTCAGACACACTTCTTCAGATCGGGAGTTTTGCGTGACGACCAACTGGAACTGACCTTGAAGCGAGGAACCTTGACCTGATTTGATTTGTGCTTCAAGACGAAGACGACCGGTGTTGGCCATTCTGTTTCCCATCATTCCAAATCGTCCCCATGCGTTGTTGTTGCTGCTTCCGGTGCTGAAAGTGATTCTCATGTCGTCGTTGTGAGAGTTGGCGGCGATACAAGTGAGGTAACGCGTGTTGTCCTGTTCCCGTTGTCCGAAGAGACCGCCTCCCCATCGAGATGATGAGGACGCTCCCATTTGCGAGGAGGACCCTCCCCAGGCCCCTCCGAGCTGAGCCTGTCCCCCCGGAAATTGTCCCGGCATCCACTGGGCAGACACGAAGGCCTGAGAGGCCAGACCTAGGAGGACGCAGAAAGCTACTACTGCTTGACTTGTTGTTGCCATTGCTCCGAGTGAGTGAAGATTGTGACTGGCCTTCTGCTGAGCTCGGGTTATATCGTCCAGCCAGCAAGGTGTGGGGGTCATTAGTGAGTCGGTGTGGTAGGGTGTGTTTTGCCCTTGGCACTTCTTCCTTGTCTAATTGATGATGTCATAGTTATGCTTATACAGTGTCTATCAAAGTGTGGGAAAATAACACTTTGGTTTGCACTTCACACGTTCTATTGCAACCTTTTTGTAAAAGCAAAAGTAGCGAACAGTAAAGGGCATAGAATACATCCTTGAGGGACCGAAAATGTCGATGGAGGCTTTGATCACAGTAGGCCTACTTATTGTTGAATGCGAGAGGATATTCCTGCTTGTACATATATATGTTAATGGTTATAACGCAATCAAATTGAACGATTTTACTGAGGTTAATATACTGGACAGTAAGAGATAATGTAATTTTGATTAATTGATTGAAAATGATTAATATTTCATTAAAGAGTCAGTTAATACATATATAATTTTTTTAAATTTCATAATTTACAAGTATCCTAAACAATTTTTGTCCAGTATATTTTGTTGACAATTTGACAAGAAATAACGCGCATTCATTCAAAATACAACGTTACATAACATTAAATTGTTTCAAAATGTTTACTATAAATTGGACATACTATAATTTATAAAGTGATATTTGTCTTCTATTGCATTTACATATTAAGAATTACAAACTCTGCGTTCACTATAAATATTAACACCTTTGCTTTCCTAAATAAAAGACGATGCGATGAACGAGTATATATAACGTTAAAGCCTTTACTTTTAACATTTACTCATGATAGATATAATTCGGTATTGATACTGTTTTATACACGTAGTACAAACTCCATTTGCTTGAATTAGGAATAATTCCATTATGATATGGAACATATATATCCTAAAATAAAAATAAAAACATATTTGAGAAATCTGCATTCACATCGAGCTCTTGATTGTGTAAAATGTTTTTAAAAATTCTGAAAAAAGTAACCAACCTCTTCCGTCCTATTCTGTTATATGAAATCATATAAGCTTAATATTTAAGTCTCATGGAGATGTTAATGATATTTCTCTCTGCGGCAAAATGGATAAATTAGCTCTTATTTGCGTTGGGATGAAATTATTTAGGCGTTTTTATTCTTGCATTTCAAATGTATATTTGTTATGTTACTCTTTTATTACCCATATGATGAAAATAACCAGTGTCATTTAAGATCCATTGAGTATATTGATGAAAATGCAAGAAAATTATCAAAAACCTATCTCGTTGAAATATATACATATAATTGTTCGCAGATTTTGTAAACCCAAGATATAGTGGAGATAGTTTCCATATTTTACCGCGCAAAGCATTGTGGTCGATTCGCACACTGTAAACAAAGAAATTAAAGAATAAAGCCTGTTTAAAGTAATCACGGAAATGAAAATATAGTGTTTTGGCTTGAATCATATAATCAAAGAAACTATTTGCATAGCCTATATGTTTCAAATCCAGCTGGTATAGTCAGAACGAAAAAAACAACATTACAGGTAAAACGACAGTTAATTGGAATATTTACAAAATATGTGGACATAACTACCATTGCAATTTGCAGTCAGTGAGTGACAGGAGTAACCCGCAGGTCGAAGATATTCGAAAACATTTATTTTCACGTGCGTTGCCATATGAACTGTGCAATTGACAAGCTCCAAACATCGTTATTGTGTTCTATATAATGAATTACGTAGAATTACAGGGAAATTCCATCTAACGACATCACACATACAGTGACGCAGGCTAATCGCGATTTGGGTGTCTTTGAATATCGGTGTATCATGATATGAACATTATTTCTCATATGTCGTGTTGTAGACGAAAGGTTTCTCTAGCGTTTGATATCATTCGTATGTGTTGAAAAAAAATGCATTGGAAACACTTACATACTCAATTGCTCTTTATATCACATGTGTGGATTTCTCTTTTGCCTAAAGCAATTAACCATAATTGTGACAGTAAGAGTTTCGTATTGTGTCCTACGGTGGTATAAATCAATTTATCGTGATGTAGTAGATCGCATAAGATGGGTGATGATTACTCATAGGGTAAACACAACCTGTGTCAAGGTTTCTATTTATGCATATCACTTTTCCCGAGCCATCCTCAATCTCTCCAGGGTAGATGTTTCGATGTTGAGATAGGCTATCCTGGAGATATCGAGGATGCACTGTAGCAGGTCGTTTTCTTGCTATTTTTACGATATTAAAATTGTAAAATAAGAATGGGTAATAAAGAATTTTTCACACTCGAAAATTTTAGCATCGTAGGATTTGGCCATTCATTCGCAGTCGATTCGTCCATGCCCGTAAGACGGACTAATGGCAATTTGGAAAATCATGTCTCACTTTCAACAAACTAACTTCCAACTATGGGAATAGGAGAAGAAAAAATAATGCGATAAACGAAGTATTTTAACACAAACCAAAATAGACATACGTATGATCGTTTGATTGTTTGATTGTATGAATTTATCATGTCATACAATTGCCTTGCCAGACACAGAACCTTGTCTTCTTTCTTAACAGACAACTTTTGCTGGTGACAAAGGCTTGAGAGTGCTTTAGGGTGCTCTGTTTTCTCTATACAACATGAAACGACGCTATATATGATTCAATAACAATACATTTTGCAAGTGTCCATTCCAGTCATACCATACCACAGGATACTAAACGAAGGTCTGTGTAATGCCGTTATTATACAACGAGTTAATAATTTGGTATCAAACGAGTATTAGCATCGCACTGAAAATTCGTCACTTCTTCTCATGTAACACATAGGACACATACATATGAACATATTTTGGGTCATATACCTTGAGTTGTCACCGCCGTCCTCATATGACACATACACTAGCGGCTAAAAGAAACGCTATCACATTTTCCACAGAGTCAAAAACAAAATGCAGCCACCGTACAAAGTCAATCTTGAATGTCTTGGATAAGTATATATTTCGTAAAGAAGTACTGAACATTTCACTCATCATGGTATGATACTTTTAGTTGTACGCTTGTTCAAGCAGAGATGGGTGCTAAACTCGCTATTTCAAGAGGGTTTCTTTTGGACACAATTGTTTACATTTAAATTTTAAATTTACAAAATATGGAAATTATGTTAATAAAGGTGTTGTCGACATAACGTCGACACCACCATGAACTCAATTCGTTGTCGCTTGGTTAGTGTAGGGCGTTAAGACAAGCCAAATAGTCATATAGTTAGGAGATTCCAAAACGACGGTTTTTAAAGGCGAGTTTTTCATAAACATAATAAAATAATGTTTCAAAAACTGAAAATTAATGTTTCAGTCGTATTAATAATTTATTAATAAAACTATGTTACTGTTTTGTTGGTAGCGTTTCTTTTGGCCGTTAGTTTATAGCAACCACAATTTGGGACCTTTGAAAGGTTTTCGGAGAAAATGTCATCATCTGTTTTCATGCAAGGTTATCTTGTACCGACTAATGAACTCAATACAGAAATTGATTATTGAAATTATCATTTGATATAAAAAAAAGAAATGCATAGTATCTTATTTCATTTTAAAAAAACAAAATGTACCTGATTAGAACAAGACCCCTATTCTCAAGTGGCTTCTTATGTCTTCCTGTGCATTATTTACACTTTCAAATAAACAAGTTTTTAAAAATATTTTCGTTAATTATGAAAAGTATTCGATGATTGTAGAGAGGGAAAGATGTGCTTTATTAAATCCAAAGCATTGTCTTTAGTTGCGATGAACTATTTATGCTAAAGTAGAAACGTATGTCATTTGAAGACTGTTTTTCATAACGACTCAGGTAATATAAACAGAACCATTTTGTAGCAATTCGAGTTTATTCAATGATTAAGAGTATTTGTCGACCCAATGACCAAACGATTATATTCTCTGTATACGGCAGCATCCTCTCTATTTCCTGAAGGCGAGACCTTGACCTTGGGCCCCAGCACCTCCCTGGTTCAGTCCACCGAAACCTTGACCCTGGTCCAGCCCAACTTGACCACCCATGCCGAAACCTTGTTGGTTCATTCCTTGGTCGAATCCAGATTGACCAAATCCTTGGTTGACAACACCGCCATTCATGTTGTTGCCGAATCCGCCATTTGATAGTCCGTCATTTTGGAATCCGCCGCCAAGAGGGTTGTTGTTTCCGTTAAAGCCGCCATTTTGGAACCCGCCATTGAACATTTGACCAATTGGAGTGAAGGGCTCGAGCGCAGGTTGGGAGTCGTAACCGATCTTGCAGCACAGAGGGATAACATCATTACAGGTGGTGCCGGTGATCTGGTGAGAAGGACACAGAGCCATTCCACGACCAACCAGCTCATCGAAGCGCAGCTCGTCCAAGGACTCGGAAGAAGTGGCGGTTTGACCTTGCATGATCCTAATGGGTGTTCCCACAATGCCGCGGGCTCTTCGGTTGCTTCGTCCCCACCAGGCAGGAGTGCTGTCGGTCAGGATTTCTCCCAGAGCACGACTCAGACACACTTCTTCAGATCGGGAGTTTTGCGTGACGACCAGCTGGAACTGACCTTGAAGCGAGGAACCTTGGCCCGATTTGATTTGTGCTTCAAGACGAAGACGACCGGTGTTGGCCATTCTGTTTCCCATCATTCCAAATCGTCCCCAGGCGTTGTTGTTGCTGCTTCCGGTGCTGAAAGTGATTCTCATGTCGTCGTTGTGAGAGTTGGCGGCGATACAAGTGAGGTAACGCGTGTTGTCCTGTTCCCGTTGTCCGAAGAGGCCGCCTCCCCATCGAGATGATGAGGACGCTCCCGTTGGAGAGGAGGACCCTCCCCAGGCCCCTCCGAGCTGAGCCCGTCCCCCCGGAAATTGTCCCGGCATCCACTGGGCAGACACGAAGGCCTGAGAGGCCAGACCTAGAAGGACGCAGAAAGCTACTACTGCTTGACTTGTTGTTGCCATTGCTCCGAGTGAGTGAAGATTGTGACTGGCCTTCTGCTGAGCTCGGGTTATATCGTCCAGCCAGCAAGGTGTGGGGGTCATTAACGGTATCCATTTAGGTGTGACTTGCCCTGGGCAGATCATCCTCATATGTAGATGATGTAATGATGACCAACCAACTGGGAAGAAAAATTATCCGTTTGCATACGTGTTTCACTGAGTAGTACATCAAGCATGAATGTCAATATGTAATGAACTTCAAACGTGAATAACTTTTGTTTCCCAACCTTCATTGCTCGAAACAATAAGGTATTAACTCAGAGGAGTGAGGTTCCAGTAGAATGATACACCGAAGGGCAAAAGCAACGGTACAAAGTTTTCAACAGTGTCAAAGACAAACTATTTCTGCCCGATAACGTAGATGTCTGTGACGAGGATATATCTCGTTTAGAGATATACAAAATTTCATTCATGAGAGTATGATATTTTATATCTTTTCAATTACACATTGGGTGCTGAAATTGCTGTTTGCTGTTTGTATACATATAATGTTTGGTATTTCAGGTAAAATATTATGGAATATGGAAATTATATTAGTTTCAGATGTTGAATTCTACCAATTTGTCAACGCATCAAAACTTCAAAATAATACTCCAAAAAGTAAACTATTATTCTATCTACCAAAGACGTACATTGTATGTCACATCTAATTCCTTGTATATACTGATGTCTTATAATTTTTTATTCCAAATTTACAATCCAAAGTTTTTCATACGTCAGGCAGTTCTTTCAATTGATGCAACAGTATCACATATATTTCTTGGCAGGTTATACAACAAACTCGTTGGTAATTAATTAGATAATGAAATATACGATGATCAGCCTCAGGCTATGAACTGACTCTTGATGCATTATACCTAGCATAACAACTCATATCAATCACATAGTTTAAAACGATGGATGATCTGAAAACTATTCAGTTATTCTCCAAGAAGAAATACGTTCAATGTTTTCAGCCAGGACCATCAATGTAAGAAGATAAACATGTGGTTCACATATATATATATATATATATATAAGTGTCGAATATTTCAAATAGTTTGTTTAAATGTTTTATTTTACCATCAGCTTTAGCCTCTCACAATTCATTGATTGAAAAGTAATTGTTTGTGTATATTTTATATTTCATGTCAGTATAACTTTTATAGGTTTTATTAGATTGTATACAAAAAGTGAAACTTTACCTGTCGGTCTGTTAGGAAATAATGATTTAATTTAAAACATTCTCTTATGGAAATATATTCTTAGCCGCATTTATTGACCGCCTTGAAAGATAAGAAATAAGCATTTTTTCGTCACTTTATCAATAAATCGTGATACTTTTAAGGACAATTTATGTAACAAAAATTGAAAATGAATTCTTGATAATACTATAGAAAAATAGAGCCATGGGTTCTGTAGCTCATCAATGCATCCTTGATTTATTATCTTGTTGAATATCTAAGTTATCTCACATAATACATTTACTAAATCTACAATTTAGAATCTCCTTTGGCAAATAAATCTGCAGTACACAACAGTTCAGCTTGCGAGAGCTTTTTGTACCGGAGAAGAAGATAAAAGAAGTTTTTCAGGTCATGACCCCTGTGACCCATATTTGGGGTCACAGGATCAACAAATAGACACGTTAGAATCCCCATTGCCTAATGAGTCTACACACAACATTTCAGCTTTCTAGAGCTTTTCATACTTCAGAAGAAGATGAAAATAGGTTTTTAGGTCATGACCCCTGTGACCCACATTTGGAGGTCACAGGGTTACTGAATCTACAATTTAGAATCCTCATTGGTCAAGGAGTCTGCACACATCTTTTTTCAGCTCTCTAGACCTTTTGGAACTGGAGAAGAAGATGAAAATAGGGTTTTAAGGTCGTGACCCCTGTGACCCTATTTGGGGTCAGGGGGTCACCAATTTTACAATTTAGAATCCCCCATTGACAAGGAGTCTGTACACAAAGTTTTAGCTCCCTTGACCAGGTGGTTCTGGAGAAGAAGATGAAGTTTACAGACGAACGGATGCCGGACACCATGCCATGCCATAAGCCCATCGGGCGTTGATGAGGCATTATGAGCTAAAAGGGTGACGTCAGGGTATCAAAGGGCCGATTTTGCCGAAGAAATTGTCGCTGTGTCGAGATATGTTTTTTCTATAAATAGAGGAAATGTTTTCCCAATAGTGGTCATCATTATAAACTGAACGCCAAAAGAAATGTTACATGCACCTCTTTGAATTTGAATATCATAAAAAGTTAAGTGTTCAGAGGAATTTCTTTTGTTGTGTTGTAATACTCCATCAGTTTAGTGGTTTGTGCTAAAATAGCAGATCTGTAACTTTAATGGTAAATAAGTTATCGCCATTTCTTCATGGGTGGGGTCAATTGTCATATTTCCGATCATGCACAAAAACAACAAAATCATAGAATAATCATTAGTTTAATGACAAATGGTATGTGATCAGTATCTGGTATGTCCGCCGTTGGCATTCAAACATGTCTGAACTCTTCGTCTCACAGAAAACGTCAGTCGTCTGATGTCAGGTGGTATCTGCCTATATTCGGCCATCAATGCAGCAATCAGTTGTTGACGTGTGTGTGGTTGGTGTCGACGTTGACGGATCCTTCGATCGATGTAATCCCAGAGGTGTAACATTTCTTTTGGCGTTCAGTTTATTTATTACTCGGAAAATAATCCTGATTATGACATTAGTGAACAGAGCAACCAGTTATGAATTTATCTATCTACAAGTATGTACCTCATTTTATCACAAAATA
Source organism: Gibbula magus (assembly GCA_936450465.1). Classification (NCBI taxonomy): domain Eukaryota; kingdom Metazoa; phylum Mollusca; class Gastropoda; order Trochida; family Trochidae; genus Gibbula; species Gibbula magus. Next base: position 57,650,044 of record OW388300.1, read on the forward strand.
TAATTATTTGCTGTGTGAATGTATGTATCTAACCTCATTTTGTCATGAAATGTAATTGTTTTGTTATTTGTCTGTTGCACAAAACATGTAGAATAAACAAATATATAAAAACTTCACTGTGCCTGAAAAACTATAACATGTTTTCCCATAGGTTTTAATACATAAATGATGTGCTCGTAATGCGTTATTTGATTTTCAAATGTGTAAATTTTTCAAATTATCCTTTCCCTTGCAAGGACATTCACCGGTCGACCAAGACTGAACATTAAAAAGCCCTTGAAACATTTATCTCATTGAACTATATACAGTTACTTTTTCGCAGATTTATTCGACCCAAAATTAGCGGAGAAATCGCACTAATTATACTACAGGTATTCAAATCAAGTCTAAAAGCCTATCTTTTTGTTCAGTTTTATGGTTCATAAGGACTTTCACAATTGCAACAATTGTACACATTGATTTGTTATTGCTGTTTGTGTGAAGTGAGCACATTCAAATGTGCATCACTATTATCATTATTTATTAGCATTATATGTTTAGCGCTTTAAGCATGCTTTCGAGCGTGGATATGTGCGCTTTATAAATATGCACTATTATTATTATTATTATCTAAATATAGACCAGAACACAACAGAACAGAAGTTTATTCAATTTAGTGACTTGAGCTCACAGAGCCCCTCGTCAACATTACAAAATACATTTACAATCAGAGTATGGAGGCAGGACATTTCAAACTGATATTGAATATAAACTTTGCTTTATGAACTTAGCTAAGTACAACTGAGTGATTTTATTCTGAGATTGTAACAACTGAAATAATTTATATTGTGATGGACATTCCCAATAAATTCTATCAATATATTTAACTCTATTTACATGATACTTTTGACAAACACAAACGAAATGATATTCGTCTTCAATAACATAAATACTTTGCTTAAGACAAAAATCATAAAAACGTAATGCTCTATCCACATTTGAATATCTACCAACTTCCATTTTTAACTTGTGACATGATATCCTTAAACGCGTGATGTAAAATGATAGACTTTGAGGAACACTGTTTAGATATGGTTCATATGAAAAACTTTGCTTAATATTAGAATATACCTCAAGTTTCGAAGTGTTATTAATATCACAATCCCATTTTTACAAAAGCTCATCAATCAAACGTTGTTTAAACACATTACAAAATTCTTGTGGACTTACAATTGAGGGGTTCAAGTTCAACCACACAAAACCAAAACCATGTTTGAATAGTACATCTTTTACAAAGGAAGCCCAATTTTGTATACCTTTAGTACAATTCTCCAGCATTATTCTAAAAGCCAACTTCAAAATAGCATTATTTGTATTTGAGAGTTTGAGAAAGTAGCGCACGACCCGAACAAATCTATTTATGTAGAGGGGGTATCTTCCTAATTCTCCGTAAACTGCTGCATTACAAGCTTTGGTATGTTCTTTTAAGATCCTCTTGCAGAACTTCAGATGTACTCTCTTAATTTCGCTAGCGTAAGTTATTCCCCAGAGATCAAGTCTATTTTTCAAGCGCAAAGCACTGTCGTTTATTCCCATACGGTAAACATACACACGGAGAGAAATAAAGTTTATGAGTACTCACGAACATGAACACAATAGTTTTGGGCGTTTATTTATCATTTGATTCAATTAGATACAGATATTGAAATAACTATTTCCCCTAACTAGGTAGTGTTCTTTGATCGTATGGTCGGTGAGAACATATAGATGTATATGGTTCATCGTTTGCTGGTATTGTCACAATAAACATACCATTTAACAGGTACAATGTCAATAATTAGTATATTAACACGACATTAAGTAGCATGTTAATATTACAATCGTCACATTCAGCCATATGAGACACGCGTAAACTGCAGTACGAGGATAGTCGAGAAGATTCACGTGGGTTGACATATAGTAGAGGATATTAAAGGCGCTGTAGCACGTTTTTTTGCATATTTTGTTTTCTCAAATTAGCTATTTAATATTAAAGTTTATAGTATATATTCTTATGTTAGAGAGTAAAACATCTCATTTGACAACTAGATAAGCCGTATCCATAGAAGTTATCCGTATTGAAAGAAAATGATGCTACGAAAAAGGCGACAGTGGTGTGGAACTCTTCAGTGTGAGAGGTAGATGTGTAGGTCATATGCGAATTTGAGAGTTCAGACAGCAAGATCGTTGACCATTCTATCATGGTACCATATTTAAAACTCTATTTTGAGTGTTTAGGTAGCGCTACATCAGTCAGATCACTTGAACTACCTTCGAAGCCGGACAACAGTCCATGTCATAAGCCTATCTGTCAACTAGTCAAACGTAATTATGAAAACTTATTTACAACAGACAAAGGTAAGTTTAGGCTGATAATGTTTAATAGGAGTTTTAACTACTGTGCATGTAAATGGGAAGTGTAATTTCGGTTTCTGCACATGTATAATGGTGTTGCTCGATTTTAATTTGAAACTAGTAATTGTGAATTTATTTGGTGATTGGAGATGAATATTCAAGTTGAGTGAACTGATTTGAACGGAAAATCATCACCCGCACGAGTTGAGTTACCTCTGTGGGGAGAGAATTATCAATAGCATGGACAGTGATGGCCTGAAAGGAAGTCTTATTAACATGTTAATTATTTAGACCCTGAAACAGTATAACAGTGAAAGCAAGTCTAGTTTTCCAAGTCTAGGATATTCAGCATTTGAAAAAAGAGTCATGAGCTCTGTAGCTCACCAGGCTTTGTAGTATTTGATGTTGAAGATTAAAATACGGTGGTGTAGTGGTTAGCACGCTGGCCTGTCACGCCGACGACCCGGGTTCGAATCTCGATGGAGACACCAAAAATGTGTGGCTTGGGTCGAATACTGTGTTGTGTCCTTGGATAAGGCACTTAATCCACATTGCACTCAGTCTACCCAGCTGTACAAATGGGTACCTAAATACAGGAAGTACTGATGAAGCGCATAGTAGCAGCTATGATAGTACAATTCCTTCAGGGTAATAATTGTAGCGCTTTGAGCATACCTTAGGGGTAGGAAAAGGCGCAATATATGTACGCAATTATTAATTATAAATACATTGTTCTCCATAAAATGTACAATCGATTGACCTTAAAACAATCCCTGATCACCAAAATTGTTTTAACGCCAATGCAGAAAGAAAATAGGGCTTGAAACTACATTCATGGAAACAGCTGAGGTGCAGTTACAGTGCATATTTTAACGAGCTCTAGCTGAAAATGAAGGAGGATTTCTTTGTATTTAGTTGACTATTTAATACTCTCTTTTACCAATTACTATAGTTCTACAAAGTTGACCTCTGTAAACCCTTTTCGAGTTCATCATATCCGTCAATGTTTTTCATCTATCAATTTCTGTCATCTATTTCTGATCAATATATAAGCTCTAAGGACACGACCCTGACTTGATCATGATAAAGTTATGTGTCTATTTAATTTTTTTTCATGCTTTAGGAAAACAAAAATTTGTGTTGTTAGTGATGGAAGCTTGTTCATATCATCTTCGATAACTCCAGGGCATCAGTAAACTACGATTTGTGATCGTCCATGATTGTGGGCATAGCTGATGAAGCAATATTCCTTAAATCACCGTACACAAACCTCAACACTTCAGAGTTTTAAAATAATGGAAAGGGTGATTTCGAAGGACTAAGTCACATTTTGGTAAAGGATAGCGCTAAAATGTACATTTGGTGATTTCTGTCCAGGTGGGTTCTGGGTGGTTGGGGTCAGGTAGAATGTGTCTCAGCATCAAATATGTGGTTAAAATACTTAATGTGACTACAAATCCATGATGATTAAGATACTTCAGAATGATCTCATGACAACAATGAAATAATATTTGTGTTTTTTTTTTTATTTTCGACATAAACTGTCATTGAACAATCCTCCAGCTTTGGCTCAGTTTCCTTATAAAGATGAACAGAAATAAAATGAATATTATGAATTAATACATACATATATGAATAGTATCTGACAATAAATAGTCAACCCATGTTAGAGTTTATTTCCGGCCATTCTGGAAGGTTAGGCCCCCGATGCTCCCTCCACCAGCGTTGTTGAGCCCGCTTATTCCTTGGCCCATAGGGTCTGGTCCTTGGTTCAAACCCGGGACAATCTGGTTCCCTCCCTGTCCCATGGGCCCGTTAAGACCCTGGTTGAAATTTCCGCCCATTCCTTGGTTGAATCCGCCGCCGAGAGGGTTGTTGTTTCCGTTAAAGCCACCATTTTGGAACCCGCCATTGAACATTTGACCAATTGGAGTGAAGGGCTCGAGCGCAGGTTGGGAGTCGTAGCCGATCTTGCAGCACAGAGGGATAGCATCATTACAGGTGGTGCCGGTGATCTGGTGAGAAGGACACAGAGCCATCCCACGACCAACCAGCTCATCGAAGCGCAGCTCGTCCAAAGACTCGGAGGAAGTGGCGGTTTGACCTTGCATGATCCTAATGGGTGTTCCCACAATGCCGCGGGCTCTTCGGTTGTTTCGTCCCCACCAGGCAGGAGTGCTGTCGGTCAGGATTTCTCCGAGAGCACGACTCAGACACACTTCTTCAGATCGGGAGTTTTGCGTGACGACCAACTGGAACTGACCTTGAAGCGAGGAACCTTGACCCGATTTGATTTGTGCTTCAAGACGAAGACGACCGGTGTTGGCCATTCTGTTTCCCATCATTCCAAAGCGTCCCCAGGCGTTGTTGTTGCTGCTTCCGGTGCTGAAAGTGATTCTCATGTCGTCGTTGTGAGAGTTGGCGGCGATACAAGTGAGGTAACGCGTGTTGTCCTGTTCCCGTTGTCCGAAGAGGCCGCCTCCCCATCGAGATGATGAGGACGCTCCCGTTGGAGAGGAGGACCTTCCCCAGGCCCCTCCGAGCTGAGCCTGTCCCCCCGGAAATTGTCCCGGCATCCACTGGGCAGACACGAAGGCCTGAGAGGCCAGGCCTAGAAGGACGCAGAAAGCTACTACTGCTTGACTTGTTGTTGCCATTGCTGATGATGCGAGTTGAATGACGTTGGTTGTCCACTGCCCACTTTTATAAGCCAACCAAACCTCTTACTGACCTCTGGCTATTTGACGGATCGCTGACCACATAATTACTTCCTACTCGCATGGCAAACTTAATTAATTAACGCTAATGATTAAAATTTACGAGATGTTGTAAATGTCCGTGGATATTTCTCCCAGTTATCTGATGTTGGCAGGAAGAAGGTGTGCTGATGGTAATATTGACGTGTTTATCACCACCACCTCTGGGTAATATGGTTATATCACAGACACCGAGGTGCTGTAACAAAGGTGAAGATGAGTGAGGTCAGATTATACTGTTTGCCCTTGAAAATATTTGCTCGCTGACACTTTCGTATCTGACATCACATTCGTATGATCGTGTGAGTGTAGGATATCCTGCCCACATTCCACCTGATGAACGAGTGAGCATATACTTCGAAACGTCGTGTATCTATATACACAATCAACAAGTTGTTATTTAGAAAATCGTGTTTTCTTAGTTGTTCTACTTTTAAATGCGTCGAAAATACTTGATTCATCACTGTTTATGACTACATAGAAATCACACTGTTAGTATATTTAATGAGGTTGTCACACAAATTAACAGCACAAACGATTAATGTTTTGGGGAGACACAATGGATAATGGATCTTGGGTAGGATTCAGGCAAGGAAACTTGATATCGTGTTCATATTAGTGTGATAGAAAGATACTCAAATAATTATGTGGGAAGTTACATGCTTGTTTTGCTGATTTCTCAAAGGCGTTTCATTCTGTGCAAAGACGTAAGCTATGGAGTTTATGTAACACAAATGGCCAAACTCTTTTAAGTTATATACATAAAGGGGCAGTAGCACGTTTTTTGCAAAAAATATTTTTTTCAAATTTCCTATTTATAATGACAGTTTGTGCCATTTAAATTTACTTTAGAGGGTAAAACATCTTATTACACAAACCAATTATCCGTAGTAGTAATAACGGTCTTGCGTGTAAAGCAAAAATGCATGGCGGCCATTTTATTGTGAACACATTTTATTATTTCGAATGACAAAAACGATTCCCTTGGCTTTACTGAGCCATGTGCACTCATTTTTATCTTGAATTTCCTAAGAGAGAAAGGTGTTTTACGATTGGTGAAATTATTTTTCAAATACATTTCATCGACTTATTTGAGCGAAAAACCCCTTTAAAGCTTGTCGTAGGAATATTAATATAGTCTCTGAAAGATTTGATGTACATATCGGAGTGCTGCAAGGTTGTGTACTCAGTCCTTTCATGTTTTCCTTCCTTATAAATTTAAATGAACTAGCAGTTCAGATGCAACAAAACTGTTCACATGGTATTCAACTGCATTCCTATATGTTTAACATTATTTCTTTTGTTGGAAGATGATATTGTTCTCATCTTAAGTACCGGTACTATTGACGGTCTTCAGATGCAAAGCAATGGTATATTAGAAAAGTAATGTAAAATTTTCTATCTAATAATATCCTGTAATAAGTGAAAACAAATACATTTTAATAATATATATAAAGTACTTTACTAATCTCCTTTCATGGTCAGAACATGCTGTCAGTACAGCCAGTGACGGATCCAGGAATTTTGAAAGCCCCAGACAGAACTCTTATCATATCTTCACAAATCAGAGTTTTTCATATTGAATGATGCTGTTAAGTATGCCACCTTACCTTTTGTCAAAACATGCTACAATATTAGGGGGCGCGGTGATAAGAAGGTGTTGGGTTTGGGTTGTTGTTACGACCCAGAACATATATAGAACATATCTGTTTTATACGCCATGTGACCGTAATTATCATTCTAACAGTAACAGGCCATAAAATAAATCTTTGTCTCTGTTATTCTTTAGTAGTTGTTATAAAATATAAGTAATTTAATTCAAAATATGATCAATTAAACCATCTAAAAAAAGATGTTGCAGTTTTTAAGGAGAAAAAAAAGACAATTGTAATACCAGTAAGATTCGAACTCCCCAATGTCATCTTTCATCACACAAAGAATTTTTTAATTCGGGGAGTACTCGGCAGTTTCCGTGACCATTCGGGTCAACTATAAGTGTTGTTTATTATTTATGTTAGCCAATATTTGGATATGAAAAATAAAAAACTCCTGAAATACATGACGAAAACATACTAAGTCCATCTTAGCAGTATTCTGCAATTCAATATTTTCTTCCGGCTAACACATGTGATCAACTGCGAGCATGCTTGAACACAAAATGGCGTCACAGACAACGGATGAAAAAGCCGGCGGGTGAGAATAATAGCGTTTCCATCGATAATTAATAACAACTGATGCTTTTTCAGTGCTCGGCATGATTCATATCTTAATAGTAATTGATATACACTCAAAGATCACATCCGATTTACTAATATTCGACAAATAGACACGCATAACCCCGAATATTCTAGAACATTGAAATCAAAACTAAAAGTAGAAAATTAACATGGGCGTATAACGTTAATCATTTCGTGATATTTAAAGCTATGAATGTGAAATTTACAAGTTTAAGTATATTTTACATTATTTCATTTTCGCTCTTTAAGTACTGCTTTCCTTGAAAAAGGAGTTATTCTTATGTTCTACGCTAGTAATTTACGTTCTGCGACGGCCATTTTTGTTTTACGAGTTACCTCCCTTACAATTCGAATATAAGAGCTTCTTTATCTAAAAGTTCATTTGAGATTTATGTTTTAGATCTTTTTGATCCTTCAACTAAAAAATGTTTCCAAACTTTAGAGCATGCTCCTACAACCCTTGGCCGTCCAGATGTATTACTTCCTGTTCCGTTTGTTATTACCACGCATCATTGAACAGCATTTGTATGGAATACCAACAATGAATATAATTTAAGCTCTCCTCAATTCTATCATTAGAAATATCAATGTGTGGTAAGCTACTCTATCCTTACTGTTTCGGGGCAGTATAGCGCAGTGGTTAGCGGGTTCGGTTTCGGATCACGAGGTTCGTGGTTCGAATCCGGCCAGGGGCACAGCAACTTTGGCTGCAGTAGAGAACTGTTCTACACACAGTAAGCTTTGGGTGCATTGCTACACTGAATTTCAGTGCAGTACCACCCATGGTTCGCTAGTTCCAGCCGTTGTTCGCAGGTTTCAGCGCAATGCATATCCACATGGCATTGTGGGCTTTATCCCTGCATTAATACTAGCAGCCGTGATATAAGTGAATTACTCTTGAAAGCGGCGTTAAACCCTAACTCACCTCACCTCACCCTAACTGTTTTGGCGACGTAAGCAGAGACATTATCATGTAATTTGAATCTGTATCGACCTGCAGACTGCTGTATTTGTCTGAAAACTTTCAAAAATGTTTTTAATCAAGAGGCATTACTGGGAGGTAGTGTTAACCCAAATATAACCGTGTTATATTTCTTCACTATCTAAATGACAAGTATTTCTAATACAGTTTTTTGCTTTAGCTTGGATCAAAGTGTATTGTCAGTTTGTAGGTATACCATATTTTATGTTAAAAACATCTGACCAGTTAGTTGCATTTATTAATAGAGTTCTGTAATAATAAAGGAATCCAATGATCCATATTTTCAAGTTGAATTCTATGTATTCATTTCCTCATTTCTCTGTTTAATGTTTTCAGGGATCACCCCCATCCAGCAGTGCTTTGGGCGCAGAGGAAAGACAAAATATATCTTACAATACGATTAGACAGTGTTTCAAATCCTGACATCAAGCTAGAGGAAAATACTTTGTATTTCAAGTGAGTATAATAAAATATTTTAGATTTATTCAAACTCATTAAATAAGACCTCCAAACACAAGTATGGGCTCTATTACATCCAGCCTGTCCTAAGCAAACTTACCCAATGCAAGGCATAACCTGCACCAGGCTCCTGCCTAATTTAAGCATTGCATGCTGCATTTCGTTAACTCTTTTGCGCTAGTGGAGTGGCGCGCTGGACCTGAACTACATATTGCACAAAACAACCTTAACACTAAGGTTAACCTTAGTGTTTCGTGCAACGGCCCTGAACTACGTATTGCGCTCCGCTTAGGTAGCACAGAAAAGTTAAGTACATTTGGCAGGTGAATATCTACACGATAACCCATGGCTTAGTCAGTGTCAGGTCACTGCATATTAAGGGTGAAATGGTTCACAACTACAGTAGTTGAACCGCATTATTTTGCTTTCGGCTCGGTACACGGTACATCAACATGATTTTTCGTTATATGCTGAATATATATAACTTAATTAAGCAATTATGTATTGTTAACTCAGATGTAGTTATATTTTCAATTGTACAGTTTTTAAATCAATGTGATTTCCACATCCTACAAAATAAATTAGAAGAAAAACTTGTGATTTGTAATGTTATGGTTTAGTTTATATATTGAAAGACATTCTTGGTTTTGTACCGTACCGAGCCGAAAATGTACCGAACCGAGGGTCCTGTATCGCATTTCACACCGAACTGAAGCTCAAGCATACAGTTTCACCCCTACTGCATAAGTAAGGTTTAACCTCCCTGCAGTGATGTTACCAGTCGTGATACAAGTGAAATACTCTCGAAAGCAGCATTATACCCCAAGTTCACACACGTGAAGTTTAAAGTAATCCCTAAGTTTGAGAAGAGGAGGGGGGCTCTCATAGTGGAGGTTGCAGGTTGGAAACACTTACTAGGTCGAATATAGTACTAAAATGGCTGCAATATCTCTATATTTCTTATGTGTTTTTGTTTGCAGGGGTGCAGGAGGTCCAAAGAAGGTTGTCCACGAGGCAAACATAGCTTTCTTCGACAGTATCATTCCAGAGGTACGAACAAATACTCGCTGATGAAAACTAGTGCTTCTTTTCAAACACCAACTTGCATTCACCTCTTGAAAAAGATATATTTATAAAAAAAAATATTAAATGATATGTAACAGGGATGGCATTTTTCAGCTCATTTCAGCATTTTAAAACATTCTTATTCGAAGGTCTCCACCGTGGAACCTTGCTTTTTTATTATAAACCCCATTGCAATAGCTGATGGAAGAAAACAGCCTATTTTGAATTTGTTTGAGAGGAGTGTTTGAACTGTTAATGAGGTGATGGTCTTACTTTCCTGCCTGAGTATATCCATCTGTTTAATGAATTGATGTTCCAGGAATCCAAGAAAAACGTTACAGGTCGTGAGGTTGTTTTCATGTTGAAGAAGAAAAACCAGGAGGCAGCATATTGGCCCCGGATATTAAAAGAAAATAAAAAGGTACAAATGTAAACCAGGTGGATTTTGTTTTGAAATTCTGAACTGAACTTTATTCAGAACTCAGGCTGCAAACAGCAGCATAAGAGAGAATATGTAATAAAACATGTACATACAATATAATATGTATGTACAGGTGGTGCATTCAGTAAAGGTACATATGAAGATCATAATTTCTTATCACTTTGTTGCCAAGCACGCATCTCCTGGGCGCAATCATTTTGTTAGCCCTCTGTCGCCGGTTATCTCCCTTGACCGTTTCCATCTTATCCTATCGAGCATGTTCATTGGTCACTGATTTTGTCAAGCTGGCCAAGGGTGGGTACTTTGAGTACAGATTTCTCTGATATTGTCCCAGGGGTGATATAGTGGAGACTAATGAAGCATATATAAAACTCTGGGTAACCGAGGATGATAAATGCTGTCATGAACGTCGTAAAGAAAAAAATCAACCGGTGGCCCAGTGAGGGCTTTGGGATTCTTAAATTCTGTATTATTTGTGTCTGTACGTCCAGATTTCCGCACAAGAACGGTTAAACATACAAGCTTGAAAATCTATACATGTATCGAGTAGATGAGATGTGGCTTTGGCTGTTTGGGCAAGCTTCGCGGCTCGGACCCCTTTCTTGACCGACAATCTGGTTTTAAAGGCAAATCGCATTGGCAACTGAGAAGGCAGAGTCGGTCAAGAGAGAGATTGAAATAATCCAACCTAATCCTTGCATCCTGGGTAATGGTTGAGGTTTATTGGAATGTATACCCTGAATGTTATGAGGATGTTTCTCTAATAAATCTTAAAAAATTGAAACATGAAACAAGAGTTTGATGCTGTTGAGAAGATATTACAGTATTATAATTCTTTTGCTGTAGGTACACTATATAAAGACAGACTTCGACAAATGGCGGGATGAGGATGACTCTGATGTTGATGAGGCTGAAGATATGAATCTAGAACAGGTGTGTATTCACTGTGTTGGCCCTTTAATGATATGGAGGAAATATAGCCCATTGTAATTTTATCCCTACCTTTGAAAGAAGTCTTATTCCATTCCTATTTTTTCAAACAAAACTCTTTTCTACACAGGAGGGTGATAGATCCCCCATCTCGAATTTTGGTTTTAGATTGGACACTATACAATAATAACACTTAATACACTATCCACTACACAGTAGATATTGATATGTAGACCTTGATTGAAAGAGTTAAGATGAACTAACGATTGGTTTTATTGCAGATGATGAGCTCTATGGGAGGACTCGGGAACCCAGACATGGCTGGATTAGGGGCTGGACAGGTCAGTGATCGTTTAATAGATTAATATATTTAATTAATCATAATTAATTGTAAAGATTAATTGCTGTCATACTTGGGTTGCGTTTGATTTATCGACACACAACTTCCCTACACAATGCATAACTCTTGCCATTCTCCATAACTGGCTGATTTAAGCCTTGCAGTATTTCCCTCACTTTTCTGTGATAGTGGAGCACTGCACCCGAAATGCATTTTGGACTCTCATTTCCTAGCACCGAAACCTTAAGGAAATGTAGCAAGGCTTATTCAGCCAGTTATGGAGACTGGCAAGAGTTATGCCTTACTTAGGGAAGTTGTTGACATATGATGATCTAGGGGACACATTGGCTTTGACATTTTTAATCAAACGCATGGCACAATATTAAAATTTTCCTCAGATATCCTAACTTATCTATATGTCATCATGTATCTATGTATTGAAAATTGAAGTTTTATTCATAATGTGTATGTGTGACTTATTTGGAGAGGAATCTGCACTACCCATAATGCATGTGATCTCACATCTTGAGTTGTTATAGCCAAATCGAGGAGTATGTACGTGACTCGACTTGTGTTGGCCAAGAACCAGCGTTTGATTTGAAAAGTTGACACTTGAGTCCGCAATTCAATTGAATCAAGGAGTACTCAAACACTGTAGGTTGAAGCAGTGATATGGTTATGTGTTGTTAGGTCATCTTCATTGGTTCTCTTATTCTTGGGGGCGGGATAGCGCAGTGGTTAGCGTGTTCGCCTTCGGATCAAGAGGTCCAGGGTTCGAATCCCGCCAGGGGCATGGCAACTTTGTCTGCAGAAGAGAACTGTTCTACACGCAGTAAGGTTTGGGTGCAATGATGCACTGAATCTCAGCGTAGTACCACCCATGGTTCGCTAGTTCCAGCCGATGCTCACAGGTTTCACATTGCGTTGGGGGCTTTCTCCGTGTCATAATACTAGCAGCCCCGATATAAGTGAAATTCTCTTGAAAGCAGCGTTAAACCACATCTCACCTCACCTCTCTTATTCTTACTGAACTTTTGTTGATGTCCTCGCTGTATCCTTCACATCCTGCTCCATCAGAGTACTTGTATCCACAAGGCTACTTCAGTCCCCTGATCCTGCAAGCAGCTTCTGCCTCGTATCACTGAAGACTGGTTTCTCATTGCTATCTATAGCACATAATTTGAAATGTCGTGATTTGAAATTTGATGGTTGCTCATTGGTCATCTCATCCTGGAATGGCACTCTCCCTCAATTTCAAATAATTTTATTGGCTGGTTATTAGTGTGATACAAATACCTTGTTCATTGTGTAATAAATACTATTCACTGTGAAAACGATATGAAAATGATAAATGATCTTTAGATGACAAAAGTGAAAGAAATTCTCTACTTGTTTTACAGGAGGAAGACGAGGACAGTGATGACGAAGGTATGTAAATTTTAACATCAGAATTTTATAAAGGTAATGTACACATTTTCAGGCTTGGTAAATTTTGAGTTTCTGCAAAATTTTCCCTTAGTATCTTAAGTCTTGTGTATAATGTGCAAAAATAATTTTAAACTTCTTTTAGAAATTTGGAGAAAATATACTGAATTACTAAATAAACATTAATTATGTTCCCAATTGTTAACAAACACAATCAATATAATAGTGCCTCTAATGCTTTAATTTTTATCCTACAACCTTTTCTCTCTCTTCCAGAATTACCTGATTTGCAATGAAGGCATCAAGCTACAACGTTCGGTCCAAAACCATTGTAATCATGTGTTGACCTGTGTAATGGAACAAGCTTCGAGATGGACAACCTTTCTCATTTCTCTGGCTCTGAAAATTTATAAGACTTCCTCATTCTGTGACTTCCTTTTATAACGAGCACACAAAGGTATTAAGCTCTTCCTGTTGTCTGATAGATGATTGGCATCAGACAAAGTTAAGTTGATGTAAGTAAGCAAAGAGACTTAAAGCAAAATATGAAAATATGAATATCAGGCAGCTAGTAGTTGAAAACATAGGCCAGAGATCTGAGAAAAGTTTCTTGGATGCCGATAATCTGACCGGAGGCTATGATTGGCTGTCATCTCGCATGTCAATATTCGGGCTCTGAGAGCAGCTTTGTTGAAAGATCTAATGGACTCGTCTCTGTGATTGTGACTAAGAACTTGTGTCACGCTGTTACGCAATTCCAGTCTTTGGTCACTGTGGAAACCTCTGGTTGTTTCTCAACTGCAGTTGAAGATTGATTTCAGCTGTTTGCATCATGCAGCTGTTACCATCAATAATTGTGGAAGATTCTGTCCTTTGTTTGGTTGTCACGGTTACGAGATTATTAATTGTAATCATGAAACCTTTTTATTGTATTTTAAATTCATCTGTTAGTAGGTAGCTTCTCTCAAATGTAAAAGAACAATTTGATATAAAAAGTGATTTTTGTGTGAAAATTGTTTTGTGGACTTACTTCTTAACTTGCAATAGTTTGTATGGCCCCTGGACCCTTATTCTCGAAACGTTCGCACCCGTAAGAATTCTTAACTTTGATCATAACCCATGTGTCAAGAATGGGCTTAAGAAGTTTGTAGGGTTATGAACGTTTCGAGAATAAGGGCCCTGAATCCAAATTTTAGGGCCATATATTGTCTTTAACAATTCTGCCGGAGGCAAAATATATACTTACTGGAAAAGGTCTTCTTGACAATGCCGAAAGGATATCACTAATGACCTTTTATTAATATACATTGAATTGTCTAATGTAGTTGTCACAAGGACCTATCACGTACCCAGGCGGTAAGCACTGTCCATGTTAAAAAGGAAGTTTTCAGTCATCAACAACCTTTTTCTCGACAGACAATAGTTTTTCAATGGGGGTGACCGTGTGTCAAAAATTTGGTCAGTTTTGAATATTTTCCATTGAATAATGTTAACAATATCAACATTTTTCAACTCTTCACAATTGCTTCATCTTTGGAACATGACATAGAACATGTAGTTTAGAATTTTATCATTACAGAACGAGTCATCGGAGAGAAAAGGCAATTTTACTTAATAAATAGAAGACCAGTTGACATGCTTTATCGTTGAATAAAACAGCATAAAACACGAAGGGCACACAGCGAGTCTTCTATTTCTTATATGAGATGCCCTTAAACACTTACTCGCATTTGTGCAACATTCGCTGTTTCGGGGTGGTTAACCTATAATGATAAAAGCATAGTTCCTTTGTTTAAACAATATCAGTCAATTATTAGCAGTCCCTACTAAGCATAAGCTGAGAATAGCTCCATCACTTGCAGGAACCTTAAACCATCGGAGTAGCAGAATAGCTCCATCACTTGCGGGAACCTTAAAGGTGCATCCATTGTAAGATAAGACCATTTATAACATTTGGCATATTTGACCCCCAACAACACAATGGATGTACCTTAAATCCTCGGAGTAGCAGAATAGCTCAATTGCTTTCAGGAACCTGAAACCAATGGAGTAGCAGAATAGCTCCATCACTTGCGGGAACCTCAAATCATCGTAGCAGCGGAATAGCTCCAGCACTTGCAGGAACCTTAAATCATCGGAGCAACAGAATAGCTCCAGCACTTGCAGGAACCTTAAATCTTCGGAGCAGCAGAAAAGCTCCATAACTTGCGGGAACCTCAAATCATCGTAGCAGCAGAATAGCTCCAGCACTTGCAGGAACCTTAAATCATTGGAGCAACAGAATAGCTCCAGCACTTGTGGGAACCTTAAATCATCGGAGCAGCAGAATAGCGCACTTGCAGGAACCTCAAACTGTCAAGGTAGCTAAGGCCATAACCTGAAAATCCTATTTTCATGTTTTACTCCAGAACGAAAAGGCCTAGAAGGCTCAAATGTTGTGTGCAGACACTTTATCCAAAGAAGATTTTAAATTGTAGATTTGGTAGCCCTGTGGCCAAAACTAAGGGCCTCACAGACCATGACCTAAAAACTTATTTTCATCTTCTGCGGAACAAAAACACTTAGAAGGCTGCAATGTTGTGTACAGACTGTTTAGCCTGAGAGGACTCTCAATTGTAGATTTAGTGACCTTGTGGCCCCAAATAAGGGCCTCAAAGGCCATGGCCAAAAAACCTACTATCGTCTTCTTCTCAAGAACACAAAGAACTAGAAGTCTGTAATAGTTTGCAGACACTATAGCCAATGAGGATTCTAAATTGTAGATGTGGTAACCATGTGGCCCCAAATAAGGGCATCGCATGCCTTGATCTTTTATCATCATCCCCAATATGAAAAGCTCTAGAACAAGCCGAGAACAATTTATTTCTGTTTTCACTACGTCAAACTATACAAACCGTGATGAGCTACAGAGTTCATGGCTCTAGTTTTAGCTTATCAGGCCTGAAAGGCCAGATGTGCTAATGGCATGGTCCGTCGTCCGTAAACTGTTCACTCTTTCGACTTCTCCTCCAGAACCGCTACATCCCAAAGCTAAAATTTTATGGGGAGGTACCTTGCATCTAGGGGATGTTATTTTGTACATTTTATCCCGACCTCTCTCAAATATGGGCGTGGCAGGCAGTTTCCCTAAAACCTTTAAACGACTTCTTCTCCGAAACAAGTTGACATAAGAAGCTGAAATTTTCAGAATAGGCCTAACATCTTTATTTCATGTAGTTTCAAGTTTGTTCATTTGAAGTTGACCGCCCATCAAATATGGGCGTGGCAGGGGATCTTCTCCAAAACCATTTGATACAGAAAGCTAAAATTTTAAGAATAACATCAATATTAAAGTTTCATTTCTTTAAAATCCCTTCTCAAACATGGGCGTGACAGGGTGTTAACTGAAACCTTAAATTTTAGTTCAGGAACTTGAACTGCAAGGAAGCTAACATTTTTAGAACATTATTTGTATGATGGAGACCAAAACCTGTAATTTTCATTCTTTTACTTTGACAAATAATTGTTTAGAGCTATTATCAATTCATGTTTTGCCCATTGCATATTAGTAAGTATTGCATAATGCTGAGTAATAGGGGGGATCATATGACAGGTGGAGAGCTGGTCAGTTGGCACCTTGTTAGGGATGATGCATTGCAACACACCACACTCATGCCTGTCAGGCCTCCCTCTGTCCCTGCCTCCCTCTGTCCCTGCCTCTCTCTGTCCCTGCCTCCCTCTGTCCCTGCCTCTCTCTGTCCCTGCCTCTCTCTGCCCCTGCCTCCCCCTGTCACTCTGTCCCTCGCTCTCTTTCTCTCTTCCACCCTCTTTGCCTCCCTGCTTCTGTGTCTTGTGATTTTCAATGTTTTGTCAATGACTTGTCCTCGAGGGATTGTAATTGGGAGGATCACCTTTTCTTTAATATCTTTACAGGAACTGTGATACAACCAACTTTTTCAAACTTTAGTGCCTCGTCATGTTTTTTGTGGAGATTTTTCAGGGCTAGGGATTGTGGATTATGTTTAGTCTAACACTTAGATTCTGAAAACACTATATCTCTCCCTCCTTTCCCCCTCCCTAGTATGCAGAGGGGTGGGAGGGTCTCTCTCTCATGCCCATGGCTTTATTTATAAGAAGTGTGTGACAAATTCAATCGTTTTGAATATCACCTGCTTTGATGCATTCATTTATTTCATTATTATTGATAATGATACAGTCAATTACTATTGTGTTTTTCTAAGAGTCATTTATAAGTCGATCTTGTTTAATATATACACATTTGTCATTTTACATTTACATGCATATACAAAAAACTCGTAATATCTGGTAAATTCCTTAATTTTCATAAAACTGTTGATAAGTCAAATGGATTGTCTCTCTTTTGAATCGGGGAGCGGCATAACAAAATATCCATCATTTTCTTTCGGAATCGTTTACCGATCATGCCATGAAAAATAAAATTAGCTGAAATATTGATGCATCCAGTCAGGTAAACACTGTACAGGTATATATTATTATGCTCTAGCGGAATAAGATTGAACCAGGTAAACATGCTGTATGCAGTCTCTGCAGTTGTACCGATGATAGACAAGAATGCGATGACAAGTGACAAAATAGTCACCTTCCATCTGTAGTTTTGCCTTGAAGGAATTTGTCTTTTGTTTGGCCCCCTTTGGTTGATACAACAGATGATAACTATTGAGCACACTGTTATTGTTAGCATTGGAATAGCGACCCTGGCCACCATTCCAAAACTTGCAACCACAATACTTAGAATATTTGGATCTTTGCTGTAATAGGACCTGTATAACGTCACGTTAGTAGAATTATTTCTGTACTCCTCTATTCGGAAGAACGTTGTTGCAGGTGCGTGCATTACCAAAGAAAGAAATATAATGACTACAAGAATCTTCCTGTTCTTTGACACTGTAATCAGGGAAGCTGCGTGGAGAGGTCGGACGATTGAGATGACCTTCTGGACAGCGATGACGAGTGCGAGATACAGCTCTGTGGTTATCACAACGTTTATGACTTGGTTCATGATGACCATTCCAAGTACCCACGGGTAGGAGTCAGAAGTATACACCAACACAAGAATAATTGAGCATATTAACAGGATCAGAAGACCTGTGTCCACAACTGCGAGTTGCACCAAAGAATGGGTTGTTGGCGATCTGAAGTTCTTGGAGAGGAATATGTGGACGGTTAGACAGTTGCCGAACACTCCAATCACAGAAACTAAGAAGATGAACACAAGCAGGGTATATTCCAAGGCGATCGTGTTTAATTCCATTGTCAATGTAAAACTAAGAAATCTTTCCTAAACGTTCAGTGTTGATAACGCTGTTTACTATCCTTCTTTCTGAGCACAAACTGTAACGGTACCCCCATAGAATAATCCAAATTCATAGAAATACTGTTGAAGTTGAATAGTTATGGCATTGAAACGTACGCTCTCTCTGTATGTGTATGATTTGACATATACCACTCTACTACGGTATCATGCACTGAAATTGTTACTGATAAGAAAGCACACGCTGCTATCATGATTTGATGTTTGAGCCAGGCAACGATGGTATTTGGAAGCAACACATTTTAGATTAAGAATCGCTCTATGAACAGTGTGGACACTACAATCAAGCGCACATTCATGTTTACATGTATAAATGTGTTGATGTAACACTTGAGGAGTTCGTCCTTTTGAAGAGTTATTACTATAGTTTGCTGTATTTACAAACGTTAGTGAGTCCAATTTACCATTAACATACTTTCTGGAGGAATTTGAGATGGATGTTTAAGGTTTAATGCTATAATCATGGTATGAAAAGTAGTCAACAGGTACCGGGGGATTTGAAAATAAGGTCAAGATCACTTAAATTATATTGCCTGCAAACAATTATTTTTGCACAAGTTGATAATTTTTCATAAATAAAACATTAAAAAACAAAATTGAGGCGAACACATGACCTACAACTGTTCAAACATTTACACACTTTACACAGTGTGGAGTCCTGAACGGATGCTTAGCAGTGCACGTGCGATAATACGTTTACGTCAAGCGTCTAATGCCTTTACGTGGAATCTATTGCCATATACCATGGCACTGTTGAGATGTAGCCAGTTGAAATTGGACACTGGGAATTGTTTTTAATCCTGCTACTTGATCCTCATTCAGTCTTGTTGTTTGTCGTCCTGAGGCCATAGTAGGCACGTAGTTATGTGCAGCCTCGTCCTCAGGACTGATCAACTATCATCCCTGGATTCACGGACCTCTCTTGGTCAGGATTCCTGACCATCAAGATTCACCACTTTCCAGAAGTTGTGATTAATGTAATGAAAATGCTCTTTATCTTTATCCCGATTATAAACAAAACAAAACTGTTTTACATTCATAAAACTAGACAAAATAATCCCACACCATTGGAGCGGTGAGCGGCAGGGAATAGTTGTTGTCAGGAAGTGAACTATTTGACACGCGAGAGGTGAACACGTTTTACATTTTAGGTGTAAGGAAATTTGGTTTTATTCTGCCATTATAATAGCTCATAAATAGTTCAAAATCGCATGTGAAGAGTTTCACAAACTTGTCGCATTACACATCGTAGGCTACCATTTTCTTCCAATACGGACAACCTTTTACTATGGATACACGGTTTATCCCGTCGTGTAATGAGATGTTCCTAGCGGAGGAAAGCGGAACCACATACTCTATCACTGTTTCTTAACCAATGAAAACTCATCTTTAAGCGGCCATTTCGACCGAGTGACTTCAAAGATATAGGCATTTTACTCTCTTACTCATTAGCATGTGTCCTTCGAATATGTCTTATGTAAATAACACAAACGAAATAGTTTTGGTATTTGCCTCTGATTTGGTCTTCTTTATTCACAAGTATGTTTATGATCAATAGTTTTCACAAATTCAAATGGCATATTTCGAGGAAACACATTAAACGAGAAAACATTTATCTTACGTTTATCTTATCACAATGACTTGTCATTGGCAAAGGCACTTCTACAACGGCGTCGCTAATTGCACAACTAGATTCAATTGCAACCAATCAGGACACCCCCTTTCTGATTTCAAGCGAAACAGAACAGAGGTTGGGATCGGAAATCTATAGGGAGTAACCTCTGTGGGAAGAGAAATGTCTTCAACTTTTTCAACTGTATTGGAAGAAAACGCAAACTAAAGTCGATTTAAATTATCCTGACCTTATTTTCAAGGTCACCACGACACTTTGAATTTGTTTACCCTTGCCTAAGCAAAAGGCCATGATCCATTTAGTTGTGTCTTAAATTTCGTTACAGCCAAACTAGGAACATTTGACAGACAACAATCGATTTTGGGAGACGCACGCACGAATCGATTAAAATTCATTTTAACATTTTAATAATGCAATACATAAGAACTAGCGTACAGTCAAATTATAAACACAACCAACATAAAGCATTATATTTCGTCTTATTTAATGTCACATCATTTCCCAAGTATTCAAGTAATTAAAATTAAAAATGGAAATATTATATGTTTATGTTTCTGAAAAACGCCTTTTAATAACCAAAGTTCAAGAAGGTATGTTATGACGATAACATCATATATTAACATACTTTCCATATTTCATAAAACATTTATATTAAATTATGCCCAAAACAGGTTTGAAATAACAATTCAGCATCCCATGTGTGATTGAACAGACATAGAAATAAAAAATATCATACCCTAATGAAAGAAATTGTGAGTACTTCTAACAAAACATATTTAAAAGGTATTTCTCCAGCAGGAATATTTAGATTGTACTCTTTTCAAAAATGTGTTAGCGTTTCTTTTCCGGTTTGGTTATATCTTGCTTGATTTATGTCGTAAAATGTATTATTTTAGAATGAGGTTTCAGCATCACAACGTTAATTACAACATTAGTACGTTGGACTAAGTAAAAACAGCCAAATACAGTGATAACTCTTTGTGAGAACGAACTCTCTAAAGTGTTCCACAAACAATTTTACTCCATGTAAACATGGATGCGTGTTTGGTTGCAATGGTCAGGTATTGTTTATACTGTTTATCGAGCGAAAGGCATTGACTTTAAGTGTAATGCATACAAATGACATGGCAGATTATTTCAAATAACTGATCATAAAACAAGCCCGTGGGAGATGTATTAACATTGGTTTTAATGGATAATATATTACCAGATCATTGGCGATGAAATGTTGACTATACACTACGCCCATTTGAATAACTTTATTGAATGTGTTCACTTTCTGTGTAACTTGTTGATATAGTTGCCTTAGTAACCGAGATTGTGTTTGGTAAGGACTTCAGTACTGCACCTCGCCATCTTATTCATCTACACCGGGAAATCAGAGTTATAGATTCCTTTCGAGAGTACGTTTCATTGCCATAACTATTCAACAATCAGTGTTCTATGAATTCGGACTAGCCTATCGACGTACCGTTACAGTTTGTGCTATGTGAGAAGGATATTAAACATTCCTATCAATACTGAATGTTTTGGAAACATTTCTTAGTGTTACATTGACAATGGAATTAAACACGATCGCCTTGGAACATACACTGGTTGTGTTGATCTTCATAGTTTCTGTGGTTGGAGTGTTCGGAAACTGTCTAACAGTCCACATATTTCTCTCCAAGAACTTCAGATCGCCAACAACCCATTCTTTGATGCAACTAGCAGTTGTGGACACAGTTCTTCTCATCTTGTTGACATTCTTTATTGTTATTGTGCTGGTCTTTACTTCACAATCGTACGCCTGTGTCCTTGTAATGATCGCCATTGGCCCATTCATAAACGTTGTTATAACTACACAGCTGTATCTCGCACTGGCCATCGCTGTCCAGAAGGTCATCTCAGTCGTCCGACCTCTCCACGCTGCTTCCCTGATTACAGTGTCAAAGAACAGGAAGATTCTGGGAGTCATCATTTTTCTCTCTTTGGTACTGTATACTCCTGGAACAACGTTCTTCCGGATACAGGAGTACAGAAATAATTCTACTAACGTGACATTGTACATACCCTATTACAGTGAAGATCCAATAATTGTAAACATTGTGCAATCAAGTTTAAGCATGGTTGTGAGACTTGCTATTCCAATGCTAACAATAACAGTGTGCTCAATAGTTATCATCTGTTGTATCAACAAGAGGAGGGCAACCAACAGACAACTTCCTTCTAGGCAAAACTACAAATGGAAGGTGACTATTCTGTCACTTGTCTGTGCATTCTTGTCTGTCATTACATCCAGCGTGCTTACTGCACACGGCATTTTAACCGGGTTAAATATTATTCCACGAGAGCATGCCTACATATATATGTACAGTGTTTTTCTCACTGGATGCATCAATATTTCAGCTAATTTCATTTTGCATGGCATGATTGGTAAACGATTTCGGGGGCAAATGAAACATATTTTGTTTTGTCGCCCACTTATTCAAAAGAGAAATTGTCCCTATGGCGTATCAACAGTTTTATGAAAAATAAGTAATTGACAAGATATTGTTATAATTTTTTTAATATACATGTAAATGTAAAATGACAATGAACAACATCAAACTATATATGAATCTTAGAAAAGCACAATAGTACTTGATTGTATCATCATCAATATTGATATTATAAATAAATGCATATTTGACAAAATATTGTTTAACAATGTGAGTTTGTTTTGTTTGTAAATTTGCTCGTAACAATTTGTTCATATTAAACAGAATCAAGCTTTAAATGAATCTTTGAAAAACACAATACTCGGATGTCTAGAGACATTGCGGATGGTGAAATACGGAGAGCAACAGCTAGATCCTTTGAAACCTGGTAAAGCATCGGGGATAAATGGATTGCCAGCGGAATTCCTTAAACACGTGGTACGAATGGTACCAAATCTGTAATAATATTTAATGCTATTGTGCATAATGGTAACTTCACGAAATCATGGTATATCGGTCTAATAATTTCCCTTTACAAATCGAGTTACAGTGACATCCCCACCAACTATATCTTTTTTTAATGTGATAGGTAAAGTATTCATATCCATCATGGAGGAAACGCTGCGACATTGGTCGGAATGCAATCAGTTACTACCGGAATCACAGGCTGGATTATTTCACTACTGACAACATCTTTGTTTTATATGTTTTTTGTCAAAAAAATATCAGAAAACAAAAACATCGAACCTATGCTGCTCTCATTGATTTCCGTACAGCGTTTGATTATGTAGACAGAAAAAAGCTCCTCTGTATTTTGCTTGGAAATTAAAAAAGGATGTCATGAATTACTGCCTGGAGAAATAGCTCTGGGATCTGATTATATAGCGCTCTAAAAGAACAATTATAAAATTGTTTCATGTCATTGAAAGCAAACAATGAAAATATGGTTATGCAAAAGATTCATTTTAGACTATTCCAGTCTCACTGATGAGTTTTTATCCTTTTAGGAACTACTTCGATATCTGATAATTCTGGCTCAGTCACAAGTATTCCATCCTTGAGACAAAATGACGCTGGTGAAAATCCAACTTTATTCCCTGACATGCAGAAAGCTGATAGATTTAATAAGTATTTTCAGTCCATAACTAATATTGAAAAACGCGGATTTGCCATTATGTGACAAACGCACTGATTATGTTTATGATCATGTAAAGATTGAGGTAAATGTGTCAGATATAATACAATGTTTACATTTAAAAAGGGTGACCCCACAAAAGCCTCTAATTATCAACCTATATCTGATCAATTGTGCCGGCAAAGTGTTTGAAAGAGTCATGTTCAAACATCTGTACAAGTATTATTTTAATGCACATCATTTATCGTATAAATATCAATCAGGGTTTACGTCCGGTCATTCAACTGTCCATCAATTAATTAAAATATATGACCAAATATGTGCGGCTTTAGATGATAAAAAAACATTACTGTATGGTATTCTGTGATGTTTCTAAGGCTTTTGATCGTGTGTGGCGCAAAGGTCTATTGTTGAAATTAGAAAGTATGGAATTCATGGTTCATTGTTCCACTGGATAGCTGATTACATAAATAATCGTTCCCAACGCGTGTTTGTAAATGGAGCCCTATCCAAGCCGAGGTGTTTATAAGCCGGTGTTCGATATGGATCAGCTCTCGGTCCCTTTCTATTTCTTGTTTATGTAAAAGATATTGCTGATGATTTAAACTGCCTCACAGGATTATTTGCTGATGATTCATCTCTTGGCGTGTCTTTTCATGATCGTCTATTCATAGAGACTGAATTGAATTCAAATTTAGAAAGATTGCGAGCGTGGGCAAAGCGTTGGCTTATAACATACCACCCTGACAAAACTGAAGCAATTATTCTCTCCATGCAAAAGGATATCTATGTATTAAATCTCTATTTTAACGATGTTGGTGTTAAATTAGTTGATAGTCATAAACATCTGGGATTAACATTTTCAAGTGATTGTAAATGGAATGACCACATCGATAATATCATTAAAGTAACATAAAACGCATATCATTAAACTAACATAAACAAATCTTCTCTAACGCAAGTTAAAGTTTTGTTAACACGATCTGTGTTGAATAGAAGTTATGTAATATTCATTAGACCTCATTTTAAATATGCTTGCGAGGTATGGGATGGATGTGCTCAATATCAGGCAAATAAATTAGAACAGCTGCAACTAGAAGCGGGATTGCCGAGATATGCTCACCATGAATATCTATATTATGAAACAGGATGGGAAACCTTATTAAAGCGCAGAAGAAAGCGTAAACTCGGGGTTTTTAAAAAAATTAAATACAAAATAATATGACACCAAGGTACCTACAAGATATTATTCCTGTTAATGTAGCATCAAAACGTTACTTTAATCTTAGTAGTATAGAGGGTGGATTTTCATGGTAGATGGAGAGGCGGAAGTAGAGGCGGAAGTAGAGGCAGTAATTATGATTATTTATTGCATAATATTAAATGATATTTGATTAAAATTATTAATAACTCAATGTAAATTGAATGAATAGTGATTCTAAAATATAGATTGATAAAACGGGAATCATTTAAAGTATTTAAATGATATATAAGTGGAATGACTACATTAAAACGTGTTTATCTAAATATACTGTGTGAGCAAGGTGTGACATTCCACAAGGTAGAGACGGACAAGCTAACACAGAGCCCCCTCTCTCTCTATTATGAGAAGTCACGTCCTGCACTGCGACTCTAGCTTTGTGAACAGGAAAACAATGTGACTTGAAACGATTTCAAAGGGAGACACTTCTATACGAAATAGAATACCGTATACCTAATGATACCTATTATTTTCGTATATGAATATGAATTAGTAAATACGCACCTATAAAAAGGCGCGAACAGCATTGTCCACTTGACTATTCATCTTTCTGGTGTAACAGAATGATATTTGTGTGTGTTGAAAAACAAGATTTAATGTGTTTACAATATAAAACTGAACCAAACTCCTCCTTGAATTAGTGACGTATAAGATATACATATAATTATGAAGTGTACTGTCTTTAACTTTGTATTCACTTACTCCCGCTGTATTTATTTAAAGGTTATAAATAAGTTGTATATTGAAGTGATGCTGACTTTGATAAGAAGTATAACTGTAAATGTGTAAGTGCACAGAGTCATAATGGACTTGTCAAGAAGTCTATGTTTTTTAATGCCTGTTTACTTTTAAATATGAACAGGTAATCGTGTGCTGTCAAGATGTCTTTCACTGTAAGGTAGTCCTTAATCAAGGATCCAGACGATTTGGTCTCCACTAGCTAGGGCCTCGTGATGCAGATACAAGCATTATCCCGAAGCGATTGTTGCCGGTAGATGTATATAAATAAGACATAAGGCATTCTGTCTTCATTTGCGAGAGAAAACAATGACAGATCAGTCAGAGGAATACTCCGGTAAACATCATGCAAAGAAGATTATACATTCCTGATACACAAAAGTTTATAGACTTTTTTGAACGTCGACGTGAGGAATCCAGAGGAAACCAAAGTCGACCTTATTCATGCATAATCGCTGTACCCAACAAGACTGAGGAAGCCACGGGAGTGCATAGGTCCAAGACCTCTCCGAAGCGTACCAAGACTATCCAAGGCGAAACAGAAGATATTGGAGGAGGATGTAATAGCAATCATACTCCTCCTTCCAGAGATTTCTTTGCATAGTAGTATATTACTAAGAAAACCGTCAGTAGAAATTATCTTTTCACTGTCCAATATGCATGGTAATACATTTTGCTATAAAACCGTTAAGTGAAAGGGCTCAGCATTCATTTTCCCTCTGGACGTTGGAGAGAGAAGACACATAACCATGAAGAGACCTTCGGTGAATAAACCTAAAGACATTTTCAGTACCCAAGATAAAGTAATAAAGTCCAGGAAATCAAAAACTTCAGCAAAGAAACAAGTCAAGACGCAGCGAATAACATCTAAAAGGACACTTTGCAAGCAAAAGACCTCACCACCTGCAGTGAACATACAACACATCTCGACGACACAAGGCGTTATGGACAGGGCTCTGGCTGCGCTAAAGAGACAGAGGCTAGAAAAGTATAAAAAGACTTCTTCTCAACCGCTCCTCACATATCTGTATTAGATCGTAATGGAGCTGGTCGCCTGTCCGGATTGTGGGAAGAGTTTTACACGTAAGGACAACCTACTGAGACATCAGAAGCAGAGGCATGGGTGGACTCCTTACACACCTCCGCCTCCTCCTCCGCCTCCTCCTCAGAGTGGGCAGTGGAGTGGTCAGTCTCCACCTCCTACTCCTCCTCCTCAGAGTGGCCAGTGGAGCGGTCAGTCTCCGCCTCCTCCTCTGCCTCAGAGTGACCAGTGTCAGCCTCCTCCTCCTCCTCCTCCTCCTCCGCCTCCTCATGAGCAGCGATTCCAGCTCGAGATTCCCTCCAACGCTCTCGTGGTCGGGCCAAGCGGTTCGGGGAAGAGTGTATTCGTCTTCAACCTATTACGATACGGCTTGATTCAACCATTACCAGATTCGATCGTTTGGTGCTATTCCGTGTGGCAACCTCTATACGAGAGCATTCGTCAAACCCTACCCCAGGTCCAGTTTGTGAAAGGACTACCCTATAACCTGGAGGAGGACAATTACTTCGATGCCCATAAGCAGAACGTGTTGGTTCTAGACGATTTTCTGGCCGAAGCCAAGAATGACAAGCGAATCTCTCGTCTGTTTACTCAAACTTCGCACCACAAAAATGTACTGATCTTTTTACTCCTGCAAAACCTGTTCCCCAGAGGCAAGGAATCTCGCGACATTGCTCTTAATTCACATTACGTGACCCTTTTCAATTCACCCGTGGACAGACAGCAAGTTAAGATATTTGCTAGGAGAATATTCCCTGATGATGTCACTAAGTTCATGACCCTATACGAAAAAGCCATTGAAACACCTTATGGAAACTTAACCGTGGACCTTAAACCTGGTACGAGCGAGAAGAACAGACTCCATCCCAACATCTTGTCCTCTACTACTACAACCTATAGTCAGCAGGGTGGACCTCTACATCTACCAAAGGCAGAGATAAAAGACGTCTCTGTCGCCTCAGGCCATCAGTCGACTCAGGACATTGTAGCTGGAAACACGTCTCCTGACGAAAACATTGAAACAGCATCCTGTTCCAGTGAGGAGTCTGGTCCTTTCACCATGGCTACAGCTTGTGCTGATTGTGGTGTGTTGATAGACAATATGCATGATCTCCAAAAACACATCAAATCGTGGTGTCCAGCCAATGACAATGGCTTGAAAACCAAGAAGCGTAAACGGGTCATCTATGAGACCGACAGTGAGGATGAAGAGATACAGCAGGCTGTTCAGAAAGGCGCTGGTAGCAAAGATTCAAGAGCACTCTCTCGTCACTGGAAGCCCATCAATGACGTGACAGCCGAGGAATGGCAAAATGTTGGTTTACAACGTATCTGGAGGCGGGTTTATGACCTTTATCAAAATGATATGAAACTCACCAGGAAAAAGTACAAGCAGCGTGGCAGAACAGACGAATGGATTGAGAGAAAAATGAAACAGCTGTGGGATGCTAAATTGTTGGAAAGTCTCAACAGCGTACTCGAGTTTACTCACTATTTTAAAGATGCGCCTTTCTTTACACCAATCCTAATGAGTCTGGATGACATTGACCCAGCCTCAGATCGAACTGTGATAAAGGGAAAGATAAGGCGCTTCATTAATCCTAAAATGAAGGACATTTCAACTCGTCTAGATTGACCTGAATTGGAAAGTGACATGGAATCAGACATGGCTCCTGATGAGAGTACTGCCGATGACGAACAGAGTGATCAGGACTGATTTAAAACATCTGTTGTGAGTCAACCCAGCATCAGTTGACTCCCAGTCCTCACTGAGACAGGATGAGTCTACCTAACTTGCTTCACATCGTGAAAACACCACGTCCACTCAAGAGAAAGAATGACAAGAAAAAGACTATTTCCCTGTTTGTCAAAGGTGTAATAAAACTTGGACCTCCTGGGCGAAGAAAATTGAAAAAGACAAATACCTAAAACTCGTGACTTGACATATGACTCTGTTGACTTGGTTTTGTATCCCATTTGACAAGCAGATATTGAGAATGAATAAATTTCTGAAACTGCTGTCTTGTTTTGTTTTCTTTTGTTTGACACTTTCATGTGTTAGAATCCAAGAAAAGACAATTAAATATAAAAATATTATAACAAGATATATATCATAATGCATAGCAATGAAGATTTATCATACATCTACCGGTAACAATCGCTTCGGGATAATGCTTGTATCTGCATCACGAGGCCCTAGCTAGTGGAGACCAAATCGTCTGGATCCTTGATTAAGGACTACCTTACAGTGAAAGACATCTTGACAGCACACGATTACCTGTTCATATTTAAAAGTAAACAGGCATTAAAAAACATAGACTTCTTGACAAGTCCATTATGACTCTGTGCACTTACACATTTACAGTTATACTTCTTATCAAAGTCAGCATCACTTCAATATACAACTTATTTATAACCTTTAAATAAATACAGCGGGAGTAAGTGAATACAAAGTTAAAGACAGTACACTTCATAATTATATGTATATCTTATACGTCACTAATTCAAGGAGGAGTTTGGTTCAGTTTTATATTGTAAACACATTAAATCTTGTTTTTCAACACACACAAATATCATTCTGTTACACCAGAAAGATGAATAGTCAAGTGGACAATGCTGTTCGCGCCTTTTTATAGGTGCGTATTTACTAATTCATATTCATTAACGAAAATAATAGGTATCATTAGGTATACGGTATTCTATTTCGTATAGAAGTGTCTCCCTTTGAAATCGTTTCAAGTCACATTGTTTTCCTGTTCACAAAGCTAGAGTCGCAGTGCAGGACGTGACTTTTCATAATAGAGAGAGAGGGGGGTTCAGTGTTAGCTTGTCCGTCTCTACCTTGTGGAATGTCACACCTTGCTCACACAGTATATTTAGATAAACACGTTTTAATGTAGTCATTCCACTTATATATCATTTAAATACTTTAAATGATTCCCGTTTTATCAATCTATATTTTAGAATCACTATTCATTCAATTTACATTGAGTTATTAATAATTTTAATCAAATATCATTTAATATTATGCAATAAATAATCATAATTACTGCCTCTACTTCCGCCTCTACTTCCGCCTCTCCATCTACCATGAAAATCCACCCTCTATACTACTAATCTTCGTTATTGTAATCATAATTCACTCCCTTTCTCAAGACTAAAATTTTCGTACGAATCATATTTTTCGTCAACAATAAGAATATGGAATGAATTCCCTGTGGAAATGAGGAACTGTAGGTCATTGAAATCTTTAAAATCTAATATTATCATTAAACATAAAGCTGCACCTAAATATTTTGATTTTGGACCAAGAAACTTTAATATCATACTTACAAAATTACGTATACATGTGTATACCATGAAATTATTATCTCTTTCGTGTTGGTATTGTCGATATCCCAACTTGTTCCTGTGGAAATATTTGTGGAAATTCGTACCACTATCTATTGGAAGGTAAATTATATACTGCACAAAAAACTGCAATAATGTCCAATTTACGCAGTATCACCACTTTAAACATAAATTGTGAGTTACTTCTACGTGGCAATGCAGATCTAAAAGTTCAAGAAAATCAGAACAAAATTAAAATCTTTCAAACCTACATCTGTCAATTTAAAAGGTTTTCTTAATTATTGTTATTGTTCCTCTGTTTCCCCTTTTAGCTATTGCCTTCTGTCCATCTTGTATAAAGAATGTGTGTAAATACTTAGGAGAGGGTGCCCTAAGCTGTATAACGTGTACCCAATCCTTTTCATATACATTTAAATGAACCCCCGTCACAATCAAAGTATCAAAGTTTCAGTATTGATATTTACAAATAATAATCTCCATCTTTTAAAGAAAACACTGCCCAGGTTTCTGAATATCTCCTTTTGCTGATGCATGAGAAGAAGTCGTTTGAAGCTTTTAGGGTGAACTGCAAAGTTCATATTTCATAATTCATCTCAACCAAATTTACAGCTTTGGGGGTGTAGCGGTTCTGGAGGAGAAGTCGAAAGAGTGAAAAGTTTACGAACGACGGACGGACGACGGACGACGGCCCATGCAATAAGCACATCTGGCCTGTCAGGCCTGATGAGCTAAAAATTACTGTAGCCAAGACAATGGTGCAACTATCATTGGTTATTTCTTTATGGTTAAAATGTCTTTACAAAGGCTATATTAGTGGGGATAGAATTAGTTTTCAAAGCGGATATAATTGGATTAACAATTTTCTGTTAAAGAAGATATCAATAGGGGTAAAATGTGTTGTCACAGATACTATTATTAGCGGTATAATTTTTTGCCAACTTGATATTCTCAGGTGTAAAATGTTTTGTCCCAGATGATTTCATTAGTGGTAACATTTTCTGCCAAATGTGATATCCTTTGGGGTAAAAGGTTTTGTCCCAGATGATTTCATAAGTTGTACAATTTTCTGCCAAAGGTGATATCCTTAGGGGTAAATATTTGTGTCACAGATGATATCACTAGGGGTACAATTACCTGTCAAACATGATATCAGTCAGTGTACAATTTTGTGTCAAAGATATCAATAATATCATTAGGGGTTAAGGTTTCCTGTCAAGATAATAAAGCTGTGGAGTTTCGTTTTGTTGATGTCAGTTTCGGAGTTTACGTCACAGATCTAAATCGAGTGATACCATACGATAATGGCTTGTCTGCGGTTGCAAACGTACTGGCGTGTCCATTTTCTACCACTGCAATCACATTGTTAGTTTTAAAAGTAAATAATACCTTTTCCTGGTGGCATAGAATATCAACCACCTTGGTACGCTTGTATGCAAATTTGAGCATTTTACGTATGGTTCCATTGTTCATTGTAAACAGGTTCATCCCTGCCGTAAAGAACAACGTTTCTAAATTTGCATTGTAACACATCTTTGCATTATCATCTACCTTTCGAATCTTGCTAATCTGTTCACCTTCGTAGGTCACCCGGATGATGCTATCATCCCTCAGTACATACATTAACCTTCTTCTCGGGTCAAGAGCCAAGGCAAACAGATTGGAAGAGGACTGAAACACCGTTCTGTGATTCTTACCATCATTGTCCATGGCAGCTATGGCATTGATTTGAACAGCTTTAACATAGGCGATGAAATTGGCCCCTTCGTCGTTCGCAAACTGTCTCACGCATGTCTTAACTATGATAGTTCCATATTTCTCCCTCTTGACATATGCGAGTATTTGTAACGGCAATGATTTTGCGATGAACAATGTTTCTGTTGCAAATACATAGGTTAGAGTGCTTATGCGATCAGTTACATTAATATTGGTTTCATGAAATGCGTGATTTTCAATTGCTTGCAGAACAGGGTTGTATGAAAACGTCGGGGCAAGAAGGATTGATTGTCCATCGTTGAATGGTCCATCCTCACCTGTGCACATTTAGATATAAAAGAGATATTTATTCTCAAATATTTGTTTCACAGCGTTTAGCATATTTTAATCATATAAAATAAACATGCTGGTTTCTGATCATATATTGTCAGTATCCCTAATAAAAGATAATTTTATAAAACGAACTAATATGGTTGAAACATGTTTACCAATTTTGCAATGGAAATTTGTTATATCATAGATAAAAAAAAGCACAAACTCTTAATTGTGCAATTGTTTTAGCTGTCTCCCCGACAGTTGCTACTTACCTCGACCGTTGTTCGTTGATGGGAGAATCTATAACAAAATAATAAAAAAACGTTTTGTACAATGTACGTTACAAAGATTTAACTTATCGAATTGTTTTGCTAATTTAAAAACGTTACTGATAAGACGTTTTACGAACCATCGACATTGAATGATTAA
Organism: Gibbula magus; assembly: GCA_936450465.1. Classification (NCBI taxonomy): domain Eukaryota; kingdom Metazoa; phylum Mollusca; class Gastropoda; order Trochida; family Trochidae; genus Gibbula; species Gibbula magus. Next base: position 57,682,461 of record OW388300.1, read on the forward strand.
ATTAGTTTTTAAATATGAAAGATAAATTTACAAATTATGTTTAAAATCTGATCATAACCTACGAGTTACATAGCTACAGTTCTGCGGATACTGTTGCCCATGTGTCAAAATCCGTTTATGAAAGAAACTTGACCACAAATGTAACCATAAATCACCATGGTAACCGTAGCGCAATGTTAAAGGATATATATATGTATAGCATAGGTTGTTTTGAGCAAAGTGATATCTTGTGAATTTAAATGACGAAATTAAAGATAAACCTCACAAAGTTACCAGACTGGACCAACAATTACCTGGTTTTGGACCGGCAGACGTTTGTTCCATACTCTGTCAAAATAAAGGACTATTGAAGCAAAATACAAACCTCAACTATCCAATGTTGGATCCCAGTAGAGCTTTTAGGGAACTTAGCCCTGTCGACGTCACACCGTCTCACACTCTCATCATGGTAGAACTCCTTGCATTTTGGACGACTTAGGCACATGAGGCCACAGTTCAGGATAAACGAGGACATGCCAGTACTCCTGAAGGACAGACTGGAGAGCTCTCGGGTTTCAAAGAAGTTGCTACGTAGTCCATCAATTGCCAGGTACTGCCCCAGCATCACCAGCAGAAGAAGGGCCGCCATTTTGAATTAGTTTTAGCAACAACTGGCAATGCAAAAGACACAAACCCCTAGCAAGTTATAACTCGCGCCAGTTCCCATCACTGGCTAATTCAAGCATTGCTGCATTCTTTAACTGTCCTGCGCTAGTGTAGCAACGCGCTGCAAGTGATCTTCATAGTGCACTCTGCTATACTAGTACAGAAAAGTTAAGGTAATGCAGCAAGGCTTAGATAAGCCCGTCATGGGAACGAGCGTGAATTATGACTTGCAAGGGAAGTTGTCCAAGTACAAACACTTACTCTTTTAACATTATTCTTTTTTCAACCACGTTAAGCAAAATGTTGCATCGATGATTATCATAGTATCCCTTGATATATCACAGTAACACAGACGGTATAGCAACAACTAAACTATTTGATATATGATAATGTTGATAATGTCTAGAATTTTCATACACTCATCTTGGAGTAGAATTATGATTTATTCAGAACGTGTATCATATACATCATAAGATACATTTTCTATACAAAACTATTTTCAGTTAGTAATTAAGAAATAGAAGACGAGTTGGAGTGCTATATTGTTGAATGAAACATAGCAAGGAGCATAAAACACGAAGGACGTAGTCCTGAGTGTTTTATGCTTCCTGCTATGTTTTATTCTATGATAAAGCACGGCAACGAGTTTTTCTATTTCTTATATGAGATACCTTTTAACAGTTACTCGATTTTATATAAAAACCGTGAATATATTATGTAGTTTGTATTAGGGCTGGGACGGGTAGATATTTCCTACCCGGGTACCCGACCATCTGTTACCCTACCCTACCCGGATACCTGTTTTGTTGATCTCCAACATCTAATTGTAAGATTTTGTACTACTTTATTCAACTGGTTGGCTGGAACCTAAAGCATAGAGACCCATGGCTATTTCAATCAAATTTATTATGAATGACAACTTGATCATTTTAATATTATGTTAGAATCTTCAAATACATTGTAATCTTGAAATGAAAGAATAGCAAATAAAACTGTTTTATGATTAGTCACATGATAAAAACGGGTCCGGGTAGTGTGATGGGTACCCGGGTCCTACTCAATACCCACCCGTCCCGGGTATCCGGGTTACCCGTCCCAGCCCTAGTTTGTATAAGCTATATATATGAATGCCTCCCCTCATAGAACGCATTCACAAGCATTGAACAATCAAAGTGACGTAAAATATGACGTCATTTGCTAAGCGACGCTCTAACTGACGTCTAAAATCACGAGCATGTTTTATTGTCTCTAAAGCACGCTGTCGGTCCCAAATTATCTTAATTTCAAACTTACATTTGATTTTTCTCGGTCCAAATTCCTTTACACAAATGTCTCATTATACAAATGGTCATCAGATTCGCCCGAAAATAACACACACACACCACACACGTGCACGCACGCACGCATGCACACACACACACACACACACACACACACACCACGGATGTACAGTGACGTGGCAAAAGTATTGCAACAATCGCTGTTTCCCCATAGGATCTCATGTTAATTCAGTCTAGCATAAATAATTTTAATTGTTTCAATTTTCAATTTATTTTTACTGAAATTTGACATGAAAACAGAAAATCTACTCTGCAACACGTACACAATTTATGATTTTGAATTTTCATAATAGATAAACGATTACCGAGCTATATGTCCATTTTTTTCTGTCCTTAAGGCCTGCTTACATAACAAGTGTAGAAGCGAGCACAGCTCACATACCCCCGTTTCCAAATATATTTTGACATGATTGAAAATTGGAAAGGCACCATGGGAATTACTAACCTGTGTGTAAAGATGAATGAATATGGAATGTACAGTTCCAGATATAACTGTTATAGGTCTAACCCTCAAAAGACACATCTAGGCACCATAGTTGACATGTGTATGAAGTTTGGTGTAGCTAGAATTAATAGTTTGGGAGATAAGTTCCACACAAAAATGACTTCCTCACAGAGTCACTGTTTTGTTCATGTTTCCATGGAAACTGCAAAAAGGAAAATTCAGAAGTCTGTCTAAACCTGAAAAGACACAACTAGAGACCATGGCTAACATATGTAGCAAGTTTGGTGAAACTAGCATGTAAAATTTGGGACATACGCTCCGCACAAAATGACTTCCTTACAGAGTCACTGTTTTGGTCATGTTTCCATGGAAACCGCAATAAATAAAATTCAGAAATAGGTCTAACCCTCAAAAGGCACAACTAGAGATCATGGCCCACATGTGTAGCAAGTCTGGTGAAGCTAGCATGTATAACTTGGGAGATATGATCGGCACAAAATTACTTCCTAACAGAGTCACTGTTTTGGTCATGTTCGCTCGCTGTAAGGCGGGGGTAAGGCGGGGGTATAATGATGGCAATGGGGAAGTAGCTTTACAATAAAAATACCTGGTCATTAGTTTGCCTTTATCCGAAACAATTCTCAAATTAAATGAATTTCAACATTATGAACATGATCTCAAGATTTTAGATAACAAACTAAATGCTAAGTTTGAACACTTTTTGTTCACTGCCAAAATTATGAAAATTATTTATGCTACACTAAAATAGCATGCGATCCTATGGGAAAATGGAGAATGTTGCAATACTGATGGCACGTCAGTGTATATAGAGCGCATCTCGTCGTCTGTGACGGCATATAACAAATGTGGTTTGTTGTCGTAAGAGAAGTGAGTCGTCTCCTGACTATTTTTACGAGATTCAAATGGAAAAGCATGGGTAATAAGGAAATTATTACACTCGAAAGTGTGTCATATGCCTTTTACAAAACTCTCGCTTGGGCAATAAAAAAAATCGCACTCGTTTCGTAAAAGTGATATGACACACTTCCTCGAGTAATAATCTTTATATATGTCATAGTTTGCTGGTTGTGTAATAACAATAAAATACCAATAGGTAAATGTCGATAATTTCAATATCCATAGGACATTTAGATTCATTTTAATGTCACAATCATCACATTCAGTAATGTGTGATAAGAGACAAAAACAGTTGAGAACAAGTGTTTGCCACTAACATGGCAATGTCCCCCGGCGTTAACATTGAGTTTAGTCAGACACATCATTTGGACAAGTCTCATAGTCACCTTGAAAATAAGGTCAAGGTCACCAAATTCGACTGGTATCTGCGTCCTCCCCAAATGTAGACTGACACCACTTTGACAACTTTGGATGCTTGGGTTCATGAGATATTGCGTTAACAATTAGGAGTTCGAAAAGTGGTCAAAGCATTGTGGTGACCTTGAAAATAAGGTAAAGGTCATAAAAATTGACTGGTGTCTGCGTAAACCGCAAATATAGGCTGTCAGCAAATATTAAGACATTATGTCTAACCGGTCATGAGATATCACGTTAACAAGAGACAATAAAGTGGTTGAAGTGTCGTGGTGACCTTGAAAATATGGTCAAGGTCACCAAAATCGACTGGTGTCTGCGTCAACCACCAATGTAGCCTGGCACCAAATTTGAAGACTTTGGGTTCATCAAGTCATGATATATTGCATTAACAACAGTTTGAACAGTGGTGAAAGTGTTGTGGTGACCTTGAAAATATGGTCAAGGTCACCAAAATCGACTGGTGTTTGCATCATCCCCAAATGTAGCTTGGCAACAAATTTAAAGACTTTGGGTCCATCCAGTCAATATATATTGCATTAACAACAGTTCAAACAGTGGTCAAAGTGTCGCGGTGACCTTGAAAATAAGGTCACGGTCACCAAATTCGACTGGTGTCTGCGTCTTCCCACAATGTAGACTGACACCAAATTTGAAGACTTTGAATAAAACGCTTCATGAGATATCACGTTAACAAGAAATGAGACGTACGGACGCCGCTGAATACATAGTGCGTTGCAGGGGGGGACAAAAAGAGCTTTATGTGGATTGCTATGGGAACTCGTGAAATTGACAAGCCTACACGCCTCGGAAATATATATATATTTAAACTCTAGTCTGAGTGTAAAGGAATTGCTACATCAGTCAGGTTACTTGAACTATACCTTCGATGGCCATTTTAATGTAAACACCTAAAATTGGCCGTTAAAAGGGACATAGACTTGCCTGGTTAAAGGTGAGGTGAGGTGAGGTGAGGTGAGTTGGAGTTTAACGCTGATAATTTCACTTATATTGTGGCTGCTAGTATTATGGCAGGGAGAAAGCCTGCAACGCCATGTGGCTATGTATTGCGGTGAAACCTGCGAGCATCGGCTAGAACTAGCGAACCATTGGTGGTACTACACTGAAATTCAGTGTAGCATTGCACCCAAACCTTACTGCGTGTAGAACAGTTCTGCCCAGTTCTCTACTGCAGACAAAGTTGCCGTGCCCCCAACTTCCCAATGCAAGGCATAACTCTTGCCATTCTCCATTACTGGCTGATTTAGGCCTTGCAGTATTTCCTTAAGAAATCCAGGCCCACTATGCATTTCTGGTGCAACCATTCACTATCTAGGCACAACAAAGCGAGGGAAATACCGCAAGGGTTAAATCAGCCAGTAATGTTGCCGTGCCCCTGGCGGGATTCGAACCCCGGACCTCTTGATCCGAAGCCGATCGAGTATCCCGCCCCCTGCCTGGCTAAAACCACACAATGTACATTTGTTTTAGAACTCTTTTCATGGATTCAGGAGTATTATTTAGCCATTGGTAACATATTTTCATTTTTCGTGAAGGTACTTCATTTTAGGAAGAACTGTGTGCTACAGTGCCTTTAATAGATGTCAGAAACTCAGAATACAGATGACGTTATCAATCATGATACTGGGTAGGAGACAAAAAAACAAGAACAGATTCAAATTAATCAAAATTTATTTCTTTAAACTTAAATTTACAATTCTTTCATTTCAAATCTCTCTAAATAGGCTTGTCAAATATGATTGTTTGGGAATTTGGAATAAAACAAGCAAATGTAAACAGTATACACACATAAAAATATCACAATTTCAAATATGTTCAAAAGCAAATTTTGCTGGTCTATCTAGTACTTTTAGCGAACATTCACTAGAAATTCAAACGGTTTAGTAAAATCTATTTATATTAAACATACCAGCAAAAGACTTATTGCTGAATTTAACTAATGCAACATGGCCACCTGTCAGCCATTTTGAATAAGAAGTTGACCAATGCAATTGTTATTTTAAATATATTTTAGGGATTTTTTCCTTTAAGGTAATGTTCCTTGTAGGAACAAGTTTCCTGGAATTTCATTGGATCTTTAACTGTGACCTTTTTCTGTTTCTAAAGCGCTTGTCATCATATAAAGGTTTTGTATTGAAAAAATTATTAATGTTAAATGTAATAGCATTTTTTTATGTATGGACTTTGTAGCGTTTTAGTCATTTTAATATGAAGCACATAAATCTATTCAAATATAACAACAAAGGCTAGAAACTGAATACATTATAAACTGATGGCACCAAACAGATGACTATATTTAACAATGACCCAACAAGTTCAAATACCCCTTGGCCAGATGACCTGAAAGACGCAGAATATCTATCCAAATTTGAAGCCAGGCATATGAATGATAAAATTGTTTTGTTGACATTTCAATACATACTTATATACAATGTGCAATATTTATAACAAGTCATATCCCCGTTAAACATGTTTGCTGATATGGTACATAGAGGAACTGGGATTAAGTTATTTGAGTGACATTTCACATTGAAGTGAGCTGATTCACGGTTAAACTTTGTTTTCAAGAGTATTTCACTTATATCGTGGTTGTTAGTATTGGGAGTGTCTGCAACACCATTGTGGCTATGAATTGCGGTGAATCATGCGGAGACATCGCTGAAAATTTCACCCTAGAAATGAAAATTTTAACATCACTTATCATGTACTCAGAAAATCCCCAATTATTTCTTATTCTTATTTAAAATCTTTGAGAAACATTATAAATGTGGAGATCATTCGTTCAGAAAATACCCATCCAAATGTCTATGTTATGAGCGATATTTTGAAATCTGATGTCATATTCACAGAATAACATAGTTTACATAAACATAAATATGTCCATGAATGTCTGTTTACAAAGCATGTAAAGCGTGTCAGTAATATCATAAGTACGCATCATAAAATACACAAGAGTCAGTAAGGATCTTTTCATTGTTTAAAACAAAGTGAATGTTCCAGTTACAAGGTCACCATTGGTTAAGTCTATATATATATATAGATTATCAGGTGCTGCTAATGACTAGAGGAATATGCAAACTTTGTGTAATTCAAAATTTGTTGTTAACGGGGGTCGCAATTAGTGTTATCAAAGTACCAGCCATTTGGAGAAATGTTTTTTTTAGTGTAGCAAAATCAGATCCAGCTAGCCAAATACATGTACATGATCATTTTGTCTTTAATTTAACTTATCTTAATTGTGATAATGTTACTACTGAACACAAGCAACTTGCTCATTTCTAACCCGTTTGTTTGCCACATGTGTTGTCACTTGCCCTTGTTTTTGGTACACTTGCCTATGAAAAGTGTAAAATAAATTAAATATATATTGAAGTTGACACAATTAAAGTCTAAGAATCACTAGTTATAGCCAACAGACATGTTCATTGTTGACTATGATAGCTACTAATTGACACAGGTAATCCTATTTTAAAAATATATGAACCTTTGTCTGAGCCAAATTGTACAATGTTTAAAGATTGCCCATCTTTGAAAAGCTTAGCAAAGCAGAAAGGACCAACAGACGATCATGCCATGTTGATATTTCAAAGTGAGTGAGTTATTGTTTAACGCCGCTTTGGCAGTATCGCAGCCATTAGCGGCAAGTAATATCTCATATACAACATGTTAAAATAATCGGAACGGTCCACAGCTTTTTCGGACACAAGCCTTACCACAAGCAAAGACTAAGTTATTTCCTATATTTTGTCTTCAGTAAATGCACATTTGGGAGTAATATGATTTTTGTAAATTTCTTATGACACATGCAATACGTTTTCTAGGCATGAACTGACAATGACATTACAGTGAAGCTCTAACATGCCATACACCTAGCAAATGACAGTATGTCATGAGCACAAAACATCTCAAGTTGAGGAATCTTGGAAAGATCTGCAAACATTACTCCAGGAACAAAAGCAGGACAATTCTTGTCTCTTGGCAGCAAAAGCACAAATAAATAGGACACCGAATCTCCAACAAACAAAATGTCTAAGAGGCTTTCAATATGGAAGCCTTCAGGAATTTATTTTTTTGTCCAAGTGACATTTCAGGCTTCAAGAGTAAATGTCTATGTACAGTGAATTTGCACTTTTCCATACAAGGGTTCCACTTCTCTGGGACATTTCAAACTTTATGGAAGAATCCTTAGGGGCCTGTAAAGGTTTGAGATTTATTCTCAAATACCATTTTGTCTCAGATCCTTCAGGAATGGTGGCTGCTCCTACCAGAGGAAGAAACAAGTCACTTCCTCGTTACAACAGTTTTACCAACAATCTTCAGTCTTTTTTAAATTATTCAAATCCTTTACTGTGGACAACAAGAAGGAAAACTCAGGCACGAGCCAGTCAAGGTTTCCAACATAAATTAGAGTTAATTTTTACGAGTCAACAAAATGGCCGGGTTGCGACGTCGTCTAAAGGCCCGCCACCATCATAAACAGGATAACATTCACACAAATTTCCTAAGCGAGGGCCGTCATCATTTGCGTGCGTTGATGAGTTTGGCGGCTTTAGCCATGTCCTTGTGGACCTTCTTGGCCAGGTTGTCCTTGTAGGAGTAGATGTCGGACTCCCATTTGGTCACCTTCTGGTCCTCGCAGATCCAGATCTCCTCCGTAACCTGAAACAAGAGAGGATTTCGTGATAAACACCTCACAGAGTCACAAATTAACAGATAGCAAAAGTAACTTCAGCCTTAATGAAATTGAAAAATACCTCCAAGCATAAGTTTTAATTTTAATTCTGTTGACCGTACAGCAGTAACATTGTGTCATATGACTATTGTGAAACAAGTGTGATTTTTTTTATTGCCCGAAAGAAAGAGAAAATGTTATATAGCATTTTTTGTTGTGTAAATCATATTGCACACTTTTGAGTGTAATAATTTCAGTATTAACCATTCTATTCTATTTGAATGACGTAAATATAGCCAGAAAAGGTCAACTTCTCTTGAGACCGAAGCTACAATGAGATCACGAACAATTGTTTTATGACGTGACAAGACGGTAAAATATGGAAACTCACACTGAATTTGGTTGCTCGGAAATCATGAACTGAACTATTTTCAACCACATTGGCAATAACACAGCATTATGAAATGCCCGTACCTGTGATATAAGTCTGAAGTCGTGGCTGACGAGAATCATTCCTCCGTCGAACTCGTTGATGGCATCTGCGAGTGCATCAATCGTCTCAATGTCCAGATGGTTGGTGGGTTCGTCAAGCAGCAGGAGGTGGGGACATGACCAGGCCAGCCACGCAAACGTCACACGGCACCGCTGTCCATCAGACAGGTTTTTGATTGGGCAGATCTGAAACGGCGAAATAAATCAATACGTACTTAACGTGTGGAGACGCAAAGTTCTGAAATGATGGGAAATATGTACATATTTACTTTTGTATCCGGATGATACTAAACAAATACTTTAAGTACCAAAACACACGGCAGTTGCCTCAACCTAAGCTTTTATTGTCACAGTGGCCTAAGGATGTCTTAAGCTTAAAAAGGATTAAAATGAGATCACTTTTATATATCTATGCTGATTAACATGTCTGCTAAGGAGTTACGTTTCGCTTCACTGTCTACAAGGAGTAGTTTTTATTACTAATTACTTAAGTTGTCTGAAATTTGGATCTGTGACTCTATTCCAGACACATTAATCAGCATAGGTAGATAAATCTGATTCCATATTTATCCTCGACGTGTAGTCCCTTTAAGGAGGCCTATGTGGTCCTCTTTGTACCAACTCACTACAACCACAAAGCACCCCACTCATCATCTGACCCACAAAGCACCCCACTCATCACCTGACCCACAAAGCACCCCACTCATCATCTGACCCACAAACACCCCACTCATCATCTGACCCACAAAGCACCACACTCATCATCTGACCCACAAACCACCCCACTCATCATCTGACCCACAAACACCCCACTCATCATCTGACCCACAAAGCACCACACTCATCATCTGACCCACAAAGCACCCCACTCATCATCTGACCCACAAACACCCCACTCATCATCTGACCCACAAAGCACCCCACTCATCATCTGACCCACAAAGCACCCCACTCATCATCTGACCCACAAAGCACCCCACTCATCATCTGACCCACAAAGCAACCCACTCATCATCAGACCCTCAAAGCACCCCACTCATCATCTGACCCACAAAGCATCCTACTCATCATCTGACCCACAAACACCACACCCACCTGCTGCTGGCCGGTGAGTCCGAATCGTCCGATGATCCTCCTCATTTCCTCCTTCTCCTTCACGTCCGGGTAGCACTTGGACATGTAGTCAAGGGCAGACAACTCTGTGTCCAGCTGGTCATGCAGATGCTGCAGGAGACAATTGATACTGTCAGTTACAGTAACTAATGCACTTTCAAAGCTATTTAAGATAGGTGCCTATTCTTATACAATGTCACTTAAAACAGTCCAGGAGAGCATAGAAAGTTAACGCTCACTGACAGGAATACAAGTGAATTTGGGACAAAGACAGATTTGGGCTACCCTCAAAATGTACATAAAATGAAAGGAAAACTGGAATTCACAAAAGATTGTCCGTTTTAAGACAGAGTGTTTGTTTGTATGTTTGCCCTAAAGTTATACATCAAAGATTCTTTCCCTTAAGCACTCAATGTTTGGAATCAGTGGTTATCGCTACGAACGTTTGACCATCGCCGCGGACTGCGATCTCCCAAGGGAGAGAATCCAGGGCTGAGCCTCGGCCTTTTATGTCATCATCTTCCAAACAAAGGGCTAATAAATATTGCTAATAAATATTGGAGAATAATAACCCAATGATAATGCAGAATTTGTTTCCAGACGGTAAACAGAAATCTTTCAACCAGTGTTTAACTACATCAAAATGGAGTGAAGACCAAGAACACAAACCTGGTGATATCTTCCAATTTTCAGGTGAGAGTGTCGTCTGATCAGTCCCTCTGTTGGTACAAGCTGAAGCAATAAAACAAAACGGTACATTAATATATGTTCCCCATGAACAACTAGCCAATCAATCTGAAGATTTTTGGGCATTTGTTCAGCTATTTTTTAATTATTATTAGGGCAAGCACATCAGGATAATATTTTGATATAATGTCCCAGGGCAAAAAACACTTAGGAATGACCCTTGCTCAAGAAATATCAACATTTAGTTACCCATGTACTGGTCGTAAACATATAGCATGACACGGTCACTTGCACAATATGCTCAATTTATTGCATGATTAAATTCACTTAAGAATTAACATCCACATTTCTTTGAAAAACAAAAGATTACCCTTACGAGTGTGAAACATGCTGTGTAAATTAAGTAACGCTGGTGTTGGTCCTAGGTTACCATTTTGGCAAAATCTTAACACACGGGACTATTTGCAATGGTCAAAGTATGCTACTTGTCCAAATTTTTAAGGATAGAAAGCTATTTTGTTGGGAAAAGTTTCCCTAAAACCCCTAAGGACCAACATTTTAATGATGCATTGTATATTCTAAAGCTCTATCAGAATCTCGGAACATTCATCACAAAAAAACTTACATCTCCGGTGATGAGTTTGAGGAGGGTCGTCTTTCCCGCTCCATTCGGTCCGACCAGGGCAACTCTTGTGTCCAGATCAACACCAAAATCCAGATCTTTGTATATATGCGGCTACGTGAAACAAACACAAAACTTTAGAATAACAGATCAAGGTTTGTAAAGATACAGATGTAAGGGAAGGATGGACACAGCCTTCAGTAATGGAGGAAGAAGGCCTGCAACCATTGTGACTATGTATTGCAGTAGAACTGCAAGCAGCAGCTGGAACTAGCCCACCACTGGTGGAAATGAATCTTGATGTTGAGCTAAATGCAGATCTGTTCTCTACTGAACTTCAAAACCCTTTCTGGCATGTGAACAATGAATATTTTGTATCTGTAGGTAAAAAGATATATTCCTGTTTTAACCTATTCTTATACATTCTCCAAGATAAAAACTTGAGGACAAGATACAGTTTGTTTGTTTTAGTATGCATGTATTACTGTACTAAAAAGAACAGAAGAACAAGTATTTAAAGTCAAGGAGGACATTTTGATTTGTTATGGACTTAACATTTAGCATCATAGAAGCAGTAAGTTGAGTTCTACTAGGCTGAAGTTATCATGCTTATTTTCAGTAACTCAAGTCAACAAAACTTTCATTTAGACTAGGGATGGAATCAATACACTTCTGTCAACGGTCATGTGATCAGCTTTTGACCAATCAAATATAAAACAAATGATTAAACAGATTACATAATAGAGTCAATGATGTTCTGATAACAAATTATAAAGTAATATGACCTTTCTCTACATGCCGCGAGGAAGACATCTGGCATACAATCAATACATATCCTGTTGGGTGGGCGAGAGTAACCGAGTTGATGATTACCGGTCTCCTTGCAACAGGTGGAATTGATCTCACCTGCCTAGGGGTCCACTTAATAAATAGATATTAATATATAGGACTGCTTGCATATGGGTAAAGTTGAGGTTGGGTTTAACGACACTTTCAAGAGTATTTCACGGCTGGTGTATGATTGCAGGGAGAAAGCCTGCAACACCATTTTGGCTATGCATTGCGGTGAAACCTGTGAGCATTGACTGGAGCTAGCGAGCCATTGGTGTGCTGGGCTGAAATTCAGTGTAGCATTGCACCCAAACCTTACAGCATGTAAATCAGTTCTCTACTGCAGATAAAGTTGGCGAGTCCCTGGTGGGATTCAAACCTGGGACCTGATCTGAAGCTGAATTTGCTAACCACTGCGCTATCCAGCCACCACGATCATCTTCTGAAGCTCCCGCCTTTTTTTCCCTAATTTTTAAGTTCATTGAAGTTAATTCTAAAGAACAAATGTGTTTTGTTGTGACTGTAGTTTGTTTCTGTTCTTCATGTTTCTGAAACTGAACTGAACTAAGAGTCGTGTCCCGAAGCTTAAATGTATCCCGAAGCTTCACTCCACACATATCTGAAAGAGGATCTCTATATTCTCTCACCTTCTTATCGTTGTAGCGGAAGCTGACGTGTTGAACCATGATGACAGGGGGCGGTATCTTGCCGCAGCTCGGGAAGTAGAACGTCAGAACCTGGACACATAATAAGTACCAATATAAGATATCCACGGCAATTAAACACACGCGGTCAATGGCGCCGACAGTGTGCTTGATGAGAATATCTTGACATTGTCAGTTTAAATACTGGATTTCTTCTCAGTGATTATGCTCTAAAACATATCCAGGTTTGTTACATAAAGTCAACTATTCTATCGTAAGGGAGATCTAGATTCAATGTCCTCACCTTATCAGTAGACACCTTGTCAGTTAGACCGCTGTCCACCATCTTCTTCAGAGTCTTCTCTTTACTCTGGGCTTGTCGAGCCAGCTTGGCGCTACCGTGACCGAACCGTGCAATGTAGTTCTGGAAATAAACAAAGAAGGAAACGATCCTTAGGGAGGGTAGATACTTGGAACTAAATATCTCGGATACAATACAGGGGTTACTTTGGACCGCGCCATTGCGTCATTTGCGCTACCTAAAACGAAATGGCGCAGTAAAAAATATACCCTGCGCCTGTCTGGCGCAGTTAAATACGAAATGGCGCACATCTAAAATTACTCTGGGCTTTCCCAGTCGTTAGTGAAAATTTTCTGTCAAAAAAATATGTTCAACTCGTTCATTGCATTCGTTTCTGAATCGATAACGTAAACCCGGAAGTGTTCGTTTATGCATTCATTTAGCCTAATGCGTAATCGAGTTTGTCATTTGGAACGATTCGTTTTTTGTACCCGCAACCGTAGTAAACATCATTCAAGTATTACTGAATACTAGGGCACGGTATCGTTTTTTGATGAGTAAATCATGTAAACGGTAGACGGTAGCAAAGTTTTTAGTACATCACGGTGAAAATAGAAAATGTCATCTGCTTAACATCATGAAGTTTTATTACAAAAGTTATTACAAGCTTGCTCTCGTGTGCGTAACTTGCTGTCATTATTGAGCATCGATGAAGGGGTCGTTTCAAAGATTTTTGTTACAAATTAAATCTCTAGTGCAGTAAAACAATATTTTCATGTGTTTTCAGTTATTTCCCTTGCTTTGATTATTGTTAGAATTCTGTACTTATATAACGTGTAAGATGAAATAATGTAAAATCTAATATGAATACGAAGAGGTCATTCAAATGTATTTACGCTCACTGCAAAATAAACTCCATAATAAATGGTATACGGCCCCTTGCAACCTCTGTCATATTCGACCAATCAGATTCACGGAATCGTTTAGCACATGGCTGCGAGAGCATGTCAATTTTTCAATAGATAGATGTTGGTCAAAACACGGCAAACTTAATATGTTACAGTGTAAATTGTTTCATAATAACTATTTGGGAGCTATCATGACTCATATTATATCTGAAAATCAAGAGTTTCACCAGTGATTGTGGAATTACATTTTGACTACATACGCCGATCGATCTGTGATGAATTGGCTGTTTTACGGGTATTTATTTAATGTCAATTTGTTCGTGGAACATTCAAAATTGAAAAGTAAATAACATCCATTGAATATTTTATTATTAATTCAAGACAGAAAACATGAACGTTGTCGTCTGGAACAGGATCTTTTCAACAGTACGACATGACATGTACTACACTTCACTGCCACACATATGAAACAAATATTATTGTTTTAAAGTTGAATATTATAGTCAAATTAGTTCTTTTTACAGACAACTGGATAATTTTTTTACAAAGCAGTTTGATGGGTTTTTACGTCATGTCATGTATTGAACTGACATATAATATGTCAGTTCAATACATGACATGACGTAAAAACCCATATTATGTCATTCAATATATGTTACTTTGATAAATCTCAACTGAATATAATATAAACAATCTCATGAAATTGATTTTTTTTTAAAAACTATTAAGAGTGATTATTTGGCTTGGGAAACCCCTCAGATGTCACCATTTCAGCTTAAGAATTCAAAATTTTCTAGGGGGAGGCCCCCCAAACCCCCACCTATGGGAGGGCGCACCCTCCCATGCCCTCCCCCCGACAACTATACGTTGTCGGGCGGGTCTGCGCTGTGCGCAAACCCGGGCCTGGGACACAGGGCCCACTACAGTTGAACTCTGTGGGCCAATGGCCCACATGGTTATTTTTCCAGAGTAACCCCTGCAATATAGTATGTATCACAATCTACCAATCAGATCCCTATCATGACGAGTTAACTTTAATCTGACCAAATAATGCAACAATACAATATATCTGTTACTTATCCCTATACATTGATTTCAATATTTTTTGATTGAGACACTGCAGTGGTTAAACAATTTGTAAGTGAGAGGTCACAGACTTGCAGGATTCTACCTTCGACTCGACAACACAAACAAAACTGATGAAAAACCAATGATTTATGTCTTTTTTCAACAATCAACTACCAACATTATCTTGAGATTTAGATAGAATTCTGTCACTTAGGGCAACTTATTGCCACTGATAAGATTTTTAAATGGTTGCTTTGGAATAAATATAATTGCCTTAAGAATTTTATCAGGGTGCAAGAATCTATTTAGATAGAATTTATAAACTATCAAACTGTAAACATTTATAATTATTTAATGGAAGGACTACTCTGGAAGTGGAATCAGTAGAATCGCTATGAGAGTTTGATCATTGTGCGAGCTCGATCTCTCATTGGAGAGAGCTCTGCACTGATCCTCGGCCTTTTGTCATCATCTTCCACTATAATAATCAACCAATCATCTTCCACTACTAATCCATCAATCATCTCTCTCTACTAATCATCTTCCACTATAAATATACTGATCTATAAATCATCTTCCATTTTAATGCTAATCAACTTATAATTTCCAATCCACTAATCCAATCATCTTTCTCTCTACTAATGCACTAATCATCTTTCTATTATACTAATCCTCTTCCTTTCTACTAATTCAATAATCCTCAGACCTCTTCTCCGTACTAATCTTTCACTCTATTAATCATCTTCTGCTGTACTAATCTTCTATGGAATGCAAAAGGAAAATCTACCCTATTTCCCAATAACTCAATCATGTTGCAATGTCAATGATTAATTAAACATTACTTTAAAAAGAAGACATTCATTTTAAACCAGCAAATACCACGGATATAAGCCCAGCGTTAGTGCAGGTAATTATAATAAATGAGTCTAAAGTAGACAGTAAAAAATTTTGGTTGTTCATATTTGCTAAAAACTAATTAAAATTTTTAGATCATGATTATTAAAGTTGTTCATCAAAGCGTTTTCCCCTTGAGCACCCAATGTTTGGAATCAGTGGTTATCGCTACGAACGTTTGACCATCGCCGCGGACTGCGATCTCCCAAGGGAGAGAATCCAGGGCTGAGCCTCGGCCTTTTATGTCATCATCTTCCAAACAAAAGGCCAGCACATCATTGGTCAATACGGTCTGATGTACCATCGAAGTACCAGTCTCGCCCCCCACTTGAAGGCATGGGGAAACAATGATACATTGTAAACCTCCAAAAACGTCACGCCCTTGTTTCTTGAAGGTCATTATTTCACTAAGTTTAAAACACTCTCAAGTCTTTGCAGCCCCATCAAATTACCCCTTATATAGGAGTGTGAATAATAAAGAACAGGTTGCGAGCGAGACCCAGTGTACGTACCTTCATGTGTGAGATCTGGTCCTGTTCCCACTTGTATCTCTTCATCTGGTTCTCCTCCAGCTCAAACCGAGTCTGGATGTACGTGTCGTAGTTACCCTGCAACACAATACACGTCTCGTTAACTCTCAAACCTTCAGCAAGGATATGACATTATTCATGAGGGACCTTCTTTCTTATAACTATTAACCATTTTTAAAAAGTTGCCATGAACACAATCTGAGTGAGTGAGTTATTGCTTAACGCCGCTTCGGCAGTATTGCATCCATTAGCGCGATGAACACAATCTGAAAACCAGAGGCAGAGCCTGGTAAATTTGCTGTGGACTTTGTCCGCGGAATCCAAGAGGGCCTGATCAATTACAGATGGTTAAAAAAAATTTCGAAGTCGGGCAGGAATTGAACCCCAACCCTGTTGATGGAAAGGTGGGTGAAACAGTAGCAAAATGTCAAACTTACACCATAGTACTTGAGCTTGTTGAGGTGGAAGTGTACGATGTTGGTACAGACCCCGTTGAGGAAATCTTGAGAGTGGGAGATGATCATCAGGATTCGCTTGTAGCTGAACAAGAAACAACAGTTATTCATCTTGTTGCCCGAGCGGTAGTGCTGGGATCCACAATTTTTTCTCCCTAATTATCCTTTACTGAGTACTCCATCCAAACTGGATGCCAATAATAAATCAAAGCAAGATACCACCACAATAGGAATGATGTCACCGCAAAGTTTACACATACATCCTAATAAACCCGAGTGTTCAACACAATTTTGAGCACACTAAATTTTATAATTTCAAAATATTTTGAGAGTTCCTATTCCAAACTATAACTTTCAGATACTACTCAAATAAACATTTCTTGAATTGTTCTTGTGCTTACTTCGCAAGTTCCTGCTCGAGCCACACACAGGCGTTCAGGTCGAGATGGTTTGTGGGTTCGTCGAGGAGCAATAGAGCCGGTCTGATGAACAGTGCTCGTGCAAGAGCGATCCTCATACGCCAACCTCCGGAGAAGTCTTTAACCTGAAGTAAACAGAGGGATTGAATTGGTGATAGAAATTGATTTCAAATTTGATTTATGAGGTTTCAAATACTCTGCAATACATAGGGTAAGAGTGGCGCTGATAAAACTACAGGTTTCACTGCCACATGTGATGTGTGCACATACAATAGATACTGAACGACGTAAATGAAAGCTAAGTTGAACGAAAAACTCTGATGAAAACGACAATTGTTATTGCAGCCGTGCAACTTACATTACATTGAATACTTGAATGAGTGTACCGTCACATCCATTGGAAGCCTGGGATGTTATTACAAAATGTGTAATAATACTGTAAGTTTATTAAACAGTGATATCTTATATTTCAACAGACAGCACCACTCAGTTTCAGCTAGTGGGGATCCAGCTTGTATACCTTGGTGTGCTGCATGTCCTTGGTGAAGCCGAGCCCACTTAGGATGTATCCAGCTCGCGCCAGGGCCATGTCGGCGTCCATCTCCTCCAGCCGCTCGTACACGTCCATTAGACGCTCGTGAGACTCTGTCGGGAAGAGAAAAGTTAATCTTATAGTTATAAGATATAAGTGTTTATCTGATATTTGGAATTGCTATTGAAGGCAAAAATATTAAATATTTGAGCAGAATTGAAATACCAAACTCAAGAGGTGGCAATGGACGATGACCTGTTCATAGAAAGTCTAATGTTGTTTTAACAGAAACTTTCTTTTAAATTAGAAGACTTGAGCAGTCATAAAGAAACTATACAAATTATAAATACAGCTCGAAAACAATGCAACTTGCCATCTCGATCTCAAGGCTATATGGACTAAATTCACCTTCTTTTCTTCTAGAGTTTAGGTTCTAACTTGGCCAGTGCAAAAGATGTCTTCACTTTTGGGCCAACTCACCATGGTCTGTGTGTGTAGCAAGAATCTCTGCCTCTCTTTCAAGTTTGAGTCTCTCGTCGTCCACCTCAATAACACAGTCCAGCGCAGTCTTGTCACTAGGGGGCATCTCTCTTCGGAGAAGGAAGATGTCAACATGCTCGGGGACTGGGATCTCTCGCAACTCCAGCGCGGCTAGCAGTGTTGACTTGCCTGTCAACAAAGAGGGGCTTTGTTATACCAATCTTACATATTGCAAATAAATATCTTTCTCACCTTCAGCGTGTCCGGAGTAAAGTACGGAAACCTGTTAGCCTCCATAAATTCCTATAGTATGTTTTTAAGATTCCAAAAGTAGTGCCAAGCTGTAAAAGAAAAATAGACAGATCACCAGAGGAGA
Source organism: Gibbula magus (assembly GCA_936450465.1). NCBI lineage: Eukaryota > Metazoa > Mollusca > Gastropoda > Trochida > Trochidae > Gibbula > Gibbula magus. Next base: position 57,701,268 of record OW388300.1, read on the forward strand.
TGCACGTACCACATCCGTTGAGGCCGATGAGTCCGTATCTTCGGCCGACGTTGAGTTCGAGCTTGGTGTCCTGCAGCAGCTCGACACCATGGAAGGTTATAGCCAGGTTGTTGATGTGGACATCTCGGCTGTCAGGGTGCGAGGCAAGCACACCCGTACACGAGCGGAATTTGGAGGCAAGGTCAAGGCCGTCTAGAGAATCAATCACTTCACTCATACCATTCGCTGGAGAGAGAGAAAAAGAGCTGTGAATTCCAAGCAGACAGGAATCACATAAGCATAAAGACTCCGACTCCTTCAGTATCAAACCATTCAAAGTGACAATCTGTAGGAATCATTGCTATTTATAAAGGGACCACTAGCTAAATATAGACTGTCCTGAACTATTCAGGAACGATGGGATATAAAAGGATTCAAGATAACCACAATGTAAAACTTAAAACAATTGATTTCAGTTGTAGCAAAAGTGATTATTTCTTTAGTTAGAGCCAAGATGGATGGTTTTACCATTTCATATAACTTAACAAAATTATGTATTTAACAAGTATCTTGGTAAATCGCTAACTGATTAGTTAATGATATTCGTGAAGAAACATTTGAAATGATTGTAATGATAATCTCTTCATCAGTCATCTTTGTATCTTAGATTCAAGACTCATGAGTTGTTTGGGAATTTATTTTTCAAGTTGTGAATAAAAGGAGATGTGGATCAATTCTACCATCTTTAATATTACACATCATATACTGAGTAATCCTTTTCATTTCAAGGTATACAACAACAAAATCTGATTCATTAGTTTCTGCAGCACGGTATATCTGTTAAATACCATGGTCCTTGGAAAAAAACTAGGTACACAACGGTACTGAAATTTCTGTGGTACACAACCCAACTTTTCATCAAAGTAAAAAGGATGCAGATGAACAATCCTGCTAATTAGATGACAGAGAATGTCAATGTACAACCCCTGGCTGCTAGAACATACCCTCAGCTCCATTAGTGGCTCCGTTTGTCTCCCCATTTTCCTGTGGTTTCTTCCCGCGGGTTCGCTGCGCCTCCTTCTTCTTGGCGTCTCTCTTCTTTTTGGCGTCGGACGGCATGTTTTATGATTTATAAGTAGTTCTTGTTCTGTTGGCTAAAAGTAAAGAGGAAAGCTAATGAAGTTAAATCAAGCTTGAGAAACATATCAACCTAAAGTGGAATGGTTCTTGCAAGTTTACACCATTTTGATTTGCAAAACTTGAATAATTCATAGATAAATAGATTCTATTGCTGTAAAGAAATGACCACCTGTTGACATCAAGCGAATCTAGGTTGAAGCAGCGCCAACACGGAATGAAGAAGTTGTATGACGACTCAAGAACTTAAACAAAATTGAAATTAAGTCCTTGCTCAAAATTGAATTGCTGAAGTCAAATGCTAGCTAACATTAAACAATGAAACAACTTACACAAAATTTCTGATCATTGAATTTGAGGTGAGGTGAGGAGAGTAGGGGTTTAACGCCGCTTTCAAGAGTATTTCACTTATATCACGGCTGCTAGTATTACGGCAGGGAGAAAGCCTAAAAAACACCACTAGTAGTACTATTCTGATCCATTTGAAAATGAGATTTGAACAAGAAGCTAACAATCAATCATAAACATCGACTGAATACCCTTCGTCCCTCATTCTAATGCAGTACAATATTATAAGCTTTAGCTTTCTCAATTTCTGGAATATAGGACAAAACTTCTCACAATTTGAAAGATGATTGGTGAGCAATGTATGAAATAAGCCTGGAGCGTCACCAGGCCAAAACTATAATTTTGTCAAATTGTCATAAAATAAACACATTTAAAAAACCTCAAAAACTTACCAACCCAGACAAAAAGTAACCAGGTTACGAGCTGTCTGACAGACTTTACTGCATACAGTGCAGCCTCCCCAATTCCAAATGGGACAAACCGTGTTATTCCTAGACGGGGTCCTGCGACAATTGGTCAACCCTTTTGGCTTGGTGCCTCTTAAATGTTTTAAACGTTGGACACTTTTACCATTGCATAGGCAAAATCTCTTCAGAATTGGCTAAAATGACCCCTTCTGCTAATCACCAAGGAACAACACTGGGACAGTTGCAAAAATATGCAGCAAATCTGCCTGCTTTGTCCGATTTCAGATAAACAGTCTATCAAAATTGCACTGTCTGCCAAACTTCGAGAAGGATGGGTAAGGTTTTTTTTAAAACATAAGAACCTGTGCCAGTAAGACTAAGACTAAGGGACTATTCTTACATGCTTGTGAGAACTGGCATGTAACAGAGACTTGTTAAATAATGAAGGAATTTGGACTTCATTTCCAGTCCAAAAGCTATGATGTAATGAAATTAGTTTTATAGCTACCGTAATAAAATCGCTAATTGTTATATAATCCATGTTCTTTAGCTTAAAGAGCCATCACGGATGTTGATGAAAATATCAAAAATTTTCCATAAATCCATCTCCGTGAAATAAATACACTTAATTTTTCCCTAATTTATCCAACTTAAAATAAGCCGAGAAATTGCATTAATTAGTAAAGGTGTTTTCCAGTCTAAATATAGATCCAGTCTATTATTTTCAAGCGCAAAGCATTATGGTCTAGCTCACACACAGTAAACAAAGACACGAAAGAATAACAAAAAATATGAGCAATGAAAGATATCGAAATATATTTTTTTGGCGGTGATTTATTTACTATTTCATTTAATTGTGTATTTGCTACAGATATTGGAATAATTGTTTTACCCAACTAGGTATTTTTCTTGAATTTTATAATTATTAATGAGAGTAAAAAAAATTCATAATTTGCTGGTCTTATCTCAATAAAAAGAACATTAAACAGGAAATAATTTGTATATTCTCAGGACATTTAGAAACATTGTTTGTAAAGCAATCATCACATTCAGTAATGTGTGACAAGGGTAATTTGCAAGAGAGACACGTGAAGCACGTGCAGCATATGGGTTGTTATGGCTACTTGCGCTAGAGACGAGCCTTCACGCTTCGGAAGCGCTTGCTGTTTGTGTAGTACGTATTACGCAAAAAAGGGGATTCTGTTTATATACGTCAGATACCCTTAGCGCGCGCTAGTCGAAGTGGTACTTATCTTTGAAACCAAATTGCAATACATTGTCGTGATATGAAAATTATTTAACATATGCCATGTTGTAGATAAAGGATTTCTCTGGCGAATGACGTTATAAGTATGTTTTCCAAAAAATTGAAATACTAACATCCGTGATGGCTCTTTAATTAATGTTACTTTATCTGCCTGGTAAATGCTAATTAGTAGGCTAATTGCAAATGCTAATCTGGTTAATTAACTGAAAGCTGATCTTTGACATAAATACCACTGGAAGTTACCAGATTTTGCTAATTGGTCAGGTAACTAATCAATAGGGCTGAGTATCATGGGAAATCTCACGATACGATATGTATCACGATACAGACAGACGATACAGAATGTATCACGATACATTGTTTAAAGTAAAATTTCATGCAAATTTTGTGAAATTTTCAAGATGGTGGAAATTTTGTGTTATGAGATGATCAAAAATCAAAGATTAAAACAGTTTTTTTTTCTAAAAACAGTTATTTATGAATCAGATTGCTTCATGCTTACTGTAGTTACTGTTACTGCACAACACTATAGTCTTATAGTGTTCACTTAGGTTCTCTTTTTATTTTTAAGTAAGTGAAATCTATTTTTAGTGTATCACGATACAGGAACCTCACGATACAATAATCACGATATCCCAGGCTACGATTGTATCGTAGGTATCGATGAATCGTTACAGCCCTACTAATCAACTTATATATTTTTTACTGGTTTGTCAATAGATATTAATCAAAATCTGAGGTCAACATGGCATTGACATTATTATCAACATAATAATCCATTAAGACATTAAAAAGCAAAAGTATTAAGATTTCCAATTCATCATCAGACATCACCAGGTAATTTAATAGGTAATTTATTATTATTTCCAATAATAGAATTTCGCGAAAGAATGAATTATATATTCAATGTTGGGCCTCCATAGAAAAGTTGTTCATTTCACGTCCGGTCAACTAAAACAAAAAATGCCGTGTGGTAAGTACAATATCATTACCGGAAGTAGCACATCGGTCAAGGTCAGAGTTTGTAGAAGCATGCTGTCAAGTTTGGGAGAATATTTTGATGTAGAAAGGGTATATTTTGTCGCTGAAGCATGAATGTCGACTGGGTATGGTTAATTAACAGCTAATTACTCGAAAACGCTAGGGTTTGGGCATTCATTGAAGTCAAAAATGAATGTATCGGTAAAAGACGATTCGGCAGTGCTGGTGCCGCAAATGCGGAATTTCCGTCTTAAAGGTGCACTGTGCCATAAATGCTATTATAGCTCGATCGACCTATGCACCAATAGCTCGAACGAACTACTATAGCTAGATCGACCTATTATAGCTCGTTTTTAGGTTATCCCCGACCTGATCACGAGTTTCCAATAACAAACACTAAAGAGTGAGTGAGTGAGTGAGTTATTGTTTAACGCCGCTTCGGCAGTATTGCAGCCATTAGCGTCGATAAACACTAAAGAAATCATTACACACAGTTATAGTAGTTACTAGTAAATGGAAATCATAATCTTTAAGCTTGTCCAGTGTATTGGATCACCTGGACTTGAGTTCCATACAATGCCTTTAAAAATCAAGTTTTAGGATTGTGAAAGAAAAGCATGTTTATGTTCAATGAGCTATTTTTTAAGTCTTGGAAAGAGTGGGTTTCAATCATTTTAACAATTTTTTCTGTTATAATAAAATCCTTATAAACATTACAAAAATATTAAATTTTAATCAAGATTTGAGTGAATATAATAACTGGTGAACATTTGAAAGATCCCTATGAACATTTGAAACTTAAAAAGTATGCTATGAGTGTGATACAATTTACAAAAGAAAAACAAAATATAATGTTTCATTTCTAGTCTTAGTAGTAGTCTATCATGTCTACACAAAGGATGACGTCATTTCGTGGGATTGCGAATTAACTTCCTTTCACAAGTTACAAGTTTCATCTATCACTTCGGAAATTAAACGGTACTATATCAATCGTGTATTTTAAATAGATCAAAAGACGAACAGAGATTATACGATGTGAGATATACTCAATAAACAATTTTGTTCACTTATGTGGGTTGTGAAATGTCGTTATTTTCCGTTACCGGTTGAGAGAAGAAAACGATTTTCGGAACAAATTAGATCATTTTCGGCTTTGAGACTTAGCGGAAAGGTAGTATGAAGCCAACTCCATAAATCCTTACCTTTGAATACAAATACAATGGATTTAAACTGAAAATATTCGTGAATGAATCTTCAACTGTTGCCGATCCACCTGTCTGTGAGCGGGACGTCAACCACACATGTTTTCAAACCGGAAGTGCATTCTCACCGATACTACTACGCATTCCAATTGTAAATACCCAAAACACGTTATATCTGTAGTCGTTTTACGATAGAATAATATCATTATGAATTTATCCTTGTACATTCATCACAAAAGGGTATATAAATTTAGTATTCATTTTTAAGCAATAGAAAGGGAAAAGAGACGGTTTCTTCTAAGCTGTTTTTGGAACGATAATGAAACGAATAGTGATTCTAAAGACTAATTCGCAAAAAAAGAAGAACTATTTTGAGTTGATTAAGATGCCAAATCATTCTAACAAATTCTCATACTCTATTAGTGTATTTTTGGAGAAAATGAATTTGTTTCAATAACATGTCCTACATTAAAGGGGCAGTATCACGTTTTTTCGCTCAAACAAGTCGATGAAATTTATTTGAGAAATAATTTTACCAAATAGTAAAACATTCTTTTCTCTTTCGAAAATCAAGTCAAAAGAGAGGGTACATGGTTCAGTAAATCAATAGAAATCGTTTTTGTCATTCAAAATAATAAAATGTGTTCACAATAAAATGGCCGCCATGCAATTTTTGATTTATATGCAACACCGTTATAACTACAAATGATAATTGGTTTGTGTAATAAGATGTTTACCCGCTAAAATAAATTAAAATGACACAAACTATCATTATAAATAGGAAATTTGAATAAAAAAATTGGCCAAAAACGTGCTACAGCCCCTTTAAAGAAGCATGAACATGTTGATAAAAATAGAGCAATATTGCACAAAATCTACTTTTTAGTGGGCTTATGGCATGGCATGGTGTTCGGCATCCGTCCGTCTGTCTGTACTTTTTTCTTCTTATCCTCTTGGTTCCTTGTGGAACATAAGGCAGGCAGTAGCTGTCTCCATTTTGTTCTGTCCCGGGCAACAATCTCTACGGCTCTCCAGGTGTTCCAGCCTATAGCATTCCTCTCCTTTTCTGCTGTCCTTCTCCATGTCTCTCTTGGTCTTCCTCTTTTCCTCTTCCCCTCTGGAGCCCATGTTAGTGCTATTTTCGTGTCTTCTGTAGAGTCTTTCCTCAGAACATGTCCGATGTATCTCCATCTTTTTCTTTTCAAACTCTCTTCCACAGATTCTACTCCAGTTCTTTCCCTCAGTTCTTTGTTGCTGGTCTTTTGGGGCCAGAAAACCTTTATTATTCGTCTTAGGCATCTGTTTTGGAATGCCTCACATTTCTGCACATCGACCTTTGTTAGCTTCCAACACTCTGATCCGTACATTAGTATTGGCTTGACGTTTGTTGTAAAGATCTTTATTTTTGTCTTTGTGCTGTATGTTGGTGTTTTCCATACGTGAGTGAGCATCATAAAGGCATTTCTTGCTTTTTGCAGTCTTGCTAGGATGTCCTCGCTGGCACCACCATCCTTGCTGACTTTGGATCCTAGATAGGTGAACTCTTGGACATCGTCAAGTGCTTGATGGTCAAGTATGATAGGACTGTCTGTCTTGGCGTTAACCCGCATTGTTTCGGTTTTCTTCTTGTTGATCTTCAGTCCTACTTTTTCTGTCCATTCTTGTATTCTGGTGGTCTTTTCTTGTAGGTCTGTGTGTTTGTTTGCTAGCAATGCGATATCATCTGCAAAGTCGAGATCTTCTAGTTTTGTGGTGAAGTTCCATCTGATGCCCGTGTTTCTGCCCGATATGCTGTTTTTCATGGCCCAGTCCAGTGCTATGAGGAATAGAAAGCCTGACATGTTGCAACCCTGTTTGACTCCACTTTCTATCTTCACCCAGTCTGATTCAATTCCATTGTTGATGACACACACTTCGTTGTTGCGGTAGATGCTTTGGATCACTTTTGTTATCTTGGAAGGTATTCCATAGTTTTCCATTATCTTCCAGAGTGTCTCCCTGTGGATGCTGTCGAAGGCCTTCTCAAAATCGATGAAGTTGATGTACAATGGGGCCTGCCACTCAATGCTCTGTTCTATGATGTTCCTTAGTATGAAGATCTGGTCTGTTGTTCCTCTCCCTTTTCTGAATCCAGCTTGTTCTTTCCTGAGGCGTTGGTCTATCTCCTTCCTCATCCTTTCCAGGAGTATGTTACCCAGGATCTTGCTTGGTACAGATAGTAGTGTGATGCCTCTCCAGTTAGAACACTGTGTCAGGTCTCCTTTCTTGGGTATTGTTGTTAGTATCCCTCTTGACCATTCTTTGGGTGTTGCTTCTTCCTCCCAGATCTTGTCATATAACTTCTTTAACCATGTTGCAGATATCTGTTGGTCGGCTTTCAGCATTTCACTTGTTATACTGTCTATTCCTGGAGCCTTGTTGTTCTTTAGTTTCTTGATTGCAGCAATAATTTCTTCTAGCTTGATCTTTCCTGTGTCTATGTCTGTGTCAGAGGTCTTCTTTTCTATCCTCACTGGTCTTTTTGGTGGTTCTCTATTCAGAACTTCTGAGAAGTGTTCTTGCCATCTCTCTTTTATATCATTTTCCTTTGTCAAGGTCTTCCCATTCTTGTTCTTAATGTGAGTGGTTGTGGTTTTGTGCTTGCCACTGATCATCTTGGTGATTCTGTAGAGAGTGCCCTGGTCTCCTCTCCCAGCTGCCTGTTCAGCTTCTTGGATCATGTCGTTCACTCTTGCTCTCTTGTCTCTTCGGCATTTCTTCTTCACATCTTTATCAGTACTTCGGTACTCCTCTCTCAGTTTGCTGACCAATCTCTCAGATCTTGTGCTATTCATTTTGTTCTTAATCTCTTTCCTTCTCTCAATCGTGGATATGGTGTCCTCTGTCATCCAGTCTTTTGTCTGTCTCTTGCTTTTTCCAAGTGTTTTATCTGCTGTTTCTGTAATGACTGCCTTGATTTCTGTCCAGATTGATTCCACATTTTCATGTTCATGTTCTATCTTGCTACAGTCTAGTGCTGCGAACCTGTTCTTTAACTCTAGCTTGAAGCTGTCTTTGTGGCTTTGGTCTTTGAGCTTCTTTGTGTCAAACCTTGTTCTTTTAAGCTCCTTCTTCTTGGTGACTTTCTTCAGCTTGAGTCTTGCTCTACAAAGGATTAGTTGGTGGTCACTTCCAATATCCGCCCCTCTCATGACCCTTGTGTCTAGGATGGATCTTTTATATTTCCCATTTACCAGGATGTGATCTATCTGGTTTCTTGTCTTGTTGTCTGGTGATATCCATGTACTCTTGTGAATGTCTTTATGTTGGTATAGTGTGCCTGTTATTACCATATCATTTTCACTGCAGTACTCCACAAGCTTTTGGCCATTTTCATTCTTCACTCCCAAACCATGTCTTCCCATCACTCGTTCGAAGTGTTTATTTTCCTTTCCAACTTTTGCGTTAAAGTCTCCCATTGTGATGTTAATGTGATGCTTGGGGATCTTTTCTTTCACCGCTTGTAGTTGTTCGTAAAACAGTTCTTTCTCTTCTTCGCTGTTTCCATTTGTTGGTGCGTAGCATTGCACTATGGTCACTTTCATGAACTTTGTTTTGAAGGTTGCTTTTATCAGCCTTTCATTTATTGGCTCCCAATCTTCCAGACATCTCTCTGCTTCTTGGGACATGACAATAGCAACTCCATGTTGATGGTCTTCCATGTGGCCTGAGTACACGATGGTCTCTCCTGATGTTAACCTGCATTTCCCGGACTTAGTCCACCTGCACTCACTGATACCACATATATCGATCTTGTATTTTCTCATCTCTCGTACCAGTTGCTCTGCTTTCCCAGTTTGGTATAGCGTTCTTACATTCCAGCACGCTATCCTTGTTGTTTGTTTAGGTCCAATCAATGATGTTTTCAGATCTCTGATTTCCTTTCGGCTTTCGTCAGAGGTCGTCATACTAACATCTTGTGGATGCTCATTCATCTCCTGGGCCTGGGTATTTGAACTTGGTTCCATTCTACTGCTTGTTTCCGTAGCGTAGTCTTTTTTATGGAAATGGGTTGCTAGCCCAATGTTCAACCCTCCTCTTCTCACAACCGGGCTTGGGACCGGCTTAGGCAGAGTTGTCTGTCTGTACACTTTTAGCTTTTTCGTCTTCTTCTCTAGAACCACATGGTCTGGGGAGCTGAAATTTTTAGTATCTATGCCTTGGCCAATGGGAATTCTAAATTGTAAATTTGGTGACCTTGTGACCCCAAATAGAGCCACAGGGGTCACGACCCTAAAAACCTATTTTTATCTTCTTCTCCAGTACCAAAAGGTCTAGAAAGCTGAAATGTTGTGTGCAGACTCCTTGGCAAATGGGGATTCCAAATTGTAGATTTCGTGACCCTGCGACCCCAAATATGGGTCACAGAGGTCATGGCCTGAAAACCTATTTTCATCTTGAGATTTTATGTGCTCTTCAAAGGAAGGTAATTTAAAAGAAACAACAGTGATCTTCAAGTGTTGCTTTATTTGTAGGGCATTTTATCTCTGGCCTCAAAGAAAGGTCAGAGGGGTACGGACCTCAAAGGTACATCCATTGTGTTGTTTGGGGTCACATATGCTAAACGTTATAAATCGTGTTGTGTTATCGAGAGTACTGACTGTTGCCGAAAATGCCAGTTTGATCTTATAGTTACCTCAGTATACCGACGATATAAAGGTAATCGTACCGATTTCTGATCGAAAACCGGACAAAGCTCCGCGTGTGGCGCGCGTCAATTAGTCAAACGTAATTTTGGAAACTTATTTACAGCAGACTAAAAGAAAATTGATAATGTTCAATAGGTCTTATAACTACTGTGCATGAAAATGGTTTCTGCACAAGTATAATGATGTTTCTCAAATTTAATTGTAAACTAGTATTTATGATATATTTTACAATTGAGGATGAATATGCAAGTTGAGTGAAATTATTTGAACTGATATCAGCACATATCGTATGTTAACAGGTATTAAAGCCAAATATAATTTTATGAAACACATGATGTACCTTTAAGACCTATATTTCATCTTCTTCATTTAAAGTGCTTCCTATTTATTGTACCTCTCACCTAGAAGTTGTCATTTTGCATTAGTTAATGTATATAAAGTTTGATGAGCTGCAGAGCCAGTGGCTCTATTTTTTGCAGATTGTTTCAGTTCATAACAAGCGCAGTAGACTGTTAGTTAAAGAAAAAACACACACACAGGAATATAAAAAAAGGTTTATATTTTTTCTTGTATAATCAACTTCAAAACGCAAGGCATAACTCTTGCCAGTCTGCATTACTGGCTGATTTAAGCCTTACTAGTCATCAAGAGATAAATAATGTGCAAAATAGAGCATGCAGATTTTTCCTTGGAGTACCCCGGAATACCTCAAAATGCGCTGTACGCGGTGAAATGGGATGGATGTCATGCCTCACTAAGCAGAGAATCGAAGTTATCCGAAGTTTTATCAAGATAACCAAAATGAGTGATGTCAGATTACCCAAACGAATTTTAGAATACTGCAAAAGAAGAAGAAACTCGTTTTATAACTCAGTTATCAAGACAAGCAGAAGTCTTAGTATAGATCGACACATTTTATTATGTCTCTTGTGAAAGCCGAACTGAGGAAAATCGACGAGTCCTCGTGGTTCAAAGATCTGTGGAACGACGAATCAAAACCTAATGGAAATAAGTTACGGACATACAGGTTATTCAAGAAAGATCTTGTTCCCGAAATCAACGAGGAATCAACGAAAATACCTATCAAGACTACCTTGTGGATCACTCTGACTACACATAGAGACAGGCAGACACAGCAGACCCCCCACCCCTCTATATCTAAGAATATGTCCCTTCTGTGATAAAGTAGAGTCCGAGATTCATTTCCTCTTAGAGTGTAGCTTTTATTCAGACCTCCGTTTTAAATTTTTAGATTCCCACACATGCAATTTTATTAATACTCTTAATAATTTATATAGGCCTACCTCTGTTGATTTTACAAAATGGAAAAATATAGCTTTAACCGTAAAAAGTATGTTTCTAAGGCGTCTGTCTTTTACCTAATTTGCCCTCTTTCATTGCTTTATTTCCTTTACCCCGTTTTTACCATACCATATCAATTTGTATGTTGTATATATGTAATATTGTTTTTAACAGTGTCTCATAAGCCAAACAATGGCTATATATATCAAACAAATGCCTTTTAAAATAGATAAAAAAAATATCTATATCTTGCACAATCCAAAAATATATACATATACAGCTAAACGCACAGGTGCAGTTTGAAAGCACTTGTAATACCGTTTATATGTACCGGCGATTATTTTTTTCCAAGAGGGTTAGACCCGGCGATTATACAAGACAGGCGACACACGTGTTTGTACTTTAGTTCCCAAATGCTGAACCATGTGTTAGAAAAGGGAAGTTTTGGAATCAAAACGCCTTCGCTAACTGGCCTAAACTAAAACTTCAAAATCGAGACAATGCACATGCAATTAGTTATTTAGACAATCTTTATAACCCGGTTTGAGTATAGCTTCGAATAGAGCTTCAATTGATATATTACCAAGTTATGATTCGATATATAGAGACTATTTCATTGTTTTTGGCGAATATCATTTCTATCTCATTGAGTGGAGTGAGGAAGTGATATTTTCACTGCTTATGTGCAAATATGGATTATATTTTCATTGTATAATCACATATTCCATTGCTAGTTTATAATAAAACGAAGTAATTTATGGACCGATTAAAAATAATACAAGTTGGGTATTTGTCAAATTGAAATCCCCTTTTAATGAATCTCGAAATTGACCATGGAGCACACCCTACCTTTAAAATCTCATTTGAAAAAAAAATCGAATGTTGTTTTTAACGTGATTTTATGAATAAATCAAACTAACTTTATGCTTTGATCAGCTTAATCAATGACTATACCGTGGTCTTTTAAAATCATTGTATTTGATTTGCTTAAAAACGCTTCAACACGATGTTTTCATAGGCGATTTATCGCGTTTTAATGCATAACGTATTTCATCTTCTAGAATATATGTCCTTCGTGAAATAAACTCATATCACCTATTTATGATGTTGAGGATTTTGAAACGATTTTTTGTGTGTTTTAAAAACTCTTGCACGTTAGTAGCTAGGCAATAATTTATTTTCGGAACACATATCCTTTGTCCAAGGAGTTATGAGTCCTTTGTCTAACTGTCATGGTTTTTTTACTTGTTTAAAGTCTGGAAAGATGCAAAGGTCCCTTCACGATATCGGTCTTATGATGTATGTATGTAATATATTATATAGTTATACATATTCCATATAACACCTAAACTTACATTTACTCAACATAAAAACTAACAATTATATCCATAAATTATTCTATTCAAAGGTTTATCTACCCCAAATTAAACCAGAACCAATCTACACCCAACTTATATTTTAAACAATTCTTTTTATATAGACTACCTTGTAAACTCATAAAACATCCTTTTAGCGAACTGATGAAAAACTAGCCAAACGACATCAATGCGCCTGCGCTGTGTTTGTTATACAACGGTCACGTGACACGAATCACGTGCAGTCATACAAAACAACCCGTGACAGTGCGCTAACACAGTATATAGTCGGTAGCGATATTGTGTCTCTCTCAACTTCTAAAACTGTCTTGCTAAAGCAATCATGTCCAAAGTATTCTTGGCGTTCTTAGGACTTCTGTCTGTGGTTGAATGTGGCCCACTCCATGCATCATGCAACCTCGACTGGTATATGGCTTCGATGCTTTTGTTTTTCAATATCACATATCACGTTTAACGTTATTACTTTTGATATGTTGTCGTATTGTCTTTATTTGCTGGTCCTATATGGACACATTGTATTCGGAATAGTAGGCCTACAGTAACTCGTACTCTTCAAAATGAGTGCACAAAATGCTAATTTGAAATTCGATGCGTCCATAAAATACCAACATTTGACGAATTTCTCAGAATGTTTAGAATCAATTAAAATTGAAATAACCTTTTTCGAATATTCAATGATACATATATTAACATATACATATATTTTCTATTTTGACAATACAGGACCTTCAAAATGAGTTGCAGTGAAGTGGAAAACATCCTCATGCAACAAATTAAGGCTTGGAGTAATACAGATTGTGGAACAGGGGAGAAATGTAGATATAAGGTAAAACTTGTTCTCTTCATTTATACTTATAGTTCATCAGTCCTCCATCTCACAGGAACTCGATATCGTAATTAAAATGTAGGTAAAAAAAACCCAACAATTTTTAACATAGAGAAAAAGAACAAAGGAAGCCGTTTTGCCGATCTATGGGTCCATTCAACATTAGGTCAAAAGTTACCCTAATAATTGGTGAAATTCACAAACGAATGTACATACTTATCAATTATACATTTCTCCGCAAAACCCGGCTGATTTCCAACATATGTGATCCCTAAGATAACTTAAATAGATTTTCAAACTCTAAAATCGACACGAAAACCACTCCCGACCCGTGAACGTTATCACGCAGTAGATACCCCTTCTGATCTGATTGGTCTGAATGTCGCCAATTCTTAGGGTAACTTTTGACCTAATGTTGAATGGACCCTTAGATCGGCAAAATGGCTGCCCTTGCTCCTTTACTCTATGTAATATAATGGGGGTAGGTTTTTTTTTACCTACATTTTACCTACGTTTTAATTACAATATCAAGTTCCTGTGCTCCATCTGTCTGTACGTCCATATTTTTGTCCCTCAAAAACTTAAAGCCTTAGAATGCTGAAATTATGTAAGCTGACTCCTTGGTCAATGTTGATTTTATAATGTAGACAATTTTTACAATTGTGAACTTCTACAAAATTTAAATTGATTAGCTTACAATAATGTATCAATAGGTGTCCAGCAAGCAATCGATGTCGTTGTCATCACATGCTTGACAACATCATTAGAACCTATGTCGAAACGTCACCTTTAAAGAATGAAGAAGTTGTATATCAATAAAATTGTCTCTATTCTCCATATATATATATATATATATTTCATCACATTCAACCATCTTTTCTGCTTTTTAAATTAAATTTTAAGTGGAGTACAACCCATGGCTTGCTAGTTTCAGTCGCTGCTTGCATGTTTCACTGTGACTCCAAGCCACAATTTTGTTGCAGGTTTTTCCCCTGCAAAAGTACCATCCACGTTATTTAATTGAAATACAGTATTAACCTCGATCACCTTCAATATTTTTCATAATTTGTAATGGTTCATAAACCCGAATATTAAATTTCAAACAAGAGTATAATTACCAACTTTCCTAATTTCAAAATTAATACTGAATGTATTTCTTTCTTCAAGAATGATACATGAACCAATTTATACAAAGCTCTGTCGTTCTGGACACCATGTTTTTTTCTGGACTTCCAGGCGTTCTAACTGAATCATGTTCTGTTCCGTTTCAGTTTGTGTCGGCGAGTTCTACTGTTCTGAAGGCAACACATACCACACCTGTTAAAAACTATGTTGATGATCTTGACTTTACTTTTTCTCAATCTGATGAAACTTGTAAAGTTCATGTGAGTTTTTTTGTGTGTTAAAAATCATTTTTCAAAATGTAAAGTAACTAACACTTAGTAAAAGAGTAACATTTGATAACAAGGAAGCAGTTGGTAACAGAGTAACATTTGATAGCAAGGAAGCAGTTGATAACAAGGTAGCAGTTGGTAACATTTGATAACAGAGTAGCAGTTGATCACAAAGTAGCAGTTGATAACAAAGTAGCAGTTGACAACAAGGTAGCAGTTGATAAAGTACAAGTTTGTTACAAAGTAGTGGTTTATGACAAAGTTACATTTGATAACAATGTAGCAGTTGATAACATGTAGCATTGAAGCATTTGATAACAATGTAGTATTTCATAACAAAGTACTAGCATTTAACAACAAAGTAGTAGTTGATGACAATATTTAACATTTGATAGCAAAGTAACATTTGATAACAAAGTAACATTTGATAACAAAGTAGCTGTTAATAACTGTTTGCTGAATAATAAGATTAAGTTTTAATGAAAGTCAACTGGCAGTTTATTTTCCTTTTACCTAATTAAGGTGTAAGGACAGACCTGTAACAAAAACCATACAAAATTAAATACCATACAGCAAACAAAGATATTATCACCACTAAATGCTGTTGAAAGATATTAAAAGTGTTGTGCAAATGAGGCACAAGATTAGTACTGTATATGTAATGTAATGTACTAATATAGGCAAAATATGATATAAGCATTTATTTAAGCTTCTTTTTAAACAAAATCTTTTAAAATTTATACCGTGTAAATATGAAGATCCGTTTAATGTTGATATGTGTCTGTATGTATTTTCGGATTTGACCATTCTAACTAATTCTCCTCCTTCAGGGCCACAGCACCTCTGAAACCTGGTACGCTGTTCTGGACTACAGCACCAACTACTGCAACCTCAGGAACCTAGCTGATGGTAAGGACAAAACGTGAATAATAATTACCCAGGGGTATAAATTAACTCGAAACATATGGTAGTCTATAGGGCTAGTTGTTCTTATTTTGTCTAGCCCAACTGGAGGTGAACCAACTCATGAAGTCTAGTCCGTATTAATAAATCTAAACTTTAGCATTTGAACGATACATTTCTTGCCATTGTTACTTGAAAACATTAGATGCTTGTTTCTTGATAAGAGTATTCCAAAGTGATTCAGAATTGTTTCTGGCCGGCAGGGCTAGCAGCAGTATCATAATTCTGATAGCCAAATGTAATTATCCCCCGCCAACATAGTTGGGGGGGGATATTGAAATGGGCTCCGTCCGTCCGTTCGTCCATCCGTCCGTCCGTCCGTCCCGATTTTGTTTCCGGAACAGAACTCGAAAACTATACGACATATCTCAACGAAACTTGGTGTGTGGAACAATCATCATGTGTAGATGTGCCTTTTGGGGTTTTCAACTTCTTCGAGTTATTTTTTTTTACCGTTTCCATGGAAATGTAACTTAGAATTTCGTTCCCGGAGCAGAACTCGAAAACCATAAGACATATCTCAACAAAACTTGGTGTGTGGAACAATCATCATGTGTAGATGTGCCTTTTGGGGTTTTCAACTTCTTCGAGTTATTTTTTTTTACCGTTTCCATGGAAATGTAACTTAGAATTTCGTTTCCGGAACAGAACTCGAAAACTATAAGACATATCTCAACGAAACTTGGTGTGTGGAACAATCATCATGTGTAGATGTGCCTTTTGGGGTTTTCAACTTCTTCGAGTTATTTTTTTTTACCGTTTCCATGGAAATGTAACTTAGAATTTCGTTTCCGGAACAGAACTCGAAAACTATAAGACATATCTCAACGAAACTTGGTGTGTGGAACAATCATCATGTGTAGATGTGCCTGAAAGGTCCGATGGGCTTATGGCATTGCACGGTGTCCAGCCGTCAACTTTTCGCATTTTGTCTTCTTCTCCTGAACCACTTTGTCTAAGGAGCTGAAATTTTGTGTGTTGTGTTTAGTTGAGAAAAGGTCACTGTTATTCAACAACTATTCTTCAATAAATTTTCCCAAAGGCGGGGGATATGGCCGACTCTGTCTGCTTGTTTTTACTAGCCTCGGGCTGAAGGACTAGTGTTAATTTCTAGCCCTTTTACCCTCGGCTTCAATGGGTCCAGAGAAGATAGATTTGGATTGGTTATGGGGGATATTGAAATGGCTTAATGTCCATCAAGAAATCCTTTACTTTATTACCGTAAACAGTCTGATTTAAATCGACCTTGTTCCGAGGAATAAAATTTGCAAAATAATATATCTACCGGGATACGAACAGGTTCTGTAGATTCCTCGCCACAAGGTCTGAGAACATCCCATATAGGCGTGTGTTCCGAACCAGTTTAGCGCAGCCAAAGCCCAGTCAAATAGCTGACCAATCACATCATAGTATTTAAACGGTCACTGATTTGAAAGCATTCGGAAAGGACAAAAGGATAGCTGTTTGGAGTTATCTGCCCCTAGCTTCTCGCACCGAAAGCATTTGTTGGGCATCTTTTGATTGGCTACCTGAATTGCGCCCGAACACGCGAGTCTACGGACTGTTATCAGACGGTTTGGCGTGGAACCTACGACTGATATGAGCTCGTATCCCGGTAGATACACTATTTTGTAATTTTTATTCCACGGAAAACCATCGATTTTAATCAGACTGTTACCGTAAACAAAATGAAAGTCACAGCGAATCAAGTAATGGAGCTTTGGAACTGTTTCATTCCAGTGATGTTTGATAGAAATATTTAATAGAATTCTCTGAAAAACCTTTTTTTATATAAGACACATGGAGGAAACAAATTAAGCTATTTTCTTTTAGGTTGTGAATTGAACCTCACATAATTATGATTAGAATGGAAATTCACTCTAGGCCAAGTCTGAAAGTTTGCCTTCATTAAAAACAATGCGATTTGGTGAATAATCCGTGATTCAGCATCTACTTTAGGGTGTGTTTTTGTCTGTACACAATTTTATGCATCACTCCATGCAAGTCACAACTTTAACAATTGCTAGATACCATTTGCTCTTTGAATGTCATTACTGACCACACATGTTATTTATGTGATTTAAAATATGCTTAACATTTTGTAATTCTTTCAGGTTCTGGTCTCAGCAAGAAACCAGGGTTCAATGAAAACACCAGAGACGGGATCTGTACACAGTATTCCAGCCACAACTGTGATAAATACTAGCCCTAAACATGTATTCTGAAAAAAATCTCTACAAAAAGGCTCTATTGCAAAGATTTCTTTAAGTACAAAGGCGCTTTCCTTATATAAACTTCACAGAGCAAAACTATACACACCGTAGCTTTTTCCTTTCTCATATATTGGTACATGTATCTTACCGTATATGCATTTTCAATTTACTCCACAATTATGACTTTTAAACATTCTTTAGTACCGTTCTTTATGAAACTCTTTTTATGAAATAAATTTACAAGAACCAATCCAACTTTCTCAAATGTATGTATAATTATATGCTATACTTTTTACTTTATTCATCAAGATTTTTCATTTAATTTTCTGTTAAAAATAAGCATTTATTTTAAAAAGTGTACAAAAAACTAAGAAAATGTTGATTACAATCGGCATGCAGACCTTATTTAATTACCGGTAAGGTGAAAACAAAGATTTTTTTGTTATCCCACATATAAATTTTGTAGACTTTTGGTTGGACTATAATTTTCTGTTATAGTCCACTGATATTAAGACAGAAGAAAGGAAGTGAACAGGTGCTTGTCACTTGAAGAGCATGAATTTTCACATTTTCAGGTTATTGTGATTTGATTACCGGTATACCACATACCAAGTTTAGTGCAAATATGTTTCGCAACAGATAAATATGAAAGACCTGTGTTTCCCTTTATGTGCGTATGAAGTGAACCACTACTTTCGCACATAGGGAAAACTAGTCATTCATCTCTATCTGTTGCGGAACATATTTGTGCTAAACTTGGTCTGTGATTGTGCAGTGGTTGATCCAGAAGGGGGGTTGAAAAGATTTTAATTTAGATTTGGCGTTTCACATCAAAGCTGAAATATTTTCTTGGAATCTCAAAAACATCATGTAGAATTGTATAGCTTTAATCACACATATCCGTCTCAAAGATCATTTAAAATCAAAATGTCCCTTAGATTGTATGAGATATAAGCATTTTTATGTTGCGATTGATGTAGTCAACATGAACATGTCATTGTATGTTGAGTGACCCTCATTTCTATTATCATGCTTTTGCATATTGAATTTGGGATCATCATAGATATTATGAAAGATTATTGCACCTAACTATCAGCCTCATTAAGATCATCACAATACCAAGGGATAAAAGTTGCAAAATATCACATCTATCAGAATACAAACTCCTCACATGTTGATTTGATCTCTCAAATGCCTACATAGGTATGTGTGTTCCGAGACCAGTTCATTTAGCCAATCACAAGACTCGCAACAAAAACTATCGGTGCAAGAAGCAGGAGCAAATAACTACAAAGAGTTATCCTTTTGTCTGTTTATGTAATATTAAGAACGTGTCAACATATGATTCTGAATGCATTCAAAATCTTGATCATATGCAAAGCTTTGATGTGATTGGTCAGTCTACAACCCTGTTTTGCCTGCACTATACTGGTCATCAGAACATCATCAGACCCTGACAAAGGAATCTATTGAACCAGTTTGAATCCTAGTTGATGCAATAGAACTTTTATTCCTCGGAACATGGTTGGTTTTAATGAGACTGATGAAATTTGTCTCCACTGTTTAGTACTCGCCCATCCAAAATACTCTATGTAATATCAGGTACCCGCTGCACAGATCAGATGACTTAATGAGTTACCGGTATATATAGTTGAGAAGACATGATGTTAGCTTTGGAGTCCCAAGACATCTCAGAATAATTTTGTTATATTTTCTAAATAAAATGATAAAAAGTCGGGCATCTTGTCTTTTTGTTTCATCAAGCCTATTTGGCAAAATGGGCCTGTCATTGGCTGTTCTCCGACCATTGTTATTAAACTGTTAACATGTTCGACTTCTCCTCCAGATCCACTTCAATCTTAAAGCTGAAATAGTGTGACCATGGAAACCTATTAATGACTTTGTGCAAATAACATCACAGATGTATATTTTGAGTCCTAAGTCCTAAGAGTACAGCTGAGGTGAGAGTTGGAATGACCATGGGTCAGGGAAGAGTCATCCTCGGTTACCCATGGTTTTATATATGCTCCGTTACTCTCCATTATATCACCCATGGGAAACCTTATCAGAAAAATCTGTACTCAAATTACCCGCCCTTGGCCGGCGTGAGCAAATCAAACTGCTACGTAGCTTGGACCTGCGAACCAATGACAATTCATATCACTTCGTTACAAAGCACGTGGGGTCATTTTGTTAGCCATCAGTCACCGGTTATCTCCCTTGACCATTTCCGTCTTATCCTATTGAGCATTTTCTTTGGTTACTGACTTCGCCACGCCGGCCAAGGGCGGGTAATTTTAGTACAGATTTCTCTGATAGAGTTTCCCATGGGTGATATAGTGGAGAGTAACGGAGCATATATAAAACCATGGGTAACCGAGGATGGGGAAAAGTGGGTCCATAGGTTTCTGGTTATCTTTCTTGGTATCAAATGCCAAGCTCTTGTGTGACTTGTCCCCTGAGAGGCCTAGATCCCAAGGTGCCTACAGAGGGCGGGATAGCCCAGTGGTTAGCGCGTTCAGCTACGGATCAAGAGGTCCAGGGTTCGAATCCCGCCAGGGGCACGGCAACTTTGCCTGCAGTAGAGAACTGTTTAACAGCAGTAAGGTTTGGGTGCAATGCTACACTGAACTTCAGCGTAGTACCACCCATGGTTCGCTAGTTCCATTCGATGTTCGCAGGCCACATGGCGTTGGGGGCTTTCTCCCTGAGCCGCAATATGTCAAATATACCCTTGAAAGCGATGTTAAACCCCAACTCACCTCATCTCACCAAGGTACCTACAGCGATTTACCTACCTGATTTGGTCTTCTTTATTTATAAGTATGTTTATGATCAATAGTTTTCACAAAATCAAATAGGATATTTCGAGGAAAACACAGAAAACACAGGAAAACGAGAAAACGTTGGGCTTAAGTTTATTTTATCATTATGATGTGTCATTGGCAAATGTCACTTTTACAAAGGCGTCGCTGATTTCACAACTAGATTCAATTGCAACTAATCAAGACACTCCCTTTCTGCCCCCGTTTTCAAGCGTAAAACAAGAGGGTAGGATCGGAAATCTGAAAGGAGTAACCTCGAGATCTGTGGGAAGCGAATGTTGTTCCCTTGGCATTGTCAATTCCTCATTTGTCAAAAGCAAGACAGGTACACCAATAGACAGCTTTGGCGCTAGCCACAACTACCAAAAGATACCTTCACCAAACAAGAGGAGTTCCAGTCTGATTAAAACCGATCGGTTTCAAGGAAGAAAAATCACAAAAAACTGCATCTAACGGGAAACAAAGTCATACCGTTCGGAGGTTTCCTGTCCAAACAGTTTAACCATGTGACGAGGAATCTTTAGGAACAGTTTGTGTGTACTATTTTGCAGCTTTAATCGAACAGGGTCGTTTTTAACCAGACTGGGAGAAATTCAGTTGTGAGAGATTGTGTTGTATGAGTGTATGAGCAGATTTCTGCCTATAAATGGAATGGAGGCATACCAAGATATGTGGATAGTCAACTTCTTTATTACAAGGAATGCAAGGTTATCGGGCAAATGCATGCTTGCAACAACACTATTAATGAAAAGCAATAACAAACAACTGCTTGTGTGCATCATGTTGACACATTCCATGTATAACATGGGTTAAGTTTGTTTTGTAAATTGTAGAGATGAAGGAATTGAGTGAATGCTATAAACACTATACTGTCTGATCTACCAGGATAGCGCAGTGGTTAGCGCGTTCGGCTTCGGATCAAGAGGTCGGGGTTCGAATCCCGCCAGGGGCAGGGCACGGCAACTTTGTCTGCATTAGACGCAGTCAGGTTTGCGTGCAATGCTACACTGAATTTTAGCGCAGTACAAGGAATCCTCCGAACGATATGAGTTTGTATCCCGGTAGATGCACGGTTTTGCAACTGTGCATCCTCTGTAACGGTCGTTTTAGTCAGTTTAAGGTTGGATATGTTATCTACCGATTGAGCTATCACTAGCAGGAGGTATTTGAAGGGCATTTAGAAGTGGTATACATCAGGACAGGAAGATTTTCTGGATAACAACTTCTTTAATGTGAAAATACACGACGTCCTTCAAACACGAGGAAATTTAATCAGGGAGGTTTTAAAAGCAATGAGAATGGGTTCCACACCATTGTTTTGTTTGTTTTATAAATGTATCCCGTGTATACTCCGATGTGTCGTTTATTTTTACATAAAAGAAGTTGTTATTCAGAAAATCATCATGTTCTTATCATTAGGAGGGTTTACAAACCCAAAGATAACCGAGCTGAAATTGTTATCTGGCTGATATACTGAAAATAAGACACTGCGCTTAATTTAATAGAATCACCGAATACAATAGCACTTGAAATATCATTGATGTAATTTTGAAACATATACAATATTTGATATAAAAGAGATATAATAAAGTTATAAAGCGCTAAATACCGTCGAACGTCATTCATATGTCCGATCCATTAGTAGTTTGTAAGTTAGCTTTCGGCTCAGACAGTTGAGGAATCGATTAAAAATCGGAATTCATTTGTAGATTAGGAACCTAAGAACCAGTGATACTAGAAAGCAATACAATCGTGGTAGGTGATATTGTCTCCTTTCGATGTAATGTTATGACTATAGCACCAAAATTAAGAAAAAAACTTAAATATGCTATGCTCCCCAAACTAAGTAAGTTTGAAGCTAATTTTCAAGTTCAGTCTTCCCTCCTTTACCCAGCCTTATCTATACAGCTCCCAGGTTGGTGGATTTATAGTCTAACACTTACCGGTAGACAGTAAAAAAAAAAAAAAAAAAAAAAAAAATGAAAAGGAGACTTTTTTTATACATGAAAATACCATTTCTTACAGTCTCCTTTTTAATATTTAATAAAATGGTGATATTTTCAGAATAAATATTTTTGTCATAGTCTGAATGTAAGACTACGTGGATCTACTGCAGAGGGTTGTATAACCAGCGAGTGACTGGCTGATTGTATACTGTGTGGTATTGGGCAGAGAGGAGAGGTCAGGGAACTTGGGGAGGATTGGTTTGGGTCTGGGTTACATATGCATTTTGTAGCTACAAACTGATGTTTTGCATATTTCGAACATTTTATTTGTTTTGTGTTTTGGTATCAAATGTGTGCATGGTTGTATCTTTAAATTACAATGTGTAAGCATTTCCTTAATTTTGTTTACAAACTGCTTTAAAATCAATTCTCTGGCATGTGGTACTATCTGAATTACTAATTAGCTGTTAAATCTCATTTGTCAATGGCTCTATTTTGATTACTTACGAGGGCAAACATATATAAGGTTCACTTTTGTCATAGGATGCCCTAATGCAGATATTAAGTCATTAAATGATTAAAATAAACAGGAGTGAGTGAGTACACTTGTTTATTTTATTCATTTAATGGTTATGATTCAATACAATTAAATCAGTCAATTACCCTTTAATCATATTTATCATGTGGGTATAACCGTTAACAATTAATTTTTAAGTTGTCCATTTTCAGAAGACAAATGTATCTTAATTCTAAATCACTGTATTAAGCTTTTTCATTTCTCATAAATGTACTCATACTTAGTAGTCCACTGTTTTCCATCATAAACGGAAAATACCCAAATGACTTTTCATTGCGACAACTCATCATGCGTTGAAAGATATGGTATGTAGACTGGCTCAGAATCTCTGATTAGTTTCCGGGAAAATGAAATGACATAGTCTGACGGACGGCATTTTTTCTATATAAGTGTCACCTTTACTTCACCCCAAGCGACATCTCCATGAAAAGCAAGCCTAGAGTTAGGTTTTAATTTCAATATTCCAGAGGCTATTTTCCAATATTTATTAAAATGGAAATTGTTCATAGATAAAACTTTACAAAAAAATTGGATGTTTGGGAAAACTTACCAGATTCAAAGATTAACCAATAAATGCTATCAGCTGACCATTTGAGGCTGGTATTTAAACTAGCATTGTTGCATAAATGTTCAACTTGCTTATATAGTGGAAACTTTACGATACGACTCCAGTGATCCTGCGATAACGATTGGTCTCTACAGCGGTTGAACGTACACATGGAAGATTTGTACTAGACTTACTCACAGGCTCTTGATGCATGATTTACCCTTTATTCAAACATAATGAAAAGCAAGTCTAGATCTAATGACGAGGAGTCAATCTGATGTTCTCATTTTTCCTGGGCTCCTTTAAGTTTTTAACAAATAACCCGTCATTACTTGTATAAAGTCTATGCCTTTGCTAAACCATTTCTAGCTAATAATGCGCAGTGCAAGCCGGATGAAATACAGCTTCACATTAATCCAAATTAAATAAACATTAAAATAAACAGGAGTGAGTGAGTACACTTGTTTATTTTAATCAGTTAATGGTTATGATTCAATACAATTATACCAGTCAATTACCCTTTAATCATATTTATCATGTGGGTATAACCGTTAACAATTAACTTTTAAGTTATCCATTTTCATATGAGCAAAGAAAAAAAGAAAGAGTAAATGTAAGACTGTACTGAGGTGATGCAAACACAAAGGACTCGTCTGCTTAGAATGTTGGTCAAGATTGACGCAGTTTCTAAAACAAACATACGTAATTAGTAATTCTCTCTCTCTCTCTCTCTCTCTCTCTCTCTCTCTCTCTCTCTCTCTCTCTCTCTCTCTCTCTCTCTCTCTCTCTCTCTCTCTCTCTCTCTCTCTCTCTCTCTCTCTCTCTCTCTCTCTCTCTCTCTCTCTCTCTCTCTCTCTCTCTCTCTCTAGTTGTTTAATTGTTTACTCTCATATATAAATTTCATAACATATTTAATAATCACAAGTTTCATATATTTCACAAGCGCTGATGTCTTGACATAAATCTAGTAACACTTTGTTGCTTAAGATGACAGTTTTATAGAGAACTTGCCTATGTAACTACACGTATACCACTGTATACCTTAAACATTGTGGATTTTGTTTGTACATTTATTGACTAAAGCCAACGTTTCCAGTAATTTAGAATGCACATAACATTTGAACATTTGTCTTATTTGTTAGCATACAACAGCATACATTTCGTATTTTAAATTGTTTTT
This sequence comes from Gibbula magus, assembly GCA_936450465.1. NCBI lineage: Eukaryota > Metazoa > Mollusca > Gastropoda > Trochida > Trochidae > Gibbula > Gibbula magus. The sequence continues at coordinate 57,726,426 of OW388300.1, forward strand.
TTTGTTTAATGTATGTTGTATGTTATAAAGTATAAATCCTGTCAACATCACGGATAGAGATATTTATACAGGTGTAACCCTGTATATAAATTCCCCCTTTCCATATAAATCACAAGCTCATATAAACATAATTCCAGCACTGGATTCAATATTATTTGTCAAACACACCCGACAGCACTCAAAGAACTCCATTGGTGTTTTCTGGCTGAGGAACAACTTTGTTGCAACGAAAATTGTAACAATTGCGAAAATCTAACAAACTTGAAAATTGTTACTTTTCGTATGTGATGAACGAAAAATGTAACAAAATATTTATATAATATATAATATACATGTATATAAAAAATATTAATATACATAAAAAATACTCTGTCGTTTATAAGCTGGACCTGTTTTAATCCTCGTTTCCAGTAATCCTCTACCCCCTTCTTCAATCAGCTGTAGAAGTTTTGAAAATAGAGCCATGGGCTCTGTAGCTCATCAGGATTTCATTGATTTACTATCTAAAGTTGAATATTTAAGTTATTAAAGTTATTGTTTATAAGCAAAAGATAGGTTCTTAGATCATGACCACTGTGACCCCATTTGGGGTCACAGGGTCACACACTCTACAATTTAGAATCCCCAATGGCCAAGGAGTCTGCAAACAAATTTTTAGCTCTCTAGACCTTTTGGAACTGGAGAAGAAGATGAAAATAGGTTTTTAAGGATATGACCCCTGTGACCCCATTTGGGGTCATGGGGTCACAAAATCTACAATTTAGAATCCCCATTGGCCAATGAGTCTGCACACAACTTTTCAGCTCTCTAGACATTTTGGAACTCGAGAAGAAGATGAAAATAGGTTTTTTAAGGATGTGACCCCTGTGACCCCATTTGGGGTCATGGGGTCACGAAATCTACAATTTAGAATCCCCGTGAATCTGCGCCACTCGTGATAACAAAACTTTCTACCTCACTCAATGTTATAAACATGGTATTTGTCAAGAAAAGACAAATTTTCTATTTATTATACGACCAAATCCTTGCATATTCACCGAATTCGACTTGCATTTACGTTAAGTCGGCTCCAGAATGAGCCTGTTGCCTCAGCAACAATGTGACGTCGCGTCATGAACGTAGGTCTCGTGATACAGTTTTTTTCCCCATTGACTCCAATGTTAAACAGCCAACCGTGTCCGGCCTGTCAAACTTAAACGAGAATTTGTTGGCACATTACACTACTACTTACAGCTTGACAATCATATTCCTGACCAAAAGATAACTGAAATACTACACCTTCACCATGTTTTAAACGAGCTACAGCCGATCGAAATAATACCTCATGAAATTCACACATGGAAAACATTGCTATCTTGGACCCGGAAGTGACCGAACAGCCTCTCTTAAATTGATCACTCCACCTTCTGCACCCTGCGTAGGGATACATGAGTTTTAAAGACTGACTGCCAAGTATATGGGCTAATTAAAACAGAAAGACTTATCCTCATGGCCCTTATCACCTTTAAGTTTGGGGTAAAACACTATCTGACCTCCACTTGCTCCCTAAAGTGGGAACTCTTTGGCCCCCGTTGATAACCTTAAAACTGTAGAACGATGCCTATCATGACGTCGGAGCATTGTTTTATGACGTCAGGTCATTGTTATATCAGTTACTACTGACTGATAACACGTTCCATTGTTATTTTCACTAATGACTGATAACACGGTTTATTTTCATTGATAGATACATCCATGTCCTACTGTATTATAATTCCGTTAATCAGTGATAAAAATGATGGGGTTACTCAATGATGTGATATCTGATAAAGCTAAGTATTAACTAATGATAATACACGAGGATAGGAGCCGTGGTGATAACGGTTAGCGTTAATTCATAGACAATCGTGTGTGACATAATGATACGTACATGTATACAAGGCTCCTAAAATGTAGAACACAGTCGTGATATAAACTCATCGGCAAAAGAAACAAGAGAATTAGTGAGCAAAGCTCACTTATGATACCCCCGCTTTTACATTAACATTGGTCAAAGAGAAATGTTTGAAAATAGCAAAAGGGTATCAATGTTTAAACTTTTGTATGAAAAGACCATAACATATTTTATTAAAGCAGAGTAAGTATTACACCTCTAAACATGTTTTAGAAGTAAAAGTCAAAGTGGTTTCATAACATTTGAACAATTAGAAGAGCGTTTGCGGGACACCGCAAAAGCAGAGCAGCTCCGAAACTTTGGGTCTCGTCTTTCCCTGTTCCGCCTTCTCCTCAGCATAAATAAAATGGGATTTTTTTTGGACCAAAATTTGTTCATTGTTCAAGTTATTCTAACAAGTTGAATCATCACTGGGGTCACTTTTCACAAGTTTTTTCTTAAAACCTATTTCTGATTTCAAAATTGGATCAAAGGATTAACATGGCCTGAAACAATATCTCATGACCTTGACCTTGACCTTAGACCTTCAAGGTCACACCACCACTGATTACTTTTCATTGTGTATAACAATCATGCAATGACTCAAAGTGTTCATTGTTAACATAAGGCATATTCACAATAGCATGTTAAGTTGTGACCTTGCTGTGACCTTGACCTTTGACAGATTTTAGCGAAAACTTTTTCAAATCTTGGTCTATCTCCATAGTTGATATATACCAAATAAGAGCCTGACAGCACAAAAACGTTTGAAGTTATCATGTTTACAAGGATTATTGTAGTAATTAAAGCACTCATAACCTTGACCTTTGACCTTGAATGTGAACATGTCAAAATCATTTACCAGATTTATAAGAAAGAAGCTATGTATATGAGGTGTTAATACCTTCTTGGAAACAAGTAGTATTTGAGTTATGAGCGGAACCAAAAGTGTGACCATAGACGCGCACACAAAGACGCTTAAAAGTGGAAAATCTGAAAAAATAATCATGGAATCTGAGGGAAACATAGAAAAGGCACATCTAGGGACCATAAAGTGTCCATGTATAAAGTTTCATAACAATTGAACAAGTAGTATTTGAGTTATGAGCGGAACTAAAAGTGTAAGCATAGACGCGCACACAAAGACGCTTAAAAGTGGAAAATCTGAAAAAATAATCATGGAATCTGAGGGAAACATAGAAAAGGCACATCTAGGGACCATAAAGTGTACATGTATAAAGTTTCATAACAATTGAACAAGTAGTATTTGAGTTATGAGCGGAACCAAAAGTGTTCCGGACGGACGGACGGACGGACGCGCTGAGCGCTCTATACCCCCGACTACTTCGTAGCGGCGGTATAACTAATCACCTCAGTTGATTTTACCATATGTATGATTTTCAATTGCAAATATCTCAAGTTTTCGAAATGATAATCTAAAACTGAAAAGTACAGGTGTTCTACACGTCTTTTTATTTTAATTTTTAAAAAATTGTATACTTTTTCAAAAAGTATGTTTAATGATACACAATTGTAAATTGACATATAAGACAATTGATAAATGTGCCTGATTCTGCACACATTTACAACATTTTACACATGGTAGGGATCATGTTGGTGGCAGTTTCATTTCTTACCCCTGTCTTTATTAAACAAAGACATTTTAACTAAAATGTAACCACAGTCACCAATTAATTCATCCAAACTACTGCAGATAAGTATTATTGTATCTTGTCACAGTCAAATGCATCTGATTTCTTTCAAATATTGCATTAATGAAAAACAACTGAGGTGATAAGTTTCTTTTGCCGATGAGTTTAGCAATGTCACTTTATTATAATGCCGCGTAATAGTGCAGTACTGTGCTGCCAAAACATGAAAATGTTCTTCTGTTTTAAAAAAAAAAAAATATCCTTTTCAAATTCATCCATGTAGATTTCATATAACAAAGCATATAGGGATTGCCTAGTTGATTACATTCTGTCTATCAATCTTAGCCATTTTAGAGACGATTCCGTTCACATTTCTAATATTTCAATCATGCAATTTTGAGTGTATTTATTTCTTCATTTATGGAAACCTGTAGTAACACGTTGATATGCATCATTGCTTAATAGGGCAATATTGATTATGGCCAATCATTATGCAAAATTTCAATGCTGTATCTTTTCGAATCATTATATACATGCACGGAGTATTGAACAAATCTTGATTTTGCAAAAGTGATAATAACAGTGGAGCTACGCAACAACCCTGTCGAACACCATTCTCGCATAAGAGTCTATATTAAGAAATATTGTGTTTAAAACCTACTTTATGTAGTATATATTGATATAAACTCATTTAAATTTGACACAGACACATATATTGTGTTCTTTTAACATTTAAAAAAAATCAAACGAATCCCCAAAAAACACGAAACGGAAGCATGGCAACATGTTTTCAAATCGTACACGTATTCATGTTTATTTTTTTCTTCTTACATAACAGAAATGATGCAACACTTGATTTTCTTGTCGATAAACAAGTAGTTCCTCACGGTAAAATCATAATTTTCTTAACTTGAACGCATGAGAAAAATATGCAACTGTTACATGATCAAATGGACTCAGATGACACTTTACATCAATTGAAAGACTGTTCCAAAAGTTCGAGAACAGTTTGATATGATGTGTTGTCAAAATCTAGTGTTCATCACATGATATCCCTCCGCGGCTTGTATATAAAGCATGACAACACTCAATTGTCGGCCACTTTGGCAAACGGTCCACGTGTATAGTTGATATCGCAGCGACCTACGGTTGGGCGCTTTCCTACAAACTCAAAATGGTTATCGCACTGCGCTCCGTGCTTATCAGTGATGAGGTTGACCCAAAATGTGTACAGATTTTGCAAAACAATGGGATCGACGTGACAAAAAATACGAAATTAAGCAAAGAGGAATTATTAACGGAGATACCGGTAAGTTGACAAGCTTGACATACTATCTGGGTGACGCCTGTAATGTTGTCACTGTGAAAAATGAGAGAATCTAATGCGACTTCGACAAATTTTGCTTTTTTTTGCATATCTATGTGTATCATTGTGTTACCGTTTTCTAGTCTTAACAATAGTATTTTAATCACTATATATATATTGCGATCGACATTAAAATGCATTTTCAAAATAAGTTGACAATTGTATTGACTAATTTCGCACGTGTGTTCATAAAATGAAAAAATGTTCAGATAGTACTCAGGTATAAGATCAACTTCCCAATGCAAGACATAACTCTTGCCAGTCTCCATTACTGGCTGATTTAGGCAGACTGGCAAGAGTTATGCCTTGCGTTTGGAAGTTGGTATAAATATATAGAACATCATACTTGTGCATTTGGATCGTTTCTATTGAACTCGAAGCTGTCATGGAAGCGGAGGAACAACGAGTTCGAAGAACGAGTTGTTCCTCCGCTTCCATGACAGCTTCGAGTTCAATAGAAACGATCCAAATGCACAAGTATGATGTTCTATATTTATTATATACCCCTTTTTATTAGCAAATTGGTAAACAAATAAAGTTGCATAAATTTACTGGGACGACGTGCTGCGTATTGATACACGGGCGGTTGCTTGACTAGCACGACTCACGATTTGATATCTTAATAATATCTTTATTTTCTCATTTGTCAGCCCAAAAGAGCTGTAAGTGAAATTTTCTTCAGTGTGGTAACATAATTAAACCATCAAATTTGCTTTATTATCATTTAATTACAAAGAACTGAAAATAAGAAACAACATTCAGGTTTCGTGCGTCGTGCTTCTTTCGAATGACGTAACCATGGTTATGACGTCACAATAGTAAACGGTTGTGACGTCACAGTGACGCAGCATCGCTAGCGAATCTTTCGGCAATGCTTTCGATTCCCCTTCTACTTTACGCTTTTCTGCCTTGTTAATGATAATTTGAGCAACATTGTCCCTGCTTGTGCTGTTAATATTAGGCCAAATCCTTGCTGATACTTTAATCAACTGAACAAATACTAGCAGTATTATTAAAACATAAATTCCGGAGATTTAATTGGGTAAACATTGAAAAGTACGGAAAATTCCGAGAAGTGCCGAAGTTTAGAGAGTAGAACCGTCAGCCGTGCAATACGGAATTCACCATGCAATACGGAAATCGACCACGGGAACCGTATTGCACCCCTGTATTACTATCTTAAGTTTACATGGGTATATAATAAGATATACGTGCTCAATCAAATCTAGAGACTAGACTGGTTGCAAGGTCTTAAAATACTATTTCAGTCATTGAGCTGGTGCCACGAAAGTGCACTTACTGAAGTCTCTGAAAAGTTCATTTCTAAAACAAATGACATTTTTTTAGGAATGAAAATAAAATATATAGGTGCCTCTTTTGATTTTTCATCACCTTAAATCGATTAATCTAGTATTGTGGTAGTCCTTTACAAGCAAAAATACACAAGAACAGAACAATATTTTCTGCGATTCTCATGAGCCTCTCCTCAGTACATTTGGATGAACTTGCATTTATTGCTGTTGAAAATGTATTTTGATAAGTTGATTTACTGACCAAGTACTGGAACTATTTAAATTATCTCTTTAAATGTTTAAATTATTGCTTTTAATTTTTTAGCAATACATTATAATACTGTTAATTTAAAGTCACATATGTTGCACACAAAATTTACATATGTAATTATCGACATATTTAGCTATTATGCCCTCCAAACAATGTGACAACAAATATGCCTAATATAAAATCATTCATTTATATTTAGCCTCGATCTTATTTGGATATGTCTGAAAGATTTGTAAATCGTAAACAACAAAAATGATTTTCAATAAAACTACAGAATGCAAGGTTTTCCAACTCCAAACACTACACAAACGACCAGGGTAACTAACATTTTGTTTTACACATTAAAATGTATTTTTAAAAACAATGTAACTAAAACATTTTAAGAATAGATTTGATTAAATCTAAATCCAAAACTGCGCGTTTGACTTTAAATTACAACGCTTAACAGAGTGCGCCTATTATTAGTAATTAGTCGTGCGGCAACAGGTTTTTGTTAAGTAGGTCGCTGGAAATCTTTCATCATCGCCAGCTGATTTTCTAGGCCAAGTCGACACGCAAACTGTCACTGAACTCGTAGACACTAGGTCACATGACTAGCCGGTGTGCGGGGAAATTTTTCACCCTTGAACGACTTCTCTTGACAATATAGGATGAAAAATGGATTTCATCATTTTCTTGCCGTTTTGCAAACGTCAGCACTTGGAAATATTATATAAGTGCCTTAATTTCAACAAAAGTTAATTTGTTCCAAAAATATTGTATATGTGGCTTAAATGCATTAATGACATAGATGAACATTTTAATGCTTTAAATGAAGTTGGTTTGACATTTTGTTAAAGATAAATTATGATTTATATGCAGATTAACATGAATTCATATCTATATTCTTGGTATTTTATTGATGATTAATTTAAACGATTTGTTGTTACTATAGAACACATGCTGTCCATAAGATTCAAGATTCAAGATTGTTTATTGCACAGACACCCACATGGGGCAGAGTACAAATCTACAAACTATACATGGAATAAGGACATTAGAGTAATAATATGTATATTGATATAAGTTTAGTGATATGTGGTAGTAATAATAAGGGAGACTTAAAAACATTTAATGTTACTATAAGGCATTATGGTAACATATGGTAACATGCATATAGAGGCAAAAGTGGTTAATATGTATTTATGATGAGCTAAATCTAAGAGTACATGTCATAAAGTAATTTCCCTATGTTAGTTGCATCTTTAATGTCCGGACTCAAAACCAATCTCAGGAGGGTATCTGGCGAGGTGTTGACAGCAGTTGATACTCCTATGGTCGAAAATAGTAGGCTCCAGTAGGAACAAGTAAAGTGTATGAATGCTGTTCGTTTCTAAGGACCCAGCATACAGTCTAGATGTCTTATATAATAAATATTGATGTATTGTTGTGTTCACATATTTAACTTAATAACACAATTTGATTTCACATGATGAATGCATTTATGCATTAAATTTTCATACACATTACATACTTTAAATGTACATTATGCAAACATAAGGGTATATTTCCCATAAAATGAAAAATATTTTGTCACACAGACCCTTAATTTTTTAAGGACCATTGGGGAAGTCTACAACAAGACAAAAACACAGAGGCTTCTTTTTATTTTATTGTATCTTTTCATATTTTGAAATTTTACCAACAAAATGTATTTCAGAGCCTAAATGTTGGAATGGTGGGCCTTGTTCTATAAATTTAGATAGCTTTAGCTAAAGGAGCCTTCGTTATACTTTCACTTATTTTGCAATTTACCTTCCTAGGTGTAATTTTTTATTCATTCTTTATTTTTCTTATAGAAATATGACGGGCTCATTGTTAGATCTGCAACCAAAGTAACAGCTGATGTGATAAATGCTGCCACAAACCTGAAGATCATTGGCCGGGCTGGTACCGGGGTAGACAACATAGATACCAATGCTGCCACACGACGAGGGATAATTGTCATGAAGTGTGTATTTTTAGTTTGACAAGGAAACTATTAAAACAAGGACTGCATTAGCCCACCACTATACTGGCATGGTTTTTGCTTTGGCTGAAAACTTGCATACAATATATGAATACAACCGTTTTATTATTTCCATAGTTTAAATACAAATGCCTGTTTTATGTATTTTGAGTCCCAATTCCCAGAATCTGTGCATAAGCAGAAGTAGGGTTAAGGGTCACTAATAAATATTAATTGTCATATTGTGAATGTTGACATGACTTCTAAGTCAAATCAAATGACCCCGAGGACGAAACCTTTCCAGGAGATGTATATAATTCCCGGAATCAACCTACACAGAATATTATAATGCATACCGTATATCTTATAAAAAATGTCACCATTCCTACAGTTTTTTTTATCATCTGCTCAAGTGGCCGTACCATTGTTTTCCAGGGCCCATATTTTCGAAGCTCTCTTAGCGCTAAGATAGTCGTAAACCAATGTTAATGTATGGCACTTACGACTATCTTAGCGCTAAGAGAGCTTCGAAAATATGGGTCCAGGATTATATTGATCAATCATAGATTATAATTTCATTTCTCTTCCAGCACACCTGGTGGAAACACCCTGAGCGCTGCCGAACACACCTGTACTTTAATTATAGCCATGACCAGGTGAGCAAAAGGCTAAAAACTAACTTTATGCATGAATTCATAGTATCATTGTTCGATATAGAAAATCCTTAGTGTAGCCCCTTTTACAGTGACGGATCAAGGAATTTTGAAGGGGGGGGGGGACCACCAATGGAAAAGGGGGTGTCCAAACATTTTTTCCCCATACCAGCCCATGCAAAAAATTTTGAAATGGGGGGGGGGGGGGGGGGGGGGGAAAGCGCATCCGCCACTGATTAACTAGGGTTATCCTAACCTTTGGCTAAAAACATGATGTGATTAGTTAAATTAATGGATGATTACAATTTTGTAGGTAGTGACATTGACCAAGAGCTGTTGGTCACAGGGATCATGACCTGAAGCCACATATATTATAGAAATACTTTTGTTTAAACCCGTTCTTTAAATCCCCGCAGAGATTTAGGTCTGGCTGCACAGTCCATGAAGGAAGGCAAATGGGACAGAAAGAAGTTCATGGGCTCCGAGTTGAACGGTAAAACTCTCGGAATTATCGGACTCGGGAGAATCGGAAAGGAGGTTGCCTTGCGTATGCAGTCATTTGGCATGAGAGTAAGTAAAACCGTTTAAAGAGAACAAATGATGAACACCAGGCCATTGATTTTGTGATGGGTTTTCTTCCAAATTTTCCCTTCACACCTGCATTTCTTTTACTTGTTTTTCTAAATATACATGTGATATGAATATTTAAAGTAAGGCTGACATAAAAAATTCAAAATTAATTTTTGGAAAAATTAAATGTTTTGATCTGTTAAATATTTTATAATTGTGTTTATGGTAAATCGGTCGAAGTCCCCAAACACAAAAAGTTTTATCTTATATGGCTTTGATGGAATTGCGAAACACAACATAATTGAGATTGCCTTATAATCAAAGGCATTTGATTTCTTGTAAATTCATATTTTCTAACGGAAGTAAGAACAAAATGTTTTTTATAATGGCTGAGCATAACTTAAGAAGTATGTAGAAAAACTTGCATTTGAATAATTGAAAATTTATGTTATGAATTATTTACAGAATGATTTTATGAGCTCTTCATCCATTGCAGACAATCGGTTTCGACCCCATCATTGGTGGAGACGTAAGCTCAACGTTCAATGTAGAGTGGATGTCGTTAGAGAAGCTGTGGCCAGAAGTAGACTACGTCACTGTTCACACTCCACTCATACCCCAGACTAAAAGTAAGGAATTTCCTGCACATTTGTGCAAAAATAATATTGAATTATATTATAATCGCAACACATTGAAAAAAAACAACAAACAGGAGTATCCACTTGAAGTCCCACAAAAAATAAATTGTCCAGCTGTCTCATCTTTTGTCATCAAAGCCAATTTTCTTATCCTCTGCACTTTATCATGCCATTATTTTATTTACAAGGAAAACTAAAACATAATTACTTGCAATAATCTCTTAGCTCAGATTTTCAGCCAATCAGAAGACTAGTTTGCCTTTTGTTTTCTATGTTATAATCATAATACTTACAGCAGTTACTGGTAAATCTAAAATAACTCTAGGACCAAAAGTAGTAACTCAGCCGGGAAAGCTTTGATGGCTGATTGGTTTAGCTGTTGGGACATTCAGTGCTAATGCTGTAGTGGTTAGCACGCCAAGGACCAGGTTCGAATCCTGGTGGAGACACCAAACATTTGTGTCCTGGCTCTCATTAGTTGTGTGGTGTCCCTGGGCAAGACACACATTTTGATAGATTCCTGATTATGAGGTTATGGTTTCAAATCCTGGACCTGTCACAGAAAAGTACAAGAATTTGTATGATTGCAAAATTAATGTAACAATGTATGATCTGATCTATTACCTGAACATTTGATCGTCCTACCTGCAGATTTGATCAACGAGCAGGTGTTTGCTGCGTGTAGGAAGGGGGTTCGGGTGGTGAACTGTGCACGCGGGGGGATCATCGATGAAGATGCACTGTTGAGAGCCCTGGAGTCCGGACAGTGTGGCGGAGCTGGCCTTGATGTCTTCGTGGAGGTGAGAACTAAATTACAGGTTTACTAGAGCAAACATATCGATGTTAATATTTTTATTGGTAGATGGCAACATGACACTGAATCTAGCTATGACTTGACATTTTCTCAATCGCCAAGAGCCGGTCTGTGTCAGAAACTGAATGTCACATGAAGCAATTCATTGGCACTGTTAGTCTAACACTTAGACTCTGAAAAAAAATAAATTGAAAAGGAGACTATTTTTTAAACAAATTCAATTTCTTTCAGTCTCCTTTTCAATAATTAATAAAATGGTGATATTTTCAGAATGAATACCTTTTTCAGAGTCTGAGTGTAAGACTACGACTCTCATCAAAAGGAAATTAAGTGTTAATGTTCAAGAGCACAATAATTGTATAATGATATAAAGGACATCTTAAAACTGATATTTTCTCCTCCTAATCCCAGGAGCCCCCAAAGGACTCGCCCCTAGTCAAACACCCAAAGGTCATCGCGACCCCACATCTCGGAGCCAGCACGATCGAAGCCCAGACACGAGTAGCAGAAGAGATTGCTCAGCAGTTTGTCGACGTCACTCGTGGAACGAGCCTCTTTGGAGCTGTGAGTTGTCTCCCTTGTCCATAATCGCTTATTCCAAATAATCTCCAACTAAGCCCTTATGGCTTACATGCTTGTTTGCAGAGGTTCAACACTTTCCCTTGAATTCTTTTTCTAACAGGGAAAGTGACAACACTTTAACTTTAAAAAATAAGAAATTTAGAATATTTATTTCAAAGTGACAGCATTGATTCCACTTGCATTTGTTTATTCCAAACAGGGTTAGTTTACATGACAAAACTTGAAAGTAAACAATACCTTGGGCTTCAGGCAGAAATAACTTTTACCGCTGATTCAGTGAGTTGGGCAGTTTTTATCACCTTCCCTTCTCCAGAATAAATGTTAATTAAATTGAAATCAACATAACGATTTATCGACTAAAATCTGTAGATCTGAATAAAAATTAGGTCCATGCCTCTATCACGTGCTGTGTCTGCGGTTCTGAATTTATATTAAAACACCCAAGTACTTTTTAGAGCAAATACTATATTCAATACATATTTCAGGTTTATAGCGGTATTTATGACCCTTTAGATACATTTGTTGAATGATGAATGGTCAATAATCAATGCATACGAAACCGTGGAGGAGGATTTGCCAGGGTGTACCAACCGTATGACCCGTGAAGACAGGTCTCAGGAAAATACGGAATATACTAGAGTCTTACAGTCCTGTGCACCCTGTCAAAACGCTGCAATTAATAGTATTGGTGTACCAGTCATATTACCAAGATCTGTTTATAATGCTTTAAGCATATATGAAAAAACTGGAGTTCAGTACCTATCCCTCAAATTTCAGGAAAACCACCTTGATTGGACCGTTCCTTTAATTCCTTGGTAGTTTAGGAGGAACAGGATGTTGTGTTCATATACCAGTATCACATTTCTCATTTATTGTCACATTTATTGCCAGTCTGGTGAAGTTACATGCACAGCTTGCTTGTCGACTATTGTCATTGAACATTAAATGCACAGATGGCAATGACATACCTCGTGTCAGGATTGATTCAGTATTTGTTCAGCTGTGTTTATTATTGTGTTCTGGAATTACTTTGTCAGATTCAAGAGCCAAGGCCTAACCATTTCCTCGACATATAAAACTTCCCTCCCAAGTCATACCTCACATCAGTTTCCATCACTGGATAAGTAAAGCTTTGCTGCATTTCCTTAATTTTTCTGTCCTAGCACTTGAACTCCATAGTGGACTCTCAATAAGTTGCAGAATATATGACTTGGAGCATACAAGATTATCTACAAATAACAAAACTTGTGGTGTACTGGTAACTGGCATTTCATGCCAAAGGTCTGAGTTCGAATCCCGGTGTAGACATCAAAGTTTGTGACCTGAGTTTTACGCTGTTTTGGGTCAGACACTTCATTCATATTACACTCAGCCAGATTACACGTACGAACCTGTACGGCCCCGGGAAACATTCAGCACAATCGAAAGTACAGTTCCTTCTAATGTGAAGCTGTTTAGCATTATGGGTGGTAACACATTTTCATTGTTGGACAAATAAACAATTCATTTCAACATGCCCATGCCCCAAGGACCCCCCCCCCCCCCCCCCCCCCCCCCTAGATCCGCCACTGCATTTAGGAACACTTTTATCTCATCCAGCCACATAAATATGATACTACATGTATATTAATTTTGAACATAATTATTTACAGTTGCTTAGGTCGTCAAAATACCAAGGTTACCTAAACACTGATTATGGAATGATTGACACTAGCCTTTGTGTCCGTGAATCTCTTATAACTGATGATTGCATTGTGTTTCAGATCAACGCCCCCGCACTGGCCAATGCCTTGAGTCCAGACACAAAGCCACTGGTCCGTCTCGGTGAAGGACTGGGCAGTCTCGCCGCTTCTCTCGCTGGGGGCAAGGCCAAAGCATTGAAACTGACAACTTATGGTTAGTGAACCATTTTACCCCGTGTATATTCACTTTGATATCATTACTGATATTGTGAAGTTGTCATTATGTCTTGAGGTACACATCATCGACTAAATAATTGCCATCACCCTTATTTTGTCTTAATAATTGCCTTCACCCTTACTTTGTCTTAATAATTGCCTACACCCTTACTTCGACTTAAAGGTACATCCATTGTGTTGTTGGGGGTCACATGTTGCAAACGTTATAAATGGTGTTACTATATCGAGAGGTACCGACTGTTACCGAAAACTACCATTTTGATGATAGTAGACTTAGCATATTGGCGATATGAAGGTAAAAGTAGTGATTTCTGATCGAAAATCGGACAATGCACATCGTGTGGCGCACGCCAAAGAGTCAAACGTAATTATGGAACCTTATTTATTATAACAGACAAGAAGATAAATTTGAGTTGATAATGTTTAATAGGTCACATAACTACTGTGCATGTAAATTGGACGTGTAGTTTCGGTTTCTGCACATGCATAATGATGTTTTTAATTTTAATTTGAAACTAGTAATTAGGACATATTTGGCGATTGGGGATAAATATGCAAGCTGAGTGAATTTATTTGTATTGTAGACAGCACATGTGGTGAGTTTGAACGTATTAAAGCCACATAAAATTTTATGAAACAAAATGGATGCACCTTTATAATTTCCCTCAACCTTAAAGTGCCTCTTTGTCCAAATTCAATATTGCTCCAAATAAAAATCTCCCTAAAAGGTGTTGGCTTTGGACCAAGACGTCCAGGGTTTGTATCCTGCTCAGGAAGTTTGTATGTTTCAGCGCAGTACCGGCAGTTCCAGCCAATGCTTCCAAGTTTCACCACAATGCATTTCCATAAGCAAACTTCTGCTATGATGCTCGCCGCTAATGGCTCCAATACTGCCGAAGCGGCGTTAAACATTAACTCACTCACTCACTCACTCACTGCTATGATGATGTGATGTCATACAATGTTAAACCCCACCTCATGATCAAAACTTGACAAACACATTCAGAGTTACATCCCCTGATGGCCATGACCTCTATCTTACATGCTGTTTAACCCCTTGCAGGCAAGTCTCTAGAGAAGGCCGGAAGGTACCTGAGTGCAGCGGTTGTAGCAGGGTACCTCAGGAACTCGGCACAGGGTACCCAACAGAATACTCAAACACTCAACCTCGTTAACTCACCGGTCCTCGGGAAGGAGGCTGGCCTTGAGGTAAGAACAGGTGTAAGAGAGGTTGATTGTGTTTAAACTGTTTTTGGTTATTTGAAATTATCTTCTCACTGCTGATTTCTCACTAGTATTGACTATTGTGGGAAGTTGCTATTTTGTTGCTGCACATAAAAATTTAAAATATTAGAATAAAATCTAGACAATGTACTGCAGCTAGTCAAACGTAATTTTTCAAACAAATCTGAAGCTGACATAAATACAGATTTGGGTTAGTTGTGCTTAATAGGTTACATAACAAGTATACATGTAAATGGGTTGCGCTAAAAGTTTCAACTTGTATAAGGCAGTTGCTGGATTTTCATCCAAAAGAAGTAATTATCACATATTTGGTGATATATTCTAGTGCGATAATTAATAAACCTACTTCAACACATAAGATGTTTTGGCATATTATCAAAGTCCAAGGAATTTTATTAAAAATATTCTGTCACTTTAAAATCCCCAGACAAAAATTAATTGTTCCTGGATGGTTAAACAATTGAAATTTTGAACCTTATATATTAATTAGTTTATGATTATATTTTCCTCGAGACAAAAGATCCATTCCGTAAAACTTCTCCACCATTGAAGGTTGAAACAAGCTATGAGGAAACGGTGCCAGGAACCTTCTCAAGTCTGGTTGCCGTGACGATACAGACAGATGGAGGACCAGTTACCGTTAAAGGGACAGTTTCCGGACCAAGCGCTGTCCTGGTAGAGATACAGGGGTCAGTGTTCACAAACCCTCCTGCCCTTCAGGGACCAGTCATTGTATTCAAGGGAAACAACTCTTCACAACTTATGCCAGCAGTAGCAAGTGAGTGCAAAAAGGATTTCTTAATGCAGACTGTAAAATTGTTGGTATTTTCAATGATATTTATAAAATTATAATTTAAATGAAGAATCTAGATAATACAATTATAAGATTTAATGACATTTATTTTGCTTGGTATTGTTATGACCTAGCATATACTGGGCAAAACTAGTTAGGGATATTTCAAATTTTGAGATTATTAATAATGATGTATTTATTACTTGACATTCTAATGAAACATTTATCATAAAACATTCAATATCCCTAATTTACTTTGTCCAGTATATTTGTCGGCCAATGATGGCAATAGTTCCTATTTCCAATCTCATTAAAATCAGATCTTAAGTAACACTATCTAGCTGAATTATAATCTGAGTAGTCTACTGCTTAGCAGGGGTCATGTCTTGTGACCTTGTCTGTGACCTTTAACCTTCCATAATTCAACAAATCAGAGGCCTTCTATCGATATATCAAATCATGCAGACCATTTCCTAGCCTCATCACTGATTGGTAGGAGTGAGAGGTCATGAGACACCAATATTTCATTCCATGGCCAAGACCATAATAAAAATCCTAAATATAAATCTTGTTAAAATCAGATCGAACATAACACTTGTAGCTCACTGTGTTGTAGATCTAGTTAGGCTAGGGTCATGTCATGTGACCATGTCTATGATCTTTCATTCCTTCAATTCAACCAATCACAGTCACTTTCAGATAACATTGTCGCCGATTGGTGTGGTAAAAGGTCATTTTATTTCTAAAGTAAATTTTTGATAAGATTGAACTATATTAATATTCAACTATTTTTCAGGTGGTATTGACCAAGCTGGGTGCAGTCTAACCGGGCTGTCTCTCTCCCAAGTAGCAGACTCCATCGTGTGGGGCGTCGTCCACCTGACCTCCCCCGTCCGTAACAGTATTGATGCCATCACCAGCGCAGTCAACGTCGCATATCATATAATCTTTTAGCTGCATTGTATATATGCATTGTAGTAGGGTCATGGAGAATAAACATTGAAACCTTGTGAATTAGTTTTCTGTATTTAAGCTAAAGAGGTGAAAGAAAATCGGAGAAGTGTTCTCGTCTCCGTGTGTTCTCTCTTGACTGTGAAGATGTCAGTGTGCACTTATCATGTTTGCCTAGCAACCATTGTTCGACCATGATTTCCCGCAGTTCGTCGTCTGTGACGTCATAAAACGATTGTTCGTGACGTCATTGTTGCTTGCCGCCGCAAGAGAAGTTGGCTGTTTCCTGCCTTATTTTAAAGGAATCAATTGGAATAGAAATTGGGTTGTTGGGAAATAAAGAAATTATTACACTTGAAAGTGTGTCATATGAGGTTTAAGAAACTCATGCAAATTTATGTATAACCCTCGCTCTAGCTCGGGCAATACAAAAATTCACACTCGTTTCATAAGTCATATGACACACTTCCTCGGGTAATAATCTCTATATAATAATAATGATGATAGGGCCTACTTATACCCCAGTGAACTCAATGTCATGAAGTACAGACACATTATTACCGTGGTGTAAGGACCATTTTTTATTCTCAACTCAGTGGGAGTATGCAACCTTGCTGTCAATTAATGCACACTTAAGTCTGTCTGTCACATTGCCTTCACTTCAATACCAGGTAACAAATCGTACGGCTTAGTGAACTGAACTGAAGCACACTTTGAATAAAGTCACTTGCCCAAAGTAACACTACAAGTCTTCACAACTCATATCTCTGTCTGGTTACAGGGAATCAACCATACAAACTCTCAGATTATCCATCAAAGAAGCCAGTAAACAAGTTCACGTGATGTGGTCATGAAGGACCTGTGCACCTGTAACATTGCTATATTTGAGATAACACAGTCTGCAATAGTAGATATTCTTGTACTGTTTTCGAAACTAGTCCCTTGTGGGATTAGACCCATGTCTTTGGTCAGGCACAAACTCCCAGCACTGACCGTACCAACAGCTTACCCATTTGGTCACAGAGACAAAGGAAGTCCAACAACCGGGTAGTTAAGCTATTTTCACAGTCAGTACCCCTCTGTTAGATGAACCTATAAGTGAACTGAACATTGGCTGTTGAGTGTAGTGGCATTAAGACTTACCAATTGAAACAACTTACCTAAGGAGATTCGAACTCGGAAGGTTACAGAAGATCGTCAGACGCTCTATACTAAGTAAACTAAATTGATATCCCACAGCCCACATTGCCATACACACAGTAAAACATTAAACGCCACTGACTGTTGAAGAGAAAACATTACACCAAGGTCTTCTTCTCTAAGAAAAACGTAAAGGAAGGGATTAAACGCCTAAGAATTTATAGTTATTCCGACCTTCAGCATTTTCTTACAGCAGAAGACCTTAAAGGAGTGTTTTCTCCAATTTATAAACCGTCAAAGTTAAACATTTGCATTTGATAAGTTTTTATTTCCAAATTCTGCATCCTGTCTGGCGTTATATTGAGTCATGGAAAGTATGACTATGAATAGAGTATTTGAAGCCTCATCCTCCAGCCGGCCTCAGTAGCCTAGAGGTAGAGCGACCGAGTGAAGAAAAAATGTTCGAATTTCAACATTTTCGACACAGAAAAATGTATCTTTGTATACTTTTCGAAAATACCGGTGATTGTAGAGAATACATTTTGGACAAAAATATGTTCTTTGTTTAAATCATTCAAAGTCTCCTTGCAGATCTTACTTTCAAATGTCGGAAGAAAACATCTCTTAAGACGTTATTCCCGGAAAAGAAACGACCTAAAACAAACTTATGGGCGAAATCAGACCTAGGTTTATAAGGAGTCGTTCAAGTCCGGGGCGTCTCAATGTTTAGTGTGTCAATACTGAATAGTTCTAACCGAAGGCTAGACTTGGAAATAAAGAACACGTTGATCATGCTTTGTCACAAATGATACAGTATCGATATGTGCTGCCTACTTGCTCTTACGTGTAAAAACAAATACATTTTAAAATATTTAAATCAAATAAACTCATACAGATCTCGGATAAACTTCGGACCAAAGGAGTCGTGTTGCCTAAAAAATGTTTTAGCGGAGACTCTGTACGTGCTCTTATTACATAGTTCCTTGTTTTAGGCACTATAAAAAGCCCCATTCACAACATTTTCTTTTAAATCATTATAACAATGACTATTTTGTATGATTTCTTCAAGAGGAATCTACTAGGAATTACACTTTAGGCGAAGTAAAGATGAAATAATAAAAGAAGGGCTGTGAATCGTTTGAAATGTTTCGAAATATAAAGCGCCCATAAAATATCTACTTACTGGTGTGCTGGGCCAATCTTAACATACATTCGAAGGGTCATTTTGAAAACAATATAAATCTTGACATTAATTTTGTTACCACATATCATTCTCTCCCTACATAGGATATGTCACTCTCTTCTTAGGATCGAAGAATTGGGTGGAGTAACCTATGTCGGAAGAGAACAACCACGTGTAGCAAAGGTTTCTGAAGAAAATATGGGCGTGACCGGCATTATCCAGAAAACCAATATAATATATAATTGTGTGTGTCAGAAAACCAATATATTTATAATTTCATAATAACACATGTGTTACATTGCAACTGATTTCTGTAATTTGTGCTTGTTCAAATATGGGTATGGCAGGGTGTTCTCCCTCAAACCGTCTTCTCAAGAAACCAGTATTATGGTAGAAAGCTCCAAGTTCCATCTTTGTTCGATGGAAACTAAAAGTTGTAAATGCCATTCTTCTCCTCTCGTGAGTGTTGTTAACCTCTTTAAAGATTATGGTAAAATGCTGGATAAAATCATTCTAACCAGCTTCAAAGAAGCCCAATTTCATGTCTGTAGCACCAAATACTAATTGGAACATAGTCATTTCATAATACCTACAATTGAAGGCTCCTCGTAGACAATATATAACTTGAATGCTGAAATCATGGCATACCTAGACTTGAAGATTATTATTGCATGTGTGGTTGATGATGATTCATTGCATCTTCAACCTCTTATTTCATCCTCAACCGTAGAAAACAAATCACGCAAAAACTAATAAGCTACAGAGCCATTGTCTCTATTTAGCTCATGTATTGAGACGATTTCCCCGCTATCACAGATGGTGCATCTTTATTAAATTAAAAAGTAAAATCTACTTAAATTCATTTTTTCACACCTTTGGTAAAGAGACATTCATCAGTTTTGTGAACAGTTACAAAAGCATAACTTCATTGGTGTTTCCAAGCCTATGCCAACTTGTGTTGAATACGTTTCATAGGATGACTTATAAAAGATGAAACAGGTGTCGTATAGTTTATCGATAAATTATATCATTACGAAAACTAGTGAAATATGTATGACCATACACAAGATTTAATAATCTACCTTTGATTTGATACTTTCCAGCTCTTCATGTCTGTGATGTCTAAAAGAATTTTGACAAGTTTAGAAATGCAATTGTTTATATGTTACCGATTAATCATAGCGGGTCCGGCTGACCGTTGCCTGATACAACAGACCCAGGGGTCGGTCGTGTATATCTTCTGTCTACGCTTGTTAAATAAGTTTGTAACATTTATTAAAATAAGTACGGAATAAAAATATCAAATATAGCAAAAAGGAGTAACTGTCTCATATATCATTTTAATTCCGCAATAAGTATCTAACTACCGACAGACAGACAGGCAGACAGACAAAAAAAAACCCCAGACAATTTATTTAGTACATACGGTCAAAGCCCACATTACAGTCAGTTTCAACACTTTTTCAGAAAACAGGCATATTCAGGTCTTTGAAGGGCATTTAGAGGTGGTATACAGAAGAACAGGAATATTTTCTGGATTACAACTTCTTTAATGTCAAAATACACGACGTTTCGGAGTATAAACTCACTCCTTCATCAGGTGGAATGTGTATAAAATATATTAAATACACATTCCACCTGATGAAGGGGTGAGTACATACCCCGAAACGTCGTGTATTTTCACATTAAAGAAGTTGTTATCCAGAAAATATTCCTGTTCTTAGGCATATTCAGGTTTGATGAAGCGTCCATAAAATATCATATTACAGGTTTCAACAATATAATTTTAGGCATTATGATACATGTCCTTAAATTTTGTTCACATGATATTTGGGAATATTTTTGTATATATTTCTAATTTTATGAGCCGTCATACGAAAGTTAGCAATATGTATCAAAATATTTACATCTTTGCATGAAATCATTCTTACAAAATCTTCCCTACAAGGGTTAGGCCTACTTATAGTATCGTGGTGAAAATACTCAGTTCTTGCATCATTACATTCTCTAACCACAGAGGTTACTCCCTTCAGATTTTCGATCCCAACCTCTGTTCTTCTAGGAGAACTTTCAGGTCTAAAAAGGGATTGTCATGATTGGTTTCATTTAAATCCAGTTGTGCAATCTGTCTAGTAAGCTGTTGGTACAGTCAATGCTGGCGATAGTTGCCGTACTCTGAGGGCGTGGGACTCGGCCCGAAAAAGTACAAGAATTTGTACTATTGAAGGTAGTGTTATCCCAAATATAACCATGTTATATTTCTCCACTATCTAAATGGCAAGTATTTCTAAGACATGTCACAATGCTAAAATAAATGTAAGATAAACGTTTTCTCGTTTAATGTGTGTTCTTCGAAATTAGCTGTTTAATTTTGTGAAAACAATTGATCATAAAAATTCTGTTAAATTCAAGGTAAAACTCTACATTGTTGCAAACCACACTAAGGTCGAGTCTTCTCTATTTATGTTTTGGAATATCGGGTCTCAATATCAACGTCTTTAAAGCAGTGATATCCGCGATTTGTAAATTGACATGGGCCAAGTTTACAAGCCAAATAAACAGACAAACATGATAAGAAGGTGCTAAATCCCTTTTGTCCCGTTTTCAATCCCATGCTAGGTCTCCTTCTTAACAAAATTTGAGGGACATTCTGTCTCCAAATCCTAACCCTTAACCTGATTTGTTGAAACTATAACTGTATGACTATGTTCACTATCATGAAAGAGACACTAAGGGAGCAGTAACGGAAAGACAATTTCCTCTTCATAACATATGAACAATATTTAAGTTATTCATAAAATCAAGACTACACCTAGAAATAACATAAATAAATCAAACTAACATATGCTTATTATGAGAAAGACAAACACCAGATGCTAAGGTGACAACCACTGTGTTCCATAATATAAAAAAAAAAATTACCGTATGTCCTGATTTCAGTTCAAATAATTAACTCAAATTGCATATTCATCCCAAACGCTAAATATATCATACTTATTAGTTTGCAATGAAACTCAAGCACCATCATTATACATGTGCAGAAACCGAAACTATTCACGTCCCATTTACATGCACAGTAGTTATACGGCCTATACAGCATTATTAACACACATTTGTATTTGTGTCTGTTGGAAAAAAGTTTCCTAATTACGTTTGACGAATTGACGTGCGCAAACCACGACGCATTGTCCGGTTTTCGACGATCAGTCGACTATCATCAAAATCGTAATTTTCGACAACAGCCAATACTTTTCGATAAAATAATACCATTTACAGATCCCCTTAAGTAATTGAAGGAAATGAAGGAAATATAAGAAATCAACGGGGTCATAGGTTATTGTCATGAAATGACTATTTACGGTGCTAATGTTAAAACAGTTCTCGATTCGACGATTGTTTACATCATTGATTTATAACGTTTGGGATATGTGCCCCCAATACAACACAATCGATGTCCGGTCCCTTTAATCGACACCCGCGCCGATTGGGAAGCTATATACGATGCATATTTATCACTCTTTCTAAATATGCACGCTCATGAAATCGGATGTACATTAACATGGAGTGATGCACCATTGCAATAAATGCGCACGGACTATGATATCGGGTGAATTTTGTTTGTAAGTTTGTAACCAAATATAAAATTCGTTAAAAACTTCAAAACGACCCTTTAATTTCATCACTGCACTTATTCCAGCAGCGCCGTGTTCAGTCATACTGTTTTCTCGTTTAGTTTAAACATATTTTAATTCCCAAAGGAAGGAACCGGATTGATATAAGCTTATGTAAATACCGCTCCTGGATACAGCAGAATGACACATTAACATGCCCTGATGAATATACAGGATAATATATGTACATGATACAACCTGAAGAAGACGCCAGTAAAGATAAATATTATGACTGTGTTATAGGTGCACTGCATTAAATCAAATCAGCCTGTTAAATTTATAAAACTAGTGAACTGAATTTCCATATTTACATCAGGGGAAGAATTGTGACTTCCAAACTTGCCAAGCGGACATACAGCTGCTGAACAAAAGTTTGTTACATTCGCAACAGACGTTACATTTGTTTCATTCTTTTCCAAAATAACTTAGAAACATGTTCTTTTCTTTTCATAATTAGGTAGTCAAATTATATTAATGCAATTGAAGTTTGGAAATTATTGATATTATGCAGATATTAAGTTAGATTCTGATTGTATTGAAATTAGTGCTACAGTTACATAGATGAATACGATAGGTATCAACAGTCCGTCTCGGTGAGGTCATTTCTTTTTTACATATGCAGTTTAAAATGTTTTCAAATATAAACATTACATATATCTTCCACACAAAAAGGTCTTTTGAATGACATATATACATTATTTAATCCAATATGAAGTTATTAAAATTTACAAAGATTCTGAAAAAAATGTCATAACTTGATGTCTTTTATCTCTAAGAATTTATATTGTCAATGAATAATGTATCTGCTTTCATTGGCACACTTGTCTCAGACAACTGGTTATTTCAACAAATGATGCGGTGAATACGTTGAAGCGGAGAAATTCAATTTTTAGAGAAAGTACCTGGATTGTCATCGTCATGGAAATAGGTAGAAGGTCAAAAGTAATGATCGAAATATACATTGCAGGGTCACAGCTCATGTATGAAAAAGATTATTTAAAATATTCATGCCACAGAAGATGTTTTTGATGCATGAAGATCCTGCAAACCATTATGCACAACTCATGGGGAAGACCGATGGATACGAAATAAATGTACATGAACAGCTCTCAAGTCCTAACATTCTGAGGGGTATTATGCAGAAAAGGGTTGCTTTTCGGATCATTCACATCTCAATCTCTAGACATCTACAACAATTTGGGTTTAAATGCTACGTCCCGTGCTGAAAATCTATTTTGAATGGCTGGATAAAAAACCTAGAAGAAAGTGGAGAAGAGCACTCAGATATTACTTTGGGCAGGATTGGAACCATGTTCCTTTTGCCGACAAATCTGTTTTCATTTCTTTTTGTAAAAGTCGCATGATCTAAATAAGGGGTCTCAAAAGTAAGAAATATCGAAGTTATTGTTCGGAGGCGACTGTAAAACACCCACCCCAAAGCCCATCTTTGAGGATATGGTCAGAAAATGGCACCTGGAATCTCAGAAGCTGGTTGGTATTCTTTAATTCCCAGAAATGTCAGAATGTGATCACCAATGACCTAAAACACGATGTGAATGTCTTGTATTTCTAATTTAAAAAACAATAGTTCACCAAAATAAAAACACTGCTCATTTTTCCATGAGTGACTGTTCATTTTTTGCTGTCCGGAGCATACCATAATTTGAAAAACCTTGGAGTTTCAAGACATAAACCCTATTTAGACTCTCTGGGACATTATTGGTAAAACAGCTGCCAGGGGAATGACTGGTTCAAGCCAGGAGCTTGGTAAATAAATTTTGGTATTTTGACTAAAAAGATACACTGTTGTAGTGTCCAGGAACCCATGCTTAAACAAATAAAGGTACTCAGAAAAACAAAAAGGATTAATGTTCCTTATTGAATGTACTTTCATGTGATACCAAATAGTGCTACAATACAACCATTTATAAACTTGTTTTTTTGTTCCTGAAGTCTCCAAAGTCATGTAATCAAAGCAATATAATAAACATTTGTTCAGCAGCTATACAAGGAAATAATGAATATAGTCTTGGTAGATAGCAAGAGCAAGCAGATGCTGGAGATATGAAGCGTTCATGTTTATGCTCATGAAGGTCACCACATTCAACATTCAACTACATTTACATTCCGAGAATGTATTATTTTGACAATATCTGTTACCAGTGTTTAAGTTAAAGTGGCTGTACATATTCTCATCGTTTAGTTTTAAATCTTGACACGGACTGTACTTCCCTCATAAATTCCATAATTTGACTGCATCTGGGACAAAGGCTTTACAATGTATAGTCTGAAGATTCGAATCATTTCGACGCTTATAATCAGTGACATCTAATTACTAAGATTACTATATAAAGTGACTAGGCGTAGTGTTATTAACACTTTTATAAAACACAGTCATTGTTATGAACGTATAAATTTTGCGGTTGACAGTTTGTTCATAAATCTGTTGATGGCTGGTACCCGAACAGCACCACAAACGTTTCTTAGAGCATCAAGGTTGATCTTTTCGAGAATATCTACTTCGTATATAGTAGAGTTGTCCCTTACGTGACTGCAGTAATCGAGAATATCTACTTCGTATATAGTACAGTTGTCCCTTACGTGACTGCAGTAATCGAGAATATCTACTTCGTATATAGTACAGTTGTCCCTTACGTGACTGCAGTAATCGAGAATATCTACTTCGTATATAGTACAGTTGTCCCTTACGTGACTGCAGTAATCGAGAATATCTACTTCGTATATAGTACAGTTGTCCCTTACGTGACTGCAGTAATCGAGAATATCTACTTCGTATATAGTACAGTTGTCCCTTACGTGACTGCAGTAATCGAGAATATCTACTTCGTATATAGTACAGTTGTCCCTTACGTGACTGCAGTAATCGAGAATATCTACTTCGTATATAGTACAATTGTCCCGTACGTGACTGCAGTAATCGAGAATATCTACTTCGTATATAGTAGAGTTGTCCCTTACGTGACTGCAGTAATCGAGAATATCTACTTCGTATATAGTACAGTTGTCCCTTACGTGACTGCAGTAATCGAGAATATGAACTGTTTATACATGGTTTCCAATGTTTCCGGTTTAGACGGTATTTGAGGCCTCTGAGACAATTCACCATGGAACATTTTTTTTAGCGAAGTCATTAATGCTGTGGTTCTAGGAACGATCGTGCTGCAATATAAGACCCAATTGGTTTTCAACGGTGGCAATGACGTTATCATTAATCACATTAAACTTAATGATGGTTCCTCCCCTACAAACCATCATTAAGGCAAATGGTAGGAAACACACCACAACACAACAACAACCTAAGGGTGTAGTTTACAACATCAGTTGCAACTGTGACAGCAACTACATTGGGGGGAAACATCCAGACCATTCATCATAAGCATCAAACAACACAAAACATCCACAATCAAGGCAGACAACAAAACAGCCATTTCTGCACCAAATTTCCACAACACAACATCAATTAGGACACTGTCAAAATATTAACAGACAGCAAACAATCACCGTTCGTCTGAAGCATTACACATTTTAAGACACAATCCCTCTATGAATAGGGATTTAGGCTATTTCATCCCATCAGCTTGTAACCACCTAATTCGCAAATAAGTATCATACCAACATGTATCCTGTATATAACATTCTGCCTCTCCCATAGGCTTGATAACGGTACATGGGTCTATACCGAAACGTCGCCATTGCTGAATAAAGAAGTTGATCATCCATAAATTCCTTGTCTTCAGTGAATCATGAATTGGGTACACCCAACTCCCTCTCCTGTCATCAACTGTTCAATTTATTCATGTTTCGGTGAAGCTAAGCATATCGACCAATACTATTTCGTAATCTGAACGACATTATACAACCCTTTTGTAAAAAATAAATTAAGTTATAATAAAGACGACCAACATATCTAATGCTTTTATATAATTAGCTATTAATTCATCCACGTAGTTAGGTCTACACATATCGACCACTTACATTTGAAATGCACACAACCAACACCTGTGATACAGTGATTGTAAAGCCAGTGCCGCGATACACACATACACAAGTGCAACCGTCCCATGAGAGTAGGGCGGGAAAAGTGTTGACAGTGAGATCACGTGACCACTTCAGGTAAATCGTCGATAAAGCTCACCGTCGCTAGTACACATCTTGTCTTATAACGATAGCAGTACTGTACGATTGATAGCGTCAATGCTCGTAGTGTGGATTAGGTGAAATTTTGTCGCGATGGATTATCTCAGGAAACTGGAAGATGATCAATTGGTGCGAGGTTTTCAAGAGTTCTGTGGCGTGAGTGAAAGGACAGGTAGCCGGGTGGAGCCCGATGACCAGTGGTCACAGCATACTGGACACAGGAGGAATGTCCACTCATCTGATGGAGAAAACGGACAATACAGCTGCAACCTCAACAACAACAATGAAACCAATCGTGAGATTCATAAAAACGGAGTTACCAAAACCTCAACTCCACCGTCGTCTATCGTCATTAAATACAGGAGCATTTATTACATTGCCAAAGTGGCAGCGTTTCTTGGAGACGAGCTCTTCTACCTGATATTCTTTCCATTCTTCATGTGGAACATCGACAGCGTCATAGGCCGACGCACATTCGCAATATGGTGTATAGTTATGTACTTGGGACAAGCGACAAAGGATTATCTCAGGATCCCCCGCCCCTCCTCCCCTCCCGTACTGAGACTGGAGACGTCCCACCTCCAGGAGTACGCCATGCCGTCCACCCACGCCATGGCGTCCACTGCCATCCCCCTGGCGCTCTTCTGTATGCTGTACGAACGGTACGAGGTAAGAGAAATCATACAAATTTTTTCCGAATGTTTGGATTAAAGGTAAACGGAATTATTCTGAATGTCAATGGTATTCAATGTATTATGGACAAAATGAGTTTTTTTATGCTTGACATTTCATCATTATGTCAATGGATAAATAGATCACTATTCATAATATCAAAATTTGCATATATCCCTAAATGTTTTTCAGTATATTAATAAAACGTGAAGGAACTCATTTCTTGGTTCTGAGTGTATTAAGATCTTTATTACCGAAGAGAGTTATGTGAAATAATACATTACTTATGTATATTATGATCCATATAATACGTAAATGTTGAACATTAACTTAATTTTAACTTTTTGTGAATGAATAAACAGATTATGATATATAAGGATATCAATATATCTATATCTATTATTATCACCAATAGTATAAAGACATACACACACGTGTCAGCCTACAGTATGTGCACAGAAGTATTTTCTTCAAATGTTTCATGTTAATCAAAGGGTTAAGTCTTGCAAACCAGAAGAGATATGTAGGAGTGTTCTGTCCCATGATTAAATTAATAAATAAATTAAATAAGAGCCTATGATACAGTCTAGGTTCTTACTCAGCAAGTCTAGACAATTTGAATGTGTAATCGAAAGCTTAAAGAAAGAAAATCCCATGAATGAATGTAGGGTAAAGATTAAATTTCATAGACTAAATTTGAGTTTAACCGAGAAATTGAAATCAACAGAAAGTGTTTAGAACCCGCGTCTCAGGTAATGTTTCCAAATGACGAATCGATGTCGAATGGAAGATATGGTCGATAATACAGTAACATAAACAATGGTATGGTACGATCAATGAAAAAGCTTCGTAAAAATATAATTGCTACCGATAACTAGATGTATAGAGGGTAGAAACTATCTTGTTTGGTTGTGTTGGCGGTGTATTTTGCTTTCACCTTTTAGCCATATTAATGGCGTCAGGATAAATAATGTATAGTTTGCTTATACCCCTCGATTGCATGGCGTGAAATCAAATGAAGATACTATGTGACACAATATAAAACAAAACTACCATTGAGAGTTGTGTGATATGTACATGGAAATAAACAACGCGATTAGGACCCGTTGAATGAAATGGATACGTGATTGACACAAGTGGGTGTTATCAAATGATCATCTTTCACTCGTTCGATATTATTTAGTTTACAGCAATTGTGTCAAATTGTATCGCTTACTTAATCTTCACTGACGAGTGGTAGAACCATTATCAATGTTGGCGATCTTTGAAACCAGAATCACAGAAACAATTGACAACAATAGTTGCAGTCGAATAAATGTATGTTGTGAATACCCTGATGCAGCATTTACTCTCATTAAACAAGACGTTTCTATATATATGCCTTTGTCTCTGTTTGAGCTATTGTAAGCCTACTTTAGACACTGTTTGTGTTTTGAGACTTCGTTCTGTCAGGTGCATGTCTCCTTCGGCGACCACTCCTAGACGTCCACTTCTAGGCGACCATTTCTATAGGCGACCACGGAAACTCTTGAGGAACCAGAAGAATGCGATCACATTCAGTGTGTCTTCTTTGAGCTCCCCCTTGCTTAGAAATATTCTAATAGTTCGGTATATACTGGATATCGTCTACCGACATAGCAACTGGTATCTTTATTTTGGCAATCATTGACAGTCGCCATTGAACGGTAGAATTACAAAGACCACAGACCTTTAGGAACTTGAAATGAAAAAAATCAATTCAATAGACTAAATGAACTAGAGGTTGACGAATTCAAGCAATGACTGTTATGCGAAGCAATAATACAAGATCGATGTGTGAAGTCATGCATGCATATTTAATTTGCTATAAAGTGGGGGCATGTGTGTTTATATACGAGAACCAAATCAAGCGAGTTTGAAGCTGGGTGGTGTCAGTAATTGCATATTTGAAAATGTTTATGTATAGTGCTGGATGAAAATTAAACGAAACATTGTTTAATATATATAAATAAAGTGAGTGAGTGAGTGAGTGAGTGAGTGATATACTGGACAAAATAAATTAGGGTTATTGGATTTTTATGATTTATAATTAATCAGTATGTCAATGAATAAATAAATCTGTGTTTCTAATTTCAAGACAAACATATATCCCTCACTACATTTGCCCAGTATATAGATTGATATGATACAAATTAAGGAAACAGAGAACTCTCTATGTTTAATAAAACTCTCTTGTACTAACTAAAGGTTCCCATTGAAGCAAAACAAAAAAATAATCGGGTTGTGCGACCATGAACCAATTGAAGAATAAGGCTTAGTATGGCATCCTAAACGTACCAGGTACACTTTGACCCTGCGTGGATACTAATTAGGACTGGTGTTGGTCAAGCCGCCTATTTTTTCAAGGAAATACTCTATCTATTTGCGTACAGTATCAGGATAAATTTACCTGCCTTCTCATTACGTATCCACAGTTTGGGCAACATACAATTGTCTCTTTGCCCCAGATATGTATTCAATTAAATGTATAGAGGAAATACAATACAAAGTAAAATACACATCTCTTTGTCACGAATATTTGTTTCAAACAGCGCTAAGTAAACGTGCAACCTTGAAACAGTTGAATTATATTTTCCGTGTTTTATCTACTAGTAATTACAAGATTCAGCAACATTTATGAACAACGTGTTCATTTACGAAGATTTTTCATGACTTAGTTTACCGCTTATTTATTGTCCTTCATTTCGCTGACAGTCTCATCAATAAGTTCTCTAATGACATTGATAAGATAATGTTATAACACACAGTATGGATGTACACCTTCTTTATTATATAGACAAACAA
Organism: Gibbula magus; assembly: GCA_936450465.1. Taxonomy (NCBI): domain Eukaryota; kingdom Metazoa; phylum Mollusca; class Gastropoda; order Trochida; family Trochidae; genus Gibbula; species Gibbula magus. Next base: position 57,756,718 of record OW388300.1, read on the forward strand.
CACTGCAAGGCCAACCTGTGCCACCACCTCAGGAAACTGATCACTGTTAATGATTTATTATTTATTAAAATAAAAATTATAGACAATCTTTCATGTAGATGCCTGATAAAAAAAAGGTACGGTTTGGTCTTAACACGGCGTATATAAAGAGGTTGTATATCCATACTATATGTTGTTACGTCTCATAAATAGTAAAACCCTAAAAACAATATTCAAAGGAATTTAAAGTTTAAACATTCTTTGCAGGTCTAGTCCTTAAAAAATTATTTATTGATATATATATTTTAAGCACGTGAAGATTTCAATATATCCCCTTACCCGGCGATTGAATCTTTCTTGCGAAGCAAGTCTAGATTTTGTTGAGAAATTTCCATATGGGATCGAGTCTCCTTTTCAATAATTTTCTAACAAATTGGTTATTTCACAAAGCAACCTTTTCTCCCATTCTTTAACATTGCACTAAGGCCACCTTAGTGACTTACGATCACCTTAGTGCTTTGTGAAAGGATGTTCATTTCCCATGGGAACTCTACAAGGGTTATATTTAATTAACAATGCGCTGAAAGATCGACCATCACGTTAGTGCTTTGTGGAAGGACATCCGGCTGTTCAATAACTCCTACAATTTGTGTGTCAGATTCAGGTCCAGGGATCTTTTCACAAAGCAACCTTTGCTAAGGTTAACATCGTCTCCAACTACTTAGCATTACACTAAGGTTACCTTAGTGACTTACAGGTGGCCCTGAACACCCAAACAGAGTTGACAGAACAGTTGAACACATGACTAGTATTTCCTGTGTAATTGGTTACATTTATGATGTAACTTAAAGAGAATGCACGTATGAATAACAGCACGACGCAGCATCCCTAATACTCCACAGAAATAGATAAACCTGTTTCCTTGAATACATGCGGCTTAACCTGCCTAGTATATAGCTTCTCTAAAGGTTGTTGATTAAAGGGACACCCAGCGTGTTGTTGAAGTCACATATCTCAAACCTTATAAATTATATTTTATCAAGAAGTACCAACTGTTGCTGTCAATAACCATTTTAATGATAGTCAATTCAGTTCATATGAAGTGATTTCTGATCTAAAACAAGACAACAAATCGCGGTTGGTGCGCGTCATTTAGTTAAAAATAATTCTGGAAAAAATATCTTCAGCAGACAAAAAACAACAAATTTAGATAGGTAATGTTTAATAGGTCACATTACTATTGTGCATGTATATTGGACATTCAGTTTCGGTTTCTGCACTCACATAAGGCCGGTGCTCGATTTTCAATAGAAAGTTACTTCATTTGGCGATTTGGGATGCATATATGCAAGTTGAATGAAATTATTTGAACTGAAATCATCACATATGGTATGTTGACACTCCAAAGTGATTTTAAATATTAAGAAAATCACTGCATGTTCCTTTAACTAATAAGCAAATGTAGAGAGATATTTCATCAGACACTTTGCTTGGTTGCTTCATATCCTGTTACCTATATCACTCCCCGTATCGGGTTTTGCAGTGGGTGTGCTTAAACCACACTCCTTTTGAAATACTGTTGAGGAATGTAGAGTGAATCCGCCTTTTGTGTGTGACCTATAAAGTTACTGACCTTGACAAATTTCAATAGAAATTTAAGCTTCAAATAATTATGATGTTTTATAAGACTTCGTATGTTTGTAGTGCGTATATTTAATCATAGGGTTATAACACAACCTTGCATACTTGCATATTTCTGGTACATATATGTATGCTGCTGTTTTTGCTGATTCTGCTTTTAATGTTACTACTACTACTACTACTACTACTACTACTACTACTACTACTACTACTACTACTACTACTACTACTACTACTACTACTGCTACTACTACTACTACTTATACTATTACTACTACTACTACTACTACTAATTATACTATTATTATTACTACTAAGACTACTACTAATAATTATACTATTATTACTATTACTACTACTACTACTACCACTACGATTACTATTATTATTACTACTCCTACTATTTCTACTACACTGGGACCTAGCCCTTTATTCGAACACAGGCATGGCGATTGTACTACGGCACCTATTTCAACTGTCCTTATAACGAGGTCGGGGCGTTGTTGTGATAAAAGAACCTCTTGGACGTGACATTTCACCTCCCACCACCCCCTGTCTTGTATCTAGGACATCGTTATCAGCTGGTCAAGGGGCGGGATGTTTAGACGTATATCATATTCAAAACGAGGACAAGCCACGGTATCAATGAATCTATCCTGCTCCACCAGGCTTGGTGTATCCGCTCCCCTGCTACATACGTACTGTGATACCCTGAACCCAATAACTCCATTAAAATATGTAACCAGCCAATTAATAAATAGTTGTTTTACTTTAATTGAACAATATTGGCAGCGCCCGGATGAAAAGATTGATGACCGATCATCGACTTTTCATTGGCTGAAAAATATATATAAGTATACATAGCGACGAGAAACTTGACTACAGCAAAACGAGAGTTACTGGGCTCAGAGAACTAAGGGTATTGTAGAAGGGTAGCGGATACAGATGGAGCAGGATGAGGTGAATGTGGCTCCTCGGTGTAGAGAACACTTATAGATTTTTATACACATATAAGACTAAAATCTGAGTGAGCCTGGGAATTCCTCTAGATGTAGTGTAGACCTTCCTTGATATAAAATCATAGCTAAATCTGAACTAGACAGGGAATTCGTACATGTGACTAAGTTACTTTTTAAATATCGGGTTATAACCTCTTCAGGGAGTGTGATGTCATCCGATGTTTTAAAGATGCGGAGGTCGATGATCAACCCTTTCTTACAATAATCTACAGACATTCAAGGAGCTAAATACTAGTCCTTGATATATTTTGTCTTTACAGTGCATGGACGACCCTCTCACAATATTGCCTCTTTTTTTACCCCAATGTATAGGCCTTTATGTTTCTCAAAATTATTCAACACGTTTTCAAGTAAATTCAACTTTCAAAAATTAAAATGTTCTTATGATTTTAAAAATGAAAAAAAAAAGGATTTTCAAATCATTTTACGTTTTCACTGATTTCTTTTGTATATTACAAAATGGAACTGGTCACGCCAATCTTTAAATCTAAGTATTTTCCTTATCGAACTCTTGGTGATTCTTAACATGTTGTTGAATAAAAAGGTGCATCCCGAAAGGTTGTTCACCTACTTGTGTTTCTTAGTTCTCTCATGTAATTTGGGATGCATTTGAAGCATCGTACCAATGCTAAAACTGGACCGATCATTTTTATGTTTGCCTGTGTAGTGTGCATCATATATATCGTCTCATACACATTCAATTTACTAGTTATGATTTTGTTCTATTTAAATCGATATGGAAACTTTTATTAGAAAATTAATGAAATTTGAATTTTAAAAACATTGACCCATTCTGTCTAATTCATTATGCCAAAATTTGAAAAAGTGTCCCAGTGACATGACTATCACATGATGCGTTTGAGAATGATTATTGTATACATAGATATAGGAAGACTCTTTGTCATATTTGTCATATATTTGACGTAATTATATTGACGTTACAATAAAAGCCAATTTACACTAAGATTTGCACTAAGATAGGCCACTAGATGAACAGACTTGCGGGGTGCAGCTGTAAATCAAGGTAAGTATAAGGGGAACATTCCAGGAGTTCAAAGATACTTTAAGTGACCTTAAGATTATTCGTTGGATTCAAATATCTCAGCGTTATCAATGAAGTTATTTTATCTAGAAGCAGTGACTGTTGCTGAAAAGTAAGTTTTTATTGCTATTTCCTTTCAGTATAGTGACAGTATATAAATTAAAACCCGGACAATGTACATGCAGTAGCTGTCGCGCGCCAATTAGTCAAAATATCTTCATAGGTAGTCTTATACTTAGACTCTGAAAAAAGTTTTTATTCTGAAAATATCACCATTTTATAAAAAAAATTGAAAATGAAACTGTAAGAAAAAGAGGCTCCTTTTTAATATGCTATACTACATCATAGCGAGACAGACAGACAGCTGTGGGTTGGTAGTGTTTAAAAGGTCATAAAACTAGTTCACACGTATCTGGGACATGTACTTTTTGTGTGCCCATGCATAATGATGTTGCTCGATTTTTATTGGAAGCCTGTATGTACTTGTCATATGGAGATGAACATGCTGGTCGAGTGAGATGACTATAACTTATATCAGCACATATGGTATGTTAGCACGTATCAAAGCTAAATAAAACGTAATGAAAGTACTCGATGTCACTATCAGTACAAATGAATAGTATATACTATCAAGTTGTCTCGTCACAAGACGATGTGTTAGACGATAAACTAGTATTGCGAAACAATTTGACCTAAATATTTGGTGTAATAGTCTTATGATGCGAGGTTATGCTTTTATCTTTAAAAACAGGATGTAATTGATCTATCGTGACTTGCACACTGGTTTTAATAAACAATATTTATTCATGTATTCTCAGATACAGAGAGATCAACAAACAGAGTTTCCCCTGTCTCTCCCCAAAAGAACATTAAAGCAGGATAATTACGTTATAATTATCATCAAGTTTTATATTGGTGTAGAAAACAAATCAAAATATTGTTATAAAACTAGTTCATGAGAATCGTTTGCTGAGAGAAATAAACTTAATAGACAGGGTAATTTGTGTATTTAATGGTAATAATCTTGTTTTAATTAACGATACAGTTTACCCTATTTTTGAAGCACAACATGCATTATGTTACGGTCTCAGGTAAAATAAAATGTTTTGAAATGTGTTCATTTTCATATCACAATACTAAACCTTTTCCATATGGCTGTTGAATTCATTAATATAAAGTAACATTTGACGGAGAGTTAGTTTAACTACAACATTGGATCACGTGTAATTGTAAACCGACTCTGATAACTGACGACTCGAGTCAGATGGAATTGTCATGATTGCAAAATTGGATATTCGCAGATATATTGTGTCATTGTTAGATATTACATATTCCCAACATCCAACGCATTTTCAAAGGTATGCGAAGGTTTGGACGAACACTATATCTATTAGAAAGTTATAGCACATGTTATGCATCTCATAACTGTTGACTTATTGTTCAACACCACTTATATATGGCAATATGGCAGCTAACAGTGGATCTCTACAGCGAAAACTACTGAAGCTTCAATGAACTGCACGGTAGCTGTACACCAACACCACAACCACAAAACGAAAACACGTGTAACAATAGCAAATGTTGTTTACACATGCTTATGTCAATTCAAATGAAGTTTATGTCTTATAACTGCACACATAGCATGTTAATAAAATCATAATTTAACAGTGCATCGTTACTTCAAATTCAGACATCAATATGTATTTAGCCAAAATTGATCATTCATTTGTTAAAGGTATAATTCTGTTATATCTAGACTGGGACAAAGTCTATGCAAAGATATAGTTTTATTACCGGTATTCACATAGAATGAATATCTTACTGAATATTTGGAAGGAGCCTCACAAATGGGATTTCATATAAAACTAAATTTGCTTTTTGTGAGGTTTGAACTTGGGTTAATTTAAGGTTAACACATTTTGAACCACGGTTTGACTGTACAATACATTTAAGAACAATTTGTGGGAGTTGAATAATTAGTAACTCGTCGAAATACGGTAGTTTAACGTTGCGTAATTGGTCGAATTAGGTAATACAAAGGGCAATAGTCGATTTTAATGGGTTTATAAAACATAAAGGGACCGCAATGTTTACTTTCCTCCACTTCAAATATGACTTACAGCAGAGTAAACATGCTTCACGTTGATTGAATGTGTTGTAGAGTAGTTATAGCAACATGTTGGCAAACATATGGTCATGACCTACATTTTATTGGTACGTCTTTTTAAAAATTCTTTTACACAACATAAATTTTAATTTGATATAGAGCAACACAAATTGTGTCATTATTGTGATATCATATCGCTACATTGTATTTGTTCGCCTATTTGTTCTTTAACACAAAATAAATCTTATACATATAATTTAATATAGAGCAACAACAATTTTGTCATTATTGTGGTATTACATCGCTAAAAATGATTATTATGTGAGTATTATTTCGTATAAAATGTAGACGTGATGTAAATGGAAAATGTGGTATATGATCTTCACATCAGGAAAGTATATTGTTATATACATCATGATCCTGGTAAATCATGTGAGGTGATACGTCATGTACATGGTAGCATATGGTAGCATATGGTAGCATATGGTAGCATATGGTAGCATATGGCACACGCTACCAATGCACAGTATCCTTGTTTATATTGATAATGATATCGGTTCCTGGTAGAAAAGTGATCAGTTCACGAACAACTGTCAATACAGCATTTAATACAATATTGTTTTTATATTAAAGGGGCAGTAGCACGTTTTTTGCAAATTTTATTTTTTCAAATTTCCCATTTATAATGATAGTTTATGTCATTTAAACTAACTTAAGAGGGTAAAATATCTTATTACACAAACCAATTATCTGTAGCGGTAAAAATATATTGCGTATAAAGCAAAAATTGCATGGCGGCCATTTTATTGTGAACACAATTTATTATTTTATATTACAAAAACGTTTCCCATGGCTTTACCGAAACATGTACACTCATCTTAAACTTTATTTTCCGAAGAGAGAAGGATGTTTTACCATTGGTGAAATTATTTTTCAAATACATTTCATCAACTTATTTGAGCGAAAAAACGTGCTACAGTGCCTTTAAGGAATGATTCCAAAATGTCAACATAGATATTTGGAAGCATATATGGAAATATACATTTTAAGTATGATAGCTTATGTGTCATAGTTATTTTGAAGCCACGTCATAACAACGATTCAATGTTAAAATTTAATTTTAATTTATTTTAAATTTTCAAAACGAAAACGAAACTCTTGTCTACTAACGCATTAAATTTGATTTGTGCTCAAGCGTTTATGCTAAGTAATTTTACACCCAACATATACAGAGACTTTAAAATCGTTAATCATTTCTTCGATGTTTGACCAACTTTAATGATTGAGTTAAAACGTAAAAATAAAAAGTAAATAATGATCATAATACACACAAAGTAAGTACAAACATGACATGCATTTATAGAGAGACAAAGAAATATTTGACCATAAAAACAAACAGTGTCTCAAGTTCCCTTGTCCACACTAAGACGGCCCGTGATGCTAAAGATGCTAAACATACAGTAGAACACGTATATAGCGATCAGTTATAAGTCCCGTCAAAAGCCCTAAATGACATGCTAAACGTGAATAGCGAACAGCGGATATAGCGAACTGAATTCTTTGGTCCCTTAAAGTTCGTTATATCCGTGTTCTACTGTACTTACAGGTTTATCCATTGTGTGTTCATTGCTAGATAAACTGATCGAGTGTTTGACGGGTGATTCCCTGTATGACACTGAGGCACGTCTTAAAGAGCCAACATTGAAATTTATACACTTTAGATTTCGCAGATTTTTTCGACCCAAAATAAGCGGAGTAATCGCACTAATTAGTAACGGTAGGTGTTTCCCAGTCTAAATATAGACCAAGTCTGTCATTTTCAAGCGTAAAGCATTGTAGTACTTAAATAAATTGAAATATGTATATTTTTAAATCAACCATTTCATTCAATTATGTATTTCCTACAGATATTGAAATACATGTTTTATATCCAGTTAAATATTTGCCTGAATTGTATTATCAATGAAAATATGTAAGCACAATATATTTATATAGTTTGCTATCATAATATCATTAAAAAGGTAACATGTCAATACGTTGTATATCCATATGCCATTTAGAAACATGTAAAAATAACAATCGCCACGATCAGTAACGTCACGTGTGACAAGGGTAACTTGCAGGAGAAGAGCGAGTTTCACGTGGGTTGCTATGACGTCTTGTGATATTAACAAGACAAGCAGGTATCGGAAATCTGTGTATATGAAGTCAGATACTATTGAATCGAAGAGTTGCTTGATTTTAAGACCAAATTTCATTGGATTATCGTGATATGAAATTATTTATCATATGTCACGTTGTAGATATAAGATTTATCTAGCGATTGATTATTATCATAAGTATGGTTTCATAACAATAATTGTGTACTTAATACACTTACATACTAGATGACTCTTTAAGTGTCACCCTGCACAAGTGGCCTTATTCAAAATGTACGTCTGTTCGCCCAGCAGTACAAATGGGTACCTGGTAAAAGATGTGCTGGAGGTGACCTTCTAGCGACATGTATGTAAGTTTTGGTTAGACCAGGGTAATAATAAATATCAACATTATATAATTATTATGTGGTACACATCTACTCCGATACTTGCCAAGGTCAATAAAATGTATACTCAACAAAAATTGAAGTATTTAATACTCAAGTAACTCCCTATATTATCAATATAAAACTTGAAGTTTATTTTTATATGGGGTTGTCATTAACGTTTTTCTGAGTACATTATGGAATAAAACCATACTGATTTGATGTTTAATCACGTGCTTTCCTTTTTATCAGTTCCCAATATTGCCTGCCGTCGTCATAGGAACAACATGGTGTGTCCTGGTGTGTCTCAGTCGACTCTACCTGGGTGTCCACACCGTACTGGTACGTATCACATGTTTGAATGTTCTTTGGTATGATATACTAACTGCTTTGGAGTCATCTTCCCTAGCTCTGGAGCCACTGCAAGCAGTGAATCGTATCCATCTTTCCCTCTTTAGTATTTCCACACATCGCGAAATCGGAGTGGAGAGAGAGGGTTATATGAATGTTCCCTGTCATACCCCAACGCCCATGCAGTCCGTTTTCTGAGCATTGGAGCCACTCCAAGGAGTGAATCGTATCAAACTTTCCTATCTGGTATTTCCTCCGAAATTAGTGAAAGTTTGGCCAGTTATTGTTTTTGGAAACGAAATTCTAAAGGATGTCGATATGGATTGTATCATCAATATGGAATACATTTCAAATGTACTATGCAGACCTTTTCATAATCCAGAATGAAATTTGTAGAATATGCAGAACTCATAAACGAAGAAAACGCCTCGAATTGAGATTCCACAAGCATACCCCGGTCCTTTTGTCATTTAAATTGTTCATGTCAACATCCCCAGACCACACGGAGGTTTTCATCCATACTACCCTCGAAGTTCACACCTTTTAATGTTACCAGAGGATAAGCGTTGCTATCTGCCTGCTTCGTATTATTATTAGATGTTGGAATGTGTACATGGGTATACAAGACATGTTGATGTTAATCTCAAATCAAATATTAGTTTCAGTGACAAGTTCAAACATTCCGTAGACTATTGACATCTGGACATGTCGTAGGTAAACGCTACTACAAAATGAATTCACTGCACGTGTTATCTATGTAAATGTGACTCGTTGGTATTTTGCTAATTCTTCATTCACTATTGATGTGTTTACAGAGATGTTGTTAAGGTTCTAAAGGTTGTTTAAAGAGGATACTAAACGAGCTTCGTGAAATACCATTGCGATGTGACGAAATGTTCTTTCCCAATGTACGGGTGTATATTTTGAATCATTCAAATATCTATTTTGGAACGAAGATGATAATGCACATTTACACGAGAGTCAACGGCTTGATATGCTGTACTACGACGGTGTTGACGTCACTTTATATTTGAAACTTGCAACGACAGGGTCTCTGGATCTAAACCCGCGTTGTTTTAGCCCAATCAACTTTGAACCTTTCAAGACGAGGTCGTTGCTAACGTCAAAAGACCGTATCATTGACTGAGAGTTCTCGATATGACATATAGGCAAGGAATTGAGGTATTGAAGTTCTCAATATGATATATAGGCAAGGAATTGAGGTATTGAAGTTCTCAATATGACATATAGGCAAGGAATTGAGGTATTGAAGTTCTCAATATGACATATAGGCAAGGAATTGAGGTATTGAAGTTCTCAATATGACATATAGGCAAGGAATTGAGGTATTGAAGTTCTCGATATGACATATAGGCAAGGAATTGAGGTATTGAAGTTCTCGATATGACATATAGGCAAGGAATTGAGGTATTGAAGTTCTCGATATGACATATAGGCAAGGAATTGAGGTATTGAAGTTCTCGATATGACATATAGGCAAGGAATTGAGGTATTGAAGTTCTCGATATGACATATAGGCAAGGAATTGAGGTATTGAAGTTCTCGATATGACATATAGGCAAGGAATTGAGGTATTGAAGTTCTCGATATGACATATAGGCAAGGAATTGAGGTATTGAAGTATAAAACCGAACATGATCTGGCTGATGAATACTCCTTTTGCTAAAACGATTTGAATGTGTTCTGTTTGGACACATGTTGTGACCACGTTAGACTTTTGTACAACGGTGTCTGGGTAATAATCACAGCATATTTTTTCTTTTTTTTTCTCACCTAATTTGTGAAAAATAGTATATCATCAGCGCAAATACGGCTTTGACAGTGTCCAAGTTGTTAAACTAATTTTGTTAGAATTAAAAGCAACATTAAAGAACAAAGTGTCTTCCCGAAGGAAACCATCGAAGGTTGAGATAACCTTGAGCTATGTGAAATGCTGTGGTACAGACAATGTGCAACCATTACCAAAGGGTTCAGTCTCCGAGGAAACGGTAAGATTGTTTACACGGTCGCTTAGTTACCGGGCATCAACTATTGATAACTAAGTGCTCACTGCCGGAATGGTGCCATTTCGTTCTACCTGCACTGATCAGTCGGTAATCAATATATACAACGGTAGACTGCGCACGTAACTGGGACATGCCATCGATTCTTTCATGTACTTAGTGCTTCAGGACTGTTGGTGATATTCTGTGCTATATATAGGCCTCGTCTCCCGACACCTGTCAGCTCTGTCTAACGTGCACAATAACTAGTGTTGTTGTTTTTCTTTCGTAACCTTCTGAACAAGTTAACCCCAAGTGCATATAGCACTGAAGGGTAATGCTACACAATAAAACAAGACCATTTGCAAGGAAAATATGACATATGATAAGTAAAACCTATATCTGTAACAAGGAATCGCAATTATTGACAAAAAGAAAAGAAGAAAAAAAGCAAAACAAAAACCAAAAAAATTAGATGAGCGTTTGCGGGACACCGCAAAGCAGAGCAGCCCCGAAACCTAGGGTCTCGCCTTTCCCTGTTCCGCCTTCTCCACAGCAACAATAAATGGGAATTTTTTAACAAGTTTTTTTGTTCATTATTGGAGTTATTACTAACACGTTGAATCATCACTGGGGTCACTTTTCCTATTTCTGATTTCAAAATTGGATTTAATGGTTAACATGGCCTAAACCAACATCTTACGACCTTGACCTTTGACATTTAACCTTCAAGATCACATAATCAATGATCAATTTTCATTGTGTATGTCAATCATTTAATTAATCAGAGTATTCATACTTGAAATAAGACATTCACAAAAAGCATGCGTAAGTTGTGACCTCGCTTCGACCTTGACCTTTGACGGATGTTAGCGAAAACCTTTTCAAATCTACGCCTTTCTCCATAGTTGATATAAACCAAATAAGAGCCTGATAGCACAAATATGTTTCTAGTTATCATGTTTACAAGGATGTTTTTACCAATTTCAGAACTCATGACCTTGACCTTTGACTTTGAATGTGAACATGTCAAAATCATTCACAAGGTGTATAAGAAAGAAGTTATGTATATGAGGTGTTGATACCTTCTTGTAAAAAAGATATTTAGTGATTTCAGAACTGGTGACCTTGACCCTATCTCGTGACCATGACCTTTGATATTCAAGGTCACACAATCAATGGTCTTATCTTATCGCAAGAAATGATTATTTATAAACAAAAGGCCCACGTATTATATCAATCTTTATTGCATTGGGCAATTGTAACACGGTGTTACAACTTAACTGCTCCCAACGTCAGTAGCCATGTTTCACGTCACGTCACGTCACGAGGTTTTTCTACATTTCTGCTTCAATAAGCTACATACCTACCCAAGATATCATAAATTATAAATTAACAAAAAAATAAACTACCCTATCGTTCATTGCCTGTAAACGCCTTTCTTACTTAATTTGGAGATTTTTCAACCGCTTACCGTAAAACTAATTACAAATAATTAATTAAAATACAAAATAAGCTTTTTAGATAACAGTAAAATGTTTAAGCCCTTTATTTTTTAGCTTTTGTCGAAAGATGTTTCTTTTTTTGTTCCATTAAAACTTTCTACTTCGACCATGTTTATTCTACACACATGTTGACTAATTTGTATCTTGTACTGCAGGACTTGGTATGTGGATTCCTGTCTTCTCTGGCCATCGTTGCACTCTTTCTTCCATTTGCCGCAGACTTCGACGACTTTCAACAAACAAATCCTCTCGCGCCAATCATCTTGTTTGGAATTGGACTTGCAATGTGCACCGTTTGTTACCCTAGCAAGGACCAGAACTCGGCCAAAGGAGATGCTGTCCAGATCATCTCTGTAGCTGTTGGTGTAAGCTTCGGGTTATGGCTTAACTACCATCTCGGGTTGTCTTCAGTTGAAGATGTCCAAGTTCCCTACGCCATGACGCCGCCATCGTGGAAGTGGCTGGGACTCTCGCTTATCCGTTTGCTTTCTGGCGGGATAATCGGGGGTATTATCCGAGAATTAACGAAGTCAGCCTCCATCAAAGGTTTTTCGTATTTTCTCGGATTGGATAAACCGGACGGCAGAAATCCAACTCTCCAGACTGCATATAAGTTTGTTAGTTATCTTTGTTTAGGGGTGGCGACTTCAGCTGTTGTACCATATTTCCATAAAATCACAGGTATCAACAGAGTTGAGTTTTACTATGAGATGAAGTAACAGTGATTAACATTAATTATAATGCAAGTGCAATTATACGATAAATGTAAGCAGGCTTCGTGATATGTTAACCTGGGTATATAGTTCTCAATATTATAATGTTTCGATGTATTTTTCATGTCTAGTATTGTTAAAAGATTGCCTGATGGGCTATATTTGGCAACGGGACAAACCCTTTTCCCTTCACCGTCAGGAAGTGATAGCTTACGTGTAAGTATCGAGTTGGCTGGTTTCCCTACCTTACGCACACCGCTAGGTTGGCTCCGCATCCAAAAATATGGTATAGAATCTGACGCCACCTAGCGGTAAATATTGAAATCAGGGGAAGAAAGCCCGGGTAGTATAGAGGATGTAGTTAGAAAACGAAATGAACAAAATCAGACATACTACTATGATACTTATACATAATCAATCGAATCGTCAGGTTCATAGTAATTGAAATTGGAGACACGATCATTCAGTTTTAAGATAGGGATAGTGAAAGGGCGACAACTGTACTCAACGGTCGTGAGATAATGAAAACACTTTACCGCCTAATACCTCCTCCCATCAAGGCATTACAGGGAGACAACTCTTCAGGATTTACATTGATGCGCCCACAAAATCTCTCTGACACCCCTTGCCTTGGTGACTTGATTCCACTGGATATTTTATTATCACGTATATATTTTTAACAACATGTATTTAATCAAATACGATGTAGCCCACTAATATTGCAAATTATTTTTATGTCAGCGTTTAATATGTCATGTCGAGAACCCGAAATGTATTAGCAGATCTTCACAGTTTTACCTGCTTGTTTGTCGGCTTTTCAACTGTACTATAATATAAGTTTTTTTCTCTCGTTTTTTTTAATTGTAAGCTGCTTAATACTTTTCAGGTATTTGTTTGGAATGTAAGTATTTGAAATTATTATACTGATGTATTTTATGTTCTCATTTTTCGAGCAGTCAAGTATATTTGACAATGTATTTCTGGAGGTATATTTCAGATGTGAATTATCAGCATATGTCATTTTACAGCATATCATGCACATGTCGTTATAATAATAGCAACATTCCTTGGACATCCCTCATTTAAAATCGTATTTATACAACGAATGTGAATTTGAATAAGGGAGTCATACTTTGTTTAATAATTAGTCGATTTCATTGCTTTCGATAGTGTTATATTGAGTCGAAATATATATTTATACATAAGAAGTTATATATTCCACGTGGCCTTGTAACAATGTATTTTATGTGATATTATGTTTATTACTTTGAAAGTAAATATTGAAGTAAATAGATTATGCGTAACAGTAGTATACTTGTCGGTGACCACTGATCAAAGATGCTGTTGGAGAGGAATATACACCCCGCGCCGTCAGGGTACTGTACATTAATCTGTAACACTTCTTAATATCCATAGTACGTAAGGAGGGAAGAACTCGTGACGGCTAAAAATAACCAGCCAATGAAATGTTGTCAGTCCCCGGATGAGGAGACCGATCAAAGATCATCACTCGAATCACGACATTTCATTGGCTGACGACATTAATATGCTATGAATAACTAAGCCTAACCAGTTGGTAAGCTTTACAAGCCTTTCAGGTCTTACACACTCAGTGTATTAATAAGTCTTACAGGTTAAACTACTCTGATGGCGCTGGATGGACATGCTAATCCACGATGGAAATATATTTGGATTATATGCATGTCAACTGCTTTTACCGTGTTCGTGACGTGTGTTTTGTAGTTAAAGGCACTGTAGCACGTTTTTTCGCTCAAATAAGTTGATGAAATGTATTTGAAAAATAATTTCACCAATGGTAAAACATCCTTCTCTCTTCGGAAAATAAAGTTTAAAATGAGTGTACATATTTCGGTAAAGCCATGGGAAACGTTTTTGTAATATAAAATAATAAATTCTGTTCACAATAAAATGGCCGCCATGCAATTTTTGCTTTATACGCAACATATTTTTTACCGCTACAGATAATTCGTTTGTGTAATAAGATGTGTTACCCTCTTAAGTTAGTTTAAATGACATAGACTATCATTATAAATGGGAAATTTGAAAAAATAAATTTTGCAACTTGCTACTGCCCCTTTAAGTATAAATATTTCAGAGTTTGCATATACATAAAACGATTCTGTGATAATCATAATTGTATTAATATTGAAATAAACTGTTATTTTGAGCATTGTTAGTGGCTTGGATTTTCATTACATGCCTAACCATAATTGTTGGACATTTATTTTGTTCAGCCACCCCTTTAATTGTTAATTGCAAGTTGCTCTACGATCGCATCACAGGCGCCATATCCTAATTATACATATACATTTACGTATACCTACCTATGTTATATGTATATTTAGGGTCTGGGGTCCATGGTTCGCATCCATGGACATGTCTTTCTCTTTAGATATCAACTTTAAAAGAATTATTATAACCCCCGAAGAAATAGACACTCAGTTTCATAAGATAAACAAGTAAAGCAATATAGTTATATAACAATGTTTATTCTAAAAACTTTGCAAACATTGATCATTTGGCGATCAAATATTGATTTTCAATATTGGTCCAAATCAACAGCTCGTTACATCAAGTTGAATCTTCTATTAATGTGTATAACAACATTTAAACCTATATGGTTGGTAAAAATCATATGACACACTTCCTCAGGTAATAATCTCTATATATGAAATTGATATCGATATTTTGCCGGATTAAGCAATTTTTTTTATCGAGAATATTGACTTCTAAGATACAAACAATTAGTGAACCTGGCGAGAAGACTGGCAAAGCAAATTTTGGTAAGAAATACAAGTAAGAAAAGTTAAGTCAACATTTCTTTTCTAATGATAAGACAATATAGCATTACAACTTTATTTGATTCGTTCAGAGGTATATCTTTAGTTCCCGAAACCAGTTTATGCAAAAGCTAATAATAAGTTTAAGGTTGTCTAAAGAATAGGATTGTCACAAGAAGCCTAAAGATAACTGCATAAATCAAACACAATGGATCATTTATAACATACGATGATCGAAATACTTGAGAAATTTGACTTTCTGATATTTACTTAAACCGTATGAAGCGTTCGTAAAATATTCAGTCTTACGTTAGCCAGTTCATTGTCTTCATTTTCTTGCAACACGTTTCAACCCTTTCCTTAGGGAGGTAGTTGTATAATGGTTTAAAGGGAGGGTTCTCGCGGAGTATATTTGAAGAAAAAAAATTCGAGGTGACATTTCTCTTATACATGCTTTTAACACAATCGAGCTGAAGCATATTACCGATGTAATACTTTGGCGACTGGCGCTGTGAGTGTGGAGAGCTTTTCTATCTCGTAAAGGGGATACACAATTTCATTCATGAGAATATGATACTTTAACATTTTATTTTATTTCTGTTCAAACACACATAGGGTTCTGTAATTGCCATTTCAAAGTAGTTTTAGGACATCACGCTTTGTATGCTATGTTAATTATTTTAAATGAAATATGGAAATTAATTTAGTTCAATGTGACTTCAGCATAAAGTACTTTCTTGGGCTTTAAATCGATGACGCATCGTTGCTGTAGTATGTCATACAACAAGCTAGGGCCATGTTCAAGAGAGGTTTCGAAGTTATCGTTCAATGAGCGATTACTTTGAAACCTCTCTTGAACGCGATTGCTCAATGTAGCGCTACGTAGCAAGGCGAGCAAAAATTCGAGGAATTTTCACTGTGTCGTTCAAGAGAGAATAAGCGCTACTTGAGCGCTACATTGAGCGATCAATGAGCAATTTAATCGCTCGCTGTTTTGGAACGGAGCCCAGAACGCCATATTTTCACTGTCCTATGTCACCTGGGGATTCTGAACTGAATCCGTGTTGTTCAGAAATATGAATAAAATTGTTTTAAAAAGTACAAATTAGGTTTAGTTTGCTTTTAGAGACATGATGTAACTATGTTTCAGTCATGTTCACCATTCGTTGATTACGTAATACTGTAGCAATACCAGTCTTTCAATGAGAAATTCGCAAGTCACACGGGGTAACTTTATAATAGTCAGATTTCTTTAAAAATGATATACAAATTCATCTTGAGCTAGAATTGCATATATTCGAAATATAAATTGAATATTTTGTAACACAAACGTCATTCCCGTTTCTTTGGATGAAAGCATACATTCACTTCGATGACAACACACTCTTAAGTCTTTTTCTCTTTATGTGAGTATTATATAAACGAGAATATAACATAAACAAAATATACAAACAAATAATTCAACAGATACATCAAGGATTAAAATAATATGTTCACGTAATCTCTACCGCACGATTGTGTTCTCATAAACTGGTGCTTCAACAGCAACAGAGTTATTTCCCTTGGAAATCAACTTCCGGTGACCTTCACCTTCAGGTATCCTCGTTTGACCTTCGTGCTCTGTAATAAGGTCAGGACGGTTCCTGGAACTTTTAATTCTGGTGTAATAGTCTGGAGATGTTTTACTAGGGGAGAGAACCGTCACTTCCGGACCGGAAGTACGTACATCGGCTTTTTTAAAGTGCGGGTTTACAACGGGAACAGAGCTTTTTGGTGTGTTTTGGTTCATGACACTGCTTGTTGCATACAGCGCCTCCGTGGAAGGAAGTTCAGGGGGTTTAATCTGAACACATTGAACCCCCTGGGACGGGGGTTTAGTAGCAGCTGCCGTAACGCGGCCTAGGCGAGACTGGAGAAGATAGTTTGTATCGCCTTGGATAAAACAAGGCCTCTTTTCGTTGATGACAATGTTCTCATAATCTGTTGTCGGTGGATCCCTGAACGACCTCGTAGCACGCACAGGTTTGTTTATACTTGGACTTCCGGTTAACATATGGCCCGAATCGGAAAATGTCCGGGTATGGGTTGGCCCTTCCAGTTTTCCGCGTGAAAGAGAGAAGCTTGAAATGCTTGGACTAGTCTCCGAGAAAGGGAAGTTAGTTGGTTTCGGCCTGTTGTACAACGTTGGGCCAAAGGTGAACGTGTGAGGGTCCCAGCGGCAGTTATCGTCCTTGCAAACGTCCTCGACCTCGGCATATCCGGGGGAGGCTGGTGAGATGTGCAGTCTCGGAGATGGGATGGCGTCCGCGACTGCGCAGTAGTACTCCTTTAGCACGGGCGTCTCGTTCTTACTGGGTGAACCGGAAGTCCCACCAGAAGTAGAATCTACTGGAGTCGGAACTGCATACACGTGTTCTACACGCTCGACTCTAGGTCTTCTGAAGCATAAGAACAAACTATTGTGTCTGATTACATAATATTTCAATCCCGAGACTAGTTGCAGTTGCGAAAAAATAATTGACAGTAGACAAATTTATTATAAATCTTGTTTGTAATACATGCAATCATAACTATCGTTTCCGCTGTAACATTTAGCAAAGGCGTAAGATCAACACATTTTATAAAAAATTATTTCGGGCTAAGAGAGAGAGAGTGGCAAAACGCGACATCGAGTTATGATCGTCCGCCCCCTTCCCCCTCATATCTTAAATTGTCCAAGAAGAAAAACTGTTCAATGTTATAACCTCAAATGAAAATGTATCGGAAATGCGCACAACTGTAACAAATCTGGACGTGTGGACATCGGTAACAATTTTCATATTCATCGGAAAGATAAATATGAGGAAAGAACTATTGAAACATACATATTTAGAAAGCCTGTAATCAGAGCGTACATTTGATATTTAACACGGGACGACTGAGTGGATAACAAAAACGGTGCATTAATCCCATATTTGAAATCGAAAGCGGCAGTGATCCCACTGGCCTTGGTGTCAAATTCCACCTGTTTCCATCACTTTCATCTTCCTCGAGTATTAAACAGTTGAAATCATTTCTGTTGCAATTTGTGATGGGTTGAGTACAAATCCTGTAATTAATCTACTCATAAAACCATAACGACTTGATTAATGTTAATGAATGTCTTTCTCTATATTTTGATTAAAGATAGTGTTCTAGACGACAGACACTAACAAAGACATTATTTTGCTCTCTGTTATTGAATTCAGGTATCTAGACTAAATGGTTAAACTATACTTATTTAAGGCTTATTGATGATATAAGATCAAATGAATTCTCATATGTTTGACATTTTCGCTACGAAGGCGGTACAAAATGACGAAACAGTGAGCCGTTATCAAAGCATCTACAGAACTTAAGTAAGTTTATTCGTATCTGGTGATTATAGCTACAGCTGCATCTTCAGTGTTTGAAGGCTGCATCCAAATGTTTATAGTTATATTGCTTTGCAATAGACATTTATGATTTAGAACTTGATGCATTACAAATGACACGAGTTTTGACTTGGAAACAACTGCGTATATGTGTTGAAACTGTTAAAAAAGAAGTTGTATGTAATTGCTGCTTTTAGATTATAAACAAGACTGAAATGAAAGCATTGCAAACGTGGAAGCTAAGTCATACACAAACATTAACCCACTACGCAGTACAGTGTTCATTCATAACATTCCACAGGAGTTTGGTTCGCTTAAAATAACGTTGAGAAACGGCATATGGTCAACGTATATTTACTATATCATAATTCCCTGGGGTATTGGGACCATATGTATTTAATCAGTGTATAATCAGTGATCTACCGTACTTTTGTTAATAGGTCAGTTGCTTAATGTATGTACTGTTCTCTGACTATCATTACACTTACTCTAGACTAACATATAGTCCATGAATATTTCACTTTTCAATATTGATAGGAAATAAAATAAAAAGAATACCTGAACAAAAGTTAATTTCAGGAACTGAGGCAAGTAGACTGACAAACATTTTTTTAGACTTAATGTTTGCTCAAGGGTGTAAATATAGATGACAGTCTACTTACTTCAGAAAGACGACAGCTAGTATGATGGCGATCACAAGCACAGCTCCGATTGTCGAGGCGACGATTATCACAACTTAAATAAAGAAAAGAAATACAGTTAAACATTATAAATGTACATCCGCATCCCAAAAGTTTGTTCACCTATTCGTGTAAATCAGTTCAATTATCGTGTAATTTTTATTTTGTTTGGACGTCAGCATTCTTCTTCCCACAGAGGTTACTCCCTTCAGATTTCCGATCCTTACCTCTGTTCTAGAAATCCGGCGGAAAAAATGGAGTGTCCTGATTGGTTGCAATTGAATCTAGTTGTGCAATCAGCGACACCGTTTAATAGTGACATTTGTCAATGACATGTCAGGATGATAAAATAAACTTAAGATAAACGTTTTCTCGTTAATGTGTTTTCATCGAAATATACTATTTGATTTTGTGAAAAGAAATGATCATAAACATGCTGATAGATAAAGGGGACCACATCAGAGACATATATCCAACATAGTTCATTTGACTGTGTTATTACATCAGTCATATTCGAAGAGACATTAGCCACTCGGTCGACATAGCTGCTGAAAGATGAGTTTTCATTGGTTAAGAAGCAGGGATACAGTATGAGGTTTCCCTTTCCCCCGCTAGGGAATTTTGCTGACGCCTAGAAATTCAGGCCATCTAGAACAGAGGCTAGGATAGGAAATCTGAAGGGAGAAACCTCTGTGGGAAGAGAATGGGACGCCATGACTTCAAATGCCCTGACACATTATCATAACTTCTCCATGTGTATAATAAATTCTGAAACTCACAGTGTGATCATCAGGACAAGTTTTCACATTTTGACAAGATGAAATAGAGAGAAGGGGTCAGCTTTTTGATAACATGACAAGTGTAAATATCAGAAAAGTTTAACATAAAAACCCCTGGTGGTCGGGATGGCGATACAGGTGGATATATGTATATATGACTTATTTTAATCAAGTTTATATTTCATCCATTATGCTATTTGCACTTTGACTGACACGTAGGTGAACAAACTTTCGGGATGCAGCTGTACATTGACATAGGATTAGAACTATGTTAGTACTAAAAGCGCTTCGAAAAGGCCGACCCTGAAAACCGAGCACCTTGTTCTGCTCGCTTTGTTTGTGAAACAGTACCTTGGACTATTTTCATGCGATTAACTAAAAATAAATCTGTTCTTCTACCTTTTCGCTTCGAAAACAGCTAATGAAGTCAATTGTTATTAATTACGTATTTGATGTCCAATGGATGGTAAGATATCTCAATGCAAAGAGGGCTTCGGAAATCTGGATGTAGATATGTAGAAAATATGGAGAGTTCAAACTGAATACTAATCCAAACAGGAAAAGCGGACGAGATGTTTATCATTATCCAACCTAGTTAGGTCTGTTCCGACCCTGTTCCGAGGAAAACAAATCTGGTCGATAGATCTCTCAGCAGAAGGTCTGAGGACACCCCGTATATGCTTTTCCTTGAGCTTGTGATTGGCTGACTGAACTTGCGTCAGAACATGCGACTCTACAGGCAGTAATCTGACCGGATGGAGAGGACCGCGAGCGATAGGAGATCGTATCCCGGTTGATGCACTAGTTTGTGATTTTCAATTTCCCAATTTAACCAGACAGCCTCTAGTTCTGAACTAAATCAGATGTACACTGACCTGTTGTACTGAGCCCCGCTCTGTCCACACCAGATGACTGTGTGCTCGTCACAGCGCTCGACATCGTTGTAATCGAAGCTGAAAAGAGACGATTCTAAAAGTTAAAAATAGGGATCTCTCGGGGTATTTTGTTTATGAAACTAAATTCGGGAGGATGTTCCTGTTTACACATATATATTATTAATACATGTACATGATTAACACACAGTGAAATTGAAAGATACTAATGATGGTAATATTTTGATGATTTCATATTTCACAACTTGATAAACACAAGCGCACATTTGTTGAAAATTTAAACAAGACAACTGAAGCCATTAATCGGCGCTGCGAGTGGGCATAACAGCATAACAGCATAACAGCAACGTGTTTATTAGTTCTATGACATGTTATGTGTGATTATGTAAATAATCTCTCAGCGTATGTCTTTAGTTATTAAAAAAATTTAAAATTAGGAACACAAATATATAGCGTGTTTTCATTTTACGTAATGCAACAATCCAAGATGGCGACAGAACCTTCCCTTTAATATACTGAACTGCAAAAGAAACTTTACACTTTGCTACGTAATATTGTCATATTTGGGATAAACATTCTTGTACTTTTTTCGGAACGAGTCCTTTGCGGGATTCGAACCCACACCCTCAGAGTAAGGCACCAACCGCCAGCACTGACCGTACCAACAGCTTACCCATTCGGTCATCGTGGTGACTTCAACCGTTTGTGCTATTTCTGATAGTGTGCTCACAAATATGTTTCATTTGTTCAATCTCTAAACGGTACTATTTATTACTAACTTTACTTCCTATTAGTAGCACTGCGATTGCTGGTAATTTTTCATACTAAAATTTCTCTCAAAAGATGATTTGTAAAATTTAGACATTAGAAATATGACTCCAATCGTAGCATCACCTCGATGTAAACCAATAAAACCGGACCTTTTTGCGCTTCAGGTTAACGGAGTATTTGCAAGTGAATTATCATGCGTCTAAAGATGAAAACGCTCAAATACAGATAAGTCTGAATTGTGACAATTTTAGAGTCCGGGTTAGGTTTAGGGTTAGGGTTCGGGTTCAGGTAAGAGTTAGGATTGGGTTTCGATTTGTGGATAGGGCTGTGAGTGTTCGGGTTAAAGGTCAGGTTCGATTGCGTTTTACTGAAATGATATAGTTCAGAACCAGTTACTCCTAAACAACAGCATTTTCAGCCTCACTTCCATTATTTAACGTTTCACTAAGGTTACATTATGGACTTATTATAACCTCAGTGCTAGTTAAACTGTTTACCTTTTTTCGCACATTTCCAACATTTCATTTTGTTGAAACGCATTTAACAGTGTTAACTTTAATAAAGTTACAAGTAGGAAATACATATTTCTGCAACTTTTTATATTAACATGCATACAATACCAAAACCAAAAGAATGTAGTGAAACAAGTCTAATGTTTAAAAACCAAATGTTCCAAAAATGAAGACAAAACGCCCATATTTAATAATAACAATATGATCTTAGTTTCAGGTAACCTTGAAACGTCTGACATTGTGTGTGGGTTATCACTACCTATCAGTTTAATGTTATGTATATCTACACCTGTTGATTTCAGGCCATATGTAAACACCTGGCTAAATCATCAACCACAAGTCTCGCACATACCTCATCACATGGGCGTGTAACGCAAAGCTCTATATATAACACACTTAGGTAAACTATCTTGGAATCTTTGCTCTAGTGCTTGGTAAACGATATTAGAAATTGAGCGCTTACGTTTATTTGTGCTAACGCTGCCAAATAGTCAACTACTTCGTGATACGAAATCAGACACTTTTCATGATGCGATTTAAGACAAAATATCTCAGGTGTGTGTTTGTATATGTGTATATGTGTAATGGGTGTTTTGGATTACCAATATGCATAAAAACAGAGAAAAGCAAACTTTTATCAATTTCTGAAATTACTTTTTGAAATGCAATTAAAATCATATATAAAAATGATGTATAGAATATATAATATCGAAATGAGTGCGGACAATAATGCAAGAAAGGCTACATTTGTCCATTGATCAATTTACCCAATGATCCAAAACCAAATCATACAGCCACCCTTTATTGCGTCATTGAGTATTTTTCTACGGACATATACTATTGAGCTGTAGGGTACAACATACACTCATCCGTGAACATCAAACATTAACATGAACATGACATTTTAATCCTCCATGCATATGAAACATTCACCCACGAAAGAGAAATATTCATCCATGGAGACTTCAATTTCATCTATGGATACTACTAATTCATCCTTGGACATACCAACTTCATCCATGGACATACAAACTTCACCCATGCATATAAAGAATCAACCATCGGCAGGAAATAGTTACCCATCGACATAACATATTCATCCATTGACATAACATATTCAAGATTGACGTAAAACATTCATCTATGGACATTAAAAATTCAAACATTGGCATGAAACATTCACCCATTGACGTAAAACATTCGACAATTGTCATGAAACATTCACCCATTGACGTAAAACATTCATTCTTGCACATCATACATTCATCCATTGAGAAGAAACATTTATCAATTGACATGACTCATTCATCAATTGACACGAGCCATTCATTCATGCACATAAAACGTTCATCAATTGACGTACAATGCACATACTATATTCACCAATTGACATTAAACAATCATTCATCATGCACATGAAACGAATCAAACCACTGACGAGACGCGGATCTACGAGGGGCGTTCAATAAGTGTTGTCTTTGAACGAGTTGTTATGCATGTACAAGTCCCCAAAAGATCAACAATAAAACAAGTATCGTTTTAACTTTTGAAAAATCAAACGCTCAAAATCTCGCGACCAACCATTGACGTAAAACATTCATCCATTGACGTAAAATATTCATCCATTGACAGGAAACATTCATCCATTGACAGGAAACATTCATCCATTGACATGAAATATTCGACCATTGACATGAAACACCCACCCATTGACATGAAACAATCGACCGTTGACAAGAAACATTCGACAATTGACATGAAACATTCATCCACTGACATGAAACATTCGACCGTCGACAAGAAACATTCGACAATTGACATGAAGCATTCATTCATGCACATGAAACATTCATCCATGCATATGAAACATATTCGTCCATTGACATGAAACATTCGACCATTGACATGAAACATTCGACCATTGACATGAAACATTCATCCATGCACATCTAATTATTTGAAAGAGTTTGAACGTACAAAACGTACACCCAAGTCACGAAAAGATCAACCAAACACCAAATGGCCGTTGAACTTTTGAACACAAGAAAAATCAAACGCTCAAAATCTCCCGAACAATTCTAACCAACCTCATGTACTGCAGGAACAAAGCAAAGGAAACTATGAAGGGAAACAAGTAGTGCTTTAAGTAGAAATCTTACTCGGCTTTGGGCGCGACCAATTCACTAAGTATAAGTCGAAAAGCACGACGCAACTTCCGCAACAAAAGGTCAAGGTCGAACGTGTTTACGCTTCGCAGCCATTGTAGGGAAGTTTCTGTATACTTATTCAATATTGATGTTTTGTGGTATTTTGTTGCTTTGTATGATTTATGAGGTTCAAAAACGTTGTTTCGGACCTTTTAAAGATATAGTTACATCGTAGCATCCGCAATATTGTTTTAGTGCATAAAGTGAAATGAGTAAAACGCTAAAAAAAATTAAAATTATAGGAAAATAACAATTATTTTATCATTAGACTGACCAAAATGTATTTCTATGCCAAACAAAGTTTTCCACACTCGTAGCACGGATGAATGGCTACTTATTATTGATTTTTTAAATTATTATTTATTATTGAATGTTCGCTAGTCTTAATCAAATTGTCAAACATAAAGTCGTCAAAATATGACCCTCAGTTATGTGTTTCAAGTGGATTGTGTTATAACCACGTGTTTTTAACAATAGGTGAAAATAAGAATGTCCTTTCGAATTTACAGCTCTGTGATTGTAATAACAGACACGTCTTTAGATTTTACTTGAAAGCACATAAATCTGTTTGTGTTCAGAAGTGAATGTACGATTGTTCCAGAAGGAAGGCCCAGTTTCCAGAGTCCTATCACCGTACGTTCTTGTCTTTGTTCCTATCACTGGAGCTGTTAATTATAACAGACATTGATCACTTAATCGGAGGGAGTCTAACACTGTGAGAAGTGGGATTTTGAAAACAGAGGCTCCTTTTCAATTTATGAATATTTGTTGTACTTAATTTTATTTATATAAATAGTCACCATAAGTAAACTGTAATTACAATGCGAGTTAGGAATATATGTAGGATGATTTCGTTGTAAGTTAATTTTTTTGCCAGAATAGTAACATCAGAGGACTATCATTGACAAGCCATACGGACCAGTTGTTTACAAATTAACATATTTAGTGCACTCGCTGGGGTCAACATCTTTGAAATACCTTTGAACTCTGTCATGTTACTACGCATCCATATATCATTGCTATCTACATGCCATTTCCGCAATTAATACACGGTACGGGCTGCGAATGAATATAGTTCACCCCCGATCGAGTTTTGTCAATTTCGAATACCTTTCTGCAACATGTTCCTATTACAAACCCATGTTCAGGGCTACAGAATGATACAACGCTGCCCCAGTTGCAACCAATGACGTCCTAAATCCACCGTTCCCTTCGTTGACTTTATAAACAAGGCGTAGGATGGAATATAAAAGATGAACAAAGTACGTCATTGATTGAAACTTCATAACACTGCCACCTGTCGGGGGATAAGAACACCACATGGCGACGTGTTGGTTAGTTCAAAAGCATAAACATATTTTCCCGACAGCGCCCGAACCAGAATATCTTGGTGAGCCGTCATCAACATTCATTCGTCTTGTTGTACAAGTTTTTCATTGGATGTGCTCAAGACTTTCGCAGTCGTCTGAATCATTATCGATATCCTCTTTCAACTTTTCCCAAGATTTACCATCACCATTCTATATGGTATGTTTTCTTACACTATGAGGGTCTGGGTCCGAATCCAGCAATAGCCTCGGCCCGAAAAAAAGTAAAATAATGTGTACTTTTGAAGGTAGTGTTAACCCAAATGTAACAGTGTTATATTTGTTCACTAACTAAATAGCTTGTATTTCTAATGTTTTTTTAGATTCGAAATATTTGAAAATTATATTTATTATCATAAAAGTTCATCGAAAGGCATGTATGCATCAAAGATCATTTTCGTATGAAATAAAATTACTTTTTTTTATCTTGAGATTTCGTGTCAATGTAGACATTTTGAAGCTAAATACATAAAGAGCAAGTGTTCAAGAGTAGATACACATTTCCGAAACGAAAATCAAGATATTAATTTAGTTTAGTCTTCCTCATTGACTGTATTCTACAATATTTTGACCTAAAGCCCGAATGAAATTGGTAATCCACCGAACTTAAACAAGTGCATCACAAAAGTTTGTTCATTACTTTCAATTCCTATATAAACCATGTGTTGTTAGGATGTCGATAGCTGTACTTCAAGCCCACGAAATACACAATTGGGGATTCGAATTTATATAGTTCTGCCCTGGTCGACCGAATACCTCTCTACAACATGTTCTTATGTATTTTAAGGGACATTTAGAAGTTAATTAGATGAAGGAAAACGAGTTCTCTGGATTAACAACTTCTTCATATTGCAGTAGTGCGACGTCTTGCAAATCATGACTTGTATTACTTTCTTCATAATGGTGTTAAATATACACCGAAACATTGCGCTACTGCAATAAAGAAGTTGTAAATCCATCGAACTCATGTATCCTTCTTGTTCTTATGCTTACTGTTATTATTATTGAGCACTTCCAACGAATTACTGAACTTAATTTTGAACACGATTGACTGATTATGTCCTTAAAATGCCAATGTTTTCTAATTATATGTGGTGCAACGTACACAATAGATCAAATGGGTCAATTACAACAAAAATCCAATTTCTTTGTTTTTGCATACAAATTGAATGAAATTATGTATATTAATGATGTGTATGTTATTTCATTACACTATCTTTTAAACGGTATCAGAGCTACCACGTTGTTTGATTCAGCTGTTCATTAGTCACACGTAAACGTGGTATTTAAAAACAATGTGTACAAAGTTCAATCTAAAGAGGCTAAAGAGTATTTTCTACTGTAACTTACAACATTTTTCATAAAATCTTGTTTGGCTTTGATACGTACCTAAAATATAGAAGCTGATATAAGTTCAAATCATCCCATTCGATGTGCATCTTTATAAGACATTATCAAATATACAGTTACTTGACAATCAAGCAATGTCCATATACACTTGCAATAGTTGAAACTGCACTCCCAACTTACATGTATACTAGAAATATGACCTATTAAACACATCCAGCCCAAATCTATGTTAATCTATTATTGACAAGTTTCCAGATTATACACGTTTGACTAATTGGAGCGCCAGCCGCAGTACTTGAAAAAAGACCCACGACTTTTCACCTTTATATTGTCAGTATACTTAACCGGTTAGCATTAGAATGATAATTTTGATCAACAATCGGTACGTCCCGATAAAATATCACCATCAGTAACGTTTAACATATATGATTACAACAGCATGCTCTGTCCCTTCAAACATGTGATATAACATACGTCGTAGAGCCGATAGTTATAGGCTAAAGTCAAACACAGATGGATTGGTCTAGGTTTTACCGTTCTATGAAGTAATATATATAAAGTATCTTTGAAGGGCATTTAGCAGTGGTATATGTCAGAAAGGCAAAACGTCCTTCATATAATTCATCCGATGAAAGAGAAACGTTACACTCCATAACTTCGTCATTCTTAGAATAACTATTTTTGTTTCCAGACCGCTTGATTTGTAAAAGACCTAAAAAGACCAACATGGTATTTCCAAACGTCTACCAACTTGCAAGCTTCTACAAAATCCCCTTGAATAATTTATATGTCTATCCAAAAATGTTGACATGTACATCGAGTGACACAGCAGGCTACGGTATATATATAGACATATATGTATACTCATAAGTACATTACACGCTGTTGGCAGTCTAACAAGTGCTATTCGCAATTATCTAAATAATTATTGCCCAAAACCGGCTTTGTCTGACCTAAATAGTTTCGTAATAGAAAAATTATCCCGTTTGGGCGTCTTCAAAGTCGGAATATCATTGAGCTTTCACCTCTAGTATCATTTTAAAACTTTAATATGTTCTGAAAATAAATATGGGAAATTGACTTTATACAACATTGGTCCGATATGAACATTTATTAAAATTTAAAAGTAATTTTCTTCTTTTAAATTGAATACATATTCAAGTGCAAAAGTATGAAACTTACATTATCATAATTCATTGATCTAAATACGTTATACTATAATACGAAATTACTATAAATTTTAAAAATCGGTAAATAAAACGAATGAAATATGAATGATGAAATATGAAATGATAACAAATGCCGCGACGAAATGTACAAAGATTAAAGACAAATACATGCGTAATTAACATTATTTTTAAAGACATGCTTCTTATAATTTCTTATGATTCTAATAATTAATAATGGTAGTGCGTTGCATTAACGCAATGAAGAAAAAACCCCAAAACAACACAACACCAATCTGCACAACTAGTTACTCCAGTGGTTAAAGAGACTACTAAAGCGGTATGAGTTACTTACAAGGTGTTGGAATGCTGGTCGTAAGCATGGCAATGGTTGGGTCCAGTTGCCGTAGAACTGGACGTTGAAGCACGTGCGTGGAGAGGATGCGACTGGACGCCTTGTCCCCTTGTCTGCACTGACCAGCGAACTTGAGCAGGGGCGATCGCACGGCAGCTTCCGGCGAAGACGTCACTAACAGGAAACGGAAGTGACGTGGATGAATTAAGATGAATTTGTGTCTGTCTACCTTAGAGACGTTGTGGAGAGTATACAAGGAAATCTAAAGGGCGCAGAGACATTGTTTGGCATACATGAGGAAATGTCACTTATACATGATCAGGGCCAAGTGTTTAGTAATGTGATACACACTTATGTATAAGGAAGTAAGTCGAGTTGAAAATCGGTCATGGCATTAATTGTTCATTAAGAGAATTCCAAAACAAGGATATTGACAATAGAGGAGTGATTATGGGTGGCAGTTAAAGACACTTGTATGTCGATACGGAAGATAAAAATGATTCAATTTCATTTGTTAATTTTACAGAAACATCTGCGATTCCTGTAAATTCTTCATACAAAAATATATTTGAACATACCATTACAATATCCCAAGATAGTCTAAGGCCCTTTTCTCATGCACGAATTTACATACATGAGTAAATTTACACACTATGTAATTATACATACATGTGTAATAGTAAATATACTTTCTGTTCACATGTAGTTAAGCATTATGTTGTATTTGTCAATTACATACAGCCATGTATTATAATAAACGAAAATATATGAGTAGATTCAGTCTATTTATAGTTATTATGCTTTTGCATACAGGAGTAAATATACGTTCCATTCTCATGACACAGTTTGCATAGTTTGCATAGTGTGTATAAATACGTATATGTAAATTTACATTTACATGACCTCCTGAGGTCGTGTAAAGTTACTCCTAGTGCAATAATACTTATGTATGTAATTGCGTTCTCATGACACTTTTACATACCCCAAATACATTTACATACATACGTAAATTTACTAACATATGTAAAGGTGTGCATGAGAAAAGGGCCTTAGTCTATGGACATATATGCCGTCATGGAATAAGGCATAGTTTTTTTTATTGTTCCCAACATTACATGGCATGTACATAAAATTCATATGATTGTTACATTTATGTAAATATTATGGTATAAAAAGAACACAATCTGAAGTCTTAACACTCAATCATTCTGAGAAAAAATGGAATAGAGGAGACCATTTCTTTGAATATCCATGGCAATCAAGATTAATTTTAGATATGAATGTTTCAACAGAGAATATGTCCTTCAAAATGTGTATATAAAGGTGCAATTTAGGAATGCCAGCTTTCAGACTACAAACATAAACATGTCATTTAGCCGAGAATATTATATTATTGAATAATGGGGTAGTACTAATAGTACAACACCATACAACATATTTTGTTATCTGTATTTCCTGTATGTTTTGATTAATATTTGTTGAAGTTCGATCCAAAATGTTTTGGTCTCCTCACACTCACAATATAAATGACATAGACTTTCATTTACATCATTACAGAATGTACATAATGAGTTGTCCACCAATTTCATTTTCAGAAGTTCTTATGATTCCATGTACCATGTACCTTAAATTGAAAATCAAATAGTTTAATTTGTTATTTGTAATTTTATATTTGTTCTGTAACCATTGAAAATACGATACCATTTGAAATAAACATCCTTGAACAGATTTTCCCATTTGAAGTAAAAAGGAGGAATAATACTATCAGAAAGTAATTTATCATAAACTAGTTTTGAGTTTTGTTAGATTACTCAAATCCTTACAGTTAGAGTTAACATGGAGGTGATTTACTTGTTGTATTCTATATTCTTTATATAAGGGTCCGTTCAAGCCCTCAAAACTCACCAAACCTTGTTCATCATATAGGTCCTTAGACTAACATTTAGTCTTAGAAACATTATTTCTTACTTACCATCAACATTTTATTAAAAAAATCAAATATTTATACCAAATGGAGCCCTAAATGTACCTTAACTTCTGAATCTGAGTGATCTAGACTTGCTATAATTTTCTAGACTGGGCTGGTCGTCAATTGAATATTTTGCTCTAGGGTCTGGATGACAGACTAATAATAGGTCCTTAATGGTCCAACTCTTTTATAAGCCCAGTTTTTGATATAGTGGTTTGGGTTTTTTAAAGTTACGATTAAGCAATATGGGTTGAGATAAGATATCATTTATGCTGTTATCAATTGTGTTTTTTTACAATAGGATTCCCATGCTTTGAAAACATATCCTGAAATTTTGCTCCACATTTCAATATATCACTAATTGGGAAACTGCATGGATTACATACACTAGTTTTTTGTATATAGCGCTTGCGTGTAGATAGTTTCATGGCATGTGCCCGGAAAGGGTTAAACTGATTTCCTAGCTCAATTACGATTTACACCGTTCATAGATTGACCCAAGTTTCAATTTCCGGGCACATTTAAGGATCCAATACGGCCAACCATGACCCGCCTTCTTTATATGTTATGTGAATAGTATAGGTTTACTTTTATGTATATTTAGGGTCTTGTACTTGAACTTGGTAGTACAATCATAATTCTCTGGCACAGAAAAGGTGATGAAGTGCAGCAATGATTGAATTAGCCAGTGATAGAGATTGACGCGAGTTTTACGTTACGGGTAAAGTTGGTATAGATGACAGTGCAGTATTTCTGAGTTGACATCTGAACTCACCTTCAAAAGAAAGCCAAAACCGAACTCCTGATCTCCTCCGTCCAGTTGCCAGTTGGACACTTACACTTCCACAAGCGATGAATTCATTCATCTCCAAATACCCACAATACAACCGAGACGTCACGTGACCTGTTGCACACTCCTGATAGGTCAGATTCAGTCCTACGTCACATAGCCCTGCGGCCGAATCGGATGACATATCATGGACGGATATATGAACGTAGCGGTCTTCAGGGGCGGTAACTCTCCAAGAACAAGTTTGAACGTAAAAGGGGGCTGGGTAGTTCGGACTTTGAATATGACCTTCCTTCATCCATATATTTCCGACAGGCCAATCACATTGCTTGTTCACAGACATCGGGGAAACTGGTGATAAAATGGGAATATGTTTACATGAACACATTGGTAGTCATCAACAGCGCTCGTCGTATTGGTTCTTAGAATCTACAAGAATAGAGTCGTTGGCTCTGCAGCCCATTATGATTTGCTTGATTTATTATCTGACGTTTAAGACTTAGTGATTGAGTTATTGTTTAACAATGCTTAAATCAGAGTAAAAGATATATATATATATATATATATATATATATCATGCAATTTTAACTGCTGGAAATGGTATGTCTACACAAGATACACAAGATATCAGTTTCTGGTGCTTTTCGTTCATTTAAAGAAGCACAAATAGAGTTATTGGCTCTGTAGCTCAACAGGACTTCCATGATGTATTATCTAAGATTAAATATCTGTAATAGATCCATTGGCTCTGTAGATACATGTTAGCATTTTTGCAGGCATTATAGTCTGAGGTAGTTTATCATTCAAACCAAAGATCACAAAAATAGATGACTATTAGTTAGAAAAACAGGCCTCGGCAGATACCAATTGCTAATTCAGAGAGTACCAACTGCCAGATGGGAGATTCATTCAATTAAATGCAGTTACAATGCGTCTCACACATAGTAATTTAAAGGTACAAAGATGCACACCTTTTGATTTCAAAACACAAATAAATAACATAAATAACCCGACGACCACCACCATCCAACACCCTGCAACGCCAACATCTGAGAAGAGATTTTAACCAAATGATCAAATTTGATGTTATTCTGAAATTGTTAGCTCTCTGCATCAAATGGTATTGGAGATCTTGAAGAAGTCATTTAAATATTTGAGGGTGGACCCCATGCCACGCCCATCCTTGAAGAGGAGGGGGTCCAGGTCAAAATGAACAAACTTGAGTCAACTTGTATAAGAAAGATTTTTTTTTTAATTTATAATTTTTAAAACTCCATACAAGACATGAAATGCAAATACCGAAAAGTTCATCTTAAGAAACATAAGAGCTGCCAATGCCAAATGACTTCGGAGAGGAAATTGTTTAAAGTTTCTGGAATAATAACTAAGTACTCCTATAATATGAGGATGGTCACACATTTTGATCCCCTAGGTACGTCCCCACAAAATTGCAGCTTTGGGGATCCTGCGGTTCTGGAAGAACTCTGAAATGTGAAAAGTTTACGGACGGCAGGCGACGGACGAACGATGGACCATATCATAAGCCCATCTGGCATTTCAGGCCTAAAGATAATTGACCGCTTCTCATTTGCGAACTCCATCCATATATTTATGCCGTGAGGCCTCACACCAAATTCGGCTATCCAGCTGAGACCCCAAAAGCGGAATAAGGGCACTAACTCCAGGCAAAATGATCAAG
The DNA here is from genome assembly GCA_936450465.1 of Gibbula magus. Classification (NCBI taxonomy): domain Eukaryota; kingdom Metazoa; phylum Mollusca; class Gastropoda; order Trochida; family Trochidae; genus Gibbula; species Gibbula magus. The sequence goes on from OW388300.1 coordinate 57,790,333, forward strand.
CGCTTCTCAATCAAAGTATTGACATGATCAAGCCACATACATGTACTAAATTGGTTATTCTATCTGAGAAGAGATGTCCCCTTTGCTTCGGACGGACGGAGCTCAAATCTATATCCCCCATTCACAAAGTGGATAATAAGTTACTTTCAAAATACCAACACAGCGTGTGATTGCAAAAAGTTGCAAAAGTTCAATTTGCAGAGAGATTTTCTTCAAATGTTTGTTTGAGCTTTGTGGACATTGAGACACGTAGGTCTGTAAACTTTAAGATTGTATTGTAAAATCATGGCACTTGGTACTATGGTCACTGAAGCATAGATAAAAGTGAACCTAGATTTTCAGGTTGAAAGTTTGCATTATCCCGGTCACTAGATTCAATTTGCCATTCAGATAGAAAACACATCAACATTATTATATGTGGGATCACACTTTCTGCACTGTTTGCGGGATACGCGCCAATCACCAACACTGAATATCCTATTTACTTAACAATTCAGTCATCAGTCTTCGCTATAAATGAAGTCCAGCAACTGGTTGTTAAGCTATTTTTAATATTCAGTATCTCTCTGATAGAAACAAAATGACACAGCTTCAAGATTACAAGAATGTTACAAGAATGTGACAGATAATTTTAACAATGTTATGTGTGTCGACTATTCAGGTTCAGACGTAATGCATTCAGCCTTGAGAGCTGTGGCATTAAACATCTATTAGACGATGGATCACAGGAAGTGTAATTAGCCAATAGTGTCTTGTAGACCTAGAGGAGCCAAACGTGATACTTTACCTCTCCTTAAAGGGAGGTTTTTATCGGCGTGTTCGCCATTTTGTTTTGTGCATTATGTACATTGAAAAGAAACACTGTATTCTAAATTTGAGAATTCATCATACATACATACATACATCATTCACATCATTCACAAAGGAACACACGATTTTAAATAGACTAATAAAAATGTCTGTTAAATCTTGATTAACAAACCTTTCCAAACTTGTAGCGCTGAAGAATGGCTTCACTTCTCGTTTTTTATATTTTGTTTTTAATGTGTGGTTATTTTTGTCAAATTGTCAAAGATTAAGTCACCAAAGTCTTAGCCTGAATTCTTTGTATTGTTAACATATAGGTATGTTCCTCTAAAACATCTCCCTTAAACTGACTGAGAGTAACCTCCCTTGAATCAACCTCGATTATGCAGCCAACTAACCATTAACGCAGAGATATCGAACTCTGAGCAGCTCGTGCTGACCTCGGCCACAAAGCCTGCTCGGGTCACATGACTTGGCACCCATACACATCTGTCGTACATTCTGATAGGCCACGTCATTGGCGGCTCCCCAGAAATCAGTGACGTTTTCCACAAATATGTAAGACTCCTGACAGGTGAAGGTCTCATCGGTTTTCCTTGGATGACAGATTATCCAATCACAAGCTTGCCCTGGAATTTAAAACGAAACCCGTTAGATGGAAAAGAAATATCATTGGTAACATGAAGTTTTTCGTTTTTAAACGTGTCTAGATTATTTCTTAACAATAACTGAAAAGAACTACACTGCGAGAATGTACTTAGGGTTGGTTGTAATGTTTTGTCCTGCGTCTGAGTAATCAACAAAACATGGGACGTTTAGGTCAGGCTTTCTGGATGGTTGGAAGTTGAATGATTGAATGAAAGCAAAACTATTCAAATTGTTTTCCTGATGTTAAATAATATATTGCTATGAACTTAAAATAACTTATATAATCAAAGTCAACAAAACGGAGAATCGTTTGCAGATCACAAATTCATCAAATGAATATCCAGATATTGTATACGTATTTACCATTTTTGTGACCTTCAACCGAAATTATCAGCTGTTTGTAAGTAAGCCTTGATGCAGATAGGTCTATACATTCAGCAGCAAAATGATGTAAACTAGAGTCCGACACCCAAACAGAGCATCGCATTGTCAGGCTGTAGTACTGTAGTGATGGAAGAGAGAGGGGGAGATGAGGATAGATACAGTGATAGAGATGCGATTGGAACCTTTGAAAATTTCGCTTGGCAAATTCATTTAATTACATTCATGGCGTGACCTCTATGCCCTTAACTCAGGATCGCTGTGTCACCAATATACTATTTCCAATCCCCAATAGTAAAGAAGTCCGCGTACAAGATTTCAGCTCTCTTGAGCTTTTGGTTCTGGGAAAGAAGAAAAAGGTAGGGTCGAGGGATTGAACACTGTAATAACGGGTCAGATAGGCATGACATCTATAAGTGATAATCCGAATTGACCATGGAGTCTGTATACAGGATTCAACGTTCAAGGACATTTGGTTTAAGAAAAAGAGACCCAGAGGATTATTATCTTGATATCTTGCATTAGACAGGTACACTGTAAGACTGTATATACATATATACATCAACATCTTCATTTGTGACACTACAATACGAGTTCGAATCCCGATTGGGGCAATATGTTGTAACGTTTGTTTCTTTGAACAGGCTTGATAGTTCTTCAACTGCATGGTTTACAGGAAAGAAATCGGATCTTTCCTAAGACACACATCATGATATCAGATATGCTTATCATTTGTTGGATCTGAGAATGAGTAGGTTATATAAATATTGGCATGACATGTGGCTGACTGTACATGTATCGCAGGGCACAAACAGACATGCACTGAGTCCCCCTACTCTGTTATTTCGGTATGTGTTTTATCTGTGTGCCATCTTCAGAGCGCACTTGAGTCAAGTTCACATGCTTAATATCGTTAACGATTGTCAATCTAGTCAGTGGAAGTTCTGATTGTGCTACCATGAACTGACTTTAAAACATGAATTCTAGTAATAGTGTCTTTTATTCAAACCATTATATTTAACACAAGAGAATGTAAGTTTAACATATTAAACTTCATGTTCTTCTCACAGAACTTACTAAACTCAGTTTTTCCACCCTAACCTCTGTTGCATATGGGCTAGATTCCATTATTCTCGCAAATTCCCTGGCGGTGAAAGTTTCCAAAACTGGTAATGTCCTTATTGTTTTCCAATAATACATCGTTTTACTTCTGCGCATCGCACAGATGAAGCATCTCTGGTCATTTTCACAGATGAGAAACATCGTTTTTATTACTTTTGCATGGGCGACAATTCCCACATTGTTAACAACTGATAACACTTCAAGGCCCAGCCGACCTTGACCGGAAGCTCCGCGAACGTTTATCGCTTCTGATTCTACAGATTACCTCCCTTGATTCATGAGACTCGCGCTTGTTATACTACAACCTGTAACTTGCTTCGTTACGTTTCTTCAAAGGATTTATAGATAGAGTTTGAGCCAAGGGTGATATGTTTCAGATAAACACTGGATAAACATGACATCTTTCACATAAATCATCCTCAATATGATGTAGATTTCAGCACGGCATTAAAGTTGAATATTATTTTTTTTTGGTCAATATCAAGCTCATGTAAGTTCTTTCCATTTTAACAGATAGTGTTGGTTGCCAAGGATGATACGGTGTACATAAACACATGTTCATCTAAATCTTCCTCAAATCTTGGTGTTAATTTCACTATGGTATGCAGGGAATGATATTGGTTCTCGTTTTTAATTTTATTTTATCGCCGTTAACATGGGTATACGGAAGCAAGATTTTCTGGATAAACACATGTAAGGCAGCGAGTTTTCTGGATAAACAGACACAAGAAAGGAAGATTTTTTAATAAACATACGCAAGGCAGCGAGTTTTCTAGATAAATAGACACAAGATCGCAATATTTTTTAATAAACATATGTAAGGCAGCGAGTTTTCTGGATAAAGAGACACAGGATCGCAATATTTTTTGATAAACCCATGCCAGACAGCGAGTTTTCTGGATAAACAAACACAAGAAAGCAAGATTTTGTAATAAACACATGTAAGGCAGCGAATTTTCTGGATAAAGAGACATAAGAAAGCAATATTTTCTGGATAAACACATGTAAGACAGTAAGATTTTTAGATAACCACATATGAGACATCATGTTTTCTGGATAAACAGATATATGAACAAGGTGGATATGTTTCAAATAAACACGTGAATGAAGTTAATTGCATCAGAATAATTATTTTACTCTTAATTATTATTATTATTATTATGAATATCTAGCCAATTTTGATCAAGCAATATATTAAGTTTGTGGCATGGGGGCAATTTAGAATAAAGACATGTACTTCACATAATTCGCCCTTAAATGTGCTGTTAAATCAAGCATAGTGTTAAGAAAATGATCTTCCATTCATCTATGATACTTCTGAACTGATACCCATGAATATCTGATTTCAGTAGAACCTATAATCAGTATGACTACAAACCAGGACCCATATTTTCGAAGCGAAAATATAGTCGTACATGTAAGTGTCATTCATTAACATTGACTTACGACTATCTTAGCACTAATACAGCTTTGAAAATGTTGGCCTTGATTGCAGGAAGAATGATATGTTTTTTAAAATTCTGTTTCATAAGATTATATTGTCAAGTATGTTACAATTATAAAAGTTCCTTATTCAATGAATATAAAAAAAATCACCTTTCCAACAGCAACATGTACAGAGGTTGGGATCGGAAAGGGAGTACCCACTATGGGGAGAGAATGATGTACATATGTATATACACAAATCTTTCCCTGGGCAGAGATATACATTCAACCTACTGTATCTATGGCTCATGAACTTGACCTAATTGATGGGCAACACAGAAGTCGGTCTTTCTCAAGATTATTCAAGATTGCGAATTTTAGAAATTTAATTTGGGTTAAAGAGAGCTTAATTCTGATGATCAAGGAAACGCGTCGTGAATATAACCCCCCCCCCCCCCCCCCCCCCTATTTTGGAATATATTCACAAGGAAATCGATCAAATCTGCGAAACTATAAGATTGAAAAAGGTTGGACTGATAATTAAAGAACCAACAGTATATTGCATTAAATTACAATATTTAATAAACCTTGCCGGTAAAATATGTCGAAATTCGTAATTGGACAGTCTGGGGTTGAAACCCCAACACTGTAACTTCCCTGTATACAAGTTTAAAGTTTCCAAGTCAAATATTTGTACAATTGTACATTTTGTTAACGAAACAGAGAAGGATAAATTGTTCGTTTTGGAATAACATTTAAAAACTTAGTTGTACATTTGAGTTGCACATTTAAGCTACATCCAGGAAAGGATTTCTGAAAAGAACAGAGAGATATATCAATGTAGGCTATGAACGTCGTAGCGGGGGTATACTTATATACAATATCAATTAAAAAGACATAATTAAAGTCTAGACCTATATTATGCTCGTGTCTGTTCTCCCAACGCAACTTATACACAACCCATTCCTGTTAACCTCCTCAAATTGTCTCTAATATTGTTTTACACCAAGTAACGTGTACGTTCCTTTGACGAGAGTCCGGTTTGTAAATTTATTACATGCCAAATATAATAGAAAAACAACACCAATGGGGCTCGTTATCTCTCAAAGGACGATATACAATACACCGTTATCACAGAACAATGGAACTTGATATCAGGAAGATAGGTAAAGCGTAGATAATGAGGTTATTCATTATAAAGAGAAACATGTTTTAAAGTTTAAAAATATGACCATGTAAACTTTCTTCGGCGAAACGGCTCTTGATTTCTCGTCTACGGATAAACATAGAAGTGAATGTTTTCCCTATCAAAGTTAACTAAAATAAAACACATACAATAGACAAGTGAAACGGAAATAGGACAGCTTAAGAATGGAAAATTATTTTGATGATCATTTTGCACTTTGCAAATGTTTTAGACTCGCTTAGTTCCGTTTTAATTTATCAGAAGATTAGTTCAACGTTCTTTGTTAAAGGGCTTCTGTCCCAATAGTAAGACGTCTAGAAGGAATTTTTATGTTGTTTTTCTAACCTATGCAAGACTTAATTTGGTACATTATTTTAAAAAATCAATAACATTCAATAATGCAATAACAATTATTTTAATTATTTATTTTAACAGCAAAATTCAAAGGAGTTTGATTCATCGTTGTTACTACACTTAATAAAAAATATTTTATAGTGAAGTTATAGAGTTTATCCAAAAAGTCTTCAACGATATCGTTCAAATTTGAAAACAATATGTTCACAACAGCATTTAAGATTTCAAAAGATTATTTTAAAAGAACATGTTGTCCAAACAATGATGCAGACCCATTAGGCTAAAGTAGATTTCTAAACTGAATAAACACCACATATATAATACAGAGCAAATAGTGGACATTACGGCAGGAATGTGTAGTAAATATTATAAAATATATCCAATACATCTTCTATATAAATGATTTGCAATTGTTCGGGAAATATATCATTCCTGACCGTATGAATATGTGTTCCTTTGATCTGAAAACAACGAATGTCTACCTCGGTTAATACAAATCCTCAGAATGTAGTAGCGGTCAATGTCATGTTTATCTAAAAAACAAACACCCACAGCAAATAGGTCAGAGTTCAGAGATGTCAATCAAAACCGTTTGAATTGATCACCTTTCAAGGAACACGTGACCATCAACAACATCTAGCGGAAGTCACGTGGTCATTGGCATCCGTCACGTGACCAGGAGACAGCTGATACGGAGTCCAGTTTTGTTGGTTCTAAAGGTACAGGGGTCATCGTAAAGAGAACCACTGCATCTGGTGGCGGAGATTTCTTTGATGTCAATGGTATATATCTGATAATAATTCCAGCTACTACGATCGCTCTGACAACCTGCAGTGTTATGTTCTATCTGTAGATAACACATCTACGCACTACCAACTACTACGGACATCCTTCTCAGACGCTTAAATGGCGTGTTGTATCTGTAGATAGCGATATATTGACCACATAGTCTCCCCGTAGTCCGATAATCTACACTGGCCTCGTCTTGTCTGACTTCCAGAAAAAGAACAACGAATTAAAGAAACTCCTTCATGTCTTAACAATTCAGGATATCGACGGTTCCCACTTCTGTCAAGTTGTATCATCTCACAACCATTCCTTTTTTATGCACCATATGCAAGTCTGCCCTGGGTCTAGATTTAAGAAGCCTTCTTGTAGCAAGTGTTCTTAAGTCGGCTAATGTTTTAAAAGCAATCAGAAGACAGTCAGGGGATATAAGGAGCCTTGTGGACACCTTGATGGACCAGGGTCTCTAAATTGTGTTATTTTCAGTTACCAAAAGTAAAGTTGACATGTATACTACATATCTACACTTCACCTGCGATACGATAGGCTTTTTCCTGCACATACGTCCCTTTTCTCTCAATAGATTCACAATCAGCCAGTTTTTACCCCCAGCTTAAGCATGATAATTTCGTGAAAAGCGTGTCGTTACAAGAATGTTTCTCGCCATAAACCGAATCGGGATATCTCCAGAAAAGCAAGTCTACATGGGCCGATATTCCCATTCTCTGAGACTCCATTCCTTATCTAAGTAAACACGTGCCTTGCATATAATAGAATTGTTGTCAGTGACTGAGTATCGGTCTATTCTGCTAACTTTCAGAGTTCTTTATTTTGTGAAAAAACACACATGACAATATGTTTTATTTCCGTAGAATAAATAATAACAACAGATAAACATGTAGTTTCAATTACCCATAGGCACTACATTGCATTTTATTGTGAAGACATGTACTCGTCGACCCAGCTGGATGAAATTAGGCAGAAACTGCTGTTTCATTATCCCAAATGCACACGCGTTAGATTTCATTTGTTTGCTTTTGTAAACGCTGAAGTACATTTCTTTCTTCTTTGAGAGGCATTTAGGTGACATTTTGTATGTTAAAAAAGTGATAAAGGTGTTGCGAATTATCTTCGAAGACTGCCCAACCTGTCTTAGTCTCCTGCATAACATAATAATAATTTCAAATTTAAATATGAGTATTAGTTGTATTCTATTCAGTATTCTAGTCAATATATAACTTTAAACTTTACTGAAAATATTGGTCATTTTAAACATTCAAAAGTAGAACAATAGTTACCAAATATGTCAAATAATCAAATAAATGTTGTTTTTTAAATACTGTGTGTGGATGAAGTATTTTCCTTTTTAAAACTTCAAAATAATAATAATAAGAACTAGGATTGACACGTCAATACTTAGGTCTTCAAGACTTCTGCTTGACCTTGAACTCCATGTTGGACTCAGGGTTATTCGTCTGTTTCTCCGCTTTAAAATGAGCTATTAAACATGTCTCTATCTTCAGTAGTTTTTTTTACAAAAAATCTCCAAAGAAGGTTCCCCTCTGAAAACGGAAAAATCACATATTAATGGACCCCTACATTACATTTCTCACGATTAAGACAAAATGGTTAATATTTCCATATAAAGGTGCAACATAGAAAATGTGCTTTAATTTCCACTTAAGAAGATGTAATCATCAGTTAGATTGCATACATAATAAATGCGTTATACTGTTCTGAATATTCAAGAAAATAGTCAAAAATGCTTAAATTTGGACCCCTAGACATCGTTTGCGATGTTCGAGGCTTAACTATCAACTTTTTGATGAAAGCCGTCAACATAAAAGTTCTTCTTCTTGAAATTGTACATAAGTATATATATGCAAAATTTCGATAGCGTAAGAAGTTAAGCAGTTATGATCCTTTAAACATGGCTGAAAATGGCGAGTTCTGAAAAATGGCAATCTTCTATGACTTGTCACACATAAACTATGACAGAAAAGTGTTTGAAATTTATTTACCTTAATAAAAGACATCTCTCCTTCACGGTGATATATTAAACATAATTGTATCTTCAGTGGTTTACAATGGAAAATTCTACAAAGAAAGTACCCCTCGAAAAGTCTCAAAATAGCAAAATTTCGTTTTTTTTGGTCAAACGCGTCAATTGTGGCCGAACTATCAACTTTTACATGATATAGATCTGTTATAGAAATATTGAGTAACGTATCTTCATCAGATTGCATTAAGTATCTTTGATATATCTTCATTCCTAAGAGAGTTATGTCCTTTTAAACATGAGGCCTAAATTCGGTCTTTTTAAAAATGACCATCTTCAATGAAGGATTATTAAAATTCAAGGATGAAATTAAAAAATCGACTTCTACAACCCTCTAAAGAATTCATTTATCTCTAAAATAAGCTACCACATTTAACTTTATTCAAAGAATTGAAGGAAGAGAAGGTTTTTTTAGACGCATACCCTAAAAATCGCGAAAGTTCACCAAAAATTCAGTTTTTTCGAAATAGCAAAAAATCTATTGTTACGGCCGAAAATCGCTATAGGCCTAATCGATGCGGAATGTTGTTGCCCACATTTTGGTGAAAGTTTTAAGAAAATATATTAATAAGCATTCGAGCTATGAACGTTTAAAGTTTTGACTTCAAAGGGAGATAACTCAGGAAAGAAGTCGAAAATCCAAAAAGTGGCTCGTTAAAATCTAAGTTGGGTCACAGGCTATCAGCCCTGAAAGTTTCATGCGAATCGGCCCAGTGGTTACTTCAGAAAAGTGCGAACAAAAAAAGTACAAATAATAATGAAGAACCAGGATAATAACAATACGTCTTCATGACTTACGTCTTGAAGACCTAATAATGACTCAAACTGCCATTGTAAATTATTAACAATGGCAGTTTGAGTCATTCTTGATCACACTGAAATCAAGGCAGAGATTGGAAACGTTCACGATGTTATTAACGACATATCACGACGCAGTCTAAAAAGTTCCTGTTTTCTAAAACGTATTGAAATAATTATGCACCATTTTCAGGACAATTACTAAATATTATCTTCCGTGTCAAGACAGAACCAATTATCAAAAAGCACGTGTTAATTTGTTATCAAAATTTGCACATACATCTTAGGAGAACGCAATTTAAAGGAAATGAAAGCCAATTACATCCCGCCAGCCCCACTTTAGAGGTATCTGTTTCACTACGCGTCAAACGCCCATGGCTCACGAGATTTTCTGATTGCACGTGCAGTTTGTCCATGCACGTGAACTTCCAGCGGTATCAACGTGAAATGTCAAGTTTAGTGATACATATTTCACTTCAAGTCAAAGGTGAATAAACAGTCTGTGGTGCACGTGTTTTTCTTAGTGCGCGTGAGTGTTTTTGTGGGTCCACGTGAACTTCCAAACTGTCAGTGTAAAGTGAGTGCGATCCCGTGAACCCGGCTTCTGGCTGTTTGTTGAATCCATTCAGATTTGTTTTTTTACTTTTTGTGCATAAGAATGATTTTTTAAAGAAGAATATACCATTGAAAATAGAATTTTCACAATTTATGTAACAATCACGCAATACGCTGGAATCTTATGACTGATAATTCCACGACACAATGACGTACATGTACGCACATAAAGTCTGCTATATGTTTACCGTTTCTAAGAAAATATTGTGTAGGTATTGTCTCAACTACGTCACTTCGTTGAGGTCAAAGTTTCTCTTCATCATGTCTTACTGTCTTTCTTATTTATCGATGAAGACAGCAAAGTTAGCATTTTTACGATGATTCCAATGTTGGATCGAAAGTTAAATTCGGATAATATGCAGAATCCGGTTTGCCTTGTTTGAGGTGGAACAGGACAGTGAAACAAGGAAGGACAATTTGAAAAATCTTTAACAGCATACTCTAGAAAACTATAAGTTTGCTTTCCAATTGTAAAACACGTTTCAGCAGGAAATGTAAGAGAAATAACCCCAATCTACACGGCGTGTCTGAAACAATACTTGTACCGCAATGGGAGCGACCAGTTTTAACAATTGAATAACTATAAACTTATAAAAAAAAATCAATTTTCAAATATTTAAAAAAAAAGTCATTTACTATCAAATTATATAATGGAAGATAACCTTGGTGTTATCCTAACCCATTCAATTTCTTGAAGCACATAAAAAAAGATTGTTAAAATTCCGAAACTATTTTATAAAGTTAAAGTTTAATGCCTTGTTAGGAAATGTACTCGCTGAGAGATTGTTAAATTTTGTAAAGATAAAGACATTATGAAGCCACCATCTCCCAAAAGAGATGAACAACTATGGAACAAATACGCAGAATGGTTTGAACTGAGTTGAAGACTATATTCTTTTTTTATACGCCTTTGAAAACCCCTCAGTACAGCTCGAATACGTTGACGCGCTTCTGATGCAAGCGATTACCTCCCTTGGGTCGTAACTTGAAGTGTTACTACCTGTTGAGTTCATCAATGCAGATAAAAAAGCAATATACACATGTCAGGGTAATAAAAGATGACGTTAACGCCCACTTAACATGCTGAAATCCATGTTGGTGCCTCTGTCAGCACTTTTCAAGAGGTAAACGAAAGAAAGAACAAAGTATACACTATCCCCTCTGTACATTCCCGTTATAGCTCACCTTTTGCTTCGGATCAAGATGTTCGCTCGGATCGGGTTCGAATCCCGAAAAACATGTCTATCGTACTGTAAAATTATTGAACCATGAAATTAAGAACTTAACATTTGAAGATGACACTGGATTTAAATTCCCAAACGTCATTGTATTTCAATGGAATAACCTCACAACTAAACCAAAATAAAATCGTTGAATTAAAAACCTCAATAAAGAGAAAAACTTTGCATGTGAAATAGATAGAGGATATTCAACTTGTCGTCCTGTGTTTACATATATAATAATATGAGTGAGGTATATATACGCAATGTTTATAGCTAAGTACAGCAATTGCATTTCAAACAGAAAAAAAGTACATAAATTAGATTTCAATATCAATTTTAAGATTGCCTCTGATCTGAAATTGGGGTGTTTTGGTTATCTTTTTTCTCATTTGATATTAAAAAGTAAACTTTCAGTATCAATATTTCTCCAGAACTTAATGTTATTTTGATACCGTGATACAGAGCAGATGAAAGTCACACCACCACATGCTTCCATTCCCTGCACTGATAAAGCACATACCCAAGGGCAATGGGAGCATCTCGAATATTTAGAATCGAAAGTAAGATACTAAAGATCCGTATAGCCATCACTGAATGAACCTAGACTGATATTTAACCTCTTAAAGAACAAGGAAGTCAATTCAGAAATGCAACAGAAAGAGAGGTGAAGAATACAGAAAACAATTTTGAAATACCAACGTCTATTTCTTCCTTCCAAGAAATCTGGTGATCACGTGCCGGATAATCAGGGGTCACGTGACTTCCGTTGAATGTTATCTGCGACCACGTGTTTCTTATAAATACTGATACTATCAAATTCTCGGAATGGCTTACTGGAACCTTTGACCTTTCTAGCGTTCACAGAGGTTACAATCACTCTTAAAATGCGGCAACGGCGGGTAGTCTCTGCTTAAAAGTAGAATTGTATCAACGTCAAGACTTGTGTAGTACATAGAATGTCATATTTGCGCCCATGTCATACCTTGAGGCTCCTTTTTATTCTATTTTCATTTTTTTCAAATTTTGAAATTTTACAAAAATATTCATTTCAGAGACTAAATGTTAGACTACAACATGCCTACACTGGTGTCGTAAATGTAGTAGAACAATGGAACTCATATAACAGTCCTCTTGGGGGAGTCAGTCTAGAAGGCTGAGGCTTCATTTCAATATTCATTCAGATAATTCGTTTGCCTATGAACAAATGCATAGTTGTATAGTGTGGCAGGGTGAGGTTATAGCGTTCCTACTAGCTTGGACTAGTGGGATGTCCCTTTAGCTCAACGAGCGTAGAACTCGCATCCGGAGGTCCCGGGTTCGAATAAACATGACGTAAAACATAGCAAGTACGAGCCCATCACTTTTGACATATCTCTATTTTTTTTATCGTACGAAACATTAACTTATAATGTGCTATCGATTAGCAGATTATAGACATGTAAAGTGATGGCGTACTACAATCAAATTGAGCTTCCCAATTAAAGCAACACATGCAGCGAACTTGAACTTGTAGAGGAGAATTCAAGATGTGGGAGGGTTGGGGGTTGGGGGTTGGGGGTTGCCCTGGAAGGCGGCTTAGGCCATATAATCCAATCAAGGTAAAACCACGGTACCAAAACACTTCCAAGAATCACGGTTGTATAAATTGTTGACTTAGACAGGATCTGGTTTCTCTTTAACTGAGATGAGCCGACTAAACATGGGTCAGCTGTCTGACATTCAGGGGAGATAATCGCTGACGTACGAGTTAATTTCATTAACCTTGCCCTGCCTCATCCTGGGAACAAACATCCAGGAAGTGATCTACGTGCATTACTCTGACTAACAACCTCTCCCCTAATTCCACACACCATTAACAATTAATATTTTGTATCTCCAGGAAAAGCAAGTCTAGATGGTGATGGACATTCTCATATCCTTAGGTTCCTTTCCAATATTAAATGAATATTCATATTTCATACGAAAATCATGGGAACAAATATCCAGGAAGTGAAATAAACTATTGAGACAAAAGAAGGTACACGCCACAGTCGGTTTTATCATATGTATGGGTTTCAATTATATCTTAAGTTTTCGGCGTCGTACTCTAAAACAGAATAGTGCAGGTGTTTAAAGTCATCAGTCAAGAAGACTTCTACCTAATGCTAGAACCCGCTTAACTCAATCTGCAGTCCCGTGACACACAACGTGGTAGAGATGAACCGCCAGCTGGTAGATGTTTCATGCTCTTATGTCTCATTTCACACCTGGATCTATGAATAACATAAGTATGGCAAAGGTAAATAGCACTAGTTATTAAACCCGTAAGTATGTATTTACATAAACGCATAGGCGAATTAACACCTGGATATAAGAAGAAAGGTAAATATATAAACGGTAAATGATACGACTCATTCGATATGTTTATTCACACGTGTATATAAGCGTTTCAAAATATTGGTTTTATGAAGTAAATTAGTTATATAGAAAGTCAATAACATTCATTATAATTAACGTTTCGTGTTTATTTGGATTTTAATTAAACACCAAAATGTATTAATTCATCATATACATTTAGATATTTATACATATCATTAAGTTACATGTTGGTATTTTATGAGTTAAAACCATTAAGTACAATTACTTAAACTTACCCGTGCATGTAGTGTGAAATGATATATACTATTTATAAAAATAAAATGATTTTCGTATATATACTAATAACTACAGAGATCTAGCGCTAAACTTCCAAAATAATGTTGTATGATGAAAATCGGACAATGTATAAACTGTAAGTCATACATCCACGTACTGAGCATATCATCCTGAATATATACCCATGCTCAAAAGAAAGTATACAAAGGATTTGAAGAAGCTTGAAAGAAAACAGATTGAGATAGAGACTTAAAATTTGTATATATCAGTAGAGTGGCGTTTTAACATAATGTATGCTCACATTCCTTTCAATAAAACAGAAACTGAATGCCCAACAGAGGTACAAAAACACATAGGGTAAAAAATCTATAGTTCTCAATATTACTGTCAAGGTGTGTATGCTGAAAATGAGATAGTAAGTAGTCCTTGGACACGTCTTCAATACCGAGTATGTCCACTTTGGGCATCACTGCATGCCAGAGCCCGCCGCCGCATCGATGACGTCAAACGCCGGATGACGTTGGGAGTCAGTCGCTGCCATTGATCATTTAGACACTGTTGTGCTGGTCGTCTCCTGATTGGACGGTCAAGGTGGTCCCACAAGTTTTCAATGGGTTCATGTCCAATTTCGCACTTGCCAACGTCGACCTCGTCGGGCCCATATCAATCTGTTAATTCGATGTTAGCGCGTCAACGTCACACCACGGTAGGGTCGACGGGCTCGAATACGATGCTGACGCAATCTGCGATACACTGTGTGTCTACTGACCGGATGTCCCAATGCCGTCGCCGCCATTTCCGCCGCGGTGATGAAGCGGTTCCTCAGGTGAATAACCCGGATGTGACGGTCGTCCACGGGCGTGGTGACCCGGGGTCTACCACTTCTAGGCCTGTCTAATGCTGTCTGACCTGTCTGACGAAATCGATGCATTACCTGGAATGCAAACACGCGTGCAGCCAAACGTTTAGTCTAACACTTAGGCTCTTAAAAAATATTCATTTCTTAGTCTCCTTTTCAATATTTAATAAAATTGTGATATTTTCAGTATAAATACCCTTTTCAAAGTCTGAGTGTAAGACTACCAAACCTTCTGGCAATGGCGCCATGCGTGGCTCCTTGCTGGGCCATGCAAATGGCTCTCTCTCTTTCTGTATTGTCGATAACCTCGACATTAAGTGCCTTTTGTTGCTGCCTTCTTGATGTGCAGTGTCATGTGTTTCATCAAGTCATTTTGCACGTGCATTACATGGGATGAGACTAAATGTCGTTTTTGGTAAAATCACGTGTTGCATGAAAAATCTCACTATAATCTCCACTTAATGTCAGTGAAAACTGTGCTCCTGCGACATGTTTAATAATCATTTATATATATAATCTAGGCATTAAAAACAAATATTCAAATTGTTTCTTTGTATAGTTTATTTTGAGCATGGGTTTAGTTATCCAACTGTTTAACAGAGACCTTGTTGTGACTTTTGACCTAGTCGCTTGTAACATTGGAAACTTCCGGTGAAGTTATGTGTTAGACGCAAGTACTTGCACTGCCGTCTGAGCGTCTATGTATTAATGTAAATTTATAATCTTCGATAAATGACCACATCAAATATCTTCAAACATAATTCACTTTCTTGGAGTTTTCATATATAGTTTTCATGGTATGTTTCTTCGTCGGCTAATAAACGGTTTGAGACGTGCAAGTTTAACTTGCATAAATGTCGAAGCTTGTCAATGACGTTTAAATTGAACTTTCAAACCGTTTACCCGACCGTAACCCCGATCCAGTTAGAACTATCTGTAATGTATGTGTCCCGGACTTAGGAGACATTTTTTTATATTACAGCTATATTATATCTTAACTAGATTACCGTTAACCTAGTCTGACATTTAGCTTCTGATCATGAAATGAATTTTTGTTAATTTGAATAAAATAAAATAAAATAAAAAGGAACCTATGAGAAGTACTTGTGTTCTGTAGACTTACATGTACCTAATTGTAGACTTGCCCCTGCTCTTTGAATTTAGGGATCTGGATGACAGACTAACGTTAACTCAAATGTTTATTTCATGTAAACGTCAAAATATAGAGACTATCCTTGTTAACCGTCAGTTTGTGTTTGTGTTTGTGCAAGACGTTCTTCCCTATACAAGATTTATTTCATTGTGAATTTACGGCTTCGGATCAAGAGGTCCGGGGTTCGAATCCCGCCAGGGGCACGGCAACTTTGTCTGCAGTAGAGAACTGCTCTACAAGCAGTAAGGTTTGGGTGTAATGCTACACTGAATTTCAGAGTAGTACCACCCATGGTTCACTAGTTCCAGCCGTTGCTCGCAGGTTTCACCGCAATGCATAGCCACATGGCGTTGCAGGCTTTCTCTCTGCCGTAATACTAGCAGCCGCGATATAAGTGAAATACTATTGAAAGCGGCGTTAAACCCCAACTCACCTGACCTCACCTCATTGTGAATTTATAGTCTGAATAGCAATTTTAATGAAATGTAATATGTTTCGTTATTCGATGCTCTATAGTTATACTTTATAAAAGCATTTGTTATTTTGTAGTTGATTGGGTGCAATGGCGCCTTCAAATTGTTCAAAGAGTATGAGCAGCAGTGTCACGTCACCAGTCTGGTAACTCTCGCTTCTGATTCCAACGATTACCTCCCTTAACTCTAGCTAATCTTGCTTGTTATACTACTACCTGTAAATTGCTTCGTTAACTTCTTTCAAAGGGTAAACAGACGGCGATAGTATCGGAGGTGATGATAAAAACTTGGTACATATGTTCCTTGGCACATCTTGAGAAATCTTTTACCCAAAAGGATAGAAACTAAAGTTAACAATTGCTACCTCCTAACACATTGATGTCTGTCTTTTTGGAGTCTCGCAATGTCGACTTTGATAATCCGATAAGATATTACTACAAGTACGTTTTTCCTTTCATGTATAGAAACAAAGCGAGTAACCAAGATTTATGTTTTCTTCATCAGTTCCTTTTCACATCGGAATGCAGACATGTATTTATCAATTCGCCACAAAAATCAAAACACAAAACAATGAATGATGGTCTTTCTGGGTAAAGCTATTTGTCTCCACAAAGCCAATGGGGTTCATTTAAATATTTGCATGTACCATTATTACTTTTCAATCCATGATATCAAATAAACACGAAGGAAGGAAGAAGTATATGCGGGTAGAACATATTCTGTGGACGGGTTGCTATTCACATTTTAAGCCTGACATTTTCAGTTTCAAATCCACGCCTCAGGCTTTTTTCTAGGTTTTCAAAAGTAAGGGGCAGATAGATAACTGTAATTTTTTAACCTCAGAAAACATTGGACATAGAAAATGTCACTCGTTTCTGTTGAGATAACAAAACAAAACATATACTTGAACGTTGAAGCATATCTGTTAGTCAAATAAAGAGAATGGAATATAGGTTCCTGAAACAGTTCGGAAGCCAGATTAAATAACGTCCAAAAGAAACTTTTCAAAAGAGTAAAAAACTGCGAGACGTAAAACATGGAAACAACTCCTCCTTCACTCCTTTACGTACATGTATCTCGCCTAGTTCAAAGGTCTAAAGAGTTTAATCTAGTTAATATGACTGTACAGGCTCGTTTGTCAGGAAAATGCAAACTTTAGTTGAGGCAGAAATAATTTACAATGTTCATGTCCTGTTTATCCCTCGTTGATTAAACTACCCCCCCCCCCCCCCCCCCCCCCCTCAAAAAAACCCCCCAAAAACAACCCCAAAACAACAACTTATAAACACCGCTTAAAAATAATTAATTGGTGTGATTAACATGATAATCATTATAATCTCTCGATTCATCATATTTAACAAACACAGACGAAAAGCTCGTGTTATCAGCGAGAAGCATATGTTCTTTTCTTGAAGTCAGCGGGTTCATTTAAAACTTGAAAGCCAGACAACGACCACTGAGTGAAAATTGGTCTGCCAGGCACGTCCTGACAACCTTGTTGAGAAGACCTGGCGTGTCTATCTGTTAGCAGTGTTAAATAATGGCTTACACGTAATAAGCATCTGACAACTCCAGCTTCTGGAGAGTGTAACTTGAGTGTAAGGCAGTGTGCACTCTGTCTGTGGGTACACGACCAGGCTAGATGATGTAAAGGGGTACTACTTTAAAGGTACATCCATTGTGTTGTTGGGGGTCAAATATGTCAAACGTTATAAATGGTCTTATTTTATCGAGAAGTACCAACTGTTAGCGAAAACTACCATTTTGATGATACTCAACTAAGTATATTGCCGGTATGAAGGTAAAAGTGTCGATTTCTGATCGAAAACCGGACAATGCACCGCGTGTGGCGCGCGCCAATGAGTCAAACGTAATTTTGGAATCTTATTTAAACCAGACAAGATAACAAATTAGGGTTGATAATGTTCAATAGGTCATATAACTACTGTGCATATAAAAAGGACGTGCACTTTCGGTTTCTGCACATGCATAATGCCGTTACTCAATTTTAATTGGAAACTAGTAATTATGATATATCTGGCGATTGGGGATGAATATGCAAGCTGAGGGAATTTTGTTTTATTGTAAACAGCACATATGGTGTGTAAGAACGTATTAAAGCCAAATAAAATTTTATGAAACACAATGGATGCACCTTTAACAATATAATTTTACGATTCATATTCAATGAGCAACAGTATGATAGATTTTAACAGCTGATTGCAGTATACATCCATCGGGGTTGGGGATTGACCTATGTTAGGAAATGAGGGACTCCTACAAAACCATGTAATCTAAGAAGTAATTTTTAAATAAAAAAGAGTCATCGGCTCTGTTGCTCAGGCTATCAGGTTAAACAATAAACTAAATAAGTTTCAAAACGTTGCCCCCGTGACCCATATTTGAGGGCACAGGGTTACCAAATCTACAATTTAAAATCCCCTTTGACCAAGGAGTATATACACAACATTTCAGCTTTCTAGAGCTTTGTGTACTTGAGATGAAGATGAAAATAGGTTTTTAGGTTATGACCCTTGTGACCAGCATTTGGAGTCACAGTGTCACCAAATCTATAATATAAATTCTCCATTGGCCAAGGAGTCTGAACATAATTGTTCAGCTCTCTGGAGTCACTGGTTCTGAAGAAGAAGTCGAAACAATGAAAGGTTGCAGTGGTGTAGTGGTTAGCATGCTGGCCTCTCACCCCTCTCACCCCTTGTGTCAAGTATCGTTTATAATTTACTTGCAAGAAACACCAACAGGGAGCGCTTCATTTGTTAGTTTGATAACTATAGTGTCCATAGTTTGAATAGGATGAGGCAAGGACGTATATTACAAGGATAAGAAACGCTTAATTGCATGCGCGCCTCGTGTTTACGTACGCTGTAGGGGGCCGTCAGTGCCCGATTCGCTGAGCATGCTGGAAAATCACCTAGTTCACTGACCGCAGAACCGCAAATGGAAAGCCAACTTTTCCATCTAATTCCTTGGATGAGGGTACTTAATTCATGCAGTGTCGGGGGCACTTTAAGAGGAAATTACCATATTCCCAGTTGAACTGGGGGCTGTTTTCCACTGAAGAAGACTCATATATACTCATGACAGGGTGACAGACACATGTGGCTTTTGCAAAATCTCTTTGCAAAAGTTTTGATGCAGAACGCCTCAAGCGAAATGAACGAAACTCGCCTCATGAGTTGATGTCGACAGTTAATTAACGGCGAAGAATCAATCGGCACTGTTATGTGGTTTAGGCCCACATACATATATACTAAGCTCATACGTTAAATAACATCAAAGTTTTCAATATTGAAATAAGCAATAGTTCATATTATGATCCATACTATTTCATGTAAGTGTGGTTCTTAGCATTTTTTGCTCAGTACATGTATATTATGTACATGTACGCCATAGTATGGACTTAACATTATTTATTTCATTACTCCGTTGGGACCTTTGGTATTTTTTCCTGCGGTCAGTAAGAGAAAGTATTTATCAGTCACACGTGGACGAGAGAGGGCTAGTAGGATTTATCTTTATAGGGAACACGTGTTCACAAACACATTCGCCGGAATCACGTGACCCTGGTCGTGCGCCACGTGACCAACCGGAAGTTGATAGGAAATTCCAATGGACATGAAAAGAGATATCTTTGAGTATTCGTAGCTGGCCATACCACTTTCATTTCCAGCGCGACCGTTTCGTCATCAAAACCCAAGAAGGATGCAACTTACGGGTATATGTAAACTATGAACGTATGTCCTCCCATAGTCCTGAATAATGAGGTTGATGATTGTAAAATTTGGGTCTACAAAAGCGTCTCTCAGTTAGTCAACCTACCTGAATAAAGTTATGAAAACGGAATTACAAACCCCGCAAAATAGAAAATCTGTGCATTAATTGATTTTAAAATAATCACCATCGAACGTTTTGTTATAGTTATTTATTTTATCTCTTCTTTGAGTTCTAATACACACAATTTCAAATATCCATAAACTACAATGAATAATTCTATCCTGGTATATATTATTATTGTTTCAAGATACAGAAACTGCTATTTTACGCCCAAGGCTGATTGTCGATTTTTCCTGTTTAAATTATTGGTTAACTAGGATAATAAAGGATCAAGAAATTGAAGATGCTAACGTACAGGACAATATTTATTTCCTATTTAAACTTTTTTGCGTTATTTTTCACTTTACTTTTTACCTGCAATTATAAATTTGGTTTGAGTTATATTAGATTGGACGTAAGACGATTACAGGCATTAAGTCAGGACCTCGGAGAGAGGTAATTCCAAAGAGTTCCCTGTATGTACATATCTAAAGACACTAACGCATCCAACGGTAACAGCATTTCAGTCTGTATAATTTCTTGCATTGTTGAACTCATTGTACTAAGCCTAAAGTTTTAGCGGATAACGCATATCTTCGAAGTTACTTTTGAATTTACATGAAAAATAAGGAATATCGAAAGATAACAATGAGAGGTCAATCAACCTGCATATTTGTATATTCAAAGGAACCAAATGCAAGTCTATAATCTCAACTATGCGCGTTTATCAACCAATCGGAGCATAGTGCGACTCATTCATTGCTACATAACTGTAAGTATCTCTACGTCGATAACCCCATTATCACAGGGGTTATTTACATAGAAGGTCAAAGGTCAATTCTCTGCAATTACCACTTCCTGTTTTCCTGGTAAACAAATCGTGATGATAACATTGTAGCTTGCTGTCAAAACAATACACTTTCAGGTACAAAGATAACTATATCGTGGCTATTTTCCAAACAACTGTTGAAGTCGTTCTTATCCTTGGCACCGATAATGAAAAATGTACAAAGTCAATAACTTCACAGAGAGTTACATCATACAGATGCAGACTCGGGATGTTCTGCAGACGTGTTATCGCAACATACACAGTTGACTGGTTTAAGATAAGGACTGTTAAAGGCAGGTTGAAGATTTTCAGCTTGGCAGTTTATATTTGCTGCGTTGTGATAGAGTTGCGCAATGTAACGGACCCAAGGAACCGGGATAGGAGATACTTTAGAAGGTCAAAGTAACACGAAGTAATGCTAAACCGTACAATCACTAACAAAGATAACAGCTTATAAATGGATGCAGAGAGAAGAAACATGTTCCAACCATTTGAGTCGTTATTACGATGCTATGATATATAACATGTTCCTGCTGCGTTCTGTGTTGAACTTGATACACACCGTCATAATGGTTAAAAGTCCGGGACCCATATCACCGAAGCTGTCTTAGGACTAAGATAGTCGTAATTTATAAGTACCTTACAGTAACATTGACTTACGACTATCTTAACTAAGAGAGCTTCGAAAATCTAGGCCTTAAGTGGGTGTATTTCATAAACGATTGTACTAATAATTCTTTAAATAATACATGTAATAGAGGTCGGAGATTTATTCAGCTTCTTATGTTGTAGAAATATGATTGGAGTATAATACCGAGTTTAAAACGAGAGTTAAACACTTCCTCTTATATAATTGTTTGTTAATTAAAAGTAACGATGGTATCAATGCAGTTATGTTGTTGCGCACCTATAATACTTGATCTGCGTAGAGAACAGAGATCCACTGCTACATAGTGTTCCGAACCCTCGGTGATATTCGAACCCCAAACTCAAAAGAGTGAAGAAATGTAATTCATTGCAAAGTTTTACCAAATACTGGTTGCATTTGGAATCGCTAACAAATGAAGCAAACACTCAACAGCGTGAAGATATCATTGTGATTCACTGAACACCAGATGGCATTAGAACCCCGAACCATTCGAAGCCAAAACCCAAATTCACGAACACCGGTACTCTACCTACCGCTATTAAACTACCTGAATCTTGATGGAATTCGAACCCGAACGATTTGAAGCTAAAACCAAACTTCATGAAGAATAGAACAACTGCTATATTTTACCCAAACCATTGTTGAGATTCGAACCTGGGCCCATTTGAAGCCAAGACCTTTATTGCTCACTGCACTATGTAACAACGCTATCCGTGGGATTCGAACATCCAACAGAGTTGTGCCAAGGTGAGAAAACACCTGGTAAACATAATCCCAAATCTCGCGAAAATTACCGTAAATTGTTGACTCAGTGCTGATCTCGTTTCACGGTTATCACGTGACGAGATCAGACGGTAACGAAGACGAGGCGACCAAACACGGGTCAGCTGTCTGACATTAAGGGGAGATAACCACTGACATACGGGTTAATTAGATTACCCTTGCCATGTCTAATCATGGGAACAAATCGCACGGGAGTTAATTCATGTGCAACACCGGTACTAGACTTTCTTCAAGTCGTGGAGAGAATTTATGCTGACTTTAGATCTTTTTGAAATATGTGATGTTAAATAAAAGGACATCCGAATCTAGGCTTGACAACATTTTCTAGACTTTGTAGGAAGGTCCCCTTTAATAAGTGGTACACCAAGGCCAGAGTGACAAACATTTGAACCATGTTATACTTTGTAAGTTTGAAAACATTCCAAGGCAAGAATAAGTCCTATTTTCAACAGTTAGTATAGACTAGTATATCTACAATGAAATTTATAGCACATTGTGGTATTTGGATATATATCAACGTTTATGACCTTTAAAATAAAATTAAATGTGTATATAGCTCTTTCAAACTATATTTATAGATTGAATTATTTAGTGAGTATATATTATAACCAGCATTAACAATTATCACCCAGGTCTTAAAATAATTCACAGTTTAGAAATGCATAGAAACACTGAACATCAATGGCGACAAGAATTTTTCTTTCATCCAGGGAGAACAGGCCTGGAGATTTAAAATCACGTTCTCTAAATTGTCCTTAGTGCCATATTTTATAATAATAGTTTGATTATATGATCCATTATCGATGTCCCCTCACATGATCGATGTACACTTATTTATCATTATCTTCGTGATCAAAGCAAACTTACTCATTTTGTTTAACATTGCACTACTAAGTGTCTCACCTACGATCACGTTAGTGCTTTGTGACGTAAAGCCTGAGTTATTATTTTCTACACGTTCTCTAACTAAGGTTATAATTGGATCCAAGGATGAAACTGATGCGCTGTCATATTAGCCTTTACAATAGAATATTAATTTCGGACATTTCAATGACTTATATATCCTCTGAGTTCCATTTCAATATTTGCAAAAATGGGGATGTTTGAAGAATAAATACGTTTTCAGAGTCTAAGTGTTAGACTAAACATAACTCTTATTTAAGCCAGAATAACGTGCGCGATGAACATTATTTGAAAGCGATCAATTATGACTAACACGAAGAGTAATCGAGGTACTATATAGACTAAATAAATAATGTGTTTACTGATATTTTACTTAGAAATATTTCATATGAATATGATAAAAATGTGAACAGAACAATACTTCATATCATGAGACAATTAGACTGGCCAACTTGTTTTTGACATAAAAAGGCTTCATTTATTTTTTTGCTCTAGGGTCTGAATGACAGACTACCGTGGTACATTTATTTTACATTTGAAGTTAGTTTTGACTGTAAAACTTAATAATATTTTCACCTAAACGTCAATACATTCTCAAATATCACAGCCTCTTGAGAAGTAAGTCTAGATTTAAGTCTGAAATTATCATTTCTCAGAGGCTCCTTTCCAAATTTTAAATTTGTCATTTGTCTTATGAAAAATAAACCCAGATTTTTCAGAAGACTTGTCACTTTATTTGGAAGTAAGATGAATTAATTTCACACATTTTAATAATTTCCTCGTGTCCAACATGACTAAAGGCAAGTACCATCGCTAGACGGGACGCCCATCTACGAGTAGAGTACTGCTATTATACAAAGCGGAAATACCAATCACCTGACAAGGCCACTATCAATTATCCATTGTTCCACTTGCTAAATGTCAATGTATCTACAAGTGTTGCTGCACTGTACATTGCATGGCTGCTTTCGATTTCCTATTGAAATTCATGTATTTTGCATTTTCTATAACGGTCAATTGCAGTGATCGTCATCTTATTCAAAGAAGGTAGTTCACAACCCTTGACCTTTCAACTCATGTATCTCGAAACATGAACCACCCTTGACAAGCAATTTCCATTTCTTAGAGGCCATATATATTTAGAAGAATAACAATCAATGATACCATTATTTAAAATTTAATTCATAAACAACATATGTGTTACTGATGCAGCGGGGTTTACCTGTTATGTGAACACAGTGAGATTCACGGGGTATATGAGGAGAGTGTATCGACTGTCTGACAATCAAATCAAATATTTGCTGTAAGGATGTATATAATCTAGACTTGCTGGGAGAGACCATCGGCTCATTAAAGAACCCTTTGTTATACACAGTCATTGAGAGGCGGGGACATTTTTCTAAATTCTAAATGTAGAATATAATTGGCTGTATGAATATGACGAGGCAGATTGCATCTTTAGGTCGCGATAAGTGTTATAATGGCATGTTATGTGGTCTTATTTAACAAGCATCTCATTCATGAAGAGTACTTCTACTATGGAACTAGAACATTCACTCAGTGGCCTGTCCTCATATCGCCTAGACCCCATATCGCCTACACCACTATCAAAACAAATTTATGAATGAGTGCACATAACACTTGCACCCTGATCCCTTAAGCAAAATGAATTCTTCCAACGAGATAACATAGACAGAATAAGAACCTTAACTTTATTTCATAAGAAGTAAATAATGTGAATATATTTTGGCTGGTGAATGTGAATAAATATCCATAACGCTGTACACTGTACCATCATATTTCACATTTTACATTCACCCTGTACCGGTACCGAACATGTAGTACTTGCTGACCACCTTATGTCTACTCCGGTATCGTGTCAATACTGGCAGATACTTTTGGTCCCGACATTCTACTATAGCATAATATACGTTTATATGTATATACTTAAAATAGTATATACTTAAAATATTATATATAATTATATATTAGGGGTGACTATTGACCCAAAGAGACTATTGCGATAGCGATAGTCTATTGCCACTTACTATTCGATAGCGATAGACTATTGTAACTCACTATTGCAATAACTATTGCGATAGGTTTTTTTTGTACAAATACGCAATAATCAGCTAGATTTCTGATAGGTTTAAGTAGAAATGTTTAATTGATGTAAGGACTATGGAACCAAAATCAGTAAAGAAATCATGAATGAAAACACTTTTTGTCATTTTGCTATTTCCTATCTCTAGTTCTTCCCTTTTGACATTCTAAAATGAAAAATATTGAACTAAATGCAGTGAGGCTTGTGTAAATCATTCATAATTAAGGGAAATTTAATAGTTTCGAAAGTATCGATAGTTAACCTTACTATTGCGATGGCGATAGTGTTTTTGTATGTACTATAGCTATAGCACTATAGGGGTGTAGGCGATAGGAGGGCAAGTCAGCTCAGTTGGTAGAGTGTCCGCTCATTGCCCGGGACACCCAATTTGAATACTGTTCGCGTCAAACCAAAGGAAGTAAAGAGATTTGCGTTGTTGCTTCCTTGACACTCATCATTTTAAGGACAGAACAACGAAGTTACTGGCGATGCACAGTGGCTGCCGGATAAAATTCAAAAATGAATTTCCCATGTAGACTGTATTGTGGACAATAAAGAGTTATTATTTTGGACCATGTCAAATGTATATTTTTTTCAGAATATGTTTATCAAATATTTAAGTATAGTATTTAAAAAAGCATTTATGTAAATGTCAGTTGGAGGAAGTCATGCTGACACAAAGTCTGAACGTAATTTGAAATGGAAATATGCAACTTGGCACTCGTACAATCATTTATTTAGGCAACTCTCCTTGAAACAGGTGAGAAAAACATGGACGCCAAAATAAAAAAAAACTGTAGGTTACTTGTCAGTTGCGGGTAATGCAACACCTTACAGGAAAGTTTTTGTGTTACACGCGCGTATATCGATCTCATCCTTGTATAAGAAGTGTTATTTTTTAGATGCCGGAGATTTGGTAAATTTAGAATCTTATCGGTTTTTATCGAATCACACTGATTATTTCGGCTCCAATGTTTTGGAAAAATACGACGTGAGATTCGCTGTACAAGACACACACATTCAACATAGATGCATTCACTTCAACCAAATGTTGGCAAGTATGTAATGCCCATTATAAGAAAAATGGGGGAAATAAGCCAGACATTTAATTCAATTTTTTTTATTTTACATTTTAAACGCGAGACTAGGTTTATTTTTTTAAAAATGTATATAATTAATCTCTGCACTTGGATTAAACTTGGTAATTTGGATGTCGATCAACAATTTGCATAAGGATAACGTTAGGTTTTATTTTGATGAGAATATATAGCAAAAAAAAAACCCAACCTAAGGTGATAAATCTGAAAAAAGAACGCGTACATGTAATCATAAATGGAACCACATTATCGCACACTGTATGATACGTGTTTATCGGGCAAAGCCCTCGATTCTAAATTCTTCGAAAACAAACTCCAAGTTGGAAAAACAAATTCCTACTTCGCGATGTTTTTATAAATATTTTGCTTGTAAACAACGCCACGGATTCTCCCAAGGAGGGGAAGTCTCCCCAAGGTAAGTATTGTTAAAATGATTGTTTATTTCATGTAATAAACACTTGTTTGGATTCTGTTAGAAAAATACCGGAAAGCCTCACGTAGAGTTCAGAGTCATTAATGGCCGACCACGCGTCTGAGCTAGATAAGATGGCAGCGGAACGTACGAAAATAACTACGTGATGGTTTTAAGATACTTTGGCTTCGCGTGTGGTTTTCTCCATTATTCGATGTTATTGGTACAAGGAGTTGTCAATAGAATAGCCTTTGTATATAATGTTTATAATGTATTCGGTAACTCTCGTATGTATCGTTGCGTTGTTACTAGCGATGGTTTGAGATTTTGTTCGTAACACGTGTGATTTTCTCTACTATTATTTGTTACTGAAGTAACTTTTGTACAGAAAAAATGTCTATGTTACCTTGGCAGTAATCCAAATTACTCGCGATTGCTTTGAGACTTTTTTCTCTCCATTATTCGATGTTATAAGTACAACAGTTACCTAGACTACAGAGTTTATAATTACAGACTAATGTCTTCGCTATCTTTCGTATTTATCTTGATTATAATTACTTACATTGTTACTCGCGGTGGTTTTGAATTTTTTTCGTAACACGTGCAATTACTATTTTTCTCTATTATCATTTGTAACTGAAAACTTTGTTCAACAATATGTATGTGACTTGTTCCTAGTGACTTGCGGTGTACCTGGCTATTGGTTTGAGATGTTTGTTTGATTTATATTTAAAATAATTTGATATTTGGAAAATAAACCATTATTCAATAAAGACACTAGTGTAATGACTAGAAATACGTTGACGACTCTCATGGTTACAACAAGAAAAAAGTTCGGTTTTCTTTGAAACTTGATAATAATTTAATTTCAAATAGATGAAAGAGTATGTTAAATATCACTAAACACTTCAAACGTTATAAACTGTAGATAACGTGTTGCTTTCCAATAAATCCTTTGAAACTCTTGATTAAATTTTTACCTGATAGACACCTTTAATAACATCAAGGTGATATAGATAATTACAGATAAACATAAATATGTTTGAAACGTTTACGAGAGATAAAAGGTTCACAACTAAAAAGGAAAGGGTACGAACTTATCTGTGTCGGAATCAATCTGAATTACCTGTAAAATAAGTTTATTAAATTGACCGGCCATCTTCACCCGGGGATATGGGAGTTGTTAGGGCTTCTACGACGTTTTAAGATTATTTCATCTATATTTGAGCTATTAATGCCCTTCAAAGACCTATATTTTATACCTATATATAATACATTTGTACAAACTCGTGAAACTCAGGATCTTCCACAGCAGTGTGTTGGTTTATGATAATTGAGAGTTAAAGACTTAAGCCAGTCTAGACGAATAAAGCCTGAGACGAGTGTGAAACTAGTTTCCGACATGTTAAGACTATCTCAAGTCTCCTCATTCAGACCCTCCAGAAAGTCTAGATCCTACGAAGATTCCAGCACCAATTCCAATAACTCCTTCGCCCATTTTAGTATGAAGTTCGTGGATTTGACTAAAGCAATGTGTAGTTTAATTATCATATACAACGTCTGAAGACAGTCTAGACAAATCAAGGCACAGACACGCTCTGATAGCACTGGGGTATGTTATATAATTTACAGAGACTGAAAACAGTCACTACTACGAACTATTCAAGGCAAATGCAGGGATAGACTCAAATTTAGTCTATGGAACTTTTTAATTAATGTGCCTTCATCTTTATTATGATTATATATTTTCAATACTACCAGTCCCATGTGTATTCAGTATATCTAGACTTGCTGAATAAGGATCTAGACTGTAATAAAGGCTCTTAGTTTTTTTTACACAGTAATGGGGCTTGACTTAGGCAGGAGTTGACAGCCCTGGTGACACTCAGTATTATCACTTATAGAGAGTGAACACAGTCACTAGTGCGAGGTATTCAAGGCAAAGACTGAGTCTGATAGATCTGGCGGTACGTAGGTAGTTATCTCTGATCCCAAGTATTGCCTCCCTCAGAACATATGCTATCGAGTGGCAGGCTCCATATAAACACATCTGGTGCGATATGGGAGGGGGACATGGGGAGGGAGGAGGGCCATGGATACGGAGGGGTTTTTCGTTTGGCCAAATCGCAGTGTATTTTAATATGAAATTGAGTTGTACGGAATATATATATATATATATATATATATATATATATATATATATATATATATATATATATATATATATATATATATATATATATACACACGGAATATATATGTGTATATACATACATACATACATACACGTTAGGATCACCACATTCAGATAATCCCAACATCACACTTTTTGAATCACCCCATTCGCACATTATGTCTTATGTTATCTTTCGTAATTGACCAATTTCCTGTTCGTAAACCGCACATGCACGCAATAAAATTGAACATAATTATTAACATTCAAATTCGCAGCTTCCTGTAGTTATAATCCCCGACCCTCGACCCCTCCTCACCCCAAAACCCCAGCTGTACACTACACTGCCTAGCATAGCTAGAGTTTAATTCCATTTCGACGATTCTATCCCCATTGACATATACCTACCTTTCACCCCTCTCCCCCTCTCACCCTCTCAGGGCTGAACTATTTTCCAATCTTCATTGACACACATATACATGTAATCCTCACCCAACACCTCACCCCCTTCTCCCAAAATCGCCGGGGGTGACAATCCGATTCATGAATTCGGTCACCTAAGCAACACAACCCGTCCAACTTATCCAAAACCGTCATGAACTCCTTAGACTAAAATTTAGTCTATGGAATTTTTAAAATTATTATATCTTCCTCCTTATGATTATATATTTTTCAATACTATCAGTTTCATATCAGTTTATCAAGACTTGCTAAATAAGGATCTAGACTGTATTAAAGGCTCTTATTTTTACACAGTCATGGGGCAGGACTATGAACTTCTGATCGGACACAACACGATCGTTTCACAAGCTATAAACTCACATCTTTCCCCCAAAGGGCTGGGATGAACGAACAGACATGGATACATAATATTGGTCTTGTAAATCATTAAGCATTAACTCATGTATCTGTCAGCATGCAGCAGCTGTTAGACCTCTCCATCAGAAGTCCCTGATAAGTCGACCAACAGCCTCTAACCTTCCCTAGTAGATAAGATATAGATTCGACTTGAGCGGATAAGTATACATACCAACAGGCCAGGCATGTTAATTACATACTTACATACAGTCCCGAACATTAACTAATCAATATTAAATCAAGTTGAAGTTTTTTCTTATACCAAGGAATGTGGGTCATTTCTGAATTTAATTTCCTTAGGTTTGCACATTTTGTTAAAATCTTCAAATGTGTATTATACTCGACTCGACTCTATACACGAGACATCCGATGCAGAACCATGATACTTATATCACCGCTCCCTTACATGAAGATAAGAACAGACGATCAAATGTAGGCGTATACATATACACAAAGAGATTCTTACACGAACAAATGTGTCATACGATTTTAGTTTGAATGTTTTTATTTTGTAGTTCCGAGTTGGAAAATGTTTTCGTGAAAGTTGTGTTTTCCGCTTCCAGTATTTAGTTATTTACCACGTATATTATTTCATGTAGTTTTGCGAATCCCGCCAGGGGCAAGGCAACTTTGTCTGCTGTTCTACACGCAGTAAGGTTTGGGTGCAATGCTACACTGAATTTCAGCGCAGTACCACCCATGGTTCCCTAGTTCCAGCCGCTGCTCGCAGGTTTTACCGCAATGCATAGCCACATGACGTTGCGGGATTTCTCCCTGCAATAATACTAGCAGCCGTCATATAAGTGAAATAATCTTGAAAGCGGCGTTAAACCCAAAATAGCCTGTCCTCACCTCTTTATTTTTTGCAAAACAAATCTACAGCCATTTTCAGTGAAGTCATGATAAGTAGTTTATGACGTCACATTAGGTGAAATACATGTAAGGCAAATCAGGTTTAAACATTGGTTGTTTAGTAGATCTGAATGTTCACATGTGCGTATGTTATGTGTTTATCTCTCATGTACAGTCATGTACTTTTTGAGTTTTAATTATTGGCATGTCGCATGTATACTTATTTCTGAACGAGTGTGATTCAAATAGATATGCCGTTTAATATCAACATTTAATTGATTATCTTCTACAAATATAGTTCCTGGAATACAGATGTCAATCACATTTTAGTCATTAAAGGAGGATAAACGTTGAATTTTATCGACATGTTATAAATAAACTATATTAATGGACGTAAAATATATACATTCATTTTGCATACCATACCGGCAGGAGAAACGTCAACCAGATATCTTACCAGATTTCGCTAAAACTATACAGAACACCTTTGCATTATATAGCACTATGAAGTTGCACCATTTCTGGGTTTTTAAAAATATTTATTTACTGACTTCAAGCTTTTATTATGACCAGTTGTAAGATTGCAATTAAAAATTAACTACATTGGATAAAATAAAACAAGATGTTAGAACTTTTTTTCATTTTTATTCCGCCAATTACTATTATAGTAAATGATGTTATTATCGCTATCTCCGGTTGTTATACCTTTAAGCAACTTACGAACAGATACACGTGGGTCATGTTCAAGAGAGGTTTCAAAGTAATCGCTCAATGAACGATTACTTTCTCATTACGCGATTGCTCAATGTAGCGCTACGTAGCAAGGCGAGCAAACTTCTAGGAATCGCACCGTGTCGTTCAGGAGAGAATGCGCTACATTGAGGGCTACATTGAGCGCTACCTTGTGCGATCAATGAGCGATTATAAGCGCTCGCTGTTATGGAACAGAGCCCAGATAAAGCTATTAAAAAAGAAAATCTAGAAGCATAGCATAGATGGGTCTAAATTTCCATTTCTCGGAGGCTCCAATTTGCCAGTATAACTAGGCAATTGTAAGGACAGGAAGTCCGTTCTAGCAAACCATGACGTAATATCCAGGGTGGCGTTATAAGCCGTGACATTATAACCAGGGTATACTGTAGTTACCACACCAGTTGAATTATACAAGTTGTTACTACATGCATCGCGGGAAGGGGACTTTAAACCAAGATCGCATTTTAACCACACCTGTCCATCTGCACAGTAATCAACAACTCCTCATTACATAAAAAGCTGGCGGTGATGCTTCCCATCCACGACCACCGGCAGGTTAGCGTGAGCCCCGGTAAGAATACGCCAGTCCACGAGGGAGTACTGGTCTGCCAACGAGACTACTTAATTTTAAAGAAATTTTAAAGAACCTTGGCAAGACTACAACAAGACTACACAAAGCTTGGCCTAGACAAGTCTTGACAAGCTCAACATAAAGGGATCTCAGAGGTTACATTTAATTATATTTTCATTTAAACAAATTTAATTTCGTTTAAAAAAATATTTGAGAGACTTAACATTTGTCTAGGGGTATACTTAACGGACGTAACTTGGAAACGTCAATGTTCAATATTGTAAAACTTTTGTTGAAGTTGAAGTGAAGAATAAATGAAATTGATTTAAAAAAGTTACACAGTAAAATATTTCAAAGTTAAGACACATGATTTGGGAATATGATATGGAAATTGTTTTATAATGGAAAACGCTTTAAACTAGATAAAAATAACATAGACTCAATTGTTTTAGAGATCTAAACATCTGAATGAAAATTCGATCCTCTTATTTCAAAGTGATAAATGCTGAACAATATCAAATATATACTAGATATAATGATAATGATAACTTGTTAGTGTCCATAATACACTGTATACCTACATTGGACAGTCATTCAGTCCATTTTGCAACTGACAGCGTCAATTAATTCGATGTTGTGTCCCCATAATGCTTAGTTTCAAGCAAGAAAGCACCAACTCCAATCTTTTAATGTCGTGTGGTATGACGGGTGTCGAACCTCGGCCTGCTAAGCGGACACCCTACCAACTGAGCTACATAGTTCAGTATTAATACGGACGAGTATAATATTACTTGTAAGGTGGGAGATATGCGTTTTTAGCCACCAACACCATACGCATACACACAGTCCATTCAGAAAGAAACGAGTACATAATATGGACGACCTACCTGACTCGGAATCAACACCTGCCGAGAGAATAAATCCAACATTCGCTGCAAAGGTGGCCAGAAATTGCCATTTGATGGTATCCATAGTTTCAGTCATACACGCAACGAACCAGCGATTAGGTGTGCATGGAGTCAGATACTAGTTCGCTCCATGACGATGCGCTCCTTCCTTTTGCGCTCCCATCCCGAGATCGGCAACATTTTTGATAAGAGTGGAAGCAGACGATCAGCTATCTGCTTCCCACGTGACCATACGTCAACAATGGCGCATTTTAGTATGCGGCATTGAAGGAAGAGACCAGTTTTACCACAGACTACTCCAACGATGTATTACAAGAGGGGGAATGTTTACCCCCGGACCACAGAGCAACGTACCAGAATGGAAAAGCAGGTGGTTTATATTTCCTTTAAGACGGAGCCAAGTCATAGAGCAATGCTATTCACCGCGTGCTCTTTCCCGCATTTGACATTTTTCATACGAAAGGTCAGGAATTCAAGTGAAGCTGTCAATTTACGTGCTTGTAAAGGGTTACTGGATATATTTGGTGTATTCTCCAAGATATCCAACGATACACACTTACAGTGAAATTAATTGTACTTTTTATAAAGAATAAAATAAACTATGACAATCATATGCGGATTCAACTTTTCAAATGGGGAAGGGGGTTCAAGGAAGGTAGCTTCATGAATTTACTTACACAAATTGTCAACAGGTTTTGTTCTTTTATTGTTCACATAAGTGAGTGGTAAGTTGTCTCTGTGTAACTTATGACATTTATGTATCCATTATTTCTTGTTGACATAACAGATAAACATTGCTGTAAACTCTAGCTCGTCTCTGATACCTAAATTAATTTATGTTAAAGAGACACTCCGTATGTTTGTAGTAACATAGGTCAAAAGTTACCAAGGGTGTTATTTTATCGAGAAGTAATGACTGTTGTCGAAAATTAACCTTCTAGTGCCAATCTGTTCAGTATATTTACATTATTAAGATGTTTAGTCGTGATTATGATCGAAAACCATACAATGTTCCGTGGCTGATGCGTCACAATTTTTTCAAACGTAATTTTGAAAACTTATACGTAGCAAACAAAGAGACAGATATTGGTTGGTACTGTTCAATAGAACATATGACTGGTATACATGTAAATGGGGCACACGAATCCGGCTCCTTATCGTCTATAAGCCGCTACTCGAGTTTTATTGAAAACAAGTTCTTGTCAAATATATTATGAAAGTCGAATGAGGACATTTGATATTGTTGTATGTATCAAATCTTAATAAAATTTCACGAAAAACACGTAGTGTCCCTTTAATAACTTTGGTTGTCATCTTCGATGGATGTCTTTCGTTGTAAAATACTTAATACTTAATAACCGTGGCATATCAAGAGGTACAGTTTTAAACTATATCTGAAAAAGATAGGTTTTGCAACAGTGGCGTCGCTCTATAGAAAGCAGTTCTAAAAGTTAATATTATAAATGTTACAAATATATTATATTCTACTATAAAAACTACGTAGACTTATCAAAAGATATACATATTCCAATATTAAACCTTGTAACAGTAATTTACCAAGGAATTGAAACCGGTCGATGGATCTCGAAAAAGTATGGACGCTGTTGGAGATAAGCTTCACTCTAAAGTCATTCTAATACAGCCGTGGGTTATAGCACGATTCCATAAGACAGAATTCCTAAAATACAGAATCAATCAGTACACTAATTTGCTGAGCTGTGCTGTCCACCCCTATCTAAATCAATGAGTTGAATTGACCCAGCTCACTACAGAGTTGGTAACATCACAGGAGCTCTCATCAAGTTTATTGTGCATTTGTATTGACTTCAGTAAAACTTTCGATACTGTGTTAGGCTGTGGCCTATGGTGGGAAAATAGTTGATATTGGTATTTCTGGAAAATATTTTAATGTCATAAAAATCTTATACCAGCACACCAAATCTTGTGTTTCTAAAAATGGCAGTGAAGTCGAATTCTTTACATGCAATATTGGTGTCAGACAAGTAGAAGACATATCTACAGTTTTATTTGCTCTTTATTTAAACAATTTAGAATATTCTTTAACAAGCTACACTTTGACAAATTGGCATTTTCATTAAATTATTGGTAATTCTTTATGCTGATATGCCAATATTATTGTATGGTGCTGGAGTGTGGGGTTATGAAAATACTATTCAATTGAAACGTATTCATTTGAAATTGTGTAAATAAATATTGAAGGTTACATTACCAGCTCCAGAGTTCATGGTTTCATGATGATTAGCCCAACATTAGGGCAGTGCTTAGAGCATTCAAATTCAGATCAATGGGCCCGGGTTTCGAATCCCGCTAGGGGCTCGCTATTCTCTTCCCACAGAGGCTACTCCCATCTGAAGGAAGTAACCTTTGAGAGAATGGGGGTTTGCAAACTGTATATGATGTAGATATTACTGAAGAACAGTTCTACACGCAATACGGTTTTAAAGTTTAGTGCAATATTCAACACTGTATTTCATCGCAGTACCACCCATGGTTCGCTAGTCCCAGACTATGCTCGCAGGTTTCAAGAAAATGCTAAGCTACAATGATGTTGCGGGATTTCTCCCTGTAGTGGACAGCCAAGGGATAAGATCCATTGTACCTAATTCTCCTTTGTTATAGGTACCCCCTTGGCTGTGCAGACAAGATTTGCACCATCATTATCATGTCCCTTTTATCTGAACACACTATCATGAAACCACTTCTTGTGTTGTGTCATCTTTGACTGGAGTACTTGAGCCTACACGCTTGCCCATACCCTTTTCAGTGAGAAGAAATGTACTAATTACATGTACTTGGCGATTTCACCAAGTCTTACATCATTATACACTTTTATGCTTTTTGACAGTTGCTAGCTCAGGCGTTTTTCTTAAAAAAAAATATTTTTTTATTTTCGGACTCTTTTGGAAGTTTTCTTTTCAGAGATTAAAGTAAGTCTAGTTTAGCATGAACACTATTGCAGTAGTTATTAGAGATCGCCCACGTCTACGTCGGTTGTATGTTACCCCACTATAGGGGGTTACACCATACATTTCCTTCTGCTTATACTATGCACATATTTCCACTCCATGATGTTTTCCCAATCTCGTTGACATAAGGAAATATTTTCTATGAGGGTATCGCATTCCTAAACATATGTTATTAAATATAAACTATCCATTGTTTCTGTTTGTGCTCTTTACCAATGATAACCAATACATTTTATTATATTTTCAGTCTTATAATACATATAAGTATGTGTAACACACCATATATATGTCTAACGGCTGCAACAATTATAATAAACGAAAACATATTCTTTCAAATGAGGGCGGTATTTCGCATGCTCTCATATATTATGGCATACATATTGTTATGATCATATTTAAAATGCAGTTAACTAGTCAAATATCGTTACAACTAAGTAAGTTATATTTATAAAACTAATCAACTCATTAACTAAAACGATTACAATACACACACCTTCACCCCACTGACACGCACACGTATATATATTTCGATTCCGTGGTTGTACGTTAAACGGTAGGGTTAACTAAAATAACCGAATTATGTACATTTGTCTTTAATTTTAAATAATGATTTTAATAAGTTAATGATTATTATCACCAGGGATTAAATATAGAATATGATATGCACGTGTATAAGGCATCAAGTAGACTAAACATAATTTGGAATCTAGAATTACTGATACGAAAATTTTACTTTTAAGCTTTAATATGAAGTGGATAGCCAACTTCCGACTCGAGGCAATTAACAAATAACTAACTTTGTTTTCGATGTAAGAAGTCTCTTTGTAATGTTTGCCTCGGGTCTTGATGACGAACTTTGTTACATTAGATCAAGGGTTTGAAACCAAAACTGAACAAGTAAAAATCCAAATTTGAGTTAAGTTGTCACTTCAACGATCTGTCGAAAAGTATATGTCGAAACTCGTACTACTACTACTTATATTGATCATGTTTGTGAGATACATTGAGCATCCTTATTATGAATTCAGACTTTGAAATTTAAGCGATATGCTCTCTGCTGATTGGATTAAACAAGATCATGCATTCTCATTAACACAAGATTGACAGCTGAAAAGGATAACCTATATTCTCTGACGTTTACATAAGATAATCTGTGGTACTACTTTATCATTGTATGACTGCACAATTATGACACTACTGTCACATGCTCTTTTCTTGATTAAACTTTTAGAAAACCTTAAAACGTGAATTCTAATTGTAGTTTGATTGAAAGTTTGATTAAAACAGCTTGTTAGAACCAAACAAATGAAATACTTTAATTATATTTCCTGTGAATTATGTTTTGCGCGTTGTGACACATAGTGATGCGGTATTATTGTGGGCGGAACTAAGCGCCTGATCTAAGACAATACTAAACATTTGTTTCATCATGCACCCTACATTTTTTTTGCAGGGATCTTTTATTTTCAAAGTTTAATTACTGATTTACTGATTACTGATTAGAAATCGCTTAATTTGCAAAGTTATAAGATTTTATAAATTTATAAGAAATAGATTTAATAATGTGTTTGTTCACTGGCTTATAAACGGTTTGAAAGTTCAAGTTAAACTGTAGTATAAATGCCGTCGACAAGCTCCGGCATTTATACCACTTTAACTTTCACCTTTCAAACCGTTTATAAGCCAGTGAACAAACACATTTCTTAAATAGCTGACTGGTTCAATATTTACTTTTTCAAATATTGATAATTCATAATTTAATTTTAAATATAATTTAAACCAACATTTAAAACCACGATGACCTCTATCATTCTCCTGTTATATGAACAGCAACATTCAAATCTACACACGACTCGCAACCTGTATGTTATAGACACACTCCTCTGCCAACAAGTTTTCTTTCACCAACACACAGGGGGCACAGTGGAAGCTTGTGAATCTGATTTTACGACCGCTTCATTCATATTTTAATGATTCGTACGTTGACAGTTCAAGAGAACACGATGCTCAAAATTAACACGCCACATAAGATAAAAATGAAATCATCTGTTCTTAGACATATATGCGACCAAAGAACAAACTAATGTTATAAGAAGAAAATATATATGCAGTTAACATTTCATACCTGCAGAAAAATCCCAAAAGGTTACACACTATAAACTATTTAAAACAAAACGTTGTCTGAAGATAAAAACTTTATTCAATATTCAATACAAACACTCAGAGATGCATCTCGAAGGTTTGTTCACCTACTTGTGTGTCTCAGTGAAAATATCATGTCATTAAGATTACCCTTGAACATCAATTACATTACTTCAACTGCACTGAAAGGCTATAATCCTGTCCGTGTACATCAATTATTCTCAAACTTGTCATGTGGTCATCGAGTCAGTTGTGCAAGTTTTAGAAACTTGGTAAAGTAGATAGATGCGTTAGATTTGTTTTTAAACTCCCGTTTTCTTTAATTTAATTTTATTTTATTTTATTTTATTCATATATCTTTTATCATATCGACTTCAAGAGAAAGCTTTCAACACAGCTACATCGAACGATTCCTTTGATTGGCATTCAAGTTTTGAAGAATTGAGACAGTTTCATAGATATACTACTTTTTTTATTCCTTGTAGACACACACACACAGATTAGAGAGAAAAATGTTTCACATCATACCATATTAGCAAACAAACAAAATGCCATTCAAGACTAACGCATCATACTATATTAACATACCAACAAAATGCCATTCAAGATTAACGCATCATACCATATTAAGATACCAAAAAATTTCATTCACGACTAACACATCATAGCATATTAAAATAGCAACATGTTATCCAATACTTACACATCATACCCTATCAACATACCGACGAAAACATTATAAATCATTAACAAACCAAAACAGTTTATTTTAACAATGGCGCAATAAGCGCAGCGATCCGCTTTGAAGACGATCCTTGAGACGTGACTGTGATTAACCACAGACGGAGCCCGCCAGACAGCTTCTCCGCGGAGCCTCATTAATGAATTAATAATGATTATCACTACCGCTAGATATATTTATTACCTAGTTATATTTAAACATTCGAAATATGGAAAATTGAAGTTGTTTTATTGAAGATTTATTGGTGAAATTAACAATAAAAAGGTTACGAAATTACGTTGAATTATGACTATCGCCTATAATGAGATTCCCCCAGTGACGTCACGGCATTAATCGCTTCAGGGACCACATCTCTGCTGATGTCATTCTGCTCGCCGGGGCGTTTTTAAAAAAAAAGTCGTACATGAGTAATGTATGGGCCTATTTCAGAATTTAAAATGAATCCGAATATGACCATACGGCATGAATCTAATCTTCAAGACTAACACATCATAGCACATTAACATACCAACAGAACGCCATTCAAGACAAACACACCATACCACAATGGCAAGCCAGCAAAGTGTCACTGAAGACGAATGCATAATACAATATTAAAACACCAACATAATGTCATTCAGGATTAACACATCACACCACATTAACATACCAACAAAATGTTATTTCAGAATAACAAGCCATAAAGTATTAACATACCAACAAAATGTTATCAAGATCAACACATCATACAATATTAACTCGCTTCATAAATATGGTATTAACAGTACGACGTTTAGTATTCTCTATTAACGTGGAGTGATATTCTAGATGTCAGGGACACATCTGCATGGAGACCGACAGAGGTATGAGAGAACCCTGCGTCCTATCAACGGAGCATTGGGCGTTGTGTTGACAGTGCTTTCATTTAGGATACGGGGCGTTAATAACATCAGGACACTATATACCTATATCGTTTGTTCTATTTAGGTAAGTAAACTCATTTCATGATGGAGAAGGCATTTATTAATATTTCATTTTGGTCATTGTGATTTTCAGTCCCCATTGTAAACGTATCACATTTGGTAGTGGTCAAATTCCATGACCAACAATTTCCCTTTTCGTTTGTAAAATGTGACATAATCAATCAATCAATTAAGTCGTATTGCAGCCCACATACATGGCCCATGGTATAATTGTATATTTGAAGAAATACATAGTTGTCACATGACCAATATTGTGCTAGGACGATCTTACCATGAATAGTTAAAAGATGTTAAATGAAGTATATTTATGCTGAGTTGTGTTAAATATATGCTGCAATGTCAATCTGGTTTTACAATAGTTTTGGATGGACAGGGAACACTCATTACGAAGAATAGAATATCTTTGGCATATAAAGAAAACAAGGTATTAATTTTCTACTGCATTATTCTATATCATTGCTGATCTTCTTGCGTTGGTCACTGACTGTAGTCATTGAGGGAAATGCGAAATTTACACATTGATCTAATAAGGTTTCTATTTTCAACTTTATGGATATATGTTGCACATTGGAATAGATTATTTGTATAATAATTATGTGTCAAATAAGATGACGATTCAATATTTTGTTTCCAAGATTGTATAAACGTATCAACCAATCGTATTTTAAATGAAGATACAAACATATTGGCGTCAAGAACATCTTGAACAATTCATCCATAGCTCAAAGCACTTATTAATTTAATCTCACGAACGTGAGGAAGCCAATTAATATTACCATTTTCATCTTGTAACTTAAGTGTATCATATAGATGTATAAGGATATGGGAAACATTCGTTCGTTACACTTTTATCCAATAGTTTATAACTTTAATCTGTGTTTTTATGAATAAAAAGTATCATACAGTTTCCCCAAGGATAGGTTCTAGGTACTTTACTCCCCCTATTTCGGAACCATATGTTAAAATAGGAGATATCTTGGAATCGAATATTTTACAGACAGTTCGAAAATTAATATGTCTATTACGTACCTGCATGGTTAACGTTTCACATGCTTTTGTCCATATCAGTCTGGATGAAAAAAACGATACCAAGATACTTATAATAAGATACAGTTTAAAGATTTATATCATTAAGGTCCATTTGTCATGCTTGGATTTTATA
The DNA here is from genome assembly GCA_936450465.1 of Gibbula magus. Taxonomy (NCBI): domain Eukaryota; kingdom Metazoa; phylum Mollusca; class Gastropoda; order Trochida; family Trochidae; genus Gibbula; species Gibbula magus. Next base: position 57,831,577 of record OW388300.1, read on the forward strand.
CCACCATTTCGGAAAACAGTTTTTTTTTTGATTTTTCTACACTTAATCTCCATTTCATAGAATACTCATATAACACATTTAATTGCCGTAGTAGATCAATGATTGGAAATGAAAATAGAACAACACTATCTACAAATAATAAAAGCATAAAATCATCAATGGTCTGATCAACAAATATACAATAACTACAAACTTTATACATTTCATGTACGAATTCATTGATAGAAAGTATTAGTAATACAGGGTTTAGAATGCATCCTTGTTTAACTCTAGATGATTGTATTGCAAGAAGATGTCGTACAGTTCCAATTTTAACAGATGTTTTTACAGAGGAATACATGTTTTTAAAATATATTTTACCATAACATCCATTTTAACAAGCAGATATCATAATTTTCTTTTATCAACAAGGCCAAATGCTTTTTAAAAATCTATAAATGCACAATAGAATCTGCCTTTATGTTTACTCAGATATTTTGTACATACAGCCTGTAAAGTGAATAATTGGTCTGCGGTTGGATATTCTAATATTCTTGACGGAAGCCAGCTTGTGACTCAGCAATTCATTCGTTGACTTCAAACCATATTCTGAAATGCATATTCTAAATTCTTAAGTGACAAGCCGATTGAAGTGATATGTACAGGTATATCTCATCTTTGAGGCTCATACGTGCTCTAATGATGCCAGTTTTCTCATATACTTTTGTCATAACTGAGTAAAACCTGAAGCGTTATAGTGACAGTTCTATCAACAGTATCCACCATTTTGAGTTTGTGCATTTCGTGAAATAAGAAAAAACGTTGGATATTTACTGAATTTAGATCTGTTTAATTATCAAACTTATATATTGATAAAACATCTACAGATACATAATTCATCTTTAGACCTATCAGCAAATTTCCTGTTATTATAGTACTGACTAATGGCTTCTCTTCTCATTGTTATTTTTTTTTATCAAGTAATGAATGTGCACAGTCTTTATCAAAGTGTCAATTATATATCATAACGCCATAAAAATATTAACCCACTAACATGTTTCAGCTGTATTGTGTTACAATCATGTATTAATAACATAAACTACCGGGCAAAAGAAAGTACTCACCTCAGCTGGGTTGGTTTCGATTAATTCAATATTTAAAAGAAATCAGATGCATTTGAGTATGGCACGATACAATAATACTTATCTACAGTAGTTTGAATGAAACAATTGGTGACTGTGGTAAAATTTAAGTTAAAGATCTTTGTTTAATGAAGACAGTGGTACGAAATGACATGTTTAAAATGATGTAGACCGAAGAATCTAACTCGCACACTGAGTTCCACAGAATTGTCACTTTTTACTTCGCACCATTTTCTCCCAATACGGACAACCGTTTTCTATGGATAAGGTTTAAAGGTGCATCCATTGTGTTGCATAACATTTTATTTGGCTTTAATGCGTTTCAACTTACCACATGTGCTGTCTACAATACAAATACATTCACTCAGCTTGCATATTTATCCCCAATCGCAAAATATATCTAATATATAATTGTTAGTTTCCATTAAAAATTGAGTAACATCATTATGCATGTGCAGAAACCGAAACTGCACGTCCCATTTAATGCACAGTAGTTATATGACCTACTCAACATTATCAACTCAAATTTGTCTTTTTGTCTGTTATAAATAAGATTCAAAAATTACGTTTGACTCATTGACGCGCGCCACACGCTGTGCATTGTCCGGTTTTCGATCAGAAATCACTACTTTTACCTTCACTATTTACTGTTCACACTTCACACCTTTACTATCAACAAAATGGTAGTTTTCGGTAACAGTCGGTATTTCTCGATAAAGTAACACCATTTATAACATTTGCAATATGTGACCCACAACAACACAATGGATGTATCTTTAAAGAGTCGACTAAAGAGATGTTTTCTCTTCTCACGTAATTATATATTGTGTAAACTTTTTTAATAAATGAACCATTTCAGAAAAAAACGTGCTACATCGCCTTTAAATGCTACTTTGGAGAGAGTGGGTGTAAGGATAGGAGAGAGGAACGCATCTTCCCATTGAACATTCGGCAAATAAAACAATTTTCCTTTGAATACATTATAGAGGGTAATAACCGTGATTTGTCCACTTTACAAGAGTGATTGATTGTTCTGAAAAAATTATATGGTATTTATGATAAACCTGCCCTTTGATATACATAAGTGGAGAGGTTGACATTCATATGTGTGTATTCATGCATAACTAACACCCCTGTTATGTTAAGTGAGGACGAGGGTACCAAAGGCGAAAAGAATGTCGATCATCCAAATTATTTTGAGATAATTTGTTTTCTATCGGCGCAAAATTCGTTAAAATGATAAAATTAAAGGCACTTTTGCACACCAAACACATGTTTTATTTTATGAAGTCATACTTGACATTAACTAACTGTTTGGGGATGATTAAAAATACTGCAAACCTCCTTCAAATACAAATCAGCTGTGGAAAATGAAATTGTTTCACAAATAAAATAATCATACATACTTCAATGAGTTTCGCGTGTTAGTTCTTTATTTCATATGTACATATATGTGTATGCCGTTGAAAGATTAAAACTGAAAACATCCTTTGAATAACTGTAACAACGAATCATAAAATACACTTAAACGTTGTAACATCGAGTAATATAATATTCTTGAGCTGTAACAATGAACCATAAACTACTCTGATCTCTGTATCCTACTTTGAAAATTAAAATACATTTGAACGCTACAACATTGAATCATAAGATACATTTGAACGCTGTAACATTGAATCATAAAATACATTTGAAAGCTATAACATTGCAGCATAAATACATTTGAACGCTGTAACATTGAATCATAAAATACACTGTAATATTGTACCATTAAATCTTAAAATACACTTGAACACTGTAACATTGAATCATAAAATACACTTGAACACTGTAACATTGAATCATAAAATACACTTGAACGCTGTAACATTGAATCATAAAATACACTTGAACATTGTTACATTGAATCATAAACTACACTTGAACGTTGTTATATTGAATCATAAACTACACTTGAATGTTGTTACATTGAATCGTGAAATGCACTTGAATCAAGTTGAATGTTGCAGCATTCAATCATAAAACACAGTTGAACGTTGTTACATTGAAACATGAAATACACTTGAACGTTGTTACATTGAATCATAAACTACACTTGAACGTTGTTACATTGAATCATGAAATACACTTGAATCAAGTTGAATGTTATAGCATTGAATCATAAAATACACTTGAACGTTGTTACATTGAATCATTAACTACACTTGAACGTTGTTACAATGAATCATAAACTACACTTGAACGTTGTTACATTGAATCATAAACTACACTTGAACGTTGTTACATTGAATCATAAAATACACTGGAACGTTGTTACATTGAAACATAAAATACACTTGAACGTTGTTACATTGAATCATAAAATACACTTGAACGTTGTTACATTGAATCATAAACTACACTTGAACGTTGTTACATTGAATCATGAAATACACTTGAATCAAGTTGAAATTTATAGCATTGAATCATAAAATACACTTGAACGTTGTTACATTGAATCATAAACTACACTTGAACGTTGTTACATTGAATCATGAAATACACTTGAATCAAGTTGAAATTTATAGCATTCAATCATAAAATACACTTGAACGTTGTTACATTGAATCATTAACTACACTTGAACGTTGTTACATTGAATCATAAACTACACTTGAACGTTGTTACATTGAATCATAAACTACACTTGAACGTTGTTACATTGAATCATAAAATACAGTTGAACGTTGTTACATTGAATAATAAAATACACTGTAATGCTGTAATATTGACTCATAAAATACGATTGATGGTTGTAACATAAAATCATAAAATACACCTGAAAACTGTAACATTGAATCATAAAATACATTGTAAAGCCGTAACATTAATTCTTAAAAATACCTTAACGCCGTAACTTTATATCATAAAATAAACCTGAACGCTGTAACATTAAATATTAAAACACACTTGAACGCTGGCATGTAACATTGAAGTATGAAATACAACTGCACGCTTTTATCTGCAACACTTGAAACACAAAAATGAAAGCCGAACGCGGTAACACCGAGAATTACTGCAACGTTACATCAATGCTATAGTGCGCTGATTGTACGTTATTTTGTAGGCCTTAAAGGCACTGTAGCACATTTCTAACATGTTTTATATGTTAAAATGTGCCATGTATAGTAAAAGTTTATTCAGTTATTCCCATTCCCAGGGTAAAACAACCAAATTCACGACCCAAATATCCATAGTCGTAGAAAACGGCGTCGTGTATAAAACGAAAACTGCAAACGGCCATTTTGGTGTGAACATCTTTTAATAGTTCGAAGACTGGACATGGATCCGCCGTTCTAAACCGAACCATCACCACTCGATTTACACTCTATTTGTTTCTTTAAGGAGGGTTATTTGACAATTTGTAACATTTCTTTTCCATTTTGTGAGATTTCTTTGTTTCCATTAGAAAACATGCTACAGTCCCATGTTTCTGGCAAAAACTTATTTTGTCAACACAAATGCGAAATGTCTACAGGTTAATTAGACCCGGAATGTCCTTGGGCTCGCCATTAGTAGCACGAAAATCATGACGAAATCCGTTAGCCAAACAATCTTTCACGTAAACACATTTCAAGGTCACTTGATTAAGCAGCGTTAAAGGGAAACAAGTTATTGTTTACTACAACAATACTCATTATGCACGAAAGAAAAGGTATGTGCTATATTTCATGATCATCTGGTAAGAACATGCTATCGTGAGAAGTTTATGGTGGTGAGTTTGTCCATATTTTATAACAAATGTGAAAGTGTAAAATTATACAGTTTAAATAATGATCAGCTGGTTGTTTCATTTGACATACTTATTCTATGTTAGCAGGTTGATGGATACATGATTTGTTCATAACAGTTTTAAACGTTAACAACGTCCACGGTTTAAATGCATGAACTTGAAAGTTAAACTATGTATCTGATTTATCGTTTATTATCTAATTATCAGTGTTATAGCCTTTTGCACGTGTACGCATTTTTAAATTCAAAGATCTTGGTATTACACAGTTATAATCGTACCTTAACGCCGTATACTTAACGAAATGTTTCCCTTGTTCAAATCGCCCAACATTTTTTTGGCAATATGGGTGTAATATAAATCGTAGCATACAGACATCTAATTGAATTTTGTGTTAAGGCGGGTATATCACTGCCGACGGTATCTCAAAATAGTGTCATTGGTGGCCAATGCTTCAGATCTACATGTATACGTGTCAACAAGTTTAAAGGGGCAGTAGCACGTTTTTTTTGCTCAAATAAGTTGATGAAATGTATTTGAAAAATAATTTCACCAATAGTAAAACATCCTTCTCTCTTCGGAAAATAAAGTTTACAATGAATGTACATGTTTCGGTAAAGCCATGGGAATCGTTTTTGTAATACAAAATAATAAATTGTGTTCACAATAAAATGGCCGCCATGCAATTTTTGCTTTATACGCAACATAGTTTTTACCACTACAGATAATTGGTTTGTGTAATAAGATGTTTTACCCTCTAAAGTTAATTTAAACGACATAAACTATCATTATAAATGGGAAATTTGAAAAAATAAATTTTGAAAAAAAACTTGCTACTGCCCCTTTAATATAATATACATATAATAATTACATAGTTTTAGGATGATAACCTTCTTTAAGAGGGCGACGTTTAGGTATATGTTCTTATACTGTTATCAAGCAATGGTCATATATATCTAGAACATTTCATAGGAATAAACTTTGACACGTACAGACCAGTGTCAGTTATATCTGGACGGTGACGTTATTTGCATAGATTCACTTGTTAATTTAGTGTAGGATAAATAATTTTCACAGATATCAAGTTTGTAAAGAATCATCTTGGCTACAACCTCATAATTTATGTTTGATTTCTATCTAGTGAAATGACATTCACTCTGTCGACAGTGTACACAGTATTGTGAGAGGTAGACGATGACAGCAATGATAACTGAATGCACATTGACAGAGTGTCTGTAATCTGTCTGTCTATGACAGAATATCGGTAACACTCAGAATGTTAAATAGTTGTAGACTTAATTTGATATCATGTGAGATAATGGGATTATTACAAGACCATATATGTCATTTGACTTCGAATCGAGTTTTTGTTACTAACCACGCAGGTGCCGTACATTAAGTTATGTATAATTTGCATGTGCTTCGTAATTTAAGTCAGTTGACACACGTGCACTATGATAAGTATGATAAGTATAGTAATTTCTCCATTATTTTCTGCACAACACGATGATGTAGTGGTTAGCGTAAGCATGGTAAGGCCTTGGTCCGAATCCCGGTTGCGACACCAAAACATTTGTGACCTAGGTCTCATACAGTGTTTTGCCCCTGGGCAAGGCACATCGTCCACACTGCGCTCTGTCAACCCATTGTTAAATGGATACCTGAATACTGATTGTACGGACCTATCCGGGAGCAGGGAGCGCGTAGCAGTGCCACCGACAGAAATGCGCTCTTCATGTACCGCCAATAGCAATTGTAATTTTTTTTCAAATAATACATGCATACATAGCTACAAAAAGACAGCTAGTCCTTTTTTCTAAACTTTAATTGTGTTAGCTGTCTGGTGTCTTAACAAGCTTCCCTTTGATCATTTTACAGAGATTGATATTTACTGATAAGATTGTTGCGTTTGTGGTGCAGATGGCTTGGCTCTGCTGGTTGCTGGTCTGTGCTGCGCTACCCTGCTACGTAACGTCTACTGCAGTCTACGTGGAGGGAGTAAGTCAGTTAGACAGTTAGCATTTAAAGAGAGTTGTATCCTACCTCCTCAAGTCTGGAAAGCTAATTTATTCAAAAATCTTGAAACAAACCAATGGTCATCTGCCCGGTCTAATTTCTCCAAGTATAAAATGTGTGTTCTGTAAATACATTGCTAGTGGAATGTTGTCATATATGAACCTGTATACCGGGACATACATGTAAACCGGAGGAAGAGATCGTTTAACCTCACGTTTTCTGATAGGTGTCTGCGCACTATCGAGACATTTAAAAGGCCGTTGGGCATGTTGAAAAAAAATAATGAAAATTGCCAAAAAATATTTTTCACAGAATATATACATGTATGTTTTCGCAGATGTTTCCATTCCCAAATAGGGGTAGTCATCGCGCTTATTAGAAGGGTGTTGCCCAGTCTAAATAAAGATGGAGTATATTTATATGCCATGTAAAACATTTACGTCGGTTCATATACAGATGAAACGGAAGAACGAAAACCGTTTAGTGATGTAGTACATATATTGAAACTGCAATACGTTGATCGTATAATCACAATACAAGTTCCATGTTATAGATAATTTTTATAATGTCAATGATTTGCAAATTTACGAAATATTTTTCTTCATAAAAGAAAAGTGACAAGAGAACACCAGTAGCACAAAGAGTAAATTCACTTGAACGTGTCTTGCCATAGTGATGAGCTCGCGGCATCGAAACCGTTGCAATCGTATTCTACATAATAGACTACGTGTGGTACAATGAAAGAAAATCTTCACATTGAGTGGCGCTGAATTCCCAAGCGATTGATGTAATTCATGTTTGTTGCAACAAACGATTTTGTATAAATAACATATAGCATCTTTATGTCACTTAAATGGCTTCATTGCCGTTGAACCTCTTCAATAATTGAAACTTATACCATATGTAACTACATGGAACACATATCTTTCGAATAAGAAAGAATTGTCTTTCCTGTCCGCAAACTTGGAATACTTTGTAATTTTGCAGCCACATGTTCGAACAAGACGTTCATACGAGGTCAACAAACCTTGGCCTGATGAAGTCATTCCTTTTGTCTTCGATGCCAGTGTTCGTGAGTACATTCTTCATATTATTTAGTCTATTCAGTTATATATTGCTAATTATCTGTAAAAGTGAATGCATTTTTTTTCATAGAGACCCGATAGTGGTATTTCTAAAAGTAATATTGACATGTTTAAAATAATTGTGTTTTGTATAAATATATTTATGAAAAGTCTTGTCATTTTGTAGCGACAAACGGGGTTTTCGTATAGATATAATTCCAAGTAACTCTTCGTTCGTCAAAAGTAATAGAGCCGATGCCCCAGGGCCGTTGGATATTATAAGAATAATCAACGTGTTGCGAGGAATTGAGGATTATCTGTCCCGATATAATTGTTGTCATAAACTCAGAGCTTAAGCGAGGAGTTTAACAAAATAATTCACGGGGGATAGATAATTACGGGTACCGAGTTGGTTATTATTTTTCTTACCCAAGATCATTTTTATGCTAAAAACAAGATGCAAATTCTAGAACTTACATTAGACTGTAAAATACAATTATTGTATTCATACGCCATTCAGAAGCTCTCGCATACCTTCAATATGCGCGCATCTAAATTAGTTTGCTACTTATGCTCATTTTTTAATAATCTTGATTAAAATATTGCAGTGTTGTTGAACTTCCAGAAAAATATTCCAGAACAGAATTTCTGACATAATGAACAACCCGTTTATATTGTAGATATTGTCGCTTAATGAGAGATAAATAGCAAAACGTGAACTAGCAATCGCTCAGTTGCAATGCAAGATAGGAATATGGGGAAGGCTACCGGAAAAGGGACCACCTGGTCGGTATTGAGTTAAGCACAGGTTCATAAAAAGCGATGTCTACCCTTTAAAATAAAAAAAAATAATCAATTATGATAAAAATTGGCAAAGCGATGGTAAGTTAAAGAGTGGTAGGGTCAAAATTATCTGGCACTATGGAAATGAGAAAACCTGGCTTACAACTGTTGTTGTATTCATTTAACCAAAAAACATTATCAAACACGCAGTTACGACGTGTGTATCATAATTTGTTTCAACAGGTGTAAACGTATGTGTGTGTGGAAAAAAAGTGTTTTGTATGTTGTTAATATGCATGCGTAATGATCCATGTGGTCCCTTTTCTTCAGATCAGCATAAGTTCATAGGCTTATAAAACACGTTGATAAACTCACAACGAAAATTTAGATATTGTTATAGAAAAGTTGAAAGACGAAATATGGTAACTTTAATTGTGAACTGTATTGTACCACCGACCGAGGCTATACAGAAGTACCAACGATTCCGTTCATCCTTCTGTCCGTTCTGTAATCTTGTCCGAGAAAAACTAATCATTCAATTCTGTTAAATTTGGCACGTCTTCTACTTTAATCGTTGGAGTCCATTGCCAATTTGAAATGACTTTCGTGAATTTATTATTTTGTTCCAATTTATGTTATATATTTTGAACTTAGTGCGACCTATTGCAGAAAAACTACAGAATTATACTCATCCGATGTTGTTAAAATTTTGCAAAACTATTCTACATCAGGGTCTACTCATGCAATGTCAAACAACAAATTCCTCTTCGAATTTCTGCATTTTTACGTATAATTCTGTATATTGAACTAAGTCATTTTCATGTAATATAACCTATTGCAAAACTATTGATTCGATTCGGTTAAAATGACATATTTTCTACATTAATTTGCAGGATTGTGTTAAGTGTAAACCACCAAATCAGCATACAATTCTATTGAGAGTCATGATCCAGCTTGAATTAAAATCCTAATAATACAATTTTAAGAAGAGATATTTCGATTTAAAAGCTTATTGTAAGGTGAATCACAAAGAACAAAACGAAATCGATTTCTATTATAAAGGGGCCACTTGGTCGTATAAATTATTTCATCTAAACAAACGATTTTAATCAATCAATAATATAAATCATATACATGTACAACTTTATTTGTATTGTTCCTGACATATATAAACCAGATTTACAATCGCATAGTGGTAATTATGTTGGATTAGTGACGTTTAAATGCTGACTAGTATAAACATACATAAGTATGTACCTGCCAAGTGGCGGTCACTGAGAAAGCTGTTACGCTACAAACATCAATAACCCATGCTCAAAGATGCGACCGTAAAATATCTGCAAGATCAACAGCTCGACAGCTTCAAAATAAAGTGACATGCAGCATAAACAGTGTGGCACCTTTTTGGTACCTTTTAATAGCATTGTTTTTCAGGACTTTATAGAAGCAAAGAAGACAATTGGAGACTTTGAACTTAAAGAAGAGATCTTAATGAACTATTATTGCACTAGCATTAAAAAAAATTCAAATTTCAAATTTAATGCAAAAAAAATATTTCAGAGCCTATATCTCCTAAACCAAGATCGACCATGTGGTCCCTTTTCCGGTAGCCTTCCCCATTTTATTACGTCACTATATAACGTCATGGTTAATGACATCACAAAGCCCTGACGTCACGGTATTTCAGCGAACTACTCGTGTATGCTACTTCGACTTGCAAATTTAGTTCTGTAAACATGAATTTATATTTTATATTGTTTATATTTGTGACTTGGAATAGATCAGCTCGAAATTGTTCATCTGTGTGATTTAGCTAAATAGGACAGAGCTTAAAGGTACATCCATTGTGTTGCTGGGGGTCACATATTGCAAACGTTATAAATGGTGATGCGTTATCGAGAAGTACCGACTGTTACCGAAAACTACCATTCTGATGATAGTAGACTTAGCATATTGACGATATGAAGGTAAAAGAAGTGATTTCTGATCGAAAACCGGACAATGCACAGCGCGTGGCGCGCGTCAATGAGTCAAACGTAATTTTGGAATCTTATTTCTAACAGACACAAAGACAAATTTGAGTTGATTATGTTTAATAGGTAATATAACTACTATGCATGTAAATGGGAAGTACAGTTTCGGTTTCTGCACATGCTTAATGATGTTACTCAATTTTAATTGGAAACTAGTTATTATGATATATTTGGCGATTGGGATTAAATATGCAAGCTGAGTGAAGTTATTTGTACTGTAGACAGCACATGTGGTGAGTTGGAACGTATTAAAGCCAAATAAAAATTTATGAAACACAATGGATGCACCTTTAAGCAATTCATGCATGGGCGCAAAGTTGTTTGTTACGTCAACAAATCAAAATGCAACTTCTATTAAGAAAAGATTTATAATTACCATTATGAAAACTTTAATACCCGGAATATCTCCGCTTGGGTAAGAAAGAGGTATTTGTGAAGAGATGGGTTCCAGGATAAAATTTTTAGTTTTGTTTGATAAATTCAAAATCTTACTTTGTCATAAAATTCATATTCATAAGTTCTAATTCTGACAAAACTAGTGAAGCAAAATAACACTATAATCACTCCAAGTGAATTGTAAGATAAACTTTAATTTAGTAATTGCATTTTAAAAATGTTTGACAGTGCCACTTTCAACCACCATTAAAAATCTGCTCATGGACAAAGAAAAAACATGTCTTCTTCAGGGCTTTCAAAAGATATCTTCCATGGAAACGCGGTAATGGATTACAAAGCTTACATGTATGTCGAATTAATTGAAATGCTATTGATACAAAACTCAATTAGAATTGAAAATAATATATAAAACGTATGTGGATATTAGGGAATGGTTTGAAATGACATCAACCACGGTGGAACTTGACCGAACCGCCACCTACATAATCTATTATATGCGGCCACAAATTTCGCTCGATTAAACTAAACAGTTTATCTCAAAAGAGCGGAAATCCAATGGACATTTCGAATGGCTGCATTTCACCTGCCTCAGGAACGAATCTCTGGGGATTATTTCCCTTTCTCTTCCTAGATGCTATTCACGATGTCATATACTCCTACATAGCCTCTGTTGCAATTTACAGACATCATTTGAGTTTCGAAATATTGCAAAACAGATTACCGTTCCTATTACCATCAAATCAAACATTTTACACTATAGGTGAGTGTACATTGCACAGGTGAAAGAATTGGGACTTTTTTGACATTTGACAAAGTTGTTAAAAATCTTCACTTTACTTTCAGCTCCCGACATGCGGGCGGAGTATCGAGGGTTTATGAAGACCATTGAACTCAACACGTGCATCCGGTTCTTCGAGAAATCCAGTCTTACCGGAAATCACTCTCATGTGGCACCAAGTACTTCCGGTTCCGTCCTCATACGTATGCAGTCCCAGTATGAAATTATTTTGATTTATTTTATTGATCATTAATCACGTAGCTCATGTATACCAGCACCAGTCTTCATCACAGGCTACATCAAGCATTGCTGCATTTAGCTAGCAGAGAAATGTTACAGAGATGCAGCAAGGCTTAAATGCACCTGTATCGGAAACTACCAAGAGTAATGACTTGTGGGGGCAGATGTTGTTGTTTCTATACTCATTGAACAGTAAATACCGAACTACGATGTAACATATTTATATTACTATACATTGGTAAGTTTGCGGCAAGGAAAACAAGAAATCGAAACACCTTAAAGATTGTAATTTAAATAAAATACAATCTTATACGGTGAAAGTCCATGGTTTCTTTGTGATTCTTGATTTTTTTTCGGATACTTCTGTATAAGTAAACTTCGTTATACATCGTGTAGGCATATCAAAGAATATGTGGAAACTAAAATGTATCGAGCTGCATATGCCGTCTCCAGCAGTGAGCATATTAAAGGCACACTTGAACAATTCGTGATGAAAGTTTGAATCAGGTTACTCACCTAAGCCTGTTAATTAGGAGTTAATGTATGTTTCATTCGTCACGGTTTATTTGTTATTTTTTTTAGATTTGGCTTTCGTCAGTTCAATAGTGCGGACTTAAGTACATCAGGCTAGCAGTACAAGTTTCCGAACGTTGCCAAGATGAACTTTCGTTTGCTTTTATTTAGGAATATTTTTCATTGTCGTTTTTAATGAGAAAATATCCATCGCATGTACATGAAGTGAGTATATAACTAAAAACATGACTAATGTTTGTGGCTGTTGATCATCATCCTGCTCCATCTGTATATTTTATATCCACTACGCTACTACAATACCCTGATTCCCTGAGCCCTATACCATTACAGATGTAAACATTCAGCGCGTCTAAAAGATGATGACTAGACCTATATGATTATGAACAACATTTAATCTTACCCCTTACGGGGCTATAAACCTAAAACAACGGAACTCGTATATATGAAATATATGGCCAATGGTGATTATATACTGGACAAAATAAGTAAGGGATGTTTGAATTTTTATGATTGAAATACTGAGATTTATCATTGAAATTAACTGTCTATATCAAGCTGCAGTGAAAATAACTTATATTTTCACTGCCAGCAGTGACTGATATAATTTGACGTCATAAAACAATGGTCTGACGCAGCGAATTGGCTTTATGATATCACAGTGTTACTGTGGTGACGCTCGGCGTGAAAACGACTCTTTTCGGACGTAATTACAAGGGTAACCTATATAATAAATAGAATATCCGTCAATGCTTGACAAATACCATGTTTATCTGATCTCGTGAGATAGAAAAGTTATATTTTTTCTACCTTAAATATAACCTTTCTACCTCACTCGATGAGATAAACATGGTATTAGTCAAGAAAAGACAGATATCCTCTATATATCATTTTTTCAAAATTTGAATATATCCTTTGTCCAGTAATTTTGGTGACTGATAAATTGGTTAACGCCGATCATGTTCAAATAACGGATTTTTCTTGGAGATCCCTTCGTATGATCAGTTGCTTCCAATCGCATGCTTTCTGAATCTCATAACAAAGTAAATTTGCAATTCAACGTTACAGGTGCGTGGTCTCCGCATTAGGCTATAACAGCAAAGGTGTAAAGATGTCTCCGTGCCGCAACCCTGTGAGTATTACTCTCCATCTGCCCATTGTGTCGCTTATCAATGTAATAATTCCAGATAACATGGTGATGTATAGATAATCTCACTCAAGTGTCTTTCTGTTATCAAATGTATCAACACGAGTTGATTAAAGTTAGAAATATCCGAGACTTGTACGATCTCTTTAAGTGGGCCAGTGAACGCTTCTACCTCACGAGATGAAACAAACATAGTATTCAAAAACATATATTCAATTTATCATATAATTGTTTCGGTGTTTTATGTTGATATGGAGTGAGTTCAACGGTGAACGTTTGTACTTTGCATGACGACACTAAGACGTCATAACAGTGTCGTAATGACGTGATGATAAAGGTTATCGCTGCTGTAGGTTCACTGACAGAACCGTATCTCACTCCAAGTTATATAATAAAACAGGACTACGACGATTTTTATTGTAGCGATATCTGCAATGTAAATATCGCTTGTAGATATATCTTGATCCCACGTAAGCAATATCTACGGTGGAAGCCAGTTTTTGATGATAAATAAAAGGTCAATGTTCATGTGCATACTTTTGTCTAGGAGGAATCAGCTCCATAGGAAGCGCTTTTAAAATGTCTTAACATGTCACATTCTCTTCCAACGAAAAAGGTGGATTTCGGTAACAGAAAACCTCATCAAGTTAATGATATTGACTGAGTATGTTGACATACTAAATTCATAATTATGATGAATATTTACATTTGTTTTGACACAGGTGAAGTTTAGTGCAAACATGTTATAACAGAGATGATTTGATTTTTTTTCTCTATGGACGAGCGTAGCGAACCATTGGCTCGCTTAGCCTTCTCATTGGAAAAATTGGTCCATTAATTTCATCTCACTTCACCTGTCGTCAACGTCAATTAAAAATATCCGGCATTTAAAGAGGGTGGCACAACAAAAGTTTGATGTGAGTTTATGGTATGCGGTATTTAACATAGCTTTCGAGAGTACTTCACTATCGACATCAGCTCCGACATGTTTCACCGCATGGAGAAATCCTGCAAAACCCATGTACTAAATGTATTGAGGTTAGTTTCGGGTAACGAGTTTCGGCCAGGACCCCGCTTCACTGAATGAACAGCATTTTTCTAAGATAAAGGCAAGTACGATATTATATTTTATGTATTTCTTTTCTAATGATCACAGGTACTATACGTTCATGAGTTTGGACATCTGCTAGGCCTCGCGCATGTGCAAGAGAGATTTGAACGTGATGAACTTATCTATACAATGAACGAAAATATTGGCCAATGTAAGTAGCCTACATGTATATACTTTATTCAATTGAACACATTGGGAAAAAC
The DNA here is from genome assembly GCA_936450465.1 of Gibbula magus. NCBI lineage: Eukaryota > Metazoa > Mollusca > Gastropoda > Trochida > Trochidae > Gibbula > Gibbula magus. Next base: position 57,846,769 of record OW388300.1, read on the forward strand.
TATTTAAAAAGGTTTGTGACGATTTTCCTACTGTTTCTCGATTTCACCAGTCTGATTAAAGTCGATCTTGTTTCTACGAATCAAATTGGCAAAATAATGCATCTACCGGGAAACGAACAGGTTCTATAGATTCCTCACCACAAGGTCTGAGGACACCCTGTAGAGGCGAATGTTCCGTACCAGTTTAGTTTATACAAAACCCAGTGAGATAGCTGACACATCACATCATAGTTTTTGAACGGTCGCCGTTTTGAAAGCATACGAAAAGGATAGCTGTTTGGAGTTATCTGCCCCTAGCTTCTCGCACCGAAAGCTTTGGTTGGACGTCTTGTGATTGGTTAACTGAATTGCGTCAGAACACACAAGCATACGGGCTGTTATCAGACGGTTTTGCGAAGAAAGCTCTGAACGATATGAGTTCATATCCCGGGAAATGCACTATTTTGCAATTTTTATTCTTCGGAAAACCGTCGATTTAAATCAGACTGCTATTTCACGATTCTGTTTCTTCTTTCACCATATCGCGTCGTCCCCAATTCATATTTCGCAATTTCGCAATGTGATGTTTGAATTTCACATAAAATTGAAGTGACGCACTCAAGTCTATGCACGCCTATTTTTTGTAGACTACAGAAGCAAGATGGCGCTGGGTACTGGCGACAGACAATCACACTGGAACAAATGTGACTTGTCCCTTGCATCTGTCATGATGTATTACAAATATGTAAGAGCTATATATTTATACGCAACGTAAGACGAATTTCGACTTGAGAGATATAAGGACGCTCTACGCGTTGATAATTTCAGTGCCAGGAGATTTCGCGAGAACAGAGTATTATAGTTCAAATGTTCAAACAGATGTTACATTTGTCGCAATGGTTGACTAATCTCTGTGAGTAGAGAATATTTAAAGCATTGTAAAACGTATAACGGTTCATTTTCTTCATAAGACGCACGGACATGCACGTAACGCCAGGCCATGTTTCTTTTATATGAAGTTGCACTCTCAATAAGGGGCGGCGTTTTCTCACAGGTTACAATCATTGTTTAGACTTTCACCTTGCACGGATGGCCGATATACAATTGGCTGACCCCGAACCAACCCAAGGTATCAACTGCCAACCTGTACAATTACTTCAGAGAAATCAGCCTAGCGAACAGGTGTTGTGGTCAGTATAATCTATTAAAAACATTTTAAAAATTTATCAGTCGTAATTTGACATACAAGTAGATATCATTTTAAAACAAATGGTTAAGAAAAAATATATATTTGCAATCCTGAAAACTATTATATCAGATATATACTGCTTGCTTTACACTGTGTTCACGGTCCCCACGTTCATCACGTTTGTCAAAACTGTACTGGGACGTGTAATTATTGTTCACTTTTTTCGTTCGGTTCAACTTTTGTTATGTTGTGATACATTGTGTTACGAATTATCACGGTGGCAGTAACAGAACAGGTGCGACTTGAGCTCCTTTAACTTACGACGAGCTAAGGGCCACTACGTTTCACCAAGGAAGCATGTCAGGCCTGTTATGTTTCGATAAGGTTCCTTAAGTTTTGTTACGTTTTGTTACATTCCCTCAGTGCTAATACGCACTGTCAGGTTTCTGTTCCGAAATGTGGCGAACGTGGCCAATTTTTCACTGGGCCTTACGGCAGCGCCGTTGATCAAGTTATATTACGTTTCTGCTGACCGTTCCCTTACGGACTGATAAGTTCTATCAAGGTCATGCCGTTTTGGTCCACACGTGGAAACCGTAGAAAACGTGAGCGTACTGTAAACCTAGCATACTATTGGTCCGTGAAATACAACACATATATCTCTTCAATATATGTATCATATATTAAATAATTTAGTAAACAAATCCAAAACTATATTTTAATTAGGGATGACTATTGACTCACAAAGGACTATTGCGATATTAACAGTCTATTTTGACCTATTGCGACAGTTTAATCAACAAAGAAATAAAACAGTGTATAATGTCTTTCCTGTGAAATTACTTCTTCTCAAGTGAAAGAACTACTTATAGTTTTTATAACTCTTGCTTCTTCCGGTTGTTGATTTAGCTCTCAGTGATCCCTGCAGAGTGTTCAATCATTTTTCAAATCTAAAAGCCGCATTTGTTTGGGAATTTTACTTTTAGATTCAAGTAAACAACTGAATTGACTAAACTATCGAAATTATCGATATTTAGGCAAGCAATCTATTTTAAAGATTGTTTTTTTATTGACTACCGATTAAAGTACTATCGATAAGTCGATAGTTTGATCTATCGTTACACCTCTAATATTAATGCAGAAAATTGAAGATATCATTAATAAGCACAAATCAATATCATAATATCATTTCAATATGAAACTATATTACTCTCATTATTTTTTCTCTCTAACATTATTGAAGTTTACTAACCAACAATGGGCATTGATACACATTTTATGCTGAATAATTCTTGGGGAAAAATTAAAAAACATTAAAAGAAGTTAAAGAATATTTCATTAAAAGGGCCACGGGCCATTTATAATATAACCTGGTAAGTGAATCATCCTTGAAGCGCCGTAAAATGACACGTTTGCATAATTGCAATCAATAAAATGTTGTGCGTTTCATGAATGCTAGTAGAATCTATTTAGCTAATTTCTTGATGAGACAGACGTTACATGTACGTCACAACATAGTAGTATATTATTAAGACACACGAGGGGCAGTAGCACGTTTTTTTACAAATTTTATTTTTTCAAATTTCCCAATTATAAAGATAGTTTATGTCATTTATATTTATGATAAAACATCTTATTACACAAACCAATTTTTATTTTATTTTTATTTTATTTTATTGTGACCACATTATGTTATTTCGAATGACAAAAAACGATTCCCATGGCTTTACGGAACCATGTACATTCATTTTTTAACTTGTTGTTCCGAAGAGGGAAGGGTGTTTTACTATTGGTGACATTATTTTTCAAATACATTTCATCGACATATTTCACCGGAAAAACGTGCTACTGCCACTTTAAAATTTGATTCTAATTCAGGAAGATCGACATGTGCACAGCGAGGGTACCACAATGAGGGCTACGAGGGGCAGACTGAGGGTTCCTGTCAGGCCGTCTGTCCGCCTGGGTTCGAACCCAGGACCAATTGCGCCACAGTGGTTCAAGCGAGAAGTTAGTAGGTTTTGATACATGTAGACAAGTATTTGCATAGCAAAATGTTTGTTTATGTATGTATGTCTACATGTGCTCTTTTCAGAACAAAATATCAAAATTCTTCATATATGCAGTGCAATCTGCAGTCAGTTACATGCATGTATATACACTATTTGAACATTAACCAACTTTCACATGTTATCCAAATGTTAACATTTTTCCTTACCAATTTTAACATTAAACCTTGCGAAATTTATTATTTTCCCAAATTTGATTCTATTCAAAATGCTAACGTGTTATCATGTACATTTGTTTACCATATTTTACATTCGTTTACTATATTTTACAATTTTAAATTTGTTTACCATTTTCACATATATTACAATTTTAACATCAAGGGGCGTTCAATAAGTGTTGCAAGCGGGGCATTGGTGTTTACATAAACAGTGTCAGCTTATAGCAGGTGTTACTATAGTCAAAACATAACATTGACACATGTCAAAACAATTTCTAGACATAACAATTATTTAGATATAATAGCTGCGCTGACCTAGGGGTCTCCATAATCATGGATTCTCTCAAACATGAACAACGCGCTGTGATCAAGTTCCTTACTAAAGAGGGATGCAAAGCTACAGAAATACATAATCGTATGTGTAATGTGATGGGTAAGGATGCTCCTAACTTTTCAACAGTTTGTCGCTGGTCTCTTCAGTTCAAGCGGGGCAGGGAGTCCTTAGACGATGACCAACGGTCAGGCAGGCCTTCTGAAGTCACCCGACCGGAAGTTATTGCCGCTATCGAAAGACGAATTTTAGCTGACCGCCGTGTTAAAGTTTCTGAACTGTCTTTGGAATTCCAGATATCAGTTGGAAGTGTTGAAAAAATAATTCATGACCATCTTGGTATGTCCAAGGTATCTGCAAGATGGGTACCCAGAAACCTCACAGCACAAGATCGCCAGAAAAGAACCGAAAGTTGCATGGAGCTCCTGGATCGGTTTAATGCGGATGAAGCCAGGTTTTTGTCTCGTCTGGTGACAGGTGACGAAACCTGGATCCACCACTGGGACCCGGAAACTAAACTGGAATCCAAGCAATGGAAGCACCCGAGTTCACCGCCTCCCCTGAAGTTTCGCACTCAACCATCAGCTGGCAAGGTTATGGCGACAATCTTTTGGGATGCAAAAGGCATATTATTAATTGATTACTTGCCAACCAAAACTACAATGAATGGTCAATATTATGCCAACCTAATGCAAGAATTGCGAAAGACAATTCGACAGAAACGCCGTGGAATGTTGACACGTGGAGTTCTGATTTTGCATGACAACGCTCCAGTCCACAAGTCAATAGTTGCACAGGCCGCTATACGTGATTGTGGATTCGAACAGCTTAACCACCCACCCTACAGCCCAGACCTAGCCCCCAGTGACTACTTCCTGTTCAGAAACCTGAAATCCGCCCTACGTGGAAGGAACTTCCGGGATGACGAAGACGTCAAAGCTGCCACAGAGGCGTGGTTAGGGGGACAAACGGAAGACTTCTACAAAAGCGGCATCAAAAGTCTTAAAGAGAAATGGAATAAGTGTATTGAGGTGAAGGGTAACTATATTGAAAAATAAAAGTAAAAAATTGACTACGCGAGTTGGTTTTATATTGAAGTTGCAACACTTTTTGAACGCCCCTCGTAATTACACTTTTTGTTATTTAACTTCATCGTATTAATTATATATCGCTAGCATCTCACTTTCATTCGTCCTCTCAGCGGACGATCGCTCATGGCCTTCCGCAGTCACGTTGCTGGCTCCCACTTCCGGTTGCCCCGATCCCAGCTTCCTTGAGGGCACTCTTCGGTCCCTGGGAGCCGGAACCAACGCTGGTTTCCTTTTGGGACCCCAAAGAGGTCAGGTGATCGAAACACATTTCTGTACCAAGAGAGACAGGCGCTACGGAGGAACATGGGAGCCCGGGAACTATTGTTTCTTGAGGGCCGACACAGGGTGTCCACAAGGTGAGATCCTTAGCGTATAGGTTTTCGTTACTCTGCTAAACATCATTTGAATATGTGATACAGATGGGCTGGTCCCTTGCGAGTGTTGGATATCGCTATATGATGCGTAGCCAAACAACGAAATTAAACGGGACATGCGAAGGAACATACGAAGTTGACTGTCCATATATCATACCAGCTTCTAAAATACATATGAATATGCACAAGTATTTTCAGATTAAATACCTAATTAAAAAAAAAATTATAATAATATCAAGTCATAGCTGCCCTCGTCTTGACCTTTGGAAAACTGTTAAGCTATTCAAACAAAATAAACCAGTAAATGGTAAGAACATGCTTCGAAAGTGTTTTTCTTTAAATGCTGTCTAAAAAGCATTGGTGGAATTAACACTTGCCTACCTGTTTGTATGATTAACTCTGACGTCAGCAATCTTTGTCTAAATGTTCATCTCATGTGAATAATGATAACTATTCTATGTTTATGTCTCTATGAGTTCCTCCACAAGAAGTTGGTTATTTGAGTGAAGCCAATGTTCACACAACATTCAAAATGGGCCTGAATCTCTGAATTCCGAGGAGAAGTCTTAGAGTGAAGTCATTCTCAGATCATTACCAAAATTGCCCAATTAAAGGCGCTGTAGCACGATTTTCTTACTGAAATAAAGTGCTCTCACAAAAATATAAATGAGTGTTATGAATGGCTCAATCAATCAATAATACTCATAAATCATTAAAAACAGTTCTAAAACGAAGGCGCATAGTTCGTTTAGTTCATGCGAGACCATTTCCCATCAAGCGTTCATTTCCATGTGTTCACATTAAAATGACCGTTCGAAGGTAGTGATCTGACTGATGTAGCGATACTTCAACACTCAGAGTAGAGTATTAATTTGTTACAGTGATAGTATGGTCAATCATCTTCCTGTCTGAACTCTCAAATTCTCATGAGACCTACAAATCTACCTCTTACACAGAATAGTTCAACAACACTGTCAATATACTATTATGGTATTTACTTTAATAACAAATGGCACATTTGAGAAAACATAATCTCCAAAAAACGTGCTACGGCCGGCAAATAGAAATACAAGGATTACCAGGAAAGTTAATTAACGCATCACGATTTTTCTACATTTCACCCTCGACTTGCACCTGTGACTAGCAATAGGCCTAGAGACTTGATTAACACTATTATAGTATGATTATCATTCTATTTCCCAGTAGACATGTGTATCAATGGCAGGTGAGTGGGTGGCATGGGCTAATCACTGAGAATGATGAGCTTCACGTGTACACTGAACATACGTAGGTAGACAATAATCGATATTATGTATATATACATGTACTGAGTCAAAATAAACAAATTATAATATAAAAGAAATTATGACTAGTAATAATAGACAGTTTTTCGGTATCATAACAGCTTCCCGGACAAGGGGCTGATGAAAAAAATCACCATAACACTTTTAAGTTAATCCGAACATCATGCATCTCACAATACTGTTTAAACGTCTTTATTGCATTTCACAACATGCCATACATAAATATATAAAAACAAGTATATATCTATCTATCTATATATCTATCTATCTATCTATCTATCTATCCGTAAAACTATAAAAGCATGGACAGCCAGCTGTTTCGGTCTTTCGGACTTGATCAGCTTGGTGTCAGTTGCATCTCACGTGAAGTAAGGTTATATATGGAAAAGAGTAAACATCTCAGATGGTGAAACTTATAACAGAAAGCGATTCGGAACACAAAAGCATGATACATTTCGTAAGATTTCAGAACATAATTTTCACAAATAAGAATATATAATCAGCTTGTGTGATAATGAATGACTTTCCTTAAATATGTATGTTTTGTGGTGAAAATGTTTTACTTTAGCGATTACTTAATCATTTCTTAGCCTTGTCTTTTATGTTGTATGTAAATCATGAAGAAGATAAACAAAAATCCTCCCGATCACATCCCCTTGACCTTTGACCCTTGACCCTTGTGACATTATTTTTTATTAATTGTTTATGACTTACTAGCTTACATTGTATTCTTACTGTGTTTTGGTCTGATATAACTTGATTTTAAACAGTATTCAATTCGATCGTTCTCACTTCAATCAACATCCAACCTCGCGTAAAACCTTTTCGTCAGACGGATACAAATTATCTTGAACTTCGCTCTAATTCAAATCATTGTTTATCATCTTACCAGCTTTATTTAAAAAGAACATGGTCTCATCTGAGAAAATATGAACCCTGATCTGTTTATCACGACCAACCTATATGAAATACAATGAAATAAGCCGTCAACAAGCTTTCTAGAGCTGAACCACTCTACACTCAGGGGCACGATACTATATTTTCAAAATCAAAATCGATTTTGAATGTTTCCGATGAGGATATATCTCGTAAAAAGATATAAAGAATATCATTCATGAGAGTATAATACATAATGTTTTACATCTGTTCAAACACACATTGGGTACTGAAATTGCCATGTCAAATGTGTTTTCGGAAATAATATTTGGTATTTTAGGTAAAATGTTACGAAATATAGAAATTATGATACATAATCGATGACTTTATATCGATGACGCATAAAACAATTCAGAACAAAAATGTTCACTCTCCTATATTGCCTCGTTAAGGATATTTAAATTACTTTATAAACGATGATTTTAAAAAATCACGAACAGATACGATTTAAAAAATAACTAATGAACCCTAGTTTGCAATGCAAACTAAAGACATTGTGCACTAATGTGTCAGTCGTATCTGTAAGACTATTCCTCATGGATTAAACTGTCTTGATAATTTGTTGTTATCGATTCTTTTGATCCTGGGTGTCGACTTGCTGAAACTGTCGAGACTGATATTGCCCTCTGACAGAATCCCCAGACTTCGGAACCATAGAGTTCATGTCATAATTTCAAAAATATAATTCATGTGATATGTTATCAACTTTTGTCAATACTCTAAAAACACCAAATAAAGCCGTTTTACCCTTTAGAGCTGCATTATAACAATGACTAGACCAAGACAGACCTCTAGTAAATGTTACACCTAAGTATTTATATGGAGATATCGTTTCCAATTTCCTACCGTTATAAAACCAACGTTCTCGTTTTGATAGAATACCACCACCTTTCTGAAAAACAAAATTTTTTGTTTTACATAAGTTGACCCCAAGACCATAGTATACACACAAAATGTCTAAGATATCAATACGTTTCCGTAATCCTCAGGACGATATGCTACCCTTAGCATTCTCATCAGAGTCAACTCGTTTCGTATCGATGCATAGTATACGTCACCATGTCGGCGTGCTGCGTTGAAAGATGAGCTAATAAGACAGGGGTTAGAAACACATGCTAGCAGGAGCAACGCATTACTGAGATATGTCTTTATCCACACATTAAGGTGTTGTATACAGTCACTAATAACTGAATATTGACAGTAACTATTTCATTAAATTAACACGAATGTACTGACATGGGAGTGCCCACCTGAGAATAATGATTATAATCTTGCAATTTGGTGAAGTAAATTACTATCGTGACATAAATGAAGGGATTGCTTGAGTGAGGTAAATGAGTTTGGAAACAGTGATATATCATTGGTGAATTAGTTACTTTGTCATGTTGCTGTCATATGTGTAACTGAGAGTCTTGAACATTCTTGATTTGGATTCTCGTCTCCAAGTCATAGAAGATAGCACAGTAAACCGGTGTCGAACGCTCTCCAACTGCAGTGACATTCTTTGATTTATAGTTGGTGATTTGTACAGAAAGAGAATATCATATTGCACCAACGACTTCAACACTATCTACACAAGACTACTTGCTATTGTGAGCAATCATTGTTGATTCCTGTCAAGAAGACAACATATTTCACCAACGACTTCATCGATCATGGCAGATACAGATTTAAATGTGATGCTAATTTGTGGAGATTTGTATCACGAACACTAACATACTATCGTGGCCACTGATTGGTGAGATTGTAGAGGTCATCCCCTAACTGCATCGTCTCTCCAACTACCATGGCAGATACAGACGTATTTCTCATTGTGACCTATTCTGTTGTAGCTGTTCTGGTTCTGCTCAGTAACAGCATCGCGATCATTGTCATCATCAAATCTCAGGAACTTCATCTACCAACCATTTGGAACATTGCCTTCATGGCTGCATGGGATTTCAGCTATGGACTGTATTTCTTAGTATTTGCTGTGCCATCCTTAATTTTGGATGAGTTTGCCTATGTAGACAATGTTAAAGCCCCTGCCAATTCATTGTTTTCATTGATCATGGTTCAGAATATCTTCAACATTCTAATCGCTGTTATTGACAGATACATCTCCGTGTGTCGGCCTCTTGATTACCCTCGCCAAATGTCGGCCAAAAGATATGCCACTGCCGTAAGCTGTCTGCTTCTTATAAACATGTGCCGCAATATTTCCTTAATAGTCTCACAGCATGAGTATAAATACGACAAAGCTCTTGGACTTTGCATTGCAGGCGCTGAATCATTGATCCTGTATATTTCGGTTGCCCCGATTCCTTTGTCTGGAATCATCATTATCATTCTTCTCATCAAACTTCACCTGGAGATGAAGAGGGCGAGACGATCTGTGACATCTACAGGAACTACTGTGAGGACTGAGTTCACCTTCACCATGTTCTATCGGCCGTAGTGTACCTAGTCTGCTATGTGCCTTCGTTCCTCTCCTCCATCTTGGTACAGATATTCGACAGAGAGTTTCTTCTCCCCCTGCTCAAGCTCAGTGTCGTATTATGTTGTGCAACAGTTTTTGGAACGTCTTCATATATGCTTCTACATACAGACCTTTCAGGGATGCATTTCTGAGACTGTTCTTTCGGTCCTATTTCACAAAACGTGCTCAAAGAGAGATCAGGATTGAATATACAAGAAACTATCATGGGATTAGCATTTTATCTTAAGCTAAAGACACAGCAATGTAAAGGAGAGTTCAGCAACTATACAGACGTTGTGTATCATTGGTCAGACATCAGGAAGATATTTAAAATAGTTATGGATACCCAGGACATGCATGTACGTTTGTGGCATTTGTCCTGCTACGAACTTGTCGAGGACACCTGTTTTAAACGGCGGAGAAGCTCAGTATACATGACATTCTTAGAGATGCGGTTTGAAGGTTTAAGTCTACATGTATGCGTATATAATTTCGATTGACCATTCTTTGCTGGCATAGTGATCTTGCTCATCTTTCAGCCTGATAGATACCTGCGATATGTAAATACGGCCAATCAGGGTTAATCTCTGTGGTGTCTGTTTCAGACCTAGGATGTAATTGAGAATTACAAACTTTCATTATAGATGAGAGCGGCAGCCAGTATAGTTGGATTTGCTTTGAACATCCATTTCAAGATGCGGCGGTTATTTCAAGAAGCTGTCGTGTATTCCGAGGGAATTAAAAGAAGACAGTGGTCGACGTGATTGGGTTTACTATGAACTTCCATTTCAAATGTGGTGCCTATGAATTCCGTTGAATTTAGAAAGAAGATAGTGACGTCCTTCAATGTCCTGCTTGGACTACCATTACTAATAGTTAAACCATGTACTTAGTACTGTAGTTCAAAGAGTGTTGATTACTACAAGGTAAAGGGTGGGTGTACTCTTCCCTGTCTCACTCTTAGCTTGGCGCATCCCGTTATAGGACTAACATCTAACATTATTTAGTGCATCTATGAGGGCACAGAAACAGTTTATGGAATCACAGTTTTTGACACACGTTTAACCAAACTGTTTCAAAGACCCGTATGTTAGCAATGTAGTTCCATGGACTTCTCTATACACATCCGCCAAAATGTAACTCTTCATTCCTTAACAATACTGAAGCTAAGACCAGAAGGGAGAGCTATTTTGTAGTAAATACAGAGTTACTCGGACATTTGCCTTCTTAAAGTACACTCTAATGCAGCGAATTTGAGGCGTATGTATTATGATATGTGGGAAATGATATTGTTTTACATGTACGTCGTCGGGGTGCTTGATAATGTTGAGGTTGTATATTATGACGTAAAATGCCACAGTGTGTAAACCATCATCCTGTTCTCTCAGGGTATGGACGTATTCCATGCTGCTCTCAGAGTTTTCTAACTTTGAGCGTAAATTACCCGTCTCCTACCCGAGTACTCCATATTGCATGTTTTCAAGGGCTAGAATTAAATGAACCTTCTATTTCTTTATTAATTTTCATTGATTAAATAGAATGACGAGAGTCGACTGACACGTGACCTACCCAAGCTTTATATACCTCAATGCCCATTTAACAGTCTTTGAATTCAGTGGGTTCTTTTTCGGGAGAACGTCTCTACGAAAGGAACTAGGGTCTTACAATTCCTATTGAGAATGCCTTATATACTTGACAATACCCTGTTGGGAGGACCTTGAACAGAATAATAACCTTCTAATTATCCAGTATAAGGCCGCCAAAGTACAATTATTTGCACCCAGGTCCAATATAGTAAAGTAATCAATGCATACAATTGCCAAGTTAAAAATGTTTATAGCAGACAATGTGTGATTCGAACCCGCAACCATTTACTTTGTAGCCCAATGCTCTACCACTAGACAAATAAGGATTGTTGGCTGAGAAGCAATGATTGTTGAACAGTATTCTGCTGTCGGAGAACTTCCATGATATTTTATGTGCGCTTTATTTTACTTTGACCACCTGCAGTAAACATTTAGACAACTGTTCTCGCGTTAGTCTTTGTTTTTCGGCATATAGATCAATTAACACCCTCATTCTCGGGCGATCTAGCAAAGAGAGGCCTTTGCCTACAGGAAGACCCTCGGGCGCTACTTGGGCAATATTAACGACACATCCATTTGTTTCAGGGTTCTTCGAAGCTTTTTGGTATGTCAACGAGAGGCCTTTAACCGAGGGTCTCAAATTTATAAATCTCTCAGCGTTTCCGGAGGGCAGGTTCACCGGGGGTGGCAGTAACTACTCCTTCTGTTGTAGAAGCGACGGGGTGGAGTGGAACCAACTCAAACTGCCGAACAGTCGACCCTTCCTACTGTACAAAGTAGCGGGGTCGCCGTGTCAGAAAGTTGAAGGTGAGGCAATTAATAGTAGATAAATAGAAAATACTTTGTAGAAAATAAATAATAAATATTAGATAAATCAATAATAAACAATATTAAAATAATACTTTATGGATACTTCACTATTGAGGTTGGGGAAGTCCTTAAATGTATGTTGCATATATTATACTGATATTTATAAAGTATTGTTCTTTATCATAGCAATAATGTAGCATCAATCGATTAAATCGAACACATATTACATAAATTGCGATTTGACATATTCACATACTTTTTTTAACATCTTAATATATTTTTATTTTCAAATTATTATGTTGCTTTTTATCTGTTTACACATGTTTTTAAAGGGATGACTGTAAGCGAAGAGTCGGCGACCTTTGGTCAGTCTGGTCCGGCCACGTCCAGTTTCTCTCTGTCCAAGCCGGACATCTCTGAGGACAACACTGACCACTCTCTGACCATGAAGTACTGTAGACACGCACCTGTTGACTACAGTGAGTACATAACGCATTGTAAACGGGAATGATAGTGAGGTTTGAGGTTTTACTAGTAAACGTTGAAGTCACGTCATTCTGTAGCATGCAACGTTTTTACATGTTTAACCTACAGGGGCAATTATATCAGGGTTGATATTTTCCATACGATGCAGTAGGGCAAAATATTACTTTATCATGGCGACGGGACGTCTAATGTTATGACCCCATGCTCCGTCTATAACGTTGCGTGTTAAAAGCGACGGCGGTGGGTAGCCAGCTATATATTGTTGAATGGCGATATTAGCGTATTTAACTTCATATTTTATAGTTATATTTGTCTATGTCATACTGTATTTACTACACTCTGAACTTTTCGGTATATCCATCGCTCTCCCTCGGGGAATAATAATGTTCAGGTCCTCCTCTATATAATGATATTGTAAATTATAATTTACTCGATATATTCAATGGGCGAATAACAAAATCAATGGTCATTGTAAACTTTCCTCAGATCTAACGTACGTGGCGATGTAAACAGAGCGGATTCAAGTATCTGTTACACTACATGTCAGTAGAAGCATATAGAGAGGAAAAACAACAACTTCAAAACAGCAATGAAATAATTCATCTTAAATAAAGGAGTTGATTTGTGCTCTTCTTTTAATAAACAAATTTTAAATCTTACAGATTGTGGAGGACTTTTCGTTCTCAACAGGAGCAACCCGGAAGTGACGTTTTCATCACCCGGTTATCCTCTTGGATACGGAAATAACAAGGAGTGTAACTGGGCCTTTAAAGTAATAATATTTTTATTTCAAAATTGCATTTCGCAATAACCGACACCGTCGAAAACGTAAAACTCTTGATATCTTTAATTTCAATCAAAAAAAGTTAAGATCAACGTGTTGTGGTAATTGTGCACGATTCTATGTGAAGCGAAGGTTCGAGTTATGCGTACTCGCAAACATGAAAACCATCAAAAACCATAAAAAAAATTGATTGATTTGAAGGTTTTCGTTTATAGATTCATATAATTTTTGAACATATATATATATATATCATTCTAATAAGTCAGAAGTCAATGTAAAGTATGTTTTTTAAAATTAAAAAGAAAAACGCCATCTGTTCATAGAACGATCAAATTTTTAGAAGGTTTGATTATTTCCTACGTCAATGATGCGGATTATTTTAAGTCTAAAAAGGTACGATTATCTCGAGATCCTTTATTAACTTATTTTTCTCAATTTAGGCATCATTTGTTTTTGGCCAGTTGGAATCAGTTCATCGTTTAGACAATTAGACATATGGTTTTCAAAGAATGTTCAATTGTAATTCAAACATTTCAACAAAAAAACTTGCAGAATTGACTTCGCCCCACTTCTAGTCCTCTCCTTAGAATTTATTTTGCTTTTAAAACACTCATTCTTTTCCTGTAATTTACACTACAATACCACCTAACAGTAACATATTCCGGATACCACGGTAACGCATTTATGCAGTATCTGATGGTCGTAAAAGGCGAAAGAGATTGACGTTGCAGTTACATACAAACGTCTGGCAAACCGACGTTTCGGCATCTTAACGGCGGATAGGCACGTGAAGCCAAGATGGCGGCATCCATGACTTGGGAGATAAAATTCTCTTTATGTTTCAGGCCCCGGAGGATTCAAAGATTCTGGTTGATTGTGGACAAGTTGGTCTGGGTTGTGGAGACAAGCTACAGATCAGGAAGAGAGTGTTTGGAGAGATCGCAGTAGAGTAGGTAGAATTATATTTGGTTCGAAACCATTACACCGAACATGGCCTTTAACAACCTAATGCGTAGGGTATATTTTGCGTCGGTTATTGGCTTTGCTGCATTTCGTCATCTTTTCTGGGCTAGTGTAGCAGCGCGTTGTACTTGGATGTGGAAATATAGCATGGCTTTAACTAACCAGATAGAGACTGGCGCCAGTTATACATTGCGAGGGAAGCTGGATCTATACACATATGTAAAATAATTACATGTCAGACATTCAGAGACGCTTTGGTGAAGTGTCTCTGGATATTGTATTGATAAAATCAACAGGCATTTCAAACTTTTCAAGAAGTGTATGTTCGAAATTCAAAGGCAGTTTTGTAAGTTTTTTTTCAGACTTCTAAATTAGAAATCCAGATGTATTTTGGTCCAGCCGTTCCAAATCTTGTATGATTGAAATTCAGAGGTGTTTTTATCAAAGCTTTCCAAATGTTAGAAATTCACAGGCATTTCGTCTTAATCTTTGTGATTGCAAGGATGTTATTTTTAGAATATTGAGGCAATACTGCGGTGATAATTTCGCATCATTTCCTCAAACAAAAATTCCGACGTGAATGAAAGCATGCCTTGGATTTATAAGGATTCTTTTTTTTAAGATAGTTCTTTGTATTTCAGCGTGTTATTGAAGGAAGACAATGATATGTTACCAGTCCTAAGTGTGTACAATAAGATGATGGTCACATTGACCACTGGTCAACATAGCTGCGGGGTTGGGGGATTCAGATGCAAGGTCACTGTCCACTCAGGTAAAAGGATGGTCACATTGACCACTGGTCAACATAGCTGCGGGGTTGGGGGATTCAGATGCAAGGCCACTGTCCACTCAGGTAAGATGATGGTCACATTGACCACTTGTCAACATAGCTGCGGGTTTGGGGGATTCAGATGCAAGGCCACTGTCCACTCAGGTAAGATGATGGTCACATTGACCACTGGTCAACATAGCTGCGGGGTTGGGGGATTCAGATGCAAGGCCACTGTCCACTCAGGTAAGATGATGGTCACATTGACCACTTGTCAACATAGCTGCGGGGTTGGGGGATTCAGATGCAAGGCCACTGTCCACTCAGGTAAGATGATGGTCACATTGACCACTTGTCAACATAGCTGCGGGTTTGGGGGATTCAGATGCAAGGCCACTGTCCACTCAGGTAAGATGATGGTCACATTGACCACTGGTCAACATAGCTGCGGGGTTGGGGGATTCAGATGCAAGGCCACTGTCCACTCAGGTAAGATGATGGTCACATTGACCACTGGTCAACATAGCTGCGGGGTTGGGGGATTCAGATGCAAGGCCACTGTCCACTCAGGTAAGATGATGGTCACATTGACCACTGGTCAACATAGCTGCGGGGTTGGGGGATTCAGATGCAAGGCCACTGTCCACTCGGATAAGATGATGGTCACATTGACCACTGGTCAACATAGCTGCGGGGTTGGGCGATTCAGATGCAAGGCCACTGTCCACTCGGATAAGATGATGGTCAGATTGACCACTGGTCAACATAGCTGCGGGGTTGGGGGATTCAGATGCAAGGCCACTGTCCACTCGGATAAGATGATGGTCACATTGACTACTGGTCAACATAGCTGCGGGGTTGGGGGATTCAGATGCAAGGCCACTGTCCACTCGGATAAGATGATGGTCACATTGACCACTGGTCAACATAGCTGCGGGGTTGGGGGATTCAGATGCAAGGCCTCTGTCCACTCGGATAAGATGATGGTCACATTGACCACTGGTCAACATAGCTGCGGGGTTGGGGGATTCAGATGCAAGGCCACTGTCAACTCAGGTAAGATGATGGTCACATTGACCACTGGTCAACATAGCTGCGGGGTTGGGGGATTCAGATGCAAGGCCACTGTCCACTCGGATAAGATGATGGTCACATTGACCACTGGTCAACATAGCTGCGGGGTTGGGGGATTCAGATGCAAGGCCACTGTCCACTCAGGTAAGATGATGGTCACATTGACCACTGGTCAACATAGCTGCGGGGTTGGGGGATTCAGATGCAAGGCCACTGTCCACTCAGGTAAGATGATGGTCACATTGACCACTGGTCAACATAGCTGCGGGGTTGGGGGATTCAGATGCAAGGCCACTGTCAACTCAGGTAAGATGATGGTCACATTGACCACTGGTCAACATAGCTGCGGGGTTGGGGGATTCAGATGCAAGGCCACTGTCCACTCGGATAAGATGATGGTCACATTGACCACTGACCAACATAGCTGCGGGGTTGGGGGATTCAGATGCAAGGCCACTGTCCACTCGGATAAGATGATGGTCACATTGACCACTGGTCAACATAGCTGCGGGGTTGGGGGATTCAGATGCAAGGCCACTCCCCACTCAGGTAAGATGATGGTCACATTGACCACTGGTCAACATAGCTGCGGGGTTGGGGGATTCAGATGCAAGGCCACTGTCCACTCGGATAAGATGATGGTCACATTGACCACTGGTCAACATAGCTGCGGGGTTGGGGGATTCAGATGCAAGGCCACTGTCCACTCGGATAAGATGATGGTCATATTGACCACTGGTCAACATAGCTGCGGGGTTGGGGGATTCAGATGCAAGGCCACTCCCCACTCAGGTAAGATGATGGTCATATTGACCACTGGTCAACATAGCTGCGGGGTTGGGGGATTCAGATGCAAGGCCACTGTCCACTCAGGTAAGATGATGGTCACATTGACCACTGGTCAACATAGCTGCGGGGTTGGGGGATTCAGATGCACGGCCACTGTCCACTCAGGTAAGATGATGGTCACATTGACCACTGGTCAACATAGCTGCGGGGTTGGGGGATTCAGATGCAAGGCCACTGTCCACTCGGATAAGATGATGGTCACATTGACCACTGGTCAACATAGCTGCGGGGTTGGGGGATTCAGATGCAAGGCCACTGTCCACTCAGGTAAGATGATAGTTAAGCAATAGATCGACTATATTCAAATAAAAAACACAAACACCAAACACACTCAGCAAAAAAAGGTATTAATAATTCAAGGGGTATATGAATAACGATTTTGTTTGTGCAATACAATGTATTTCAAACTGTATTTCAAATTTATCTGTTCACAATATTGTCACTTACAGTATTCAATAGCTTGGTCTTTCGATATTCTTAATAATGGTCCTCGGATTTAACCATCAAACACAATTATGTTGTAAAGCTATGGATGCGCAAGTATTGCAGTATTCTGCTGAAGCACGCCGTTTTTACTGAAATAAAGTGACCTCACAAACATGTACAAAAGTGTAACCAATGGCTAGATAATACTCTTGAATCAATAAAAAGAATTCTAAACGAATGTAGATGGTTCGGTAAGCCATGCGAGTCCACTTCCCATAGAGCGGCCATTTTAAGGTTGTCACAATAGAATTGCCGCACCACAAAATTGATGCTTTGTACGTCGAACCATTGTCTTCCAATACGGATAACCGTTTTCTATGGATACTGCTTATATGATTATATGTAATGAGATGTAATAATATGTTACAAATTTGAGAACAAATAGTATGCCAAAACCGTGCTACATCGCCTATAATAGCAAAG
The DNA here is from genome assembly GCA_936450465.1 of Gibbula magus. NCBI lineage: Eukaryota > Metazoa > Mollusca > Gastropoda > Trochida > Trochidae > Gibbula > Gibbula magus. The sequence goes on from OW388300.1 coordinate 57,864,888, forward strand.
ATTACTTTCTCATCAGAATCATGCTCTAAACAATATTGAGAAATATCGAAAGCCTTTAACATTCATTAACGCTTGAGAGGGTTTCATAAATACGGAACCACACCGTTTTATTCAGACGAGGATCTGCCATACACTGGTCGAGGTGAAGACTACTGCGGTAACATGAACTACGCAGTGAACGAGCATGGCTTTCACGAATGCCTCCCCTGGTCCCAAGTGTTTGAGAACAACCCAGAAGCCTATGCGTCCCCCAAGTGAGTACATGTATGCACTTTTACAAGGTTACCAATTCATTTTATATGAACAAACACACGTTGGTAGACAATAATTCCAGTTAATTAGTACATGTACATGTTAATGTAAAGTTATTTATAATGATAATGATTATACACCCACCGACAGGAAACTGTATTTCCAGAATTTGAAGTTAAAATTAATATAAATCATTCGAAATTTTCTCGAAATTTGGTACTTTCTTTCGGGTATAACTGTAGAATTGTTTTTTAAAAATAAACATTAACTTACATTTTCCTTTTTATCATCAGTAAACGTTGACAATAATTCCTTGTGTGACAATAAACAATATTTTCTAGAAAAGTATCTTTGTATCATCATCACAATGTTGTAACGTCATTATTATGATGGCAGTAGGTTTAATTGTAGTGCCATATGCTTAATGCTCAATTAATAACGTTTAAACTTATCAAGCTTTAAAGAGTATATCACCCACAAACGGGGACATGATTTACAGTTGTTCTTGCATAATTTGAATCATTTCATTATCTCAGGGTATATTAAATTGTGTTTCAAGGTGTGATTTTACAACTGACTCCAATTAAATGTTCTCTTGATGTCAGGTTTGAGAAGACGCTTCACCAGTGCGACTTCGAGGCTAACTACTGTCGCAACCCCGCCGGAAATAGACTCATGCCGTTCTGCGCAACTTCCGTTCATGGGCGCAATGTCACGCTGCAATATTGCGACGTTGGAAGATTCAGTAAGTTTGTGAAGGAAGATGAATTACGTATTTTAAATATTCGCTGTGTGGAAATATCTCGAGTCCTTAAAGCCACTGTAGCACGTTTTTCTTACTGAAATAGTGATCACACGAAAGGGCAAATAAGTGTTACCAAAAATGGCCAATGATAGAATGGTCAATTATCTTGCTGTTTGAACTCTCTGAACTACAATTACCTACAAATTTACCTCTCACACTGAAGAGTTTCACACAACTGTCGCTTATACGTCGCACCATTTTCATTGAATACAGATGACCGTTTTCTATGGATACTGCCTATCGGGTCGTGTAATGAGATGTTTACCCTCTATTCTAACATAACAAAATATTGTATAGACTTTAATGACAAATATCAAATTTGAGAAAACAAAATATGCAAAAAAAACCCTGCTACATCTCCTTGAACGTCAAATGAACTACCTGTAAATGATGATATATTACTTACATTTCTCCGGTGGCTTGTAGATGATATATGAACTGACTGAGTGTTACCTTCCTGTGTATGTTATCGACAATTATGTCTCTTAAATAAACGACGATAACAATATAATATTTTAGTCTTGTAATACATTGCTCGAATTACACTAAAGAGTTCAAATCGACCTATGTACATGTATGTCTATAACCTCTGATATCCTCCAATCAAATCAATCATAGGAAATATCTGTCTCTATGTGCTTGGCATAAATTATCAGTGAACTTGATCCTCATTGGTCAGCTGGACACGATATCAAAGGCATTTTCACAATATGTTTTAAAATGTAGAACGTTTATGGATATACGAATTCTTAATTACAAATGATAAATAAGTTATATATAAATAACAAAACATTGTTCATTCTTTATCATCTCAACTTGCAAAGCACAGGTGTCACGTGATATAGTGTCAACCAAAAGGAGGCAACATAGCCCGATTCTGATTGGTTTATTCTATGTCTAAGTCACGTGTTTATATTGTCTGTACTTGTCAAGTCCCAAGGTTTGACGTATCCACGCGCTGCAACGAAATGCTTGGGCGAGATCCGCTTTGTGACAGCAAGGAGACGAGGAGAGTCTGCTTTAAGACCTGCTCAGACCATCAACTTATACACAATTGGCCTGCTCAAGAATTACCCGGTGAGTTCTGGCACCAAGCTAACTGTAGTCAATGACATAAGGACATGAATCTATTACCCCCAGAATAAGATTTTGTAATTACTCGTCGACATTTAAAGGAGAAATGAATTGTATTATGTGAAGTGATTTGATTTTGATTGAATTCTAATTCAAAAGCCAAATGAATAATGGTTTTAATTTTGAAATGTTTTTGACAAGCTGCTTTATATCGCGCTGCCAAAGCTTTCACTCTTGTGAGCCCGTAGTAATAACAAAGGTAACCGTCATCTAATCTTATAGTACTTTGCACTTATGAATATATCACTTTTGAAAATGGCTTTATGCTATATCATTTTTTAAAACATGTATAACATCAGGAAAAAAAACCAATGAAATCGTAAACTTGTAAAAAATAATTTGCGTTTAATAACCTCTACAATTTGTTGTATTATGGACCGTTGGCCTCGAAATATTGAATAAAATAATGTCTGTCTGTCTGTTTATGCTATTAGCCAAAGTCATTTTCTAATCTTGACCTCTGATCTGTTAACAAATTATGAACAGCTGGGCTGGATATAAACTCTTTTAGGAAGGATAAACAAGTTATACATGTATTAATCAGTGCATGACGTATATTAACGTATAGCGAGTCAGCTGTGTCTCGTGTGAACTTGTGTCTTGTGTTAACTCATATATTGTGCTTAAGTTTGAATAAGCACCCAAGACACCTGTAAATATGAGTTGTAAAATTTTCATAAGGTTGCATCTGTATTTATAATATTAAAAGTCATATTTTATGCGAGGTTTATAAGACGAAATTCATATCTGGCTGTTACAAATACCTTTATTGCAGTTTCACGAGTGACCTGTCAGCCATTACCGGTGATTAAAGGTGTACAGATCACCCGTATGAACAGAAATCTACATCCGGGTGACCATGCCCAGCTGAAATGTATCTCCTCAAATGTGTCCGTCAACGTAACGTGCTTATCAACTGGACAGTGGTCAATGCAACAGAACTTCTGCCATGGGACAGGTACCATCTATCTATGTATTCTGGACAACAATAATTAGGGATATTTTGAAATTTCGAATTTATAAACACGAATGTGTTTATAACTTGACATACGAATAAAATAGTAAAAATAAAACACCAAATATCCCTACTTATTTTGACCAGTATAGTTTCCAAGTCGTTTTACTATAAAATTTTGCCATGGCATGATTGATGTTACCCGGGATACATTGACCTCCCTTGACCAACTATAAAGTGAACGTTATTACGTTACCAAAGTGTAACGTTGGTGAAAATGGTTGCTAGTTCATATAGAATATAATGTACTCCACATCTAGTCCGTCACCACAACTTTTGGAACTGCCTTTTTCTCATATATCTTATTTATGTTTCACTTCTGCCTAATTCTTGTTATCGGCATATTGATTAGTTTAGTAAACAGGAAGTTACTTATATACTGATTTACACCTTTATTTGAAAACTTGTTACATGTAATTATCCTTATATGTTAGTGTTTGTTTTGAAAACCACACAGGCGGGATTAGAAACAACTAAAGTTATGATTATCTGCCATCAGACAGACAGGCAGCTGACCGACGGCCCATCTCGCAGACACTTAGTAGAAGATTAATTAGGTCATCCTCTACAGAGATAATGGAATAGTCCACAGTCAGATTAGGACAGAGCTGACCATCAAACTAAAGCAAAGTAGAGTAAGCTTCGTTAACAGTAAAGAAAGTAAAGGTTTTTATTGTGATCAGAGGATCAAATAATAATCTGTCGTCTACTCTCAAAATTGTTTTCACGGTTAACTTTAATTTAAAAATAAACAGTTAGGTTAGAAATTTGTTGCTGTTGCTGTTTAATGCTTTTAAAGAGCGTCTTCTTACTTTGTAATCGATCAATTTTATATTTCAGTAGAAAGGTGTACATACGTAGGTGTAAACTGATGTACATAGATATTTCTTTAAAATTTAACGAATCCTAATAGTTATAATCTTTTTATTTTTGTAACGCTTTCAAAATGTTTTACGTTGAACTTTATCTACATTCCACAATCTTAGATACGCCTATTTTGGATACCCGTCAACTGACATTTGAAGCACTATAATCCAGAATTTAATTACTCTCAACAAAGAATCAACTTAAATATAGCGTCTGTCACATTTAGCTAAAACAGCAACATTAGTACTCTTTAATCATCCAAATTGGAAGTCAATTGGCAGAGCTGAGCTCAGAGATGTACACTATTTTCATTTACAATGAATGGATAAAAAGAAGAAGAAGATAAATAGTTTATTTTTGTGTCACAAAAGCCTTATCCTTAGTAATATCGAAATAAACACAAAACTATAATAATGTTAGTAATTTAAAGAACATTTTAATTATATTATGAAATTAATTCTAGAAATATTTTCCTGTTACGTCAGGTAAAATAATGTGGATACAAATAAAAGGTGTAAAAAATAAATAAGATATATATGATAAAGGCAGTCCTAAAATCTAGTTAGACGAACGAGTCGTTTGTAGCCACGAATCACGATGTTCTACCTTGTACACCGTATATTTATTTATACATATATACATAGTACAATTAGTGTTAGCACCCCTACATAAATACCGAAAATTTGATGCTGTGGCAATATTACAATTTTGGAATAAATCTGAGATCTCTTTTATTTAGAGGTGTCATTTCAGTCATACAGACCAGATTTCGTCAGTAAGCAACTTTCAAATTTGTCTTTTAAAAACAATCTGATTCTGAAGGTTCATAATGCTGTAACTAGTGACTTTTTGTTGAAAGGCACTTATTAAAGGTTCATCAGTTCACCTGAAAGAATGGAATTACTCACTTTACAATAACCACTATTGACTTTCATTTTTCAAAGTAACAATACTTGTTCATGGACACCAAAATAGCAGAATTTTACGAATGCAAATATCACAAAGTATGAACGTTATCTGAATAAAATTTGCTTTGTTAAACTGCTAGATAATGCTTCTGCCATATCACACATTTGCGTTTTCTGATACATTGTCTACTTTCTTATCGGACAACGTTTACAGAAATTGTCAAATTTATTCCAATCTTTAGTCACCACATACGTATATACGTTTTCTTAATTTGTTTTATCCAAGGTGTCGTTTTACGAAATGTTCCCTGGATGGAAATGCCTTGTCATTTGTTTTATGAAATGTGCAATGATTATTCTTTGCGAACTTGTATTATTTTCTATACTGATTTTGTTTGTTAATTGATTTACCTTATCACGCATACAGGTTGCCCAGAGGATTTCATTTATCTTCGTGGGAATTGTTACCATGGAAATATCACAAAGCAAACCGGAAATGACGCAAAAGCGTACTGCGAAAGACATGGGAGCCATCTTGTTTGGCCTGAAAGTCAAGACGAACTTGATGCCATACTTGAATTCCGCAACAACTACATGCGGTATAATGATTAATATCTTTCAATATGTTGTTGAAATTAATATTATCATTGAACATTTAAAGAATCATGTATTTTTGCTATTTTTGCGGGGAAAATGTGCGATTGCTTATTGAACCATCAATTTGTTGATTATACTCATAAAATATACTTCTCACAGATTAAGTGTTTAAATTAATAATATTTAAAATCTACAATTTCCTCGCGCAAATATTAGCTCCGATGAAGCAAACAAAGTCGCACAGGAAAGAACACGTTTTCAGTTGTTGATGGATATTTTAAAAATGTTGGAACGAAATCCGTAAAAATAATAACAAAAGTGCATATTTATAAGCGCTCATGTCCATGCTTGCAGCATGCTCATGATTTCATCATTAAGGTGAGTTACTCGAACTATGAAAGGTCTTATGTGTCATAGAACTGAACAAACAGATTTCAAGATTCGATTAGAATGACACAGTTGTTGGAGAGAGTTTCAGATCTAGGGGAACTAAGTTCAATGTTTTCTGTGCATAATGCGTAATGTATATCATAAATTTTTTTTTCGCAGACTGCCGAACACAAAACTGTGGTTCGGACTGCACACAAACGGGACTCACTGGTTTAGCGACTACGACAACGGCCTCGTTCAAGGAGCCTATATGTGGGCAAACAATCGAGGTAAGTCATGCTTGTATTAACTTCTGGACACTGATTGTAGCCGGGCATCCATATGATAACCAGTACAATACCAGTCCAGATTGTAACCGTGCATCCATATGATAACCAGTACAATACGAGTCAAGATTGTAGCCGGGCATCCATATGATAACCAGTACAATACCAGTCCAGATTGTAACCGTGCATCCATATGATAACCAGTACAATACCAGTCCAGATTGTAGCCGGGCATCCATATGATAACCAAATCAATACCAGTCCAGATTGTAACCGTGCATCCATATGATAACCAGTACAATACCAGTCCAGATTGTAACCGTGCATCCATATGATAACCAGTACAATACCAGTCCAGATTGTAACCGTGCATCCATATGATAACTCGTACAATACCAGTCCAGATTGTAACCGTGCATCCATATGATAACCAGTACAATACCAGTCCAGATTGTAGCATGGCATCCATATGATAACTCGTACAATACCAGTCCAGATTGTAACCGTGCATCCATATGATAACCAGTACAATACCAGTACAGATTGAAACCGTGCACCCATTTGATAACCAGTACAATACCAGTCCAGATTGTAACCGTGCATCCATATGATAACCAGTACAATACCAGTCCAGATTGTAGCCTGGCATCCATATGATAACCAGTACAATACCAGTCCAGATTGTAGCATGGCATCCATATGATAACCAGTACAATACCAGTCCAGATTGTAACCGTGCATCCATATGATAAACAGTACAATACCAGTCCAGATTGTAACCGTGCATCCATATGATAACCAGTACAATAGCAGTCAAGATTGTAACCGTGTATCCATATGATAACCAGTACAATACCAGTCTATATTGTAACCCTGCATCCATATGATAACCAGTACAATACCAGCCGTATAACGTGATTATGTCCCGTCCTTCCGTCCTTCCGAAATGCTATCGTTTCCGGACCACAACTCAAACACTGTTCCAATACTGCAGTGGTGCCTTTTGCAACTTTGGTTATTCAGTATTTGTTTGTATTTTTCTCTGGTTTTCATGGAAACAATTTGTACTTCGTGCACATGGAGTAAGGGATCTTCTTCCGGCCTTTATCTCAAAATGTATTCAGTGTCATTTAATGAGACTTGAAATGGAAGATGGGATGGTGCGTACTTTTGCTACTTAAATCGTCCTGAAAGGGACACAAATTGAAAATATAAAAGGAGCCCCCAATATGGAAACAAGTTCATTTATTCTAATAGATTAACCTTTTTGGCTTGTCTTTTTTGGATTGTCTGTACATGACATAAATGGCAAATAAAGGTAAGATGATTAGATTGGATTGAAAGTTGGAGCGGGGGACATCGCAGTGCATCACATGCACATATTTCTGTATATATGGCACACCTCTTCCCACATGTGTGCATGCATGCTCAATACATCAAGGGAATCAACTATTCGAAAACAGCTCGCTAGGACGCAGGTCACACATCTGCCGATATATAAACCTTACGTTGCTGAACGTCACCTGATCTATATTGGTTAAATGCACGAGTTATGCAAAGGGTACGTCTTAAAGATAAACATACTATATCCACTACATGCAAATACGACTGGTTTCTGTAAATATTATAATAAAGTTTAGCTTGTCCTATGCACATGATTGCTATGGCGCGGCGATGTGTAACAGTAACAGTTCTTAAATTGGTCAGTATTTACATATTGTCGCAAATGAACTACCTGTCAACGGAAGGCATATCCAAGTCTTTGAAATATTTATTAATGTGTATTGATATTGTCACATTTCAGTGAATGGATACGAAACAACGGATACCAATTCCATGCCAATGTTGAGGGGGAGTAGCTCGCCTTATGGTGCCAATAAACTGAGCACACAGAGACCAAATAGGCCAAAATATAAACTCATCTGCAAAACAAAGTCACCGGGTACGTATCAAAAACGTTTCCAACGCAGTTGCATCCCACAGGTCCGTTCATTGGTGTTAAGGTCATGTAAATGGAATGCCTCTTATCTATTGTACGTTAAGCGGATCGGGTGGTTAACCTAGGTCAAACTAGACAATAGACAATAGTTTATTACCTTGAAAGGAATTCGTTTTGGATCACAGAGCTTTTGACAGTATGTAATATATAACAACGTAAAATATGCCTTCTGAAATCATTTAAAAGAGATAAAATAGGTGGTTTACAAGTTAAAACAACTAGGATGTAAGACTGGAGTACATGTTTCAAATGGGGCTAGGAAGGTGTTGAACCCAAAGTCCGGTCCGTAATATTTTTTTCCGTACCTTGGTCAGCGTACAATAGCATAATTAGGTATTTCACAATCAGCCTGATTAAACTCGACTACATGTGCTCCGAGAAAAAAATTGCAAAATGTCTACGGAGATACGGGCTTGTTGAATAGATTAATTTCTCTCAGATTAGTCTGAAGTCGCTCTCTATGGGCGAAGGTGCTGTGACCAGTTTAGTTCAGAATTCGTGTCATTAGCGGACCAATCGCATCGCAGTCCGTTTAGATTATTTAGATCTTTAATGCATTTAGAATCTTTCGTTAACACGTTCCTAATGTTACGGGACCATGCTAAATGGTTGCTGGAGTTTCCTGTCACTAGCTTCTCGCACCGAGTTTTGTTGTTGAATAGCTTCAGAATAATCGCCTATATGGGCAGTCATCATAGAAGATTAATTAAAAAGGCTGAAGGATATATTTATTCAGGTATCCCGTGTACTGACAGACTACCCAACTGTTCTGCCATTCTCGAGATCAACCCCCGAGTCTCTTCACTGGTATATCCTCACATCTTCTGTAGATACACCATCGGGAACTGTCTTCCTGGTGAGTAATGACGTGTACCTGGTGTCGTAATGTTCGTCATATATCAAGATTCCTCCAAACAGTGTTTCATATATTTCTTTGGCTTTAATACGTGCCAAAATACCATTTGTTCTGATTTCAGTTCAAACAATTCCCCCATACTTGCATATTCGTAATTCATCGAAATTCATCTGGAAGTCTGGATAGAATTGAACAAACAAATAAAAAAGCTTCATTTAAACATAGCATCACCATATTAGCAATTTTAGGAATGTTAGTTTATAAATTATGAATTAATTTTAAACATGAACTGTTTTAAATAAATAGTACAACTTGTCTAATAAATATGAAATTGCAAGACATTTAAGTCACTTTAATATTGAAGGCGAATGTAAACATGTACTTTAAGAAACCATATTCGAAACACAAATAGGTGTCCGATTCCTTCGAAACCAAGAACAAAATTGACAAATTGTGAAAAATGGTTGCAAATTACCCAGAGTGCAGGGAACTGTAGGAAGCGCAACATTTCCTAACATTTACTTCATGCAGTTAATTTGAGAATCACCTGCTACAACAGCTCAAACTGAACATACAGTTCTCAAGAGTTCACGAAATATAACTTCCGTGGTATCACTGCACCAAGGGGCAAAACGAAACTATACCACTTTTTCAACAGATTAAAAGATATACACAATTTCATTCATTAGAGTATGGTACTTAATATCATATCTGTTCAAATACACCTGGGCTGCTGAAATTGCTATTTCTAAGGAGATTTCGGACATAATGTGTGATATTTAAGGTGAAATAAGGTTACAACAAATTTTGTCGACATAATGTACCTTCTTAGACTTTAAATCGATGACGCAAAGTTGCTGTAGGATGCCATAAAACAAACGAGAAAGCCGTAGTTCACTCTCCTATCTCGCCTGATTAAGGACATTCCGAAACGACGAGTTGCAACTAGTATTTTCACAACTAATTGACCTCTCGCAAAAAAACAAAAAAAAACAAAGCTAAAACGATACGTATCCAGCAACACGAAATTTTCCAGAAAATGCTGCCGTGTCATTTTCAGGCTTCAAATGTGAGCTCCAAATCAGATTCGATCCCACACCTACAAGTTGGTGCTCCAACACCCTATCCTTTTCGCTGAAACAATTAGCTTTTTATATAGATTCAGAGTTTTATGTGGGACCAGTATATAATCACTGTATTATACTTTTTTAAAGATAAATCAAATAGTCTACATGAATAAATGTTCATTATATTATTATCACTTGCAGGGTTATTTAACAACATTTATTATATACCCATATTAACTTAAGATAGTAATACAGGCGTGCAATACGGTTTCCGTGGTGGATTTCCGTATTGCACGATGAATTCCGTATTGTACGGCTGACGGTTCTACTTTGTATAAACTTTGGCATTTCTCGGAATTTTCCGCGCGTAAAAATTCAATCTTCGTAATTTATGTTTCATCACACATTATATTGAAAGTAGGAACATAGACAATCATACAATCATTTATAAGGCAAAAAGCGCCATGCTAATTGAATCGGAAAGCAGTTCTGAAGGCTTCCCTAGCTATACTGTGTCATTGTGACGTCACAATCGTTTATGACTGTGACGTCATTTCCATGGTTACGTCATTCGAAAGAAGCACGACTGACGGAATCCTGAATGTTGTTTCTAATTTTCTTTTCTTTTGAATTAAATTATATTTAAAGCAAATTTAATGTTTTTATTGTATTAACGCACTTGACAACATTTCACATAAAGCTTTACTGGGCTGATCAATGAGAACAATAAAGCTGTTATTCAGATATGAAATCATCAGTCGAGCTGGTCGACCAACCGTCGGTGTAGCAATGCGCGGTACGTCGTCCAAGTAAATTTTATCAACTAATTTCTCAAAAAAATTGCCTAAAAAGGGGTATATAATAAACAAAGAACACTTCAACACTTGTGCATTTGGGTCGTTTGTATTGAACTCGAACTCGTTGTTCCTCCGCTACCATGACATCTTCTCAAAACAAACGACCCAAAAGCACAAGTGTTGAAGTGTTCTTTGTTTATTATATACCCCTTTTTAGGCAATTTTTTTATTATTAGTTGATAAAATTTACTTGGACGACGTACCGCGCATTGCTGTATGATGTTCTATATATATATCTATATTTAGATACTGTTACTTGAATTATGTAACAGGATCTTGCGCGGTGCCCACCCCTACTGCTGGGGTGACTGTAAGTGCCAGCTCAGTAGTTACCGGAAGTTTCGTCTCCTACCATTGCACTTCCGGTTACAAGCGCAAAGGGGAAGGAAATAACTTCAGGGCATGCCAACGAGACGGGACATTAACAGGACAGGAACTGGTTTGTATAGGTGATACATTTAGTTATTTCATAGAATAGTTTATTTTAGTGTTCATCCAATACTGTGTTTCACAAGAGTTATTCGAACGTCATCTCCCGGGACATCTCACGTTGACAGTATATTTATCACAATGTTTTGGCATCAAGTACATGACATCACAATAATGTCAACGACCTGATTATTACAAGGACATGTATTACTTAATAAATTGCATGACGTCATGCTGCTACTACCACGTTGAGCTGCAAATATTGAGTTCAGAAATGTACATTAAAGACGTTCAAAACAACAATTTATATAAATGAAAAATTGCTGTAAATTGGCATGATGCAAGCTGAATATGAAATATTCAATATTCAAAGAATTTGGCATGACTGGAATTTTATTTTTTTAATTATCATTCATCTATTTAAAGGCGCTGTAGCACGTTTTTTTGCTCAAATAAGTCAATGAAATGTATTTGAAAAATAATGTCAACAATAGCAAAACACCCTTCTCTCTTCGGAAAATCAAGTTACAAATGAGTGTACATGGTTCTGTAAAGTCATGGTAATCGTTTTTGTCATTCGAAATAATAAATTGTGTTCACAATAAAATGGCCGCCATGCAATTTCTGCTTTATAGGCATCACCGTTATTACCACTACGGATAATTGGTTTGCGTAATAGGATGTTTTACCCTCTAAAGTAAATATAAATGACGTAAACTATCATTATAAATGAGAAATTTGAAAAAATAAAATTTGCAAAAAACGTGCTACAGCGCCTTTAAAGTTAAAGCAAATATTGTTTTCCAATAAAACATAAAACATAAAACATTTCACACAACCATAACACCTTTTCCGTTCGGTATTACTATCCAAATAATTTTAGTTTTATTTTTTCTCACAACACACTGTTGACGAAAAAAGGTCTAATTTATTAAGGTTCTATAATGTTCTAACAGTCATAATCTGATAATTTGAAATGTGCGTTGGCAAAATTATTGTTTGGGTGGTCTTTAAACCTAATGAAGAATGAGTTTGAATGACGGTTGGTATATTTAATATTGAAATACAAAATGAGATTGGCATCGTACCTCCCACAATCGATCCAGTGTATACACAGTAAAACAAGTAGTGTACTCCCAATGTTGTACCTCCGACAATCGACCCAGTGTATGTACAGTAAAACAAGTGTTGTACTCCCAATGTTGTGTGCCTCCGAATGGGAGATGCTGGTTGGTTATCTGTTTTTCAGCTGTCCGTATTAAGTGAGTAACCTCTGGGAAGACAGTGGATGTTATATTATGTTATATTATGTTTCTTGAAAATAGCTCTATTGTTCCAGGCCTCGAAAAACGGTTTTATGTTTGCAAAGTACCACCCAGATCTATTGGTACAATTTTTAATTCACATTAAATTTGGATAAATGTTCAACTTCAGCATCAAATTACTCATCTCTTCTTTTTGAATATTAAATAGTACATATTCAGCTTGCACCATGCCAAGTTTATGTTCTTCTTTATATTCGTACATGTGCCATTAGAATGTACACTGGTATGGATTTACAGTTTAAACTGAACGCCTAAACTGATGGAGTGTTAAAACACAAAGCAAATTCCTCTGAACACGTAATTTTTTTATGATATTCAAATTAAAAAATATGTAACATTTCTTTTGGTGTTTTAATGATGCTAACCAAATAACAGAAGCCGTGTGATTACTTCCAGCGGAAGCTCACTCCCCTTACCAACTGGCTTACTATCCAATGGTGGACTCAACTGATGTGACCAGACGAAATGAAATAACGACTGGTCCCTCCGTGTACCTGACAGTGAAACAAGACTCGAGGGTGAGGGCATGTCGCGCCTACTGTAGGAACAGCGGTACGCTGAAGCTGCAGTTCTGGGGACCTGGGTACGTTCAACGTTTGTCTACAGTTAGACACGAAAGTTTGTTACTCTCTTCATCCAACAAATGAATAGCATCGCTATATTACCACAGTGAAGCAAGATGCGAATGTGTCCTTAGCTATTCGGACATAATGCAGGGCGACCGTTGCTCTGCTCACCATGTTGAGGATCGAAATTTGTGAGATTGTGTCTACAGGTATACACGAAAATGTTTTACCGTAAATATAAGTAAATTGAGAGTCTAAAGGTGTCTCTCTCAAACTACAGTCCTAGGGCCGTGGTATGTTAATATTTTTATCTACGGTTTGATGCAACAATGTTTGTCCATAGAAACCTCGAAGGAATCACGACTGGTCACACAAAACAGTTGGGACCCGGAGGCAACCGTTTGTTGCCCTCTTTATCCAAAGAAATATTAATTTAAATCCCCTATTAGCTGAGGGGTTAGACAAATGGGCAAGGTTACATAACTGTCGACAGTTAGATGTGACAGTTTGTGGCTTTTGCTATCAACTAGTAAATGATCAGTTAGTAGACCTGACAATGTTTCGTTTTAGCAAGGTGCTCTGGAAATTTAAGACATGTTCCCGTCAAACGCCTATTTCGGCTAAACGCAAACACAATAGAGTATCCAGGCCTGTAATTGTTTTTTCTTTTAAGCTTGTCGATTGTAAGAGGTCATATGTTTCAGGGTTTTGGTATCGGCGACATGAGTAAAGCTAAACAGTGATGACATAGATACATCCAAATTATTTGCACATATAATTCATTTTGATTATTGTCTCTGTAAATTGATTCTTTATATATTCATTCCCCAGGAGTTCCCCAAAGCATTTTGTGCTTCGCTCTGAACGGACTGTCACGTGTTTGGGTCGTTCTGCTAACGTATGGGATTTCCACAGCAACTGGAATGTCACATCCGGTCAGTTTCTCGGCCTACTGGACATGACCGGCGGTCTTGTGGCCAGACACAATTGTTATGGAACTAAAAACATCAACGCAGCAAACTACGTTCGCTTCCGGTCTGTTGATGATGTGGCGCCATCTATTGGCGAAACTTTGATGTTCAGTCTGTACCCGAAATGTTATGACGTCATGGTAGACTGTCTATTAGTCCCTTCAGCGTACACAGGGTAAGTGTGAGACAAAAAGTTAGTCTATGTAATTTTAATGATTATTGCACCTTATGATTTTATCTTTCAAGCTTTTAATGCCTTATTCGGTTTGTCTAGACTTGCCGAATAAGGGATTATACTTATTTTATTTATGCACAGTCATTGGACAGTACTAGATAAATGTGACATCATACCTTTAATTAACGACCTAATTGTTGTCGTCTACTGACGCCTACACGGAATAATGTCTACAGTGTTAAACAACAGTATGCACCAGTGGTTTTAAAATTAACAGCCTTCAAAGTGAAATATCCCATTATTTTGTACACAATTGCCAAGACTGAATACAAACGCATACTTTACATCAACTTTTATATGTTTAATCAAATTTTAGTTTATTTTACTATAAATACTAAACAAATAATACTTTTTTTTTATCACACTTTATATATTTAATTACCAGTCCACTATAATGTTTGTTTGTCGAGGTATTTTCGCCTAATTCCTATGAATTTGAAAGTTGCATGATTATTTCATATCATTTGATTTTGATTCTGAAGTGTCTGCTTGGTTTAGTTGTTCAGCATACAATTTGAAAGAACAAAAGAATCGTGTTAGCGATGCTTTCTTTCTTGATTTGTGCACGTTATTAGAGTCCGTGATTTGTGATAACTGTAAAGAAAATACTAAAAAAAAAATTATTTTCTCATTTAAAGAAGTCGCAAAATACGTAATAATATCTGCATCGCACACTTATTCAGTAGTTTTATATGCAATTGTTTATGTTTCTCATTCTGTAATCCGAGCCATGAGCCCTTCATTGCAGGTAATATACAGGAAGAATATTTAATTTGTATCGAGTTTTCAAAATGTTTTTTTTTGCTATTAACAACCTGATTTAGTACTTTCCCAGTCAGTCATTGGAACATTTCACTTGTGCACAGTCATTGGAACAGTTCACATGTGTGCAGGCAAGTGTTTCACTGTCACCACCAACAGTTTATTAGCCATTATTCCATGTAGGCATTAGTAGACCAAACCTCCTACAAAACTGTCAAAACGTCGACGGAAAACGGATTTTAAATATCTGCAAAAAAATCCTGCACTGGCAAATCGATCACAAACCATGACTGAATCACTGTATTGACGAAAATGGAAGCTTTTGCTAAGTTAAGTAACCCTAACTATCTTGAATTTATATTTATTTTCTTATTTCAGCCCTGACGTACCCGTCAACTTCAGGACATGATAAAACATCGCTGAAACATTTGCTGTATATTTTATTTTCATGAAAATAAAAACAATCTACCGCATTGAAAATATTTTTCTGAACGTTTCTGGAAGGTGCAAATAACTTAAAACGAACACATCCAAACAGTTCCAAACAGAAATCGCGGACTAATTAGTTCAGAAAACACGTAGTCTGTGACCAGTGCGGTGTTCAGTAGAGTGTCTCAAAGTTTGATCAACCCTTTTTTCCTTATTTTATTACCCGCTCAATTAAAGTTTTGTCGGTTGTTATGTGCAAGGCAACTTTTAAAAAAAAATGGTTATGATATTCTAAAATCATCTTGGGAAGTGCTTGCGACCCTAGTAAGGCCTACCGTTAAATAGCCATTCGCGCTTATGCGCGTACACGCCAAGCGAGCACCCTTGCTGCTGAACACGCCTCTGACCATGTTGCTTGTACATGGAGTCCATGCATGTCATTTCTGAAGCTCATCTCTAAGTGGTACACTTCCCCAGGAGAGCTGACGGGATATGTGTTTGGTTCGTGGATAGCTTCCCACTTTCCAAACGCAAGGCATAACTCTTACCAGTCTGCATTCCTGGCTGATTTGCGGTATTTCCCCCGCTTTGTTGTGCCTAGATAGTGAATCGCTGCACCAGAAATGCATAGCCTGGATTTCTAAGAACAGATTTCTTAAGGAAATACTGTAAGGCTTAAATCAGCCAGTAATGCAGACTGGCAAGAGTTATGCCTTGCATTCGGAAGTTGCTAGCTTCCAAGCATCAGTCAAGTTGATTTTGACAAACTGACTGTGGTTCAAGTTGTAGATCATCGACATGATTTATATCATTGTTTTGATATACATTTTGATGTCATACATACGTGTATATATTTTGCCTATCATATTAAAAATGTCATCCATCATGACTGTGTAACACGTACATTGTAAGAACAGGAAGATTTCTGGATAACAACTTCTTTAATGTGAAAATACACGACGTTTCGGGGTACATACTCACTCCTTCATCAGGTGGAATGTGTATTTAATATATTTTATACACATTCCACCTGATGAAGGAGTGAGTATGTACTCCGAAACGTCGTATATTTTCACATTAAAGAAGTTGTTATCCAGAAAATATTCCTGTTCTTATGTATAGCACTTCTAAATGCCCTACAAAGACCTGTTTAACACGTAGTCTTGGCAACCAACATACAACAAATATAGAAAAGCTAATGACTGATGACTTATCTCAGAACTTACACCGTGGAGTACGTGTACGTGTAATATAAGTCACATTTGTGAAATAACAGTATCACAAGGAGAAAGGAAATGTTTTGTGTGAAATAAGGGGTTGTTTTTCACCAGTTATACATAGACCCCCAACTTTCTAAACCAATGCATCGGAGTCGTACTTTATCGAATACATATAATCTTTCTTGGCTATTAAACTATCACAACAACACAATACATTATTATGATGCGATTATTTATTTAATTGTGGCAATAATATTATGCCTTCTGTTTTCTGTGCTCGAAGGAGTCACAGACCGGTCGGGAGTCCGTGGTTTGAGGGGGCAAACTATTGGCCTGGGGTTACCAGCTCACTGTCGTCTTGAACGTAGAAGGTGTTATCGAACCCGGAACTGAAATATACAGGTGGAGATGGTGAGACCGAGATACATTTATAAAGACAGACAGACAAGGACCCGTTAAAAGGGATCAAAATTAGACGAAA
Source organism: Gibbula magus (assembly GCA_936450465.1). Classification (NCBI taxonomy): domain Eukaryota; kingdom Metazoa; phylum Mollusca; class Gastropoda; order Trochida; family Trochidae; genus Gibbula; species Gibbula magus. Next base: position 57,882,319 of record OW388300.1, read on the forward strand.
CTTTTCGGACTTCATAGTCATCATATATCTTTAATTAGTACAATATTTGAATGAATAACCTTTATGTCCTCTGATCAGTTAGTAAAAGTAATATTAAGATTTTGTTTTAACAAAAAATCGGCCAACACTGGCCATTGAAATATTGGGGCATTTCATAGCATAGATATTCTTCAATGAACGAAATGTTTACTTCACGGTGAGAATGTTGTACGAATAACATATCAGTCGTACCATATATTAACTCGAGAGGTTAAGATATATTCCACTTCCTGTGTTCTTAATATGAGTGTATGACATCAAAATTACTTGTAGTTCAATTCATTGACGTCGCCAAAAATTACTGATGTAAACATTTTGTCAATTCGCCCTTTTCAAGTGCCATAACTTACCCTGTGTAGGTGTCGGGGACAAGTATACATATGGCACTGAGCACGTAGCATTGTGGATAATTCTCAAAACGATAAGACGTCTCAACAGCAGGGATAGTGCCCGGTGCCGCGATGTTTCTTATAAACTTTGCAGGATAATTTGTTTTCGTTCCCTGGCAGCTTCGATAGGTTACGCCAGCACCGGTCGTGTCCATGACGGTGAAAAACTGGCTCCCATTGACGCTCCAGGTGGTGGTGAAGTCCCAGTAGTTAGCCATTCCCCCTAAGCACGTGACCTCGCGTTCTGATTTAAGTATCCAGTCCTTTGGGGATGACCTAAAAATCAAAATTGAAAGACAATGAACTCCCTTTCAAACAAACCCTGTATTTCGATATCCTCTAAACCGTTATTACTTTAACTCGATATTCTCTAAACTGATATCCCTTTATTATACCCCCGACCAACGGTTGGGGTATATAGTAATACCAACGATTCCGTCCGTCCTTCCGTCCGTCCGAAGACATTTTTTGTCCGATCGATTACAGACAAACTATTCATCTCCTCCTTTTCAAATTTGACACATGTCTTCTTCACCACTAGGAGAGGTGCAGTGCGAAGTTTAAACCGAATTGGTGAATTTTGAATTTTTGGCGAATTTTTTCATTTTTTAACTCCGTCAAATTCTGAGAATTTTTTTGTCCGATCGATTACAGACAAACTTTTCATCTCATCTTTTTCAAATTTGGCACATGTTTTCTTCACCACTAGGAGAGGTGCAGTGTGAAGTTTAAACCGAATTGGTGATTTTTTTAATTTTTGGCGAATTTTTGAATTTTTTAACTTAGTCAAATTCTGAGCATTTTTTGTCCGATCTATAACAGATAAACTATTCATCTCATCCTTGTCAAATTTGGTACATGTCATCTTCACCACAAGGAGAGGTGCAGTGCGAAGTTTAAACCGAATTGGTGAATTTTTGAATTTTTGGCGAATTTGTTAATTTTTTAACTTAGTCAAATTCTTAGCAATTTTTTGTCCGATCGATTACAGAAAAACTATTCATCTCATCTTTTTCAAATTTGGCACATGTTTTCTTCACCACTAGGAGAGGTGCATTGCAAAATGTAACACAATTTGGTGAATTTTTTAATTTTTGGCGATTTTTTATATTTTTTTACTTTATCATAACTAGAATGAATGAAGCTACTTCTGTGTTGTGATTTGTTGACTTTATCATTTTCTTTTTCATGTAACTTTAATCAAAGCTACTTCTGTATTCTTATTGATTTACTATTTTATATTTCCACTGGTTATATTTTGGGAATATTTAAATTTTCTTTCCTTTCAGCCATAAACTGCTGTATATCTGTCACTGTGCCTTCAGGGGTGTGCTTCCATGTACCTGTTGTTTAAAGTCACGCCAATGAATCATTATGGATTAATTTCCAAAATAAAGTTGAAATCAGTGGTAATAGCAGTAGTGTATTATGTTACCCATACCTTTTCAAGTTACTATTATTCCTATTTTTACTTAAACCACCTTTTTTACATGAAGATCGAGTCTTGTCCTACCCTTTTCACAAACAGTTTAATCTTAGCAATTACATTTCATAGCTTATTGGTTGGAGGCGCAAACCGCCTCCAACCTGATACGCAGTTGGATTTCACGCTATATTACTGTTGGAATATTCAAAATAAACTTTCGACCAATCATGCTTGGCCTCTTCATACTTTGGAAAAAGCATATGACCAACGAACACGGCTGTAACAAATTTGTAACCACGTGACCATGTGGGTTATCCGAAATAAGTATCCCCTTTTACTGCGAAAAGAGATTTTGTCTAAACATCTAAAATAGAAACGACCGTTGTGTTATTCTGAGTCTGAATGTTAGTAAACATAAGATTTTTCAATTCAAAGCCATTTTACACCTCCATGAGCAGACATGTACCAATTCAAGTGCATAATTTCGCACTACAGTTTCGGAAAATCCATGAAACTTTACATGCTAATGTTATACGCTTTTACCCCCCAAAATGACCATAATGCAGGCTTCATTTTGCTATATGTACATATGACATACATATCCTTTTTATAATATATTTTAGCCTTAAGATGCCTCCAACCATGCCTTTTTAAAGGCTTTTCTTGTCAATCCTTAGGTGTGCAGACACCTCTCGCTTTAAGTAAAATAAAAATGTCAAACTTTAACAGTCGGGGGTATTAGTGAGCCACGCTCACTTTTTTGCTTGTTTTGATATCCTCTATACCGACATCCCTTCAACTATGGGGTGCCAAACGGAACTTTAATCGCTATTTAGTAAGCTTACAAATTCATTTTTTATTTTCCCGCTTAAAACCAAATAATGATTACTCCCTCCAATACGGTAAAATGGCGGGATAATTTCAAATGGTAAAACGCGACATATATACGTAGTAGCTTATGGACAACGTTCCAAGCAATGCTTTACAACTGCTAATGTTCTCCCAACAGTGTATTTAATGTGTTCCACTGTTCGCCACCACAGTTACAGAAACATTTCACTACAACGTTCGGCAAAGAGTTTCCGTAGAACATCGGAGTTATATCCCTTTGCAAACATGAGACACTGGTTGCCGCGGGTTTTTGTCAGTCTCTCCCATTTTTAATGTGCTTGTTCAAATATTATCTGAGTGATCTACAGTCTAGAATTAACACTGTATACGTGTATAATTATTATTTCATCAAAATCTTTCGCTTGTCTGAATAAGCCTATGTCTGATCGTTCTTGGGAGCAGTCATTTATTGAGATGCCAACAAACCGGAAATGAATTAGTAAGCTTACTAAATCGTGAAACCGGAAGTTATTTAGTAAGCTTACTAAATGAATTAGTAAGCATGCTAATTCATTTAGTAAGCTTACTAAATCGATCACATTAGTAAGCTTACTAAATTACGTTTAAAGTCCCGTTTGGCACCCCATATTTAACTCGATATTCTCTAAACCGACATATTTAACTCGATATTGTCTGGTAAACCGATATTACCTTAACTAATATTATTCTATCTTAATATCCTCTTAACTGACATAACTCTTATTTGATATCCCTTTATCTATATTCCTTAAACTCAATATCCTCTGAACCAATATCTCTTTAGCTCGATTTCCTCTAAACCGACATTGCTTTATCTTGATATCCTCTTAACCGATATCCCTTTGACTTTGAATACGTTGTTATCTAGAAAATCTACCAGTTCTTTATGTATACCACTTCTAAATATCCTTCAAAGACCTGAACATAAGTATACATAAGTTATTTCTCTTCCCTGTTGTCAGTCAGATGGCGAAGGCTATAACTATCTGTTTCCACCAATGAAGTGGATAGTCCAGACAGACATACATAAAAAGAAAAAGTTAGAAACAATGTTTTTCTTATAACATACCCAATTTCCCAAGCCTGCAGTTTGATTGTTCCATCCGCTCTGCAGTAGGCTCCACATGCTGTAACCTTGGAGTCCACTTGCGCCGACATGTACAAGGAAGGACCTCCTAGAATGTCTCCCTGGGAAGTGGCAAATGGTGCTTCAGCTAATGGATAGTACGCGGTTTGTCGTCTGTTTTGAGTTTTCTCTGCAACGATAGGTTCAGGTAGGAACATTGTCTGGTTAAAATCCAGAACATGTGTTTGTGTATCAATGAGTGTGTTTATAATGCCTGTCATTCATTCACTTAATATAGGATTCATTCACTGAATCTTACTTCTACAGTCCACAACTCAGTCACTGAATCTTACTTCTACAGTCCACAACTGAGTCACTGAAAAATTCTCGATGCCCTCTATAAAAGAGTCATTTCGTATTTTGTTCATAAAATTTGATTTGGGTGTTATATGTATCGTTCTGATTCAAGGTCAAATAATGTTACTTGACCTATTCATACCCTATCGCCAAACATATGATAATTACTTGTTTCCAATGAAGATCGTGCAACAGCCTTTTACATGTGCAGAAACCGAAATTACACGTCTTGGGGTCTTCAGTAGGTAAACATTACCAAGTCACATCTGAGTTTTTTTTTAAGCTTCATAAATTACGTTTGACCAATTGGCGCATTATTGTCCGGTTTTCCATCATAAATCGCGACTATATTGAATAAAATAACATTAAATTGATGATTTTCAGCAACAGTTAGTTCTTCTCGATAAGATAACACAATTTACATAACGTGACTGAAATGAAATACACAATCTTTGGCTCTTTAAGCACATCGGGGTATTTTTTTGTGGAAACGAAATTCGAGAGGATATTCCAGTTTACACATATATGTTAATAATACATTATTAAAACACGGTGAAATTGAAAGATAGTAATAAAGGTAATATTTTGATGAATTTATATTTCACAAGCGCACATTTGTTTAAAAATAAAACAACACGAACTGAATTCATCGGTGCTGCGAGTGGGGAAAACTTCACTACAGCATAACAGCAAAGTGTTTATTAGTTTTAAGACATGTTATTTGTTGATATGTGAATATTCTATCTTTGTATGTCTTTAGTTATTAAAAAGTTGCAAAATAAGGTACAATATAGCATGATTTCATTTAACGTAATGCAAAAAAATCCAATATGGCGACATAACTCTCCCTTTAAGTTTGCAACCATCGAAGTGCCGAGCGATTTCTGGCAAAATATAGGCCTAGGATTCGTGCATTAAGTCTCTTGTCAACATATATTGACTTAACCACTTAAACTTTCTTCTACAGATCTTCGTATACATGTCTAAGGTAGCCCAACTCACTAAGGTAGCCCAACTCACTAAGGTAACCCAACTCACTAAGGTAGCCCAACTCACTAAGGTAGCCCAACTCACTAAGGTAACCCAACTGACTAAGGTAGCCCAACTCACTAAGGTAACCCAACTCACTAAGGTAACCTAACTCACTAATGTAGCCCAACTCACTAAGGTAGCCCAACTCACTAATGTAGCCTAACTCACTAAGGTAGACCAACTCACTAAGGTAACCCAACTCACTAAGGTAGCCCAACTCACTAATGTAGCCCAACTCACTAAGGTCACCCAACTCACTAAGGTAACCCAACTCACTAAGATAACCCAACTCACTAAGGTAACCCAACTCACTAAGGTAACCCAACTCACTATGGTAACCCAACTCACTAAGGTAGCCCAACTCACTAAGGTAGCCCAACTCACTAAGGTAACCCAACTGACTAAGTTAGCCAAACTCTCTATGGTAACCCAACTCACTAAGGTAGCCCAACTCACTAATGTAACCCAACTCACTAAGGTAGCCCAACTCACTAAGGTAGCCCAACTCACTAAGGTAGCCCAACTCACTAAGGTAGCCCAACTCACTAAGGTAGCCCAACTCACTAAGGTAGCCCAACTCATTTATGTAGCCCAACTCACTAAGGTAGAGCAACTCACTAAGGTAACCCAACTGACTAAGGTAGCCCAACTCACTAAGGTAGCCCAACTCACTAAGGTAACCCAACTCACTAAGGTAACCCAACTCACTAAGGTAACCCAACTTACTAAGGTAACCCAACTCACTATGGTAACCCAACTCACTAAGGTAGCCCAACTGACTAAGGTAACCCAACTCACTAAGATAGCTCAACTGACTAAGGTAACCCAACTGACTAAGGTAGCCCAACTCACTAAGGTAGCCCAACACTCTATGGTAACCCAACTGACTAAGGTAACCCAACTCACTGAGGTAGCCCAACTCACTAAGGTAAGCCAACTGACTAAGGTAACCCAACTCACTAAGGTAGCTCAACTGACTAAGGTAGCCCAACTGACTAAGGTAACCCAACTCACTGAGGTAGCCCAACTCACTAAGGTAACCCAACTCACTAAGGTAGCCCAACTGACTTAGGTAGCCCAACTCACTAAGGTTGCCCAACTCACTAAGGTAGCCCAACTCACTAAGGTAACCCAACTCACTAAGGTAGCCCAACTCACTAAGGTAGCCCAACTCACTAAGGTAGCCCAACTCACTAAGGTAGCCCAACTCACTAATGTAGCCCAACTCACTAAGGTAACCCAACTGACTAAGGTAGCCCAACTCACTAAGGTAACCCAACTCACTAGGGTAACCCAACTCACTAATGTAGCCCAACTCACTAATGTAGCCCAACTGACTAAGGTAGCCCAACTCACTAAGGTTAAAAGATGACACTAAGGGTAACCTTACTGATACGGTTATTTTGTGCAGCGGCCGGCAGCCTACTTTTACATGATATCCTAAAGTTAGCCGTAACCAATTCTTTACCACTGCACCAAGGTTACATTCGTGGTGTACAACCTCATTGGTTAGTCTAACACTTAGACTCTAAACAAATTATTAAAAATATTGAAAAGGAGCAATTCCATTTCTTACAGTCTCCTTTTCAATATTTTGTTATGGTGTATTTTCAGAATATATACTTTTTTCAGAGTCTGAGTGTAAGACGAGCCCTTGGCCTATTTGAACAAATACCCCTACTCGGCTTCGCTAAGGTTGACCTTTAGTCAGTAGTTGAACTATGTGTTACGATCACTCATTCTGTTCAAGAGGTGCCACATTAATATTCATCTGTACTACCAGACAAAAGAAAGTATGCCTAATTTCGATAGAGTCGAAAATACAATAATGAGTCGAGTCGAGTTTAGATATCGTTGATAACAATTTGTTTGTAAATAGAGGATACTAAACGACCTTCTACTTAATACTATTTTTATTAAACGAGTTAATGATTTTGTATGAAACGAGCGAAAGCGAGTTTGATACCAAATCATTCACGAGTTAAATAAAAAAAAATGGTATTAAATAGAAGGAAGTTTAGTATTCTGTTTATTACTCGCCCCCTATAATCTAGCGAATTAGCCGACATGGCTCTGAAACTGAAATGGCTCTGAAACTGAAATGGCTCATGATTCCCGCAAGTCCGATATCATTATGACGACGTAACTACCCCTTTGACGTCATAATCGCAAACTATTGTGACGTCATACGTGCGGCGGTATTACACTTGTTTAATATTGCCGTATAAATACACTGCAGTATCTTACACATGCGAGTAATAAAGAAGTATACATAATTTCCTACATCAAGGGGGTGGTGCTTCTAGTCTGTATGTCCATTCAAACACATGGCGTGCTGGAATCGTCTTGCTAAAACACTTCAATTTCACTCTCCCACCCCATTCTTCCTCAAGGGTAATTCCAAAACTACGGGCAAGATGATGTATAAGTTATATTTATCATTCAAATCATTCTTCAACAATCAGTAGCAAAATAATTAACATTTTTGAAACACAAAATTGTCATTTGGTTTCTTTAGCAGTGCTCTCAGTGAGTTCATAGCTTTGTGAAATCATCAGCATTATGACATCATAGAATTATTACATCATCAACTTTATGACGTCATAGCATTGTCAGCAGTGTTCTCAATGATGTCAAAGCATCTACAAGCGATATGTACATTGTAGATATCTACAATATAGACATCGCTTGATCTCACATGTAAGTTATATCTATTGTGGGAGCCAGTTTTGGATGATAAAACATCTTTAATTTTTGTCAGTGTTATTTTTTTGCCCTGTAGTGTATCTAGCCTCACCTGTGCATACAAGTTCCTGTCCTGTTAATGTCCCGTCTCGTTTGCACGCTCTGAATGGAGACCCTTGTCCCCCAGCCATCGTGTATCCCGCTGCGCAGTGGTATTGGACAGTACTCCCCGTAGGAATAGATCCACTGGCTGATGCAACCACCCCAGTAGCCGGCGTCGGCACAGTGCAGGAAGCTGGAACCCAATGCAATATTCAATATGTAAACATAACATTGTTATATATATATATCGCATTTACAGGTGTGTTGTTACACAGCAGCAGTCATCGTTTTATAATCTTCTGTAACATCAAGAACAAGTGATAGGGACGTCAGAATAACAAGATGTGTTTGTTAAACACGGATGCCCCCGGATATGCCAAAGTTATGGCCAAGGTTAAAGTTTTCTGAATATTGTCCACTGCGGCAAGGTCAAGGTCACAAGGTCAAATATGATGACCTCATCTGAAGGTCTCATCACAAGGTATGCACATGCCAAGTATGAAAGCCCTAGCTCTGAGCAATCCAAAGTTATGGCCAAGGTTAAAGTTTGTGTGGACAAACACACAGACAGACGGACAGACAGACAGACAGACAGGTGAAAAACCATATGCCCCCGGAATCTCCCATTCGGGGGCATAACAAACAATTGTTATTAGATTATTCTCTTTATTATGCAGATAAACATAGTTTACAAGCGTAACAGGAGAGACTTAACAAGTCTTTTAAATGTAGTCATGATAACGCCTATTATTATGTCGTATATTTTTGCTCCATTATTTTTCCAATAATTAACCGATGTACATTAGCTGTGTACTATTACTGATGACCTAACCTAGGTGTGTATTATTATTGATGACCTAACCTACATGTGTATGAGTATTGATGACCTGAACTAGCTGTGTATTATCATTGATGACCTGAACTAGCTGTGTATTATCATTGATGACCTGAACTAGCTGTGTATTATCATTGATGACCTGAACTAGCTGTGTATTATCATTGATGACCTGAACTAGCTGTGTATTATCATTGATGACCTGAACTAGCTGTGTATTATCATTGATGACCTAAACTAGTTGTGTATTATTATTGATGACCTAAACTAGCTGTGTATTATCATTGATGACCTAAACTAGCTGTGTTTTATCATTGATGACCTAAACTAGTTGTGTATTATCATTGATGACCAAAACTAGCTGTGTTTAATTATTGATGACCTGAACTAGCTGTGTATTATCATTGATGACCTAAACTAACTGTGTATTATCATCGATGAGCTGAACTAGCTGTGGATTATTAATGATGACCTAAACTAGCTGTGTATTATCATTGATGACCTAAACTAACTGTGTAATATCATTGATGACCTAAACTAGCTGTATTTTATTATTGAATTCCGGCATCAAAAAGGGGAGATGACCTTAGTATCTCAAAACTAGATCCATGTAGGTTTGTATAACGTAGTGATAGTAGTAATAGTAGTAGTAGTAGTAGTAGTAGTAGTAGTAATAGAAATAGTAATAGTATTAGTAGTAGTAGTAATAAAAGTAGTAGTAGTAGTAGTAGCAGTAGTAATAGTAATAGTAGCAGTAGCAGGAGTAGTAGTAGTAGTAATAGAAATAGTAATAGTATTAGTAGTAGTAGTAATAAAAGTAGTAGTAGTAGTAGCAGTAGTAATAGTAGTAGTAGCAGTAGAAATAGTAATAGTAGCAGTAGCAGTAGTAGTAGTAGTAGTAATAGTAGCAGTAGTAGTAGTAGCAGTAGTAAAAGTAATAGTAGTAGTAGTAGTAGAAGTAGTAATAGTAGCAGTAGTAATAGTAGCAGTAGTAGTAGTAGTAGTAGCAGTAGTAGCAGGAGTAATAGTAGGAGTAGTAGCAGTAGTAATAGTAGCAGTAGTAGTATTAGTAGTAGCAGTAGTAGTAAAAGTAGTAGTAGCAGCACTAGTAGCAGTAGTAATAGTAGTAGTAGTAGTAGCAGTAGTAGTAGTAGCAGTAGTAATAGTAGTAGTAGCAGTAGCAGTAGTAGTAGTAGTAGTAGTAGTAGTAGCAGCAGTAGTAGTTGCAGCCTTAGCAGTAGTGATATTAGTAGTAGTAGTAGTAGCAGAAGCAGCAGCAGTAGCAGTAGCACTGGTAGTAGCAGTAGTTGCACAGCACTCATGAATACTTACATGCTTCACATTGTCCACTGGTGTATGCACAATAAGCGGCGGCCATTTGAGTAGTTTTAACTTGTGGGTTCATTTCAAGTATACTCGAACAGAGAGTTGAAACGTCCAAGCATTGCGGTCCATTCGCTAAAAAATAAAATACGAAGATGGGGTAACACACGTGACATGATATACAAGGGATGCATTTTAAGTTATGTAATAATGTTTATATATATAATGTGTTTTCATTGTTAATCTATAACAACTTTAAAGGCGCTGCAGTAGCATGCTTAATGCAGATTAATTGTTCTCAAATTTGCCAATTTTATACACTATATTGTTACGATAGAGTGTATGACATCTCATATCCGTAGAATGGGTCATCCTTATGGGGAGAAAAGTGTGCGACCTATTAAGCGACAATTTTGTAGAACTCTTTAGTGTGAGAGGCACATTTGTAGTTGTCGTGCGATTTCTAGAGTTAAGACAGCGAAATGATTGACCATTCTCTCAAAGACTTTAATTGTACCAGCCTAAGGACGGGGTAGTGCTGGGAAGCAGAATGAATATAGGAAAGGTATAATCCCTTATATGTGCCTTCAAGGGATTAGTACTCATACTTTAAGACTCTACTGAGTCCGATTACTTGAACTACCTTCGAATGGTCATGTTACAGTGAACACCTTAAAATGGCCGCTCGAAGGGCAATGGACTCGCATGGCTTAACCGAACAAAGCGCAATTGTTTTACATCTTTTTTTTCCATTGATTCAGGAGTTCTATTGAGCCATTGGTTACACTAATTACCTACTTACAGAACTTCCTCAAGTAAGAACGGCGTGTACTTATAACTTTATAACAAGTCGCATTGAGGTCTTTCGGTTGTTATATGGACTCATGTGCGTGACGTAGCAGCACTGGGTCTTAAAATTACCGTCTGGGGCCCTGCATATGGTCTTGCATTTATTGGTAGTTTTTCCTGCGATCTCGAGCTTGTTGGGCTGTGAGGAAGCGCCGGCACCCCTCAGTCTTGCTCCCAAAGCGTGATTAGAAGGTTCATAATTCTCTGAAAGCCCTGGAATAGCAACAGACTCGCGTCAGTAATGATAGCAATAATATCCTACACGAGCTAGTTTCATCAACTTTTTAACAAATCAAACCAAACAAATATGGGTTACTTTATGAAAATGTATGAAAACAGCTCCCAAGACAACGTCAACCTTTTACCTACTTGTTTTTAATGTTGGCCTGTCAAACATCTGTGAATCCAGAATGTTAAGCGGTTATGTTATCTCGTTCACGCAAAGATATAATACTTGATCTAAATCGGAGTGATGGGTTGCAATTTAAGGTAATTAATTAATCGGTAGTGTCCAAGGTCCGAGGTCCGCTGAATTGGCTGAATGACAATTTCATAAATTCATTCTTTTTCTACTATCAAATAATGATGAACATCTAATTGCCATTGAAATAATAAATATCATAAAGAATGAACAGATCTTGATTACACGGGTCAAAGTTGTGAGCATGCGGGTGCTCAAACTCATATTGACCCAGTTTGTCTAATATTGTCCCCGTTGTTCCTGTCTCGACCCATCTGTCGAATGTATCATCATATGGCCTAAACCGTAAATAGTGTATAAGTGCAATAACGTTGATAGCTAATTAATGATAATATGTATGAAGGATCGCACACGTATTGTTCCAGTTTGTGTCGTATTGTCCCTGATTTTCCTGTATTAATTGGCCCTGTTTTCCTGTATTAATTGGCCCTGTTTTCCTGTATTAATTGGCCCTGTTTTCCTGTATTAATTGGCCCTGTTTTCCTGTATTAATTGGCCCTGTTTTCCTGTAATGTCCTTGTTTTTCCTGTAGTGTCCCTGTTTTTCCTATATTGTCCCTGTTTTTCCTGTAGTGTCCCTGTTTTTCCTATATTATCCCTATTTTTCCTATATTGTCCCTGTTTTCCTGTATTGTCCCTGTTTTTCTGTATTGTCCCTGTTTTCCGTATTGTCCCTGTTTTTCCTATATTGTCCCTGTGTTTCCTATATTGTCCCTGTTTTTCCTGTATTGTCCCTGTTTTTCCTATATTGTCCCTGTTTTTCCTGTTTTGCCGACTCGTATGGTTTTGACAGTAAATACCGTATACAAGCAGTATGCTAGTTAACTAATGATAATGTGTACGAAGGACCTTGCACAGGCATGGCTCACATAACCTATACGTTTCTCAGTTGGAGCATGATAGCTGCGGTTGTGACATGGTTTAAAGTGATCAAGTAATCAACCGGGTCCAACATTCATCATGTATGCCTCTTATACTCGGTCAATATATTGTTTATGAATTTGCTCTCATTTAATGGATATTTATCGATCGACATTTATTCGAAACTAATGACACTTGAATTTTAACAACTTTAACCCCTCCTGTGTATTTTATTATGCCAAAGTTCGAGAACTTGCAAACTGGCGGGACATTCACATGATATGTTTAAAAAGCTTTGTTGTACACATGTTTATAGGATCATTCTTTATCACTGCATTAGACGTAATTATATTGACGTTACAATGAAATCCAATTAACATGATATCTACACTAAGCCCATAAGTGAAGTGACTTCCGTGCTCTACGACACACAGTTTGCGAAGTGACGCAAGGGGGGCATGTGACGCAAGGGGGGCATGAGCTAATAGAAAGTGAATAGCGGGCCTGTAGCTTGAAATTCCATAGTTGGGTTTACGCAACATTAAAGGCACTGTGTCACAGCAAATGTTATTAAATATCACTAATTCAGCGATCTTGCCCATTGCTCATATATGAAATTGATCAGCCCCAATGTATTCTACCATATAGTCAATTTGAAATATTTTTTAGTATTCGCGTTTTAAAGTTAATTTAAAAAGTTTGCTTGATTTAATGCAACGTTGCATTAAATCAACCGTGACGCCTTGAGCGAAACCTAGATAGAGTTAGCTCCCTTTCTTCTTTGCCAGCGCGTACCCAGTTTTTGTTTACACCCGTGAAGACCGATACTTTCGCCAAATACTAGACAAATACTTGGAAATGCAGCGGACGACGGCAACAGATGGTTTACATCAAGAAACGATTAGGCTAAGTGAAGTTCGAGAAATTCGAAGCGCGATGTCAGGTGTGCCGATGTGAAGTGAACAAGCCAGTAAACGATGTTCCGTTGACCGAGGCGAGCACCATCGTCAAACAAGCCAGGTACAGTGCTGTCGGGTAAACCTACGCACCTAAGAATTACAAATGTAAGCGCAACATTTATATCAGCAGAATATTTTACATGTGGAAATGTATCTCAAGATGAGAATTAAGTCTTTCAGTAATCATGGTAATAACACTAATGTAGAAATTGTAAGTAGAATTGCTAAATGCATTGACACTTAAAATAATCAACAGTGATCAAATGACTATTCCCATAGGTCAATCAGTGTAGGCTAAAGATACGCAGTAAGAGTTTCACTAATCATACATTTCCAATTTTATGATTTATGAAAAGTATTTTCAGAAGCTGATGAAAGTACTAGTAGATGTTTGAGGAATTATTTTGTTTCCTTTGAAATTCGGTATCATGTGACAAGGCAAAATGTTTTATTATGTCTTCTTCATTATGATTGTTCTAAATTTTTAGTAATTTGTCGCTATTTGGTCAATAAACATCATTGTAAACGTTTTCACCTGCTAGAAACAATTTAATATCTTCTAAACTTTCCAAAAGAATGAAGTCTATACACTTTATACATATACTTATGTTGTATTGGTCGCAGTGCATATTTTCCCCCACACAGCTGTACTATTTATACCTGAATTTTGCTGTGTACAGTACACTTTCTGTATGGTCAGTGACCCATTTGTCAATTTGTAGTACAAATATGATATAGCTGTCGCCCTGTCCGTCTGTCCATCTTATAATTTCATTACTGGAACAGAACTAAAATACCGTTCATAACATCTTTGTGAAACTTTCTAGGAGTATTACCTACTAACTGAAGTAATAGTTCATTTGTCCATAGACACTTGTTGGATTTGGACTTTGTTCAGTCATAGGTTCGATTCCAGAGCAGACCTTCAAAATCCTTCATCTTATATTCCTGAAACTCTACATGATGTGTATTACCAATCTACTTAGCCTAGGTCAAATATAATAATATGATTTGTATAGATATACCAATATGGATTATGATTTGTAAATTTGCTGATTGACTTAACTGTAGCGATCACATAGGCAATGCTTTATAATTTGATTTGTTAATGTTGACAAGGCAATAAATATCTAATTAACTACAGAGCCAATGGCTGTATTTTTTTTAGTTTAGTAACACTTGACTGTGTCAAAGGTGAAACATTATTTATTTTTCAATGAACCTGTAAAAGAAGACTGTATATTACAAAATTTGATAATTGACATGACCTTGCTGGTACACAGATTGGTCTTAATTGAATGTTATTATTTTACCAAACTATGTCGTCAATAAATATTGTCATGTATAAAAATAAGTTTTGTTTTGTTTTCCCAACATTCATCTCGACACAAGTACACAGTGGTGTGTATTCTTACCTTGAGGTTATTTCCATAATTACAATTTACATTTACATTTTGTGCAACTTTAATGATTTTCATTTAATAACAGCAATGTGCCAAACGTGTTACAGGAATCACTGTTTCCCCATTCGATCTAATGTTATTTCAATGTTATTTCATGGATAATTTTAATTATCTCAATTTTCAAAATATTTTACTGAAAATTGACATGGAAACAGCAAATCTACCCCGCAAAAGTACCAATTTTCTGATTTTGGATACAATGGTATTAATAAAACAGTTAAACGGTTACTGAGGTATTTCCATTTCTTCAGCCCTTTAGGCTTACATATATGGTGGCAATGGGAATGGGACGTTACTGTAAAAATACCAAGTCATTATTTTGCTGTTTTCCAAAACTATGCTTAACATTAATGAATTTGAAATGTGTCTAAAAATAATAAGATTTTAGATTACAATCTTGTTGAATTTCATAAGTTTTCGTTCACTTACGATAATTTATTTGTGATACTTTTACTAACACTTTCAAATTAATAAACAATTTATATAATTTTCATGTTTTTGTAAAACTGGGCAAGTATCCTATAATATAGGCCTATAGGCCTAATATTCAAATCATATCTACGGAAAATATGACAATTAAATGACATATATGACATGGTTGAGAAAATGATTGTTTATGCAATGCATTTCAACAAAAGCGTCCCTATTATCGGGGTAGGCCTATTTGAAAATCATGATCATGGATGCAAATAATTTTATGAATACATGACCAAAGTAAACTATTCAGAAACAGATCAAAATCATTTTCCATTGACGTTTCGTTTAAAATAATATTTGCAAAATCCAAAAGAAATTTTATTGCATTAAAGTGTAATGCCCAAGTGGTACTGGGAAGACATATTTTACAGGTAAGCTTGGACAACGTATCAGAAAACGGTTACTTTTTCATTATTGCGGGTTTGATGCTGTATTTATTTTTTTCATTCTGAATAATCTGAACATTGCTTTCAATTATCTTATAACGATATGATGAAAATTAGTATCCACTATCTATAATCCTTTAACATTCTACTGAAATACGGAGGATGAGTCAGTTTTCCGGGTAAGTACATGATCTGGTGACGATAGAATCTAAATAGCTGCTGAGGGAAGCAGACGATAGTCGGGCGCAAAACAAGATGCGCAACGTGTAGATGAAACCAGAAAAACAAGCATCACAACAACGCGTGCGACAGATTTCAATGTACGGAGCAACTGTTTACAGAAAATTCACGCGGTCTGCTCCCGCGTTTTAATTATAATAACAAGTCAACTGGAAACAATATTAAGTATTTTATGGCATCAATAGGAAGCTAAAATATGTATCAATATGTCTTAATATAGCTTAATTTAGGTCGAAAAACCGTGCTACAGTGCCTTTAAACATAATTTAAAATGTGTAAACTTTAAAAGTAAGAATGTTGTATGTGATGAAATATTTGCCTGACATACACACTGACTTTTTGCACAGTGAACACTCAAAGTTGGTGGATTTTGAAAAAAGCGCAAACTTCAAGGGGACATAACTCAAATACCTAACCGTCGAATTTTATGATTTTTTCAGGAGAGTAAGATTTTACTATGGTCGTTATAAATCAAAAATAAAATCGCTCGCGAACAGTCATTCCTGGTGACAATTTGACAAAAACTGAAAATGTACTGAAATTTCGCGATTTTGAAGGTGTGCGTCTTTAAAAATCTTCTTCTCACTAACAGCAACACGTACAGACACGTGTGATAGCTCCTTTTAAAGCTGAATAAATGGTTAACAAAGTAACAAGTCAAAGTTTTAAATTTCGTTCTAGAACTCAAATTATCTCCCCTTGAATATGGTCATTTTTTAAATGTTTGTTTTTTGGCTTTATGTTCAAAGGGACATAACTCTGCCACATATAAACTAATTTCAGAGTTAATTATTGCTATTTGTTCCCCGGTATTTGCTCAACAATTCGATTGCAAATCATTATCATATAAAAGTTGATAGTTACGGAACATTTTCGAAACCAACTGAAAATGTACTGAAATTTTGCAATTTTGAAGGTGTGCGTCTTTAAAAATCTTTTTCTCACTAATGGCAACACGTACAGACAAGTGTGATAGCTCATCTTAAAGCTGAATAAGTGCTCAACAAAGTAACGAGCCAAATTTTGGAATTTCGTCCTAGAACTTAAATTATCTCCCCATAATATGGTCCTTTTTTAAATGTTCGTGTTTTGGCTTTATTTTCAAAGGGACATAACTGTCACATATAGACTTATGTCTCAGTTCTTTATTGCAATTTGTTCCCGATATTTGCTCAACAATTCCATTTCAAGTCATTATCATATACACATTAATAGTTCGGCCACATTTTGGGTTTTTATTCAGGGGTAATCAAATATGAAGTTTTGAACATTGAAATGTGAGTCTCGATAATCCTAGACACCTGCTAAAGACATGCAACTTTCTTTAAAAGTTGTGCAATATTAATGTCACAGTGGCTTTATTGATTACATTTCAAATAATTTACTCATCTATGCGCTGAATCATTTTATCGTCACTTGTGACTATATTTATTATTATTATTATTATTATTATTATTATAATTATTATTTACTTACCATTCTTCCATAGCCAAGTACCTGTCACTGAAAGACCAGAGACATCATACTGCCATACGCTATTGTAGGCTGCTCCCATCCAAATCTTCGCGTTTGGATAACTGTGGAGAGAATGTGATTCTTGCATGACGTACATGAGATCAATGTGACAGCAATAAAAGTTTTACCTATCAAAGAGACTGGGATGTTTGATAGTTAATCCCTCGAGCGTTCGAAAATGTATCCTCAATAGGTCGCGTCAGTTTATAAACATACCTAACATTGTTTGCATACTCTGATACCGTGTGTGCGTAAATATCAGAACGACGCTTCAACGTTTTTCAGATTATCAATAATCGAATATCCTAAAACTTCTATAAAAAAATGATTAAACATGTCCTTCTTGCCGATGACGTAGAAGGAAGTTTAGTCGAATTGTTACATTTAAGACAATGAAATATCGATGAAGCACAAAGGTAAATTTAAATATTTGCAGCCAATGACGTATATATGACAAAAACGCAAATGACCTTAACGTTAACATTATCAACTGTGAAATAGATGACCAAAATAATTACACTAAAGACGATGAAATTAAAAGCAGGAACACTGAAGAAGATAAAATTAATTAAAACTCAAAACTGCGAACAAGTGCCCCCTCCACCCCTTACATCGTCTGCTATATGCAAGTAAGGCTTAGGTGCAATGCACCATTGAATTTCAACGCTTTGTCATTCATGGATCTCGAGTTCCAGCCGATGCTATCAAGTTTCACCGCAATACATATCCACAGTAGTACTATGCCTTCAATAATATTAGTAGCCGTAAAGTTAAAGCGGCCTTAAAGGAACATTATCATGTTGGTGAGGTCACATATATGTCCAATCGTTATAATTGATTTGTAACTTAATTGAGAATTGTCAACTTTAACCGAAAATAACCAGTTTAAGTAAGGTCGAACAGTTCAATATAACGAAAATACAATCATTCAAAATCGAGGTCATGATCGAAAACCGGACAATTTACCTTGGAATGCCATGAATTAAAACCGTCCATATATATGCATAATATGTTAAGCATTTGGCGATGAATATAAAAGTTATAAAATATAACCTAAATCCTCACCTATTGTAATTTGGTACATTTTATAACCAAATAAAATATCATGCAAAACTGATCATGAATCTTTAAAGGCACATCCCTTGTATTGTTGTGGGTCACATATTCCAAACGTAATGAATGATATTAATCTTTCGAGAAGGACTGACTGTTGCCGAAAAGGGCCATTTTGATGATAGTCGACGTTGTATTTCATATTAGTATATATTTTTTAGGAATGAAGAGTTAAACAAACAAACTTCATTTAATTATTTATATAAATAAAGCACAAACCCTATGTGTTACTATTTCAAATAGTCAATAATCTCACCCCTACACTCCATCTCAACAGAAACGAGTGACATTTTCTATGTCCAATGTTTTCAGAGGCTAAAACATTACAGTTATCTGCCCCTTACTTCTGAAAATCTAAACAAAAAGGACCAGAGGCGTGGGTTTGAAACTGATGCGCGCGGAAACCTTACACCCTAACTTTACTACGTGTAGAACAGTTCTCTACAGCAGACCAAGTTGCTTAGCCCACACTTGGCGAGATTCGAGACACAGATGACACGGGATCATCTAGCGACTTAGACAATGTTTGGCTTACCACACATTTTGCTATGCCTTTATACTATTTTAATTAAAGACGCTGTCACAAATTTTGTGCATGTCATTGTTTCTCAAATTTGTCATTTATCATTAATATTTATACAATTCATTGTTACATTAGAGGGTAAAACATCATTACACGACCCGATAGGCCGTATACATATTAACCAGTGATACGTATTTGAAGAAAGTGGTACGAAGTATAAAGAGACAGTGGTGTGGACCTTTTCGTGGTGGCAGGTACATTTGTCGGTCATATGCGTTTTCCAGTGTTCAGACAGTAAGACTGTTGAACAATCTAACATTGTTCCATATTTAAAACTGTACTTTGAGTGTTTAACCGAACCATGTACATTCGTTTTAAAACTTTTAATTGAATCGGGAGATTTATTTAGTTACTGGTAACACTTATATGCCTTTTTGTGAGAGCACTTTATTTCAGTAAGCAGAACATGCTACAGCGCCTTTCAAGGCTCTTTGATTATTTCATATGGAATTTCAGCTATTTTGACAATAATCAATTTGTACATTCATTTTACATATGATTATGAGGTTTTCAAAAAGGAATATATTTAGATTGTTTAAATGCAAAATTAGCAAAACGCCATCTTCCCAAGAAACATACTGAGCAAAAAAGTGTTCATGATTGGCTGATGAAGAAGAGAGGTACATGACAACAAATAACAACAAAAAACATCTTACAGAACATCGCTCCTAAATTCAATCAAATTGGCCAACTCTGTCGAATTGGTAGCCCACATCATGTGAGAGTTTCTGTCGGCACAAAAAGTCCGTGCTTGGGAAACTGTTCTTCTGGTATCGTCAAAATACAAGCACATTTGGTTCTTGAAGACGAACCCACTGGGACAGCCACCTGGATGAGTTTAAGTAAGACACTAAAACCTCCTTCACATGGACACAATTTACCTACATAAGCAATTAACTTATATGTGTTATCGCCAGGTATATGTAAAAATAATATCGTGATTAGAATTTTCATCTTTGAGAAACGTCATTGAGAAAGCTGCTCATACAAACACGGTTCTGGAGCTAGTCCTGAGAGAGTAGTGAGAGAGTAGTGAGAGAGTAGTGAATGGAGATGAGAACGATCTCACTCACCATTGGTGCTCTCAAACCAACTGTCTTTTAATGATACCACTTGGAAAGAGAACATTCGTATGACGATATATTTTGCTTGATGCATATAATAATAATTTATGTGCCATCCATGTAGGTTACTGTATAATCACAGTCACAGTCACAGTAAAATGCCATTTAACAGATAAAATGGCAATATTTTGTATATTTACAAGACTTTTAAATAAACATTAATATAACTAACGTCACAATCAGCAATGACAAGACAAACCTGCAGGACGTACATATATAGTTGAGTGAAAGCACGTCCTCATAGGGACTTTGCAATTGGCAGATTGTCGGTCTCTGAAACCTTGTTATTGTGTTCAACATCATGCATGCAATAAAGGAAAATCTATCTAATGACATCACTTTCAATGGTGCACGCTAATCCAGGAGTACATGTCTTCCAAACTCAATTGCATCGGATTGTCCTCATGTGAAAATAATTATGTACGCCTTGATGTAGATGAAAGATTTCTTTTAGCGATTGGTATTATTTGTATGTTTTTAAAAAATATTTTGGTATTAGAAAAATAACATACTCAATGGCTCTTTAGCGTTTCGGTGAAATACTCACCTAAGCAAACATAAATTCTGTTCATATGACCTCAAATACTCCAGTAGTATTTATACTAAGTAAAAATCTACTTTTACTAGACCTCTAGGGGTCTAGTAAATATACTTTTACTTAGGTCTTTTTACTCCAGGAGTATATTTACTCATGTAAACAAATGCGTTCACACGCCAACCTAACTTAAGTTACTTACATGAGTATGTTTACTCACATAAGCAAATTTGTCCATGTGAAAAAAGCTTTAGTTTATCAAACCAATCTACCGTACAGCAATTTTTTTTAAACATCTCCAATTCTAAATCAAAGAACATATGAACATAACATTGAAACTGTAAAATATCATATTTAAACCTTGAAAAAAATACAATAAAGAGTATTTACACAAAACAATATCATAAACTTTCTTTTTATATTTACCTTCACAAATAGTGAACAAGTTTGAAATATTTCAAAAATGGCCCCTTGCAAAAAATAACAAGTGCAATAACGGTAGGAATTCTTTTTTGGATTCGTTAATGGAGGTTTTCACCTTTACAAACTGTATTTACACAAACGTATCTTCACATTACCTTACATTTACCTTGAGTTATTAACCTTTATTAATTTTCATTTATATTTACCTGAGCAGAAGTTCTGAAAAGATGACCACTGCCCACTCGAGAGACACATTAGCTGAATCGTACTTTCGCTGTTATCACAGGAAACCGTGATTTTTTCGCCGGGATTATAGGACGATTGGGCGTTTCCATTGACTGCACCACTTGGGAGGGATGGGCTTCCACAGGTTACTGACGAGACAAAGATATCAACATTGACATTGTAATCATTAGTAATCGTAATCCTAATTGTCACCACAGTGGTAGAAACACATACCATTTACATAGTAAAGAATAGTGGTATTCATAAATCGTACTCTTTATCATAATGGTAATTGCAATCGTAGTCATATTCGCCATGTAATCGTCATCAAAGTGGTAATCATAGTTGAAGTCACCATTATAATCGTCTACATAGTGGTAATCATACTTGAAGTCACCATTATAATCGTCATCACAGTGGTAATCATAGTTGAAGTCACCGTTATTATCTTCATCACAGTGGTAATCATAGTTGAAGTCACCATTATAATCGTCATCATAGTGGTAATCATAGTTGAAGTCACCATTATAATCGTCATCATAGTGGTAATCATAGTTGAAGTCACCGTTATAATCGTCATCAAAGTGGTAATCATAGTTGAAGTCGCCATTATAATCGTCATCACAGTGGTAATGATAGTTGAAGTCACCATTATAATCGTCATCACAGTAGTAATCATAGTTGAAGTCACCGTTATAATCTTCATCATAGTTGTAATCATAGTTGAAGTCACCATTATAATCGTCATCATAGTGGTAATCATAGTTGAAGTCACCATTATAATCGTCATCATAGTGGTAATCATAGTTGAAGTCACCATTATAATCGTCATCACAGTGGTAATCATAGTTGAAGTCACCATTATAATCGTCATCACAGTGGTAATCATCGTTGAAGTCACCATTATAATCGTCATCACAGTGGTAATCATAGTTGAAGTCACCGTTATAATCGTCATAATAGTGGTAATCATCACAGTGGTAATCATAGTTGAAGTCACCATTATAATCGTCATCATAGTGGTAATCATAGTTGAAGTCGCCATTATAATCGTCATCAAAATGGTAATCATAGTTGAAGTGACTATTATAATCGTCATCATAGTGGTAATCATAGTTGAAGTCACCATTATAATCGTCATCACAGTGGTAATCATAGTTGAAGTGACCATTATAATCGTCATCATAGTGGTAATCATAGTTGAAGTCACCATTATAATCGTCATCACAGTGGTAATCATAGTTGAAGTCACCATTATAATCGTCATCACAGTGGTAATCATAGTTGAAGTCACCGTTATAATCGTCATCAAAGTGGTAATCATAGTTGAAGTCACCATTATAATCGTCATCACAGTGGTAATCATAGTTGAAGTCACCATTATAATCGTCATCACAGTGGTAATCATCGTTGAAGTCACCATTATAATCGTCATCACAGTGGTAATCATAGTTGAAGTCACCGTTATAATCGTCATAATAGTGGTAATCATAGTTGAAGTCACCGTTATTATCTTCATCACAGTGGTAATCATAGTTGAAGTCACCATTATAATCGTCATCACAGTGGTAATCATAGTTGAAGTCACCATTATAATCGTCATCATAGTGGTAATCATAGTTGAAGTCGCCATTATAATCGTCATCAAAGTGGTAATCATAGTTG
This sequence comes from Gibbula magus, assembly GCA_936450465.1. NCBI lineage: Eukaryota > Metazoa > Mollusca > Gastropoda > Trochida > Trochidae > Gibbula > Gibbula magus. The sequence goes on from OW388300.1 coordinate 57,905,341, forward strand.
AAGTCACCATTATAATCGTCATCACAGTAGTAATCATAGTTGAAGTCACCATTATAATCGTCATCACAGTGGTAATCATAGTTGAAGTCACCATTATAATCGTCATCATAGTGGTAGTCATAGTTGAAGTCACCATTATAATCGTCATCATAGTGGTAATCATAGTTGAAGTCACCATTATAATCGTCATCACAGTGGTAATCATCGTTGAAGTCACCATTATAATCGTCATCATAGTGGTAGTCATAGTTGAAGTCACCATTATAATCGTCATCAAAGTGGTAATCATAGTTGAAGTCACCATTATAATCGTCATCACAGTGGTAATCATAGTTGAAGTCACCATTATAATCGTCATCAAAGGGGTAATCATAGTTGAAGTCACCATTATAATCGTCATCATAGTGGTAATCATAGTTGAAGTCGCCATTATAATCGTCATCAAAGTGGTAATCATAGTTGAAGTCACCATTATAATCGTCATCACAGTGGTAATCATAGTTGAAGTCACCATTATAATCGTCATCACAGTGGTAATCATAGTTGAAGTCACCATTATAATCGTCATCAAAGTGGTAATCATAGTTGAAGTCACCGTTATAATCGTCATCATAGTGGTAATCATAGTTGAAGTCACCATTATAATCGTCATCACAGTGGTAATCATAGTTTAAGTCACCATAAAAATCGTCATCACAGTGGTAATGATAGTTGAAGTCACCATTATAATCGTCATCACAGTGGTAATCATATTTGAAGTCACCATTATACTCGTCATCAAAGTGGTAATCATAGTTGAAGTCACCATTATAATCGTCATCACAGTGGTAATCATATTTGAAGTCACCATTATAATCGTCATCAAAGTGGTAATCATAGTTGAAGTCACCATTATAATCGTCATCACAGTGGTAATCATATTTGAAGTCACCATTATAATCGTCATCAAGGTGGTAATCATAGTTGAAGTCACCATTATAATCGTCATCAAAGTGGTAATCATAGTTGAAGTCACCATTATAATCGTCATCATAGTGGTAATCATAGTTGCAGTCACCATTATAAATGATCATCATCATAGTGGTAATCTTAACCATGATCATCATCATAGTGGTAATCTTAACCACGATCATCATCATAGTGGTAATCTTAACCACGATCATCATCATAGTGGTAATCTTAACCACGATCATCATCATAGTGGTAATCTTAACCACGATCATCATCATAGTGGTAATCTTAACCACGATCATCATCATAGTGGTAATCTTAATGGTATCCGCAGTGAAAAACGTAATCTTAATCGTCATCGTAGTGATAATCATAATCATAATCATAATCATAATCATTATCATGACCATTTCCATACCACTGGCAGTCATAACCATAGACGTAATCATAAAATATTTTCTTTATTGAAATGATTGACTAGTCACAATTATATCCAAATTTAGCTATAAAATTGCTCAAAGTTAAAATTTTATTTGCAGTGTGCCTCGTGGATCATATTTACTGCATTGAAATCTATATCACTTTCTGATCACTGCGAAATGTCACAAAAGGGACAGGGGTGTATTAACGATTTCGTAAGTGGGACGGGGGGTGAGGGGCTTGAATCAGAATTGTGTTACCAAAAAAAAGAGAAAAAGAAAAGGATTCCCGCATATGTCATCACTTACAGGTACATTCATTCTGTTGTTGGGGGACACATATGCCAGGGTTTATTGATGGTGTTGTTTTATCAAGAAGTACTGACTGCTGCCGAAAATCTTAATTTTTATGACTATGAACTGAATATAGTGACGTTATAAAGGTATAACTCACGATTTCTGATCATAAACCAGACCTTACATAGTGATTGACGCGCGTCAATTAGTAAAACGTAATCTAAATCAAATTATTTACAACAGACCAAAATATTGTGCATGTAAATGGAACGTGACAATTCGGTTTCTTCTCAGGTATATGATATTTCTAGATTTTCAATGAAAACTAGTTATCATGATATATTTGGCGATTGGTGATGAATATTCAAGTTAAGTAAAAATTTTCGAACTGAAATCAGCATATATAAGGTATTTTGGCACGTATTAAAGTCAAATAAAACTAGAAGGTGTTTTTACTCGTCAAAAACAGATGTCTTCCCCTTCCCCCAATTCAATTTCAATTGTTAACCTTCCAAAAGACAAAGCCTAAATTGTTGCCAAGGAAACAGAAGAAAATTAAATTTTTAAAGTTCAAACACCCCAAAGGCACATCTTAATGATATTGGGAGTTAGTATACCAAATTTGGTGAGGATAGCCCCAATAGTTTTAGAGATCTGCTCCGACCCTTCAAATTAGTACAAATTGTTACCATGGAAACAAAAAAATAAAAAAATAAAAAAGTTGAAACCCTCAAAAGGCACATCTTCATGATATGGGGAGGCTGTATACCAAATTTGGTGAAGATTGGTAAAATAGTTTTAGAGATCTGCTCCAGAAACAAACCCTACCCTTCAAATAGACTAATTCCAAATTGTTGTCGTGGAAACAAAAAAACAATAACATTTTTAAAAAATGAAACCCTCAAAAGGCACATCTACATGATATGGGGAGGCTGTATACCAAATTTGGTGAAGATTAGTAATGTAGTTTTAGAGATCTTCTCAGAAAACAAAGGGAACGCCGACGCCGACGCCGACGCCGACGCCAACGCCAACGCCAACTCCGACGGAAACTCAACCAAATTGTTTTATTTTATGAAACACAATAGATGCACCTTCAAAGTAACATTATTTTCTACATCTTTCCTCACCTACACCGTCCACTCCTGTACAATTTCAGTATATCTGAACATTCGTTATGTTCAAATTCATCAGGTTATTTAGGCGCTTATGGCTCGTGGCAGAGAGGCGTGTATCGCTTAGAAATAGCGTTTTAAAGACATATACCTACATAAACACTACCCTATTACTTTTATATATTAGGAATAGGGTAGTGTCTATGTAGGTAAATGTCTTTCAAACGCTTAGAAATAGCGTTGAGAATATGTTCATGTCGTGAGTAATCTTATACCAGTTTAGTAATTTAATTGGTGTCCATCTTGTTTCTTAACACATGACAGTTCTCCATGGTGTTTGAACAGGCAAGATGCAGAGCATGATCATAATAATGTGTATATCAACCACTCTTTTTTCACGATTTGTGATGTTTTACCAGCCCATTCTTTCTCCCAGGGATAGAAACAGTCATATCGTAGCATTGGATTCGTACTTAATTGAACTTACAATTCAATATAAACAAAACATCTATTCTTATCCTATTGTTTTGAATATAGCGTTTGTCTCAATGTTAGCTAAACTATACAGCCCAACAAACAAATTAAAGCTTCAAATTCATCATCAACCCAACAAACGCAAATAACAAGTTGTTTGTAGTCAGTGTCATATTCTACTAGCAAGGGCTAAATCCAGGCAATGCACTAATGAATCACTAAGTAAAGAGACCATATGTTTTGTTTTAAGTGTGATATCGTACACGATTCAATCAATGGCTAATATAAGCATTGCTGGATTTCGTTAACTTTTCTGTGCAAGCAAGCTGTGTAGCAGTGCACACTATGAAGTTCAAGTGCATTATTATTATTATTATTATTATTATTATTACTATTAATTTTATTATTATTATTATTATTAATTTAATTATTATTATTATTATTATTATTATTACTATTACTATTACTATTACTATTACTATTACTATTACTATTATTATTATTATTATTATTATTATTATTATAGTACCTTTGGTTTCCAGGGTCGGGTAGTCGTTGATTTTATTATTGTCATAACAGGTCTTGAAACAAACGCGTTTCGTTTCTCTCGATGCGCACGATGGGTCCGCCTGTAGAACTGCTGCACAGTTGGTGACTTTGTCGAACTTGGGTGCTGTGTTAACAGAATCAAATAGATCAGTTTTGTGGTAAATTTGAAACCATGAGCTTTGAAATAGTGGAACCTTAAAGAGAGAGTTCTATTAGTATATCCGTAATTTTGTTTGTAGGCATTATGAACTTTGTTTCCACAAAATAATGTCCAGTTAGAGTCGCCCGCCCCCTTAATAAAAGGGACTTTACCACGTTTTATAGGAAATTAAAGAGATCTCTTTAAATGGAAAAGAAATGTTACCAGTTGCAATACGTGACTTACTGTGTTGCAATACGTGACTTACTGTGTTGCAATACGTGACTTACTGTGTTGCAATACGTGACTGATTGTGTTCTAATACCTGACTGATTGTGTTCTAATACCTGACTGTGTTGCAATACACGACTGACTGTTGCAATACGTGACTTACTGTGTTGCAATACACGACTGACTGTTGCAATACATGACTTACTGTGTTGCAATGCGTGACTTACTGTGTTGCAATACACGACTGACTGTTGCAATACGTGACTTACTGTGTTGCAATACGTGACTTACTGTGTTGCAATACGTGACTTACTGTGTTGCAATACGTGACCTACTGTGTTGCAATACGTGACTTACTGTGTTGCAATACACGACTGACTGTTGTAATACACGACTTACTGTGTTGCAATACGTGACTTACTGTGTTGCCATACGTGACTTACTGTGTTGCAATACGTGACTTACTGTGTTGCAATACGTGACTTACTGTGTTGCAATACGTGACTTACTGTGTTGCAATACGTGACTTACTGTGTTGCAATACGTGACTTACTGTGTTGCTATACGTGACTTACTGTGTTGCAATACGTGACTTACTGTGTTGCAATACGTGACTTACTGTGTTGCAACTCGTGACTTACTGTGTTGCAATACGTGACTTACTGTGTTGCAATACGTGACTTACTGTGTTGCAATACGTGACTTACTGTGTTGCAATACGTGACTTACTGTGTTGTAATACGTCACAATAGCGGAGAGTTACATTTCGCTGAAACACGGAAATGGCACAAAATGGACGAAGTCGGTTTCCGTTCGGGTTACGGCAGTAGTTGCTCTCGTACTCGGCAAAATGGGGTGCTGAAGGGTTTCTGAAAAAAATTTGGATAAAAAAAATAATGGTGATCAAAATCACAATCCTATTTAAATCGTCTTGAAATATTCCGTTGCTTTGGTACTTAAAGCTCAACAATTATGATAATTAATATCCCTGATAGTGTAATTGCACTATTATCATCATTGTTTTCAACGCTGTGCTCCTGCTGTTGGTATTGAAATGTGTTTACCATTGATGCTAATAATATAGTTATCAAACTTATTATCATTTTGCTCCTGTTACTGTTATTAAGCTACTATCATCATTGTTGGGAATTCTTCTGCTTTCATACTTTTATCATTTTTGCTCCTGTTACTGTTATTAAGCTACTATCATCATTGTTGGGAATGCTTCTGCTTTCATAATTTTATCAGTTTTGCTCCTGTTATTAGAATATTGCCAACATTGTTGCCAACGCTACTGTAGTTAAATTATTATCATGACTTCTCCTGCTCCTGTTTTACATGAATCATCATTGTTTGTGATCCCCTGCTTCTGTAATGAAACATTCAACTATTACCATCACCGCCTATTCTACATGTATTGACTAAGTAAATACCAGTGTTACTACTGCTATTGTTATCAAGTAAATACCATTGTTACTCCTTCTATTTTTATCAAGTAAATACCATTTTTACTCCTGCTATTGTTATCAAGTAAATACCATTGTTACGCCTTCTGTTGTTCTCAAGTAAATACCATTGTTACTCCTGCTATTGTTCTCAAGTAAATGACATTGTTACTCCTACTATTGTTATCAAGTATATACCATTGTTACTCCTTCTACTGTTCTCAAGTAAATACCATTGTTACTCCTACTATTGTTCTCAAGTAAATACCATTGTTACGCCTTCTATTGTTCTCAAGTAAATACCATTGTTACTCCTGCTATTGTTCTCAAGTAAATACCATTGTTACTCCTGCTATTTTTATCAAGTAAATACCATTGTTACTCCTACTATTGTTATCAAGTATATACACCATTGTTACTCATTCTACTGTTCTCAAATAAATACCATTGTTACTCCTACTATTGTTCTCAAGTAAACCATTGTTACTCCTGCTATTGTTATCAAGTAAATACCATTGTTACTCCTGCTGTTGTTCTCAAGTAAATACCATTGTTACTCCTACTAATGTTTTCAAGCAAATACCATTGTTACTCCTGCTATTGTTCTCAAGTAAATACCATTGTTACTCCTGCTATTGTTATCAAGTAAATATCATTGTTACTCCTGCTATTGTTATCAAGTAAATACCATTGCTACTCCTGCTATTGTTATCAAGTAAATACCATTGCTACTCTTGCTAATGTTATCAAGTAAATACCATTGTTACTCCTATTGTTATCAAGTAAATACCATTGTTACTCCTGTTATTGTTATCAATTAAATACCATTGTTACTCCTACTATTGTTATCAATTAAATACCATTGTTACTCCTGCTATTGTTATCAAGTAAATACCATTGTTACTCCTACTATTGTTCTCAAGTAAATACCATTGTTACTCCTGATATTGTTATCAAGTAAATACCATTGTTACTCCTGCTATTGTTATCAATTAAATACCATTGTTACTCCTATTATTGTTATCAATTAAATACCATTGTTACTCCTGCTATTGTTATCAAGTAAATACCATTGTTACTCCTACTATTGTTATCAAGTAAATACCATTGTTACTCCTTCTATTGTTATCAAGTAAATACCATTGTTACTCCTACTATTGTTATCAAGTATATACACCATTGTTACTCATTATACTGTTCTCAAGTAAATACCATTGTTACTCCTACTAGTGTTCTCAAGTAAATACCATTGTTACTCCTGCTATTGTTATCAAGTAAATACCATTGTTACTCCCGCTATTGTTCTCAATTAAATACCATTGTTACTCCTGCTTTTGTTCTCAAGTAAATAGCATTGTTACTCCTTCTATTGTTCTCAAGTAAATACCATTGTTACTCCTTCTATTGTTATCAAGTAGATAACATTGTTACTCCTGCTATTGTTTAAAGTAAATACCATTGTTACTCCTTCTATTGTTATCAAGTAAATACCATTGGTACTCCTGCTATTGTTTAAAGTAAATACCATTGTTACTCCTTCTATTGTTCTCAAGTAAATACCATTGGTACTCCTTCTATTGTTATCAAGTAAATACCATTGTTACTCCTTCTATTGTTCTCAAGTAAATACCACTGTTACTCCTTCTATTGTTTAAAGTAAATACCATTGTGACTCCTTCTATTGTTATCAAGTAAATACCATTGTTACTCCTACTATTGTTATCAAGTAAATACCATTGTTACTCCTTCTATTGTTATCAAGTAAATACCATTGTTACTCCTACTATTGTTATCAAGTATATACACCATTGTTACTCATTATACTGTTCTCAAGTAAATACCATTGTTACTCCTACAAGTGTTCTCAAGTAAATACCATTGTTACTCCTGCTATTGTTATCAAGTAAATACCATTGTTACTCCCGCTATTGTTCTCAATTAAATACCAGTGTTACTCCTGCTTTTGTTCTCAAGTAAATACCATTGTTACTCCTTCTATTGTTCTCAAGTAAATACCATTGTTACTCCTTCTATTGTTATCAAGTAGATAACATTGTTACTCCTGCTATTGTTCTCAATTAAATACCATTGTTACTCCTGCTTTTGTTCTCAAGTAAATAGCATTGTTACTCCTTCTATTGTTCTCAAGTAAATACCATTGTTACTCCTTCTATTGTTATCAAGTAGATAACATTGTTACTCCTGCTATTGTTTAAAGTAAATATCATTGTTACTCCTTCTATTGTTATCAAGTAGATAACATTGTTACTCCTGCTATTGTTTAAAGTAAATATCATTGTTACTCCTTCTATTGTTTAAAGTAGATAACATTGTTACTCCTATTATTGTTTAAAGTAAATACCATTGTTACTCCTTCTATTGTTCTCAAGTAAATACCATTGTTACTCCTGCTATTGTTTAAAGTAAATACCATTGTTACTCCTGATATTGTTATCAAGTAAATACCATTGTTACTCCTGCTATTGTTATCAATTAAATACCATTGTTACTCCTATTATTGTTATCAATTAAATACCATTGTTACTCCTGATATTGTTATCAAGTAAATACCATTGTTACTCCTACTATTGTTATCAAGTAAATACCATTGTTACTCCTGATATTGTTATCAAGTAAATACCATTGTTACTCCTGCTATTGTTATCAAGTATATACACCATTGTTACTCATTATACTGTTCTCAAGTAAATACCGTTGTTACTCCTACTAGTGTTCTCAAGTAAATACCATTGTTACTCCTACTATTGTTCTCAAGTAAATACCATTGTTACTCCTGATATTGTTATCAAGTAAATACCATTGTTACTCCTGCTATTGTTATCAATTAAATACCATTGTTACTCCTATTATTGTTATCAATTAAATACCATTGTTACTCCTGCTATTGTTATCAAGTAAATACCATTGTTACTCCTACTATTGTTATCAAGTAAATACCATTGTTACTCCTTCTATTGTTATCAAGTAAATACCATTGTTACTCCTACTATTGTTATCAAGTATATACACCATTGTTACTCATTATACCGTTCTCAAGTAAATACCATTGTTACTCCTACTAGTGTTCTCAAGTAAATACCATTGTTACTCCTGCTATTGTTATCAAGTAAATACCATTGTTACTCCCGCTATTGTTCTCAATTAAATACCATTGTTACTCCTGCTTTTGTTCTCAAGTAAATAGCATTGTTACTCCTTCTATTGTTCTCAAGTAAATATCATTGTTACTCCTTCTATTGTTATCAAGTAGATAACATTGTTACTCCTGCTATTGTTTAAAGTAAATACCATTGTTACTCCTTCTATTGTTATCAAGTAAATACCATTGGTACTCCTGCTATTGTTTAAAGTAAATACCATTGTTACTCCTTCTATTGTTCTCAAGTAAATACCATTGGTACTCCTTCTATTGTTATCAAGTAAATACCATTGTTACTCCTTCTATTGTTCTCAAGTAAATACCACTGTTACTCCTTCTATTGTTTAAAGTAAATACCATTGTGACTCCTTCTATTGTTATCAAGTAAATACCATTGTTACTCCTACTATTGTTATCAAGTAAATACCATTGTTACTCCTTCTATTGTTATCAAGTAAATACCATTGTTACTCCTACTATTGTTATCAAGTATATACACCATTGTTACTCATTATACTGTTCTCAAGTAAATACCATTGTTACTCCTACAAGTGTTCTCAAGTAAATACCATTGTTACTCCTGCTATTGTTATCAAGTAAATACCATTGTTACTCCCGCTATTGTTCTCAATTAAATACCAGTGTTACTCCTGCTTTTGTTCTCAAGTAAATACCATTGTTACTCCTTCTATTGTTCTCAAGTAAATACCATTGTTACTCCTTCTATTGTTATCAAGTAGATAACATTGTTACTCCTGCTATTGTTCTCAATTAAATACCATTGTTACTCCTGCTTTTGTTCTCAAGTAAATAGCATTGTTACTCCTTCTATTGTTCTCAAGTAAATACCATTGTTACTCCTTCTATTGTTATCAAGTAGATAACATTGTTACTCCTGCTATTGTTTAAAGTAAATATCATTGTTACTCCTTCTATTGTTATCAAGTAGATAACATTGTTACTCCTGCTAGTGTTTAAAGTAAATATCATTGTTACTCCTTCTATTGTTTAAAGTAGATAACATTGTTACTCCTATTATTGTTTAAAGTAAATACCATTGTTACTCCTTCTATTGTTCTCAAGTAAATACCATTGTTACTCCTGCTATTGTTTAAAGTAAATACCATTGTTACTCCTGATATTGTTATCAAGTAAATACCATTGTTACTCCTGCTATTGTTATCAATTAAATACCATTGTTACTCCTATTATTGTTATCAATTAAATACCATTGTTACTCCTGATATTGTTATCAAGTAAATACCATTGTTACTCCTACTATTGTTATCAAGTAAATACCATTGTTACTCCTGATATTGTTATCAAGTAAATACCATTGTTACTCCTGCTATTGTTATCAAGTATATACACCATTGTTACTCATTATACTGTTCTCAAGTAAATACCGTTGTTACTCCTACTAGTGTTCTCAAGTAAATACCATTGTTACTCCTGCTATTGTTATCAAGTAAATACCATTGTTACTCCCGCTATTGTTCTCAATTAAATACCATTGTTACTCCTGCTTTTGTTCTCACGTAAATAGCATTGTTACTCCTTCTATTGTTCTCAAGTAAATATCATTGTTACTCCTTCTATTGTTATCAAGTAGATAACATTGTTACTCCTGCTATTGTTTAAAGTAAATACCATTGTTACTCCTTCTATTGTTATCAAGTAAATACCATTGGTACTCCTGCTATTGTTTAAAGTAAATACCATTGTTACTCCTTCTATTGTTCTCAAGTAAATACCATTGGTACTCCTTCTATTGTTATCAAGTAAATACCATTGTTACTCCTTCTATTGTTCTCAAGTAAATACCACTGTTACTCCTTCTATTGTTTAAAGTAAATACCATTGTGACTCCTTCTATTGTTATCAAGTAAATACCATTGTTACTCCTACTATTGTTATCAAGTAAATACCATTGTTACTCCTTCTATTGTTATCAAGTAAATACCATTGTTACTCCTACTATTGTTATCAAGTATATACACCATTGTTACTCATTATACTGTTCTCAAGTAAATACCATTGTTACTCCAACAAGTGTTCTCAAGTAAATACCATTGTTACTCCTGCTATTGTTATCAAGTAAATACCATTGTTACTCCCGCTATTGTTCTCAATTAAATACCATTGTTACTCCTGCTTTTGTTCTCAAGTAAATAGCATTGTTACTCCTTCTATTGTTCTCAAGTAAATACCATTGTTACTCCTTCTATTGTTATCAAGTAGATAACATTGTTACTCCTGCTATTGTTCTCAATTAAATACCATTGTTACTCCTGCTATTGTTATCAAGTAAATACCATTGTTACTCCTACTATTGTTATCAAGTAAATACCATTGTGACTCCTTCTATTGTTATCAAGTAAATACCATTGTTACTCCTACTATTGTTATCAAGTAAAAACCATTGTTACTCCTTCTATTGTTATCAAGTAAATACCATTGTTACTCCTACTATTGTTATCAAGTATATACACCATTGTTACTCATTATACTGTTCTCAAGTAAATACCATTGTTACTCCTACAAGTGTTCTCAAGTAAATACCATTGTTACTCCTGCTATTGTTATCAAGTAAATACCATTGTTACTCCCGCTATTGTTCTCAATTAAATACCATTGTTACTCCTGCTTTTGTTCTCAAGTAAATAGCATTGTTACTCCTTCTATTGTTCTCAAGTAAATACCATTGTTACTCCTTCTATTGTTATCAAGTAGATAACATTGTTACTCCTGCTATTGTTTAAAGTAAATATCATTGTTACTCCTTCTATTGTTATCAAGTAGATAACATTGTTACTCCTGCTATTGTTTAAAGTAAATATCATTGTTACTCCTTCTATTGTTTAAAGTAGATAACATTGTTACTCCTATTATTGTTTAAAGTAAATACCATTGTTACTCCTTCTATTGTTCTCAAGTAAATACCATTGTTACTCCTGCTATTGTTTAAAGTAAATACCATTGTTACTCCTTCTATTGTTATCAAGTAAATACCATTGGTACTCCTTCTATTGTTATCAAGTAAATACCATTGTTACTCCTTCTATTGTTCTCAAGTAAATACCACTGTTACTCCTTCTATTGTTTAAAGTAAATACCATTGTGACTCCTTCTATTGTTATCAAGTAAATACCATTGGTACTCCTATTATTGTTTAAAGTAAATACCATTGTTACTCCTTCTATTGTTATTACACTATTATCATACTTCTTCCTGCACCTACTATCAATTAAATTATTATTTCTAATATAATAACACTTAGTGTCATTAAGTAAATTAAGAAATAATAATAAATAAGTAAATCTTAATACTGCCCCTGTCATTGTTATTAAAATATTATCATAATTGCCCCTGCTACCGGTATTAAGGTAATATTTTTATCATCACAATGCCCCTTCTAGTATTATCTAAATATTATTATTATCATAACTGCTCCTTCTTTTATTAAGTTAATGTCATTACTGCCCCTGCCATTGATATTAAACTAATATCTGTAGTAGTAGTTTTAATAAAAGTGCAATGTAGTATAGTGGTAGTAGCAGTAAAAGTAGTAGTAACAATAGAAGTAACAGTAGTAGTATTAGTAGTAGTTATAATAGTAATAGAAGTAGAAGTAATAAAAGCAGCAGCAGTAATGGTAGCAGTTGTAGTTGTAGTAATAGCAGCAGCAGTTGTAGTAATACTAGTTAACGTAGTAGTAGTAGTAGTAGTAGTAGTAGCAGTAGTAGTAGTAGTAGTAGTAAAAGCAGCAGTAGTAATAGTAATAGTAATAGCAGCAGTATTAGTAGTTGTAGTTGTTGTTGTAGTAGCAGTAGTAGTAGTAACAGCAGCATCAGAAGGAGTAGTAGTAGAATTGACAGTAGTGGTAGTAGTAGTAGTAGTTGTAGTAGTAGCAGTAGCAGTAGTAGTAGTAGTAGTAGTAGTAGTAGTAGTAGTAGTAGTAGCAGCAGCAGCAGCAGTAGCAGTAGTAGTAGTAGTAGTAGTAGTAGTAGTAGTAGTAGTAGTAGTAGTAGTAGTAGTATGCAGTTTATGTGACACCTACTCTTCTGAGACGAATAATTCAGGATTCCTATTAAAAACTTCAGACCAGGGCATACACTGGTGATATCCCTCTTCATCAACAGCGTAGTTCATGTCACCATCGTAGTCTTCACCAACACCACTGTAGGGCATATCAGCATCTGTACAGCGATAACGATTAAATTATTAAATTGATTTTATTTCATTTAATTTTTAAACTCCATATAAGACAACTCATCACAGAAAACACCGTTAAGTCTTAATGGGCGCATATAGATCATCTTAAAGCATGTATACATGCATACAGGAAGTGAACAGGTACATAGAAGATATGATATTCAACATTGTTAACTTCAAAATAGATTATAGATTATGTTAAAAAAAGTCGATTTCACAGCCATTGTTCACAAAGACCTCCTTCTTCGTTTCTTTTTTATATTTATCAACGTTTTATTTCGGAGGCTGTCGGTCTCGAAGCCTCGAGAATCTTTGTCAGACCAGGGCTCCGTTCCATAACAGCGAGCGCTTATAAGCGCTCATTGATCGCTCAATGTAGCGCTCAATGTAGCGCTCAATGTAGCGCATTCTCCCCTGAACGACACGATGTGATTCCTCGTTTGCTCGCCTTGCTATGTAGCGCTACATTCAGCTATCGCGTTCAAAAAAGGTTTTAAAAATAATCACTCATTGAGCAATTATACTTTGAAACCTCTCTTGAACATGGCACAGGAAATCCATCTAATGGCATCAGATTCAATTGCGTGCGTCAAACAAGTGTCTTTTTGACAAATTTACATTGAGATAAAGATTATGTGATATGTATCAAAGCACTTAACTGTGTTCTTGAAATACTAGAATACAAGTTATTTTTCTGTCGTTGGATAACTATACATGGCCCAACCACTAAGATCAGCTGTGTGATAATGGAGCTATACGTCAAAACAATGGACACATCTGATCACTTGGTGTCGCTTAGAAATATGGCTAGAATAGACATATATGCCTATAGAGCCTACCCTAGTGATACAGTATACAATGACGGTAATAGGGTAGGGTAGCTAATATGTTTTCTAGCCATATTTCTAAGCGATACACTCACCTGTTCACTTGACACTTACAGACTATCTGGCCTTCTCTCTCTGATGAACCTCCGGTAGCTGATTGCCTCTCGTGGCATTTCTATTGTATGTGTGAATTGAAAAGTTATAGAAATAAATAAAAGAACACTATAAATTAGTTACCTGATTTCAAGGTTGCAGTGCAGGATAAGCCGCTGCCAGAGTTGGTTGTTTGTCCGGTTTTCAAAGTCAGCATAAATTTGTTGTATAAACTCAGAATCGGAGGCATATCTCCATTGCTGTTCTGAAAGACACTAAAATGAAGAGGAACTTTGAATTACATATATTCATGGGATTCAAATCAGACTTATTTAAATATCCATAGAAATGAAACTAAACTGAAGTAGAAAAGAAAGTTTACACCTTAGTTGGTTGTATCATGTGTTCGATTTTCAATTCGTTCTCTAAAACTGAATGCAGGCGTTAAAGTCATCAGCCTAGCATTACTTCTATGTGGTTTACAAATTTCTAATATTATAATTTCTTTACAAATTAATTAGGATAAAACACAATTGTTCATCAACAGATACGCCATCTCCTATGTGAAAATCAATAAATGTGCTTCATTCTGCACACATTTACAACATTATAAACATGGCATTTCTTACCCCTGTCTACATTAAACAAAGATAATCTTACAAAAGATTAACCAGTCACCAATTAATTCATTCAAACTACTGCTGAAAAGTGTTATTGTATCGTGCCATAATAAAATGCATCTCATTTCTTTTAAAACATTGAACTAATCTAAAACAACTGAGGTGTAAACGTTCTTTTGTACATCAGTTTATATATATCTTTATTTTGTCAAACTTACGGTACAGGAATCTCATTCAACACCCTCTTTCTATAGGTGAGGCTGTCGGGGGCTCTAACGTTGGGAGTAGAACACTCCACCAAGATCCTATGGTCTGCTGGAGCCTGCAAATAAGACAACTGTGAATGTAGAGCATACTAAACTAGCATGTGTGTAATACCGTTATGATTACTCGCCTATTGAAGATATTGCTGTTTAAAAAGTCTACAATGTTATTACAGATTGTGTAATAACACTGCGTGCTGCCGATGGACATGCCGTCATAATGACATAAATGTGACGTCGTAATGAAGTTCGTGGAATTTAAGTGGGTAATAAATAAAATACTAAACTCGGTTCCGCTTAATAATATATTTATGAAACTCGTGAATTCTATCGGTATCTAAGTCGCTTTCGTTCGTAAAAAAACTAAACCAGTCACTCGTTTTATAAATATGTTATTAAACGGGACATCGTTTAGTATTCTCTATATGAAATGGTTCAAGTATGAGATGTTTTCTGTGTGTAAGAAACAGCGGAACAACCCCGTGTAATACCGGTTTCATAAAAGGAGTCAAACATGTCATGTCTCCTGGGGCTGGAAATACACTACTCATTCGGAGGATAGTAAACGATTAACAGTATAATATCCGTTTAAAAATGGTTTCATTTATGTGACACATGCGATAAATAAGAATTTAGAGGAGAGTTAACGTGCTTCCATATATAAAGTCAACGATATTAGAAGTGATACCTGCACGATAATTAAGGGGGAAGTTAACGAGCTTCTGGGTAATATTGTTGTCATACAATGTGCTAGATATGATATTGAATAATTCTGGACTAGGATGAATTAGATCACGTCCCGGTGAAGTACAATTGTGTCAAGGGAGTTAGTAATTAGGATGGATATGACAATTAGCTCTCGCAGTACGAAGATAATTAGCCATATAATCAGGTAAACTCGCTGTAAAATAACATTGGTGAACTTTGGAATTTGCCTGAATATTTTGCTAAGATAGTCGTAAGTCAATGTTAATGTATGGCACTTAAGACAATCTTATCGCTAAGAAAGCTTCGAAAAAATGACCCAGAATTATCAAGCAAGTTACGCATTTCGTTGTGAATAGTTATATAAACTAACGAATAAAAACACGTCACCAATTAAATTACAAGATAGTTAAATCCACGGGTGATAAATAATACTGAAACAGCTACAGCATGTCTTCAGAAGCCACATAAACTAAATTATTAACAAGCTTTTAAATAAATCGTCGTCTTCGAATCTAGAATAGAATAACTAGAGGAGATCGGAGAGTGAATGGGTTTTCTTGCCTGGTTTTATTACCCACAACAGTAACGGTGCGTCAACAAGTAAACTTTACTCCAAGAAGGGTATTTATGTATTTATTTATGGATTCATGTATCCTTTAAATGTCTACATTTTATAACATTCGAACTTAAATGTAAACCATTCTGGCCAAAAGAGTATGTGAACCGACTCCGATTGCGTGCTTATTGGTGATATTGTTATTATTAACGTTGCCTTTGACAACGAGTTCTTCCGGGTTTCTCAATTCACATGTTCCAATTCATACGTAACCTTTGTTCCAGTACGATAGTTACCTTGAGCGATAGGGGAGCCTGGCTGGTTGTGAGGAAAGTTAGTTATGCACTCAGGGGCGTTATTTCAACAGAGAATTCACTCTAATGATTTTTTATTTCTGCTGATTTCAGTTCAAACACTTTCACTCAACATGCATGTCCTCCCCAATCGCCAAATATTTCATAATTACTAGTTTCCAATGAAAATTGAGCATCATCAGTATACAAGTTCAGAAACCGAAACTAAACGTCACATCACGTCACATAACGTCACATGAACTATTAAACATTACCAACTTACAATTGTCCTTTTGTCTTTTACAGGTAAGTTTCCAAGTTGACTAATTGACACGCGTTAATCGCAGTGCATTGTCCGGTTTTCAATCAGAAATCACTACTTTTACCCTCATACTGTATACTGAGTCGACTATCATCAAAATGGTAACTTTCGATAACAGTCAGCTTACTTCTCGGTGAAATAACACCAGTAATAATGTTTGACATAATGTGACCCAAACGACATATTTACTAAAGTGCAATCGTAGTGCCGTTATAATCTTCGGGCTCTTTAAGAACGAGCTAATCACTGCAAACTAAACAAGCATGAGTTATACTTACGTTGATAACCCAGTTACATTCCTTGTTTGTTCCCACTCCGTTGGGGTAAGAAGATGAGATGGTTGCTGGAGTGTTGCTGGCACTTAGGTCGATCGTGCCTCCGCAGTCTGTGTGTCAAACATATAGAGGTTATTATAGGGGCAGTAGCACGTTTTTTTCCGCTCAAATAAGTCGATGAAATGTATTTGAATAATAATGTCACCAATAGTTAAACACCCTTCTCTCTTCGGAAAATCAAGTTATAAATGAGTGTATGTGGTTCGGTAAAGCCATGGGAAGCCATTTGTAATTCGAAATAATAAATGCATTTTTTTCTTTATACGCAACATCGTTATTGCCACTACGGATGATTGATATGTGTAATAAGATGTTTTGCCCTCTTAAGTAAATTTGCAACCTTGATACCCCTTGTTTTTAACTCGGACGAATTACCTCGAGGCCACTGTGGTACGCTGAAGGATGTGACTTAAATTATAGTTTACAAATTTTCAGTCATACCTTCTTTGCCTCAATATACCGGCAGTCAGGGAGAAGACTTTTTATAACGCAAGATTTTGGAATCAAATAGAATTTGGATATTTGACGGTATATACTGAAAGAAAACACCCCTCATCGGTCATCTGCTCAAAGAATAACATCAAAGTCGGGATAAACCCTCCCTTTAGGTCTTTCTTGGGGCAGAAGACCTCGGACTCATGTTTTTTTCCCTTCAGGGAAACGCTACACGAAGCCATGTACACCCGTTATTTCAGGTACCCATGTATACCGCAGGGTGGACGGAGTGCTATATGAGGCCCGGGTCACACGTTGGTGTGTCTCAGTCGCGGTTCGAATCCGGGCCTTTGGCGTGGGAGGCCAGCAAGCTAAGCACAACGCTACTGTGCTCAACAGACATATATACGATGCAATAATGTAATATATGTAACAATCACACTTATTATATAATTTGGGCCTAGGGCCTGTTTACAGAACAACTATGGTCTTTGTAGCTTGAACGAATGTATCATTTTCCAGTTTTTACAAAATGGTATTCACATTGAATCCATGACATCCAATGTTATTATTTACGCAATCATTATCTTTTATTTGCAATATTACTAAACTGTATTTCAAAATTATCTCTCCAAATCAAACAAACTAATGTATAAAGTAATGTGACTATTCCAGTATTCTTAAAGATCATGGCACTCACACCTAGTGTAAATACAGTTACTTTTTTATTATTCCCATAATTTCATTCTTTTCATTTCATAATTTCATAACATTTAACGGACAATTACACAGTAAAAGGATAGTAGCAAGCGTTTGATAGACATAAAAACTTAGTTCAAACAAGGCAAAAGTGAGCACAGCTCACATACCTCCGCCTGTAGTTTGATCGTATTCATACAGTATAAATAAAATGGAAAACATAATCTAATCAATCATGTCAATGTATATTCACAATGATTGTTTTTAATGAAAATATTTTTGTAATTATTTGAAATGTGAAATTGAAACCAATGAAAGGCACAACAATACCATATAGGCAACATCCAAAGTAAAGTTTTCAAGTTATATAGTTTTTTAGTAATGCCCCAGAAATGACACACATGACACAAATGACACAGAGTTAAACCGTTTTGGGTCAAAATTTCAAAAATTATTTGGACCTTTGGACCCCTAAAGGACACAACACCGCTATATGGGTTACGTCCATACCAAATTTGAAGTTTCCAAGTTAAATAGTTTTTGAGATATGAGATATACGTCGTAGCGAGGGTATAACAAAGTCCCCAAATGAAGTCAAAATTGAAGTATTAAATACTGGGAATAGTGGTAACCATTTATCAGAAAATTTATCCAAAATATGTTTTCTTCTTGCTATGAATTTTTCCAGAATGTAACTATCTTTCAAAACTATTCAAAAGTTAAATACAATTACTTACTGTAGTCAATAGTTTGATATTTGCAGTATTTTATTGTGAGATCATTATTGTTTGCTGTAAAGTCTGGTTTGGCCTCGGAAGCAGTCACATACACAGTGGTCAGTGAACCAGTCATACTGAAGATCGCCTTTTCCTCCGTGACGGACATCCCTGTAAAAAACAAATGACCATAAAAACTGAGCGATCATATGCCATTGTATCTGATAATACACATTAAATGAATAATTATAATAACTAGTATTGACGCGTTAGGTATTCAAGACTATTGTATGACCTTGAGCCCAATGTCTGATTTAAATCCCCCATTCTAAAACAACCCCTGTTTTTACATATACTGTACATGTTTTGCTACTTTTTTTCTTATCAATTTCATTACGAATTGAAATATCCCTGGAACCACAAGGGTTGAATTTATAAGAAATATGTTTTATAAAGTGTTTGTTCACTGGCTTCTAAACGGCGTGAAAGTTCAAGTTAAACTGTTATTCAACAAACTCTGGCATTTATACAAGTTTAACTTTTTAATCCAGTGAAACAACGCATTAAATATATTTCTTAAGTATACCGGTCATATCAATATTTTATCAAAAATAAGCATATCGCTTAAGTTTCATAAACTGTTATATAAGACAGTGAATAAACACACTATGCATTCAATTTTTTAAGTATATTAACTATCATATATATTGTCATAATAAAAGTAAAATGAAGTGAAACAATAACATTATTATTTGATAATGGTAGATTTGAGTCGAGTTTCACCTTCAACAGGGGTACATTCCTCTCCATGGACTTTAAACAGGGTGAAGTCCTCTCCGACAGGTAGATTCAGTTTACTGAAGGAGTACCCGTCCCGCCGGCAACAAAACGACAATGTAGTGCTGTCAGTGTTGAACTGGCCGTTAGGGAAGTTGGACTGGTCGGTGAACTTAGTGCCTGAGTACTCTTGTTCTGGTATCGTAATGTTGGCTTCATGCATTCCTGTAAGTAACAATAGATAAGTTAAATGCATTATTTTATGCAATACGTAGTAATGATCCGTAGTAATAATACATCGGTACGTAATTATCATCACAAATTACATATAAATTGGCGAGTTGAATACTTAATACGTTTTTTTCAAATGCCGTTGAATGCAATACGTAATGCGTAATAACGATACATACATACGTACGGATAATACGATAACACGTAATTATCATTATAAATTACATATCAAAGGAGGATTTAAATACATTCGGTTTGTTAAATGATGTAATAATGATACGCTAACACGTAAGAACCATCATCAATAACGTATAAACAGGAAACATATCAATGAACTATATGAACTCCTTGACATGATTCATTTGCTCACTATCTAAATGGCATGTACGTATCTAAAAAGGTATCTAAAGCAATTAAAATGATAACTCATTACGATGCGAATTTCCGATATGTTGTGTGTTCTTGGCCTCCTGCAGAGAGGTGAGACTTTAAGCGCTGTTCTATCCATATAATCATCAGCACCATGCAGGGAAGCAACAACTCCCATGTTTTGACATATATAACGTCTTTTTGGGTAACAACCCTTCCTGGTGACGAGTGGGCGCCTTACCAACTGAGTTACTTACGAACTCTTCCTGTTGATGAGTGGGCGCTTTACCAACTGAGTTACTTACGAACTCTTCCTGTTGATGAGTGGGCGCTTTACCAACTGAGTTACTTACGAACTCTTCCTGTTGATGAGTGGGCGCTTTACCAACTGAGTTACTTATAATTACGAACTCTTCCTGTTGATAAGTGGGCGCTTTACCAACTGAGTTACTTACGAACTCTTCCTGGTGATGAGTGGGCGCTTTACCAACTGAGTTACTTACGAACTCTTCCTGGTGATGAGTGGGCGCTTTACCAACTGAGTTACTTATAATTACGAACTCTTCCTGTTGATGAGTGGGCGCTTTACCAACTGAGTTACTTTCCAATTCTTCCTGTTGATGAGTGGGCGCTTTACCAACTGAGTTACTTACGAACTCTTCCTGGTGATGAGTGGGCGCTTTACCAACTGAGTTACTTATAATTACGAACTCTTCCTGTTGATGAGTGGGCGCTTTACCAACTGAGTTACTTACGAACTCTTCCTGGTGATGAGTGGGCGCTTTACAAAGTAAGCTCTATACTCTACCGCCCATAAAATATCAATACCCCACTCAGTTTGCAAATGATAGTTCTGACTCTGGCCACGGACTTTTAAGTCCGTGCCCTGGCCTATCACGCCTCACTGACTTTGCATGTATCTTCGTATCTTTGATATAACAACAAAAACGATTGTATATTCACTGCCTTTGTTTCTGATATGAAATGAATGGATTGTATGAATTAGAAATGGATTGAAAAAAAATCCCCCAAAAAATCTGTACTGTACTGTACTGTACTTTGTGGTGCTCCATTACTGGTTCTCGCTACGAGACTAGTGAAATCCCCACAGGGTGCTCAATCATGACCTTTACCCTTATCAGCAGTGTATCTTAAAGGGACAGTAGCACGTGTTTTGCAAATTTTATTTATAACGATAGTTTATGTCGTTTATATTTACTGATGGTAAAATATCTTATTACACAAAGCAATTATCACACAGGACAAAAAGTAGTGGAATCCGCTTACCGGATCCTTCCGGATTCTGCCAAAAATTGGCGGATCCTGAAGAATCCTCTTCGGATTCCAACACTTTTTGTCCTGTGTCAGTAGTGGTAATAACGGTGTTGCTATACAGAAACAATTGCATGGCGGCCGTTTTATTGTTTATTATGTTGAAAGACCAACAAAATTCCCATGACTTTACGGAGCCATGTACACTCAACTTGGTTTTCCGAAAGGGAAGGGTGTTTTACTATTGGTGACACTATTTTAAAAATCCATTTCATCGACTAATTTCAGCGACAAAACGTACTACTGTCCCATTAAAACTACATTCACACCGACTCCTGCAACACATAAGACTCTACTTCCTGCCGAAAAGTCTGTACAGAATGAAATAATTGACTACCTGATGGACAGTTGCTGTTATATGGCAATAAACAGTAATTTGCTGGTTCATCCAACGGGTCGGATACTCCACTGCTTTTGGTACAGAAATGAAGTTCCATCTCCTCGGCGCTCTGAGTTCCGTAAAGAGAGCTTGGAGTAGGAAACTGGTTTGATCCAGTACCCCGCATACGAAGTGTAGAGCTCAAAAACGAGGCGGGACATCCAGACGATAGCTTCAGTGTTACCATAGGTAACGGCCAGGACGCGGACGCTGAAAAGTGACATGGCCAATTTTAAAAGAAGTGATAACACTGTCTTGAAAAACTATCATGTTTAGTAAACACATTGGATATTTAGGAGAGACTAAACTATATATTAATAGTTCGATGAAGGTAGTTAGTGGGGGAAGGAGGTGCGGTTGGACTTCATTGTCTCGTCGCTAATTGGCTGAAATAAACGTGACAATAATTCTACGGTGCAGTACTCACACCAGAAACAAAGAGAGGGAAGAATGTGACGTTCAATTTCACTAGTAGAGGCGGTAAACCACAAATAACGTAATCTCACACAATTGTGTTACTGAGCGAGATAAAATGTGACTTTGCAGCACAGAGTGGTTGAATGATTCTGCCACAGTCTTGTTTAACAATATCAGCGCTTGTATAGAGCAACTTACACCGTCTGTGATTTCTCCTAAGAGGCAATGTCTCTATTAACCAACAAAAAGGATATTATGATTTGTTTCTAATGCTGCGACATATATTTGTTTATCAGCATCACACGTCGTCATTAACATTGTCATCATCACCCTCGTCATCATCAACATACGTCGTCCTCATCATCACCCTCGTCATCATCAACATACGTCGTCATCATCAACATACGTCGTCATCATAATCATTATCATCGTCGTTTCCATTGTCGTTATTGTCCATTGCATTGTTACACTGTCGGCCAAAAGAAATGCCTACTAGATATCTTAACCTAAAACTATAATGAACAGTTCAGCAATATTATAGCATTATGAAGAGGCAACAATTCTGCATAACATACTTAAATTTAAGTTGTCATGTCACAAAATAATGGCGATTGTTGAAAACAGACAACAGCATTGTTCAGTTTTCGATCAGTGATTGGTCAGAAAAAAAACCCATTTGAAACAGATTTTCACACGAACACGAGCAGCAATATACAGGCACGCATTCGCATTAAAGATTCCGTGTAATGCATTTTTCTCAAGAATGACAGATTATTACCTCTACGTACATTATATATCGGAATCAATTGAGCAAAAAAAAATCGAGACAATGTACACTTGCAATTGATTATTAGACGATTTGAATTTACCAATTTTAACAGCGCCGGGATCCGTTTGAAGACAATCATTGAGGCGTGTCTGTGACCCGCTCCGTGAATCCTCATCACTTAATTAATTAATGATGATTATCACTGCCGCTAGATGAATTTATGAGGTGTGTTAAATCGCCAAAAACACATGTTTATGCAATAATTATGTAATTGTCATTTGCGGAAGTACCTAGTTGGATATCTAAACATTCGATATATGAACAATTTAAGTTGTTTTGTTGAAGATTTCATAGAGAAATTAACAATCAAAATGTTGCGTAATTAGGTTGAATTATGACTATCGCCGATAATGAGATAACTCCAGTGACGTCACGGGTGTCATCGCTTCAGGGACCACACCCCCGAAGATTTTTATTCGGGTTGCCGGGGCTAAATTGGGCGGGTTAATAAAAAGCCGTATATAAATAATATATGGGCCGAACTCAGAAATTTAAAATCGAGCAATTGTCAAATTGACACCCCATTGTATATGTAACTAATGAATCCGAACGGGACCATATGTCATTACATCTATCCTGATGACGCTACAGTTGTACGTGATTACGGTGCGCAAATGAATCAACCGGAAAAAGCTGTCTTCATTAGGGGCGTTTTTCATAAATGCTATTGACTCGAATCACATTTTTTCCACGATTTCAATGGAATTACATATTAATTATCGTTTCAGCATAACTTGGAGACCACCATTAATTATATTTCAGAAATTAGTTCATCTTTCATTTTAAGAAAAATGAAGTAGGCGTTTCTTTTGGCCGACAGTGTATGTTTATCACAACTTACCGGTTTGGGTGCGAGAAGTAAGACAGTTGGTAGAGGGTTCTAGTCCCTGGGGACACACCGTGGTGCAGGTGCCCGTCTGGTTGGATTGGTATCCCTCATTGTAGATGTTGGTTTGCTCACATGAAGTCGTACCTTAAATCGTAACAGTACACACTGATAGACATTGACGTTGTCAAGGAATTCCTCCTGGCTTACGTTGTTGAAAATGTTCAATAACATGAATCCGTAAGTCAGACATTCCTGAAGTAAATTTATGTAAGGGAAGAAAACAAAGGTCTGTTAGTAAAATATTCAAAATAAATGCCCTTAGTCAAGGAATTGCTGACCTACGCATATCTTACTTCCTGCTCCATTACGGTATGTATATATACATCATCCGAAAGGCTCCATTTACTCCCTGGTTGTCTTCACAGAATGTGCCTCTTACTGATACCGGCTGGTAATTACTCATCGTTATTTACAGGATGCATTTTGTCAAACAATGAAATGTCGTGATTTGATGGTCGTTCGTCTGTCTTCTCATCACACTGTCGACATTGCTCGATTTTAAGCCTTTTATAGTTTTAAGAGGTAAATGTTTAGAGTGACAATCATTGGATTTGGATAAGCCCTTTGGATAGAAATGTCTTGACTGAGCAGGTAGCCTTTCTAAGAGCTCAGAGAGCTTGGCAAAAACTAGTCCATGTGTCGACCCTCTCCAATTTCCCACCTCAGCGGGCTTCCTTCTCAATCAAAACCTCTGACACGTTTTGTCGTAAGGCTAATATTTCCAGCTACTCTGCGTTACTTACCACAGCAGTGATTGGCGATGTTAATCTCCTTGAAAAAATTGTCCAAAGATGCATAGGTTGGTTCGGGTGCATTGGGGAAAAGACCATATCGATTCGGGTATCCATACTCAGAATACTCCTGCAAAAGAAAAAGGATTGCAACTGAAGACGAACATCACAAGTTGTCAGTCCTAAGAATTGGCATTTGAGAACTCAAAACCAGATGCGATATTCTTGGATACCACAAGGCATCGTGTGAAAGACTGATTAGTAATACAAGAAAAGCCTTTAAAAAGGCATGGTTGGAGGCATCTTGTTAAGGCTAAAATATATTATAAAAAGGATATGTATGTCATATGTACATATAGCAAAATGAAGCCTGCATTATGGTCATTTTGGGGGATAAAAGCTTTGATTACTAATCACACAATTACTTATTCAATTCAAAAGTCGCAAATAAAATAATTTTACCTCGATCATTTAAGTCGTGTATTTGCTTTTCAATGTACATACATTATTTATTCATAAATAAAATAAAATTATATATAATCTATCATTTGAAAATGAAAGTGAACATTCAACTTCCCCGATTTATTTTAAAGCGCAACTCCCGGGTGCTTTTGCTCCAATTTTGAAATAGGCCTATATTATGAATTTGATCAAAACGTTGTTGAGAGTTGTGTCATTGTTAGATTCCAGCAATAAGAATATGTAGGCCTATTTTCCCTGAAACACGCAGTCAACCATTTGTTAAACATTTGCAAATTTAAAATCGTACCAATTCGATTGATTATGAAGCATATTCGGTTTATCTGTTGAAGGAAGGCATATGGACCTTTTTTAATTCAAGGATAATGACCCGGTATCCTCATGCTTGGTGCTATCAGTTTGGACATAAATATGGTTCTATCCAATATGTGCTTATACATGTACAAGCTTCACTATCATTAATTCAACAACAGTACATTGAGTAGGCCTACCATTATGCAAGTCTGATTGGCATTGAAAATATTGATAACTGAGTGGAAGGTTGGTGTGTTGATTGACAACCAGTATTATCGTTTAGTATATGCTTGCTCCGCGCGTATAACCGATTAGCTTGTAAAGTTTCTTGGATTTTCCGAAACTGCAGTGCGAAAGTATGCACTTGAATTGGTACATGTCTGCTCATGGAGGTGTAAAATGGCTTTGAATTGAAAAATCTTATGTTTACTAACATTCAGACTCAGAATAACACAACGGTCGTTTTTATTTTAGATGTTTAGACCAAATCTCTTTTCGCAGTAAAAGGGGATAATTATTTCGGATAACCCACATGGTCACGTGGTTACAACTTTGTTACAGTCGTGTTCGTTGGTCATATGCTTTTTCCAAAGTATGAAGAGGCCAAGCATGATTGGTCGAAAGTTTATTTTGAATATTCCAACAGTAATATAGCGTGAAATCCAACTGCGTATCAGGTTGGAGGCGGTTTGCGCCTCCAACCAATAAGTAATGTAATGTACTGACTTCAAAATGTAAATCATAACGAACATACATTATTAGACCGTGTACAGTATAACATTGATGGAATAACTTACAATGCCTGGGCTCTGTTCCATAACAATGAGCGCTACATTTAACCTCTCTTGAACACGATTGCTCAATGTAGTGCTACGTAGCAAAGCGAGCAAACCTCAAGGCATCGCACCGTGTCGTTCAGGAGGAGTGAGCGCTCAATGTAGCGCTCAATGAGCGATTATAAGCGCTCGCTGTAATGAAACAGAGCCCAGGTTTTCCCTGCCTCAAGTTAGTAATCAGTAGGCCTCCTCACACGAACACCTCGCCAGTCAAGTGTTTTGTCCCATGCAAATTTGGATGTTATTTCTTAAAAGTCCATTTGATATTTTGATAAGATATTAAGTACTTGATAGAAAGCCAACTTTCATAATAATTGGTTCTAATATCCATACATATGGCATGTAATTATATACAGCCAGACCCCGTTTATCCGCACAATTGGGTTACAGTTGAAAATCGTCCGGATAGCAAGACGTGCGGTTAAGCGCAGTCTGATTAAAATCGACCTTGTTCCGAGGAATAAAATTTGCAAAATAATATATCTACCGGGATACGAACAGGTTCTGTAGATTCCTCGCGACAAGGTCTGAGAACATCCCGTATAGTCGTGTGTTCCGAACCAGTTTAGCGCAGCCAAAGACCAGTCAATTAGCTGACCACTCACATCATATTATTTAAACGGTCGCTGTTTTGAAAGCATTCGTAACAGACAAAAGGATAGCTGTTTGGAGTTATCTGCCCCTAGCTTCTCGCACCGAAAGCAATTGTTGGGGATCTTTTGGTTGGCTACCTGAATTGCGCTCGAACACGCGAGTCTACGGGCTGTAATCAGACGGTTTGGTGTGGAACCTACGACTGATATGAGTTCGTATCCCGGTAGATGCACTATTTTGCATTTTTTATTCCACGGAAAACCGTCGATTTTAATCAGACTGGGTTAAGCGAATACCATTTGCATAGAAATACATAGAGAAGATTTGAAAAATACTGTGCGGTTGGCCGCGGGCGTCCGGATATACGGGTTCCGGTTAAACGAGGTCTCACTTTACCTTTTTAAACGGTAGCAGGGCATGTTGCACTAAACCCACCTGGCTCTGTACTTATTAACGTGTGTTTGAAATACATTTGTTTGGGTGTTTTTCCGTGTACTGTATCTTATATTGAAGAAAGAGTTCTAACGGGTATGTTCTTTTTCAAAAGATTTTCGAAGAAACATCAATCAAATTTCAGATTTCGTAAAACATGTAAACAGCAGGTTAGCACTATTGCAGCATTATGAAGTTGCATCATTTCTACACAAGTGTCATGGCGATTGTTTAAACGAGACAAGGGTAACTGTGTTCTAGTTCCATTTAGAAGTAACTCCCTTCAAATGTCCGATCCAAAGCTCGAGGTAAGGCTCGGACATCTGAAGAGAGTAACCTCTGTGGGAACAGAATGGGGTAAGTGTTCAATATTCGCTCAGTCTTTAATCAAAGACATGGCATTTTAAACAGATTTACAAACAACCACGAGCAAAAAGGGTCGCAATTGAAGTGTCTTCTGTGGGCGTGGTTTTCTAAATTAGTAATCATACTTTTCCCAGTTTCAACCACAGGTGAAGTTTAGCGCAAATATGTTGCGCAACTGAGATGAACGACCAGTTTTCCTGTGTGCGAACGAAGTGAGCAAAGGTTGGCAACGTATTTCTCTCGACTCGAATCGAAATAATGTTAAACTGTCAAAATCAATGTCACAAAAATTTAAACTCGACACCCATTTGAACACAGGGTCGTGCTCTCTTAATCCCAACCCCATATGTTACATTTACTCACGTAAAACATATAAAATTAATTATTTAAAGCGCTCAGAGAGGCTTCTAAAATCTTTCTTCGGCTCCATTCTCACTCACAAACTGAGTAGTAGTTGTAGTGGTAGTAGTGAAGTAGTAGTAGCAATAGTAGCAGTAGTAGTGAAGTAGTAGCAGGAGTAGTAGTAGTAATAGTAGTAGTAGCAAAAGTAGTGAAGTAGTAGTAGGAGGAAGAGCAGCAGCAATAGTAGTAGCAGTAGTGGTGAAATAGAAGTAGTAGTAGTAAAAGTAGTAGTAGTAGTAGTAGTAGTAGTAGTAAAAGTAGTAGTAGTAGTAGTAAGGTAGTAGTAGTAGTGAAGTAGTAGTAGCAGTAGTACTTGTAGTGAAGAAGTAGGAGTAGTAGTAGCAGTAGTAGTTGTAGTAGAAGCAGCAGTAGCAGTAGAAGTAGTGGCAGTAGAGGTAGTAGTAGCAGAAGCAGTAGTAGTAGTAGTAGTAGTAGTAGAAAGAGTAGCAGTAGCAGTAGTAGCAGCAGTAGTAGTAGTAGTAGTAGTAGTAGTAATAGTAGTAGCAGTAGCAGCAGCAGCAGTAGTAGTAGCAGTAGTAGTAGTAGTAGTAGTAGTAGTAGTAGAAAGAGTAGCAGTAGCAGTAGTAGCAGCAGTAGTAGTAGTAGTAGTAGTAGTAATAGTAGTAGCAGTAGCAGCAGCAGCAGTAGTAGTAGCAGTAGTAGCAGCAGCAGCAGCAGTAGTAGTAGTAGTAGTAGTAGTAGTAGTATGTTTACTCACGTGACTACCAGGCACCATCGGTGTGCTTGTTGAAATATCACACTCTAGGTAACTCTCCTGTTTGGACAGCGTCTCCATCTCGACATGTGTCATGTAGGCTGAAGTGAAATAAAACCGTTATTGATATACATGTTGCTGAAACTCACAAAATATTCGTGTAATATCTTGTTTGTCAAATATGTATGTATGTATAAATATGTATGATACACACCTACCAAACGGAAGGGAGGTTTCAATGCGTCTGTTACTCTCTAACATTACGTAGTGTGAAATTTTACTGAAATGAACATGGAGCAACAGCTTTATACAAGAGCAGAAACCGTATACACGTCACATTAACATGCACATTTAAACATTACCAAACCTGTTTTTCGTCTGTCAATTTTGAATTGGTTCCGAATGTAAACGGCGATTTCATTGGCTGTATGTTAGCAGATGGTAAGGGACGTAACTCGTGATCACAAGGTGTCGCTTATTCGTTTCACCACTTCTGCCTAGGTTGAAGGCAAGGAAAAAAATGGATAGATCTCGATACATTTTCACCTTGCCGTGGGAGGATGAGGTTACTTACAGTTCCCAACGTTTTCCTTTTGCAAATTGTACAGGAAGTCTCGTTCATATCTCCTGCCGTCGTGCGCACCACCCGCCAGATGTCCGAATTCATGGAGCATGATCATCTAAAACAAACATTGACAAAGCTTTTTTAATGTAAGCATTACTCGGTGTCGTCTCAGGAAGTCAAGTTTTATCATTTTATAAACTCTCAGGAGGCCGAGAGGCGGCAAGCTTTGAAGTTTGGGTATTGTTTTAGTACATGTACGCGGGTAATCTCCTGAGAGATATTGTTACAACCTTTTTGTTTCGTAGATCACAGCGCTCACTGAGTTCATATTTACTGAGAGTAACTTAAAGGGGCAGTAGCACGTTTTTTTGCAAAATTTATTTTTTCAAATTTCTTATTTATAATGATAGTTTGTGCCATTTAAATTTATTTTAGAGGGTATAACATCTTATTACACAAACCAATTATCAGTAGTAGTAATAACGGTGTTGCGTATAAAGCAAAAATTGCATGGCGGCCATTTTATTGTGAACACATTTTATTATTTCGAATGACAAAAACGAATGCCGTGGCTTTACGTAACCTTATACACTCATTTCTTAAATTGATTTTCCGAAGAGAGAATTGTGGTTTACTATTGGTGACATCATTTTTCCAATACATTTCATCAACTTATTTCAGTGAAAAAAACGTGCTACTGCCCCTTTAACATAATTTATGAAATGAACATGGTTCATTAATAGTTTAATCGAATCATGAATAAAACAATGTATCCTTGTATGAAATATGATCTGTCAGAAATTAACCGTTTTCTTTAAAATG
Source organism: Gibbula magus (assembly GCA_936450465.1). Classification (NCBI taxonomy): domain Eukaryota; kingdom Metazoa; phylum Mollusca; class Gastropoda; order Trochida; family Trochidae; genus Gibbula; species Gibbula magus. The sequence continues at coordinate 57,935,663 of OW388300.1, forward strand.
CCCATTCTCAGACATCTTTGTAATTTAATTCCTAATTTTGTTTACGTAGCTGAAAGATATGATTTAAGAAACAGCTCTGAATTAATTAATTAATAATAATTAATTAATTAATAAATTGAGAGCCGAACTACTTCTGACGCAACATCATTTTACCTGACACAATACATATATGGAGTGGTCTTCTAAACCCAAGAGAGTCTTGTACTTTGTCAGAATTCAAAACTCTTATTGCTCAAACTGATATCAGATGGTTTAAACATATTTTATTCAATAGAAAAGGATTGGCAAACAAGCCTAAATGGCTTATTTTAATGCCGCTCCAGAGTACATAATACATAGGTTCACATTTAAACAGAATTGTGTACACAAAAACATACACATAAATATAGTATTAGATAATCTAAACATGTTTGTTTCGTGGTCAGCTGATACAAGTAAGTCAAACATGAAGCATAATATTAAGAATCAAATCGTTTTGAAGAAATAATGAATTGATGAACTGACTCAAGAATATTTATATTCCTCTCGTGCGATATTGAGTTATTACCGTTTAGTACATCCCGTATGGAAAATCCTTTAACGTAGAAGTATGATTCGTATCGAATGTTACTATATTCAGGACACATGAAAAAGAAATGGAAGGCATCCTCACATACATGTGAGCATGAACAGCCGGAATTATCAGAAATGAAACGATTATATTTATCATTGTTTAAGTCACTGCATCCTAATCTAAGACGACAGTGAATGATTTGACAGAATCGGGTACCGTAATTCAAATCAAACATTGTATAAGTATCTGCCTGTGGTTTGATTAGGTTCTTAAACTGCCCAACAGAGGGAGCATTTGTAATGTTTGAAGGAAGATTATTCCACAACTTGATTGTATCGGATTTATATCAGATTTATGGTAACCTAAACTACGCCACGAACGTTTGCAAAACTTTTCATTTCCGCCTCAGACTCAACCTTCCAATGCAAGGCATAACTCTTGCCAGTCTCCATTACTGGCTGATTTAGGCCTTGCAGTATTTCCTTAAAAAATCTGTGTTTAGAAATCCAGGCCCACTATGCATTTCTGGTGCAGCGATTCACTATCTTGACACAACAAAGCGAGGGAAATACCGCAAGGCTTAAATCAGCCAGTAATGCAGACTGGCAAAAGTTATGCCTTGTGTTTGGAAGTTGCCTCAGACTCGGTTGTAGCGATCTCAACTCCGACAAATATAACAGACATACGTTTGTATAAAGGACAAACCATGCTGCTCATGTATTTCAGACTGAAAACTCAGTACACTATTTTTTCACGTGCAGTAAATTATGGTCAACTAAGAGAAAACATGTACTTTTATATCATCGGTTATAGTCTGGACAACATTTTCCACTACAGTAACAGAGAACTTTCTCATTATCAGAACCAGTGATACGGTGATATTCACAACCAAGTGATTATTATATGGCAACTTCTCATGGATAAGATTTCAGAAAGACTGGGTGGTGTATATATACAGAAGCGTATTCTACTACTGGTCATATTTGTACGCTTTACGCACTTATTGAAAAGAAAATGATTGTTTGTTGCATTCATAGATTTTTAAAAGGTATTTGATTCAATAGATAGATTTAAGTTGTTGAGCTTGTTAGCAATTTATATTACGATTTGAGTGGTAAAATGAAACACGCATTAAAAGGTATTTATTCTTCCTTTAAATGATATGTACGATGCAGTTCATATTTAATAGACTACTCCAACTGTCCCCTTGGTCTGCAACAAGGATGTATGCTGAGTCAAAGACTCTTCTCATTATTCATTAATGAACCTTCTTCAGAAATCTATTAAAATGGTAAACAGGGAATCCAGTTATAACCGGATATGATACAGACATTATGATGTTACTATTCGGTAATGATGTTATCTTAGCTTCATAATTTTATTTTTGCAAATTTCCCATTTATAATATTTTATTTTTATATTTACTTTAGAGGGTAAAACATCTTATGACACAAACCAATTACCCGTATAGTAGTAATAACGGTTTTGCGTATAAAGCAATTTTGCTTATACGGCAATTTTATTGTGAACACATTTTATTATTTCGAATAACAAACACGATTCCCATGACTTTACGGAACCATCTAGACTCATTGTTTAACTTGATTTTCCCAAGAGAGAAGAGTGTTTTACTGTTAATGACATTATTTTTATAATACATTTCATCCACATTTTTGAGCGAAAAACCGTGCTACTGCCCCTTAAAAGGCAATAACTAAAGAATAATAAACAGTTATAAGTTTTTTTGTTCACGTGTACTGTAAGCAAATCAATATCCGTACTATCCTTGACAAAAACATCGATACAATGTAATGACAATCTAAGAAAGTTGATTCGTTATCACAAGATAATTTTTCAAAACATTTGATAGTCAAATTCAATCTATATTTTTGTAGTCTTAGAAATTGTTGGGTTATAAAAAATACGTAAATTATACCTAATATTGGACCTCAGATACCGAATGCAATAGTGCATGGTAAAAGGGGTCGTTTCCCTATATTTGTAAATACAGCAGTTCATTGTCTTAACTACTTGATTTAAATTACAACATTGCATAGAGTATACCAAAGAAAGCTTAAGAAATGTCACTTAATCTTTAGAATTTTAGCTATGTTTAATGGGATTTAAAATTCTATGTTTTCTCTTTTCATATGGGTTTTGATTCATTTGGTTGTCAGTGTTGGAAAACAAGTGTTTGAGAATATGCCCTATTTGTAATGGAGATCTAGAAGACGAACATTAATTTAATTTGCATCAAATATATATATGATGATTTGCTCCGAATGTACGATGCATTTACAAAAAAAAAACCCACAAATATGTCCAACCTTGGAAACTATTGAATACAAATAACGTTTTAAAATGCTCAGTCTCAAAGTCTGTATTATGCACTCGTGTGAGCGACGATGTATATGTTATTGCAAGAATAATTAAAATGTTAAACACTATCTAATTCAATTCATTCATATCTATCTCTGCTGTTTGATTCGAATTTGTCGTATACAGGTTGCCTGGTACATACTTATGTATGACACTTTATGTACATGTATATGGGCCGTCATACGTAATAGAGTTTGATTGATTGACTGACGAGAATATTGTAGTTGAATATGTACAAGTGTCTCTTTAAGAGAACACTTTGACCACACCATTTGCTAGGCTACTTACCTTGTTTGTACATGCCGATATCCTGTTGGGAGCGTTTGACCTATAACCGATTGTTTCAACCCGGCATCTAGAATATAGATATATAAATAAATAAATAATCTCATGTTCCAAATTCCTTAATTCCGCGCAAATGAGATTAATTTCAAGTCCAGCTATTACTATTACTATTGCTATTGCTATTATTACTACTATTACTATTATTATTACTATTATTATTACTATTACTATTATTACTATTACAATTACTATTACTATTACTACTATTACTACTATTACTATTACTATTACTATTACTATTATTATTGCTATTACTATTACTATTATTATTACTTTTACTATTATTATTGCTATTGCTATTACTATTATTATTACTATTATTATTACTATTATTATTACTATGACTATTATTATTATATTAATTTGACTCATTTGTTTCAGTTACACAGCTCAATTGCATGCGCAACACTTTCGAACATAGGTAAGACTGGTCAACTGCCAATGTGCGCCACACTTTGTTTATGGTTGATGTTAACTAACTGTTATAACCATGGGAAAAGGCAAACTGAATATGGACCCAAATGTTGACTTACGAGGTTATCGTGTCGAAGTAAGCGTATCCAGCAAGACTGTTGGATCCATCAGGGTGTGGGCTGGTTGCTGTAGCCTTCTCGTAGAACCGCAAGCACGTGTGTTTCTCGATCATCCTCATAATGCCCCTGTACTTAATTTTGTGCCATTCAGCTGTTTCAAAAATTAAAAATAACCTCTATAGACATGGTTAAAACGAAATCTAACAAATGAACGTTCATAGAACTTGGCTTCCGTGTATCTTTTTAACATCTAAAATACATCTTAATCATTCCAACATGTTTCTATTTAAACAGAGCCATTACCTCAGTAGATAATCATTCATAAACAATACACTACATGTACATACGGCTGCCAGTATACACACTTATTTGTGATACAATTAACAACTCCTTACTAAGTTAAATAAATACATGTATATATAACAATTTTAAGAAACAGAGGGTTCGATATTTTTATGTCACTTTTATTATTCACTTTTATGTCCATATCTCGTCAGATCTTGGATAACTAGTACTGTCTGCAAGTTCAAACGATTGATTCTTAACCTCAACGACCACATGGGGTCACAGGGGTCACGACCATCAAGTACCAAAAGGTCTAGAGAGCTGAAATGTCGTGTGCAGACTCCCTGGTCAATTGAGATTCTATATTGTAGATTTGGTGACCCCGTGGTCCCAAATAGGGTAATAGGGATCACAAGTGAACCTAAAACTACTATTTTCATCTTTTTCTCAAGTAATTCAACTCAATTATACCTGTGATAAATGTATTTAGTTTATTGTATTAGCTATAGAGCCACTGACTCTATTTTTCCACGATTGCAATGGACTGTCATTAATTATATTTTCGAAATCTAAAAAAACCCAATCATTTAGGCGTTTCATTTACCCGGCAGTGTACACATCGTTCACATGAAAATGTGGAACAACTTACTGATAGTGCTATCGAAATAATAGGGAATCCAAAAACTAGGCCATGGATTGTCAACGTAACTTCTCTTATGTCTGCCAAGAGCCTGAAATGACATTATGAGGAAGTTATGAATGCTATCAAATCATGATTTAATAAAAAAAAAAAAACAAATATATTACACTTGTAGTGTTCCTTTAAGTAATCCGATTTAAGTTACAACATAAAACTTAAGTAATGCGGTGAACCTTACATGTAGGTACAGTTAGTAACAATATTCAACATTAACAACGTTAGACACACGTTGGACGCATTTTTATAACGTTAAACACACTTTGGACATAAGTTAACAACGTTAGACACACGTTGGACTTATGTTTATAACGGTAAACACATGTTGGACGTATGTTAACAACGTTAGACACATGCTGGACGTATGTTAACAACGTTAGACACATGTTGGATGTATGTTAACAACGGTAGACACATGTTGGACGTATGTTAATAACGTTGGACACATGTTGGACGTATGTTAATAACGTTGGACACATGTTGGGGAGATGGGACACAAAACCCACGGTAACATTTTACAACAACAATGTATAGTTGTGAATAAGTCCCAAAATCTGTGTGGTTATGTTTTAGGAGCAGAAGCTTACCCGTACCTACGGACAGCGCTTAAACCGTCATTTTACAACATGCCGCATGGCAATACCGTCACCTATATTCGCGGTAAATACGTTACTCTGTGTGTTATTACAATTACATTCAAGTCTCAAGATAGTGAGCAATTTAAATTGCCTTGTATGATAGGTGTTCTTGCACTATGTCCTTTTAGGTTGATAGTTTATTAAATGATAATTACACGATTGATAGTTACACTTAAATTGATAAAAATTGCCATGAAGTCGTTTTTTCACCATTAAGTAGGTAGATTTTAAAACTTACGTTCAAGTGATGAAAAACGTTAGAAGACCCCCTATTGTTATTTCTAAATTCGTTTGCTCATTCAACTGCATACATCATATTGTAGTTTAAGCAATAAATTCATGTTGAATATTCGAAAAACGCTGATGATGATTATAAAAACGCCGTTTTTCTTTAAGAAGTGCTTAATTTAATTCTGTTTCTCATAATAGAGTCATTGATTTTCAAAATATATATATATATCTGAAAGTATTCCGAGTTTATTCATCGAAAGCGCGGTTTCATTTAAGTAGACCAAATCGGTTAAAACTAGCGTAATTTGCCGACGGCAGAATCATTATTAATGCCGATAGCTTTTTAAATCGATCTGTGACCCCCAAACATTTTCTTATATTTGTTGGATAAAAGACATAATAAACTTGCTATTACGAAAACAAAAACGAATTCTAAAATATTTCATTCGTTTATAATTCAAATCTGCCTACTTTACCATCCAGTCTACAATTCCATTCTGTCTACAGTTTCATTCTAAAGATACGCGCTAATATATATATATATCAATAGGTGACATTATGACTATTATGCTTACCTTATGAGCCTCAGCGGCAGCCAGAGCTACCAGGCATACCAATAGACAAATCGATATCTTCGTCATCTGAAAACACTATATTAATTAGAATCTTGACACATGCATTTAGTTATGAACATAATATAAGAATGCCACTGAAACCCCTGAACCAACTATAAAAGTAAAGTTAGTTTTGACTTAAATTTTTGCACTGTGTCAATTTGATACAATTTGGTTTTTGACACCAAAAAGTGTTTCAATAAAAATCACGTGAAAGCATAATTATAAAGACGGGCGGCGTGAAGCGAGTGCAACATTTTGACGATACACACTACGCGTTTTGATCCGACAATCTTCTCACCTTCATGTGTATTAATAATTACAATTAATAAAAACATACACATTAAACTGATTTTCGAAAAAGAAAATATGAGTTTTAGTTCAAATAAAAATTTTATAGAGGTAAACAGTCAACGAAAAACATGGATATGCTTTGGGAACATAAATAAATGAGAAATAGAAAACGTTCTCTCCCTTGAGTCTAGTGTTTATAAACGTTTTGATAATACTGACTTGCAAAAGAAACGCCACCAAAATACAAAAGGTTATTATTTTTCGAGGAACGAAGCCTATAGCTATATATAGATTGAAAACACTTTAAACCTGTCTTTTAAATGTAACCTGTACATTCACTGTACGCAAATGCAAGTTTTCTTCGTAATTTTCGACAAAAATGAAATTATTGGTCAAAACTTTCAGATGGTGTACAAAGTTAACCAAATGAAATTTGGGTACAAAACATCAACAGAATGGAGGTTTTGCATTAAAATATTCGATTGCAAACGACGAACATGGCTTTTTAAAGTGCTACAGAAAAAGAGGGAACAATTTGCATCCTGCAGGTTGGAGCGACGCTTAACCAAGTTGCCTAATCATGGATTGCATCAAGTGTACAAAAACAAGACTCGCTAAATTTTACAGACTAACTGGCAGCATTGTGTACGGAGTGGAAAACCAAAGTTATCCACGCCGTAGAAAGACTAATCTACTGACTTGTCACCCATTAAAAGAAGTTTGCAATTCCATCCTCGGTCATTAACAATAGAGACTTGGCCTTTTCCTCGTGTGTTTGTAAGCCTTCTTACACCGTTAAGCTTAAAATATCGTTATTCTAGTCAATGTCCTAAAAAACTGATGATCGAAAACTGGACAATTGACTAATTAATGGTTATTTTTTTACTGAAAGACCCTTCCAAATGTATGTATTTTCGATACATAATATTATAATATGCGTTTGATTGATTTGGGAGTTTATATATTTAAAATTTCTCAAACGTTATTAGAACCACTCATGATTACAAGTAGCATACAGTTAATAATGAAAACCATACCCAATTAGGCACCTTTCCATCAAACATTCAATGAATGAGAAGTGAGCATTGAATAAACATGTTAGTTTATTATGTCTCTTATATACCCAATGTATGTTCACAGTGTTCAGTGACGCTAGATAATAGGCGATATGTTCTATAGCTAGAGGCACAACACATAAAACTACACAAATTATACCTACATAGAGAACATACATTAAACGAGTGTAGGTGTTGAAAACCGAATATATTTATATATATATATATATTTCAAAAGTAAAAAAAAACACAGAGCCATTTTTAATCCAACATTTTTCATTGGTATCATCAGGGAGTATATATAATATAATATAAATCTTGTTGAACAGTGCAAATATCAGTCTAGTGGGGGTTTCGAACCCAAACTCTCGGAGACAGACATCTTTCTCTAGCACCGAACGCATTATCGATCTTACCAGCTGGCTACAGATTTTCACACCTGGAACTGAGAGTTTGGGTTCGAATCCCTCAATCAATGTCACCAAAGTTGAAACTGCCGGACGCACTGAGCTTCGTCACAAATAACAGCACAAATTGAGAATCTAACATTAGAACCAAATCATCTTTTATAGTAATTTAATAAACTCAGGGGAAAAAGAAAGTATATTTTCTTCTCAACAGAATCAAACACAAAATATTTCTGCCGGATAAACTCGGTTTTGATTGTTTGTGATGAGGATATATCTCGTTAAGAGATATACACAATTTCATTCATGAGAGTATGATACTTAATATTTTATATCTGTTCAAGCACACATGGGGTGCTAAACTAGCTATTTCAAAAGGTATTTTGGGAAATAATTCTGGGTATTTAAGGTAAAATTTTATGAAATATGGAACTTATGTTAGTACAATATGATATCGATATAATGTACTTCCTTTGACTTTATATCAATGACGCATCGTTGCTGTAGGACATCATAAAACAAGTCAGAAAGCCATATTTCACTCCCCTATAAGGAGATTCTATAACGACGATTTTTAAATAGTCGTGTTTTTTCAGAATTACGAACAGATAATGTTTCAAAATTTACAGAGAAAGTAAGTTTGCTTTTAGAGACATGGTGTAACTATGTTTCAAGCTTGTTCATCACTCGTTGATCAAAATGTCTTGCGTTGTTGTACCTATACTTTCTTTTGCCCGTGAGTTTAGTTAAAAATCTAGTGAAGAGATTCAAGGGGCACAAATTTATCATACAAATTGTACGCAACGAGAGAGTGAAAGTAGCGCGCTTCTGGGGTGGACGTATTTCTTCATTGCCTTTTATCGATGGAATTTGCCATACAAAAGACACAGTAATGAACCGTTGTCGTTTGTTGAATTGTATTTAATTTCAAAATATATGAAAATATTGTAGATGCGACATATCAGTATGAAGAATACGTATGCAGTAAGTATGCATTGTAAACAAAGCCTCATATTTAAGTCGTTCCAATAATAAAAACATCTCAATATATTTTAGATAAGAAATAAACTGCATCATTACAGAGTATACAGGGTACATATATTTAAAAATTGTATTAAGGCAATTAAAGTCGTTTCAAAACTAAAATCATCTCGATATATCTTTTATAAGAAATAAATTGCATCATTACAGTGCGTAGGGCACACATATACACGCGTATAAACCACAAAATGGAATTATGACAATAATTAAATTCGTTCCAAAACTAAAATCATACATATATATTTTAGATAAAAGAGTAAAAGTAAAGAGAAAAATTTTGCAAAACTATAAACCACGAAAGATGGCAATGGCAGTAATAGTTCCAAAACAAAAATAATCTTGAAATAAATTCGTTCAGAAAGTAGTTTTAAGAAAGAACTTACCTTGGAAGATCTAGCGTTGATCGTTTCCTACAAACGCTGGACAAATTTGCTGTCAGCAGTTGGCCTATATATACACAGATATCCAATTAACTCCTTCGTCGCCATACTCATCGAAGCGTATCACAACTAAGCGCAATACCAGGCCATAAACGTAGTGTTTCTTTGGCAGTGTTTAATAAACATTATCGATGAGTGACGAAATAAGTGCATCTGTTTGAATACAAATGTATTGCCAATCTTTATGGCGTCTATTTACATACACGATTTATTTGTGATTGTTATATTTCTTGATAACAATGTATATGTGTTATTTTATTAAATAAATACAAATATATTACGCAGGAGATACATGTACGCAGGAGATGAACGGTTTCTTTGAAGTTTACATAGGTAGCACATTCAGCTTTCAAATCCAATTTCGCTTCTGGCTAGCGAAAATGCTGACATGTGCAAGTTAGAAACTTATTAGCAACACCTGCGTCTAATTCGTATTTTTGTATTTCTTTTTTTCATATGTAATATATTTTCATAATTACGAAAACTTGTCAATTACTAGTTATCTACTTCTTTCAAGTTACTAGTTATCTAATATTGCCCACAATCCCATTCTGCGCACAGTCCCATTCTGCCCACAGTCCCATTCTGACTGCACTCATTCTACCTACTATCTCATTCTGCCTACAGTTCCAATCTGTCTACAGTGCCCTTCTGTTTACAATCCCAATTTTCCTACGTTACTATTCTGTCTACAATTCCATTATGTCTACAGTTTCATTCTGCCTACAGTTTCATTCTGCCTAAAGTTTCATTCTGTCTACTATCCAATTCTGCCTGCAGTCCCCTTCTGCCTACAGTCCAATTCAGTGTACATGTTCATTCTACCTACAGTCCCACTCTGCCTGTACTTTCATTCTGCCTACTGTCCCATTGTGTCTGCGGTTTCATTCTGCCTTACAGTTTCATTCTGCCTACTGTCTCATTCTGTCTACTGTTCTATTCTGTCTACAGTTTTATTCTTTCCATAGTTTCATTCTACCTACAGTCCTATTCTGCCTACAGTTTCATTCTGCCTACAGTTCCATTCTGCCTACAGTTTCATTCTGCCTACTGTCCCATTCTGTCCACAGTCCAATTCTGTCTACCGTTGCTTTCTGCTTACAGTCCCATTCTGCCTACAGTTTCATTCTGCCTACTGTCCCGTTCTGTCTACAGTCCCATTCTGCCTACAGTCCCATTCTGCCTACAGTCCAATTCTGCATGCAGTTTCATTCTGCCTACATTTTAATTCTGTATACAGTTTCATTCTGCCTACTGTCCCATTCTGCCTACAGTCCCATTCTGTATACAGTTTCATTTTGCCTGCAGTTTCATTCTGTCTACAGTCCCACTCTGTCTGCAGTTTCATTCTACCTACTGTCCCACTCTGTCTACAGTCCCATTCTGCCTACAGTTTCATTCTGCCTACTGTCTCATTCTGTCTACAGTTTCATTATGTCTACAGTTTCATTCTGTTCACAGTTTCATTCTACTTACAGCCCTATTCTGCCTACTGTCCCATTTTTTCTACAGTCCCATTCTGTATACAGTCCCATTCTGTATACAGTTTCATTCTTCTTACAGTCCCATTCTTCCTACAGTTTCATTCTGCCTACTGTCCCATTCTGCCTACAGTCTCATTCTGCCTAATATCTTGTTGATTCTGTGTACATGTTAAAAGATTCCTAATATGTTTACAGCTCTCAATTGTCTCATTCGGTGTTTTTTGGATGCCGATCTTTTTGCGGTATTGTCAACTGTTTTTGAAATTCAATGAAACGAAAAGTGATCTTGCAAAACAAAAACCCACGAGAAAACTGTTCAAGTGACATAAATTCACCACTGTCATTGAAGAACACTGACAATGTCATATTCGTGACATTTTCCACTTTTTAAACATTGGTTATCAATAAGTATATCTCCATTATATAAGAAGGGTTCTCTTAGGAATTCTTCATACGTGCGTGGTTTAATATAGCTATATTTAACAAAAGCATTCATCGTATCTCTCGAAATCACTGTAGTGATTCTGAAAGAATTAGTGGAATTTAATTGCCAAAGGTGAATAGTTTTGAATATTGTGGGCGCTCTCAATGAGAAGATTATTCCACTCTCTGTCATATTAAAGACAAAGTAATTTCCTAATCCATGTTATTATGTCAAAGCGTCAACCTAAGCCAATAACATTGATATTAACGATCATTCCAAGCCCTCTTTCGGCAACAGATTACGAACCACTGACCATTTTATTTTGTTGTCACACAGGAAACTAAACAGAAGTTTGTCTAAATGTTGAAGGACATTTGTTGTTGGGTTGAGAAGAGTGAGAAAGAGAAAAATATGTTTAAGGAAATTTATTGTTGGGTTGAGAAGAGTGAGAAAGAGAAAAATTAATTCGGAAACGAGTAATGACTTTATTATAGTATATTTTCTAGATTTATTATAGTTTTTTCATCCGTCTTTTTATTTTATTTTCTTCTATTCAATATATTTTACTTTGAACATCTTATTATAATCAACTGAAAATATTATTCCAAGAATCCTGAATTTTTCAGGGTTCCCATGCAGGTTTAAGTCTGATCTAAATTTCACGTTACTGTTCCTTAGGCTTCCTGTCAAAAGACATTTTTTTACCATCCAGGATAAATTCAGTGCCATCTGTACAATGAAAAAGTCTATGTCATATACTGTTATACCTTTAATATCTTAATAATAAATACTTATTCTTTTACTAGACCTGACAATATTCACGTATATAATTTAGAATGAATGTGTATGGGGATAAAGGATCACCTTGTCTGCAGCCCCGATAAATAGATATACATATGGTAACATTCTTCCATTTATTATCAAACTTGACATGATATATTTATAAAGTACATGTATAAAGTAACCCATTTATAGATACTGTTAACAAATTCAAATTTCAAGTTTTAAAAATGAAAGAAAAACAGGATATATATACACTTGGAAATTAATTAAGCAACACCCTAGTTTGTAAATTGAAATGTGGTGCTCTGGGATTGTTAGGGTAAATTGAACGATTTTATCAACTCAGACATAACAATTGGTTACATAGCTACTCATTCACTGAAAAAAACACCATATGCAAAATTTATGAAAACGTGAAGGTACTGAATTTTTACCTAAAATAACTATTGACCTAGCAGAGAAATTACATTTCAAACTTTAAAATTGCATGATATGAAGCTAAACAGACATTAAAATTCCCTTTTTAACGATAATTGAGAAAACGCCTACAACCATATGATCTGTGAATAAATTTTAGATTATTTGAGTTCAATCTGTTTTTTTAAACACTTCTACTCGCTTTAGATTAGCCAATAAGTAAGTAGTGACCGTATTTGTTCATTAAGACAAGTTCATTAAATTGACAGTTTCATGATTTTGTGGGTTTGAAGGTGCATACTGCGTTAACGAGTGACTTTTGTTAAAAATTATGTTAGTAACGTGTAATCACTTCACTTGAAATGACACTAATCACATTACCAACAAAAATTGACTTTCGTTAAATTTCATAACGGAACTGGGATATTTACACCAAAATAACATTTATTGTAAAGGCCGTTATCCAAAAGACAATGAACCGTTATTTGAGTGACCTTTCGTTTCAACACTGCTAAATTTTGATGATTGTTCTTCCTAAAACCAAAACAAATATCCTGACATACTGTCTTGTTTCAAATAGGAACGATTTTGGTGTTAAAAAAGTAGGTGTTGCTTAAATAATTTCCAAGTGTATTTAATCAAAAGGCTTTTCAAAATAAGTAATAACAAACATGGATCAGTTTATTCTAGTTGTTTAAATTTAATCATAAAGTATACAAATATTCTCACCAATACATCCATCAGACATAACCCGGTTTGCTTTTCATTAATTATATTGAGGAGAACTTTTAAAAGTCTATTTGCAATATAGGAGATACACGTTTATATAAAGAGTTCAATCAGGCAATTGGACGCAAATTTCCATGTATTGTCCCGGTTAATTTCTCCTAGGAAAGTTGTAATCAAGACAATTCCTTAAAGTTTACATAACATACGATTTATACACTAAGTCCAAGTTAAAATTTGCACAACAAACATTGTAAACATATGTGTGGGCTTAACGCTGTTCAGTGGTAAATTGTAATAACAGTAATATGAAGCTAAATATAAGTTTCCTACACGAAAAGATTAAATAGGTGTCAAATAGTATCTCTGTAAATATCTCAAAGTACGAATGTTACCCCTCGAACCGATTTTATTGATATACATTTGGCCGCGCGCCAGTTTCCATCACTAAGTTTTGACACGGATCTCTACGGGAGTCCGTCAAATCAATGATGAGTGACAACTCAAATTAGCAAATAAGCCTAGAGAACGAATCAATGATATGATTTTAATGAGATTGAGTGTAACGCATTATGATATTCCTCAAAAGCACAAAGAAAGCATACCACACAGTACGACTTGGTATATATAATATCACAAAATGTCTTTGTGCTCTTGAAACGAACTTCAAGCTTTCGGATTGCTTTACAGAATAAAATGAAATTGCTGTATATTTGCAAATACAGTAGAACAGGGATATAACGAACTCCACGAACAAACTTCGCTTTTCACGTTTGGCAAATTTATATATAGGGCTTTTGACGGGACGTATACATGTGTTCGCTATATCCGTTTGTTCGCTATATGCGTGTTATACTTTACAATACGTATTACATATTCAGATTCCGATTACACATACTTTCATACAATAGTTGTTTTCGTGGAACATTCGAAAATCCGTTTATGCATTTCTGTTGTCAATGCGTGATTGGAAACAACATTCATCTGAACCATGTCGCTTATGGTATTCTTTTGTAGGACATTAATTCGTAGCATAATTTGATACAGGGAATATTCCGCGAATTGCATTTCTGCAAAAAAATGTCCAGCTTTATGGTCCTTTCTTACTTGATTACCTTCTTACTGAATACGTATGTTTTAAGCAAAACAGATCAATTCTAATAAACATCGTCAGCTGCGATATTGGTTTTGACTGTTAAGTTCTTTTACGTAGATCAGAGTCATTTCGAAGCTATTTTCTTCATGTTTGCGTCAACAATATTCTAATATTTGCACATGGATAATTAAGAAGATTGTATTATTTAATTAGAGAGAGAGAGAGAGAGAGAGAGAGAGAGAGAGAGAGAGAGAGAGAGAGAGAGAGAGAGAGAGAGAGAGAGAGAGAGAGAGAGAGAGAGAGAGAGAGAGAGAGAGAGAGAGAGAGAGAGACGGCGCAGTGTGGACGTGTTGACTTATGGGCGGAGACATACAAAACTGACATATGGGCGCGGAGCTGGACGGAGAAACAGACAGACGGATAGACAGACTAATAGAAAGTTTAACAGAGACAAATGTACAGATGAACGGTGGGGCAGACAAACGGAAAGAAGTGAGGAGCGACAGACAGACGAATAGGTGGACGGAGAGGCAGACTGACGGGTAGACGGAAGAAGAAACAGAAATGGACAGATGGTTTGAGAGACAGAGGGACAGACAAACAGAAAGATTGATGAAGAAACAGATAAGTACAAACACAAACGGAAAGATGAACGGATAAAAACAATCGGGCGGATGGACGGTGAGACAGACACATGGAAAGATGAACTGATAAAGAGACAATCGGCTAGATTGATGGAGAGACAGACACATGGAAAGATGAACTGATAAAGAGACAATCGGGTAGATGGACGGAGAGACAAACAAACGTGCAGATCGACAAGTAGACGGCGGTTGGTCCATTTTCTGTCAGTGTGGGTTCGAATCCCCGAAATTCGGCTCCCTAAACATAAAGCAGAATTTGTTCTATTGGTCCCACAACAATGTTCTATGATCAAAATATTTCAAATCAATTAATTTATGACAAGGCAAATCGTTTTCCAGATGGCAAAAGTTAATATTCTGATGTGCGATTAATTCGAAATGAACATCCGAGCTTGTGATGCATTTTTCTCTCCATTTATTGCCGATGAATGGTTAAGGATGGTACCGACAATGTTTTAAGTAGTAATATTTACCATTTTGATAAGTTTGTTTGAAGACGTTGGGAAAAACACCGCAGACGCTTTGAACAAAGCATGTTTAGAAAACATTCATTTGCAATAATAACATATCAACATCTTAATTTCCTCATGAAATATAGTCTCTGTGGACACTTTCTGTGCAGAGCTTCGGTGTCGCTATTCCAATCGTCAATGATGGTACCTATAGGTACTTCAATTCCGACACGAGTTTAACAGGAATACCACTCACACGGGTAACCTCCCAAAACTTCTACAGACTAAAAGAGTTCTTAAACCAATGTACGAGTTCGGTTATGTCATGCTAGTCTGTTTCCCATCGAGCGGCCATTTAAAGATGTTCACGTTAAAACGGCCGCTCATAGGTAGTTCAAGTGATCTGACTGATGTAGTGATGACTTAACATTTAAAGTCGAGTTTTAATTATGGCACCATGATGGAACGGTCAACCATTTTGCTGTATGAACTCTCAAAATGCCATGAGACCTACAAATCTACCTGTCACATTGTAGCTTTATACGTAGCACCATTTTCCGTTTTCTATGGATACGGTTTATCAGGTCGTGTAATGAAATGTTTTACTCTCTAACGTAACGATTAATTGTATCCACTTGGATAATAAATGGCAAATAAAATATATATGAATACAAATTTTCGAAAAAAGGGCTACAGTGCCTTCAAATCACCCAACTCTTAATTATAAATGTGAAACTAGAACATAGTTTATAAAAATATTAAACTATTTCCCACATGTATATAGAATATAGTTTATTACATCCCTCAAAATGTTCCCATACCTATGATCGATAAATTCAAGTCTATTATAATAAAAAGCCATTAATAGATACAATAAATGGATAGGAAGACCCCATGGCAAGCGAGGAGCGGTTAATACCTCTTTATGTACGCAATAGGAAAGACATATGTGGGCCAGTAGCTTTCCGTCTAATGGTAACGGTTAAGAACATCCGGTTGATATTGTTGATAATATTCAATATATAATGATAAACAATATGCTAATGTAATATATTAATGTAGTCATACTATTAGCTGATGTCTATCATTATTAGACAATGATTTTGTCAACAAATGCATGTGGTAAAAAACTGTCTTGAAACGTGCTGAAAATGGCAAAGCTGTATCCGGTTTCTGGACGGCAAGTTTAATACAACCGATGTCCAATGTCATAGAATCAAAAGAGTACAAACTGAAATTTTGTTTAACGAAAATAGTGTAAATCTTTGCATATACGGTTTCTTTTACATTTCAACATTGCTACCATATGAGCGCACGAGTTGCACGTGCATAATGTGAAGGCACGAATTTCACGTGCATGTTGACCTTCAATCGTAACAAATATGAACGCACGGGTTCTCGTGCATATTGGCCATTTCATTCACAGCATTAGTGACTGCACGAGTTTTGCGTGTGATTTGTTCTGTAATATTTCCAAACTGTTGAACGCACAAAGCAATCAGCCCTGCGTTCAGTAACACGAAATTTCCCCGGATGTTCGCTAGCGTTCGCGAACACTCAATGTTGAAGCAGGATTCCCGAAATATAATAAACTTAAGTTTTCGCATATTTTTTCGACTCAAAATAAGCGGAGAAATCGCTCTACAAAGTAAAGTTGTTTTCCAGTCTAAATAATGGTCTAACTCGCACACTGTAAACAAATACATGAAAGAAAAACAAAGTTTATGTGTACCTAAATACATTGAAATATATACTGTTTGGCGTTAATGTTTGCATATATTTACCAATTTCCTACAAATATTATTAAAATACACGTTTTACCCAGCGTGGTATCTTACTTGTATTTCTTTAAGTCAGTTGATTTATATTAACTTCGTTGACATCCGTTTCATCTCCAGTTTCATTTATAATATCACAAATAAAATATAGAAATACTATTTTGATATAGAGAATGGTTTTATTAACACCAATTAAGCTTGTGTATAGGCAAGCTAAACGCACATACCCCGCTTTCTGCTGAAGGTCAAAGAAGTTAAGTAAAGTCACATCAATGGATACAGATTAACAAATAGGGCCTATATGTAAGGTTGGATGGAAGTGGCTCATACAGTTTCAGAAACGAAACTGTACGAAACCTACACGATTTCCCTACAAAATGAGCTATAAATGGTCACAATCCGATCATTATTTCAAAAAGTAAGTATAAGACAGTCCGTATATCGCTACCTCCACAGTTTCCTATAGCGAGAACGAAGGCCCTGAAACCTGGATATGGGCTACCCCGGGTCAACTGAATGTCAAGGTCATGAATGGCTGACTAGCGAAATGAATGGCGATGATTTGAGACAAAATGCCGTAATACAGTCGGAGAAATGATATGTAGGTGTTGTTATATGTGTTAACATATGTAGGTTCACTGTGCGTTTCGAATCTGCCGATTCATAGGTGATGTCAACATTGCTGGCATTAATAAACGATTTTAAAAGGTTAGTTTCGTTGAGCGTGGAAAGTGGCTTGAAACTGTGGAGGTAACGATTTATGGATTGTCTTGTCGCATACCTTTTGAAATAATTATCGGATTGTGACCATTTATAGCTCATTTTGTAGGGAAATCATGAAGCCTTCGTATCGTAGTCATCGACTGGGCCATAACAATTGTTTTTGAAGCGAAATATGACTTTGAATGAGCATGGGGGGGGGGGGGGGGGGGTTACATCCCTTTCCTTTTATATAGTAATAAGGTAGGGTCTATAGGTTTCTAAGCGATACACGTCCCTGTTGTCTGGTGGGGATCGTGTGTGTAGTTTGGGAGTATTGCTCCGACTTGGTGTTCTCATGAGCTACTAGCACTGTTAAACAGCACTAAATAAATCCATATGTAGTCTAACCCCAAATAGCCCCATCTAGGGGTCATTGTTGACATGGTATCCTCCCATTTTCACACATACTAGTTGTCATACATACACATATGGTTACAGGCCACTGCACACACAGGCTCATACCTATTACCTATCAGTGAAGAATGGAATTGTCCAAACTCGTTACATAGAAAGTGAACGCAGCACAGTTGATTTAAACACAATAGGAACATACAGAATGTGTATTTAGATTATCAACTTTCTAGAGCCTGAGTGTCAGTAAAGTTCAGGAATGCAGTAATTAACCCCCAAGCTGATTGTGTAACAACTGGCAATATCAGAGTGTAACAACTGTCATGTGTAACTAATGGGAGACAATCACCGTGGAGTTCGGTGGAGCTGCTATATTTTGGGAGATATGCTTCGGACAAAACAACACCATTATAGAGAATTTGTTGAAGTCATGTTTCCATGGAAAACGCAAACAAAGGCACATACAGGGAATAACTTGCACAAATTGCATTTTACAAAAATAACCATATTTAATGTGGATATATTTTTTTTATTGTTTCAACAATACCGATAAAGAAACGCCGGTATCCATAAACTAACACATTTAGACTAAATATATCTAAACATAAACAAAAAATGAAATGAAAACAACTTTATTGCATTTATGTAAGTAAACTAATCGGCAAAAGAAACTTACCACCTCAGTTGTTTTTGATTAATGTAATATTTAAAAGAAATCAGATGCATTTGACTGTGACAAGATACAATTATACTTATCTGCAGTAGTTTGGATGAATTAATTGGTGACTGATTACATTTTAGTTAAAATGTCTTTGTTTAATGAAGACAGGGGTACGAAATGAAATTTCCACCAACATGATCCCTACCATGTTAAAAATGTTGTAAATGTGTGCAGAATCATGCACATTTATCATTTTTCACATAGAATGTCTTATATGCCAATGGACAATTGTGTATCATCAAAAATAGTTGTTGTTTAAAATTTAAGATTTCATTTTTTTTTAATTAAAAAGACATGTAGAAGTATTCTTTGACTGCTGACTGAACACCTGTACTTTTCAGTTTTAGATTATCATTTCGAAAACTTGAGATATTTGAAATTGAAATCATACATATGATAAAATCAACTGAGGTGATAAGTTTCTTTTGCCGATGAGTTTATATATATATTATAATAGTAAAATCGAGAAAAATACTGTTAAAATGAATAAAGGAACGCTTATACTCAGTGGTATCCCTCAAGGCACATCTTCACAGACTATGTCAGGATGCTCAATACGGCTCATCGCCAACACGTTTGAAGTACGTACATCTTCATTTTTACTTGAAAATCGTGGTAACCTTGGGTTTTAAATGCTTTAAAAGGCAGAAAAGTCAAACCATCTGTCACACCTCAAATGTTAAAAAATGACAAGCCATACACTAGATCAATCGGTGAAAGTCCATCTGCAAAACATCCCAAGTGTTCCACAAATCATAGAATGATGTATCTATACTCTGGAACCTCTATATAAGATCTACCGACAGACTAATGACGTCACAATGAGTCCCGAGGCGTATTCAGCAACATGAGTACTCACCTCGCGTGTTCGCACGAATGGCTGCTGAGCGGAAACTGGAGTCGCGAGTACAATTTTCAGAACATCATCACCATTTTGAAAAAAATAGGTGCCTTCCACATAGAAGCCGACCAAATTTCAATTGAGGGAGTAATAAAAGAAAGAATAATGAGGTAATCAAAATTTGTGACACGCGACTCCATTTTGGATCGTGTATACTCGCTTTGAGAGACTGCTACAAAGTGTTCACTCGTGTATTCGCAGGTACTCACGATTTCGTTTTCGTTCAGAAGCGGGTACTCGCTCTGCTGAACACGCCTCTGGTCGCGAGTATAAGCAAAAACAACCCATAGATAAGATCGCCAGATTTAATAGAATCATTACAGTTCTACGTGACATATTACAATCATCTTCTTAAACTAACATTTGGTTCCGTCAGATTACTGGCGTATGGGTTTCAAGTTGACTCTGAAAAATAGACTGAAAGTTTCAGGTCTGAAATCACTTCGTCCATTTGTTGGGCGTGCTGCACAGCGTTCAAACCTCATACAGGGTCATTAAGCAATCTGAAGCTAATCAAGTGTTCCCTTATTCATTTTCATCAGTATATCTATTCAGACATTCTACATTAAGCACAGTGTACATGTTTTAAAGAGTGGTTTTAAAGTTTTGGACAATTCTATATCAAAACCACATTTCAGCAATTTCTAAGCGGTTAAACATGCATCAATATAATTGACCAATTGAAACTGATTGTCAAGCATAATCCTATCTCCATACACATTTCGATTACCATTGGCGAATAATCAGGTTTCCGTGTCATCGGCCTCTAAAGTTGAATTAATATATCGCTCAGTCCATAGTAACCAGAGGCTCCCCATCGAGGAGCGGCGTCGCTAACAATCGTATGACGTCATCTAATGACGCATGCAGTGCACCAGGTTCGAAACTTGTTTGATCAGCTGTTTTGAGTTCCATGTGAATAGAGTTATGTCACCGATTTGCACCGCGTTATCAAAACCTGCACCTTAAATCGTTTGCATACACAAATCAAGCACATACTATTTAATAGCAATTTAAAACGTAGAATACCAAACTCTAATTTTTCTAATTTGGTATCATTTAGTATTGAAATTATCACATATACAACAATATATATGTGTTTACATCATATAATAGTTTGTATGAGATGAGTTTATTATCCGATTATATTTCTTCAATCACATTGACCAGGGATTGAGCATTGTCAACATTATCGTTTCGTATTTCTCTACAAACAAATTTAAAGGTCCATACATACAAGTAAATACTTCAGTAGTCAGCATCGTTAATTCATAATAAATAAAATGCATAATAAATTGCAACATTAAATGTAAGACAATGAATGTTGTCAACATGGAGCGACAAATCCCCCTCCACCTATATATTTTTCTCTCATCATACTTTAGTCAATACGTGGCCATACATTTATTAAATTCATAATCATGTGCTGTTTGTGCTATTAAAGGCGCTGTAGCACGTGTTTTTTGCATATCATTATTTCTCAAATTGTCCATTTATCATTCCAAATTATACAACATATGTTTACGATCACCCGTATGGGAAGGAAATGGTGTGAATGGTGGTGGAAGCGACACTTTTGCGGAACGTTTCAGTGTGAGAGGTAGATGTGTAGGTCTCATGCGAATTTAAAGATAATATCATCTCTCTGTTTTTTTCATGTTGATTCGTTTATTCATATAGACAATACTTTCAAGTAAGCAAAACACAAACGATTATTTCGAAGCGTCACCTACTCATTAAGATATAGCCCTTCAAAGTGAGTAAATTTAGCCTGCTCATTATCTCATTCATGAAACAGTTTGCCGCGGCCCCTCAGTGTAGCATAACCTTCGTTAGCGATGTGACGTCATACACAGGAGTTGCTTAATGAAATCCTTAGGCGATTTGCCGATTTTCGTCGATAATTCGTTTAAAACATGATAAGAACGTTTTGACATTACAAGTTTCCAAAAGAATGGGTATTTGTGCGTCCGTAGGGAGTAATTTCAGAGTTTTAGGAGCATGTTTCGATATTCAACCGCTGATTTTAGATTTGTTCTTTTCCCAATCGAGTGGAGTGTTATGTTATCTTATGAGCTACAATATGTTTTGAAATGAATAACTGACAATTCAAAATAAAAAAGATCATGCATTTTTTAAAAATTATAAACGCCATTATTAGTTATTTTTTTTTGTTATGCTTGATTTTGTGTTTGAAGAGTGTCTATAGCTTGAAATCTACTGCGTCAATATTTCTCATGGTGCTAATAGAATAGTTTCATTACTACTAAGAAAATCCTATAATTTTCATCAATGTTACTGGTTTACACTTTTTAGAAGAACATATTCGGGCTATTTTTAAATCTATAGTCGTGTACATTTACAATTACTTAGATTCACTGTAATACCACTACCATTTTCCTAGCATGTTATATAAAAGGCCTTGCATTTTATATTACATGTAGTTTTTGATGGTCAATTCATATGTTTGTGGAAATAAAATAATGTTTAAATCACTTCGGATAAAAATATGGAAAACGTATCTTTCCCAATTTCAAATGAAAGTATTGGAACTATAGAACTTTGATCAACTCACCATGGCCGTGTGTACATGTGTTGTTTGGTTCTCAATTTAAAAAATATTACCCCGGCTATAGTTCAGTCGTGTAGATTTCCCCTCTTATTTAATATTTATCTAAGTTAGAGTGTCAATAACGCAACTACATCACTTATAACATATCGCTAGATTGATAAACAAAAATACTGAAATATATTTTGTTATTTTGCATAAGGACGAATGTGAAAACAAAAATTATTCAACATGAATGAGGCGTGTTAACACCGTTATAATCCGTATGAAATATGTAATAGATCTCTGTGACGTTTGAACATCTTCATCATCTGACATGCGTGCCGCCGCCATATTGGGCAACGATAAGAATTGTTCCAAAACACATTGCAGAATTACGGGTCCCGCAATGGTCACATCCAGTACTAAACAGTGTTGACATCTGCTGCCAGTTGTAGTACGTTTTACGGGGCGTGTATATATGTAATTTTGTTGGATAAGGACACAGGTAAATATGTTATTTAGGCAGTTATGTAAGGCTAAATCTAGTGGATTCTGTCATTAGACGCCAAGCGACTCCTGTGTATTACGTCACAAGGCCAAGCAAGCGGAATTCGCTCTCGGCTAAAGTTTTATGAGGCGTAATTGAGCGGCGTTTTAAAAAGGCGTTATAAAATATGTTTATTGGTTGAATTGACAAATATCAAGTGGAATCCTCGTCATTTTGGAATATGCTTGAATAAAAACCGAAAAGTGATATGGTCGGGGTTAGTGGATCTTTAAGAGTTCTTTCAGCATTGTACAATATTTCAGTTCTAACACGCATGTACATGGTTCGGTTCAGCCATGCGAATCCATTTCACTCCGAGCGGTCATTTTAATGTGTTCACAGTAAATTGGCCGATCGAAGGTAGTTCAAGTGATATGGCACCATGATTGAAATGTCAACCATCATGCTGTCTGAATTCTCAAAATCAGACGAGATCTACAAATTTACCTCTCACACTGACAAAATCCACAAAAGTGTCGCTTTATACGTCGCACCATTTTCTATCAATACGGATAATCGTTGTGGAGTGTTGCGCGTGCTTTCCGCGACTGTTTCAAGGACTCCGAACGATGTACATTATGACGTAAGCCTGTTTAATGTCAATGTCTGCAATGATGTCAAACATCGGCGAACCAGCAAACAGTACAATATGTCATGGAACAGCTTCAATAACTGTATTTTTACATTCAATTTAACCAATGAAAAACCGCTTCTCCGAGTTATGTGGCGATCAGGCCAATGTCGTGTTCATCGCGTGGTGACCCCACCTTGCACTCAAATTCGAACACTGAATCAATGCACACATTATGACGAATTTGATGACAGCTAGTTTGTTGTGGTATTTAAAAACATCTAACTGAATACTCATTCTTTTATTTCGCTTTTATTCCTAAAGGTTACTTGTCCCTATTTAGCTAACGCTTCTACTTTACCTAGTTTTCTTTAGTTCACCATGATCATAGTCCAACTATAGTTCTTCATTACACAACATCCCTGTTCTTTATTTTAGCTGACAACGTTGTTCTATTTGAGTTGTCCCTGTTCATGATTCAACGTCACTGTTCTTCGTTCCCAAGTCCATCGCTGTCTGGAGCTTGCTGTACATGGGACCACACGTAGTTTTATATCATCATCTGCAAGCTCCAAACAGCGTCCTGATCTCAGATGTATTAAGGCGTTATCCTGCAAGAAAATAGTTCACATTAGTTGACAGTCTTAAATTGTAACATTGCTACATTTGGGTTCACACTATCTGCAAATAATAAACGTTATCGTACTCTTTTGTTTGTTTGTGTTAATTTTGGACGATTCCTTTGAGAAATTCAAACCCACACCCTCAGAGTTAGACACCAACCGCCAGCACTAACCGTACCACCAGCTCACCCATTCGGGAACCGTGATCTCGAAATACATATATGCTATAGTGCCTTTAACAGAACGAATCCATATAGCACTTACTTCATTCGTATTTTCGAATTCAGTAATATCGTTAATGTTCTCCATTACATTAAAAGAAACATACTTTCCCACAATCAAAATCTGACCCTGCCTCAAGCTGCATAAAACCTTTCAAGCATAGCCACTAAACGAGAAACACCTTTAAGGGGCTTATCATTTATGTTTTGGCCAACGTTCCCCCTTTATTGATAACATCTCGCTAATAGAAAACGTGTGTCGTAAACGATATTAAATCAGCCGAACAATAGAAAGCGGTGTAAGGCGTAAGGGGGATTCCGTCTGATACTGACTAGATTGGTCATATGATATTGTCTCGCATCTGATAGATGTAGGTTAGTAAACAAATAGATCACATTGACGTAAATAAACAAGACAGTGACATCAACAAGCGCGGTCAGGCTCGATGTCAAGATGACCATACTTTGTAAAGGGTGGTTAAATGTCGATAACTTACATTTGTTGTATATGGGCATATTTGACATAAGTAGGTTTGTCGGCTAATGGAAATATGAAATCACGGTCATCGCATTTCTAAGGATTATATATATATTCCACTAAAACTTTTCTCTTTACCTAATTACTTTAGTGTGCGGGGAAGCGCAGTGGTTAGCGCGTTCGGCTTCGGATCAAGAGGTCGGGGGTTCGAATCCCGCCAGGGGCACGGCAACTTTGTCTGCAGTAGAGAACTGTTCTACATGCAGTAAGGTTTGGGTGCAATGCTGCACTAATTTCAGCGTAGTACCACCCATGGTTCGCTAGTTCCAGCCGTTAATGTCTTCTTCATTTTCGTTTAAATCAGGGTTTGGCTTCTTTCTGTTGTTATTAACCTTAGGTTAACTAAGTAAGTTTAATTCTTCTGTAGTTATTGTGTTAACAGTCCAATATCTCACGCTATACATGATTGAAATCGACCCTTTTTCCGAGGTATAAAAGTTGCAAAATAGTGCATTTACCAGGGTTTCCTCTCCAAACCTTGTGGAGAGAAATCTACAAAACCTGGTCGTATCCCGGGAGATGAATTACTTTGCAAATTCTATTATTGCATTTAGATGGTTGCTGTACAGCTACACTTTGCTACCGAACTGATGATTACACAGCTTTCTATACTTATGACACTGCATTTTAGATGGTTCACATCCGTATATTACGCAGGGATATGAGTTGGCCTGACATGATTTAACATAACCTACCTCCGTATACTGCCACTGAATGTTAGAGCTGTCATCACATACTGCCACAACAAGACTTTCATTATCATCGTAGGTAAGGCAACCGTCATCTCGCCGGATAGCTTTTTCCTTCGTCAGTGTGAAAAACTGAAAATAGTTAATCATTTTTCACGAATGATGTAATAAAAAGGTTAAGCAAATAATCGTTGAAAATAAGATTTCTGGCCATCTACAAACACGTGTAATATATATTTTATAATATTATTTTAAAAATAAAGAAATTCTTCTAAAATGATTTCCCGTTAATATGTATACCATACCTGAATCAAGATATATTCGCTGCAGTATTCTGCTGTTGCTATGCGACCGTAGTTATGCACGGGTGTTTGAACACATTTGTCAGGAACAGCTCCATTTGAGATCTGAGGGATCAGAAATATATTTTACTGACGCTTCAAACTCCTAAATCATATCCATATGTTTAAATACAAATCTTCTTATCGGATGAGCGGTTTATTTTCCTGTGATAATTTCCAAATATAACTTCTCAATTTCTGTTCAACGGTGGAAATAACAACAATGTAAGAATACCATATAAACTGACTGGCAAAAGAAAGTATAACACTCACTTGTTTTCGATTAATTCAATATTTTAAAGAAATGAGATACAATAACACCTTTCGGCAGTAGTTTGAATGACTTAATTGGTGACTGTTTTATTTTTTAACTAAAATATCATTATTTAAAGTAGACAGGGGTAAGAAATTAAATTTACACCAACATGACCCCTACCATGTTCAAAATGTTGTAAATGTGTGCAGGACGAAGCACATTTATTGATTTTCACACATAGTATGTGTTATATGTCGATGAACAGTTGTGTTTTATCAAATTTGATTTGGGGGAATTTCAAAATTAAAATTTTAAATTTTAATTAAAAAATTTCAAACCGCGTAGAGGTATTCTTTGACTGATTTAATGTTTTGTAGTAATTTGACAAACTAAATTAGTCCGTTTCTAGATACGACGTCGAAAACTCGAGATATTTGACTTGGAAAATTATACATATGATACATATAACTGAGTCATATACTTTCTTTTGCCCGTCAGTGTATATTTTCTCAAAATGCTATAGATTTGATGACGAGCTCTGGTAACTCAAAGTGTAGTCAGAGGTGAGTTGGGGTTTAATGCCGCTTTCAACATTATTTCCTTTTCCTTTTTATTCGGGAGCTGGTGTTATTGCAGGGAGTAAGCACGCATTGCATTGTGGTGAAACCTGCGAGCATCGACTGGAACTACATGTAGCGAACCATGGGTGATACTGCGCTGAAAGTCAGTGCAGCATTGTACCCAAACCATAAATACTGCATGTAGAACAGTTCTCCACAAAAGACAAGACAGGAAAATTTGAAGTGCTCTTTACACATGTCGATTTAACTCAGAGGTCTAACCAGAGGTCAGAGAAGCGCGCTTGCTAGGTTCCGGTGTGGAGTAGCCCCCCTACGAATGGAGACCGGGCGTTACACTAATACCCCGATTGCCGAGAGAGTCTATTTTAACTGCCCTAGTGATATTGAAGACGAAATGCACGTACTACTTCACTGCCCCCTGTATGAATGTGAGAGAGAATATTTAATTGAAATTTGCAATATGTTTAATCAAGAGTTTTGTAGTTTTAATGATTTAAAGAACGTGGGTTTTATACTATCAAATGTTTATGTTTTTATGATTGCTGCCAAAACCTGCCAAAAGATTTTGTTGAAGAGAAAACAGGTTTTATACTCGTATACCAACATTTTTATTTTACTCTAGCCTTTTATGAAACAATGTTCTATTTATGTGTATATATTTTTTAGGTATATTTTAGTTATAGTCTCTCATAATCCCACTTGTAGATGGCCCGTTTTATGTATATATTTATTGTATGTTTTATATTGTATTGGGGTGAGACTCTAATAAACACTTGTCTGTCTGTCTGTCTGTGTGCCTAGGCCTGTTTTAATATATCAAGAAGTGAGTGATTGAGTTATTGTTTAACGCCGCTTCGGCAGTATTGCAGCCATTAGCGGCGATATATATCAAGAAGAAGAAGAAGATGGTGGTTATATAAGTAATAAATACATTTGTTATATATGTATATTGCTATATCTACTTTCTACTTTTAATGTCACAATGATTAATTTTAATGCAAGTGTTGTCGTATATAAACCCTCAACAACAAAACAAGTCTCTCATAATTCCTATGGAATGGCTTGTGAATAATTTGTTTTGTTATATAATTCGGTATATACATTATTTTACGTTTACGCAAGGTGAGACGTTATAAAATATCTGTCTGTCTGTCTGTCTGACAAAGTTGCCGAGCTGGATTCGAACCCAGACCTCTTGATCCGAAACCGAACGCGCTATCCCTCCCCTGTTTTCAGAGGCGTCTTCCGTATGCATTTGACAAATTATGCAAAGCGGAGATAACGAGTGCTTTTGATAATAGCATACGTTGTTCAATAAGTTAAAGTAATTTGAATTTTTCATTTTTCATATCTGGTTTAATTAATAAGTGGTTTCCGGATTTTGATTTTCGAATAACGAATTTTGTGTATTCAGTTCCTTTAATTGTAAAAAAAAATTGAAGTCGAATTGAAGATGCTCATTTTGAAAGTCTGTGTCCAGCGCACGATATTTGAAACGTATAAACACGTACCCACTCGAACACTAGTGCTGCAATATAGTGCTTCACTAATGTGGTGATATCTATGTATTATCCAATACAGGCAGTATTTGAACATTAAAAGTTTAAAATTAAAATTTCATAAATTATGTACATATCTATTTATATTTATAAAATGGCTTAATAATTTATTGATGTGTTGGGTGTACACTGACCTTTTAAAACAAGTACCTCGGGGTTATGTTTACAAGGCTGGGGCAAGATCTTTACTTTTTACATACCTATCCTTGGGCATGGGGCTGTTAAACTGATTGTTTGATCAAGGACAAACTACACCCAGGTGTCGTTACCTGGGGATGTATGTACTTTACATCAGAGTGTAACGACTTTTTATGGCCCGTTCGGCTTCAGATATAGAGCCAGGGGTTCGAATCCCGCCAGGGGCTCGACTAATTAATCTGCAGTAGAGAACTGTACTACATTCAGTAAGGTTGGGTGCAATGCTACAATGAATTTCAGCGCAGTTCCACCCATGGTTCGCTAGTTCCTGCTGTTGCTCGCTGGTTTCACCGCAATGCGTAGCCACATGACGTTGCGGGCTTACTCTCTGCAATAATTCTTGTAAGTGAAATACTCAAATCTCAAATCACCTATCCTCACCTCTTTTTAATAAGCCCGGGGATTCGAACCCCTTTCTTTCAGGTGATAAACGATCGATAAATACCGTAAGGATGTTTTCGACAATATATGGCCCTGTGACAAAGACAGTGTCATCACTTTCCATAGACGATATCTACTTGTATATGAGTCAAACATTGAGGACAAACCACAACCTACACAGCTATGATTGTCTTTTAATCACGAATATGATCACGGCGAAACATCCTGAGAAACTAGGGCTTACATTTTCGAAACTCTTTTTAAGCTAAGAAGGTCGTTAGTATCATTCGTTAACATTGCATTCCGCTTAATTGGGGTCGAAATAATCGGCGTAAAAATATGTTTATATCTCTCAATGAGACAGATTTTTGGAAAATGTCCTATACGTTTTATTTATCATACCCACTGGCGATTAAACGGTGAGAAAGGTTTCCAAAATCTAGGCCCAGGCTACTGTATTTTGCTTCAAGCATGACGAGGAAATGAGAGCACGATCTTTATCGACAACGAGGATATAAGATCTGAATTCATATTTTATTAGCGCTCCAAATTACAAATTATTAGTGCTCTTTTAGAGTCTTCCCGGCACTCGACAAATCTGCCACAGAGAACATATTAACTGCAGTGGGATGTAATACCACATAAACAGCAACCTCGGTACCAACTTTAATACACTGGTTTCTGCCAACAACTATCAGTATTGGGGACTTAGAGTTAAGTTCAACTCTCACAATTATCATTTTTGTCTAGTTTGTCAAAAAACGTCAAACATTTTGAAAAAGGCACAAAAAAACCCCAAACTTTTACATAACGTCAAAGCACGCACCCTTCCTATAGCCGATCCTCCAGTGAATATGTGAAGGGTGGGGTACACGTTCCTCACATACCAGTCGAAGGACTTGCACTGAAGCTGAGACCTCAACGCCTTCCGATCAGAAACATCACCAAAATCAAGCTAAAACAGGAACATTTAACAATGTTCATCCCATGATAGTGGAGCTTCTTAAATAAGGACATTTCTCTTTCCTAAAATTGTAATCAGCTCCTCTGAAAGCACTTGACAACTCAAATTTCCTAAATGCTCCCTATTATTTTTTTTATTTAGACAGGAAAAATGTGAATTCCTAACAAACTGCAAAATGATATCAGTTAAATTATTTATATCAGATTAGATTATTTTTTTAAAACAAACCGTTAACATCGTCTCTTATCAATGGCCTTACTACGCAAACATCTTTATAGTTTAGACAAGCGAGTTTACAACTGCTTCAACATAACACGGAACCACGAACGATTTTAT
Source organism: Gibbula magus (assembly GCA_936450465.1). NCBI lineage: Eukaryota > Metazoa > Mollusca > Gastropoda > Trochida > Trochidae > Gibbula > Gibbula magus. The sequence continues at coordinate 57,966,070 of OW388300.1, forward strand.
AGCAGCATACCTGCCTATTGTTAATATGTTCATGGGAATTCTTAAACAATTTTAACATTAGATTGTACAACTTCGTCAAGTACAACATGCTTTATAACGTTTAATATTTCATTGCACACATACGTGCCGAATGAAGATACAGGCATGATAATTCAACATACAAAATCAAGCGCCATATTTTAAGACTGCTTCAATTGAAACACATCACCAACTGCTTACAATTTTTACTACAGTTTCACACTTACTTGCAGAATAAAGATACAGGCATGATAAATTCAACATGCAAAATTAAGCGCCATATTTTACGACTGCTTCAATTGAAACACATAACCAACTGCTTAATTTTGTTACTACAGTTTCACACTTACTTGCCGAATAAAGATACAAGCATGATAATTCAACATACAAAATTCAGCGCCATATTTTACGACTGCTTCAATTGAAACACATCACCAACTGCTTACAATTTTTACTACAGTTTCACACTTACTTGCAGAATAAAGATACAGGCATGATAAATTCAACATACAAAATTAAGCGCCATATTTTACGACTGCTTCAATTGAAACACATCGTCAACTGCTTTCAATTTTTACTACAGTTTCACACTTACTTGCAGAATAAAGATACAGGCATGATAAATTCAACATACAAAATTAAGCGCCATATTTTACGACTGCTTCAATTGAAACACATCACCAACTGATTGACGATTTTACTACCGCTTCACACTTACTTGCCGAATAAAGATACAATCATGATAAATTCAACATACAAAATTAAGCGCCATATGTTACGACTGCTTCAATTGAAACACATTACCAACTGATTGACGATTTTACTACCGCTTCACACTTACTTGCCGAATACATATACAAGCATGATAAATTCAACATACAAAATTAAGCGCCATATTTTACGACTGCTTTAATTGAAACCCATCACCAACTGATTGACGATTTTACTACCGCTTCACTTACTTGCCTATTGAAGATACGTTCGTGATGAAGCAGCTTATACTCATCCATCCACACCTCGGATACCCTGAGACAGTTCTTGTGCAACCTCTCAGGGTCGGACTTGTCCTTACCCCAAGACCAGGGGGCCATGTAACGGAACATGTGACCCACGTGGGAGCAAGGTATGATCTCGATCTCACCCCCGCACATCCAGATCTGAGGATATAAAGAGAGGAATCTAAAGGGACATTCAGTATTTTGTTGGCCGTTAAGGTGATGTCACAATGTTCATAGTGTGTCATCCAGAACCCTTAGTTTTTAAAGAGCCCAGGCAAGTCTACAGACAATTATATAGAGCTTAGAGAACCTTTTAGGTACCTTTTTATTATTTTTATTTGTTTTCAAATTTTGAAATTTTACAAAATATCCATTTCAGAGTCTAATGTTATACTACATTGTCTATTCTGTTTCATAATATTTTATTTGACTTTGGTACGTTCCAGAATACCAAATGTGCTGATTTCAGTTTCATATTCATCCCCAATTATAAAATAATACACTACACGTCAGCGTTACATGTACTGCAGTACAGTAGTTAATTGACTACCAACTCCATTTTTTTCTATTTGTCTGTTGTAAACAAGTTTCCAAAGTTACGTTTGGACTAAATGACGCGTGCTTGTCGCAGTACAGTACCCGGTTTTTGATCAGAAATCACTACTTTCACATTCATTAGTATATATACAGGCAGTACCTATCGATAAAGTATATGTTGTCATTCGGATTTAACGCAACATTACTTTTTAAAATATTAAAAGGGCGTTAAAAAGGCACTTGAAAGATCTGGGATCAGTAATTTTAATGGTTGCCGGAATAAGTTTTAAAACAGATTTAATGCATTTACGCTTTTATGTTATAATGCCTAAAATAAAATAATAAATATGCAATTGCATTGTGTTGATGCACAGTCACACTAAGTGGGTGGTGTTGTTAAGTTGTACCTAGCTGTTATGTTGGTCCAAAATAGTAATTAAGGGGGATAACTGCTGAAACTTACCTACAAACTAAACCAAGTTATTGCCTCACTTAGGCGAAAGTAAATAATTAAAGTATTATAACGATTGTAATTTAGGCATCCAACTTAACAAAACGATAAAGGTGTTGAGAGAGAACAATAAAAAATACCTCATGCTTCTTCGACAGTTTTCGTTCGAGAACAATAAGAACTGACGAAAATGTTCCTTAATACAAAGCAGGGTCATCGGAGCAATGATGCGTGGATACAAGATAGCAGAAGCCGGGTTATTTGTATAAACCTTTTTACAAACCGGAAGTTGACTGAGTGATCTGAATCGGTTATGTCACGGTTACTGCGCATCCATTACCAACTTCCGGAATGTTGTCAATTTGCCACAGCTGCTTTGTGTTACATGTTCAAATTAATCTGTCAAACATTTGTCTTCTACGGATCTACGATTTTACGCCAAAAAACCCCGTAGGTCACGTTGACACACAATGGTTATGACGTCAACGGTTTATTCAAAGAGCAACCTAACAACCGCGTATTTCTGGTCCATTACATCTAACATTTTTCAAATAAAGGAAAGGTATCTGAATTGACACGCGCATATAAGATAGACGGATGTGCTTTAGAACAATGCTTCGTATTGTTGTCTATATTTAGCTTTGGTCAATATTCCATGCCCTTATCAATATTGCGGCAAGAAAATGTCAGACAGTCCGGGGGGTATTCTTGTCTGATAATTAATAAAAACAAGATTCCAAAATTCTAATTGATATATTTGCTTTAAATTTTATTTAGTAGGCTTTAAATTGACAGTGACAGTGTCTGGGAAGGGTGGGTGAGTGATTGACTTGATTGACGCCGTGCCATTTTCGGCTAACAAACCTCAGAAATTACATCAAATCGTGTTGTTACAATTGATATCAAAAGAAAAACGTGTGAGACTCGTTAAAATGTTAAAATGTGATACAAACTTTTGTTCAGTACTGTTCTAGACCTCATGGTGGCATCAACTAAGCTTTCAGAACTTGGACAGAAAGCTATGAAGCCTTACCTTGAAGGAGAGTTCCTGATTTTCACATCCCCATATTTGAAGTCCCGGGTCATATTTACCAAGGCGAAGAAAATTGGATTTTGAAATTGCAAAACAGCATCCGAGGTGGGTGGGTGATCTATTATCATAATAGAAAGAGAGAGATCGATTATGTTTAAATAATATTATACACTTATTGTGGCAGGTATAGATAAACATTTTCAAAAGATGAAAAGTCAACCGTTATGTAGAGTTCGCATACAGGCTTGGGAAGAGTAGATCAACATATGACGTACAAGTGATCAAGAAATAAGCACCTGGGCTCTGTTCCATAACATCCATAACAGCGAGCGCTTATAATCGCTCATTGATCGCTACATTAAACCTCTCTTAAACGCGATTGCTAAATGTAGCGCTACGTAGCAAATCGAGCAAACCTCGAGGAATCGCACCGTGTCGTTCAAGAGAGAATGCGCGACATTGAGCGCTACATTGAGCGATCAATGAGCGATTATAAGCGCTCGCTGTTATGGAACGGAGCCCTGGTCTTGAAGAACCTGAAGAATACCAAAGGAATTTCAACTTTCAACAGTCTCCATCACTGGTTAATACAAGCCTTGTTGCAGTTCGTTACTTGCTTTGTGCTAGCGTTGAACTTGAACCTTAAAGTACGTGCTGACAAACTGGCACAGAAAAGGCAACGCAATGCAGCAAGACTTAAATAATCCACTAATAGATTGTGCCAGTTGTGATTTGGGAGAGAAGTTGAAGAAATTCTTGCGGTTTATCAATCTGACCCAATGCTATTTCATAGGGGGTATGCCCTTTCCATACGTTAGGAAATTGGCAGTCGTCAACAATCTTTTCACGTCAGACAGCTGTTTTTCAACTGGGGTTGGTGCCAAAATTGATGCAAGTCCTAAGTTACCCTATATTTCGTCGTACTACATAACTACATACAATACATTGTATGGGCTTCATCCCTGTATATTTTCTGTTTAACCATACTGTGGTAATTTCTCCCTGACGACGATTGATGTGTTCCGAAATGTTAAAACATTTAAACTATAGCATGTAATATTCCAAAGATGCAGCGACTATGAGCTGTAGCTATCCAAGAGTATGACAAAGTTAATAGTGTCAACACAATTCAATAGAGAATATTCCAAAACTGATGAATTTTCGGGTCCCACCCAAGTTGAAAATCAACTGACTCGACTCGTTCGAGAAATATGTTGTTGACGACTGTCAACTTCCGGTTTAATAGCAGGGATAAGGTTTTCCCCTGTGTATTTGGACCTGCCTTATTGGGTCAAGGAGACTGTCCCTGGCAAGGTCCTCTTTAGACTGGGGGATCCAGGCGAAGTACATGTCGAGGTCGAGTCCCCCCTTGTAGAGAGTGGCGGGGTCGCTCTTCCAGTAGGTGAAGGAGTCCGAGTCGATGTTGTCCGTGGTAGGCACTGCCAGGACTCGATCATTGAGACGGATTCGTTCCAGGAGAGGCTCCAGCCACACTGGTAGAAAGAACAGATGAAATCATTAGAACTTAGCTCGACTTTGTAAATAGCGAAAGGATGCCGTACCTCTGAACACTCACAATTGATGGTAGCGCTACAATCAAATGTAATCCATGTTAAAAGAATGGGCTGCAGTTGATTCTAATTCTACGATTGCCTAATGGAACGGGAACCTGACCAAGTTCTCATATCATATCAATGGAAAGTCAAGCCATTGGTTTATTAAAGGTATTCTTGGTGTAAGGATGGGACTTTACTTCAGCGACATCATCGTAAACAAGAACTTATACTCTATTCAAACTCTGGACTCGCCTGGAAATGTTAATAATATTGTCTTTGAATTGAAACTGATTTCTTCCCAAACTAATAAGCTAACATTGGCAAAAGAGTTTGCTGGATTGCACATCTTATAATAAATATATTGTGCTGATAAGTGTCAAATTTTAACTATTATTTTAATAAGACTAAAGAAGAGATGAAATAGCAGAGAGAAAACAAGCAGCTATTTAGGGCCATGTTCACACAAATCTGAAAAATGACACCAAATGGAGTCTCCGAAACCTAGGGTAGGCAACTCAAAACTCAGGACTTTCTGTCTACTCAGCGGTAGTGTAAATCAATTTATCATCCACAACTTTGTTCCACTGGACATATCGTGTTCTAGGAGATAACGTGTTCAATGATGTAGCATACCATGGAGATATCGTGTACTGGGATATATCGTATTCTATGAGCTATCATGTTCTAGGGGATATCGTGTTATAGGAGATATCGTGTTCTAGGGGATATCGTGTTCTGGGATATATCCTGTTCGAGGAGATATTGTGTTCTAGAGAATATCGTTTTTTGGAGATATCGTGTTGGTAGCAGATTTTGCACAATGCCAACTCATTTCATCTACAAATCAACAAACCGTTGTACATCATCAAGTGTTGACTCACAATGGTATGGTGTAAAAACTGACGACATTACAATGGCATGACGTCATAAAATGATGTCGCAATGGTATGACATCACCGCACTTGAAGTCTAACGACAGTGCTGTTGTGCAGCAACGTATATTTTTATTTATTGAAACGCAATAAGATTGAGTTTCACTTGGGTGATATTCTCTTTGTATCGGAATCTGATCGAAACACTATGAATGAGTAAAAAAAACCCATGTTTGATTACGAACATTGAATACAATAACCTAAGAAAACAAAAGAACTAGAAGGAATTTAAAGTTAAAGGTACATCCATTGTGTTGTTGGGGTTCAAATATGCCAAACGTTATGAATGGTCTTACTTTATCGGGAAGTACCAACTGTTACCGAAAACTACCATTTTGATGATACTCGACTTAGTATATTGATGATATGAAGGTAAAAGTGTCGATTTCTGATCGAAAACCGGACAATGCACCGCGTGTGGCGCGCGCCAATGAGTCAAACGTAATTTTGGAATCTTTTTTTAAACCAGATAAAATAACAACTTTGGGTTGATAATATTAAATAGGTCATATAACTACTGTGCATGTAAATATGACATGCACTTTCGGTTTCTGCACATGCATAATTGATTTTACTCGATTTTAATTGGAAACTAGTAATTATGATATATTTGGCGATTGGGGATGAATATGCAAGCTGAGTGAATTTGTTTGTATTGTAAGCAGCACATTTGGTGTGTTGGACCGTATTAAAGCCAAATACAATTTTATGAAACACAATGGATGCACCTTTAATAGATAACGTGATAATGATAACGAGAACCTGTAAATGTATCTATCATGAATTGTTTCTGTCTACTCTAATGTTCTGTTTTACCTCCTAACAAGAAAGGTCGATTGACATTCATGGCACGTTTATTTTACGTCCGCTTCTACTCTGCTATTTAGACATAGTCTTCATACTACTCACTCTCAGGCACCTCACAGTGCGAGTCAAGGAACGCACACACGTCGCCCGTCACGTGATCACAGCCTGCATTCCTCGCGACCATGAGGCCAAGTCTCGTCTCATGTCTCACGAGAACCACTCGGTCTCCTAGCTGTGAGACATAGTCTGTCAGAGGCCGTCCCAAATATTCTGTAGGACATAGGAATTAATATTAATATTAAATACATAGAAGTTCATCAAAATGTTTGATAACATTATTTTGAGATGAGTGTAAAAATATTTTTTAAACAGTTTCTTTTAATAATTCAGAAATTTTAATCATGTTCATTTGCAAAGCAATGTCTCTGCATGCAAATCTTTTTTCAGTGGAATAAAAAACAATGAAAAACCGATTTACACTACCCATACATATGTACAGTCATAAATGACGACTTCATCTTTATATTGTACTATACTGAATTGAATAGTATTAAATTGATAATGTTCACAGTTTGATTAAAATTGACCATGTTTCGAGGAATAAAATTTGCAAAATAATGCATCTACCGGGATACGAACAGGTTCTGTAGATTCCTCGCCACAAGTTCTGAGAACACCCCGTATAGGCGCGTGGTCCGAACCAGTTTAGCGCAGCCAAAGCCCAGTCAAATAGCTAACCTATCACATCATAGTTTTTAAACGGTCGCTGTTTTGAAAGCATTCGGAACAGACGAAAGATAGCTGTTAGGAGTTATCTGCCCCTAGCTTCTCGCACCGGAACTTTTATTGGACGTCTTGTGATAAGGTTAACTGAAATGCGTCAGAACATATGGGAGTCTACGAACTTTTATCAGACGGTTTTGCGAGGAAACGTTTGAACGATATGAGTTCGTATCCCGGTAGATGCACTATTTTGCTAGTTTTATTCCTCGGAAAACAGTCGATTTTAATCAAACTGATAATTATCAGCAACAATCAGTATATGTCGATAAATTAACAACATTTATAACAACGTTTGACATCCTGTAACTCCAACAACATACTTCATGCCAATTTAAGGTCAATAGTTTCATTAGAATGGTGTTTTCCAAAGGGTAAACTGTTCTTTTTAAAACTCACTTTTATCCGAAGCGTCATCGACTAGTACTATCTCGGTGAGGAGTCGAGGTGAAGTATTGTCCAGGATACTGTGTACTGTGCGCAATAGGGTGCTCCAAGCCTCGTTGTGGAATATCACCACTATCCCAGCGGTAGGCAGTTTGTCATAGTCGTACTGGCGTGCTAAACATCTTGAAAAACAATCATTCACAGACGATCACTTTATTAACTTTGGTTTCTTAGACGATGTAATCAATTTGGGTCAAATCAGAAAAAATGGGCCAGTGCAGGGAAACTCAATCTACATGTATGAAACCAGGCAAAAACAACCAGAGCTGTGCCAGTTTTTGTGTTCTGTCCTTTCATGTGTCATTGTATGGTATTGTATCTTGTGTGTTGCGGTATGGTGTTGTATCTTGTGTGTTGCGGTATGGTATTGTATCTTGTGTGTTGCGGTATGGTGTTGTATTGTGAAGGGTCACAGTATGGTTTTATATCATGATAATAAAACATTACTACTAGTATAACAAACATAAGTATGGTGATTTTAGTCGATATAATTTACATTTTTTTATTTTGTTTGCGTCAATACATTAATTCAATTAGAAAAATGCCTCTATTATTCTTTAGTTTAGGATAAACCTAAAAAAAGATTATTTTCAGATTTACCTCCCTTGATATCGAGCGGTAAACTCTATGTCGCGTTTTCGTTGTTTCATAATGTGCGTAGTTTTTATCACAAACGGAAATAGCTACGTACGAGTAGCCCATATATCTGGCCGGAAATGAGTTAAATAAGTAAAATGATCTAAATGGTAATAAATTCGTTGCACGGTGTGTAGACAGGGTGTATTGTACTGTAAGATCATTGTATATTCCGTATTTCCTTTGGCTGCGTCTCAGATAAATATGAAATATACAAGCATCTTACAGTCCCGTACATCATGTCAAAATACCGTGTAACTATATATAGTACATTCGTTAAAGGGGCAGTAGCACGTTTTTTGCAAAATTTATTTTTTCAAATTTCCTATTTATAATGATAGTTTGTTTTATTTAAATTTACTTTAGAGGGTAAACAATTCTATTACACAAACCAAGTGTCCGTAGTAGTAATAACGGTGTTGCGTATAAAGCAGAAATTGCATGGCGGTCATTTTATTGTGAACACATTTTATTATTTCGAATGACAATAACGATCCCCATGCCTTTACTGAGCTATGTACAGTCATTTTTAACTTGATTTTCCGAATAGAGAAGGGTGTTTTACAACTGGTGACATTATTTTTCAAATACATTTCATCGACTTATTTGAGCGAAAAAACCTGCTACTGCCCCTTTAACTGTTGTGCCTTGCAGTATATATCTAGTTCTATATCCCTGTATCCTAGTTTATGTCTAGTTCTATCTTAGGTATATATTTCTGTACTCACTCTGGTTCGGTGATGTTGATAAGTTTTCGCCTCACAGAGATCAGATCACTTGCGAACTCGTTAAAGTTGTGACTCTCATAGCCCTTGTTGTACAGGGCTCGCTCCACCGGGCTCATCACATTGGGATCCATGTGTACCCCCTTGCCACCATAACCTGCAGACAGTGTTCAAGAAAGACGTACTACATTAGTTTATAATAATGAATAAATAAGTTTGAATCCATATGCACCCCCTTCCCACCATTACCTACGGAAAATGATCATGAAAGACGTTCAATATAATTTTATAATATTAAATAAATAAATGTTGATACCTGACATGTTGATTCTCGACATAATCTACTGACCGTGCGCAAGATAGACGTTATGTATTCTTTTATAGAATTACAAATGAATAATCAATGGTCATGACGTCACTCTATTGTGTTATCAGTTGATTATTATTTAGGAATCTACTGGTAATTGCCTGTCCCAGTCAGGAAGGGTGTTAGGTTTAGACATTTTCAGTAATGGCTAATCGAGTACATTTTTCGAGACTGATGTATTTTGTCTTGGTGTAAAATATCTCTCAACTTAACAAGTTATTTTTTGTAATGCATGAACCTGGAATCGAACATGCAACCCTTCGCTAGGTAGTAAGCGCTTCTAGCCATTAGGCCACAATACGCTGTTAGAAACCTTAGGATTGTTTGTCAGTAAGAATCCCGCGTTCTATTCAAGACTTGCAACGCACGGAAGGCATGGAAAGGCAGAGTTTTAGCTGTCAATCATTTGCGCTGCACGTGCGTGGAAGAATCCATTTCATGAGGTTCGCAGCTACGTGTACCATATCCGATGAATGAGCACCGAAATTTGCAAATAATTGATTTGGGTATTCCATATTTTAAATTTATTGTTTCACATATTGTAATCACATATGCATGTTTCGTGACGCCATACATGGATTAAGATGGAGAATGCATTCGGAGCAGTAGATTCGTGAAAAATAATCAACACGCCCCTTCGGGTTTCCATTATAAAACCATTTTTCAGATTTCTTTAGATACCCGCCGTTTCTAAATACAACTATACATGTCTAGATTGACTTGGAAACACCATTTCGAACAGAACCGATACAATGTATCAAGTTTTCTTTGCAAACCAATTACAGTGTCACCAAGCAAGGTAACATCGTCTGCAAAAAGCAGTAATAAAATTCATTCAAACCATCTTTGACAAATATTCCCCTTAATCCACAATTATGCATTTCATCAACAAGCTCATTTATAAAAAATATTAGCATGCAACCTTGCTTTACCCCTGATGCTGTTTCAAATATTTCAGACCTCTTATTTTCAACTTTAACGCAATCTGATACCTTATCAAATATATTTTTTAACAATTTGAACATTTTACCATGAACACCTTTAGTGAGAAGTACATATAAAAGCATATTTCTATTTACAAAATCAAATGCTTTTTTAAAATCGATAAAAGCTGCATAACATCTATGTTTGAGTTTTCGTAGATATTTTTGGCATAGAGATTGAAGAACAAATATGTTATCGACTGTTGAATAATCAGCTCTAAATCCTGCTTGACATTCATGTAAAATATCATGTAATTCCATCCAGTTCCGAATTCTGAAGTCACGGAGCGAGGTAAATATTTGACCAATCATATTCAACAATGAAATGCCACGATGTTAAAGAGGAGTTAGAGGGAAGGTATAAAGAGGAATTTAAGGGAAGGTATAAAGGGGGGGGGGGGGGGGGGAAGGTGTAAAGAGGGGGTTGAGAGAAGGTTTTAAAGAGGGGGTTGAGGGAAGGTATATAGAGGGGGTTGAGGGAAGGTGTAAAGAGGGGGTTGAGGGAAAGTAATATAGAGGGGGTTGAGGGAAGGTATAAAGAGGGGGTTGAGCGAAGGTTTTAAAGAGGAGTTTGAGGGAAGGTAAAAAGAGGAATTTGAGGGAAGGTATAAAGAGGGGGTTTAGGGAAGGTATAAAGAGGAATTTGAGGGAAGGTGTAAAAAGGGGGTTGAGGGAAGGTATAAAGAGGGGGTTAAGGGAAGGTGTAAATAGGGGGTTGAGGGGTGGTATAAAGAGGGGGTTGAGGGAAGGTATAAAGAGGGGGTTGAGGGAAGGTATAAAGAGGGGGTTGAGGGAAGGTATAAAGAGGGGGTTGAGGAAAGGTATAAAGAGGGTGTTGAGGGAATGTATAAAGAGGGGGTTGAGGAAAGGTATAAAGAGGGGGTTGAGGAAAGGTATAAAGAGGGGGTTGAGGAAAGGTATAAAGAGGGGGTTGAGGAAAGGTATAAAGAGGGGGTTGAGGAAAGGTATAAAGAGGGGGTTGAGGAAAGGTATAAAGAGGGGGTTGAGGAAAGGTATAAAGAGGGGTTGAGGAAAGGTATAAAGAGGGGGTTGAGGAAAGGTATAAAGAGGGGGTTGAGGAAAGGTATAAAGAGGGGGTTGAGGAAAGGTATAATTAGGGGGTTGAGGGAAGGTATAACGAGGGGGTTGAGGAAAGGTATAAAGAGGGTGTGTGGAGGGTATAACGAGAGGGAGTATAAACATTATAGTATGTGCACATCAACAACCACGTCGAGGTCTTAAATTTATTCAGTGTTTATTTTATGTCATTAATCAAAACTGCTGTACGAAATCCAATAAAAGTGATTATCGTTTGAACCGAGCGCCTGGTTCTCAATCTATCTTGATAACATTGTATACTCATAGTACGTTCAAACACGAAACTGTTGATAAAACTCAGCGGTTGCTGACAAGTAGACTTAGATCCAGTCTCCGAAATAAAAGTCAAAATATTTATAAATACAAAACACAGTGTTTTCATACTGTAAAGTAGTCTTAGTGATACCAAGGTTCCGGTAAGGTTAGCTAAGAGAGCTAATATCATGTACCTGAAACAGAAACTTTGACTTTTATAGTGTTGCCTTTTCAATAACAGAACAAGGAGCTTGAACATTTGACAAACGAACATGTAACTCCTTGAGTGAAAATTGTGAACAAACCAAATAATCAACTTTCTAGACCTGCTGTGATAGACTTGTTGTGGTTTTTATGTCAGAATCTGTAGTACTACTAATCAAAATATAAGATTAAATGAGATTTCAAAACTCTTTTTAATCGTAAATTATTAAATGGTGATAAGTGTTTTGAGAACTTAAATTTGTATTTCAAGAGGTGGAAGGTGTAGGGTTAATGAGACAGTGAACTACTACATGTATATTTCGCTGAAGTATTAAAGGAAAATGATTCAGAGAGTAGTATACTTACGGTTTAGTGTGGCTAGAATGGTATGGTATAATGGTTGAGTGAAAGGGAGATGATTCAGGGGACTGGAATAATATCATGGTTTAAACGTGAAATTAAGGGGAAATATTTAGGGGAATAGAATGATTCAAGCGACTAAAACTAGGCGCGTTAACGGTGAAGTGAGGAGGAAATGATTTAGGGGCCTAGAATGGTATCATACTGGTGTAAAGGTTAAGTGAAGTTAAAAGGATCCAGTATGATATAACGGTTAAGTGAGGGGACATACTTTAGGGGAGTGTTTGAAAGGCTAGTTGATACCATACGGTAACGTGGAGAGAACGCAACGGGTAAATGTCTCCTTGAGGAGAATAAATTAGAACGAATTTTCACTCTTCTCCTATCAATCGATTGTTCTAATCAGCAGGACATATTTTACAGGGTATATGTAATATGATATATATATAATTATATAAAAGAAGTCAGTTTCTCATCGATCAAGCGCTTACAACATGAGAATTCTACACGCATGGATGGTACTTAGAGAAGAGTTTTAGAGTTTTAGTTTTCCAAGGTTTAAGAGGCGCACTAGCTTTAAATAGACAGACATTTTGAACACGCTTATAAATATATTAATTCCATTATAAATACATTATTTTCAATACGTGAGTATTGGTTGGATCGAAATGTTTACCTAATTGTTTTTTGACACGATACATTGTAACATGATAGTATAAGTTTAACAATGAAAAATATTATTTATTTATCATAAAATATTATTATTCTAATAATATGCTATAGAGAATAAGTGTTTTCAAATAGAAAGATCGATGAAAAAAAATTCTACACAAACTTAATGTTAAAAGTTATTGCATCATATTGAAACATAAATTCAGTGGTATCCAACAATCTAAAATATCAAAAACAATACGGATGATAATCAATACCAAAGAGAAAAATGCTACAAGATTTGCCGTAATGTTTATCCCCTAACAATCCAATGTTATGTTCAATCAAACATAAACAATGACACATACTGTAGAACTCGGAATGGCGTTAGCACAGTGGGTTCAGTCGGTGCGCTTACCTGGCGTGTTTGGGTCATTCCATGGATCGCGTCGTCTGGGTATATTCCTGGGTTTGAATCTTCGATCATCATGAAATTCCCCCACCCCAACCTCCTCCAGTGTATTCAACAGGTAGCTCCTATTCCGCTTGAGAAGACCGGATAACACTGCCCTTAAACCACGATCACTTTCTATCTCTTGGGTCGGTTCAGTTTGAAGCAAAGTACCTATAAGCGTTAGTAAGACAATAGTCAGCCACACACAGCACACAAACAAAATAAACCGTACGAAAGAGTAGATTCGCATTTCGTATTAATCCGTCAAGCAGCAGAAATCTTGATAATGCGACGACTTAACACAATATTGATTTGATAGAGCCCGGTTGTGTAAAGCCGAGTCGAGCCACGTGGAAACAGCACTGTTTGATAGCAGAAACTAGGATCTGTTCAGCTGTTTAAAGGCCTATAGGAAGCCATTTCATTTGTCTAAACCCTTATAACTCATTTTTTCTGGTCTGATCTTATGTTTTCCTCTCATATTTCTTCTATTTTCTGCTCCTTATTGTTTGAGATTCCCAAAACGTCTTATTTCTACTCCGCCCTTTTTGTTTCCTTCCCTTGTGTGTCCTTCCATATTTTTATTTTCATTTCATTATCTTTCTGTTCCTTTATTTCTAATAAATGATTGCTCCTTTTTTACTCTTTCCCATATGTCTTACCCACCCATCTCCCCCTACGGTGTGCTCTATAGTTCTTATCACCAGTTCTACACTTATATTTCCTCCCATACCACAAAACACATATTTCATTCAATTTATATCCCTTATTTCAGATAAAAAAAATGTCTCCCCAATGTTTCTCCATACGTATTATCCCTCCCTTGTTCTCAGGTACGTATTATCCCTCCCTTGTTCTCAGCTACGTATGTTCTACCCCATTCTTCACCCTATGTCTTCCTTCGTATCTCCCGTCCTTTGCACTCCTTACTCATCTCTCCAAAACTGTTTAATTCTTCGCTCATTCCTTATTTCCCCCTCCTTCTTTCTATTTACCAGATACCACAATCTGTTGTTCACAGGGTTTAAATAATTAATACACCATCTCAGTGCTAGCCAATTTCAGCTATGTCCCCTGGGGAACAGTCAGTTAATGTTGCCTCTAGGCGCGGAGTTAATGCGTCAGGTTAATCCTTGAAGTGACCATCGACCAACAGCTGCGAGACATAGAACTTTTACCACAGTACTTTGTGAACTTAATGATACAACAGGCAATTGATATCCACTGTCATGCTGTATGCAATGTATACCCATCCCTATATATATATATATATATATATATAGAGAGAGAGAGAGAGAGAGAGAGAGAGAGAGAGAGAGAGAGAGAGAGAGAGAGAGAGAGAGAGAGAGAGAGAGAGAGAGAGAGAGAATAAACTTAAAGTGAGAAAGATACATATTGATACAATGTACTAGTCGCCAAAAGGCCGCAAAACAACAGCCATGGACCATGACGTTAACAATAACAACATGTGATTTACGAGCGTAAAATGACATTTTGCTGAGTATAGTGTAAATGCGGATATTATTTTGAGTAATGGAAGCTGTATTACGCCACTGACATTTATAATAGATGATTATCCGAGGATGTGTGTCAGATAGCAGGTGATGGACAATGGTTCACTCAAGTATACCTTTCGTGTAAACATGTGTTAAAATTATTGCAAAACATCGATGGAAACAAGAAAACACTTAATAAACGAGATATGGGAGTAAAATGTGCTATAAAATATGTCTTCTGATTTCATATGTGGAATACATGCAGCGCAATGGTGGTAAAGTGAGTAAGGTAAGTCCCAGTGGAATGAAGAAACAAGCATTCAATTCTCGTATCTCTTTAATACATAAATTTGATTGATTTCACTCAAGAGCTCCGTTCCATAACAGCGAGCGCTTATAATTACTCATTGATCGCTCAATGTAGCGCTCAAGTAGCACTCAAGTAGCGCTCATTCTTTCTTGAACGACACGGTGCAAATTCCTCGAAGTTTGCTCGCCTTGCTACGTAGCGCTACATTGAGCAATCGCGTTCAAGAGAAGTTTAAAAGTTGAAACGTTGAAACCTCTCTTGAACATGGCCCAGGGCCGTGTTCAAGATAGGTTTCAAAGTAATCGCTCAATGAGCGATTACTTTTAAACCTATCTTGAACGCGATTGCTCAATGTAGCGCTACGTAGCAAGGCGAGCAAACTTTGAGGAATTTGCACTGTATCGTTCAAGAGAGAGTGAGCGCTACATTGAGCGCTACATTGAGTGCTACATTGAGCGATCAATGAGCAATTTAAGCGCTCGCTGTTATTGAACGGAACACTGGTGTCACGTCAGATCACTTCCCGTTTGCGATCAATCGTAAACGTTTGTTCACGATCGTTAAAATTTGGAAGAGTCTTGTTACATTATTGTGTTTTGTCAAACAATGGATCTTCAGCTGAAAACTCACTTCCCTTTATTTATCGTAGAGTCTTATTAGACAGACATACAGACGGACAGCTGTTATTCAGTAATGTGAGCCATATGGCCAATGTTACAATGTAATTGGCAATATAATTTTAGTCACATATTTCTAGATTTTAATAACTTTCACAAATATACAGAGGTTAATTTTATAACATTTTCATTTTTAGCTCATCAGGCCTGAAAGGCCCAATGGGCTTATGGCATGGCATGGCATGGCGTCCGGCGTCCGTCCGTCCGTACGAAAATGGAATAACTCAAATACTATTCATATGGGTTCATCATAGCAAGAGTAATGTTCCTACAGAGGTTTGTGACCTTGACCTTCATTTTAATGTCACTACGAGACTTTGTCTTTTTACCGTTGTCAGCGGGATATATCAAGAACCATTCCCTGGGAAGACAAGGAAAGACAAAGGGCTGATTAGATTTTGGTGACTTTGACATTATTGTTATTACACATATGTATAAACGATAAATAAAGTATTGCACAATTTGTTATTTCACGTGATAAATAAGCAAATGATCTATGATAGCATTGACATAATAGTTAATCTGTTTCTGTGCACTGTGTTTATAAATGTCAAATGCTTTTCTCAAAATCTTTATTGTGAATTGACATGAGCTTAATATTTTAATGTCCAGTGGGATTTGAATAGATATTGTGTGGCAAATACAAGCATACAATTATTGATTACATTTAAATACCACCTCATTTTCAATGATGATATATTTCAACCTTTTTAATATGGGATGTTTAATATATCGACCAATTTCAGTTTGAAGGCTGTGAGAATAACCTCTGGATTTTGCAAAGGATGATTTAAATTTGGAAATTGTAAAATATTCAATGTAACATACAACACCAAATGTGACTTTTAAAAACAAACAGTTGCAGAATTCGCACACTTCCCAACTGAGGTGTGACATTCCAGTTCGTAATTTACCCTTTCACCCCTACAGGCCTCTACAGAGGCCAGAAACGTATTAGCGTTCAGATTTCTTATTGGTGAAAGGGTTAAGTAATAATCTAAAACAAATCCTGATATGAATCTATGAACACTATAAGAAGTTGCTATTAATCCCGAATATAGCCAAATCCAAGGAGTAGAGAATATTCTTAATTGTATATGCAAAGTTTCATATAATTCCAACATTTTAAACAGCTAAAATCGGATATTTTAAATATGTTACACCAGAGTTTTAGAGCTACATGTACAGATAGACAATGGATATCATCCCATTTCCCCTAACTACATGGTTGGAAGTGGGACATGTTACATCTACAAAAGGTTTACAACAAAACATAAGTACAATTTAAACTTCTTAAAGTTTTTTAACATTTACGCAGAACAATTGATTAAAACCAGCATCGGTTCATAGGGGTGACTTGAAGGTCTCATTATTCATAGTTGTTCAATTATATTGCATCAGTTTTGATTGGGTAAGACACGAGATCAAATGGTTACCTTTTAACACCAGCAAGTCCAACATTAATTTGGGCGTATTCAAAATAATTTACATCTATAGTTTTGAATATTTGCTACATCGATATTAATGAAATTTCTACCTACATTTCAATAGTGTTGTTGTCACTATTTGTGTGACATTTATGGTTACGGCCTGCCATTATGTTTGTCTTTTGTCTTTTGTCTGTTGATGTTATTTAAGCGGTATTACCCAGTGTTTAGTTGATGTTATTCGAGATAAAACAACCTAATACAGCCAGGTCAGTGGTCAATGCAATCAGATTAAGGTTCAATATATAATTGAATGTATTCCACATATACATTTATCCTGACATTTCACAATAATACAAGTTATAACATCTGTTAAAATTCATTTAAATAAAGGAGCTAACACATAAAAGTCTATATCTGTACGTATTTAGTATGTATTGGAGGCCATAGGATACGGCTACAGTCTAGTTTCACAGAGCAGTTGCACACATGTGCATAGTCGGTAAATAAAGTAATGTGCAGTAAGTTATTTTACATAATAAAAAGGCAAATACTATGATATTACTGATGGAGAAATGTATCTGCAAGATTCATTGCAAAGTGTAAATAAAAAGCTATGTTTTGTACAAAATCTTCATTGTCAATTGAAATGATCATAATATTATTAAATGAAGTGGGATTTGAATAAAATGTTCGATATAAGTTACTTAACTGATAACATTTACATATGTGCATAAAATGTAATTCCTTAACAATGATGTTATCTCTTCATATAAATTCATAATCTCTGTGATCTGGGTTGGTAAATATATTGACAGGTATCATTTTGGAGGAGCTGTGAGAATCCTGAATTCAGCTAGGACTGATCGAAATTTGTAATTACTTTAAATTCTAACGTATAACTCAAAACATTTTATATGATTTTAAAACAGGCATACAGTAAACTTATCGAACTATTTCCAAGAGATATGTGCCCTTCCGGTTCATAGTTAACCCATAGTCTAAAAGGGTACTTATATGCTGAATGCATTGGTAATATAAAATATTGCTGTTGTTCCCAAATATACACTGTGTATCATCGAAAACCGGATGTAGAGAGCTGTACATCGATGATGTGTTTGTAGAGAGGAGTAAAACAGCTACTTTTTTAGCTTTATTTGGAAATAACATCACGGACGGATAATTATCTCAATAAAGATTGCCTTGAATGTGTTCCTTTTGCGTATAGAACAAGAACAACATTGCTGGTGGGTTATTATATATACGTATATCATTGTATTTTCGCGTTGCTCAGTTTGGAGGTTGTATTTTGAATGGTATATGTTCACATATTTTAATCATTAAACATAAATATGTAACATTGTGATTCACTCACGCGAGAAATGTCTAAACTTAGCATCATATTAACCTAACACAGTGTGATTTCTATCAATATGCTATTCAAGTTTGTTATTTCAGTCTGTAAAATATCGGTGTGGATTTTCCTTTGTGTACAGTTTGTATATATTTTGTGTACCGTTGGTAGTATTTTTACGAAATAACGTATATAATATGTTTCACCCATACCCTTCATTTCCAGGTCTCAAAGGGGTGACAAATGATATATTCATTCATGTATATTTTAAGAACTGGGACAAGGATGATATGCTTTGTATGACAATATCAACCAAGCCTTTAAAACCACCCTGTAAGAGAAATCGTGATCAGGAAAAGATTGAGTAGAGGCATCCAAACTGTCCTTACAGAATACTACCAGAAACATGTTCTAAACAGAGGAAAAACATATTCCATCAATGTACATGTAGATCAATAATCTGTCAGTGTTTGCAGATTAGACTCCTCCAGGACATGATGAAAAAACCCAAACTACACGCTGATCACTGGCCGCTTGTAAATAATCCTGACTCAAATGATGACAATAATGTTATAGTTAGTTATTCTATGAACATCGCAGCAAATATTTCAGTAACTGGAGCTCGCTTTTGTAGTTTAGAGTACCTTAAAGTCATAACACAGATACGTTACTCGTGTTAAACTGGAATGATTCTATTAGTCAAATACAAATCGGTACATTTAGGGGGAGCATTTACTCATAGGTCAAACAGAAAGGGTCAGAAAAGTATAGATAATAATAAGATAATAATAAGATATCATTTGGTAACAAAGGATAGATCTAGCAATTGGTCTTCTATCAACTGTCACATCAAATGAGATAGAAAGAGTGCGAGAGAGAGCATATAACATAGAAAAGAACCGTTCATTAAATGCCTGTTCTTATGCCTTTCTTGGACAAATCAATTGAGTTATTAATTACGTTAAAAGCTTTAACATGCATTTAAACACAGGTACAGTAACTCTAGATCATTGATGCCTACGGGAGTTTCCCAAAGACAGAGAACGCACAGAGTGAACGTTTACAAAAATCCGAATTATCACGTGATGGCTAATTAGATCCCTGAAACCAAAAACACTATTTTAGA
Organism: Gibbula magus; assembly: GCA_936450465.1. NCBI lineage: Eukaryota > Metazoa > Mollusca > Gastropoda > Trochida > Trochidae > Gibbula > Gibbula magus. Next base: position 57,985,752 of record OW388300.1, read on the forward strand.
ATTGCCTGTCATGTTATTCAAGTGGTGTTCTCTATCGTTTGTGCTTCTATAACATTTGTATCGTATATGTATATGTTGTATGTGGGCCGGAGGCCTTAAATACAATAAACAATTTTGACTTGACTCAATTAAGTTCATAATATGGTGGCGACAATTAAACAATGAACATACTGCTACTGACTCATCTGATGACTGTGACCCAGTGGTTATAGATGTTAAAAAAGGATGATGTCTAACAGATTACAGAAAAAAACCCATGCCTGGGAAATGGTTTCAAATTGTTCTCTAGAGTTCTCTAGAACTGTGACAGAACAGTTAAAGGATTATTGACCATCACACAAAATATCTGTTGGTTCACAAACTGTTGTCTGTTGACCAGTTTCCGATCTGGAATATCGCACTTTTGTTGTTTTAGCTGATGTTCTCTGGTCTTATATTATTTCGTGGACATATTTTGCAACCATACGAATCATCAATGTGTTGTTGGTTTTTCAAAAGTGCCAAAAACTAATAAGCTTATTTCGAGGGAACCTCATGGTAAGTTTCATAGTACATTTATATCGAACATAACATGTAAGTGATGCAAAACAATATGTTTTACGTGAAGAATTGCTTCTGTGCGTCAGAAATGTTATGTTGATTACTTATGTAAATCTACAAGCGGTACATCAGCCGAAACTATAAACGGTACAGCGAAGTTGTAATTTATGATACAAACGGTACACAAGCTACGGGGGGAAAAAAAACAAGATACAGCTCTAGAGAACAATTTGAAACCATTTCCCAGGCATGGGATTCTTTTCTGCAGCAGTCAAGTTATGCATACCAGTGAATTTTATTTAAATTTGTTATTTATTTTTGTCAAATTTTCATGTAAAACCTCTCAATCGCATCAAAATTGTCGATAGGGTCGATGAGCAAATTATGTTTGGGTTATTTTTATATGCCGCAGTACACTAAAACAACTTCCCGCATTCACAAAATGTATCATTTTCCTAATGTATTCCTTACTGTGTACAAAACTTAATAAGCAATAGAAAAATCGAAGGTTACATACCATTCGTTTGGTTTTCTACTCCTCTCTACAAACATATCATCGATGTACACCTCTCTACTTCCGGTGTACGATGATAAACAGTGGGATGGAAAGTTAAAAAGCCACGATAGTATATTTCCTATAACACCTGGTAATGCGACTGCAGCTTTTCCTGCTAATTTTGATAGTTGGTGACCTAGATATTATAACCACTCCTTTTATTTGGTTTCTTGCTCGGAGTATTCGGGGTAGTCTGAACTGATGGGCCCCCAGTTATAGAAACAACCAAAGTTGAGATGATAAATCCTATAGTTGTTAGAATGCTGGCAATGGTTTTCCCTGTTCTCGAAATAAAATTCGAAGGCGATCACCAAGTGAATCATCTTCACCTAACACCCTTTCAATGGTTTGTCGAATTCCTTGAATTTGTGATCTGAATGCTTTTTCAGTCATTGAAGCGACCTCCAAACGTGCTGACCTTTCATCATTCAAAACATTTATTTTCTTAGTAACCCGTTCCTTTTGTTCTTGGTTATCAGCTTTGGTTAATTTATCTTTTTCATATTCTAGATGTTCATCCAATTTTGTTAGTTTCGATAAGTTATTTATTAGTTCACCTCTTTGAGTCCGCATTGCCTCGTCGAGTCCTCGTAATTCTCTTATGTTATGATCTAATCCCTCAATATTTGAAGGTGGGTCATTTATAGTTTGAATGGCTCTGTCTACTGCATTAACAGCTTCATTAGCGGATTGTATTGGTTGTGTACTGAATAAAGTTTCTGCTTCATCCAACTGTTACCTTGTGCTCTGAAGTGTTTTCTGAGTCTTTTCTGGAAGTTTTGGTTTTAGAGTTCTATAATCTAAAAAACCTAATTCTTCACGAAGCACCCCTACTCCTAGTCTCGGTTATAGTGTGCTTAAAGCGAGGGGTTCGCCTGTGTTTTTGTTAATCATGTCTATGTTAGGGCGAGTTTTTAACCTAAATTCCCATCTGTTCCTACTGTAAATTTGGTATAATCAATGCCACCGTCAGGATGTACACCAATTTTTTTTTTATAAAAATCATCCACTGTGTTTTTAATAAGTCTCTCATTTTGGATTCCTACCTATGCTTGTTCTAATTCTTGTGTAGATTCATTCCATTATTTGATAATCCAGGCATAGCGCTTGGACTGTCGAAAGTCCTCAGTTCATAAGATTCATCCTGCCGACCTACAGCTCTTTCGAATTCTTCATCAGGGAAAATAAGTCGATTATCCATTTTCATCATTATATGTTTAAAGGATAAAATTTGTATTCTTTTAAAATGTCGCATGATGATCAGAAACTCAATCCATTGCGCCGGCTTAGGGAGAATCTTGCTATCAAAGGAATCCGGTCTTCTGTAAGTGTTACACAGAACCCTACTACTATCATTCAAAATGAACAAGTGTTGGTCTGTCAGGATGTCAGGATGTAATCATTCCGGGGACAGCTCGACAGGTGAGTTTCAATAACATAATCTGATTTTATACCTCATTGTAAACATTTTTAGTTTTGGCAGCTCTTTGAAGTAAACAGGGGTCACTATTTCCAAAACTACAGTTTTCTTCTGTGAAATATTCAGTTAGTGATCAACTTGGTCAAACACAAATCATATATTTCATCTTATTCTCATTCAATGTATTTGTGATGAATTTGTGCTCATATAGTCAATATGAAAACTTTCATTCGAAAATTAATTAAAATTTTCTATTTCATTGTGCCAAATTTCATAAAGATGCACCACTGACGTGACGGTCAGAAAATAAGAATGAGAATGAATACATTACAATGAAGGTCAATTTACATGATATTCGCACAAAGATACACATGGAGGTGAACAAACTTTCGGTATGCAGCTGTACAACTAGTATAGCTTGATAAACATCTTCAATTTCTGCCCTTTAAATCTTTCAAAAGAAACCTGCATGCATCATATAACATCTAGGTCTTTATTGAAAGCTATAGGCTGCTTCTTAGTTCCTTGCTGGCTTTCGTTTTTTTTCACCTTGTGGGTTACACTAGCAACATGACTTTGGTTTCTGGAAGTTCGTTGCAGCAATTTCTGCCAATATTATGTGTCGATCCTAAATTAAAAAAGAATATTATTGCATATATTGTCATTGTATTGAAGCTAAATTATTAAATAGTACGTTTTTGGTTGAACGTCATTATTTTATACCTACCATTGATATTCACTATATGCCCTATTATCCTATATGCCTATCTTCGACAAATTATTACACAGTAAGGGAAGAGTTACTCACCTTCCCTGTCCCTATCTCCCGATAGGTGGCCAAGACCCGGATTATCATGCTTCCTTCTGTCAGTCAGAAATAAACCGAATAGCATAGAGGGGAGGCCAGGCAGGAGCTAACGATAGTGAATATCAACGGTCGGTATAAAATAATGACGTTTAACCAAAAACGTACTATTATTTACTATACCATCGTTGATATTCACTATATGCCCGATTTCCATAGCGGGAGGAGGGCTGCGAAGAGGTTGGGGAAGGTGAGATACACTCCCAGCATCACAAGGGGATATTGGTGACTTGTGAAGTCCGAGAGATCATGAGTCTCCCCGAGTACATGATCCATATGGACACATGTTTCCTGTATCTTTGTCACCACGTGAGTTAAGATGGCGGGAGGTGGATAAGCGTAAGCGACCATCCCCTCCCAACTTAACGCGAGCGCATCTATCGCCCACGTTGTGGGGTCCGGTACAGGAGACACATATGTCGGCAACTGGTGATTGAGCCGCGTCGCAAAGAGGTCTATGTGAGGTTTCACGAACCTCAAACATAGACTCTCGAACACTCTCGGGTGCAGCATCCACTCTGTTGATGGAGGCCTGTCCGGGCGAGACAGAGCGTCCACAAGGACGTTCTTGGCTCCCGGGATGTGCACTGCGCGAATAGAGAATTCGAGACTGTCTATTAATTGAAACAGCTCCATCACCAGTTGCAGAAGAGAGTCTGCTTTGGTCGAGCCTTGCTTGTTTATGGCCCAAGCCGCCGCCGAGCTGTCCGTGTGGACGCACAGGACTTGCCCCTGTAGGCGGCCCGACCAATGGCTTATTGCAAGCCTTATATCATCTAGTTCTAAGACATTGCATTGACGACCACACCCCCGCCGTCTGTTCCGTATCCAGGTGCGCTCCCCTACCTTGGGTGGAGGCGTCCACATATAGCTGGGCTGTCGCTGACTGCCACCTGAGTGGCACTCCCGCCAGTACGTTGGTTTCCTGCTGCCACCAGGAGAGATGGTGTCTGATATTGGCGGGAATAGAGAAGACGTGGCGGCACGTCTTCTCTCTCACGTGTGTGTTGACAAATGTCTGAAGGGGCCTGAGCTGCAACCTTCCCCTTGGGGTGACATGCTGTGTCGAGGTCAGGAACCCCAACAGCTTCTGCCACTTCCTGAGAGCCAGTGGTCCTTGAAGCGCTAGCCCCAGGAGGTCTTTATACCACCCCATTCGCTCCGTGATAACGAAAGCTTTGTATTGCATGATGTCCAGACGGGCGCCCAGAAACACCAGTTCAATTGTTGGCTGAAGGTCTGACTTATCTAGATTGACCAACCATCGCCTGAACAACTCTATTACAAAGTATCGTTGAGCCTTCAGAAAAAATTGGGATCTGTTGTGACCGAACCCATTGTCCAGATACATCGCGAAATTGACGTCCTGCTGATGCAGGTAATGGACTTGTCTCCGTGCCGCCTGCTGGCGGGATGGGACTGAGGTAACAAGTGAATATCCCGCTATACTGCTTGTTGGGCAACCGCCTGATTTGTCTTTGTCTCCATAACACTAGTAACGAGTTGGGACCCGCTATACCGCTGGGCTCGTGTAGCGCTTGGATTCCTATGTTTCCATACCGCCGGCTGGCAGGAGAAGGTAAATGGGAATATGCAGGTACGAGTCCTGCAGGTCTAGGGATATCATCGAGTCTGAGGTCTCCAGTAATCGCAATACTGACGGCACTGTCAAGAGTCGAAAATATGGTGGCCGATCTAGGAAGGAGTGGTTGAATTCCTTCAAATCGTGGATCAGCCGCCATTTGTTCGACTCTCGTTTCGGTCTGACGAAGACCGGGTAGTAAAATCCGGGAACAACGTCGTGAAGCGGGAGTTCCTGCACTGCCCCCTTGGAGATGAGAACCTCCACCTGTTCCAGCGTCGGAACAACCTGTGGGGGTAGCTCTGGAGGGACCCACAAGTCATTGCTTCCTCGGGGTACCTTCATAGGCACGTCCCTTCCCACGCTGTGCGTTTTTCTTCGGGCTGAGTTTGGGAGAGGGGCCGGTAATGAAGTCATTACTTCTGCCCTGCGACCCCCTCCTCGAAAGGAAACACCGTCAGTCCTGGCGCCACCGCCACCACCGGTGTTGCTTGGCGTGGGTGTGCCTCCTCTCTTCTTCCTTGATGTTGTCGCTTGGAACGAGGCTCTACTGCCGCCAGCTGCGAGCCTGTTGGTCAGCTCTTGCTGCTGACACTCCTGCCGCTGGCGAAGGCCCCGGCAATTTGCCCATCAAAGAGCGAAGAGGATGAAGCAGGGGCTGAACGCAAATTGTTCCTAATCTCCGCGGGGAGGCTGGTGCGCCAAAGGAAACCCTCGCACCTGAGATTTGTGACCGCCGCTGAGATGTTCACCGCGACCGCACCAAACCCACGGTATAAGGCCCTCCATCCCTGCCTCCTTTGCGAAAGTCGCCATCGCCTGGCATGCATGTGCGACGTGGTTCAATAACCCCAGGATACTTCTGGCCTCGCGATCAAAGTGGGACAAATACATGTATGTATACAAACTGTATTCCATTTGAATAAATTTATTAGAACAGCAAAATATTACAACAAAAAAGACAGACCCTGCCACTACCCCTAGAAATAAAAGAAAATATTGCACAGGGTTCGGGGTAGTGGCCCTAACAAATCATTACTAAAGACGGAAAACAAAAAACTTCTAAAGACGACAGTAAAGTTAGGACGGTAATCATATAAGATAGAAAACAAAAGGCAAGTCAACGAAAAAAGTCCAAAATAAATCCAGCAAGTTAATCCGATCAGGAGCACGTTAATCCAATCAGGAACAAGTTATTCCAAACACGAACTCACAGAGGCAAGCTCTCAAAACAAGGTATATCCAGTTAGGAACTCACAATACACGGGCAGGATTTATCGATCTCCTCGATCTCCGAATCCGATGGTGTCATCATCTTAGCCATGATTTTGTCAGAGTCCTGGGTATTAACAGTGACAATGACAATTAATGGGTAAACCAAGGAACCAATGAAAATAAATTAAGTATGAAATCGTCACAACAATTTGTTTGCAAACTTTGCCAGTTGGGAAAAGACTTTTGTTGAAGAAGGACAAGTTTCGCAATCTTGTGGTTCAAAATTCTAACATTGATGGATTTATAAGTTTCCAAATTGTGTTCTTGTGTATTTGGATATTCATATTGTTGGCTTGGATACGGTGAGTTACGGTAAGTTTCTTTCATTAATTCTTAATATTTGATTTCATTACCAAATATTATTCAATGAAAACATTATTCTGAAAGGACGGCAGTTAAACAACAACCAAGCTCTAAGGTAACAGCAAACCATATTGAAATCAATGAAACTGACGACTGTAATTTGAGCGTCATTTATATTTATAATAAACTTGTTTGTCCATATATTGTGTTCTGAACCGAATATTCTTAAACCTTTTCATAAATACTGACAAAGTAAATAAGTGATATGCTTTTGTTTATCGTGATCTCGCTACCATCTGAAATGTGATTTAATGTTATCATTGAGAACATAAATAAATTGTTAATTGAAACATTATGGTTCAATATTCATAACGAGTATAGTTTATGCAGAAATAGTTGATTTAAATAAAATGTAAGACTAAAGAAGGTAAAACCAGTGAAGGTAATCATTATTTTGTTAAGTTGCCAAGACATGTGGGAAAATCGCCCTCTTCGTTTGTGTATCAAATCTTTTAAGAATAATGTTAAAAACAACGTTTTCATTTTGTTTCTTAGAAATATGATTTAAACATTTTTAAAACTGCCATTTTATGTATAAATAATTCCCTTTTCATTTGAATAATCGTTTAAAACATCCCCCCACCCCCCTCCTCAAGGATTTTACTTACAGATCACAATGAACATATTTAACACACTAATTTTAATTTTTAACAATGAAATGTAACATGACTATTTATATTTCGTAAATAAATACAAAATCCTCATATGTTATAGCGCTGATAATTTCCGTGCGTATACTGGAATTTCCTTGAGTTTCCTGAAGTATCTTGTGCTCAGGAAATTCCACGTATACTGACCAGGATACCTCATGAAACCCTTAGGGTATCCTGATCAGGATACCTCATGAAACTCTTAGGGTTTCCTGAAGTATCCTGAATCAGGATACCCCACCTTTTCTTGAAGTGATACTACGCTAGTTTGCTGATAAGCGATAAGCTATCAAAACCGAGAGACATGGTATGCTCACTAAAGGTGTCCGCCTGCTTCAGGCAATGCTCCTGTCCACAACTCACGTGTAGCTCAGAAGGAAGCGCAGACCTGCGGCTATGAAATACTTCTCACCCACCGTATTCCCCTGACCTAGCACCATCTGATTTCATCCTCTTCCCAAAAATGAAGTCATTTTTGAAAGGCACTCGTTTCCCTGATGATGAAACCCTCATGCATGAGGTTAAGTCCTGGCTTTTGACAAGATCTGATGCCTTTTACAAGAAAGGCCTATAAGGCCGCATAAAGCGATGGGAGAAATGTGTCACACTGTGTGGTACTTATGTAGAGAAAAACTAATAACTGTACCAAGTTTCGTTTCTTTCAGTAAAGTATAAGTCTATCAGGTGAAATTTTATTGAACGCCCCTCGTAGATGAACATCCCATGGATATATCGTCGGCGATCAAGCGTGCGGCACAATCTAAATCATCTGCAATATCGTTAACAACAAGCGGAGAAGCGAGCTAAGCTCACATAACTCCCCCAAACCCCTTAGGTCAAAGAAACTTTAAATTAGTAAGGTCACATCAATGGATGTGAAACAGATTAACATAAATGTTAGGTTGGATGAAAAGAGCACAAACAGTTTCAGAGGTGTTTTATAGTTTGGGAGATACGCTCCGCCGCAGGAAATGACTTCCTTACAGAGTCACTGTTTTGGTCATGTTTCCATGGAAACCACAAATATATAATATTCAGAAATATGTCTTACCCTCAAAAGGCACATCTTGGCACCATGGTTGACATGTGTAGCAAGGAAACCGCAACAAATACAATTCAGAAATCGGTCAAACCCTCGAAAGGCACAACATGAAATCGTGGCTAACAAGTATAGCAAGTTTGGTGAGGCTAGCATGTATAGTTTTGTGACGGACGGATGGACGGACAGAATGAAGGATTTATACCACCGCTTACGCTGTCAGGCGGGGGTATAAAAACGAAAACAAAAACGGAACAAGAATATTTGTTTTGACTTGGCTTACGAACATTTTTTTTTTTTAAAAACTTTGACTTCTACATTTGTACCTCTTAGGTAACATTGTCATCAATCATCAATGCCGTAACGTTCTGTTTGTTTATTTATTAAACCCCTATGCCATACTCTGTTAAAGGGTTTAGACACATCGAAAAACACCATACAGTAATATTCTCTTCTGTCATCAACACGTCATAGGTTAACAAAATGCACGGGAGTTTTAAAATTATATATATTATATTTGTTATGGATTGCTATTTGGAAAATACACAAGCAGACACAGATGTACACGCACATGTAAGTGTATCATTGCTTGATAGAAAAATGGATAAACTAATTATATAAAGTACGTAATACATATACGTTGATATGCAAACTACTACAAAATGGTAATTTATTACAGTAGAACAACTGGAGAAGATCATCAAAGGCAGTGAACTAAAGACGTCTCTCCTATGGACGGTCTCGTACGTCTTTTATTCTTGTAAATCGAATTTTCAAGTCTTCTCGTGAATGGTGTCATTTCGCTGCAGGTTGCTCTTATATATCAATTGTGAAATGTTAATGTTACATTAAAATTGCATCTTCGAAGCAAAGGGTTTTAAAGATGGAATTGAAATATTGTAGATTGTAGATTACAATAAATAGTATTGAGATATTGTTGAGCTACTTTGTATGCTCTGTGCAGTCTCAAATAACCTTCTACATATTTCAGGACATTGAACAATGGGTGCAATGGAGGACGAGACCGGAAGCGCTACCACTGGACGGTGCGTTGCAGAGAAAACTTCATGCTTTGTACTGACACTAAAAAAAATAGCTTGTTAATTAATGAAATCTTACTAATTATTAAAAGAACAGAACAATTTTATTTTCATGCGTGACGGCATACTTCAAACCTTCATTCTTAGAAGAGTATTATGTGTATAGTCTGATATTCCATAGTGTAACGGTAATCCCAGTTCTCCTTCAGTAGAATAAAACAACCGCATTACAGAGACCATATGAGATTACCACTTAAATGTATTAAAGGGGCAGTAGCACGTTTTTGCATAAATAAGTCGATGAAATGTATTTGAAAAATAATGTCACCAAAAGTAAAATACCCTTCTTTCTTCGGAAAATCAAGTTAAAAAGTGAATGTACATGGTTGGGTAAAGTTATAGCAATCATATTGTAATTCGAAATAATGAAATGTGTTTACATTAAAATGGCCGCCATGCAATTTTTGCTTTATACATAACACCGTAATACCACTACGGATAATTGGTTCGTGTAATAACATGTTTTACCCCCTAAAGTAAATATACATTAAATTTCGTTGCATATTCATTTCGTTATAATCACATCAATAATATTATGTTGAGAAAACATTTTCTACTGCCATACAACTTTAATGATGTATAAGACTAGCTGTTGAGAGATGTTAGCCTATTGTAATGGTAATAGCTCCCTGTGTTCTGATTTGTGATGATATGGGTGTATGCCCTCCAAACATTTTTACTGCTTTCAATAAAGACCTAGATATTATATCATGCGTGCACTTCTATTGAAATTGAAAACATTGTGAGTGTGATGTTTGTTGATGTATACAATTATCGATCCAGACAGGATACACTAGTTTTGATTTGCAATTTTAAAAAAAGCCCTACTATACAAGTCACGATTCTATCAAAGATTGATGTTAAGCAGCTGTGTATTCAAGCAATAAGCTTACACTTAACCTGAGAGAAATCTGAGAATTGTAATTTTACATTCATAACTGGCAATACAGCCCCGAAACTGAAGGTCTTGCATCCCACTGTTCCGCCTTCGCGAAAGCCACAATAAAATGCGCAAATGTTTATTAATATACCATAAAAGACAATTTAACATTAAATTCAAGACGTTCCATATACAACTAGAACCATTCAGATCTCACGACAATCACTTTGGTGACTTCACACAATTTTTGTTATCATTGAAGTCAGCAGTAGTCTAACATCTATACTCTGAAGAAGTGTTTGTTTAAATATTGAAAAGAAGCCTTTTCTGAAAATTCTCCTTTCTAATATTTGATGAGATGGTGATATTTCAGAATAAATACTTTTTTCATAATCTGAGTGTAAGACTAGAGTCAGTAGAAACAAGTTTAAATATTTCTCCTATAATGCCGGATATTCTCTGCCATTTGCACCCTATGTTTTGTCAGTGTTTTTAGGATTTGTATTAGGAGTTCGCTCAAAATAGAACAAACTTGTTATTCCCCAATGTTTCAGCTTTATGTAAATAAAGCTTCAGCGGTTAGTATATCTTCGGAGTGATGATTCCGCAAAAGTACATTCGGTCCGAAAATTTTAAAAAGTTTTAAAATCCAAGCTCCAACAAAAAAGATTCAGAGCTTCAGCGCTGAATCCTTAATTATCACTCGGGACACTTCACAAGTTGAGTCAAAAGTAATAAATTTAAATCGATCATCACTGAGATCACTACACAAGTTTGTTTATCGGGGGTCACCATATTTTTGTTTCATATTGATTGTGAACATAACGCAAGAATTTCCAGGGTATTAAATTGTTCACCGGTTACGTACCGAACAGGGATCCGACTGCAAATGTTATTTGTATTTACATAGATACATACATAAATCAAAACAATCTATCAAAACCACAATACAGTGATATATGTTATTTTTTTTATTTACATAGATACATACATACATCCAAAAATATTTCAAAACCACACATCAGTGCGCATTGGAAATACACATATCCTTTCCTCTAACACTGTTATAGCACTAGAAATGATAATGCAACGATGTAAAAGATAAGACATTATAATTCCTTCTATCACTAGTGTAACAAGGCAAAAGTGAGCGCAGCTCACATAACCCCATTCTCATCCCACAGAGGTTACTCCCTTCAGAATTCTGATCCTACCCTCTGTTGTTTTTAATTATGGTAGATTATATTATTAAATATATACAAATCATAGACAGAACCGTTTTAACTCTGTAATATTACATCGATTTTTTTGATTATTTTCCCGTTTCATAACAGTGTGCTTACAGTGTATACACACCCATATATTTTTTTATTTAATAAAAGGGTATAAGAGTGTACAACTTTATTTTATTCATCATCATGTAATTCATAATCAACCATGATTAATAAATGATAAAGTAGCTCATCTGTTCTTCGAATGAATGTTAACTTTTTGTCTCATTTTATTTCATTTCTATATAAGTTTTAACCGTTGGCTATACTTATAGTTACTCATGTAGGAATAAACACTGCATATACCTGGTAAATAGAGAATCTCAACTAAGTGTCTTCTGATATCAAATATATCAACACGAGTTGATAAAAGTCCCAAATATCCGAGGCTTGCCCAGGCTCTATTTTTACTTTTATCAACGAGTGTTGATTTTTTTTATATCAGAAGACACGGGGTTGAAATTCTATTTATCATCCAAAATCATTCTTATAACGTTTCAATAAACATAGTGAACATCTCTGAGCACCAGAACTGCCATTTGACTTGCAATGCGGTGATGTCATAGCATTGTGATGTCATTACTCGATCGTTTGATCTCACACAAGCAATATCTCCTATGGAACACAGATTTTGATGATTAAACGTTATTTCTAATTTGTCAAGTTACCTAAATATGTTCCGGCGCTTTGCCAACCATTGTCAACCATTATTACCATAAGTATATAATCCGTTCTGACAATCAGTCTCTGACAACAGCGCAAGTAAAGAGGCTTGTTCAGGTACGTGAGTACTCGCTATTTTCATGAGTACCCGCTTCTGAACGAGTTCGCGCGTACTCGCGAATACACGCGTGAACAATTTAGAGCAGTCTCGCCAAGCGAGTTTTACACGGTCAAATATGAAGTCGCGTGTCGTTACTTTTGATTACCTCATTTTTCTTTCTTTTATTACCCTCTAAATCTAATACTAATACAATAGGCACCTATTTTTTTCCAAAATGGTGATATTCTGAAATTATCTAGGGAAGTACTCGCGACCCCAATTTCCGTTCAGCAGCCATTCGCGCGTACACGCCAAGCGAGTACTCGGGCTGTTGAACACGTCTCAGCAGCACCACGAACCACACGTCCAAGATCAGGGTTGTCCTTGTGGGCTCGAACAAGTCCTCTACCTTCCTCCTAATACACTGGGTGTAGTGGAAAAACACCCTCGGATGACACTGGCAGGGAATTCTGTATGGCCCTCGTTGTGTCTGCATGGCTTTATGTTGTTACACTGTCAAAGGTTCAAAGGTTTTTATTTCTAAATACTCACCAACTGTGATGCATGAGTATAATGAACATACATACATATGTTTATACGTACATCGAGGTGGCATTTATATAAAATACAAAGTTTGTCTTTACAGTATAATACAAACATTACTTTTGTGTATTAACATCCAAATTGCTATTGATAAATGTGATAAACTTTGACAAATCCTTAACATTTTTAGCAGTTTTTGAACATTAAATTTGTTCAAGTGTATATAAATTGTGCCAGGTGTTAACATATTGGGGAATATACAGCTGCTGGTGAAGTGCTTGGCACCTGAACAGATAGTGAAACTCATCACCAACAGCGGGTGAATTACATATTTTGCACAAACGTTCATGTCTAGATGTATTTGTCCACCTGCCACCTGCAGATACTGGTTAATAGTTCTAAATTTAAGAATAGGTAAATACATTGCTTTTGACATTAAAAGGTCTGGTTCAAATGATAATCCTGTATGTAGTACATGTAAAATCCATTTGATCTTTGCTCTATTGAACTTCTCCAGTTTTGTAAGTTTTGATCCTTTAGTATCTGTTCCACTGTTGAGGCTAATGTTGTGCAAATAGCAGGATTATCACATATTTCATTTAACCCACAGTGTCATGATACTTTTTTTAACAAAAGAAAACCACTGGAAGCTGTTGTACCCCAAGTTTGGATTTTCCCATATACTTCTCGTGGTCATCGGAACTGCGTATACGCCGCTATCTCAAGATGGTACAACAGGTTAATATACTGGACAAAATATGTTAGGGATATTGAAAGTTGTATTTATTTTCGATCAGTGGATAAATGTGTCCAAATTTCAAAACTTGCATTTATCCCTAAATATTTTGTCCAATATACCCTATACATGATGAATTTAGGACTAGGCAATTGGTTTAATTTGTTATACATAGAGACTTTGAAACATGAATACAATAAATGAAAAACTTTAATGGAAAATGAACTTTTCTTTTTTAATTTGACGATTTTTCAACTTTGAAGTGAAATATATTTTGATAAGAAAACAGCACATTAATTTAAGAAATATTACTTTGGTGGAAAAAATGACGAAATGATGAAATAATGTCTCACTTGAACATTTAATTAACTTGAAAGAAATGTTGATTTAAAAAAAAAACTCAATCTTAAAATTGTGTCCGTCAGTTTACAAATACACAGATCGTTTTTGCAAAGGTTGCAACGCAGCAGTAGGGAACAAAAGTGACATTTGAAATTTGTACAAATACTTTATTACTTTGTTTTATAATGAAATGGTTGAATAAAATACAATATAACACTGATGGTTGTTTACTTACTTGCCAAAAGTTGACCCCAAAATGTCATTATTTAAAATTAATATATAGAAACAAGGATATATGAATGGTTTTCCATTTTCCTTTATTTTGTTACATTGTATATCAGAATCCTTTATCAACATTTAAGCAACATGTCTATTCACAGCATATGCATCGTAGAATTGTTTTAATTTAGATTAAAAAGAATACATATAAACAATTAAGAAGAAAGGACAGAATAAACATTTCAAAGAGATGTTGATCTAAAGGTATGAAATCGAACACAGTTTAACTAGCTTGTGTACAGAAGATGTACATATCGTCAAGTATGGACGAGCTAAATACATCCATTATTCAGGATTGATGTGATAAAGTTAGAATATAGTTGCACAGCAACTTCTGTGACAAAGACATTATTATTCTCTCGGTTCGACAGTACTGATGTCAATCTAATTAAAACTGGACGTAATGTTGTACATCCCGTCACTTACATCTATATATATATATCTATGTTTTAATGATTTATCGTGTCTCTTAGGTCGATCACGGCTGGGCAGTTTTACCAAATGTATTCTATATGTATTCTGGTGGTTTATTGTTAACTGTGTGACGCTTGAATGAACTTTTTTCTCTTCTCTCTCATTAATGACGGGACGCATAACACTACATTTAGTTTTAATTAGATCGCGGACTTAGAGGAGGTATAACATTACAACTAGTTTTAACTAAATTGTATTGATGTTATAGAGATTTGTTGAAACAGTTGACATATTTAACTGTGAGTCAAAATGAAACTAATCCAAGAACAACTTGAGCATACAGCCACTCATCCATTTATATCCAAAAGAAGAACATGCATTTGATGTGTTGATTCTAAAGTAGATTTCTTCAGTAACGTTTGAATCTTAGTTACCTTAATTGATCGATTCGATCATTGTTGAATCCATACATGGCAGAATGTGCTTATGGAGTTATAGTTGTAACGCCACACAGACGACAAAGACATATTTCTGCTCTCAGTGTGACTGCTTGGTTACCTCCCTCGACACGGATCTGACTACTCTTGAAAGCTTTCTATCTATAGGTCAAACTATAGAACACCTTAACTGTAATAACGTTGTCATTATAAAGGTAGAGTGTTGCAACAAAGCTGTATTGCAATACATCGGGTAGTGTATAGCTACATTCCGAAAGCGTGTTCACCTATGTGAGTATCTTAGACAAAATTAGTTAGTTAAAATATCATGTCATGATTGGATTCTGCAAAACCATAGAGTTTTGTTAGGCGCATTTGATATGTTGTTACAGCATTTGTCAGTAATACACACAATTCAGGAAATATCAATGATATAGTTTTCTGATTGCTAATGCCTTTAACAGGGATAATAGTTTTAGCTGTTTTTAGAAATTTATATCGAAGTCCAGACAGGTGAATAAAATTTCCGGATGCAGCTGTATGCGTGTTTTCATATCTCATATATTCATATTTATTACACATGTCTAGGGCTGGTACAGGGTGCCATACCATATCGTACCATGTTTATCATATATTACAACCTTTTAAAGCGATGTTCAATATGGATATTGCCCTTGACGACGAGCTGATGTAGTTCACTTGAAGGATGTATCGTACATGCATCATATCGCTACATATCGTCGGGATATTATGAACCATAATCATCAATAAAGTACGTACATGTAAAAAGAAGGAGTATACCCTTATCGCCTAATTTTTTAGAATATTAAACAAAATACACACCGCCGAATTATATTAGTACCCAAATCACTTGTTGGTGCTTTTTGGTTCACTGGAGTTGTCAAATTGTCAAAGCAAGATCAAAAAGTTTATATTTGGTAAGCCATGATAACCAATTTTTTCAAATGAATTTCGTTTTATTCTGGTGAGTAAATGTCTCCTAAATGAATATTTACTTTTGTATGAATGTTTAACTTGAACTCTGCTTTACCTGACCTTAAAACATGATTTATTAAATCATTAAAGGCACTGTTGCACACTTATTGACAATATTTCGACAGTCCGGGACTAAAATGTCTGCATTAAAATAATTATAAATCGCTTTAACTAACCTGTTATCGATAATTAAACGTCATATATAAGTGTAAACAGCGGAAACTGTAGCACGCGCTGTCATAAGTTGCGTGTGTGATGGTGCGCATGCTATTATTTACATTAAAATAAGTTTGGTAAATTCACATTATTGAAGATACAATTAAGTAAAGCGATACGTATTAAATAGTTTGTCATAGTAAAAAGTCATAAAACTTATCAATACATTTACTTTTAAATTTACAAACACTCACAACGAAATCGAACTGCGATCAACAGTTGAGTTTGACTTAAATTACGTAATTATTATTTATTATATCAATCAAGATGATCAATACAATACTGGGATTTATCAGTGAAACATGAAAACGACGCTGTTTAGGCGCAATTACAAGGACAATGTCATACATTAAATAGATTAGCTGTCAATTCTTGACAAATACCATATTTTCGTACGACAGATATCCTCCATATACCCATGGCCACCACTTCATTAAAGCCGGTAGGTTGGTATTCCGTACAAAAAAGTTAAGTTGTTATCCAGAAATCTCTCCCTTTTTGTGCTTTGTGAAGCTAAATATACACTAACCGGCAAAGTACAACGACGCACGTTGTTTCAATCAATGAGTGATGAACACGATTGAAAGTTACACCATGTACCGTAAACTTAATTTGTAATTTTTGAAACACTATCTAGTGTTCAAATTCTCAGAACACGGCTTTGAGAACTCATCTTTTTCAATTATCCTGAATCGCGAGATATATCCTAACCACAGACATTCAAAATCGACTTTATCAGACAGGAGTAATGAACAGGGCTTCAGACAATCAGCGGAAACTTTTACAGAAGTTACTTTAGGAAATGAACTGGTGTGATGAGTTCAGAATATGTTATTAGCGTACAAAGCTGTTTGTACATCACATCCACGATAATAAAAATACATGTTAAAACCATATTGTCCCAATTTTGACTAATTGTCTTTCCAAAGTAAACACAAATCCTAAACGAAACCTAGGAATGATTTTCTTCCCTGTCATGAAATTAATGAATAAAAGTGATTTCATTCCGTTAGCCGAAACGGCTTCCTCGAGCTATGTTTAGATATTTGACGCAAAGTCAAGTTAAGTAATATGTAAAATGGCCTTGACCTTAGAATTGGTGAGGACTGAACCCAGTCTCTAATATAACATCTGACAGATCGGACGACTTCAGTGATATTTTTCAATCAAAAAATATCAAAGGTCAAATACCCTCTATCATTTTTTACTTCATTATTTTGTCCCTATAGGCCCCATATTAAAGCGGACAGAATGGTTTTAACTGTTAAATTTTGATAAATCCGACACGTGAAAAGGTATTGGAGTGCTTATATGAGCACTTCGATGTATCTGATATGTGTCGCTTATATCTATCTGCGTTCAGCTGTTTTGTTGTAAACAGACATACCTCGTTTAACATGATCCCGTTTATCCGGAAACCCGAACATCTGCTTAACCGCACATTTCGATATCCGGACCATTTTCAACTGTAACCAAATCGTGCGGATAAACGAGGTCTGACTGTAATTACAGTAATTACAATGCCTTAATGCATGTTTACCAAGATGTTTATAAACTCACGGGCAGAAGAAACTATACCAACATTTCTTTGGTGCAATCAAAGGTTTGATATACGATTCATTTGACCATATCACAGTTCCAAAAAAGCTGCCTTATAGCCTACACAGAAGTGATTGGGGGATCACCTCCAGTGGGAATCGAACCCGGGACCTCCGAGTGAGAGACCTGCACTCTACCAGTTGAGCTAAAGGGATATCCCACTAGCTGAAGCCAATAGGAAATAATTCATCTCACCCTGCCACACTATACGCAGTGTATCGTTACACATATAACACTAAACGTCAATATGCAGAACAAACAAAACAGAAAGTTGTATTTTTAAAATTACATATCTCAAAAAACGTACCACGAGTATCTCCTGTGCTCTGTACACATCGGTCTCTTCAAACACAAGTCAAGCATAACAAAATTAAACAAAAATTACGTTTATAATAAAAAATGGTATTTTTATTTTTTAATTGTCAGTAACTCATTTCAAAACAAATTGTAGCCTATAAAATAACCTAACATCACTCGATTGGGAAGAAAATCTAAAATCAGCGATTACTCCCTACAGACGCACAAATACCCATTCTATCGGAAACTCGCAATGTCAAATGTTTAAAAATGTGCCATCTTAAACGAATTATCGACGAAAATCGACAAATCGCCAAAGGATTTCATTGAAAGCAACTCCTGTGTATGACGTCACATCGCTTTAGGATTGAGATATATTGCAGGCGAATTTTACTCACTTTAAACAGCGATATCTCGGTAAGCAGGTGACGCTTCGAAATAATATTTTGTTGTTTTTTTTCTTGAAATTATTGTCTATATGAATAAACGAAATAACTTCGAAAAACAAGAGAGATTATATTTTCTTTAAGGGTTTCCCAAGTTATCAGTTTCAAAAGATGAATATTGTGCAACTCCAAGAGTGTGCACTTACGCTGGTAGTGGAAACGTAAGACGTAAACATGCTTACTTCAACTCACAGAAACTTTGAACTCGATTCTGATGTTTCTGAAAACAACTTTGAAGGATTTATGTACAAAAGCAAGAAACAGAGATCAATCAATCTTTATTTTGATTCTGAAGTACCACAGGTTTGTGGTACATGGTGCAGTGCTGATGGTAGTATCACACTCTGTCTGAGCATAACAGCTATATCAATAAAAAAGAACAAATGTTCTAATTGTACTCTACCAGACGTTTCATCAATGATATAAACTTTTAAGTTTCAAAGTGTTAACAATAGTATTTTGTTTATATATACATCTCTAGATCTGATATGTATGCTGGCCAAACAGACACAATTGTACTCGTCTTCCACATATTTTAAATTGCACTTTTGACATATTCTATCTTCTTTTTTAACCTTGTTACATCTCCCAGCTACAATATATAAAACCTGTGAAGAACAGCGTACTCTTGCAAGTGAAGACATATATCTTCATTATGGTCGAGATCGAAAGGTTCTGCATAGATGGAATATTGTAACATTTTTACATGTGTTAGATAATGATAGACTAATTGACCAATTTTGCACATTTCACCAAAACATTATGTAATGGCGGAACTGGCAATGAGATGCAGCCTGGTCTTGAAGGCTTCTTCTGGTAGATCCCGCATGAGTCCATCATCTGTCAGCGTCTTGAGCAAAGATACCCCGGCCATCCGTCTATAGATACAGAAGATGACAGTTGACTCATGCAGAATTCCCCACTTGTCATCCATGCTGGTCTCTGCCGTGGTTTGGTGGATCTCCTCGGTGGCTCAGGTGGCAACATTCTCTGAGGAATCTGTGGTTGTTCTGGTTTCTGTTCGTGTTCACTTTGATTCGCATAAGGTTGTTTAGGGTCCGTCTCAGCTGTGATTTCGCCTCCTTCTTACCCCTTAAAAACCATGGCATCGGTGGAATCATACATTCTGACAGTTCAAAAATCGTTGCACAATCTTAGGTTTTCGAATCTGATAACTGGGTTAACTGTTTTAACACTGATGATTCTGTTTCAATAGTTTCCTCAACCTGTTGAAAGGACACGTTGTTGACTGTAGGATCCCAATCAAGCCCATTTCTGTCAACTTCTTCAATTATTTCCTCTATTGCGTCATCCCACTAATGATTCAACATCGTGGGAATGTGAAATGAAATGATTTCAGATTCTTGTCTGGTCCATTACTTTTTATTGACGGCCGACGTTTGTCTCAAGGCCCTGGGCTGGACTAACGTCAGTCCTTACTCATCAAGCGACGCTGATCCGTACTCTAAGGCCCAGGCATACCAAAAACCAATCGAATTGCAACAAAAAGAATCGAAATACACACATAAAGACACGCATTTGCATCTTAAATAAACAATATGGAATGAAAAGAGGCGAATCTGCACACAAATGAGACGATCAGCAATTATAGATACACGAGGACGCGAAATGAAACACGCGAAGCGCAACACTGTGACTGCATATCAGTGATGTATCAACACTTTGACTGTAAAGTGATGCGCAACACTGTGACTGCATCGTTTTTGCTACACTTTATAAATATATGTTGTTCATAGCAAGAAATTAAATAAAAAATACTGTACAGAACAAATTAAACAAATGCGAGTAACAAACTAATTATTAAATTATCTATCGTGATGAGAGATCCTCTGCATACCTCATGGTAACACGTGGCTAAATGAAACTGGCACATCTTATTCGTTGAATTACATGTATCTCATATTAGGCGACAAGTACGTTTGAATATATAAAGCCACCTGATAAATCGTTGACATAAAAAAGTATTCCTTAAAGATCTTTTCTTTTCTTTTTTCCAGTACAGGATGCATCCAGGAAGAATGAAGACGTTTTTCACCATCCTAATACTATTAATTGTGATATGGTTTGGAATATTGGTCATTTGTTGGAATGCTTCCATGTCAAAGGGGAATTTCCTGATTTCCTCAGTGAGACATATCGGACATCATACAAAACATCACACAGTCTCAAACACAGTAAATATGGCCACAGAGAATTCAAAGAGCTCGATTCACGAATTAAAAGAAAACAGAGAGTTAACTTTCAACTCCTCGTCTGTATATCCCGGGGGGATTAGAAGTATGTCTTTTGAGAAGCATCCACAACTTCCCCTTTTCTCCCGTTTACCTCGCAGCCACCATTCAAGTAATAAGCACAGAATCCATCAAAGACTGAATTACGAACTACCAGATCTATCCATGAAAAAAAATGATTCCAAGCTAATTTTATTCTACAACCCCCCAGGATGGTTTCGAACAAAGGTCCTATCACATTGTAATGAAGGATTACAGCACTGTCCTGTTCAGTCATGCAAATGTTCAATTCATACAGCAGATCTTGAATTAGCTGATACAGTCATCATCGATGGCGTCGAACTGAACATAGAAACTCCGATGAAAAAACAATCATCACAGGCGTGGATCTTCTTTACGCTCGAAAATCAATATTATTTTAGGAACGGGATCTACAGAACGCATCAATGGCGTCAAATGTTCAATTGGACCATGACCTACCGTCTAGATTCTGATATTCCAATACCTTATGACATACTTCTGCATCGACGAGTGTCCAAGAACTACACAGCCATTGCCCAAAGTAAAACCAAATCGGCAGTATGGCTTGTAAGTAATTGTCGTAGTACATCTAGTAAACGTGAACAATTTGTGAGACAATTGAAGAAATTCTACAATGTGGATATTTTCGGGCGGTGTGGTAACAAAACCCGGCTGAATGTGTCGACAATTCTGAAGCCGTATCGCTTCTATCTGGCCTTCGAGAACAGCTTCTGTTTTGACTACATGACAGAAAAGCTGTTCAAAACCTATGCTGCCGACATCAATGTGATACCAGTTGTGCGAGGTGGGGGAGATTATGACACCCTCATACCGAGTGGTACATTTATAAACGCTGCACATTATGATACTCCGGAGGTACTCGGTAAATATCTTACATACTTAGAGCGGAATGTGACAGCATATGCAGAGTTCCTGGAGCGGAACGACCAGTTCATCAATGAAGGAAATGAGAAGACTTTCAAGTATCCATTTTGTGACATCTGTGTGAAGTCGCATGATATGAAACGTTACGAAAACTGGTATACCGATATAGGGGAGTGGTTCATTGATGGAACCTGTACCAAAGTGACGTCTGTCATGACCCAAAAGGGGAAAAACTCACTTTGAGAAATTTATATCAATAACAAAATTCAATTACCTGAGTGAAAATCATAAGATATCATAACTATTGCCATGAAGTGTAAACAAATGATGACAGACTCATGAACAATGTTCGTTTCCACAACACAATCCTACGTTTAGACACTGTCATTAGCTTATGCATGATGGTTATTTGTACAGGAGTGGAAAGTTATGTATGGAAGAGTATAGTATAAATTGGCAATGTCTTTTAAACAAAGGAGCGTTCGGCTTCGGATCAAGAGGTCCGAGGTTCGAATCCCGCCAGGGGCACGGCAACTTTGTCTGCAGTAGAGAACTGTTCTACACGCAATCAGGTTTGGGTGCAATGCTACACTGAATTTCAGTGCAGTACTACCCATGGTTTGCTAGTTCAAGCCGCTGCTCGCAGGTTTCACCGCAGTGCATAGCCACATGGAGTTGCGGCCTTTCTCCCTGAAATAATACCAGCAGCCGCGATATAAGTGAAATACTCTTGAAACCCCAACTCACCTCACCTCACCTTAAACAAAGGAGGAAAGGCGGAAGGGCTCTAATAAGTTAAAAGAAATTGATATAGGCTTTTTAAAACTTTTTCCATAAGTCCCATACTAATTGAAACTGGGCGGTATGAAAATGTACCTGTATATGAGAGGAAATCTTTTAATTGTCCCGATTCTGTCGAGTTCCATGTGTTGTTTCTAAACTTACTAATTGTTCTCGAATGGTGAGAAACTCCCTGTGAGTGACAGAAAATACATTATGAATTGGAACATTAACTTGTCTGGTGACATTTAAAACCAAATTATCCCAGGACTAGTTAATCTTGCTGGTTCAGCCATATTTAATTTCCCCCAAAAGCGGAGAATTTCGATCTGTTGTTTTAAAATGCATGACACCCACCCCATTCCACTAGAACTTTTTATTACCAACACCAAGAAAGAAACGACTAATTACGTTAGTCCCCCAAATAGCTAAACCATAAGATAATAAAGGGTGCACACGGATAACATAGGCCTGCAATGAGTTAAAAACGCCATGTTAATATGAATATAATCACTTCCCTCCATCAATATATCATCAAGACTAAACCCTTTGATAAAGTACCTTAGATCAATGCAGCTGTATCGTTTATTAATTTGAACTGAACGAATGTTCATAAGCAACAGTCATGTACACATGATATCATTATGCTTCAGTTTGTCGTTTATGTCCAGTTCTTGTGTGTTTGTTATTGTATGTATGTACTGGTAAGGTATTAATATAAGCACAATTGTTTGCTTGTTTACCGAACCAGATTCTTTATTGAATAAAAATATGTTTAAACCAAAACGTCATAGGTCATTCCTTCTACTGCCTTTAACTTACTAATTACTTAGCAGTTTCCTTGGCTGTAAAATTTAAATTCAAATGTTCATTTAGCCAAATGCTAAAATACTTATATACATGTATAATTTCAATCAATTCCGGGGCGCAAGTAAAATAAAAACATGATTTAGCGATAGAATTACGTCGCTAGCGGACGGGTCATATTTCATACACAGATCATGAGCTCTAAAATCATACTTTTAAGGAAACTAATCCGAGATGTGACCTTTTGACATGAATAATTCCCCTCAAACCCAAGATAACAGTTGGACAAACATGTAACCCGGGCTGCACCCTCTTCGCATTTCTCGATTAGCCCGTTCCGTTATGCGTCGGCATAGCGGAAGTCACGTGATATGAGCAGAGGATACAACCTGATTTAAAGGGGACACAAGAGCACAAGAGGACGATAGTTATGTTTTCGCTGCCATGATTACGCTACTTTTGAATTGTTTGAAGTTCTCAGGTTGTATGCTTATCTCAAAGAGAACCCTTCAAACAGAATTACGTCAATAACGGAAGATTCGGAGTAACGCAGATTTTAGCTTTTAAAAAACATATATAGATCTGCATTAGATGGTTCCATTCTTCTTTCTTATGGGATACACTTGATGTTAGATATGCGGTTCCAGAATTGTTTTGGTGGGGAGGCGTGTAGCTTGGGGTTCCATCAAATTTAAATGACACCGCTCTCTTGCTAAATGTCCTCCTTGTTATAGTGTGTCGTAGGGGTATCTACCATTTTGTGGACCCTCAATCGTAGACGTCATCATACAACACAACATTTACAGTGAACTGAGTACTTCAGCTACAATCTATTATTTATGATTAAAGTTTTATATAATATATTGTTATGTTAAAGGGTAAAACATAGAAAACGGTTATCCGTATTGAAATAAAATGGTGTGACGTATAAAGCGACAGTGGTGTGGAACTCTTCAGTGTGAGAGGTAGATTTGTAGGTCTCGGGCGAATTTGAGAGTTAAGAAAGCAGGATAATTGACCATTCTATCCTCAAAACTCTACTTTGAGTATCGCTACATCAGTCCGATCACATGAAATACTACCGATCTCCGTATTAATGTGAACACATAAGAATGGCCACTCGAAGGGAAATGGACTCGCATGGCTTAACCGGACAATGTGAATATTCGTTTTAGAACTCTTTTTATTGATTCAGGAATATCATTTAGCCATTGGTAACACTTACTTGCCTTTTCGTGAGATAACTTTATTTCAGTAAGAAAAACGTGCTACAGCACTAACACAAAACAATTAACTATAGCTTTCCTCTTAGGTCGCACACGCACACACACACACATCCCATTTCTTTTAAAATTTTGAAAAAATCGAAACCAAATGAGGTATGTACTTTCTTTGACCTGGCAGTCTTTTTGTTGCCAGGAGAGAGCTATGGGGGTGCACGATTGTCTATCTATTATCTATCTACTATCTATCTACTATATATCCATCTACTGATAAAACACACACTGTATGCGCTTCACTTTGTCGTTTACAAACGATTACAAATAGATGACATAATCGGAAAGACAAACTTTAGATAAGCGAGATCGCTGTGATACGTAAGGTAGATTACTGCTTGACACGATCTTCACCTTGGCTTCTGATCAAATGACAACGTATTTCCCTCTAGTGTAACCTGGTTTCTACACAACGTATTTCCCTCTAGTGTAACCTGGTTTCTACACAACGTATTTCCCTCTAGTGTAACCTGGTTTCTACACAACGTATTTCCCTCTAGTGTAACCTGGTTTCTACACAGCGTCCCGCCAACATGAGCAGCAGCTCCAGGTAAAGTGAAGATTTTGTTGGAATTACAGATGTCAAACGTTGTCAGTGGGTTATTTTATCGAGAAGTACTGAATGTTGCTAAACATTACCCTTTCTAATGCTAATCCTTCCAAAAGTCTTGATTTTATTTGTAGAAAACCTGCCAATATCAAGCCAATTGTCGAAACATAATTTTGAAAACCTTTCTATCTCAGGACTTCAATTATAGGGAATTTTTACTACTAGGCACATAGTAGGTTACATCGACATCTCACTCAGTGGTTTGCATAGCTCTGTTGTTTTCATTACTGGGTTGGTAACATTCTCTACACACTCACGTAATTTCTTCCCACGAAACCTCTAGTCTAAATTGCGGTTACTTGTGCGAGAGAAAGATAATCCTGATTGGTTACAATCACATCAAGTTGTGTTGCAACAATATTCTCCTCATATTAATCGTCATTGTTTCAAAGTGTGATTTGACATTGCGAAATTCCTTAAGCCCTAGAGAAGAGTCGGGTCAGCATATCTCCTCTTTCCATATCTCTAGTAGCCATGAGTAGGCAACCTATTTCCGCTATGCGTGGGCACAGCGGAAGACACGTGACGTCTTGAGATGAAGGCACGTGACTTAAGGAGCCACAAGAGTTGTTTCAGTTGGAAAGGACTGTTGTAATGTAATGCGCTGTCATGACTACGGATTCGTCTGGTTGTTACGGTTTAAATATGACAAGCTATCTAGTTACAGAAATGTCAATTATGGGAAAACTCCGCACATAATGCTGAAACTATAATTATTTCAGTTATGTTTAGATCGATTCGCATAAGTTCTCATTAGTTCAGTTAAGTGTTAAGTGTTGGATGTAATTCAATAAATGAAAGTCGGGTTAAATGTTGACCATTGACCATGCACACTTCAGCTGTGTCACCCCAACATATTACAAACAAGAGAATCACATCAGTCATTAAAATTACTATTTACAGTTTGAAGCAAACACAAATGTACAAGTTGAATGTACATATGAAATCATAGTTTTACCCAGTTGTCACTGCATTGTACCTACGTTGCTAAAAATATTGACTTATACACTAACCATTGTAATTAATTCATGGGGCAAGTACAAATGATTGATAACAAATCATACGGTTCCGATTCACTATCTAAATGACGTGTCGCGCCACATCTAGTATTTCCAAAGGCAATCACTCTTTTACGGCTTACGGTCAATAGCTCAAGCATTGACGAGAACATCCGATAATCAATTAAAGTGGTATGATAGGACAATATGATTCCAGGAATACTTGATGGGCTGTCAGCACCCCAGGGTAGCCTCTCACTACACTATCCCTCTTATAATTCCTCAACTCTCCAAGTTCGCCTTTCAGCAAACATGCATTTCCATAAACATCCCCAACTTCCAAACGCAAGGCATAACTCTTGCCAGTCTGCATCACTGGCTGATTTAACCCTTGCGGTATTTCCCTCGCTTTGTTGTGTCAAGACAGTGAATAGCTGCACCAGAAATGTATAGCGGACCTGAATTTCTAAACACAGATTTCTTAAGGAAATACTGCAAGGCCAGTAATGGAGACTGGCAAGATCTAGAGTTATGCCTTACATTGGGAAGTTGAAACATCCTGAGCACTGGACAAGTTTTTTCTTCAAGGATGATTCTGCATGTCCTCTGGTTGCCATTCTCTTCTCGCACTACACATGCTGTATTACCTCTAACGTGGACACCATACATGAACAATACCTCCACCAAGGGTCATTCAGTTAAGTTCGCTGTGTGTAGCATCAAGACAGTTCAATCCAGGAGATACTCCGTTGACAACAGTCACATACAATAAAATGTTCTAAATATTTTCGATTACAATAACACTGGTATTTCTCCACCAAATAAACTGACATGACCTGTAAATGTTATCTTGAGGGTGACCTGATTTCTGACTACTGGTGTTTGGGGGACGCTACATGGTAGTGGTGGAATGCCCACCACCCCTCCCCTCAAACGTGTTGTTTATATCAAAGTATTACAGTGCCTTAGAAAGACTCAATCTAGAGGTAAGACCCTTCTATTTTACCTCTTGATAAAAGGCTTAATCAGTTGTGATATTATGGCAACATTTTTGCTGGTAGATTTGAAACTAATTGTTGTGTTTTACCATATATTTTAGTACATGTATTTGCTAGGGTGTTTACAACAATAATTGATTTATCGATTTGAATATTTGTTTTAAACGTTTAAAGAATAGTTCACACTTGGAGAAATTATGTATTTTACTTTGAATACAAATGTACATCAAATCTAAATATGCAAATATTTCATTAACATAATGTTAAAAGTATTCCATACGATTTGTTAAATATAAAGTATTGATTGGGAGGATTTACATTTAGTTATAGATCCATTTGGAGATACAGAGAATTGTTTCAGAATTATGTAATGAAATGTACTTTCACAATAATTATTGATTAATATGCTTCAATTTTAGAATATATATTTTGGATCTGCTCTTTCATGTTTTCTTAGAGCACATTGAAATGTGAAGATTTCCATGTATTGGAATAACATTTTTCAACTTCATAGAATAGCAAATCGTATGTACATAATAAATCCAATTATAGACGGCGAAAATCATGTAACCGCATAAATTAATTTCTGTTGAATGCCGAGACAATGCTTCCCAACAATTGCACACTGTCTATGCACACACGTGAATATATCTGATTAAAGCGAAACTTAGGGGTTATTTTTCACATTCTTGTATTTATATGTTATCTTTCTGTAGAACATATGTACTGCTTTGTAAAAACCTACAGCTAATCGTTCAACCCCAGATATTGGACTCACTGTAAGAGATACACACTTAGGCAATCGTATAGCATTCCAAACATTAGTAACTATAGGTAAGAACTTACCTGTTTCTCTTATTAGCAGAGAAATGTCTGTAGAGCTGACCTCTTTATCAAGACATGATGATGAAAAGATTGGAGTAGAAAACCCAGCCTTTATTAAAGACGACGAGACGTGCAACGGAGTTACAATTGAGGTCAGAATGGGGTTCAAGAAAGTTACTGATTCTCTGTATGTGTCAGTGATCAGAATGTTTTTCAAGAAAGTTCCTGATTCTCTGTATGTGTTAGTGAAGAGTCTGGCGTAGTCATGTCCATGACTGTGAAAATGGTATCCTTTAATACAGGCTAGGTCCTTATACAGCAGGTCTAGACTAACTGAATACACATGGAACATTAAAGAAATAAAAATAACATGGATTAATCCATGGTCATGACGTCACTCTATTGTGTTATCAGTTGATTATTATTTAGGAATCTACTGGTCATTGACTTCCAGTCAGGAGGGGTGTTAGGTTTTTACATTTTCAGTAGTGGCTAATCGAGTACATTTTTCGAGACTGATGTATTTTGTCTTTGTGTATCTGAATAGGATCTTAAAATATCTCTCAGCCAGACAAATTAATTTTGGTGATGCATGAACCTGGATTCGAACATGCAACCCTACGCTTGGTAGTCAGCGCTCCTAACCATTAGGCCACAAGACGCTGTTAGAAGCATAAGGATTTGTTTGTCAGTAAGAATCCCGCGTTCTAGTCTTGTAACGCACGCGGAAGGCATGGAAAGGCAGAGTTTTAGCTGTCATTCACTTCGCCTCGCGTGAAGTTTTGCGCTGCACGTGCATGGAAGAATCCAGTTCATGAGGGTCGCAGCTACTTGTACCATATCCGATGAATGAGCACCGCAATTTGCAAAATAATTGATTTTGGTGTCCCAGAATTGAAATTTATTGTTTCAAATGTAAAATAATCACATATGCAATGTTTCGGGGCTCGTTGATTATTTTTAACGAAACCACAGCTCCTCATGCATTCTCCATTACAGTATGTAGAGTTATTATTGAGTTTCATAGACTAAATTTTACTCAAGGTCTGACTCTCGCCAAGCGGTACGGGTTCGAATCCCGGAAGAGATTTACCAATAACTGCTGTTACAATGTAAAACTACGATTCTACCATACACGATTACGAATACGTTTACGTACATGTCAATTCCTACAAATATCAGACCTAATTGAAGAGGTCCTTTGAATTAATTAATCATGGCATAAATACGTTCTAAGTACGATTGCTGCTTGAAACCCATTCTGAATCCTGAAATGAGAGAAAGGAGGATTATTTATTTCGACATGCCTACATTCCAGTTACCACTATAGATGGAGATCTTAAAGGACAAGGGTAACCTTTATGTGGTAATAATGTACTGAAACAAAGGTAGACCTCAGTAAAAGTTTCTAATAACTGAAAGGTAATAGCCGAACATCTTGGGTTTATATTATTGCTTTCGTTGCTTTCTGATTTAGATTCCAACCGATGATGACGTCACGCACGGCAACAAGTGTTCCCGAGGAGTTGGGTTCATACAGAAGAAGATTGCAGGCATCTACATCAGATATAAACAGCCGCTATGGATGACAGTGGGCTTTCTGATAATTGCTGCTTATATAGCATACTTCGGTTATGCTTTGTACTACAGGTTTGTAAGGAAGAAAGGTAATGATACATAGAAGGTGATGCAAGACGTACCATTTTATCAAATGATTTGGTAACAAACGAGTGAAAGCACGATATATACGAAATCTTTATCTAATTTAATAACAATTATTTTAGATGGACGTTCGTTTTATATAAGTCAATACTGCCGAAGCGTTCATAAAATAGGATAACACTTTATTAACGTAATGCTATGTTTGTTGCGCATGTGTGTAGGTTTGGTGACGAAGGCTCATACAGACTTCTTGGCGGAACACTGTTCGGAGCCCTGGTGCTGCTGTGGAGTATAGGGGGCAAGCACACGGTGTACTATATGAGGAATGCGTACACAGGTGTGGTGGACTGTGCTGGTGATGCCAGGTGTACTTCCTTCAAAACATTCTTCAGATGGTGAGTTTGTAACAAAACGATTACCTTGCAGACTTGAACGTTGTGAGATTGAAACTCCTCCTAAATTATACCAATATGTTCTTATAAAAATGTATTGCCGGCTTGGGGAGAAGGTTTTGAAAATTAAGTATACAATATATATATATATGAAAAAGTTGAGGAAGGTCTCACGTGAAGTAAATGTATATAAAAATAAAATACTTCAGACGACACTTGCTGTAGATATCATTTTAATGTTGTCATCATTAAAATGATATCTACAGCAAGTGTCGTCTGAAGTATTTTATTTTATATATATATATATATATATATATATATATATATATATATATATATATATATATATATATATATATATATATATATATATAAATAAGCAACCACAGGAACTACTTACTACTACTTACATATTCATTTCTTACCATCCCCTTTACTTCCTTCCTACCTTACTTTCTTCCTTACTACTTAAACCATTCTACTTACCATACACTTGCTCGTACTTTCTTCCTTACTACTTAAACCATTCTACTTACCATACACTTGCTCGTACTTCCTTCCTTACTACGTGACAATGACGTCAATGACAATGGCATCACTTTGTTACCCGAAGGGGAATTCTTTGTACTTACATCTTTGTCTTTCTAAAATTTTCCCTTCCTACCTGTATAATCATGGCTTACCTTCCTCTCTTATTTCCTTCCTCCCTTTCATACTTTTTATACATTCCTTTTTACTTTTACATAGTTCAGCATTACCTTCGTTCATTCCTTATTCTTACATATCCATTTCTTACATTTCTTCCTTACTTCCACCCTTGCTTCCTCGAGCCTGACAAGTTATACCTTCCTTCCTTCCTTCCGGGAATGTAGCTCCGGGGTAGACCGGGGTTCGATTCCCGGTCGCGTCATACCAAAAGACGTTAAAAAATTGGAGTTGTTGCTTCCTTGCTTGACACTCAGCATTATAAGGATAGAACAACGCTTGAGCTGGTGCTGCACAGTGGCTGCCGGATTCAGAAGGAACAAAATGAATTTCCGATGTACAATGTATTGAGGACAATAAAGAGTTATTATATTATTATTTACTTCTTTTCTTCCTACTTCCTCCATCCTTCCATCATAACATTTTCTTATTTAAATATGAAAAGTGGAGTATATTGACCATTGATTCTTTTTTAATTAACTTCCTTTAATATACATATTGTGTTCAATCTGCCCGCAGGTTCCTGTACATAGGGATGGCTGTGTTCATGGGCGTGTACACGGGTCTCGTCATCGGGAGGGATAACCCCCGGAACCTCATGTCCCTCGTCGGAATAGCTTTCTTCATCGTTACAATGTATATCACTAGTGTCGACCCCGCCAGGGTTGGTATATACAGAGATACGTGTCATCATTATTTCGTCATTTCTTGAATAGTTTTTCTCATCGCTGCCATGTTCAATGTACTTAACCAGTGTCGACCTCGCCAGGGTTGGTATATTCAGAGATACATATCATCATTCATGTGTTCATTACAGCGCTTCGGGGCGGTTTTCTAGTTTAGCGCTATATAAGTAGTTTTATGATGATAAAGATGATGATCAATATTTCGTCATTTCTCGAACATTGTGACTTCACGAGCATCACGTGTGGTTGTGTCTGTTAAATAATTAAAGGTGGGGCAAAATATCGTGAATGAAATGGTTTAAAAATAAATATGCAAAAGTGTAAGTCTAATTAAAATCAGACCGTTATTAGTTGCTCTATGTGTCCTCTATAGTATACTTATATTCAAGTTGGAATTCTTTATTCAGGTGAACTGGCACCCTGTGTTTTGGGGCATGTGTCTCCAGTACGCATTCGCCTGTATCATCCTTGAGACGAGCTGGGGGTATGCCGCCTTCAGCTGGCTGGGAGATCGCATGACGGAGATCTTGGGCTACTCCGATAAAGGTGCCCAGTTCGTGTTCGGTGAAAAGACGTACGAAAACCACATGTTCGCCATGAAGGCAAGTGCACAAGAGATTTCAGCTCTTCGGGACCATTTGTTCTGTATCTCATGAAGATAGTCATGAAGTACTATCTAAGGTACAAGGTGTAAAGAAAAGTTTATAATTATGTTATACAGGGTGCAAATTTGTGTCCAAATGCCTGGTTCCATTTTGACTTTTTTTTGCGATTTCAGGATTTCTTGTTTGAATGTTGACACTAAATCAAATGGCTCCACGGCCATAATACTGGAATGACATTTCTAATAGTTTACAACGTGCCTAATAAAAGGGAAAAAACCCGCAGTGTGTTCCATACCCAGTCACCAAACGCTTACAGGCTACATAATGATAATAATAATAATAATAATAATAATAATAATAATGAATTTATAAAGCGCCTAATTTCCAGGCGAGGCCTGCTCAACGGCGCTGAGAGAAGAAATCAGTGACAGATAGAATAAAATATGAGAGTTATTGGCAGTCAGTGGTTGAATAGGAAGGTTTTAAGTTTTTGCTTAAATGATGATACAGATTCTGCGGACTTGATATGCGTGGGGTGAGGATTCCAGAGTCTGGGAGCTAGCACAGAGAAAGCGTTGTCAGAAAGTTTGGTCCTAGTAGATGGCACAGAAAGCAATGACTGGTTTGATGAACGGAGAGATCGCTGAGGCTGGTATGTAGTGAGAAGTTCCTTCAGGTAGCGTGGGGATGAGTCAATATAGAGAGCAGAGAATGTTAGCAGGAGTTGTTTGAATATGATTCTTTGTTGGACTGGAAGCCAATGGAGTTGTCTGATGACTGGGCTGATGTGGTCTGATGGCTTAGTGAGAGATAAACCCTTGCATACCCCTTGCTATAACTTTACAACAAATTTTCTTGCAGGTGTTACCGGTGATAATCTACTTTAGTTCCCTCATCTCTGTTCTCTATTATATGGGAGTTATGCAGAGTATAATTCGGGTCCTGGGGAGGTTCCTGGCTTTCTGTCTTGACACCACGGCCACAGAGTCGCTCAACGCCGCGGGGAACATCTTTGCCGGACAGGTATGCAACATTCTGAAAAAAGTGATTTGTTGTTCAAATTTTTTTCTGATTTGGATATTTTTAGAACAATATATCGTTGACATCCTCAGAACCCTGCTTCCAAAATAATTTCAACAGCTTGTAAAACAGTAACAGTAACAAATCGGTAGCAATACTTAGGTTTTCTGAAATATTGAACCAGACAAAAGTAACAAGCCATCCACACGGCTGGAATTTTACCAAAATATATAGTTTACTACCTGCAAAAACTATTTCCAATGTAATCCACACACGCTTGATTGTAGACAGAGAGCCCCTTGATGATTCGTCCATTCTTACCGGTGATGACCAAGTCTGAAATCCATGCAGTAATGACCGGGGGGTTTGCAACTGTGTCAGGAAGTGTTCTCGGAGCTTATGTGACATATGGGGTGAGCCTTTATATTTGTAATAATGTAACAGTGTAGAAAACTATTCCATATTGTGTTTATTTTCAGTTCATTCGCCGAGGTTATCAAATGGTATTAAATATATCAACCTTTCTGCAACAGTACAGCTGCATACCAAAAGTTTGTTCGCCTACTTGTTTATTACAGTGCAAATTTCATGTAAGTTTTGCATAACTTTGAAGCATCGTATCAACGTGAAATCTCAACCAATCACATTACAATTCATTGTTGTACGAAGACAGTTGAGTGTTCGATAACATAATCTAATATGTGATGCCTTATTGTAAACAGTTGCATTTTTGGCAGCTCTTTGAAATAACCAGGGGTCAATCTTTTCAAAACAACAGTATTTATTTCTTTTGTGAAATATTCAGTCAGTGAAGTCAAACATGCATGATATGTTTCCTCTTACAGTCAGTCAATGTCGTTCTTATGAAATTGTTCTCATTTAGTCGATATGAATAGGTTTATTCGAAAATTAAAGAAATTCTTTCTGTCTATTTCATTATGCCAAATGTCATAAACATGCACCACTGCCGTGATAATGATTATTTTACTCATGGATAAATGATGGTGCATTGTATGTGATACCTTTTTATTGACGTTACAATGAACGTCGATTTACATGGTATTTGCACTAAGATACACATATACATGTTCGTAGGTGAACAAACTTTCGGTATGCAGCTGTAGAATAGATCGTTTTAATTCATCGTTTTGATCAACCCTTTTAAATCAAAAAGTCATCAATTTGAATTGTATGGTATATGTCGTCTACTTCTCTTCAGGGCATTAAAGCCAGGGCCGTGTTCAAGAGAGGTTTCAAAGTAATCGCTCAATTAGCTATTACTTTTAAACCTCTCTTGAACGCGATTGCTCAACGAAGCGCTACGTAGCAAAGCGAGCGAACTTTGATGTTTTGCACCGTGTCGCGCTCGCTGTTATGGAACGGAACCCTGGGCCGTGTTCAAGATAGGTTTCAAAGTAATCGCTCAATGAGCGATTACTTTGAAACCTATCTTGAACGCGATTGCTCAATGTAGCGCTACGTAGCAAGGCGAGCAAACTTTGAGGAATTTGCACTGTGTCGTTCAAGAGAGAAGAAGCGCTCATTGAGCGCTACATTGAGCGCTACATTGAGCAATTTAAGCGCTCGCTGCTATTGAACGGGGCGCTGGTGTACAATGTTGTAGCAGTGACACCCGATCGCGAGTTTTCAAGCGTGACACAATAATTATAATGTGAATATAGGGTGATTTATGATAACAATGTTATAATAGTGGAAATATTGAATGAGTTAGTTAATAATAATGTGAACATTGAAAGAGATGCTCTATTTGTTAGATGTTATTGCAATTACTATTTCGTCAAACAAAATATACAAAGTTTTGCAATACGTCAATGTCTGTAGTTGACCATTATGACAAATGGTATGTTCCCCAGGTGAAGGCGAACCATCTGCTCTCAGCCTCGGTCATGTCCGCTCCAGCTGCTCTGGCCATCTCAAAACTGACCTATCCAGAAACAGAGAAATCTGACGTGGATCCCAAAGACGTCTACAAACTACAGATGGAGTGCGATATTTGTACTCATCTTTATACACGTGTAACTATATTGGTGTTGGTGACTTGTGACTGTTGCCTGGTGTTGGTGACTTGTGTTGGTGACTGGTATTGGTGACTGGTGTTGGTGTTGGTGACTGTTGACTGGTGTTGGTGTTGGTGACTGTTGACTGGTGTTGATGAATGTTGGCTGGTGTTGGTGACTGTTGACTGGTGTTGGTGACTGTTGACTGTTGACTGGTGTTGGTGACTGTTAACTGGTGTTGGTGACTGTTGACTGGTGTTGGTGACTGTTGACTGGTGTTGGTGACTGGTGTTGGTGTTGGTGACTGTTGACTGGTGTTGGTGACTGTTGACTGGTGTTGGTGACTGAGGTTGGTGTTGGTGACTGTTGACTGGTGTTGGTGACTGCTGACTGTTGACTGGTGTTGGTGACTGTTGACTGGTGTTGGTGACTGATGACTGTTGACTGATGTTGGTGTTGGTGACTGGTGTTGGTGTTGGTGACTGTTAACAGGTGTTGGTGTTGGTGTTGGTGACTGTTGACTGGTGACCGTTGACTGGTGTTGGTGACCGTTGACTGATGTTGGTGTTGGTGACTGGTGTTGGTGTTGGCAACTTCCCTACCCAAGGCATAACTCTCTTGTCAGTCTCCATAACTGACTGACTTAAGGCTTGCAGTTTTTACCTCACTGTTCCGTGCTAAGATAGTGGGGTGCTGCACCTGAAATACTGAGTTCCTAGCAAGGAAATCTCAAATGAATGCGGCAAGAATTAAATCAGCCTCAAGGGACACTGGCAAGAGTTATGCCTTGCGTAGGGAAGTTGGGCTTTGGTCTCGGTCTTAGTCTCGGTTTCGGTCTTAGTCTGTTACATTTAACTACATAGCGAATGAAAACACGATAATTGAAAAAATATTACGTACTTTCTTTTAAAATGTTGGAATGTAAGTGACATACCGCTTTATATGACAGAAAAATATACATATCAACTCATTGACTAAAGTATGAGTGAATGACGACGCACGTGCAGCACAGGGAAATATACAGCGTAGAAAAAGCATGGTTGGGGTGGGCAGAAGTGGGCCCGATAAGCCAAATTCAAATGAGTAACTCAAAACAATTTCAATAGCAAATGCATAAGTTATATTTAACACACACACACACCCAAAGTACTGATATTAGTATAGGTATCTGTTGTTGTCGGATAAAACCTTTCCTTAATGCTTATGTTGGATTGCCATCCTTGACGTATTGAGTCTTGTCAGGTCTACGAACAACGTCATAGAGGCGGCGTCAAACGGTGCGTCAGTGGCTATCAAACTGGTGGCCAACGTCGCCGTCAACGTCATGGCCTTCCTAGCGTTACTGGAGTTGATCAACGCGACATTGCTGTGGTTCGGGCAGAGGGTTGGTGAGGAGGAACTCTCGTTTCAGGTTCGTGTTTGGTTATGGATAAACTGGGACTTGGGATTTTAAACCTCATATCTAGGGCTTTAAAACCCTTGCATTCTTAGATGGAGGCTTTTCCTGGAGTAAAAATACTGAACACTAAAACTGACCAAACTATACGTGACTGACAGCTGAATACAGCTATCACAGAAAATTATATGAGCAATATGTAGAATTAATTCAAGGTGTAACTCCAAGTTGTAGTTTGTCAGCGTTGCAACCCTTGTTTTAACCCACCAAGGTGGAGGGGGTTTAGGTTTGAGCTCCGTTCGTCCGTCCGAGATAAAGGGGACAATGTTTCTGAGAAACCGTTCAACTAGTGTGTATAGCTTGAGGTTATCAAAATTAAACCTTGATGAAACTCCAATGGGCAGCTTTTTCTCAAAAACTGCCAGAGAGAGGATAACCAAAATTGGTGTGTGGCTTGAGGACATAATTACCTTGATGAAGTTCGAAAATCAGGAGCTTTTGAGTGAGTTCTGATATGTCCATCTACTGCATATTGTCTGTGAAAACCCATGATAAGGTGAAACTCCACCAATGAATACAGTGGTTCTATATCCTAATTTGATATAATTTATTAGATTTAGGATATTTTGGACAATGTTGACAGTTTCAATGACAACCAATATGGCGGGGTAGTGCAGATGACCATATATTCTTGTTCATTTCTGACAATTGTTCTGATTCTACCCGCTAATATACATGATATAATTTGTCAGTTTTTTTATATTCTCTCCGCTTCATCTCTCTGTTCCCCACAGCTGATCTGTTCCTATGTGTTCTACCCGCTAAGTTACGTCATGGGGGTTGAGACAGTTGATTGTCGACGTGTTGCTAAGCTTCTCGGCTTCAAAATCTTCACAAACGAGTTTGTAGCTTACATCGAAATGGGGAAGTTGATAGACAACGGAAACGTGTTCAGCAACTACACTCTGACCGGCGGCAACTGGACCGTCAGTGGGGATGATGTTTATCTCGAGGACTGGGGTCAGACTCTGATTGGTGGATATCTCTTGGTAAGCATTCGGAAAACTTCGGAATTTAGAGGAAACTGAGCTGTAAAGTCATGTCGATCGGTCCTATGTTTGGTTATAGTCAATGCTTAAAGTTTCCTGGATGTCCAGAAACAGAACTTAATTCATGTCGTGTCAAATTATTATTATACATTGCAGTGTAAGACTTTCATTTTCTCTTTAACTTACACACTCAAACATATGTGAAGGACGGGAGCTCTCGTGAGGGTATTAAGTTACCATTTAACGTCAAGTGCTACCGCGGCATGAGGATCCATTCTCATGTTTTCTGAACTATTTTTTACTTGACATTTGCCGAAATATTTTGGTAATCTGGTTTTTTTTTTACATTTACATATACCAACTGTAACATACACACACCGTTAAGAAATACCAAGAGAGTGTAATAATGTATTTTGGAACCGTATATACAGTCTATAATTCGCCAGTTATTATACTGAATTCATGTATCAACTTAATAGTAGCACACGCAAAAAGTATGTACTCGGCAATGATTTAAGATATAAGAACAAGTATTCCATAAACTCATATTCAGCCAATGCCAAGTCGATCTTATTCCATGGATATCTGATTTTAATTACTCGGGGTATGAACCAGTCTGATTAAAATCGACCTTGTTCGGAGGAA
The DNA here is from genome assembly GCA_936450465.1 of Gibbula magus. Taxonomy (NCBI): domain Eukaryota; kingdom Metazoa; phylum Mollusca; class Gastropoda; order Trochida; family Trochidae; genus Gibbula; species Gibbula magus. Next base: position 58,023,992 of record OW388300.1, read on the forward strand.
TAAAATTTGCAAAATTATGCATCTACCGGGATACGAATAGGTTCTGTAGATTCCTCTCCACAAGGTCGGTTTTGCGTGGAACCTACGACTGATATGAGTTCGTATCCCGGTAGATTTACTATTTTGCATGTTTTTATTCCACGGAAAACCGTCGATTTAAACAGACTGGGGTATGAACTTGCATATTTAAAATGTTCGTTTCAAATTCTAGCCGAGATCCCAGGTTATCACAACATACGCCCTGTGCGGGTTCAGCAATTTGAGTTCAATGGGGGTACAAATCGGAGGACTGGGCGCAATGGCCCCGACTAGGAAGTCCGATCTGACGAGGTTAGCGCTCCGGGCCATGATAGCAGGGAACGTGGCATGCTTTCTAACTGCTTGTATTGCTGGTATGTATTTACGAGCGCTTCAATGTATGTAAAGCTGGGATGTATTTAATGGCTCTTCATCGGGTTTCTTCAATAATGTTATGAATGCTTCAGTTAAAATATTTAATTAATGTTTCAATCGAAACCATGACGTAAGTTGTCAGTGTAGTGTTTTGCTTATGGTTTATAAACCTATTAGGTATATATCAAGTTGGTTTATTATTTTGCTTTTTTGTTGTTGTTTTTTTTCATAATGATATTTTTTTCCCATTAGGTCTTTTCTACTCTGGAGAAACCTAAAAGATTCTAAATATCACCAAAATTGGCCGCAAGAACATCGTAAGAACATCACAAGACCATTACAAGAACATCACAACACGATATGGAACAAGTTGATATATATATATATATTTAAACATTAGACAAGACGGGCAATATAGTTCCAATGGAGCCTGATTATCCTGTTATAACATCATATGGAATCCTATGATTTAACAGGAAAAGATCAAATAATCATCTCAAAGCAACATTCAATCACGTGATTTCATGAAATGACAGTAACATTATTTCATCATCGGATTTTCCTAAATAACTTTATCACATAATACTATAAAGTCCATGTCATGATTCTAAGAAACGAATTAACACATGATTCCAAGAAAACTGTTTGACACATGATTTCATAAATATGTTCATCTCATATATACGAAACTGAATCATCATATATAACATAAAATTTCGTCCCTTTATTTTATCAGTTTCATCTGATTTCAAAGAAGTGATCACACAATTTCATTAAAGGATGCATGATATTTTCATTAAACAAAATTCTATCAACAACTACCAACTATCAATATCACAAATCAAATCACAACATTTTGCCAAACGATACCATCAAATAATTCAAAAGATGTCATGAAATAAGTTCATCAATTGATATGATCACATGCTTTCCCTGCTGAATAAAAGTGAAACCATATTTTTGTAAAACATTATATCTTTCAGTTCATTTTTCATTTCTGAAAATAGTTCTGGATGATGTATGAGTATCAGTCTGTTAAGATTCAGTTTACACTACTTGGACGAGGGACAGACTGTAGGTTGCTGCAAACGACGTAGTTCTGGGCCGTATTTATAAAATTTCTAAGAGTGAATGTAAATTCTTAACCATTGACAAATCTAAGAATGTTCATAGAATTAGTCTTAAGTTTAAAAAGTTCATAGAATTAGTCTTAAGTTTAAGAATTTTCATAATTTTGTGGGAATTTCCTAAGAGTTAAACTTTATTCTTAGCTTAAAATAGGTCTAAGAATGTGTATAAATGAACTCCTTTGCGTAACGTTTAGCGAAGTGTGCCAATTTGGGGTTCTATAAGAGTTTGTCTCAGTAAACTGGAATAACCTCTATAGACACGGTCCCTAAAGCCGTTCAAGTCGGGGGTCGTTTCACTATGTTTTTGTAACATGTTAATAGCATTGATCCAAGGAATTGTGATTGTGTATGGTGTATAAATCGTACCAAAAAATTTCTATCTTATTGTTATATTTATAAAAAAAAATATACAGCCAATGCATATATGTTGGAATTAGAAGTTAAACGAAAACAGTTATACATGATATTTACACATAAAACATTTATAAACAAACTTGTTTGTTCAACAGCTCTTTATTTTACATATGTTTTTAGGTCTTATTACGATTTTAAAATTATTAAACTATATTTATATGCACATGCCTTCTATAGTTTAAACCTACGGAACGATAATGATAAATAGAACAGTTGATGACATTATCTCATTATGGTAATGAACAACTTCCCCTGTTTCAATGTTCAACTAACACAATGCATTCTCTATCACTGGCTGATCTAAGTCAAAACGAATTTCATTGGTCACAAGGTGTTGTTTTGTTTCTTTGTTTGATGCTTTTTTGTCAAAGAGTCAATGTTATTTCTACTACTGTCATTAAGTATAGTTTCAAACAACCACTTAAGCTAGGTCGATGATATTGATGTCCTAAGGGCAGTTCAGCTGTAACTTCACCTGTCCATTTAATGTGTACATCAGCACATATCAGCATACAGCTGCATTATCAGCTGTCTTGTGTTGGCTAGCACCGTTCAATATCTCCGCTCTAGAAATGTCAGATTTTAAGTCTCCCAACCTGCTTGAACTATAGATGATGTGTACTATAAATGAGCTTTTGTGAACTAGAAACGAGCTGTTTTGAACTATAAATGGGCTGTTGTGAATTATAAACAAGATCGATGTTGTGAATTACAAATGAGTTGTTGTGAATTATAAAAGAGATGTTGTGAATTACAAATGAACTGTTGTGAATTATAAATGTGCTATTGTGAACTATAAATGAGCTTTTTAAACTATACGAGAGGTTTTAGTGAACTATCGATTGGCTGTTCTGAATTATACATGAGCTTTAGTGGACTATAAATGAACTTTTGTGAACTATAGATGGGCTTTTGTAAACTATAAATGTGCTTTTGTGAACTATAATTGAGCTGTTGTGAATTACAAATGAGCTGATGTGAATTATAAATGAGCTATTGCGAACTATAAATGAGCTTTTTTTTAATTTTCAAGTTGTCAGCGGAACTTTTCGACCTGTAAAGCTTGTCAGCGGGATATCTCTTGAACCATTCACCGGAATTTCATCATATCTTTCACAAAGCGCCTCCTAGGGAAGACAAAGGGCTGGTTAGAACCATGACATATTCTCACAGCGGAACTTTGATTTGTTTTCTACATGTTAATGTACATGTAAAGCTTGTCAGTGAGATAGCTCAGGAACAATTCACTGCATTTCATCATGTCTTACACAAAGTACCTTCCAGTAAAGACAAAGGGCTGATTATATATTTGTTAACCTATTCTATAGACATTATTCTCAAGGTCACAGCAGAACGTTTAGTTTGTCGACCTGTTAAGCTTGTCAGGAGAATCGATATCACAGGAACTGTTCATTGAATTCTCATCATTATGTTACACCAGTGGTTCTTTTAGGGACAATTCAGGGCCCAGTCGATTTTGCTGATTATTTTTCAAATTTTGAAGTATTAATTTACGGCGGGGGGTCATGTCTGCAATACAGCCTCTTCAAACCAAACTTAGCATAACGGACTATATATATATATATATATATATATATATATATATATATATATATATATTCAAAAAGTGAAAAAATACACAGAGCCATTTTTTTCTCCAACATGTTTCATTGGTATCATCAGGGAGAATCCAATGAAACAATGAAACAACTGTGTTTTTTTTAACTTGTGAATATTTGTAACTGTATACTTTTCAAACTTATTAAAATGATATACATACACACACACACATATACACATCTATATCGTAAATTGTACTGCTCATTAGATAACTGAATTGTAAATAAAAAGGATGGACAAAGTTGTAGCGTGTAACATATTTGTCACGTAATGAATTATACGCTACACAGATGAGAATAAAATTAGTTTAGTCTTCAATTTCGTTAAGCTACTCAGTGTACACATTCTATTATCTTTACTAACATGTTTATATCTGACAGTTTCAATGGCTAAATCATGAGGTGAGCATCGGTGATTGCTTAAAGTTCTGTATAGACACACATGATAAATATGTTTAAGTGACTGAATGAAAAACGAATGGCATTCTACACTTTGTACAATTCGTACGTTTAAACCGATAATTGTAGAATACAAAGTTCAGAACTTGGGATGCCCAGTTTCTTTGTCCATCAAAGAGCTGAGACACTTAAACATGTGGAAACAGAGTATATCGGAATATTTTATTAGCGCTTCAACTACTATTGCTCAGTTAATGCATGACGCCGTCACCTTTGATCGGTCACAAACAATACTACAATTAAAATTGTTCAGAAAATGTCGATACTTAAACTTTTACAGAAAACAGTTTTTATCTTTCATTCCAGACATTTTGAATTGCAGGTGTTAGGAGTTATTGTTTATTTTGGATATATCTAGTGGACAGGTAGTTCATATAATCTAAACGTCGGTTTATGTGCGATGACTGCGCACCCGACGTTTAGAGTCTCAAGCCTATTTTATCATCGACGTAGGAAGACATCTAGCATGCTGGACTAGTGGACAGGTAACCATACCAGCAGCACTTATCTATCCAGCACTAGAATCAAGCCAGTAATGGACAATGGCGTTGTGAGGTGAGGTGAGGTGAATTGGGGTTTAACGCCGCTTTCAAGAGTATTTCACTTATATCGCGGCTGCTAGTATTATGGCAGGGAGAAAGCCCGCAACGCCATGTGGCTATGCATTGCGGTGAAACCTGCGAGCAGAACCTGGCGTTTATCTGATCCTCAATTTAGGATTGTTCTGTTCCTGCTCCCTCACTAGGTTATACCCTGAGTGTGTAGTACGGAGAAGGCTCCTAAAGCTTACATATTACTATCAAATGCATGTATATTGTCAACTTCCCAATACAAGGCACAAGTCTTGCCAGTCTCCATTACTAGCTGATTTAGGCCTTGCAGTATTTCCTTGAGATCTCTGTTCTTGGAGATCCGGAAATCCGGGCCCACTATGCATTTCAGGTGTAGCGATCCACTATCTTGGCACAACAAACCGAGGGAAATACTGCAAGGCTTAAATCAGCCAGTAATGCAGACTGGCAACACTTATGCCTTGCGTTTGGAAATTGGTATATTATTGGTTCATCTAATATAAACTTTTATTATATACCCATGTAAACTTAAGATAGTAATACAGGGGTGCAATACAGTTTCCATGGTCGATTTCTGTATTGCACGGCTGACGGTTCTACTTTCTCTAAACTTCGGCATTTCTCGGAATTTTTCGTACTTTTCAATGTTTTCCCAATTCAATCTCCGAAATTTACACTGCTGGTAATGCTTTAGTTGATTAAAGTATCAGCTTGGATTTAGACCTTATATTAACAGCACAAGCAGGGTAAATGTTACTCAAATTATCATTACAAGGCAGAAAAGCGCAAAGAATAAGGAGAATTGAAAGCATTGCTGAAAGCTTCGCTAGCGATGCTGCGTCATTGTGACGTCACAACCGTTTACAATTGTGACGTCATAACCATGGTTATGTCATTCGAAAGAAGCAGACGGAAGCCTGAATGTTGTTTCTTATTTTCAGTTCTTTGTAATTAAATGATAGTAAAGCAAATTTGATGGTTTAATTATGTTACCACAGTGAAGAAAATTTCACTTGAAGCTCTATTGGGCTGACAAATGAGAAAATAAAGATACGATTAAGATATCAAATCGTGAGTCGTGCTGGTCAGGCAACCGTCCATGTATCAATACGCAGCACGTCGTCCCAGTAAATTTATGCAACTTTATTTGTTTACCAATTTGCTAATAAAAAGGGGTATATAATAAATATAGAACATCATACTTGTGCATTTGGATCGTTTGTATTGAACTCGAAGCTGTCATGGAAGCGGAAGAACAACTCGTTGTTCGAACTCGTTGTTCCTCCGCTTCCATGACATCTTCTCATTCAACTGGCCAGTAACTTATGGGCAGTACTGCCAATCATAAGTAGCACTGCAGTCATCATCATCATAATGCAGAGCTGCCTACCCTCCTTTCAGGTTAAGTGTAGATACATAGCAATTTTGGAGAATTGTGTAATTTTTAGGTGTACAACTCGATGAAGTTAGTACGATACTATTAGATCCAAGATATCATGCTCTGGATCGACAACAATAATCATTGTCTGACTTTGTTTACTGGGGTTAACTCTGGAACTTAGTTATAATTTAACTCTGTAACAGTTAAAAACTCCATCACTCTATACAGAAATTTATGAAATGAACTTTATATATTTCCAGAGAAGAGATGTACAATTTGCAACATTGGTGTACAATCATATTTTAGGACTGTCAAGTGTACAAAATAATCCAAAAGTGTACAAGTAGGCAGCCATGATAATGGGTACTACGCTGAAATTCACCGTAGCATTGCACCCAAACCTTACTGCATGTGGAACAGTTCTCTACAACAAAGTTGCTGAGCCCCTGGCGGGAGAAGATCTTAGCACAGAGTGAGCTTGTCATCATAATTATCGTATTAATGTTATCTAAACAGGAGCGAGTCCTGATGCACCACTGGTGGCATTCGAACCCCAGACCTCTTGATCAAAGTTGAAATTCACAAAGAGAAATAAAATAAACACATCAAAGTATATGATAAGCACTTATTTATTCTAGACAGAGTCACTGACACTGGTCTACTACCCACTGAGTAACAATGTATAGATCTACATGGATAGAGAGAAGAGAGAAGCAGGATGAATGAAGGATAGACACACTGAGAAGCACAAGGAATAGATAAGCAAATGATATACAAACAATTACGTTACAATATATTAGACTATATTAGAACGTCAAATATGAACTCATCACAATTTATGTGAAATTTCAACTTAACATTTTGTTGATTTTAAAAAAGTAAATGAATGCTGTTGAAATACCACAATCTAGCCTAGTCATGTTAACAGATGATACTATCAGTTGCATATGACAGAATAAATTTGAACATGTTTTAAAGTCACTGTAGCACTTCAGGGGGCATTTTTATACGTTCAAGTTTATGCAGTATGTCTTCACTTAAAAGGATAAAACAGCCCATTACACGACCCAATTATCCGTAGTCGTGGAAAACAGTGTCACATAGAAAATGGATCCCTGTTGTTTAACCAAAACATAACTCTTCGTTTAGAAGTCTATTTATTGAGTGAGGCGGATTGTTTTTCAATTGGTAAAATTTCTTTTCCACTTTGTGAGATCTCTTTAGTTCCATTTAAAAAATGTGCTACAGTCCCTTTAAGTTACTGGTGACTGATAAGAATAATGCCCTGATGGCATCCAACAAACACACATGACTGGTGGCAAGTGATTTTTGGGCACCTTCTCAACCAATGAATATGATTGAATAAGATGCAAGGCCAACTATTTGTTAAAAAAAACTGAAAAAGGCTGGCCACTTGAAAACTATGTACAACTGAAGACATTTTCTGAATTTACAAGAAATGAGTTTCTAGTCTGTACAATGACTGTCAAGATACAATGTTAAAATGGTTGTGATGAATATAAATGAATATAGGAATAAATAACAAACTAAAACATATGTTACACATAAAAGTCTCTAGTATGTGAAGTACTTCCACAATCAAACCTCACACCTTACGAATGGTGATACAAGTCTTTGGTATGGCCATTTAAAAAAGAATGTTTCAAAAACTAAGATACCAGTGCCACAATATATTTATAAAGTTCACAATGCATAGAAAACATTTTCTTTGAAACACTAAATAAAAAATACATCACATTCACCATCAAAGCAATTACTGGTTAGATAATGAAACTAACATCAATAGATCAAGTTTATGCTGAGAAAGCCTGCAAAACAAATGTTGCTACGCATTGCAATGAAACCTGTTAGAACGACCTTGAACTAGCAGACAGCTGGTGATGCCAAGATAAATATCCAAAGCATTTGGCCCAAATCAAAATACATGTAGAAAATGTCTCACTGCCTATAAAGTTATAGACTCCTGGATGGTTGTTGAAACATGTCGACTAAAGATAATAATTGCTCTCTTTCCACACACAATATTTAATTACATATATGACACATCAACCAGAACTGAAAAACTAACCCAAAAAAAGTTCATTGAAAAATTTATCTCCAAATCATCAATGAACATCTTATAATTAATAAAGCATGGAAGAAATATAGAAGTTCTTAAGTAAAGGTCATGATATCCTAGACAAAGAAGGAAGAGCTAGTCATGCCTTTCTTTCTTAAGATGAAGCAATAAGGTCATCTTTCTAGCACTGCAACTTGAAACATGAATCCTACAACTCATTCAACATATAACTATGTATTCATTAAAAAAAAACTTATTTTCTCACACTTTAACAATAATTAATTAAAAAAAAAATTGCACAAATTAGACAAAATACAACTCTTTGACCTACAAGATTAAGGTTTGATAATTCTACTAATTTTCTTTGCATACACGGACAATCACACACATGGAACACTATCATACTGAACACTAACATGTTGATAATAGAATCTTAACCATCTCCAAACACTCTTTCTTCAAATAACATAGACATCATATTATTTTATAAATGTTCTGTGTATATGAATACATTATATGGCAAAACAGTGATGTCACAAAAATTGATTTATGACATTAAAGACAATGAAATATGAAAACTAGCTCCGAAACAAGCACTGCTATGCAAAAATAACATCACTTTCACCATAGGGTTAATAAATAGTTAAAACTATCCAGATCCAACACTTGTTCAACCTGTCAATTTTAATGTAGTTATGAAACAAAGCTTTTCAGACAGTATGTAAACTGGTAATCTTTGCTTAGGGCTGGTAACTTACAAAGTTTTTTCCCTTATTTTAACATCAAAAGTTATCAAAGAATACTTTCGGCTGATAAATTTTGAAGGTTATTCCATACAGTAATAAACAGAGCATCGATACAAAGTTTGTCGACATAAATCTGTAAGATGCCTGTACGGACATTGACTAACATTTTGCCAGCAGGGTACTACACTCCTTTATCCTCCTTGATGGGTACACTATAAAGGGTTTGTACACTGTTCACTGACTGGTGCTGTGTTGGAGATGTTATCTAGAACTGCGTTGCTCTGAGATGTACGATCTGAAAAGAAAAGAAATTTTAAGGTAAGAAAAGCTTAAGTACAGAATGTCCTTAAAGAGGTGATTTGTTTTTGATAAACCATTCCAAGCAGTTTTGGTTTAGTGTTCTCTCCATATGAATGGTAAGAAAGCTTTTAAATCATCGGAACCTATGGGTTTTTAAAAAAAAACAACATTCTAATCTATTATCAGTTTGGGTTCGTTACCTTGTTTTACAAAATCATTCAAACCAGTTTTGGTTTAGTATTAAATGATTTTCTGGTAAGCTGAAATTACTTTATTTTCCTTTAAAAACAAGATAGTATTATGACTTTGCTTTGGACTTAAATATTTGAGTAATATCTACAATAAATAATGTCCCAGAGTTCATACTAATGAGTATCAGAAAATCTTTGGAGGTCATTGTACCTTTGTTTAGGAAAGCAGCAACAGTACAAATATGAATGTCACCAAATCTACTATCTCAAATATCTATTCCCTATCAGATCCCACAATGATCTCATTGTATTCTTAATTGTATTTGTATTTTAGGCCATGTGGCCAAACTACTGAAATAAACATGAATTTTAAAAAAGGGTTTTATTTCAAACATGTTAAGACTTCTTTTAAATTGGTATTAACTGTTTTGACATCACTCTAGACAATCTAATTCTTCGTTACAGATAGGCTAGGGGTGGTGCTGTCCACAGTGAGGAGTGGAATTCATGACTGCATGTTTCAGCTATCTGGATCTACTAACAGAAGCAGGATGGTCGGCTGATGTCGGAACATAATGAACTAGAAAAGCAGGGAGGAACTGGTTCCATCAAACGGAACACACAACTGGGGCATGTTTGATAAAGGTTTATTTGGTTATGTTACGAGGCACTTACTCCCCTTGCCAGCCCCGAAACAAACATGGAAGAGTCATGCTCTGTTGGATAGTACCCCTCAACCCCTTTTCATAGCGTATCATCCAGATGAAAGATGTTAGTAACTTAGGTGTATTGAACATTTGTTAACATAATTCGAAATTAAAATGCATATAACAAGTTTTTTTATTTGTTACTTTATTTAAAGATTAAAATTCTATTTCAAGTAAAGAAGGAAAATAGGATTCATGTAAATATGTGCAGCATTAGACAAAAAACAGTGACTTCGGTAATAAACAGAATATTATATTCGTGTCCATGTCATATTATATTAACGACACTCGTGCCTGAATATCTATATACCTATACTAATATTCAGGCACTCGTGTCGTACACATGGTATGACATAGACACAAATATAATATTCTCTATGTAAGTTACATATTAAAAAAAACAAGATTTTCTGGATAACAACTTCTTTAATCTGTAGATACACATAGAGTAGAAAGCATATACTAAACGTTGGGAATCTACACAATAAAGAGGTTGTTATCAAGAAAATCATGTTTTCTTAGTTCCATTATTGTATATACCATAATACATTTTTAATCAAACTTGTGAATGAGGACGATAAAGAGTTATCCTTATTTACCTTTAACAAAGACTTTCAGTAATTATAAATCTCAAAGGAAAAGAATAGGGTTAGCATGAAGCAGAGAGTTACTGAACCAGCAAAGTATGGGTTAATTGTCTTAACATTTAGCTGGTGCATCAATTAACGTCAATGCATTCTGAGAGGCCAATTTACTCAAAGGACATCATCCGGAAATGGCAACTACAGAAGATTTGGGATCTGCAGATAATGGGTTAAAGGGGCAGTAGCACGTTTTGGAAAAGTTATTTTTTAAAATTTCCCATTTATAATTATAGTTTATGTCATTTATATTTACTTTTAGAGGGTAAAACATCTCATTACACAAACCAATTATCCGTAGTGGTAATAACGGTATTGTGTATAATGCAAAAATAGCATGGCGACCATTTTATTGTGAACACGTTTTATTATTTCAAACAAGAGAATTAGTGAGCACAGCTCACTCATGATACCCCCGCTTTTAACATTGGTAAAAAAGAAATGTTTGAAAATAGCAAAAGGGCATCAATGTTTAAACTTTTGTATGAACAGACCATTATATATAAGTATTATTAAAGCAGAGTAAGTATTACACTTGTAAGCATGTTTTAGAAGTAAAAGTCGAAAAATTTGAAAAATGTCATTAAATATGCAAATGAGGGTATGAAACATACAAATATGCAAATGAGGGTATGAAATATAAAAATGACAGATGTACACATCAGTGGTTTCGTAACATTTGAACAATTAGTGTCTGAGTTATGAGTGGAACAAAAAGTGTGAATGGCGAGGATGAGTGAGTGAGTTATTGTTTAACGCCGCTTCGGCAGTATTGCAGCCATTAGCGGCGAGTGGCGAGGATGAAAAACGGAGAAAATTTGCATAAATTATGCAAATGAGGGTATGAAATATACAAAAGGCAGATGTACACATCATGGTGATTGTACATATCAAGTTTCGTAAAATTTGAGCAACTGGTTTCAGAGTTATGAGCGGAACAAAAAGTGTGAATGGTTATAAGTCGAAAACGGAGAATATTTGCATAAATTATGCAAATGAGGGTATGAAACATACAAAAGGCAGATGTATACATCGAGATGATTATATGTATGAAGTTACAAGACATTTGAACAATTAGTACTTGAGTTATGAGTGGAACAAAAACTGTGAATGGCAAAGTCGAAAAACGGAGAAAATTTGAACAAATTATGCAAATGAGGGTACGAAACATACAAAAGGCAGATGTACACATCATGGTGATTGTACATATCAAGTTTCGTAAAATTTGAGCAACTGGTTTCAGAATTATGAGCGGAACAAAAAACGGACGGACGCACGGACGGACGGACAGACGCACGGACGGACGGACGGACGTGCTGACCGCTATATACCCCCGACTACTTCGTAGCGGGGGTATAAAAAACAGTGACAAACATTTCGAAACTGAAACAGTGCTCCTTAATTTAGTTATCAAATAAACAAATGACCACCAAAACATTCGAGGTTACCATCGCTTTTGACGTACTTCCGTTTTACCCCATCTGATCAAATACAAACAACAATAAACTTTCTTCATTAAATTGAAATTTATATAATAAATTATCTGATCTAATTATATAGATAACAATATGTCTTGCTCTAACAAGTCAACTTTAACCGTTTACTTGTGCAGTGATAATCAATGCCTGTCAATATCCCCTCGTCAATCCCAAATTAACACGTACCTACTCATGAAGAACCATCTATATCTATGACAATTCCAATATAGTCCCTTTGTTGAAGATGAAGAATTGGCTCCGTAAATCAGTCCCTCAGAATACTTTGGCACTAATCTATTCACCAGTCTCCATCACTGGCTAATTTAAGCCTTGCTGCATTCTGCTACCTTGTCTGTGCCAGCTTGTCAGAGCTCTATGTAGTTCGGGTGCAGCCCACCTGTTACTCTAGCACAGATTAGTTAACAAAATGCAGCAAGGCTTAAATTAGCAAGTGATTGTGACTGGTGCAAGTTATATAAGTGACTGGGAATGACAGATTATCTTTCGCGAGTTATCTTTCGGAGATTTTTCTCGGAACAGGGTTGATTTTAAACAGACTAGCCTCACTAGAATCTGAGAAGGGAACACTTAGTTTGATTGTGGCACATTCTCAGGGTGGCCCCTAGACTGACAAAACTGAAGCTACAGATTAGGGTCCATTTTAATCAGATGGCCCCACTTGAATCTGGGTAGGGAGCACTGATTGACGGAACTGAAGCTACAGATTAGGGGTTAATTACCTCGTTTGGGAGGAGTCTTGAACATCTTGAGAGGAGCGCCGGCGATGAAGAAGTTGGAGGTCCCTGGGTCTCCTCGTCTCAACTTCCTGGAATCATGGGCAATAAAGAGATGAGATATAATGAATTGGGTTTTTACAAATATTTCACTTATGATTGACTTGATATCTTTTTTTATTATATGAATGGATGATTTCCGCCTTTCTGATTGGTCCACTCGGTCACATGACAGCCTTGACGCCGAGCGATGTCAACCTCTGTGAGTCGCGAGAGGTTGATAACGAAATCCACACACCTCCGGTGGCTAAAAATAGATTTGGGAAATCCTGGTCTTGAGCTCCGTACTACGCGTGTAACTATGTGAGTCAAGCGGTATAGGCATCGCTTCGCCCTGTAGCTGCTGAATTAGAGTGACGTCCCTTTCCGTACTGACAATATGGCAGACGATATGTCAGTTTCAAAGAATGAAATATCAAAACAAAGATTCGGGAGTGTTTCAGCCGAGGAAATAAACCGACTGTTGAAAGAAAAAGATGCGCCGAACACCAGGAGGGCAACAGCCGGTGCTGCAAAGACTATGAAGGCCTACCTTCAGGAGAAAGGTTTGCCGACGGAGTTTGAGACACTTGCATTATCGGAGCTTGACAAAATACTTGCAAAATTCTATGCCGAGGTGAGACAAGAGAATGGCGAACAGTATAAACGTGGTACTATGTTTTCCCTACGCCATGGAATTAACAGATATTTGGCCAGTATCGGAAAGAACATTGACATTATTCATGGCCCAGCTTTCACTGAATATATGTGGCAGAGTCATAACTGACTATAAGTCATAAGTGAATATTTTCAACTGATATTTTGAATTGTTGGAATGTTATTTACTATTTCAAAGTTCAAATTGATTTAAAGATTAAACAATTTGAATTTTCAACTTGTCTTGTATTTTTTATGTATCATGATGAAAATTCCACCTCATAGCTTCTATATTACACAAAATAATTAATTTTAAACGTTTTATGCCCCCGAATCGGAGATTCTGGGGGAATATTGTTTTGCACCTGTCCGTACCTTGGGCAAAACTTTTAATTATTAATAGCTTGGTTTTTGATACTTGGCATGTTCATATCTTGTGATGAGACCTTTTAGATGACATCATGGTATTTGATATCGTGACCTTGACCGTGGCTCATAAAATGCATCCGGGGGCTTTCGTGTTTCACAAACACATCTTGTTCCATATAATAAAACAATTATAGACTTCAGACTCGGTTGATCCAAGGATTTATCGACCTTGGACACGTGATATTCACCTCGGCTTCGCCTCGGTGAATATCACGTGTCCAAGGTCGATAAATCCTTGGATCAACCTCGCTAGAAGTCAATAATTGTATATTGTCATCCAAAACTGGGTTCCACAGGAGATATCGCTTGTATGAGATCAAGTTTTGACAGTAGATTTTGAACAATGCCCTGTTGGCGTCAGCTACATGACATCACAATGATTTTCCATCATCAAGTAATGACATCACAATGCTATGACGTCGAATAATGATGACATCACAATGCTACGATGTCACAGCACTGGAAGCCAAATGGCAGTTTTGTGTTCAGATACGTTCATTTTTCATAAAAAAATAATGAAGAATGAGTTTGGGTGATAAATAGAATCTCACCCTCGTGTCTTCTGATATCAAATATATCAACTCGTGTTTGATATCAGAAGACACTTGGGTGAGATTCTCTATTTATCATATAATTGAGGGTGTTATCGATGCAATAAAGCAATTTGATAAACTTGGTATCCAAATCTGATAACTATGCAAAACAGGTCAAAGGTCAAATACAAGAACTACTTTCGCAAAATTCCACTCTCTTCATGCGAATCCTAAAACTGTTTACGAATCATTGAAAAGCGTAACCGGGAGTTAACCCGAGTATTTCCGTTTGAATGAATGAATATTCGAAAACACAAAATCATCTGATATGGTACAGTGCATTTATAGTTTTAACAAAGTCAAGATAATTGTAGATTTGTTTTAAAAATCATTCAAAACTTCAGTGCGCTATTGACTAACAGCATCAGCATGTAGCTGATGTGTCACTGTCAATCAGCTACCGACGCGCCTCGTCGATTGCACTAGCATTTTGGCAGTTCTTGAGGGCTGATAATAGGTACTTATTATCATAAACCAAAGAAACAACCCCACCTCACAAATAACTACCATTAAAGTGTGAAAGATACTGTTATGCAGCAATCCGAATCAACCCTGCAACGCAGCTTCCAAAACGTTGAAATTAGTTACTTCCCTTGTTCTACTAGCGTGACCAAGTGATTTATGAATGACTCAGAATGAGTGCTTTTAAATTAATAGATAGATGCTTATGAAATGATTGAAAATATCTCCATGAACAAGAAATCAAGGATCAATTGTTTATTTTTGAAAGAATCACGCACATCGTGTTTTTAATTGTTCTGATTAAGAACTATTTCTAGGCACTTAAAAGCCGATGTCGTGACCGTCACTTTGATGTACCGTCTATGAATTTACTCCGCTAAAACTGGGTCAATTCTCTTACCATTTTTTCACAACAAAACGCTTATTTTAATATGACATAATATGATAAAGAGATTATTAACCTTGTGTGTTTCCGTATCATTAATATAATATATTTGGAATAAAAAATAATGTATTATGATCGCCAAAGGCTCACATAATACAATTTTTATTCCAAAAATATGATATTAATGATACGGAAACACACTTGGTTAATAATCTCTATATCTCGTAGGGCTGGAAATCAACACAAGCCTTAGACCTACAACGTTTTACGTGGTGGTAGGCCTCACTTATTTTCAGATGTTGATTATTGGCCTGACCCCAGTTTACTGATGAAGGCTATTTTCTCAGCGCAGAATTCCAACTGTCAGCGCCGCAATGAAGTTGGCTTCAAAATCACTAAAAATATTCCTGAAAACTTACAAACCTACCTTATATTCTTAGTTTAATTATTTGTCAACAATTTCATGTCATATATCAAGTATGGATGCTTTTCTCTCCACTTTGCTCTTTGTTTACTGTAAAAATGTTAATTTTCTATCCCATAATGCAATGCGCAGCGGCTGATTTCCACCCATGACTTGTGCAGATATCATTTCTTCTATAAATAGTTTTCACAGGGAAAAGAAAAGTGATACTTCATTGCAGTTAACTTTTTTCATTTTGAGAATATACAAAATATTTTCCATTGCAAAAGGTTCTAGTATTGATGATTGACAAAATGCACCCGACAAATAATCACCATTCTCTTTCTACAGAGGGTACTTAGTCATATCTTCCAACATACCCTCTGTTACATTAAGTCTATTATCCTGGTAATGTTGATGATTGCAAAACAAAAATCATACAACAGAATGTATGCAGCTGATCAGAATACTTTAACAGTAGCACAAGACAAGTGCATCAACTGTATGAGTTGGTTCAGTGCACTGTATTATGTACTGCATACCATATATCAGATGAACTTTTAGGGGGTTTATAGGAATGCTCAAATCTATTGAAGGCAGAGGTCATGTAGCAGCACTAACATGAGAAACCTGTAAGGAGAATGATATAGTTTGTTGTAAACACTCACGAGCCTGTCGACGGTTCCTTGTAACTAATTGCTCCGGAAGCTGCCCGTCGCGACCGCTTCTCTTCACCACTAAAAACAAACATGTCAACATAAACGGTTGCATTTGATTTAACAAACACAGGGTGGAGACAACGCATGCACTCTGCCCTTTCTAATCAAACATGACTTCATCTTCATCTATCAACTCTAGCAATTTAATTTTCTGTTTAAATTTCTAAAAAATAATTTACATAGACAGTAGGGGTGAAACGATTCACCAACACTTTGATTCGATACAATTATTGATTCAGAGTGTTCGATTCGATTCATTTCGATTCGATTCGCCAAAGTATAGTATAAGTCACACTCTACAACTCAGTAACATTACATTCAGCTAAAGACTGGGAACATTTTTAAAAACTTTTACCAGAAAGGAAACTTTTCATTCCAAACATTATTTTTATTTTATTTATTTCACCAAATACATGTACCAATATAATATAATGTTTTATTTTAATGAAAAAAACCCATAAAAATACATGTACCAAATTATATAGTACCATCTCAAATCATATCATGTGCTTTGTACATTTTTTAAAATATTCTTCTAATATTGAATGAATCAAATTTGTGTTTCAGTCACTACAAAATGTTATAAAGAAAATCCCATAAAAATTATGAGTAATATTAAGTATTAATTAATTATATAAACATAATTAGACTGACAATTTCAATCTTGAATAATTAGTTCAATCAATATGAGTTGATATATTTTTAAAAGTACATTTAATGTTTGAAGTTTTTTCTTAAGGAGAGATGGGACGATGAAACAAAATATTTTAGAATTCGTTTATTTTTTCAAAATAGCAGGTTATTTGTGTCTTTTATCCAAAAATGTAAGAAAATGTGGGTGTCACCGAACGATTTAAAGAGTTATCGGCATTAATAATAATACTCGCGTCGGCAAATTACGCCATTTTTGACTGATTTGGTGTATTTAAATTAAGCGCACACTTTCAACGAATAAACTCCGAATCCTTTCAGATACATTTCAATCACATTCGGGGATGTATAGCAAATCTATATTTTGAAAATTAATGACGCTGGAAAGAGAAACAAAATTAAATTAAGCACCTTTTAATTAAAAACGGCATTTTTATCATCGTATTTCGCATACTCAACAGGATTTGTCACTACCACACATATTTTAGATATTGCTAAAACTTTAATATGATGTGCGCAGTTAACTGAACAAACGAATTCAGAAATAATAATAGGGGGTTACCGGAGGTTTTTCATCACTTTAACGTCATTTTTTAAATTACCTTCATAAACATAAAAACCTTACGTCACGGCAATTTTGATGGTTTCAAGTGTAACTTTGACGGCGTACTGTGTAACCATTATTGAACATACAATCAATCTAGGAGTGCATGATGGAAGAATAACTATCAGTTGATTATACCAGGCGATTTAAATTCGTCAGTAACTAAGGATACGTATGTAATTCGAATAACACACACAGTAACATATTTACCACGAATATAGGTGACGATAATGTTATGCGGCATGTCGTAAAATGACAGTTAAAAAGGCGTTACGGAAAATTTAAGCACTTTCCGTTAGTATATGGATAAGCGTATGCCCCAAACAACGTAATCCATATATTTTGAGACTTATTCACTACAATAATTTGTTGTCGCAAAATGTTACCGTAAGCGAGTTCGATTTCTGGGTCCCATCTCTCCTTAACAAGAAAGCTTCGGGGTTTTTTTTAATTGTGATTAATTGAATAAGCACATAGTCTGTATCAAATGTCGCTCAAGGACTTTTGTCAAAATATTCACTGACAATTCCCACCTTTATCAGGGGTAGAAACTAACTTCAAACATATGGTAGCCTGCAGGGCTAGTCGTTTTGATTTCTACTAGCCCAATACAAGTATCACTAGCCCGTATCTTCTAGTAATCAAACAATAATAAAATGTTATGTTTTAACTACAATGGCAAGTATTTTCCCTACTTCAATCATTCACATCTGATATCGTTGCTGAAAACAACAAGAATCTCTAGTCATATTTTGAGTATTTCATAAGGATTCAGAATTTTTTAAAGGCCATCAGGGCTAGTAGAAGCTAACATTTACTAGCCCGGTGTCATTTTTACTAGCCTCGGGCTGAAGGACTAGTGTTAATTTCTAGCCCTGTTTATATATTTTAATAACATTTTCCCTGGTTATCAACACTAAAATAAGTTTAACAGATGTCAAAATAAAGTAAACACAGACCGCGAGAAAGCCGACTGAAGGGCCTGTCATTTGTACACAAATGCCGATAACTGGTTACAGATAAGCGCACGTTTGCGCTTTATGATAAACATATATTAGACAGCGCCTAGCTTAGAGGGAGTAGCCTCCCTTTTGTTTTGGCTAGCGTTTCCGAGAATTTTGATGGACTGTCATTGTTTTATCGGCAGTTTTGGCAATTAACATTTGAACATATATTTAAATACATGAATGAATAAGTTATTGACAACTGAAAGGCAATTTCAGTTGACAGAAGTACCATGAAATGTATCGATCCATTGACCCAGCTAGCATAATATCTATCAGTCATTATTGAATGAAGCCAATCTGAATCCCTGCTTCCATGAGCAAGAAAACAGTGAATTTCCTATGATTTAGGTGAAATAAACTCCATGCAAGTAAGCATCCTCGGTTACCCATGGTTTTATATATGCTCCGTTACTCTCCACTATATCACCCATGGGAAATTCTATCAGAGAAATCTGTACTAAAATTACCCGCCCTTGGCCGGCGTGACGAAGTCAGTAACCAAAGAAAAAGCTAAATAGGATAAGGCGGAAATGGTCAAGGGAGATAACCGGCGACGGATGGCTAACAAAATGACCTCGCGTGCTTTGCAACGAACTGATATGAATTGTCATTGGTTCGCAGGTCCATGCTGCGTAGCAGTTTGATTGGCTCACGCCGGCCAAGGGTGGGTAATTTGAGTACAGATTTTTCTGATAAGGTTTCCCATGGGTGATATAGTGGAGAGTAACGGAGCATATATAAAACCATGGGTAACCGAGGATGGCAAGTAAGTAGTTCATGAAACGAATCGAAATTAAAGGCATATATAATCAAATCGAATTGTATGTCTTCCGGTTCGGTTTTCGATGAATCGAACCGAATCGTTGCACCCCTAATAGACAGTCATGTGTCTACACGACTCGTTATTCTCGCAGAATGGTAGAGAATGTTTTTGAATCCAAACTTGAGTCAAGTTGGCCGTCTTAGCATTTGATTTGCAAATTCGACACTCGAGTCTACAAATCAAACGCAGCCAAATATTTGACCATAGATCTGATTTAGACACCTGCAGTATGCCTATGATAGCTGAACAGTTTGGGTATCAGGGAATGAGCATGAGAATGTCTGACGGCAGAAATATCACTGAAATGATCACTATTTGCCTCTTTGGTTTTCTTTCACCAATTTAAGCTAGACCCTTTAATGATAGAAATGCTGTTTCAAATTCTGAAACACCCTGTTACTGTTGACATTTTCTCTTTCTTTTGATCGAAAAGTGGTAGACATTTATATCTTCACACATGATGCAGCCACAAGTGTTAGTATAGGATTTCTAATGCACAAGATGAGCTGCTCATGGCACTCAACAAGAAATGTAAAATGTTGCATTCATTTTTTAAAGAAAAAACAATACAAAAGATAGTTATGAATGGAGTATGCAGATGGGCTTGCTGAATGAGAGTAGCCTATAGTTATATGACATTATCGATATCACAGTTTAAAGTGTTATTTCACTAACACTACACTAACATGTCATTCCACTAAAAATACAGATTTTATTCTGACCGATAAATGCTTATCTCAGAGTTGACATTACAATTATAGCTGTCATTCGAAAACCGTTTGTAAACACTTACCCTTCCTCTTCTGTTGATTCTCTCTTGCGTTTATTCGTAGCTTCCTCATTTTCTTTTTCTGCCAAAGTCATTGACATCCTCTCAGAAGCTCTGGGCATAAGGGACAACTTTCGTTTCAGCTCGTTGAAACTTTGCTTCAGTTTGTCCTGAAAAGATGCATTTGATAAATGTTTACAGATGAAGCTTTCAAAAGTATTTCACAAAAGAACAGCTAGCACAATTGTGACTGCATTACTTACAAGCGTCTGTTTGGAACATGAGTGGTATTGCACTGAAATTCAGTGCGGCATTGCACCCAAACCTTACTGCATGTAGAGCAGTTCTCTACAGCAGATAAAGTTGCCGAGCCCCTGACAGGAGAAGATTATGAATGGTAATTACAATTTTAGCACTCAGTTAGCTTTCAATCATCATAATCATCGTATTAATGTTATCAAAACAGGAGTGAGTCCTCTGCACTGTTGTGTTATTGCAACTATAATATGTAATTAAAAGAACCTTTTTTATATTGCAACAATTAATATTTTCAACTTTAATTAAGTTTAAACTTTAGTTTTTGTAACATTTGTGCATCAATTTTAATTAACTTTCAATGAAGTAAATTCTGTGACTGAAATAGCAAATTCTGCCTGAAAATGTTAATTCTTCAGTACCAGGCATTTTTTCTGCATCAGAAGGCAATTTCAGCAATTTATTCTGCATTTGTTGAATCCCTGAATGTAAGGGGGACGGAAGACATATGAGAACCCAGGTGGTTATAAGTGTTTTGTGCATGGAATTCATAACATACCTGTTGTGTTTTTCCCTCAGAAGTTTCTTTTTTCTTCTTTTCCGATTTCTTGCCTGTCGACTTCTTTATCTTGTTTGTTTTACTTTCAGAATCGTCCTTTGCTTGTCTTTTACCGGCATCTTTTGGAGTGGCCTCGGCAATGTCCAAACTCTCACATTTGTCTTCCATTCTTTCATCATCCGCTGTTAGCTCTTTCCCTTCATTTAACTTGTAGTTTGGTTTTTGCTTGGTCTTTCGGACACTCTTGGGTTTTTTGGGGACGTCCATTTCTGCATCCTTTGACTGCAGGGATTGTTCAGCTGTCGTTTTGCTTCCCTTGTTCGGACTGTTCTGAAACTCTGAATCAGCACTTTCAGGTTCTTCGTTCTTGGCTGCCCTCTTTCTACTTTGGCTGCGACTTCTTTCACCTCCTCTTTGCCGAGATTTACTTCTTGAACGGTCCGAGCTTTTCTTTGCTTTATCGGGACTTCCTTTAAGAGGAAGAGAATACATTACGCTTTCCTCTTCATTTGTTTCTCTTTCCTCTCCATTAGTCTTTCTTTGTTGCACATTTGTCTCTCCTTCTTTATCTCTCTCTGATTGCTCTTTGCTTGTTTCTCCTTTTGCTTTGCTCGTTTCCTCTTCTTCTTTACTCGTCACTTTTGTAGCTGCTCTCTTTCTACTTTGACTGCGACTTCTTTCGCCTCCTCTTTGCCGAGACTTACTTCTTGAACGCTCCGAGCTTTTCTTTGTTTCATCGGGACTTCCTTTTAGAGGAAGCGAGTATGTTGTGCTTTCTTTATTTGTTTCTTTTTCATCTGTCTTCTTTTGTTCTAAACTCGAATCTCTTTCTCCTTTAGCTCTATCTGTTTCCTCTTTGCTTGCTTCTCTTTCTTCTTTACTGGATACGGTTTCCTTTTTATTTGCTTCTTTTATACTTCTTTCTTTCTCTTTACTCGCCTCTTTTTCCTGTTTTTTAATTTCTTTCTCTCTATTCTTCGTACGTTTGGTTGTTTTTCTGGGCATGTATTCTTCATCACTGTCATCATCACTTTGTCTATTTTTCTTCTGTTTGGTTGTCTTTCTGTGATAGTACTCTTCATCACTGTCACTTTCGAAGTTCACAGTTCTTTTCTTGCTTCGACTACGACCCCGTGATTGACTTCGTCCCTTTGCTTTCGATTTCGTCTCCTCTGGACTGCCTTTGAGCGGCAAATTGTAAACTTCAGTTGTGTCTTCGAACACTTGACAAAGCTTCTCAAACTCTTCTTCTTTCTCTTCCACAACGCAGGAGTTAATAGTGCTATTTCCAGTAACGGCAGTCCTAATTACTTCTGCAATAACCATGCTGTCATTTTTTCCAGTAACATTAAGGCGAAGGCTATGATCAGGATCATCAGCTTCCTTGAAGGCGTTCAAAATGTCCAGAACATTGCCCCGTTTCTGACTCTGACCTCTTTCAACTTTCTTCAGAGTACGAGGCCTACCCCTTTTTTTTTTATCTGGGTTTCCCTTGAGAGGCAGTGAACCAATTTTAGCACTAGTATTGGACTCGGTGGTTGAGACACTCTTTTTACAATCCTCAGACTTCCCAGATTTCGATCTTGCAGACAATGAATCTGTTTTTTCGGCTTCTGGATAATCCTTACCAGTACTAGAACCCTTTAATTCAGTCTCCATGGAATCAATCTTACAATCTTTCACAGACTTTCCTTTGACTTTTGATTTGGGATCTTCTTTAACAGGCTTCTGTTCTTCTTCGCTATGATCCTCCACGTCGCTTGCCGGAACTACTTCAGTCTTGTTAACTTGATCGTCTTTCTCCACTTCCTCGTCTGTTACTGATGCAAGTTTCTTCGCGTTCTTTCGTTCTCTTGTTCTACTGGGTCCTACTTCTTCATCGTCTGTGTCTGAAGGAAGGGTTTGGTTCTTTTCAGGTGAAGTAGGTTTATCTGAAGATTCGCTAACTAGTCCTGCTGAGGATGTGGATTTAATTCTGGAAATAAAATCCCGAGAGGAAATTGGTTTCAGATCGACAGTAACGTCGGGGTCGTCTGCCATGACATCGTCCTCCTGCCAGTCAAGGTCAACACTCTCTTGCTTCGTTTGATCTTCACTGCTGTCTGATTGTCCTTTCTTCAAACCTAGAGATTTTCCTCTTGTACTTTTTCTTGTCGACTTACGGGATGGCTGAAAGTCGTCGTCAGAGACTGAACCTTCTGCTTCAGCTTGAGACGTTCCTTCAGATTTACCTGAAATTATTTTTCCTTTGGATTTGTCCACGAGCGGTTCCTCATCATCAGTTGAAGGAAGTTTCTTCTTCTTCTTGCTTCTGCTTCTGGACTTTCTATCAATGATAATTTCTTCATCATCCTCATCAGCAAGATCTGCACTGCTCTTTCTGGTTACAGACTCAGATTTTCCCTTTGACTTTGACCGAGAACCATCCACATCTTCATCCTTTTCCTGTCTTGAGCGACTCTTTGATCGCCCTCGACTACTCTCTCTTCCCTCGGATGGTTTAGAGTCTCCATTTTCGGAATCTTCAACATCAGAATCGACCTTCTTTGTCTTTGATCTGCCACGACTCTGACTCCGTCCTCTGCCTTTTTGAACGTTCTTGTCATCTCTTTCACAATCTTCATCATCAGAATTGACCTTCTTTGTCTTTGATCTGCCACGACTCTGACTCCGTCCTCTGCCTTTTTTAACATTCTTGTCATCTCTTTCACTATCTTCAACATCGGATTCAACCTTCCTCGTCTTAGATCTGCTTCGACTTTGACTTCTCCCTCTTCTCTGAGCTTTCTCATCTGGGCTTCCCTTCATGGGCATGTTGTAGGTGACACTAACAGAATCACATTTCAATTCAGCAACTTCACTCTTTTCAGCCGGTTTGGCGACTGTTTCTGGTTGCGAATCAGACGAGTCATAATCCGACGGCACAATTCTGCTTTTCTCCGTCAGATGAACTGGGGTCTTATCATGAAAATCAAAAATAGTCTTTGGCTCAGAAGTGTCGGTTTTAATCGCTTCCTTCAATTCTTTCAACTCCTTTTTGCCCTTTGTCCGTGGTCTCAATGGCAGTTTCGAGGGCAGGACTTTACGACTTCCATCCCAGTCTTTTCTTGCAGCGGAGAAGACAATCTTGCCGGGTTTACGTAGTTGAAGGGTGACGGCAGATTTGGTCCCAGGCTCATCCCTAATGTCTGAGTCGCTCTTTGAAGTTTTAACATCCTTCGATGAGATAACATCATTCTTGTTGTTTGAAGAGATGACAGTCAGTGAACTGCTTTTCCCAATTCTCGAAGGCTTCTCTTTTTCTTTTTCTTCCTCTTCATATTTTTGGGCTTCCTCAGCTAGAAGGGTCTCATCAACCACTATAACTCCAGTCAATTCCATATCTGTGTTGAGATAAACAGTGGCATCTTCATCCATAGGGATCTCTGTCCTACTTGGAGCAACTGGAAGAGGCATTTTGAAGATTGAGGAATCATCTTTTGGTGTTTCTGCAGGAAGACCAGGAGAAGCAACAACAAACGTCTCCCGTTTTGCTCTTCTAGACACATTACTTTCCTCTGGAGCTTTCTTTAGGACAAAGGTTTCTCTACGACTTGGCATCTTGTCTTCCGAGTCCGGTACTTGTTGAATAGGAGGAGGAGGAATGACGAATGTTCCCCGTCTATCTGACTTTGGGCTGACAGTGACTATTTCTGGTTTAGACTTCTTGTTTCTTGACTTGGGCTCTCCTTCTTTTGGTTGTTCTTTCGATTTCCGTGTAGGTTTAGGTAAGATTTCTTCAACTGCCTGCACATCTTCCTGTGTTTCAACAACAGCTGCTGAATCTTCTGTTACTGAAAAGAAAAACAAAAATCCAGTCTTAAAATTCTGAAACAGATATTATACTTTGTACTGTTTAATTGATCGATTGACAAATAACACTTGAAAGGGCAAGAGGTAAGATAATTTTGATTACAAGTCAGAAAAAATGTAATTATCAAGACACAAGAGAATTAGTGAGCACTGTTCACTCATTTTGGTCAATGAAAAAAGTTTCAAAATAGCTAAAGGAGTTCAATTTTTAATCCTTTGTATGAAGTTGAACATACCACAACAGTATTATGAAAGCAGAGTATGCATGTCCTCGTAATAAGTTTTATATCTTCATAGATATTTCGAAACATTTGAGTTATGAGTTGAACAAAAGTGTGAATGGAGCAGTCGAAAAAAAACACATACAGAAAACACATGGACACTTTAATAAAATCTTTTCTTACTATTATGATTATTGTGATTATCATTATTACCTGCAGGGAGGTTTTCCTCCAGGACATCGCCAGGTTTCTCCTCGGCAAGCACTGACTGTTCCATGATCATTGTCATCTCTTGCATCTGTTGCTGAGACAAAATCTCTGGGGGATCCTCACTGTCCACAACAGGTGCTTGACCAGTTGACTTGACCCGTGAGAAGGTGGACGGATTGTAGTAGATAGAGCTACAACAGTGACAAAGAAAATTTAATGTAATAAGTCTAAGATTGTGCTCTAAGATTGGTACTATGAGCATTAAAGTGTATTTTATATGCCATACCAACTTTTCATTTTAATCAATCTTTTCTTGTAGTTATCTAGGATATCCATTTCATTAAATTAAAAAAATATGCATTCATATTTCCATTTATTTTTGCTTTAGATCTAATTAAAAGTTGATTTCCAAGAAAAGATTTGTTCTGTGGGGATTTTGTTTGATGCATTCTTATCTCTGTACCGAACTGAAGGTTTTCTACCACAATACGATACATAGCTCAGGTGAACCGATTTACCCCTAGGCTCTGGTAAATGAACAGGCCATACCTAGCTGCTCCGCTACAGAGTGGCGAGTAGGCATCATCCGAGGTCCCTAGAGACGAGTTGCGCGCACTGGATGCGACGGAGAGACGGGTCGGGTCGATACACTTGTCCAGAGCGTCCTGCAGACAACTTCCTGCGTCCAGGAGATGCACACTCACGTTGCTCAGAATCTGCTTCAGTTGCTTCGTCTTGTCCTGCGGGGGCAGTGGAGTCAAAATTTTCAACATTTTACATTTGTGTCTATAGGCAGTCACAGGAACTCTATCACTACTGCCCAATCTGAGACAGAGAATGACAGGCACATGAGTCTTACCCTGAATTACTCAAAGACATCGTAGCAGAGCTATAAGAATTCATTTAAGAAATAAAAACAACTCAGCCCCAGGGGTTAAAAATCTTATCACTGTCAACAAGTCATGGCCTTTTTATAGAGAAGTTTTGTATGCAAAGTCAAATCAAGTGTCAGGCCAATGTTGTCAATTGATATGGTTTTAAATTGTGACTTGACGTTGACATTTCAATGATTTTTAAGGGCAGTCAAAACTAAAATCAGTTAAGTCAGTGACCTCGGACTTGAAGATATTTGTTTACCTTAGACTTGCACCGTCAGATTTTTAAAAATCCCTGTGAGTACATAAGTCAATGGCTGAGAAAGTTATCTGGACATCAGCTAACAGGCTAAATTATTGTGTAGAGGATAGGAACATTAAGCCCTTGGTCAGTGGGTGCTCCAACTTCTTATGTAAGCCATAGCCCAAGTCAGTTTCCTTCATTTCATTAACTTTTATGTCCTGATCAGTGATGTAGCTGCCAGTTGCACTTGTCTTAACACAGGAAAGATAACAAAATGCAGCAAGGCTTATGAAAGGCAGTGATGGAGATATTACGCTTATGCAAGTTAGGACTTGAGAGGGAAGTTGTAGGTGAGCGAGGATGTCATTGTCAATGGGTTTTTTTACATGGTTACCTCAATCCTACGCTGCACTTCTTTCTCCAAACTGTCGTCCTTGAGCCCTGCAACTCGTTCCAGGTTCAACAGTCGCAGCTGCAGGTCCTGGTTTTCTTTCTTCATGTCATTGTTCACTTCGTAAGATATCCGCAGGTCTTGTCGTACTTTCTCCAACGATTGTGCTAAGGCCTTGTTGTTAGCTCTGAGTGAAGCTTTGACCACAGAGGAATTGGCTGCTGTGAACGAGATAACTCAAGTCATAAGAAACAATCGGAACTTATTAATCTTAACAAGGAGAATATTTGAAAAATGGTATAATATTAATTTCAGGACTCAGTCCTGTGTGAAATCCTTTTCTAGTATTATTCAGTTAGTTTGGTTGCTGACATATTATAAGGAAATTGTTCATGCAGCACAAATATTCTGTTTGTTATTTATTCACGTATCCAGAAGATTAACCCTTACGTTGCGTATATATATTTTACCATTTTTAGCCCCTGTGGCGGAATTTACAGGCTCGCAGCTCGCAGCAGTAGTTTGGGCTTTGGCACTAACTAGCTCTGCTGGCGGAATTTCCAGGCGGCGATTCCGGTATCGTTTTTACAAAATATACCGCATCTACATGGCGAATAAGGACTATATACGGGCGTTCAATACAAATTCAAGTAGCGAAACCCGTACACAAATGGCTAATTCACACTCGAAACTTTGAATGAATTTTCTATGTTTTTTCGTTTTTATTCTATTACTTTCGAAAGATTGTCTTTTATTCGGGCCTCGTAACATCATAAATACGAAACGAAAAAAATTCCATTTATATACGGAATTGAAGACAAGATGTCTAGCTTCACAATGATATAAAAATTATTAGAATGCGACCGTTGGTTATAATTCTATAGCTATGTAAAGTTTGTCTTTATTCCCACCTATAAAATCGTCAATACTTACAACATGTATGCGGCATTGCAAACGGTCGTTCATCGCACTTTTCCAAGAAATCATAATCTCGAACCAGTTGACAAATAAGCACATGTCAACCCAAATATGGTTATGTTGTTTGACTTTTCAAATAAACGCTAACCTCGAACCATAACTGATGAAAATATGTTGATTAGTTTGTGTGCCGTTTGGTTTCACATGCCTCTCAGAAAGGTAAAATTGTATCTTTATTTCTGTGAATAAATCCGCGCATTTTATATAGAATAAAAGATTATTCTTTTCGGTTTATTGTGATATAAAAATTATGAAAATGCATTCAGTATTTTAGCCTTGATAAATGTTTTAGAAGTTGTGAAAATCGCCGATTGTTTCAAAATTTATGAAGTGTAAACATGACCTTTTTCACGGCGCTTGCTGTGTCTTTATTATTTTTTTGAGATTTTCTAATTTTATATGGGAATGTAGTCCATTGTTTCCCCTTTATTTTGCCGTATTTTTTTTTGAAAACAAACAATTCGCTCACATGATATGAAGTGCGGGAGTAAGGCGAGTTAGCGATTTTTTTCCCCGTCTCGCGAGATGCGAGGCAGACAGCAGTCTCGGGCGAGGCAAACCCGAGGCAATACAAACACGTGGGTGAAAATAGCCTCAAGCGAATTAATGCTTCGGGGGCTAAGCCCGACATAATTGGCCTTTTGTAAAGCTAATTATCGATGCGTTACGGGTCAACAATGCACACGCAAATTGGTGTGAATTTTGCTTGATATTCCGACCACACACTGAACAAAGCTTTATTCTCATGTCGGGTCGCGATGCGTAAATACAGCCATTCTCATGGGTCGGGTCGCGGACACAATCGACTCGTGACCCGGTATGGGTGATAGAGTATACTTAGACAGCCGTGAATTATTCTAAGTCTTGTATCCGGGATCCGTATACAGACACCTAGGAATCGCTTATAGCCCGCCCGGATAATTCCGTCGCCCGCATGTTAAGGGTTAACATATGTTCAAGTCTTCAAGGTTATTAATTTATTGACAATCCTGTCAATGAAATTCATTTTCAATCACAACTAATAGATTGGACCCTGTCACAGTATCAAATTATTCTTTCTCCATAAATTTCAAGAGAATCATGATAATTCTACAGGCTCAGATTACAGAAAATATTATTCTTTTGAGTCATGACACAATACCATCTGGTGAGTCAAAATACATAAATCTTGCCGATTGGCAAATCATAATGATTACTTTACTGAAGCTACCCCGGTACATGAAAGTACACTTTTTAAACAGGCAAATTTTCAAACAACTGATATGATCTTACCACTGATGTTCATGCGAGACTGAAAGGACTTGAACAACTTGCTGTTTGTTGAGGTGTTCAAATCAAACTTTGATTTCTTCTTTTTTATCCTCTTTAGTTTTGGACGCTTTTCAAAGCAATCGTCCTTTGCAGGAGTCCTGTTTTCATCGGTATTCTGTAAACAATTGTGAAGATAAATATTTGAACAGATCAGATAAAAAAGAGAATAATTGATGGCACAACTATTGGAATCACAAAATCAGGATATATGTATCTGCATGGCTCCAACAACCTCCTGATTTGGTAACTACATTTCACTGTGTTGGGTTCTCATTGCTACATAAAACATGTATGCTGGCAGTCCATAAAATGATGATCGCCCATCAGTACTTATTCAGGCACTACCAATATTGCTCAATTTAAAGTAATTTTATTGACTGCATATTTATGCGGTGAAACAATCAGGGGATTCTTGGAGCCATGTGGATCCATACACCCTGATGGAGCAGCATGTGTAAATTTATTAAAAAACAGTATCTTCAATGGTTAAGTTAAAATGGTACTACTGTCATCAATTTCACTTTAGACACTTAGTAGTTAGTACTATAGTAGACAGGTCTTTTTATTTCATCATGCTCTGTAGTTCATATTTCAAAGCTTCCCTCTGATCAAGTGTTGAATTCATAGTGAAGCAATTTTCGAAATATCCTGTCGTCTCACCTTGCCGTTGTGTTTATAACTACTATAACTACTTATAACTACTATATTAATAGTTCAGCTCAATAGACCAATCAGATAGTTCGAATGGGTATAGACTGCGGACTAACGTTCACGGGAGAGGTTTTTGTGGCCGATTTTCGAGTTAGAAGAGCTATCAAACTTATCGTAGGGGTGACATATGTTGAAAATTAGCCGTGTTTTGCAGAGAAATGTATAATTGATAAGTATGTGCGTTCATTTATGTATGTCACCAATTTTTTGCGTAACTTTTGACCTAATGTTGAATTGGCCCTTAGATCGGCAACATGGCTGCCCGTGCTTCTTTACTCTATGTTATATAGGGGGTAGGTTTGTTTTACCTATGTTTTACCTACATTTTACTTCCAATATCGAGTTTCTGTGGGCTTGTACTAGCGACTAGAAAGTATGTGAAGTAGACGATCCAGATACATCAATTACAATGGCTGTCATGTTATAATTATTGAGCGATCTGATGCACCAAGTACTGGACTTTGTAACTGGATCAGTTAGGAAGAAATGATGTCACATGTAAATTCCATGAAAATCGTTTACTCAAGCCAAGGACAACAACAGACATGTTTATGCAAAAAGCTTATAATTTGCAGTTATCGCCAAGTTGTAAAAGAGCGGGATGGGGTGGGGTTCTCATGCTCTCATCTCATGTAGAATGGCACCAACCACTATCATAAACTATATTAATTTCTTTTATAAAACACTTGTCCATACTTGCACAAAATATTACTTTCATTATTGTAGTTTTGATTTCACATACCCACATTGTCATTCTGTATTTAGATTCATTTTCACGAACACAAATATGTTTAGTGGAAAAAGACATTATGCTTGCTTGTAAAAATAGTGACAAACATATTTCAAACCTGGGAAAATCCAATTTTAAAATTGGTATGACACAACATTTTATTGTACATGACAAGCAATGAAATGCTGGGATTTATCAGTAAAATAAACTGTCTATCAAGCTACAGTGAAAATAACTTATATTTTCACTGTGACCAGTGACAGATATAATTTGATGTCTTAGAACAATGGTCTGACAAGCAAGTTGGCTTATGATGTCACAGTGTGACTGTGGTGACGGGCTGTTCCTAGCGGCTGTTCGGCATGAAAACGACCCTGTTCGGACGTAATTAAAAGGATAACATCAGGAAATAAATAGAATACCTGTCAATTCTTGACAACTACTATGTTTATCTCATCTCGTGAGGTAAAAAAGTTATTTATTATATGATTGCAGGTGAAATACCGGGATCTATCAATGAAAATAAACCGTGTTATCAGTCACTAGTGAATTAAAATAACAATGGAACGTGTTATCAGTCACTAGTGACTGATATAACAATGCCATGACGTCATAAAACAATGCTCCGACGTCATGACACGTTCATGACGTCACATTGTTGCTGAGGCGACAGGCTCATTCTGGAGCCGACTTAACCCTTAACATGCGGGTCCCGGAATTATCCGGGCGGGCTATAAGCGATTCGTAGGTACTCCAGTACGGATCCCGGATCGCTTACTTAGAATAATTCACGCCTGTCTATGTACTGGGCTAGCCTCCATACCGGGTCCCGAGTCGATTGTTTCCGCGACTCGCTGCATGAGAATGGCTGTATTTATGCCTCGCAGCCCGCAATGAGAATAAAACTTTCTTCAGTGTCTGGTCAGAACGTCCAGCAAAATTCACACCAATTTGCGTGTGCATTGTTGACCCGTAACGCATCGATAATTAGCTTTACAAAAGGCCAATTTTGTCCTGCTTCGCTCCGATGGCTACACTGCCCGGCGGCTAATTAGCACCTAAGTGTCTGCACTGCCCCGGGGTGAGATAGGCCCGTACAGGCTTATCTGTCTCGCATCCCGCCACATGGGCAGATAGCCTATGCTTATCTGTCTCGCATCTCGCCACATGGGCAGATAGCTTCTAATTACGGGAAGATATTGCGATAAGCTACCTTTCTCTCGCACTTCGTATCATATGAACCAATTGGTTGTTTTCATTTTTTTTAATACCAAAATAAAGAGGAAAGAATGGCCTTTATTCCCATATAAAAATCGCAATTGCGCTAACATAACTGAAAATACAGCAATCGCACAGAGATAGCCGACTTTCGCACTTTTGAATTTTGATACATGTGGCGCATTTACCCCAACATGCCTCGGCGCTCTATTTCTAAGAAACTACTTGGGATATTTTCATAATTTTTTTATCAGTATATAGATAAAAGAATTGTCTTCAATTCCATATAAAATACGTGTATTTTCGGCAATAACTTTTGATGCGCCAGGTGTCGCGCAGAAGGTGATATTCGGCTTTGAATAAGTGGCGCTCTTAGCATATACCATCATTACGGGCTTTATAACTTGTGAACCGCAAGTCCGATTTTTATAATTTTTACATCATTGTAAAGAGAAAAACATTGTCTTCAATTCCATGTATAATGCGCATGTTTTCGGGAAGAACTCTGCATGCGCAAAGCGCCGCGCCAAAAGGTATAATTTTCGCACTTCATAACTTTTGAACCGCAAGTCCGATTTTTATAATTTTTACATCATTGTAAAGAGAAAAACATTGTCTTTAATTCCAGATATAATGCGCATGTTTTTGGGAAGAACTATGCATGCGCGAAGAGCCGCAATATTGATGTACGCATAAGTGAAGAAGTATGATAATATATAACTAAAATACTGTTCTTTTGATACGCAAATATAGAGCTTTATAAACGATGAACAACTGTCATGACGGAATTTTGTTTCCAGTTTTGGAAAAAAAATTATAACATAAAAGCGAAAATATATTTGAGTACGGGACCCGCCGCTCGGGGAAAAGCCTTTTCGTGGGAATATTTTCTCAGGAAAATATTTCACTTTTCGGAGTTTCTAAAAATGCGTGAACATTTTTGTTACTGATGCCATTTGCGAAAGGTTTTTATTTCTAAAATTCAAATGCGAGGGCGCACCTTTCCAAACCATTTGAATTGAATTTATTATTTTATCTTTTACATTATTGAATAAAAGACGTTTCATTCAATAAGATTTGAAGAATTATTTATATGTGTAGCGGACTGAACTGAGCAGATGGAGAATTTGATTCCTCACCACTTTTATTACCAAAGTTCTTTTGTATCACAATTACTTTTTTAGGTATTAGTTTTTTCGTGAGCAGGGGAATTTCCGACGGGATTCGCCATGACATAATGAGAAAAAATTCCCATGAACATGGGCGTGGTCCGTCATCTTCGGGACCGACCCACAAGTATAAATATCTACCGGGGGGTGCGCGGACCCCCCCGCTTTTGGTCGCCACCCCCCAAACTTTTTGTGCAAATTATTTTTTTGTTTCTACTTTGAAATAAAGGTTCGTGTCATTCCGAGGTATGAAGGTTTCTGCTATATATGTCGAGAGGGCATGGGAACCCATTCCCAATAGAATCCGGGGTTCGTCCCATAGGATTGTTCCTCGGAGTCTCTCGTTCTCAAAAGAGAACATGGGAAACCTGTCCCGCGATTGAATCCGGGGTCCGCCGCGGAAGACGGGGACGGGAATTCCCGGAGAGCATGGGAGTATGCTCCCATGGGTCCGGGCTCCGCCTCGAGAGACCGCTCCTTGGATGCTCTGCTTCTCGAAAAGAGAAGTCATTCGGCAACTGACAACCCGAGCTTCCCTGACATAGTAGTTTATTTTCCGGGCCTCGCGCCCGGTGCTACACGTCGCCGAGGAAATCAGAAAATGGTCCGTTTGACATATGCGTCGGAAAAATCGGCGCGATGTCAGAAGCCGTCGGCGCCGTCGGCGCTTGCGGCGCAGTCGTCCTAGATGCGCCGGGAGGTTCTGAAACTGGCAAATGAACGTCCATGAAGCTCACATTCATTATCTCTGTATGTTTATTGTCTCTAATCACATGTTATATGTTGCATACATCTAACGCATTTTCAATCATTTACAGGTTGAAGCAGAATGCTGCGCGGACGTGGACGTGGACGCAAGGCCCTGCGACGGCCTAGGGCCTTGCATACTAGGACACGCAGCTTTGAAGCCGTTTCAAGCGACGACGACTTCATCAACGAGATCCATGCTGATGAAGCCTCTGATATGGAGTCAACTGACAGTGATGGTAGCAGTGGTTTAGACAGTGATGATGCATATGATCGGGACACTGTAATAGATAGTGAACATGGTGACACAGATGCTCTGAGTGATATAGAGACAGAGATTGCCAGAAAGATTCTAGCCGCCGGTAATTCCACCGAAGAAGACTTTAGTGGTTTTGAGGAGGAGTTTGCCGAAATACCACAATATAATCATGATAATTCACAGACGTTTGATGAGTGGGTGGATGGTCCGCGGCCACGTGTAAACTTGCCTTTCACTGGTCAAACTGGGTTGCGCCAGTTCATAGAACTTCCTGAGAACCCTGAACCTATTGACTTTTTCAATTTGTTTATACATAATGATGACTATGAGGATATGGCAACGGAAACCAATAGATATTTCAAACAAGCAATGGAGGACAAAATTCTAAGACCCCGTTCAAGAATGCAACAGTGGCAAGACACTAATGCAGAAGAGATGAAGGTATTTGTAGCCATGACAATTGCCATGTCATTGGTTGTGCAGAGAAACTTTGCTGATTACTGGTCAACAAGTGATGTTACCTCAACGCCTTTCTTCGCCAAGTGCATGCCCCGAGACAGGTTTTGGCTTCTTATAACCTACCTACACTTGGCTGACAACAGGAGGATGCCGGGCCGTAACACCCCGTGCTTTTCACCAATAAATAAACTGGGACACTTGTATAACCGGATAGTTCACCGTTTTTCAAGAGTGTATAAACCGCATCAAAACATTTCAGTCGACGAGGGCATGGTGCCCTGGAAAGGTAACTTATCTTTCAAAGTTTATCTTCCCGACAAGCCTAAGAAGTATGGGATAAAGGCTTTCATGTTGTGTGACTCGCACAACGGATACGTTTGCAAGTTCAAACTCTACACTGGAAAAACGAATGAACCGGTTTCTGAAGGTGGCAAAACTTATGATGTAGTCATGGACTTGGTGAACGACTACGTTGGACAGGGGCATCACATCTTTATGGACAACTACTATTCGTCCACAAATCTGTACATAAATTTGTGGGAGCGGGGAATAGGTGCCACGGGGACGTTGAGAGCCAATCGAAAGGGACTTCCTGATTCAGTCAAGAAACCTAAAAAGAAAGCCAAGCAAGGGGACATGACAGTTTCTCACAACCATGGCCTACTCGTTCTTCGCTACGAAGATAGAAAATCAGTGCTTCTCATGTCTACTGTTGAAGATACACAACTTGAACAAACAGGGAAGAAGAACCGGGCAACAGGGGAACCAGTTCTCAAGCCGCGCATTGTAACAACGTACAACAAGTACATGGGAGGTGTTGATCGGGCCGACCAGATGTTGTCGTACACGCCGTTCCGAGTGAAGACCCTGAAGTGGTGGAAACGGGTTTGGTTTCACGTTCTCAACGTTGCCATGTTGAACTCTTACATCGTTTATAAAGAATACAGCAAAGATAAACCTCTAAAAACAAGTCGGGAATACAGGAAGGCTTTGGCGCAACATATAGTAACATTTGCGGACAAGGAACAAGTTCCATCACTTTGCAGACGTCCCCGTGGTCGGCCGAGCACGAGCGACGAGAGTGTCACTCGTCTTCATGGACGTCACTTTCCGACGAAGATTGAGCCTGTCGGAAGGAAGAAAAACGTCACAAGGATGTGTGTGGTATGCTCTAAGGCAAAACGCGCCGTCCTCGCAAAACAGATTGAAGAAGGCAATGGGCCAGCAAGGAAGAAAAAACGAGTAGGCAGAGAGTCTTCTTATGAATGTACAGATTGTAATGTTTCTCTGTGCGCCTCACCATGCTTCAAACTGTACCACACCGCCACTGACTATTCCAGGGCTTACATCACTGCCACGGAAAAAGAAAGAAATGAAGAAGGGAATGAAGATGAAGAAAATTGAAAGTAAAGAGAGCCGAAGTGTGGACTAGTATATACACATTATATACATACCTTGTTAGGTCCCTAAAGCTGTTCTGCGCACAACCGCAGGTAAATATTGTGTATATTTGTACATAAATGCATTGTAATTTCATTGTAATACATGTCATTGCAAATAAAATATTCTTTATTTTATCAAAGAGACAGAGAAAGTGAATGCGAGCTTTCATTGGAAGTTCAGCCAGAACCGCATCATAAAAAAACACCCATAAATGCTGAACCGGGTGGCCGATTTTCATAAAACTTACATGGGGTAAAGAGGAAAGATTCGGCTTTGATTCAATATAAAATTTATACATGCGCACGAAAAACTAAAGTTGCGGCACGTGCCCCGATATGCGCGATAGTCAAAAAGTTGCCTCAAAGTACCGAGGGTACCTTCATTTGGCACGCTATAGCTTCCGAACGAAGTTGCGCATTTTTTTTCTTTTTACATCATCGTAAAGAGCAATAAATTGTCTTCAATTCCATGTATCATATGTATATGCGCAGCGAAAAATAAACATGCGGCAAATGATGCGCCAGATGTCGCAAAAAGTTAGTTTTTCAAAAATGAATTTTCTAAGTACTGGGGGTGCCTTCCTTACGCTCTTCATATATTGCGAACCATTTGACGTATTCCAATAATTTTTATATCATTGTAAAGAGGAATAAATTGTCTTCAAGTACATACGTGTTTCGCATGGGCGCGAAATAATTTACGATTTTATAAAGCTGGAAATAAAGACAAACTTTACACCGCGCAACATGTATTGCGTTCGCCGCGGTGATTAGTGTATGCTGTGCTCATTAGTACCCATTAGTTCCACGCGCGCTCGGCTCTGGCACCCTCGAGGAGGTCTCGAGGAGGTCTCGAGGAGGTAACGGTACTGTAATTAGCACAGTCCCGGGGGGACCAAGCAGTGCCAGTAACTTGGTGCGCGTCGGGACCATTCACGTGGTACTGTCGGGGTAGCGTCACTCTCCTTTGGTTGGTTATATTTTCTGAACCATGAGTCGTATTCTAATAATTTTTACGTCATTGTAAAGAGGAATAAACTATCTACAAGCACATATAAATTTCGCAATATGCGCGCTCAGGAGTTTTGATTTCATGAAGCTGGAAATAAAGACAAACTTTAGATGACAATAGAATTATAACCATAGGTCGCATTCTAATATTTTTTATATCATTGTAAAGACAAACATCTGGTCTTCAAGTCCATATAAAAATTTCAGTAGCGCGCTCCAAATTCATGATGTTATAAGGCCCGAATTAAAGACAATCTTTACAAAGTAATAGAAAAGTAAAGAAAAATCGTAAAAAAATAATTCAAAGATGCGGGTATAAAGCAACCATTTGTGTACGGGTGCCGCGACTTGAATTTGTATTCAACGCCCGTATATAGCCCGTATTCGCCATGTAGATGCGGTATATTTCGTAAAAACGGTACCGGAATCGCCGCCTGGAAATTCCGCCAGCAGAGCTCGTTAGTGCCTAAGCTCAAACTACTGCTGCGAGCTGCGAGCCTGTAAATTCCGCCACAGGGGCTAAAAAGGGTAAAATATATATACGCAACGTAAGGGTTAGCGTAAATACAAGTCGATTTCGGTGAATATGCAAATATTTGGTCATATAATAAATAGAAAATTTGTCTTTTCTTGACATATACCATGTTTATCTCATCTCGTGAGGTAGAAAAGTTATATATTTTCACTCGTGGCTGCGCCACTCGTGAAAATATAACCTTTCTACCTCAATCGATGAGATAAACATGGTATTTGTCAAGAAAAGCCAAATATCCTCTAAATATTTTCACTCTTGGCTGTGCCACTTATGAAAATATAACCTTTCTACAAAATTGATTTGATTTCCCATAAATTATAATAATGTTATAATTGGCACGAAACAGTTATTCGAATCAAATCCACTTAGTTATTGATTTTATTAATACAATGGAGTGATGTCAACATGTTAATCATCCTAAACATTGTTTGTTTGTAATTTGAAATTCAAAAACAAAGCCGACTATAAGACGATTTTCCGACTCTCTTTCATTTCAAAGTAAGCCGATCGCACAAAATTTAAAATATAACCATCGCACGTACCATTTTGAAAGCTTATTTCAGTATCTAGTACTTTTGCATCTTAATAATCGTAAATATTTCCTTTGACAGGTTCAACTGACAAATCTCCGCCGCCATTAGTTGAATCTACCGCGCACGTTCCACTGACGATTCAGCTCATATGCGCAAATGTGTTTGCGCCTAAAAAATACTAGTAGACGAAACCCCGTTTTTCAAAGGCAAATAATTTTGTAAATAAGATAAATCAAACCTGTTTTGTTAGTGTAATTTGTTAAACCGAAGTAAAAGACACTCGAAAAATGCGTTATTAGTTAAAATTATTTCATCTTGTAACTAAAAATAAGTCACGTGACTAATATGTCAAACAAGATGGCGAACGTTGTCGTCGTGGAAATGAATTCCCGAAGTGTTTTGACGATTTAATTTACATCAGGATACTTTATTTTGTAAATGAAGATATGGAATATCTATTCATTGGTTCGAGAAGTAATTGAGTGCAAAACGGAGAGATGACATACGTTGCGAGGGACCTGAAAGACGTAGCAAACCTTGTTGCTAGGAAGTTGTGAGTGTCAACTTATTTCTTTTCAGTCTTGTCACTGTTATCAAAAACGTTTCCCGGATTGGGTGGTTCACATTTGGTAAAAGACGGGCCTCATTAATTATCTTCAACAAATTGAAATAAAGCCCGTTGTATGAAAAATACCCTTTGTATGACAAACTCTTTTGTTGGTAGTTGCATTTACAAGCACCTGTTGGTATGATTTGGTAAGAAAAATATTTCGATCCTTTGATTATTAATTTGGTGTGATATATATTTAGTTCCTTTGGATATATGTTGCTTATTTGGAAAAAAATGTGTAAAAAGAGGAAACATGGTATTTTTCTTATCTATATTTGTCACATTTGTGTGTTAAAATATATACATTTGAATTTAAAAGTTAACTCTTACATGGCATATTTTTCTTACATAATAACGTTTAATTTTATAGTTTAGTTGCCTGGCATGTAAAGTTACATGTCAATCCTATTTTGATAGGAAATCCTATTTTTTAAAACCTGTTAGATAAATATTTTACTGTATTGTATTTAGCTCAATACAAACACATTTACGAAATCTCTTTTCATTTATGATATAGCAGTTAAGCCTTTTTAATGATATGAAAAACAAAAATGAAATAATGGGGGTTTTTTTATTGTAGGGAGGATTATATGAACAATGAGAGAGTGGAAGCCAGGTTTCAACCTCTTGGATGTTACAGAACAACCAAAAAAATGGTACTGATGAATAATTTATTTTTCGTTGCCGATGTTGTAGAGAATGAATTTTTCAGAATATTGTTTATAACATATTTATTCACAAATAATTGACAGGATTGACAAACATACAAATGTGTGTTTAAGCGAATGCCTATAAATATATAATTACAATAAAATATTAGAATGTTTCAACAGTACAGATCAATTCCATTTAGTGGCCACCTGTTTGGCGACTTGACAGAGCCAGCAGCCACATTTATTAGGTCTCAAATTGTATAAATTGTAATAAATCTTTTTGAAATTAGATGTAAGTAACTGTATAACATTTTTTCACTTGACTGTACAATGACAAAAAAACAAAACTGTATTATGGGTCATATGGCCAAAATAACATAAATAAAATTTATAACCATGGAGATTTGCTATAATTTCAGCAAAATTTCGACTTGCTGACACGAGTAATGGAGTGCTCAGACTTGGACTACATGCCAGCACAAAATATGAAAAGAAAAAAGAGCCCAACAAGAAAATTGGAGAGGCACAAAAGTCCGGATGGGAAATTGAAAAAGAAATCAAAATCTTTGAAGAAAGATCAGTCAAGGGAAAGGCGTGCAGCATCGATGGAACGAAAGAAAGTTTTGAAAGACAAACCTGAATCCTCTCTTGAAACGGACAGTGAAAAATTATCAGATGCTGACAAGAGAGGAGAAAGAGAAGAAAAGAATAACACAAAGGAAGCAAAGATTGTGAAAAAGGAGACTTGGATGAGACTTATTGATGCGAAAGAGGAAAGGTAAGATGATGAATATACTGAATTAGGGCTGTATGAGTATTGTACTGATTTGATGTGAAGTTACTTTTTAGATATTTTAATAATAAATTGTGGAATAGGCAGGAAATTCAAGTTATTTCAAAATAAATGATAAATAAAAAGATTGAGAAGATAATGAAAATATTTCTATAAGGCACTTTGACACAAAAAAGTAATTTCAAGTTGATGAATATGATTATCTATTCGATTTTAATGAGATTGGGCACAAGATGTGCCAGCCAGGGGAAGTTGGACTTTTATCTTTCTTGAAATATGTATACATGTGTTAATAGAAATTGGCTATCGTGACTTTATTGTCATAAAATATGTCTTTATTTAAGCCCAGTAGACCACAAGTTAAAGATTAACCCCAAACTGGACAAGACCACAAGAACAGTAGTCGCCAAGAAAGAAGCCGCTCGCCTTTCTGAATATGCCAGCCATGTATTTGTAAGTGAATCTTTATTTTCTCAAATGGAAAAAGTT
The DNA here is from genome assembly GCA_936450465.1 of Gibbula magus. Classification (NCBI taxonomy): domain Eukaryota; kingdom Metazoa; phylum Mollusca; class Gastropoda; order Trochida; family Trochidae; genus Gibbula; species Gibbula magus. The sequence continues at coordinate 58,064,633 of OW388300.1, forward strand.
TTTGGGGGTATTTTTCTGTATAGGAGAGATGGAACGATGAAATCAAATATTTTAGAATTTGCTTATTTTTTCAAAATAGCAAGTTTATCATGTCTTTTATAAAAAAATATAATAAAATGTGGGGATCACCGAATGATTTAAATAGTTATCGGTACTAATAGTAACACCCCTGTCAGCAACTCAGCTATGTTTGACCGGTTTCACCTACTTAAATGAAGCGCTCGCTTTCAACGATTAAACTCCGAGTCCTTCAGATACAATTTTATCACATACGTAGATACATAGCAAGTTCATATTTTGAAAATTAATGACACTGTCAAATAAAATAAAATTAAGCAGTTTTTAGATAAAAACGTCATTTTTATCATCATTTTCCGAAAATTCAACAGGATTTTTCACTGACACATATATTTTAGATATTGCTAAAACTGTAATATGATGTGCGCAGTTGAATAAACAAATGAATTCCAGGGATAAACCTAGGATGCGTTTCTGCGGCATTTCCGCATCAAAATACAAATTCCTGCAGACAGAAGAGTTTGATGCGGCCTTTTAACGCATACTATTTGAAACTACCGCATTCAAAAAATACTAGTGCGGCCTATGGATTAAAATTAAAGTAAAATACATCAACCGGCAAACCATAATTATTGTCATTGTTTACTTCAAACTCACAAAGACGATAAACTGAACCAGTTTGATACACATGCATGAACATCGATCCCTGATTGGTTGTTGTAATAAATTCAGCCAATGAAAACAAGTGTTTCTAAAAATATGCGACATTTCGACTTTCGGGAATTACCAGTCTATTTTTAGTTTGGTCATACGACCAGAATAAAGTTTTCCAACAAATTTCAGAGGCATCGTATTAAACTGTTATATATGTTAAAAATCTAAGCATAGAATTTTAATTATAAGATAAATAGTTGCGTTTGTAACATTTCCGGGATTCATTGCTATTCAACACCCGCAAATTTAGTTTAAAACCGACGGCGTTAGCTCTCTTTTTGCGTACCTATCTCTGAGTGGAAAGGACTTTGCGACTGTTCCATTTTTGTAAGAGGTGTGGTCAGGTCAAAGCAAATATAAATACTCGGCGTAATATGTACATTAGCAACAATTTACACATAAGCTCAAACAGTGTCACTCAACTTTGTTCACTTCACAATATTCACGTATCCTTTTAGATAGCGATAAACATTTATCTACGACATCAACATAGTAAAAGACCTAGGAACAAAAATCTTAAACTTGCCCTAACCCATTGTGACAATGACGCTAGCATTGTGACGTCAAAACGGTTGATCACTATGACGTCATGTCATGGCAACGGCATTCGGTAAACAAAGCCGCATGGAAGAAGGCGCCAAACTTGGACAAATCTAACTAGTTAAAAACATTTCAGTTACGGGTACTTGAAACTAATTAATTTTGAGAGTTATCTGTGACCTATACTGCTATACACAAGTTAGAAAATGACAATGCCACCTGTCGAATTTGAGTAAGGAGCACATATTAAGAGAAATAGAAAACATAAATTTTGAGTCGGGCCGAATCTTGTGAACACGATGTATATGTTCGCGATGATACGCCCCAAGTAATTTGCGGGTATTCATTGTCATTCAACATAGGCAAATCAACCAATCAGAATCAAGGATACACCGAAATCATGTTACAATACTCCTTAAATAATATTCAGAATGATAATTGATAATTTTTATTTGTAAGAATGACCGTAACCTACTTTTGTTTATATTACTGCAGTGTAATTGTCATTGCCGACATTGGTTTATACAATGAAAATATTGTGCCATGTGCTGTCTCAATCATCTGTTAATTACTAGTATCCCTTTACCCATTCTGTCAACATGTCTGATTTTCAAGGATGACAGCTTATCATCGCAAATTTTAGCATAATTTGGTGTTCCATTTTTGACATCGTGTCACGCAAAGACACAGCATTATAAACATTCCTTCACCCCGTATTGGGGTCAAAATATGACAACCAATCAAATGTGTCTAAATCCATTCACAGTGACAGGTCAAAGGTGAAAAATCCCGCAAAATTCTTGGAAAAGTAACTGGGTCAGCCAATGAGCTGTCTCTATTCTGTAACCAGTTACGGTTCAGGGTCATAGATCAAATCTGGCATCGTATATTGCGATGTGATTTTCACCGAGATAATGAGGTAGTGTAGTTTGGTTGTCAAATTAATTATTTGTGAAGACTCATATTCGTTTTGATTTCATGAAAGTGAAAATAGGAAGTAGTGACTTGTGATACAAGACACCTGACAGATTGTCGTGTTTGCCGACAACGTTTTCGAAATGGCTTCACATACCATTTTATGAAATATAAAGTTATATCATTTGTTAGTTTGTCCTCAATGGTTATATATAGTGTAATCATAATTTTTCTCAATTACATAATTTAAAAACTGAACTAGAAACTGTCAAAGTAACTTGTTATATATGTGTTTCAAAGTCTGATATCATGCAATGGTACCAATGTGCATTGAGCATCTCCTAGGATATTGTTTTGAGAACATAAATATATTCCATTTGTCATTTTTATTTTTCATCTAAATCACCATGAAAAGGATTATCTAAAGTTTGGGTATATCAGCATATTATTTATATTGGATATATTATTATGTTAATATATATCAGCTCAGTATTAAACCATCTGCATGTATGATCATGATGACAGATTAGAAAATTGAACCGGCCAAGTGCTAGTATAAAATTAAAACTACTGGTCAAATAAGATCAGAATTTCAATGCTATTTGGCCAACTGACTTATGTACAGTAATTGTTCAATCTGGCTGAAAATTAAAACAATAATACAGCATGAAAACAACTCAATTCATTTTTAATTCACATAAATTTTTTTTAAATACATTAATATTTAAATTTCAAAAACAGGAAAAAATGGCCCACCTTAATTAAACCTGGTGGGGCCCCCTGGACCCCAAACCAAATATATGGGCCCACCCAAATTTACCCTGGTGGGGCATTGGCCCACCCAAAAACATTCCTAGGTTTATCCCTGGAATTCAGAAATAATAATAGGGGAACACTGAACGTTTTTCATCATTTAAACATCATGTTTTAAATCACCTACATAACCGTAAAAACCTGACGTCACAGCAGTTTTTATCAATTCAACTGTAACTTTGACGGCATATTGAGTAATTACAATTGAATATACTATCAATCTAAGAGTGCTTGATATAAGAACCACTAGCAGTTGATTACACAAGGTGATTTATATTCATCACTTACTGGAGATTTAGACAATAACTATGAATGACAGATTATCTTTCCCGAGTTATATCATTTGAGTAATTCTCGAGCCTTGGCGAGAGAATTACACACAATTGATATAACGAGGGAAAGATAATCTGTCATTCCCCGTCACGAGTTGGTTATTGTTTATATTACCCATATGACAAATTAAAGTAAAAACGCGAATATTAAAAGCCAATAGCTTCTCTAAAAGGACCCGAGAAGGAGATGAATCTCCATATCCATACGCGTGTGACGTGGATTCACTTCTTACGTACCTATCCTTGTTTACTCCGCACGATTAAAATGTCCCCTGCGAAAATGTCTTTCACAATAAAAGAAAGATGTGGCTTTAGTTGAAAGTTTTGTATTCCTGCCAATTCCTATCAATCCATGATTATACATTATAGGTGTGCGAAGCTCAAAAACAAGTCGGCTCAAACCGAAAAGCCCTGTGACGTTACAATCGACACTGTGACGTCATAACCGCTCGCGCCTTTGACGTCATTACATTCGAACGATCGCCGTCGCTCTTGAAGCTTTCCGTGGTTATACAGTCAAGCAGTAATCGCTAGTTTCTTTAAATTTCGGACAATTTAACTGCTTCCTCCGACATTTGATGCGTCGGCACATGTACGAAAACGCTAATTTCAACTGCGGGAAACAAATAAAACATGTTAAAATGCAGAAGACAGTTTCTAAAGTTACTAGTCGGGAAAAGTAAGAAAGATGAATGAAGTACTTCCGGCAACCAATGAAATTCTTATTTTTCTGTAACAGCCAATCAAAAGCCAGAAAAAGGTGTAACTCCCATGTGACTTACAGGAAAAATACTACCCTGTGTCCGTCTTCCCATATGGGTAATATAATTGAAATAACACACATGGTCACATATTCACCGCGAATATAGGTGACGGTAACAACATGCGGTATGTCTTAAAATTGCCGTAAAAAAGGCGTTGCGGTAAATTTAAGTGCTTTCCGTTAGTTTATTGATAAATCTATGCTTAACCAAATGTAATTTTATTAAATATATTTTGAGATTTATTTACAATAATAAATTGTTGTCGCAAAACGTTACCGTAAGTGAATTAAATTTTTTCGTCCCATCACTCCTTAAAGAAATTCATCGGGACATTCCTATTTTTGCTTATTTAATATTACATAATTACAACACAATGTAGTTGAAACATGTTACAGACGGTATTATTTTGTTGTTTTAGAGTTGACAGTCTGAAAATTAAACTGTCCCTTCTACCTTGAACCTTTAACCTGCTCAGTGTCCAATCTAGAATCGAAACCAAGAGGGGACACATAATGAAGAAAAACATTTTTGCTTTCTTTCATAATGTTTAAATACTTCATATTTAATACTGTAGTATCTCAGACAGATTTTATGTCTTACACTGACGGCCATAAAGTTTGAACTTCATTGTCAAAGTATTCCTTATTTTGGATGTCATTCTAGGAAAAGCAGCCCCTGGATAAACTACAAGTGATTCATCGGTACCGGCCACATAGTCAGGACATTCCCCACCTGACAGAGAATGGGAAGGTCCAGAACTACACGTGCCACGTTGGGTCTGCCCTGCACACCAAACAATATGTTGACTACTACATGAAAGAAGGTATTCCATTTTGAAAGCTACTTGTTTGCATAAACTCTGGCCATTGGATCATTTACAGAGCTTAGTATTTAACTAAACATGCACAAGTCAAGGTGGATAATACAAAATTAATTGCAATATGTTCTTGACTTAAGCAGGTTGGTACAGAGCAGTGGTTATTTGTGTTTGACGTCGGACCCGGGGTTCGAATCACCCAAGGGTCTTGGACACTGTGTCTACTGTAGAAAAGTGTTCTACATGTAGTAAGGTTTTGATGCAATGCTATACTGAATTTTAGTCAGCACTGTCCATGGTTCACGAGTTCAATCCAATGCTCGCAGGTTTCCAGACAATCTATGGCCACATGATGTTGCAGGCTTTTGCTCTGTAGTAATACAAGCCTACATTATAAGTGACATGCTTTTGAAAGCAACGTTAAAAACCCAAACTCCCCTCACCAAACTTTGGTTTAGTAATATGTTTAATCAAGAATTTATTACAATGTGGCAATAATATTGAAATGTATATTGAATTCTCTATTGAATTCTCTATTTCTATAGCCCTAAATTGTTACATATATACACAAACTAGCAGCGGTTTTAGTAAGTACCTCAGGGAGTTATATAACTCTGGTTGGAAATAGTGGTAGAACATTTTACCCATGCGTGTGTCAATGTGTCAGAAATCCTTCTCACATCATATCTCAAAAACTTGATTTTTTTCTGTTCTAATTTGATATATATTTTTGCAGGATTGCAGACGGGAAAAAAGGAATATTCAAAGAGACTTAAGCACTTAAAGACAAGGGTAAACATTCATTTAAAACTTGTTACATCTTCCTTTTATAAAATCGTCTTTAGTGTATTGTTATTGAATGTTAACCCTTAACTTGCGAATCCCGGAATTATCCGGGCGGGCTATAAGCGATTCCGAGGTGTCTGTATACGGGTCCCGGATACAAGACTTAGAATAATTCACAGCTGTCTCCCTACTTTACTAGCCCTGTCAACGGGTCCCGAGTCGATTGTGTCAGCGAGCCGCTCCATGAGAATGGCTGTATTTACGCTCCGCGGCCCGACATGAGACTGAAGCTTTGTTCAGTGTCTGGTTGGAATGTCAAGCAAAATTCACACCAATTTGCGTGTGCATTGTTGACCCGTAACGCATCGATAATTAGCTTTACAAAAGGCCAATTTTGTCGGGCTTAGCCCCCGAAGCCTCATTTCGCTTGCGGCTATTTTCACCCACGTGTTTGTATTGCATCGGGTTTGCCTCGCCCGAGACTGCTATCTGCCTCGCATCTCGCGAGACGGGGGAAAAATCGCTAACTCGCCTTACTCCCGCACTTCATATCATGTGAGCGAATAGTTTGTTTTCAAAAACAAATACGGCAAAATAAAGGGGAAAGAATGGACTACATTCCCATATAAAATTAGCAAATGTCAAAAAATAATAAAGACACAGCAAGCGCCGTGGAAAAGGTCATGTGCACACTTCGACAATCCCTTTAACAATCGGCGATTTTCGAAACTTCTTACACATTTATCACGGCTAAAATACTGAATGCATTTTCATGATTTTTATATCACAATAAACCGAAAAGAATAATCTTTTATTCTATATAAAATGCGCGTATTTATTCACAGAAATAAAGATACAATTTTACCTTTCTGAGAGACATGTGAAACCAAACGGCACACAAACTAATCAACATATTTTCATCAGTTATGGTTCGAGGTTAGCTTTTATTTGAAAGGTCAAACAACATAACCATATTAGGGTTGACATGTGCTTATTTGTCAACTGGTTCGAGATTATGATTTCTTGGAAAAGTGCGATGAACGACCGTTAGCAATGCCGCATACATGTTGTAAGTATTTACGATTTTATAGGTGGAAATAAAGACAAACTTTACATAGCTATAGAATTATAACCAAAGGTCGCATTCTAATAATTTTTATATCATTGTGAAGCTAGACATCTTGTCTTCAATTCCGTATATAATGGAATTTTTTTCGTTTCGTATTTATGATGTTACGAGGCCAGAATTAAAGACAATCTTTCGAAAGTAATAAAAATAAAAACGAAAAAACATAGAAAATTCATTCAAAGTTTCGGGTGTGAATTAGCCATTTGTGTACAGGTGTCGCTACTTGAATTTGTATTGAACGCCCGTATATAGTCCTTATTCGCCATGTAGATGCGGTATATTTCGTAAAAACGGTACCGGAATCGCCGCCTGGAAATTCCGCCAGCAGAGCTAGTTAGTGCCAAAGCCCAAACTACTGCTGCGAGGTGCGAGCCTGTAAATTCCGCCACAGGGGCTAAAATTGGTAAAATATATATACGCAACGTAAGGGTTAATATACCCCTGTTTCAACGCTTTTGTCTATCCAAAATCGTTTTCAGAGCCTTACGGGAAAACTATCAGACATGAAAATGTCAAATTGGTCGCCAAAATTTGTAACGTAGTGGATTGTGACTTGTGCTAAGTATTTCTTGTTTTAGAAACAAGTTTGCTATATGTCAAAATTTGCCATCTACATAGTCCAGATCATCCTCAGTTACCCAGGGTTTTATATATTCTCCGTGCAAAGACCTTTGGTCATCATATGAATGACACAGCATCATCAGCAAATCAGACTGAAGAGGGTCAGGCAGTATGAACCTCAGCAGATATGTCAAGTTGAGTGATGACTCGAAATTCAATCTGAACTCATCCTCGGTTACCCAGGGTTTTATATATGCTCCGTTACTCTCCACTATATCACCCCTGGGAAACTCTAAAATTACCCGCCCTTGGCCGGCGTGACAAAGTCAGTAACCAAAGAAAATGCTTGGAAATGGAGATAACCGGTGACGGATGGCTAACAAAATTACCTCGTGAGCTTTGCAAGCTTTCCAAGCTGTGTAGCAGTTTGATTTGCTCACGCCGGCCAAGGGCGAGTAATTTTAGTACAGATTTCTCTGATAGAGTTTCCCAGGGGTGATATAGTGAAGAGTAACAGAGCATATATAAAACCCTGGGTAACCGAGTATGAGTCCAGATTGAATTTCGAGTCATCACTAAACTTGACATATCTGCTTAGATTCACCTACTTCAGTCTGATTTGCTGATGATGCTGTGTCGTTCATATGATGACCAAAGGTCTTTGCTTTTTAGACCAGCTGCTTTGAGCCTTATACACAGTGTTTGGTCACAGTCCTCTCACGGTGGGGCCCTTTTGACTAGGGGTTTGCGGCCCTTTTGACTTTCTTGCGGCCCTTTTGACTTTTCCGTTTTGCGGCCCTTTTGTCATGTGGCCCTTTTGACCTGTTCCCCCTCACACACCCATTAATAATTGGACAACCCTAAGATCTTCGATGTTGGATAATCAATATTTGTAAGCCAGGTTGTAGGATCATTTGTTGTTGTCTAGGCATGGTCTTTTTAGATTGTCTCCAACACACCTGACGGTAGAAGTTCTATGGGCAAGATAAGACACTGATTGACTTTTGACATTGTCGTGCAACTTGTGGCCTGATCTTTTTGAGTCCAAATCATATTCTCTCTTGCCATATTTAGCAAATGTTCAATACTGACAGATATAACAAAGTTACTGGTAGCCGACGTGCACGACTTTCATGACTCCAATGGCCATATTATTGAACATGGTGCATTTTGGCAACAGTTTTTCCTGATGCACAACAAAAATCTCATTGAAACTTTTACTGCATTTAGATATAATTTGCAAAGAAAAATGTGATCCTTTAGTTTTGTCCCAAGAATATATAAAAGGATTTATAAGATCTACAGTACACCAAATTCATGTTACAGTTTATGTTTAACAGGATACCGGATCTGAACAAGGCTCAGAAAAATCAGCGAATTCAAATGCTTCCAGATCGGCAGCTATTTTGAAAAATGGAGATGATTCACATGAAAGAAAAAGGTACCTATTTTCTGTTTTCATGAATTTTAATTATAAGCAACTTTTGCTTTGAAAACTTCCTTTAGAGAAGAAATGGAAGGCTTTGATAAGTTGTAGAGAACTTATTCCACATCTTTCGTAAGAAATATGGATGTATTTTTTGTTTACACAGTAAAAGACTTTCTATTTAAACACTTTCGTCACAGTGTCATCTAAATCTGAGAATACACCATGAATCATTCTCTCCTAACAGAGGTTATTCACCTCATTTCTTTCAACATAACCTCTGTCACAAGTAGAGTGTTTACTTGCTTAGCAATAGAGAATCCTGATTTGTTGCATTTATAAAACATAGTAGTGCAATCACAATGTTGTTTCAGACCTCAGCTTTCAGTCTGTTACTCTGACCGTTGAGGATGCGATTCACGCATAATGCACGCACATTTCATGCAAGAGAAAAGTCAGTCTGAGGTGTTACACAAATTTGTTTAGAAATAAGGATGATATCTGTATCCCAAACTTTCATGCTAGGATATTATAACTTATAACAGGTTATGTGGGAAGAAAGGAGTTTATAACCCCTGTTGGAAGAGAATGATTCATGCCGTGTTCTCAGACTTTGGTGGCACTGTTAATGAGAATGAGCATGAATATACATTCGTGGTATAGAATTACTCTACAACACTTACATCATTGTTTGAAACTGGATGTTTACAGGGTAGAAGATAAACAAGGATAGGTAAGCTCTAGATATAGATGACCTAGAATGCTTTGAAGTCTGTCTATCATATACATATATCCCTTCTAGAATGCCTGACTGTTATAGAGAAATGCCTATCCATTAGCCTGATTAGCTGTTCTACTCTGCGCTCATAATATGCTTATTATCTATTCTATGCGCTCCTTTAATATCCTGAATATCTGTTCTACTTATGGAATATTCTGATTAACTTTTCAAACCGCCCTTGCAATAACCTGGGCCCCTATTCTCGCATCCCAGTAAGACTTTGATCCTAAGATCTAGGACAGGTGTCTTATTTTATAAATAATCTTAGCAAAAGGATATAACTAAGGATCTGTCTTAGATAGGACACTTCAAGAATAGATCATTGCTCATGGCTGTGTTACTGCCATAGCAGCGTAAAACAATAACTCACTCAAGCGCTGAACAGGTTTAGGTAAAATGCGCCATTGAAATTCAGCGCAGGACCGCCTCTGGTTCATCAGTTCCAGCTGAGACTCGCAGGATTTAGCTCAATACATAGGCACAATGGTGTTGCAAGCTTTCTCCATACGTTTATCACTCAACTCACACAGTATCTCAAGTTAGCATGAAATTACGATTTTTGTTCATGCTTGATGCTCTCTTTTAATAATATCTTAATACTATCTTAACCTTGTCTAATAATATGGCTACCACAAGTGACTGTAAATTCTCTCTCTCCTTCATCCCCCACGTACCCATTATTAATTAATCACATTTGGTCCTACAACCCCTAAACTCAGATAAGCCTCTTAATCAGTATGATATATGTAAACTGCCATGGTTTCCGAATTTAATAGTTATTACGAGGAAACACTGTACAAACACGCTTTCTGATAAAAACATTATTTTACAATTTTGAATCTTTATTATTGGAGTCGCTTAGGATCAAGAGGTCCGGGGTTCAAATCCCGCCAGCGGCACGGCAACTTTGTCTGCAGTAGAGAACAGTTCTACATGCAGTAAGGTTTGGGTGCCATGCTACACTGAATTTCACCGTAGTACCACCCATGGTTCGCTAGTTCTAGCCGATGCTCGCAGGTTTCACCGCAATGCATAGCCACATGGCGTTGCAGGCTTTCTCCCTGCTGTAATACTAGCAGCCGTGATATAAGTGAAATACTCTTGAAAGCGGCGTTAAACCCCAAATCACCTCACCACCTTGAATCTTTATTCTCATAAACCATAATTATTTCATGGACATGTATACAAATGTAACAAATACAAATTCAAGACAGGTGACAGAAAATGAAAACTACAGATTTTCCGGACAAGAGATGAAAGATGGGTAATGAGGCTAAAGAAACTATAAAATCAGTGAGGTAAAAATTGCTTCCTTTGACTCATCCTAACATTCACAAAAAAGGTAGACACCTAAACCTAAAGCCTAAACTACCAAAATGGTTTATCTTAGAGAATGGGCTTGACACTGACAATATTTATAACTAGTGACAGATCCAGAGTTGGGGTGTTTCGTTGTGAACCAGAGGTGGGAAGGGCTGGAACCCCTTTTGAAATTTTTAAAAATTTGATAGACCCCACGGTGGGTGAACTCCCTCACCCCTCTTTTTCTTTCTTTGAAAATTCCTGGATCTGCCTTAGCAATCAAAATTATCTGAATTAGTAGCTCTGGTAAAAAGGGTATTCTTACCAGCGTCCACTATGATTTTATAGCTGGGCACTTATCAAGCTAGTTGTATATACGTTAATGTAAATCTTTTGCCAGACCTCGTGTTATTTATGTAATATCATTGTGTGCCTCAATTGCAGACTCCATAAGTTGTATATGATCTTTGCGACTCTTATTCACCTATCTCATGCTTTCCAAATTAAATGCAAATTCATTAGTTTATTTTGAAAAGCTTGAATATCTATACAAATAATTTACGATCAGTTATCCTTTATTCCTTTTTTTTCATTATAAGAAAGTTTACCCATATGATTGTGTAAACCTTTTGAATATTTAATCCTATATTTCAATAGTTTTATTCCATTACTAAAGCATTCTGAATTTAATTTTTCAAAAGTTGTATAATCCATATAAGTAAATCAATTGTCTTATGCTGGCCTTTTTTAGTTGATTTTATAAGGACTAAACTCATGTCCGAATTTATTTTGCTTCTTAATGTAGCCTTTTTAAATGAATTGATTTGAAAACTTGATTAAATTTTAGGTGCAAGAACCATATATAAAACAATAAATATATTTCTTTACTTTGCAGAGGGAAACTGCCACCTATCCGTTCATCAGATTGCATCAGTCCACGGTCCACACTTTCTACCGACTCCCATGATTCCTCAGTCTCACGCTACACTGCCTCGTCCTTCAGTTCCGGCCTCACTTCCACCTACAAGATAGTGTCGACTCCTCGGAACCGCCCAACAACAGCTGCTCAGTCTTACCCAAACACTCGTTCTGTCCCGCTCCAACCCCACCCTCCCATCAGACCAAGGAACATGGAGATTACGACTAAGATAGAATTCAGACCGTCCGTCAGACAAGCCTTTGTAGAATCTGGGAGTGAGGAGATCCCAGCCTTCCAGATGCTAGATAGAGCCAGTTCCACATCAGACCTGCTGCCAATGCTTGATACCTTCACCCAGACTCCGAGAGATGACATGAGTGAGCAGAGCTTGAAGGTTCTCACTGTGTCAGGGGATTCCTCTCTGGACCAGGAGACTCAGACGCCAAGGTCTATCACTCACAAGAAGAAGAAAAAGAAGAAGGAGGATAGTGATACAAGCCACTTGGAAGGTTATGAGGTCCCTCGTCCTCACACAAGAGCGAGAAGAAGACGACACACTGGCGTGAGTTCTGTCAGTGAAGTAAACTTGTCCATGACCGAAAGCTCCATATGTGATAGTACAAGTGTTTCAGCTTCAGATGCAAGTCTCTCTCAGGCAAGTTACACTCTTGATTCTGCAAGGGTTGTCAAACCAACCAAAATTTGTCAGACAAGTTTCTCTCTTCCCTCAGAAAGTCTGTACACCACAGAATCGTCATTTACACAACAGTCTGATCAGAGCACTTTGAAAGAGCCCAATTTAAGGAACCCAATGGTATCAGATAATCTCTCATCACTGCCAAATAGCACAATGCACATTTACAAAAGCTCTTCAGCATCTGCTCAAGACTCTGAGGAACAGAATGAAAGATATGCAAGTTCAGGTGTCACCCAGGAGATCAGAGCTGAAATGGGAAACTCAGAGGAATACTATTCATATGATCGAGCTGGAGAAAAGGATCCTGGAAATCAGAGTATTGGGGAAAAGGAAAGAGAAGAAACACCTCAAAATGAAACAATGCAAGTTTCAAGTAGACATGAGTCTGTTCAATCTGATGACGACCCGTTCTGGGAAGACATTGAAAAAGACACTGTGGTTAGTTACGGTAGTTCCATAATGAAACCTTGTAAAATGGACGACAGAAAGGATTGGTCGACAGAGTTGAAATCTCAGAGCAAATATGGAACTCCTCGAACACCTGAGATAATCACAGTTGTCAACACTCCAAGAGATGAAGCTGAAAACCTCCCAGACGATACTGTCATCAATGACACCAGTGTGGAAGAGGCTTGTCGGGGTAATGTTGATCTGCCAGAAGTTGATGAAGACCCTAGGGGAGACACACTGTTTTCAAGTCTGGATGAAACAAAGGAGACCTACGTTGGAAATTTCATCGGGGAAAAGACTCAGAGTAACAATTTTGCTTACAGAAAGATCCCCAGTGATTACTGCTACGTTCCGGAAGATCGGGGAATGGACGGAGAATCATATGTCGAATCGGAAACTGAAAGTGAAATGTACATCAAGAGCAGCATTCAAACTGCTAACGAGACTAAAGATGATGAGGATTTGGACATCTCTCGAGGAGTCATCCCTCCAAAGAGGAAAGTCAGTGATGCCTCTTCCTACTGCAGTGCTATCAGAGCTGTTGGAGAAGGGAGTCCAATATACCGTCAAGAAATCTTTGAACGACCACCTTCAAGATGTAGTCAGGTGTCGAGTGTCCGAGGATCTGGGAAGAGTTCATCGATACCACCAGTACCTGATGAAACACTGAATGAAAATATTCCCTCACTGAATGAAACTCAGGACCTCCTTACCGAGGATGAACTTACCAAAATGATTGAGGATCTAAAAATCATTGATGATGCTCCACCAGAAAAGGCTGATTTTCCCAAAAGAAGTCCATCATCTTGTTCCAGGGGAAGTGGAGATGTACCTTTCAGTGGACAGTCTTCATTTCTAAGAGGAATTGAGGAGACAAGTCCTGAAGAAGAAAACATGGGAGATAACCCAGTTGAACAATTTGTTGAACAATCTGAACCTGAGTCTCGAGGTAATGCAGATGTATCACAGGAGCAAGAGAGAGATGCTTCTGAACCACCTGCTGAAACTGCTTCTGATACATCAAGTTGTAGAGGTTATGGTCTTGCAGAGGTTTGCAGTTCAGGGGTCTCATCAAGAGGCAATGAGGCAGAGAAAAATAACACTGATGATAGCACAGCACCAAAAGTCAAAGCCTCAGTGACGGAACAGCAGGAAGATGTGACAAAGGAAGATTTGTTTGAATCAAAAGTCCAGGACATCTCTTCTTTTGAATATAGCCTTCAGTGTGCTTCATCACCACAAGGTCTTGATGATGGTTCTCTGGTACCAACTCCATCAGAATGTAAAGCAGAGGATAATGTTACACAATATGCTTTGAAGGATGAACAGATTGATGAGGATTTAATAGTCAAACCTGATATTGAGAGAAATATTTCTAATCAGACACATGAGGATAATCCTATACCTGACAACAACCATGATGACGAGTGTCCCACAAAATCCAAAGCTAATGAGACACAAGATCTCAATGACACCCAGGGAGGTATTCTTGATAAATCCTGCCTTTCAACAACCCGGGGCAGTTTTACTGACGAGTCGTCAATCTTGGATGCAACAGCAAGAGGAGACACAACTGCTGATCATCAGCCAGATGTAGCTCTTCCTAATGGAGGGTCACCAAAAATAACAGTTGCTTCTACAGGACAGACTATTCCAGATGATTCCAAGATTACTGATGGTTTAGAAGAAAGAACTAAGAAAAATCTGAAGGAGCCTGGTACAGCCAGTGAATTCTGTCAGGATCTTCAGACTTTGTCTAACATTGAGGTTGAGAAGAGATCATGCTCTGTCAACAGCCCTCGTAAACCAAGATCTGTATCAGGAAGACCAGGTGGTCATTGCCCAGACTCAGGACAGGGCAATAATGAGTTAAAACCTCAAGAATCAGAATGTTTGGAGAACACTGAGGATAATGTCAACATCCTAAATGAAAGTAGGGGATCGGCAGACAATGTAATTGAAGAAACTATAAAGATGCTTGTCAATAATGTAGATTTGGAATGTCCACAAGATGCCTCTTCTGTCGGGAACAATGATGTTAATACTTTTCTATTGAATGAAAGTCGTGGCTTATTTGAAAATGAAGATTTGGAACTGCTGAAAGAAAAACCTGCAAGTGACAAGAATCAAGGAAGTGTTGATGAACCTGTAGCTGCTACACCATACAAGACAGAAATAGAAAACTCAGAACCGCTCATTCACAACGGAACTGATGCAGAAATATTCAACAACACCCAGACTGGCGAGGACTCTCAAGAAATGAATCAACATGAGACAGGGGAATCCAGAGATTCAGAGAACGCTGAAGCGCCAGAAGATCCAGCAGATATTACAGCTAACTATAGCATGGAAAGGGGAGAAACCACAGACACCCCAAGAGAAATGACAATAATTGCAGCACCCAGATTACAGAGGTCACCTTCTGTCTGCAGTAGGGGTTCAGTCAGTGAAGAATGCCCAGTTCCTTGTGAGTCATCCAAGAGGATGCCAGAAGAAAATCCACTGCCATCTGAATCAGAGGAAAATACACTTCCTTGTGATTTATCAGAGAGCAAGCCAAAAGAAATTCCACTAGCAGCTGAAACACTTGAACAAAATGCACTTGTAAATGGACCGTCTGGAGAAAATCCGCTTTCAGCTGAAGCATCCAATGAAAGTTCAGACCAAAATCCAACTCTATCCAATCCTTCCACTGGAAGACCGTCCAGCAGGACCCAAGAAGAAAATCCACCTGCAAGTGAACCTTCTAATGAGACTGAAGATAATCACATTGAAAATGAACCATCCAATAAAAGTTTAGATCAAAATATAAATCTAGACCAAACATCAAATGAGACTCCAGAAGAAAACCCATCTACAGTTGAAGAAACTAATCATAACGAAAATCCATCTCCAGGTGAACCATCCAACAAAGAAAATCCTTCCATAGGAAAACCAACCAATGGTTCTTCAAAAGAAGATCCAAATGCAACAGAACTAACCAATGAGACTCCAGAAAAAAATACTCCTGCAGTTGTACCATCAAATGAAGGTCCAGAAGAAATTACTGGTCAAGCAGCCAATGATGCACATAATGAAAACCAACAATGTATAGATTCATCCAACACTATGAAGTTTGCAGAAAATGAATCTACTGAAACTACTTGTCAACATCCAGATGAAGAACCATCATCCAGAGGTACAGAAGATAATGTACCTTCTGAGGATGTATCATCAGTTCTGACACATCATCAAGAAGATTCAACTGAGTTGAAGACTGCAGTATGTGCTGATGATGTTGAGGAGAAACCCAAGAAAAAAGAATATGAGACTGGTAATATTGAACATCTCACAGATGAAAAGGAACTGACCAAGAATCAAACTGATAGTAAATCTGCTACAGCAAACATGGATTCAAACATTCCTGAAGATGGAGAGACTGATCATCAATTATCCAACCTTGAAATACCAAAAAATCAACCTGTGATTGGGAATGAGGAGACTGTTAATGGAGTTGATTCCATTGTTGGAGAGAATAAGATAGAGCCGTCCACGGTAACCAATGCTGGTGAAAATGAGAAGGCTGATGAAATTCAAAACGCTATAAGGAAAGAACCATATGCTCAATCCATTGGTGGTGACAATGGAGAGGTTGATGATCATGAAGACACTCTAAGGGAAGGAGATATTGACGAGGACAAAGGGAATGTTGGTGAAATTACTGACCCTCCAGTTGGATCGATTGAAGAGGACAGTGGCAAGGTGGATGAAAAACAGGATTTTGAACAGTCTGTCGGAACCATTGTTGAGAACAATGTACATGACATTGCAAAACAAGATAATGGAAATAGTGATGAAACAATAAATGAGGTCAATCGAAAGGTTGATGAACACAAGAACACTACAATACTAGATGTTGAGAAACATGATGCCTGTATGTCCTCTTTAAACTTCTTTGCTGAAGAAGGTGATGCTGATGTTCAGAAGGAAGAACTCTCAGAACAGCGAACAGCTCAATCACCAGAACCTCCAGCTGAAGAGCAAGAAAGAAAAGGATCTATCCAATCAAAACAACCAGTAAATTTCTTTACCGGTGATGAGTCTGCTATATTTTCTCCAAACCAGACCTTTCTTCACTCCTCTATGACTGGTGATTCAACAATGTATTTATCAGCAGAGTCCACTGAAACCACAGCTACATCTGATTCAAGCAAGATTGAAACTTCAACACCTGAAAATTTGCAATACGTAACTCTTCAACCAGAATCACAAGGAGGTTTTAAGTCCTCTGAAGAGTCAGAATTGACAACTGCATCAAAATTGGATGAAGATGCATCCAAGCAAATAGAAAACATTGGATACTCAAGGCATTCTCAAGAAGCAGGAGTTTCTGAGCCAGATGAAAACAGAGAAATTGTAAAGGATTCAACACTCAAACATCATATTGAAGAAAGTGAACAGTTCACAAGAGTACCCGGAGCTCATGAAAGAAGGATGTCAATTGAATCAAGAGGAAGCAGATGCTCTGAACAAGACGCAACTCTGTTATCATCACCAAGAGCAGACGGTTCCTTCATGGATAGAAACTTTAGTATGCTTCCAGATGAAGCAGTGCCCCAGTCAGAACAATTTATAAATGGATCTCCAATTAATGACATGACAGCTGAACAGACTGATGTTAGAAAGAAAGAGAACCCAATATCATATTCTAATCTTTCCTGTGTTCTGGTTCCAGTTGAGCAAACTCAAGCATCAAATCCTGCAGATGAAAAGATCTCACAAGAGCCATCACCCAAAGAACGCTACCCTGAAGAAAATGAAGTTTATCCACCAAGTGATGAAACTACCATAGTTGACATTGCAGTTCTTCCTCAAGCTATCAGTAAAAGAGGATCAGATAACAATGAATATCATTCATTTCTGGATGGGAATACAGGCGAATCTGGCAAGGAAGAAAAATCAACTGAAAAAATGGAAAAACAGATGAGAAATATCTCTTGCCAACCAGGTGAGACCACAAATGAAAGAACACAGAAATCCAGTGTAATACACAAATCAGATATGGATACTGACATTGTAGGAAAAATTGCCACCCAAATTTCAACAGAAGTGAATGTGAGTGCATCTTCAAACTTGAGCAACAATGAACAGCCTGTTCTCTTGGTGTCTGATAAATCGTTTGATAAAGACATCCCCAGGAGTCCTGATAAAGAGAACATCCTTGAAAATGTGGCATCATCATCTTCAGAGATAATCGACAGTGACATGCAATTTACAGATAATACACCAGTGAATACAGACAGACATTTAGAGGAAGAGAAATTACAGAGAGAGACTAATAAAATTCCACCAAATGCAGCTTCAGTTGATACAGCTACAGTTGATTCAGTACCTGGAGATACAGAGGGACAATGTAGTACCACTGACATGAAGGGATTGTATAAATACAATGATGCAGTTGCAGTAGAAGACAATGATGCAGCTTCTGTTGATGCAACTAAAGAGAAATATACACCTGTAGATTCTTATCCAACTCCAGAAATTGTATCTGTGGCACCGGTTGATGGATCGCTGTTAGCTGCAAAAGAGGCATCTACAAATTCAACAGATGGATCTGAAACACCTGACAAAATATATTTAGTTCAAAAGCATGAAGCTGCACTGACAGAAACACCTGCATATCAAAAAGAAGAAGATTATCCTGAACGTGGTTCTGCAAAACCAAAATTTACATCTTCAATTGCAAAAGATGGAGGTGCTCCTGAAGAAAAATCTTCTTTGCAACCAAATGATAAAGATACTCAGGATGAACAATCTTCACAGCAAAATGATGAGGATATACCTAATGAAACATCTGCACATCTGATAGATGAAGATGCATCTGAAGAACCATTTGCACATTCAAATGAAGATGCACCTGAAGAAATGTCTGCACATCCAGAAGAAGTTCGAGGAGGAGAGGAAGAGGATTTGGATGACTTGGCAACGTCCAAACAGGCAACTGAGGCCGAGGATTGTGAGGGTGGTGAATCTGAGACTATGAATACTCATGAGACTAGGGAGATCCAAGACCAAACTGATATTGTAGAGACTAGCGGGGAGACTAAGGGATCGGGCAATGGAAAAAGAAGAGTTTCTGCTGATGAATGTGCTGGTACCAATGGTAATCTAATGCCAGGTCACAAGATTATCTTGGTATCAGAAAATGTTCCTCCTCCTTTCCCAAAAGCTAAGATAATAGGGAATAATTTTGATGGATCAAAGTTGATTTTTGTTTCTGAAAAACCACAGGTATAAATTTTCTAAATGAAGAAATGTTTGTATAGTATTGTGTAGTTCACATCAATTGAACTTAGTCTTGTGTATTGATAATGTTAGCACAGACTGTAATCTACTAATGCCTTCATTATTTTGGCTTTGAAGGTACATATATGTATACAGGCTTACTAAATGGGAATTTAGACTTCTGCAAGTCTCCTAATTTTAGTATACAGCCAAGGATTAGGATTAATGTTACTGCAACAAGAGAACAGAGGTGGTAGAATCAAATTCTAATAAAATCAAGAAATTTTCAAATTAATATTGTAGATCCTTTTACAGCCTTCATAGCACTGAATATATGTTACTTTATGGGAGAGTGTGAAGATAGGATATCGCAATTGACGTGATTAACTATACTCTACAATCAATGTGCAACGATATTTACAATCAACAATTGGAAATGTTTTACTATTGACAATCATTTGATCATGGTCTTTGATTTTCATTTTGAGGGCACTTTTAATGTCCATTGTGTTTATCCTGTGATGACATTATACCACAAACCACCAGCTTGAAGAAAATTTATTTTTTAATGCTTTTGCTTGTAAATCATTGTTCAAATCACTATTTTACAACATTGTCGTTTGATTATGTAACGTTCTAGCTTCTCTCGTTGGAGGCTTATAAAATCATTGCAATGGTTGAATTTTGTTTTGCAGTGTACGTTATTTTGCTGTGATCATTTCTTTCTGGTCATGTGTTTGTTTTGAGATATCTGCATTTAGATGTGTTTAATTCTACGGGTATGGTGCATAACATTGCTGATGTTTACATTGTGTTTTACATATTTCATGATTTGCTTTTACTTGTTCCATATTTCAACCTGTCAGTTGTCAAACAAGTCCTTCTTGATAGGATTCATTGTCAAAAGTGACATGTGAAACGTATGTTACACGTCTTTCTACCTGCTGCTGCTCAATGCTGCTGTCAAAATATCAAGAATTTTGATTGATAATAATTGAAGGTGCATCCATTGTCTTTTTGGGGGTCACAAATGCCAAACATTATAAATGGTGTTATTTTATCAAGAAGTATTGACTGTTGCCAAAAGTTACAATTTTTGTGGTAGTTGACTCCATGTAATGAGGATACAGATGTAACAAGATTTAAAATCGAAAGCCGGACAATACACTGCAATTGACGCATATCAATTTGTCAAACGTAATTTTGGAAACTTATTTACAACAGACAAAAACCAAATTTGGGTTGATAAAGCTTGATATATCATGTAACTACTGTGCATGTAAATGTGAGGTGTACTTTCAGTTTCTGGTCATGATGTTGCTTGATTTTCATTGGAAAATTAACTAGTAATTATGATAGTTTTGGTGTTTGAAGATGAATGTGTAACTTGAAATCAGCACAAATGGGTATTTTGGCACGTATTGAAGCTTAATAAAATATTATGAAACACAATGGATGCACCTTCAATGAGAAGTGATTCCAGTAACAGAGCCACTTAATTATATATTGATTGACATGCCAGCTCCCAATAATTTTACAGTGCTGGTCAAAAGAGCATAACCTTCCTTGGATTCTGACAACGAATATGTTATTGCATAGAATTGTTATATTGTATTTTATACAGAATTGTTAATGGTTTACATCGACGTATGATAATGTTTACCTAATATACCTTCTTTGAATATTGTGTATTTGTCCTCATAAGTATATTCATGTATACTTGATAAAATTAACAGGAAGATTTTCTGGATAACTACTTTATTATGTATTCATGAAGTTATCTTTATTAAATCTTTGTTAAAGCATATATCTTTATTATTCAATTTAAATTGACTGAAAAATAAGTATATTTGCTTTATGTTAAAGTGATTGCAAAAATGTTATTTTGACAATTTTAACTAACTTAGTAAGTTTGTTTTAAACTTTTATCTCAGTAACTGGATTTTCATTTTCTTTGTCATGTACTTAATTAATATCGTTCTATCAGTGATATGGAGACACGGCTTTCTCTTATTATTTGTGATAATGTCTTATGTTTACATAAGTAACTGCCTTTTTGTTAATGGTGTTGTTTATCTTCAAAGTTTACCAGGTATCACATTTTCTATTCAAAATGAAGTGAGTAGTACTTGCGATGTAAGTAAAATGATAATGATATTGGTTTTAAACAACAACATCATCTAACCAAATCTCAACTCGAGGTTGTTGTTTTTTTTATATAGACAGTATAAAGTTTATTGCTTCCTCTGGGTTTCATTGATCTTAGATTTCATATAAAACTCTCTCCATAGAGGTTGTGATCCTTGGTCCATTTTGGGTAGTATATTTTGTTACCGGTTTACATGTGATTGTTTTATGCTGCTGTGATACTAATAAATATTATACTGCTTAACTTTATTTTATTGCTTTTTGTCACTTAATATTGTGGACAAGTGAAACACAGTTGAGATAGAAAGAAAATGGTATACAAAACAACAGGAAAGAAAGAATGGTATACAAGACAAAACTCGAGAGAGAGAATGGTATACAAGACAACAGGAGAGAAAGAATGGTATACAAGACAACAGGAGAGAATGGTATACAAGACAACAGGAGAGAAACAATGGTATACAAGACAACAGGAGAGAGAGAATGGTATACAAGACAAAACTCGAGAGAGAATGGTATACAAGACAACATGAGAGAGAGAATGGTATACAAGACAACATGAGAGAGAGAGAGAGAATGGTATACAAGACAACATGAGAGAGAGAATGGTATACACGACAACACTCGAAAGAGAATGGTATGCAAGACAACACTCGAGAGAGAATGGTATACAAGACAACATGAGAGAGAGAGAATGGTATACACGACAACACTCGAAAGAGAATGGTATGCAAGACAACACTCGAGAGAGAATGATATACAAGACAACATGAGAGAGAGAGAATGGTATACAAATGAACAGGAGAGAGAAAATGGTTTAAAAGACAACACTCTGGAGAGAATGGTATACAAAACAACAGCAGAGAAAGAATGGTATAGATGGCAACAGGAGAGAGAAAATGGTATACAAGACAACACAAGAGAGAGAATGGTATACAAGACAACACTCAGAGAGAGAATAGTATAAAGGCCAAACTCAAGAGAGAATGGTATACAAGACAACAATCGAGAGAGAATGGTATACAAGACAACACTCGAGAGAATGGTATACAAGACAACACTCGAGAGAGAATGGTATACAAGACAACACTCGATAGAAAGAAAATGGTATACAAGACAACACTCGAGAGAGAGAGAGAATGGTATACAAGACAACAATCGAGAGAGAATGGTATACAAAATGTCACTTTAGAGAGAATGGTATACAAAACAAAACTCGAGACAGAATGGTGTACAATACAATATTAGAGAGAGAATGGTACACAAGACAACACTGGAGAGAAAGAAAATGGTATACAAGACAACACTCGAGAGAAAGAAAATGGTATACAAGACAACACTCGAGAGAGAATGGTATACAAGACAACAATCAAGAGAGAATGGTATGCAAAATGTCACTTTAGAGAGAATGGTATACAAAACAAAACTTGAGACAGAATGGTATACAATACAACATTAGAGAGAGAATGATATACAAGACAACCATCGAGAGAGAATGGTATACAATACAACATTAGAGAGAGAATGGTATACAATACAACACGGGAGAGAGAATGGTATACATGACAACACGGGAGAGAGAATGGTTATACAAGACAACACGGGAGAGAATGATATACATGACAACACGGGAGAGAATTATATACATGACAACACGGGAGAGAATGATATACATGACAACACTCGCATAGCAGATATGAAAGTATCTGAGCATGGTCAGCATTGATAACAGCTCATCGTATATATGTTATATGACGATGGTAATTGTTGATACCTTTTATCGTACAAAACATGTACATGTTCATGTGGGACATGCCGTATAGTAGTGTTTGGTTAAAAGGGACAAGCTTATAATACCCATTTATTCAATAATAAAAAAACGGGAGTGCAACAAAAAAGATCACATTTCTTCACTAGACGATTGACTGTGCACAGAACATAAAGAGGCCAACAGACTATATAGACCTATGCAACTAACTGCTTTTACCAAAGTCAGCCATGTGTATATATCACCCACATATCTGGTTCTAGTTATGTAAACCGATAATCATAGAACCTTAAACCATGCATGTAGCAAATGAACGTAGGATAATGCTAAGTCAGTAGAAAGGAACTGTAATAGATAGGCCTACAAATGGTTAGCATGTCCGTCTCTCACGCCAACGGCCCGGGTTCGAATCCCGGTGGAGACACCAAACATTTGTGACCTGCGGTCTTATACTGTGTTGTGTCGTTGGGCAAGGCACTTCATCCACATTGCACTCAGTACACCCAGCTGTATAGATGGGTACCTGAACACGGGAATGTATGGACCTATACGGTCGCGCGGAGGGCTTCATAGGCGGCACCGAAAGTACGATTCCTTCAGGGTAATAATTGTGTAGCGCCTTGAGCATACATTGTACATGGATATGTGCACATTATAAATATACTATTATTATTATAAATATACTATTAATAGCAGCTAAGTATATCTTCACATAGTGGCCATGACATCAGATTGTATATATTTGCTACTACTTTCTCGAGCGCCCATCGGACCTAAATTTAACTGACAGCTAGGTTATATATCATGGTTCCCAGTGGAATTGGAAGTGAAGAGGTACGAGCGCTAATTAATGTCAAAATGAAGCAAATTTAATCTGAGATCAATTCTTGAAGGAAATGAGATGTCTGGTGACGTTCATCCTCGGTTACCCAGGGTTTTATATATGCTCCGTTACTCTCCACTTTATCACCCCTGGGAAACTCTATCAGAGAAATATGTACTAAGATTACCCGCCCTTGGCCGGCGTGACATAGTCAGTAACCAAAGACAATGCAAACGGTCAAGGGAGATAACCCGTGACGGATGGCTAACAAAATGACCTAGCGTGCCTTGCAACGATGTGATATGAATTGTCATTGGCTCGCAGGTCCAAGCTGCGTAGCAGTTTGATTGGCTCACGCCGGTCAAGGGCGGGTAATTTTAGTACAGATTTCTCTGATAGAGTTTCCCAGGGGTGATATAATGGAGAGTAACGGAGCATATATAAAACCCTGGATAACCGAGGATTGGTGACGTTTAGCTTGAGAGACTTTACATTTTGTAAAACATTTGGGCAAGATGTATTTCATACAACGGTCCTGTTTGAATGCAAGGCGTTTATAGATCATTTGTTCAGTGGTTCTAACGTCACTCTTAAATTTACCTACCTTTACATCATTGAGTGAATATCAACCTCACGACGTTCGATGCATTCATATTTGATGGTTTTCTTTGCCATGAAGGATATGAGGCATCGGCATTACCCAAATCAACCTGAATTCTTCCTGGAAACATATCACTTAACTTCACAGCCATCATACATTTGGCAGTGGCTATGAGAACCATTTTCTTCATACAGACGTTACTCTCTTCAGATTTTCTACCGTAACCTCTGTTCTATTAGGGTCAGCTTGGCTAGAAATACAGAATCCTGATGGTTGAATTCAAAGTTAGTTGTGCAATCAGCGACGTCGATTTAATGGTGGCATTTGCAAATGACACGCTTAATGATATATTTTGGAAACAACGTAGGATAAACGTTTGCCTGTATAATGTGTTTTCCTCGATGTATGCTATTGGAATATATGAAAGACCATGGTCTTTATGGCCAAAGGCTAAGATCTTTGAAGTATCCAGGTCGATGGAGTCGATGTTAGATTACATTTCGTTGGATAAACAGCAGGTATGAAGCATGCGGGATCATTTCTCATAGGCCAAGGGTATTTTGCAGGAAACGACAAATAAGGCCCAAAATCGAAAATCTGAAAGGAGTACACTCTGTAGGAGGGAAATGTAAGACAACGTGCGCAGATGAAGATTCGTTGTCCTTTGAAAACACTCTATGTGTTTCTGATAATGGAGGTTGCTTGAGTAGCTGCTATGTCTGATTCAGTTACGTTTGTAACAGTTTCTGGTGTCAGGTGATGGGCAATCAATCCGTCACATGGTGGGTAACAGTTTCTGGTTTCCGGTGATGGGAAATACGGCCATCCGTCACATTGTGGGTAACATTTTCTGGTTTTAGATCATAGGCAATCCATCCGTCACATGGTGGGTAAGATTTTCTGGTTTCAGGTGATGGGCAATCCATCCGTGAAATGGTGGGTAACAGTTTCTGGTTTCAGATCATAGGCAATCAATCCGTCACATGGTGGGTAACAGTTTCTGGTTTCAGGTGATGGGCAATCCATCCGTCACATGGTGGGTAACAGTTTCTGGTTTCAGATCATAGGCAATCCATCCGTCACCTGGTGGGTAACAGTTTCTGGTTTCAGGTGATGGGCAATCCGGCCATCTGTCACCTGGTGGGTAATAGTTTCTGGTTTCAGATCATAGGCAATCCATCCGTCACCTGGTGGGTAACAGTTTATGGTTTCAGGTGATGGGCAATCCATCCGTCACATGATGGGTAACAGTTTCTGGTTTCAGATCATAGGCAATCCATCCGTCACATGGTGGGTAACAGTTTCTGGTTTCAGGTGATGGGCAATCCATCCGTCACATGGTGGGTCAACTTCCCAATGCAAGGCATAACTCTTGCCAGTCTCCATTACTGGCTGATTTAGGCCTTGCAGTATATTTAAGAAATATGTACTTAGAAATCCAGGGCCACTTATGTATTTCTGGTGCAGCGATTCACTATTTAGGCACAACAAAGCGAGGGAAATACCGCAAGGCTCATTCCTTGAGTTTGAAAGTTGATTGTTGGTAAAAGTTTCTGGTTTCAGGTGCCGGATGGGAAATCCATCCGTCACATGGTGGGTAACAGTTATTGGTGCCAGGTATGTTGTAAGAATAGCTTGAACTGAGTGGCAATTAAGGTGTTGAATCCGGAACCAATCAATGTAAAAGATGGTGCTTTTGAACAGTGCGTCTTTTTAACTACATAAACCGTTATACTGGTATATTTAGCCAGTCTCTGTATAGTACCGGGGAGTTGAAGAGAGAGTTTTATCGAATAATCTGCCATTTTGGTTTGGTTGATTGCGTGAACTAACTAATTTAAGCTTTTCTGTATTTCGTTACTTGTTCTGTGCAAGCGTAGCAGTTCTCCTTTAGAAGTTCAGGTACAGCACATGAAAGGTAACGAAAAGAAGCGAGGTTTAACTTAGGCAGTGATGGAGACTGGCGCGCGCTATGACTTAATTAGGAGGGAAGATGGGATGAAGAATATTTGAACTGTTGATGATGGAGGTAGATCAGTTACTTGAGAAGGCCATATCGATGTACGAACTTCACGAAATTAACGTTCAACTACGTTGATTGGTATGCGTTTGACCAGACATTATGTCAACGTTCCTCGGTGCCGCGGACTCAAATTGAAATGTTTATCATAAAGCATCTGTTGAATCGCCTGTTAAAGCGGTCATGCAGATGTCAAAACGCTGATCCCTAGAAGCACGTTAAATTCGGAGTCAACTTTCAGAGTACATGCAACAGTTCAAGTCAGAAATATGAAAAGTTGGCGGACGACGAACGGATTCTGTGACAGAGATCCTTGTCATATACCCGTCTGGGTTTGTTATAAAAATATCATTAAAAAGCAGATTAACAGTAAGGGGCATAATTAATACACAGCCTTGCCTCACGCCTACTGAACTGATGCTGAAGTATCATTCAATTATTACCAGAATCATTTCTTATACCAAGATATTAATAAATGCTTCTAAAAGATATAATATATTTGCCATGGCATGTTTCGATCGTATAGCACCCTCTATATGCGTGGAAGGGTATTATATATAACACCTGATGTCACTTTCCAATTCAAGACGTTTTACTGTTATTTGTACAGCTTTTGGGATTCAGTTTTTCATATGGAAAAATCCAAATTAACTTTCAAGCTTTCTTAAATTTGACAAAATTGTCAGTAGACGGCAGACCTAATGTAAACCAAGGAATTAGATTGAGTATTTATGTAAACCTAAAATTTGCATTTGGTAAGCTACAATATTTCATTTAATACGTTAATTTTAGAAACTTCAAATATCCATTCTTTACGAAATACTGAAATATGTAAATATTTGTTATGATATACAAATTATTCATTAGCGAATTTGTTGACTCTTGACCTCGTTGGCTAACTACATGGTTTCCTGGTGATAAGCATGACCGGATTCTATTAGCCGGAAGTGACCAAGTAGCAATGCGGTTGACCCGGTTAGCCTCTTAGCTTCAATTTGGAAGTTAAGTTCATAACTTGCAGAAAGGGACAGACACATAAAGCAAACGGGCAACATGTGGCGGTTGTTATTTCTAGTGGGCTGTTCTGTAAGTATTATTTGTTATATTTATTGCAACTGCTCTTTAAAATAGAGATGGCATTTGATTTAAGTGTTAATCATTTGATCCACAGGGTCATGACAGAATCTTAGCACAACTTTTCAATGGTGAGCATCTTGCTAGCTATGATTTTGAAAAAACACTAAATATTTTCTTAAATGATAAAATCATTGTTGACTTTTAAAACTCTTAGATCAACAGCAATTTAGAGTTAAAACAGAAATGGTATATTTAAGTCTTGTCTAATCGAGCTTTGTACTAAATAAATGTTTCATGATTATCAAGATTATCGTTGCCTCTATCCAGAAATCTTTGCATATTTTAACTATTATATTTCAAAATATATCATTAAATAATTCTACTTTTCCCATTAATTCTGGATTTTAATATGATTATAAGGATACCGACGATATGGTAAGGTTTTGGACCCTGATGCATCTGAGGGTTTTTCCTGACTATCAGGGTCTACAATTGGGGTGTCTGTATCTATTTTACCTTTTCTGGTTGTCCTTCAGAACCTCTGAACACAGGAACTCGATATCGATATTAAAACGTAGGTAAAAAAAAATCTACCCCCTATAGAACATACTCTATGGTTTTCTATGGTTTTCTACCTACGTTTTACCTACGTTTTAATTACGATATCGAGTTCCTGTGCCTCTGAACCTCTGAAGCTAAACTTTTGTGGAGAGGTTTTTTTGCACCTGGGAATTTAAGTTTGTACATTTGGTCCTAAAATATAGATAGTGTGGGTGTCCACCCTTTAACCTTTAAACGTCTTCTTCACAAGAACCAGTAATGCCTGGAAGCTCAACGTTTGGGAATATCATCTCTGTTGGATGGAGCCTGAGAATGTAAATTCCATGTCTTACTCCCCAAAATAAGGTCTCGACAGAGGGGAGGACCTCATTGAGTAATTAAGGGATATGATGTACTGTTTACTTTCAACATATTGGAATACAAATGCATTTTCAAGCAAGAACAAATTCATGTCTGTAGCACCAGAATTACGGATAAGAAGTTTTCAATTCAGCTAGCTGCCCCACTCTGGCTCTGCTGTCCAGAAGGCGGGTGCTGCCAATAATTGTCAGTTAGCACTTGTCAAGTTATGCTTTTCTGGCTTTAGATAATAATTTATACCACAGATAATTAATCATGAGACGGAAAAGTTTCAATAGCTCTGTTTTACTATTATTTAACGTGTGCTGTACAGAAGTGAAACACCCAAATTCCGGTCCAAGGCGAAATCGCGCCTTCAGACTTTTAAGAAAAGCATGATAACGTCTGAAAGGTGAGAAGGAGCTTTTCCCTGGACTACTGAGGATTTTGTCAATCGCTTCAGATTTTCGTCATCGTGTATTTCAGGTCGTCCTCTGTAACGCAGGCCCATGCTTCCAGTTTAATGGCAGTACACATATTGAATTCGAACACGAGGACCTGTCAAATAGGTGAGTACGGTTATACTTGTAGAAAAGAATTGCAATCTATACTACGATGTTTTGGTGTCTAGGATTTCAGTGTGTGTGTGTGTGTGTGTGAAGTGTCTAGGATTCCAGTGTGTGTAGTTTCTAGGATTCCAGTGTATGTGTGTGTAGTGTCTAGGATTCCAGTGTGTGTAGTGTCTAGAATTCCAGTGTGTGTGTGTGTATGTGTGTAGTGTCTAGGATTCGAGTGTGTGTGTGTGTAGTGTCTAGGATTCCAGTGTGTGTAGTGTCTAGGATTCGAGTGTGTGTAGTGTCTAGGATTCCAGTGTGTGTAGTGTCTACAATTCCAGTGTGTGTAGTGTCTAGGACTCCAGTGTGTGTGTAGTGTCTAGGATTCCAGTGTGTGTAGTGTCTAGGATTCCAGTGTGTGTGTGTGTGTGTAGTGTCTAGGATTCCAGTGTGTGTAGTGTCTAGAATTCAAGTGTATGTAGTGTCTAGGATTCGAGTGTGTGTAGTGTCTAGGATTCCAGTGAGTGTAGTGTCTAGGATTCTAGTGTGTTTAGTATCTAGGATTCCAGTGCGTGAAGTCTCTAGGATTCCAGTGTGTGTAGTGTCTAGGATTCAAGTGTGTGTAGTCTCTAGGATTCCAGTGTGTGTAGTGTTAAGGATTCCAGTGTGTGTAGTCTCTAGGATTCAAGTGTGTGTAGTTTCTGGGATTCAAGTGTGTTTAGTATCTAGGATTCGAATGTGTGTAGTGTCTAGGATTCCAGTATGTGTAGTGTCTAGGATTCCAGTGTGTAGTCCATGCATTGGACATGTTTAATGCGTGCGGGTTTTATGAGTGCAAACAAAACCCCGTCACTTGGCTGACCAATCACATCATGGATTTTAACGGTCGCCGTTTTGAAAGCCTTCGAAATCATTTGGGCTATAGTAAAGTAGCTGATACAAACACTGATGAGTTGTACACGGGGCTCAAGCGATTAAAACTGTTTTTTTTTATTCATGTGTGTATACACACTCACGTGCAAAGGAATCGTCCCGACATTTGTAAGAGAGTATGAAATTAAAAACCGCTGTCGGAGAAAGTAGATTATGAATGTCTTTGTCTTTTGACATAATGTTTTCCTTTTTATGTTTCTTCAAACACTCTTGGGGTGCTGAAACGGCGTTCTCAAAATTGTTTTTTGTCAAGAATGTTTAGCTTTTAAGTTAAAATAATTTTTTTGAAAATTCAAATTTCGTTTACTTGGCTTCTGAAGACATGACGTAACTCTGTTCAGTCATATGATTATCAGTCGTGGATTAGTTTGCATGATTTTGCACAAGAGTTTATCTACATTCAGGGTTCGAAATTATTAGTGGCATAGTGCAAGGGCACACTTAAAATCGTAATAGCACAGTTAAATTGGTACCTGCATGCCCTTATGGCACACTTCATTTATCATTACATACACTCACTGGCAAAAGAAAGTATAACACAGATTTTCAAATTTGAATGTTTGTGAAGAGGATATATTAAGAGATAAACACAATTTCATTCATGAGAGTATGATA